>OY728133.1:1816087663-1818487663 GCA_963277665.1 Viscum album | reverse complement strand
AATTATTCATCTTCCAACCCAATTAATATTATCTATCCATTATTATTAAAATATTTATTTTAATTTTATAAATACAATTAAATTTCCTATAATAATTAAATTATTATAATTTTTATCTAAAAAATAAAAATCATTATATATATATATATATATTTAATAAGATCCTTTTACATAAATCCATATTATCTTATTATTTTTGAATTTTATTTTTTCCATTTACATAACTTTCAAATTGTATATACAGAACAACAAAATATCCAAAAACTATTTTTTCAATGGCCATATATATAATAAAAACATTTTTAATGACCCTATATAATGGTCAAATTTCATTACCATATACAGTTGTTCTACAATCATACATTCAATGAATTCATTTATCTATCAAAATGTCTATAATATTTTAAATAATCAATACGTTTTTATTGATTCAATATTTGTGATTTTCATCATGGATGACCATGAAAATAACTATATTATATTCATTATATTTTACTTTACTTTTATATTTAATTTTAGTGTAATCTTCATAGTGATTTATTTAATTAAATTATCATAACCTATTAATTTCTATCTACGATTGTTAAATTTACATATCTATAAAATGATTAATTATTATTTTTAGTTCAATGTATTATGTAAATATATATATTAAACAATTTTTTTATTACCGTAAAAGTATTAGATAATAAAATCTAGTGGATTTAAACACAAATCATTGACTATGCATGTTAGATCCTAAGTATGATTATATGTTTTGTATAGATATTAAGGGATTGTTCTATGAAATCATAATGCTTTGGGATATTTTCGTTGTTCAAATACATAAGAATATGAACTCATCCACAATATAGAATCTCTCTATTCGTTGAATGATATAGTTGATTGATTCATGTGGGCAGTCATATTAAATGATGTTGACTGTGGTAATTTTGTGAATATTAGAGATCATGATCATAGTTAGTTAAGAGATTTGTTGGGTCTAAATTATCTTTGGGGTGATATGATTTTGAGTTTTGTGTAGGTTTAGTCAATATTTTTTTCTAGATTATATAAGAGTACCCATATTCATTTCCAATCAAGTTTGGGATAGTACCCACTTAATGTGATAATAGTTTTGGGATAGATATAAAGTCATGTGTCTCTCTAATATCGATTCCCCAATATAGTTTGATACCTTCAGTGTTATGGGACATGAAAATCAAGATTGATGATTTAATTTATACAGGTTTAATTAATCATATTTTCATACATTGGGTTTCAAATATTTAGTTATTTGTTAGGAAATATGTAATTTAATGTTCTTCTATTAATTATAATCACCTTAATAAGGTGATATTGGAGAAAACGTATCCACAACCATGGATTTATGATTTATTTTATTTGTTTAACGGTTCTATATAATTCTAGATTATCAATTTGTATTTACAATATCATCCCATGATGGGGATAAGTTAGTAGTTTCCATATACTAACTTCAGATGTGATTATTAGAATTATTTGTTCAAGATGATGACATTTTGAGGCGTTAATTCTTGCAAAATTACCGGGGGGATGATGAATATTGGGTTTTTTAAGTATTAAGAATATTTCATGTAGGGGTTCATTAATGAAATCATGGGGATTTATATATCAGGGGGGAACATTTATGGAATCTACATGAAATATTTGGAGTTATTTGGTATCATTAACTATATGTGATGCATTCAATGAATATGTTTGGGGACTATGAGCTCTATCTCATGTGACATGTCATACCCCTCTAGGGATTACTTTTGTATCCTGTGATGTTTGACACATATGTTTCATTGGTATCTCTAAATAAAGTATTATAGGTACAATGTTTTATTGAATTTAAAAGTTATAATAGTATTTTCATACATTATATCTTTTAGATTTCATCTTTTTTTTACAATATTGAGCTTGAATGAATGATCCTTTTTAGGAACTAAACAATTCCATTATTCACTAATGTATTTGTACAAGAAATTAGTCAACTATATGGTGTCACATTTTCTATTGTAGGTCATTTTTTTTGCGGTTTAATTTGAAACAAATCATAATATAAAATTTATTATTTTGATTCTATATATAATGTTGGTATTCTATAAATTATGATTGTTACATCCTCTTAAGCCTAATTATAATACCCATGATATTTTTCCTTCGATGGTATTTTTTTCTATGATGTCGATGAATCATTACTATATTGGAAAAAACATTGTAGTGATCATATATCAAAAAATCCTGAGGTATATTATCTACAAATGTGATTTTTCCTTTTGGAAATATATGTTGAATGATTCCTATAGAAAGATATTTTCAATATTTCTTATATATTTTGATATTGAAATTTTTTAGATGATGTGTTGAGATAGAAATAAAGTTTTTTATTTGAGTGGGAATTTGTTGATACATAATCATTGATGGTTTTTTTTTTAAATTCACATAAACATGTTTGAAATTAATTTTATAATCTATCATAGTCAAAGAAATGTATAGTAATCATTGGTGTTGTGGGTGTAGGAATCTTAGTTGGTGTATTATGTGGTTTTTGTCATGTGAGAGTGGGTAATTTATTATTAATCTCTAGTGTGATAGTTTGAAGATGAACCGAATCATCTATTATTCTAGGGTACTAGATTTATTCCATTGGTGATGATTGATTTTGTTCTCCCAGATTTTCACAATTCTCTTTGTGTGATATATCCTTTTATGTATATGAACAATTGTGCCACGAGAGGTTTAATCTTGGGTTTGAAGATGATGTGATCATTTTTATAGTGTATGATTTTGTGTTTTGTTTTATAGAGGGTGAGTGATGGTCATCATGTTCATGATGGTTTTCAATAGTTTTTGTAATTTCCTTATTGGAAGATGCATTGTTTCTTTCTAAGCATCATTAACTTTTTACGTAATATTCTGAGATATATGATTCTGACCATGCCATTGTGGACCACATAATGATGATAGATAACATCCTAGTGATAAATCGGTGTATAATAGTACATTATTTATTGAGATGTTATGTAGGATAGGTGGTTAGGATACAAAAGTTATGGAAACATAATATCAAATTGTAATAAAAGTTTCACCTTATATATTTGGATTTGTCTCTTGGAATGTTTTCGATTTCAACTATTCCTTAGTAACCATTTTCATCCATAGATATATCGGAAAATTGAGTGGTGATAGAACTGATATCTGTAATATAATTTATCTACATTTCATGGATTTAATTTCCACAAATGTGTCATTATATAAGAAATTGTATCAATTTTTTTTAATTTTTAAGTGTTTGGGATAAATTGTGAAACATAAATAATTATATAATGTTAGAAATTTTTTTATCAGTTTATTAATTTGGGTAATATATTTTCTCAACTAATCCAACTGTATGAATTATTTTTTAGGAACCCTTTATTGATTGAAATAATATTCTATAACAAGAATTCGTTATTAATCAATTATATGGAGGAAAAAATAATTCCATCATTGAGATAATTTTTTCTAGTCATTATGTCAATGTGGAGTTTCAAAGTAATGTAAAATCAGAAATGTTTTATATGAGAGAGATTAAAATAATGGATGTGAATTGTCACATAAAAATGAAAATATTGTCCTTAGTATGTAATTTGCAACATTTTCAACTCTTGTCCAAAATTATTAAAAATTTGTGGATAGAAATAATATATATTTTGGAACATTTTTATGAAGGTAATAGGAAGATATTCCTCTTAGAGGAGTCCTAAAAGAGAGCCTAAAATATTAGATTCATATTCTAGAAATAACATTTCGACACCCTTCTTCTATATATAATTATCTTAACATTATTTCAAATGGTGGGGTGGAAGTGGTAGTGGGATTTTCTTGATGAGATATTATGGATAATATTAGGTTAATTGATGATAATAAATCCATTATGGGATGATCTACACGTGGTTTTGGGCATTGAATATCTTAATGTGTTTCCCTTTTCAGTTTGAGTTTTTTATTGTAAATTTTTTTCAATTGAATCTTCCTGGATTTATATCATTATTGTAGAAGGTAACATTCTCTATTGATTAAATTTTTTATTATTTTTGTTTTTAATTTATATCTAATTATTATTGCAAAGTTTATTTCTAATTGTCTAAAATTGATGGGATGATGTCTCACAATTTAACACAACAAGTACAGTTAGTTTTGGTTTCTCAGAGGTCTTTGGGAAATCATGTTGAATTACTAAGTTCATAAATAAAAATAATAGTGGTATAATTATGGTTTCTATTATTATAGATGTTTTTCTTGAGGTCTTGAGTTATACATTGGGTGATTTATTTGGAAGGAATATTTTGAAAATGATGAAGGGAGTGTCAGATGATTGTTGTTTGTCTATCACGACCTAATTTTGTTAGTTTTTATCTGTATGAATAGCATCTAGTTTTAAATAAATTACATAGATTTATACTTCCATTCTTATTTAATGACAATTAACATAGTTTAACTCATTTAATATCCCAAATTTTTTATTTAACATTAACAAAAACAAATTAACAACATGATAGTTTGATAGCTTAGTCTGTATCATCAACATGAGAAAACCATATGATCACCACTATATATCATATTTACTGGGAAAATAATTGATTGGGTAACATGGATGAAGACCCCCATGTCAATTTTTCATCATTTATGAGGTGTCCACCAGGTGTTTTATATTTTTTTTCAAATTTACAATATTTTAACCACTATTTTTGAGACAACAAAAAACAAAATATTTTCATAGTGACTACTAAAATGTTTGGACTAATTAATCAAAATTTGAGTATTCTAGTCATGATGAATTTATAAAAATTAAAATAAAAAACATTAAAAATTAAACATAATTATATTTAGCTTCATCATTTAACATCCATGATTCAAGAATTAAGGAAAAAATGGAGATTCATTCGAATGATTTAAAAGAAATAAATGAATTGAAAGCTGAAAATGATGATCAATATATAAAAGATCATATCCAATAAACTTATTATGTTGATTAAACATTCATATATGAGTACTAATCATATTTTTAGTCTATTTTTCAAATTATATGAAAGTGAACATCACTAAATCACCAACTAAAGCCTCTTTTGGGAATCAATGTTTTTTGTAAACAATTGGAATGAATTTGTTGAAAATAAAATTTCATGGGAAACCCCTATTTTTTAATTTGAAAATTCAAAACCTCTATATGAATATTTGTATAACAAAAAATATAATCTTGACCAATTCATTTTTAAAGAGCATTTGAAGGAACCTATGTTTCATCCCACATTTAATACCACTATTTTTTACACTAAAACTATGTAAGAATCTGGGATTCCATATGGATATTTCAAAATTTATGATTTGATTTTTTCTAATTATCTTGATAATATATTTCTAACATTTTCTCCTTATGCATATTTAGTACCCAATTTGTCTATGGTGTTTGAATTTTCGGTTGAAGATAATGTGCACATGAAAACTGAAGAAATAATGGTGTTCCCTTTTGAGTTACCAATTGTACCTGGGGATGGTGTTTCAAACATAATTTCCCCCAAATAACCCATTTATAATATCAATATGATAATCAAATCAATTACAAAATTAAAATTGAAAAGCTAGTGGAGGCATTCTCTGTGGATAAAGTCAATGAAAGTTTCTTTTTCATTATTTACCTCATTCACAATATCATGAGAACATAAATGTCATGGTGGATATTCTGAAGAAATATATTTTTGTGATTTTATAAATGATGTGTGAGATAAATAGAATTAGAATGATCTCATTTTTATGGTTCATGAAAGAGAAACATCACCCGCCTTGAAATTGTGGATGATCGGTTGTAACTGCAAAACTTGGGGTAGTGAAATTCTAGCACCCACATAGAGGGTTCATACCATGTCTCCTTTCCATTCAATTTTTTTTTATTTCACTTATATCAATAAAATATTAATTCATTTTTTTTTCTCATGTAGGTTTCCTAGATTCTACATTTTAGAGGATAGCTCAAAGCTACTACTGCTCAATAAAAACCAGGTTGTTCTTTACATTCCAATTTTTTCTTATTTATTTTATTATTGATTTTAATTTATCATATAATTTACGAAAAATAATAATTTTGTTAAAAACAAGTTTGGGGGAGGAAAATAATAGTTATATTAGTATATTTTTGTTTTATTTAAAAGTTTTTTGTATTTTATTTCATATTTTGTGTAAAAACTGGTTAGCATAAATGATGATCTTTGTCAATTTTGAAACTAATTTCATGGAGTCAAAAAATTGACCACATTAAACTGAAAATAAATTAAAGACTTAAAATTAATTTTTTTCATGTTAAATATTTTTGGAAATTTCTTGAAGTTTTCTATTATTTTTTAATTCCATTCCACATCTCATTATATTTATCATTTCAATTCACCTATCGGTGAGGATTTTATTCCATTTTTTTATCTTATTTACTTCCAACTCATTTCATGGGATATTTAATCCTTGCTTATTTGAAGCATAATTTTTTTTATATCTTTTAAAACATATGGTTCGGTATAATTATGAATAAAATTATTGAGTAAATTCATTGGATTTGGAAGCCCCATTTTCTAGTGAATATTTTCCATTGGGAATTCATTGTACAATTTTTTATTTTGGATCCCATAGTATCCATGTATAGAATGTTATGTTAGACACATTACAAGCACATTTTCCCATTCCAACCTTCTCTACAAGTAAAATTCATGACATTGTTGAATATAAGTTTGGGGGAGATGACTTGTGGAGCCCTGCCTCATTTAATATTGTTTTGGGTGTAGATAAAATCTGTTAAGAGATGTTTTTGTTGCGGTATAGAAAATATTAATAGGATAAGTTCCCATATTAATCTCTTAAAGTAAATGGATTAGTGACTATATGGAGCTTTAAATGGATGAATGATGTTTCAATCTATTTCTACGAAATAAAAAAATAAGAGAAATGTCATTATTTCTAATAAAATATTGATGAAATGGGATGAAAAATAAATACTAAAATATGTGAAAATATGATTTCCTTTAGAATAGTGTTTGTGGGAGAACATACATGATTTAAAATTAGATTCATGCAAATTTTATTTTAAAAGAGCCAATTTGTTTTTTTATACTTCAACATTTTTTAAATTTGAAACATATAATCCTTATACCACAAAAAAACCTTTTAATGTCTTTATGTTAATAACATATTCATATCTTACATCGGGTGGAGATGTATAAATTTTTCAAGCATATGGTGGTTCTTTTATGAGTTTTCATGAGAAACCCCTTATATAAAATCAATATATGCCTTTTAAGGGATCATTTTTGTGAGGAAAGTGTGGTGTGTGCATCGGGGGAGAATATAAGTTAAAATGGATTAGTTAATATTAATTGAGAACTTGAAATACCTTTTTTGATGAGGAATTATAACTTCTTATTTTTGGTGACAAATTGATGAACCTCATTCGTTTGTGTTTTGAATATGCCCTGATTGGATTTTGATGATAACATGTACAAGAGACCATGTGATAATTGTAGGGGAATTAATAGAGATGCTTTTTTAATTACATTTAACCTAAAATTGAATTATTTAATCCCCACCAAGGTGTTATTAAATTTTATATTGCATCCTTTTTTGGAATTTTCAAGTATTTTGAGCTAAATTGTAAAAATGCCCTAATTCTGTAATTATGTAATTTTTTCATTATTTAATTTCCTAGAAATCTAATTTTCTCTATTGATCAAATTTTCTAAATTAGTTTTTTTATTAACCCTTGGTTTGTGGGTATAATTTCTTCCATGTGTACGAATTATTGAATTGTCCATATGGATGCCCAAATTAATTAGGATTTTTGAAAAACAATTCAGTCTACAGTGTGGAACCCACCATAGTAATGAGGGTATAACTCCAAATATATGGGAAAATACAAGATTATTATACCTAGATATTAAAAATTTATCAATTTTTCTTGTGTATGTGTAATTTAAATGGGAAATTAAATTGGGAAAATAGTCCATGAGTGAGACCAGAAGGAGGTAGATGTGGAGACTCCTAGAGAAAAAAACGCTATCCTAACTAATTAAATAAATTTTTTTACTGCATATCCAGAGATGCTAATGTTTTGAGGTTTTATATTAGATTTAATTTATAATAACTTTTTAAATTTTATTATAGGTAGATTCATAAGGGAGTTTCCCCAATATAGATCCAACATTCATGGAATCAGATTCTGGATAGAACATTTCAACCCCCTTTTTCTTTGTACTCTCATCTCAACATCATTTAAAAGGGGAGTTTGTAAGAGGGAGTGAGATTTTATAGAGGATCTATTCAAGATAATAGTAATTCAATTGATTATTATCTAGCCAAATGGGATACATTTCATGTGTTGGTGAGAAGTCTCCCTTTTGAATTTGTGTTCTACATTGTAAACACTTTTCTTTTAAATTATATTGGAATTTGATTGCATGATTGAAGGAGGTATATTTATATCTCTTTTTCATTTTATTATATTTTTTTAATGTTTCTTATCATCTAATTATTTTAAATAAATTCCTTGTTTTAAATTATTTTTTAAGGTCACCCCATTGAGCACAACAAGGTCAATTAGTTTCGGTTTCTTGGATGTTTTTGGGAAATCAAATCAAATTCAAAGGTGTATAAAAATTCATTCATGGTGTATTATTATGGTTTTTATTCAATATTTGTTTATTCTATTAGGTTTTTATTAATAAATTTTATAATTTAATTCGATGAAATATTTTTACAATGATGAAGGGAGTGTATGTGGAGCTTAGTTTTTATATCATTTCCTTCTTTAGGTTGTTTTCATCAGTCTGAGATTTTTTTCTTTTTCAATAACTAAAATATATTTATGTTTTATTTATATTTTTATTTAATTTTACATAGTTAAAATCATTTAAAATCATTTATATATTTTTTTAACAATAAAAAATTTAAAAATGTTAACGTTTAATATCTTAGTATGCAACCTCCTCGTGAGACAACCCCGTGGTCACAACTACCTTATTTTTTTAGGGGAATCATATTGAATGGGGTTACATGACTAAAAAACTATTGACAGGTGGACCATTTAGTATTTAAAGGACATGTTGAACACATGTGTTCTTGAATTTTTATGTCCATGTTTGAGGGGAATGGAAATATAATTTTTATTATAAAAAATAGTATCAATCATTATTTTGTGTATCCTAATTCACTTTTATGTGTTGTTTAAATTGTAGAATTACATTGTGACTGATAGTGACTGTGTAGTTTGTGATTATGAGATTGAAATTGGTTAAAAGAATGACAAAGCATGTGAAGGTGATTCATGAGGGAATGAAGAATGTTTTCAATCATTTGAATTCTAATGGTAAATATATGTGGAGGCCTCATAGCTAGATTTTAGAGATAATATGTTTTTGAGGATGTATCCTCATAATTTCAATTAGATTTGTGTTATTTGAATTAGGAATACCAGTAATTTATTACATTATTCAAGGGTTTAAAATATTTTGGGTCTTATTCTGTATCATTTAGTGCTTCCACCATTGATAAAAAGGATTCAAGATATGATTTTGTATCATATATTATCTAGTATCTTCATGATTAATGTTACATAATTGATTTGGTTTATCCAGATGTTGAAGTTGGTAAAACATTCTATGAACAACCTACTTTCATGTACTAACATATAGATAATTTATTTCACATGTGTATTATTTTATTTCTTCATTTTTTATTGACGCACTATCTCTTGTATAATTATACATTGGATAACTAGTCACAAATTTGCACTAAATATATCACATTATATTGACAAATATGTTTTTGTTAAAATTGTTTGAATGACATTTCTTGATTTGTATTATTATTAATGATGCTTCATCTTTTCTCACCGTGATCCTTTGACATAGTCGTTGTGTTCTTATTATAGAAAAATTCATGGGTTATAAGTAGTAGTTTTTTTAAATAATAATTCATTTCCTTTTTGGATGGTGTTATTAATTATTTATTGTGAGAATTTATTGATAGGAATCTTTTATATGAGAATGGTTTTTCTAAAAACATTAACTTAGTGTTTTTGGGACATTTAGGTATTGAGAGGGTGTTAATAGGTGTTATGGGTGTGTGAGAAGATTTTATGTCTCCCTATACGATTAACATACTATGGTTGAAGGATTTTGATGTTCATGGTGAGTCCCATTTTGAATCAATGATTATGGATCACTCCATTTAGTTATATCGTAATAAAGTGTACTAAAAAAACCATTTAGTGGGACCAAAAACATGAGAATTCCCCTATATAATATAGATAAGGGTTCCATTCTTATGATTATGTTATTGATTCACAATAACTCAAGTCTCTATTCCTTTTTTGGAATTTGGAACACACCACAAAAGGATATAGTGATTTTAGTGGGAATGGATTAGGAAGAGTTTCCTTGAGGGAAATTGGGATATATAAAATTCCAAGGTTGATAGTAATGGTCATGGAATCACATAGTAGTGGCGTTGTTTTCTTCAGAATGGACTATTCTAAATACTGATAATAGACTCACAACATTATGCACTCAACTATCAAGAGATGAAATCATACGGTATTTTTTTAAATTTCATGGGTAGCATCTGTGGGGGTTCACTCAGAATCTAAACTGAAACTATAATTTCATGGTCCATGTCATGATTTCGATCAAATGGTTAATGGTTTCTTAGAAAAATCAAGTTTTTTCTGTGGAGGATATAGTCATTTTAAATCGTAGAAAACATGGATAACATTTTGGCTACAAGCACAATTGGTATTATTTAGTTCATAACATTATGGTGGAGACCTATCTTGCATTGTCTATCAATTTGAGTTCAAGGAACCCCTTCATTTTAATTTTTTTCTCTCATTGTACCCTATCTGAATTAATTCCACTCAACAATCCTAACTAATTTATCATGGGGGTTTGAACCACATGGTTCATTGAGATCGAACCAATTTTAATCGAGATACTCTATTATCTTCCTCTCCAATTATTTTTTATCCTATTACATTTATCAGTTTTTCTTTGGTGAGGTTAGTATGGATTAAAATTTATAATTAAACACAATATTTCTGTGGTTCATTGTTCTTATATTCTAATGTGGTTTCTAATGATGTTACTAATGGATGAATCATTATTAGTGTATTCATTAATGGTGTTCCCCAAATCATCAAATAATTGTATGGAATTTTTAAAAGTATTTTACGAAATTAATTTATTGGATTATGTATGATTTTTTTACTTGCCATTTAATTTTCTTAATATTATATGAATTAAATTACAGCCTATGAACTAGGATGGCATGTCATTTTGAGGTATGGTTTTCCTGTAATAGTTGTTTGAAGAATATTAAAAATTTTATAGATACACGAATGGTTATCATGAATAGGTGGAATAATTCATAAATGGTGGTATAAATAAAAATATGTTAGGGCACTATTGATATCTGAATTGAATTTTTTCCCTAGTTGTGGCTTATCATTAGTCAATGTGCATCAACATTAATTTAATTGTATCAGGACATAACATGGATAAAATTATTTAATAAAAATATTTTAAACTGACACAGAGTCATTTTTCATTTAATATGAATTTCTAGGAATTCCGAGTTAGAAACACAAACCTAAGATACATAAAAGGGATGTGGAATATCCCACTTGACAAATAGTTATGGGTCCTAGATAGATGATTTACTCGCAGGTGATTCAAAGGAATCACACTGATGACAACAATGACGCAATGATCCCACATCAACAACTGATCCATATTGAGGTAGGGAGATTATTTCATTGTGATATTTCCATATTCTTAATTTTCTTGATAAACCTGGGTCAATTCACAGTGATATTTCTCAATAGTTCTGTCGTTGCGGGATTTTTATAAATGTGGGGTTTATTTTGAGGGAATTTTCATTATTTATTCTTTGTTATTTATTCCTATTATAATGAGAATAGAATGTGGATAAATGAAAATGTCTAAGGTTAATTCCTCATGGTTTTGTTTTCCTTATCTCTCCCTAGTTCTTCATGTTCGTTACCGTTGGACCCCCTATCAATGTTTAGACATGCTGGGTGGCTCTAATGTGATCAGACCCCTATATTGGAGGCAAACCAATATAAGAGATAAGATCTTTATAGATAGTCACCTGAGAAAAATTCATCTACAATGGATTTATGATTTGGGCATTAGAACAACCTCTATTGTCCATGGAAGTGACAACTATTTTGGGTCTGGTGTGGTGGTCTAGTGATGTAGTGTAGTGGTCTGATAGGGAATTACAGCAACCAGAAGCATTGTACGTGGATAACAGTGGTGGAAATAGAGAGACCCACATTTTATGTGGTGGAGTGAGCCAGGGGAAACTGATGTTTTGGTGATAGGGATGAGGAGGCAACACAACATGGGGATGCAAGGGACGTGGTGTAGTGGGCTACAGAACGTGACATTTGGACACCTATTGAGGCGACAGTGGTGGAGAGATAATACATGGAGTAAATAAAGGTCGGGTCGTGTGAGTTGGGTCATCCTAGATGGGTAGGGCTAGGTCTGCATAAAAATAGAGAATTGGGATGGTTTTGGGTTGGAATCTGGTCATACCATCATCCAACCGGGTGTGTTTACATGGTCGATTGTGCGTTTAGTCCATGAGCCCAGGCACCTTTAATCCTTTTAAACATCAAACCACCATTAATTTTAAAAGGCTCACTTGTTTAATGAGATGTTTACGACATTGGGACACTAATGTTGAATAATTCCTTTTGAGACATTTTGTTTTGTTTTTATCTTGGTCCGCTGGAGGTTGACAGCATTTTATTTGGTCATTTCCATTAGGATTATTTACAATATTACTTCAATATAATTAGATTGTATTCCCCTATTGAGGATGAGTCCCAAGTAGAGTCAAGTATCCCTTTATAGGACATGAGTGTGATCATATATCCACCCTTGTGGATTCTATTGGATTTTATATCTTCTATGAGAATGGAACTAATCCCCCACCTAGTGGGCCACTCCAAGGGAGTATGTTGAATCCCATAGAGTGTCTTGGTGTGATTTACGGTATTTCCCATGCTGTTTTATAGGATCTCTTCCATTTTGAATTGATCTTGATTGGGTATGTGTTATCACACATTGTATTTGGGCATGATATATTGTATCCCCCATCATATCTTATCACAATAACCTCTCTATATATCATAAGCTTCCTTGACCAAAATGTTCTCATTTGGGTGGGGACCAAAATAGCTAAACCTCTTTGTGTGTGTCTCTGATGATATAATGGCTCAAGTATTGAATTATCGTGTAACGAGATTGCTTCTAGTAGAATCATATGGTTGGTTGGTTCTGTCATACCTCTAGAAATTGATTCTCTAATTGAGTATATATAGATGACCTTAAAATATGTGTGGAAGACATAAACCTATGTGGAGATGATTGTAAATTGTATTCATGGTATATCCTTTTTGGTATTTTTGTTTTGTGGTATTTCCCTTTGAGGTTTTTCTTATTTAGTTTTGGGGTGGACTAATGAGAATTGTTTTACTCGCCCTTTCATTTTCATTGCAAGCGTGTGTCATGAATTGTGTAGATGATCAACCCTTTGATGGAGTCCTAGGTGGAAGATGACCAATTAGTTTATGGTGAGGCCAAACAGCAGAGGTGTTCTCCTCTAAAATCTGATAGTAGACCCAGAACTATTTTTTTATGTATAATCTTGTAAGATTTTCTATGGATGATTTTTTTGGAACTTGTTCATTCTCTTTCCTAGACTGGGGTTATGCAGTAAACACATAACAAGGTTTAGATGGTCTTGTTTTCATTCCCTTTTTAGTGGGTTTGTATTACGGCCCTGTTTACTTTCCACAACATTTACTATTTTACTACGGTTCTGGGCTGTTGTGGTTTTCATGCATTTAATACTTAGTGGTTTTTTTCATTTCACTATTTATTTCTTCGATATGTGTGTGTCTATATTTACTTGAGGCAAATTCCAAGCACTTTTGGGATATGCTTACATGGTTCTAGTCACCATCACCTGGCCTATTGGAGGTGGTCTTGGGGTATTCACAGAATGAGACCATCTTATATGGGTGGTGAAATAGTATTATCAGAGGATTTCTGTTCTAATTTAGGGCCATAAGACTGTGTGGTTGGTTTGGGTAAGGAATGTTAATTGATTAGAGTTTGTATTTGATGAATGTGTCTTTGGTGTTGTTGTGTGGAATAACGTATCCATGAAACAGATCTGTGATTACTAACATTTTGACTCGGTAATAGAAAATAATTATTTCCAATAAAAACAATTGTACAAGCATATTATAGTAATGGTTCTATTTTCAATTCCCGTTAGTCATCTCTCTACATATACTCTATTAACTGGGGCACATCTTGTTTTATTTCAGGATTCCTCGGTAAATATATCCATCAATAATTA
The DNA here is from genome assembly GCA_963277665.1 of Viscum album. Taxonomy (NCBI): domain Eukaryota; kingdom Viridiplantae; phylum Streptophyta; class Magnoliopsida; order Santalales; family Viscaceae; genus Viscum; species Viscum album. The sequence goes on along the minus strand of OY728133.1, from coordinate 1,818,473,185 downwards.
CACTATGAGATCATTAGGATGATCCTCCTAGTGATGAGGGGTTGTTACAGGGGCAGGTACCAATGATATCAGCTATGGGTGGTTTAGCAACTATACCACCACACTTCGAGTAGTGACTACTGTAAGCAATAGCCGATGAGGATTTCCATAAGATTAGAGTCTTGAATGAGTATCAGAGGTAGTGACCTCCAAGGTTTGGGGTGAGCTAGACCCCCAGTTGGATGAGGATTTTCTAGAGGCAGTCACAAGTCTATTTCGACTTGTTTGGACGCCTATAGACCAAATGGAAATCCTCATCATGAGCATGATTCAATGATATGTGAGGCAATGTTGGAGCTTAGTGACATAGTCTCATGATGGACATGCTTCTATTAAAGAAAATAAGAGAATCACTTTATTGGGGATTTATATCCAACGACATTGTGATTGGTTCTCATACAAGTGCATTTTCATCTATTACATGACAATATGAAAGTGGTGGGGTACTAAGCAAGGATTATTGAACTCTCATGCCACTCCCTGGATATGGTACGATAACTGTTCTTTGGTGGTTTGAATATCAAGAATCCATTATGCATAGAAATCAAGGAATTAGTGGTATCTCATAACATTCCTACTTATGTTGTGGTACTTTTGTGAGCCCTACTAATGGGGAGATTTCTAGAGGAGAGGAAACAAGTAGTGGAATATATTAGTGGGAATTGGGTACATATGAAATTGGTAGTATGAAGAATATGGTAGTCATAGGGATCCATGTCGGCATCCTCTTTAGGGTACAATCCCAGGACACAAGGAAAACGTTCATGGCTCCCACGGAGCCTCAATTCATCCCAGGGACAGTTGGCATTATTCCAGCAACAGTCTGGGACACATGGAATGAGGTTTCACAACCAATCATACAACTAATTGGTAGATGGTCAAGGGACCACTGAGATAAGGGTAGAGAAAAAGTTGGGGTGGTCTATATAAAAGTGGACATGGTAGGGGAGCAGGCATGATAATAGGAGGTGATTGAAGGTTTGACCAATTATCACCACCACCCCTAGGTGGTCCAAGCCAGGCTCATGGAGATGGTGGAAAAGGATGAGGCTAGTATCATTCCATGGTGGCTTTAGAACCTGACACTCCATGGATGATTTGATGTACAATATATGTCATTTCAACCATAACAATTGTTTTCTTATATAAATGTTCTAGTCATTACTTTCCTTCCACAAACTTTTTTCGGAACTCAGAGATTCATGTTGACCCATTGACATTACCCTTATTCACAGAGACTCCAATGGGGGGAGATTTTATGGTCAAACACTAGTGACGAGAGTTTGACCTGACTATTGGAGCTGTGAGTTTTAGTTGGGATATCATGGTATAAGCATTATGACCATATGATTTCATTTTGGTATGGCCTGTTTATCCATAGTTCATGCTTAGATTCACTGTTTTAGGCACAAAGTGTGGTGTGACTATAGTGATGGATTCGACTTTTCCATTTTGATAACAAGGAAACACATGAAGTATAGGATGGACTTAAACAATTGAGGGTTAATTCTATTACACATCAGAGGGATAACCTTACTCTCTGTGCGGTGGATGATATGAGCCATCAATTTTCTATATTGGTGGTGGAGTATGAGGATGTATTTCTGGAATATGTTCCAGGTTTACCTCCTCCAAGGTATATGGACTTCTGGATTGATCTACACGCCATAATAGCACCTATATCTACACATTCTTATTGGATGGCTCCCGCAGAGCATCATGAGTTGAGGATGAAGTTGGAGGGCTTATAGAAGAAGGGAATCATGAAAAAAAGTGATTTACCTATGGTATACTATGTTTTTTCCAAGATCTATGAAAGGAGTGTGAGGTTAGGTCTTGAGTAGTGACTCTTGAACCAGCTAACGTTGAAGAGTAATTATCCACAACTGATGATCGAGAACCTCTTTGATCAGTTGAAAGGGGTGCGATGGTTCTCGAAGATTGACACAGGACCTTGCTATTGTCAAATATGTGTAAGAAATGTGGATATACTAATGATAGACTTTAGGTTTCATTATGGTAACTATTTGAACATGGTGATGTCTTTGGGATGATGAAAACCCAAAAAAACAATTTTGGGACATGTGAATTGGATTTTTCAACCTTTCTTAGACTAGTTTGTGGAGGTCTTCATCCATAACAGCCTACTGTATTGGATGTCAGAGGAATAGCATGTGAGACACTTGAGGAGGGTCCTGGACATGCTCGGAAAGAACCAAATCAATGTGAATCTCTCATATAGTTAGTTATTGATTTTATAGGTCCATTTTATTGTTCATGTCATATCGGAGGCTGGAGTTTCACTAGATCCAAGGAAGGTTAAGAAAGTTATATCATGGGAGCCATACAAGATAGTTACAAAGGTGCGAAGTTTCCATGGATTTTAAGTGTTAAATTATAGAGTTTTTCTCATAATATACAGAGTGGTATCATTATTTGTAGCATTAACATGATAGCAACAACCTTTCCTGTGTTAGTAGAAGTTCCATTAGTGCTTTTAGGGGTTGAGGAAGATGATGAAAAGAGATCCCATTTTGAGATTTATAGAGGAGGGTGTTGATTAGGTGGTAGTCGGGATGCATCAAGGACCGGTCATGGTTGTGTCCTAAATTAGAGGAAAATGTTTATTTCTTATATTTTATTCTAGTTGAGATAGTATGATATGATTTACAAGACCCATGACGTTGAGTTAGCAGCAGTGGTCTTCACAGATAAGAAATGGTGACATGACCTGATGAGAGAGATATATATCTTCTATTCTGATCACAAGAGCCTCATGTGTATATTTTCATTCAAGGATATGAACTAGAGATAGAGGTGATAACTATAGTTCATCGAGGACAATGCATTTTATATTACATATACTCGTGTGAAGGGAATGTGGGGGAAGATTCTCTCAGTAGGTGAACTAGTCTGTTGTTTTTAAATGAGGCATCGGTGTAGTTGGCCACATAGTAGATATATGTTGTGGATGGATATAAAGAATAATTCATTATGTTTATAGTTTTTACACCTCAACTCTTAAAGAGAGTCATAGAGGAACATCTTGGGGATACCAAATATGGTACCCTATGTGCTCAATTGTCATCAAGGAATTCTTCTGATGGATTTAAGAATAGTAGATAACACGATGTTCTTATCACATGCCACATAGTTTTACCAGTAGAATTATAGAAGGTGGGGTTTTTGGAGTTCAAAAAGAACCTATTGAATGTACCCCCTAGTGTGGGAAATGAAGTATATGGACATCCGATGTCAGTTTTGGTGGAAAGGGATGAAGAAGGTATTTGTGTGTTTGTTTCTCGATGCATCACTTGTTTGTATGTCAAGGCTAAGAACCAGGTTCTGACGGGATTATCCCAACCCCTTGACTTGACATAATGAATGAGGGAGATGGTATCGATGGACATTATGACAGTTTTACAATGTACAACTAGAGGACAAAGTTCCATCAAGGGAATTGTTGAAAGACTCACCAAGTAGGCCCACTTCATAGTTATGTTAGAGAATAGTTTAGTATATGACCTGGGATTACTCTATGTGTAGGAGACAGTTCAGTTACATTGATTTCTATCAACTATAGTTTCATATTAGGATGCATGAATTATATATGAGTTTTGGAACATATTATATGAGGATTTTGAGTCTCATTTATGCTTTAGCACAATGTTCCACCCCCAAAGGAAGGTCGAATTGAGCAGACCATTCAGGTTCATAAGGACATAAAGCATTTGTGGGTGTTAGATTTTGGTAGTATTTAGGAGGACCCCCTACCACTATTGTAGTTTATATACAACAATATCTATCACTTCACAATTTTTATGGCACCTTCCGGAGATGGTGTGGGAAACCATGGAGAAGGTGAAGATCCTCTAGAAGTAGATAAATACCACACAGATCCAAAAAACACTTATGATGATAGGTGGAGGATTATTTTTCCGTTATTGGAAGGAGACCGGATGTTCATTTGGGTCTCATCTCATTGGGAATTACAATTATTTTTATTTGGTGGAATGATCTCTCTAAGGTTATTCAAACCTATCCTATTACTACATAGAGTTTGTGAGGTGGCATATCATTTGTCTCAACCTCTGTAGTTATAGCCGGTACACGATGTCTTCCATATGTCGCATATAAGGTGGTATGTGCATTACCCATCACACGTCATCGATTGGGAGAGATGAACATTGAGGATGGGGTAAATTTTTTAATGTAACTAGATGAGATTAAAAATTTCCAGGAAAGGATCCTTTGAGGGTGTTGGGTTACTTTTTTGAATATCTATTCTCAAAATTATAATCATCAGGAGATCACAGAGGAGCAGGTGGCTTAGATTCTTGTTCATAACCATAATTTGTTAGAGTAGAATTTATTTATCATTTTGGGGACATAAATCCTCATGGAGGGGAGAATTTCATGCCTCTGATTTTCCCATGTATTATTTGATGAAATTATATTGATAAAAGCCATGGCCAGACCCTGAGATGGTGTGTGATTCTAAGGCCCAGTTTTCTCACAATAATTGTTTGAAATAAAATTAAACTATTGATAGTATACACAAACGGTTTTCCTGAAAAAGTCTAATAACTATTAAACGGTTAATAGATAAAAAATTAGATGGGATCGTTGAAATTTTTATGGCCATATTACCCTAGAACCCAATTAACATTAGTTTTTGAGAGTCAACTATGAAATGTTTTTCTCACGAGGTAACAAAGATAATATAATTGAACAAAAATCATTTAAACCAAATTAGTGACATTTTTATTTTAATATTCATTTTTTTAGGAATTTAGGGATTTCCCCATAACCATATAATTCTATTTAGACGTGAAGAATTTCATTCTCAAAAAATTGAGATGGATTGTGGATAAATGACTGATGCACATACAATTTGAAGGAATCTCACCCAAGATGATGATGACGCAACAATCCTTCCTCAACGACTGATACTAATTGTGTTATGGTGATTATTTATATTGGATATTTACCATTTATTGATTTTCATAAGGAACTCTCATTGTCTACCAATAGTTTGATCCATGTTTCGATTGTTGTAGTATAGTTAAAATTTAAACGATTAATTTTGGTGACTTTTCCTAATTGGTTCTTTGTTCATTTCACCCTGTATAATAAGAATTGATTGAAGTCGAACGAACAAGGATTAGGTTTGTTCCATGTGGTTCTCTTGTAATTTACTCACCCCTATTATACACGATATTGTCATTGGACCCCTCTTGTATATGATTTGACTTTTGGATGGGCATTGAAGGTGATCAGACACAAGGATTTCTGGAAAATAGACAGTAGATGCATGATCTATGTTGACGGGTACCCAAGAAAAATAGGTAACTATTACTGTTTCAATATTTGGGCATCAGAGATGGATCTAGGATTCGTAGAAGGGAGCACTGGTGTTCTTAATGCACGATCGTCTGATGAGGTGGCATGGTGGTTTGGCATGATGATAAATCATCCAATGGAATTGGTGGCCATAGATAATAGTGAAGGAGACAAAGCATGTTGTGAGGGATGCATCAGATTAGGCCACAAGATGTGGAGGCAGAGTAGTCATGGGAGTAGAGGCGGCATGATGCGGGGTTGCATGGGACATGCAGAAAGTGGTCTATGAGATGTAGTGGGAGGGTGCTTCAAGAGGTGCCAGTCAAGGAGAGAGACCACATGGAGTGGAAAAAGGTCAGGCCATGTGGGATATGCCAAATGAATAGTTTATGGAAAAGCATGTAGGTCTCGGGGTTAATCTAGCCAGGCCCACGAGGATCGGGTTGGGTTAGGCCAACATACCATGCTAGATTTGGGTTGGACCTTAAGTCATCCTGGGGAGGTAGAAAGGACCGACTATTGTACGGTCCACTGTGGGGAGGATGGAATGTGGTGGTCAACCACCATGGTTTATGGACTGACCATGTGGTCAGTCCATGGATGGAGATACCCCCCCCATCTAATGAAACATGAATGCCCCCTAACTTTCAAGAATTGCATTTGTTTGACACGTTGTCTATGGTTTTGGGACCTTAACGGTAAGATGATCATGTTGAGATAGTGTGGTTTTTACTATTAACTATTAGAGGATGATAGGATTCCCTTTGGTTCATTCATCGAGGGTTTAGTATGGTATTATTTCCACATCATTGGATTTTAATCCCCTCGATACGATAGGTCCCAAATAGAGTCAGATATCCCTCCCAGGGACTAGAGTGTGATCCTCTATCACCCCTAAAAGAATATGTATAATAATGTATCTTCAATGAGATGGGTGTTGATCCTATACCTAGGGGTCCACATCAATAGGGCATGTAGTATCCCCCTGTGTGTTTTTACATGATATGTGTTATACCATAGGTTGTTGGGAAGGATCCTCTACATTGGGATTTGTTCCAGATTCGGTTAGTGGTATCCCCTAGTGAATATAGGTGTGACCTGTGGTATCCCCCAGCATATCTGGGCATGATCCCCTCTATGTGTATCCTAAAATTCCTTGATCAAATCATTCTTATTTGGGTAGGTCCAAAATGAGCACAAACTCTTACCGAGTATCTCTTTTGATATGTTGGATCGAGGAGTGAGTTCTCTAAGAACGAGCATATATTGATCATAATCAAATATATGATAATTTGTTGTGGAATACATCTAGTATATGAGTATAGGATTGGGTTTATTTTTATTTTCTTACTATACATGTGGTAAACATAAAACAATATGGAGCTGAATGTGCATTTACTTCGTTTTATTTCATTCTTGGTATTTTACATTTTTTTATTTCCCATTGTGTAATTTTTAATGTGGTTTTATGGTGTCCTAATGTGTATTTTTTTACTCGCCCCTACATGGAAATTTCTGGAAAGTGTTGTGTCTTGTGTAAATGATTGACACATTGGAAGAGTCCTATATAGACCTAGACCAAGTAGTTCTTATCATTGTAAAACAGAGGAGGAGTGCTCTTATGACAAAAGAAAATAGTCCCAGTACAATTTACCTCATGTTGGATTTGGTATGGCTCTATATAGATTAATTTCATGAACTTTTTCATTCCCCTTCCTATACTATAAGAAGGGGTGTAACACATCACCGTGTTTTGTCGGTCTTGTTTTAAAACACATTTGGGTGGGTTTTTTATAGCCATGTTAACGTTCCTTTACATTCACTATTTTACTCCTGTTGTGGGATATAGTGGTTTTCATTCATTTCTTACTTGGAATCATTTTTTCATGTCATAATTTGTGTCTTCGAGATCTATGCATGCATACAGGTACATTAGGTAATGCATTCTGGTTGTGGGATATACCTACTCAGTGCAAGTCACTAGACCTTAGCCCATTGGAGGGGGCATAGGGAAATCATAGAACGGACCCCTCTAGGGGGTGTTGTGAAAATTAACATGAAATATATTCTATTAGTAGATAGTTCATGTTTTCAAAATTAATAAAATAATATTTAATTTTTCAATACAAGAAATTTATAAGAGGTTTTATGATTGTATCCAAATTTTGTTTTTCTTATCCTTGTTCATTCACTCATGTGTTTTTTTTAGATAGTGAGATCTATATTTTATATGATTATTTATGTTCATTAACACAATTAAAATTTCTTACCTTTTTATGAATTGTAATGTCAACAATTAGAAGTGATTAATTAATAATTTTTATTAGTTGAGTTTTCATCATTTCCAAAAACATATAAATATAGTAGTCATTTCATGAAGAATATCTATATATGATTTCATCTACAATTATCTAATTAATGTTAAAAATATTAATTTTGGAATACTGTCATAAAAAATAATCCAATTCAATATGGTAAATAAAATTATTATTCACTAAAATTAAAGGATCCATGTTTTTATATTGCATATTCAGGTTTTATATAAGACTATGGTCTTGATGTTATTACCTATATTTCCACTTTAATATATTATGCTTAAAATATAATTCATATTCAATTATATTCATACAAATGTGATGGAAATTAATCTATATTGGTGTGGAAACTAGTTTGGTAGGGATGTTAAGAAATAATTGTGTTTGTTTTCTTCTATAGTGACAGTAGTTTGATACATATGGGTATGTTATGGATATAATTGATTTATAACAGGGAATTACTAAGGATTTAGAGAATTAAATAGTCATTTTTATTACATGAAAAAATTATATTATTGTTACCCCCTTTATGTAGTTACCTTTTTTCTTTTTTATGAATCTTTTCTCCATAATGTGGGTATGGTTTCATCTAAATATACATATGATATTGAATCAAAAATTAATTTAAATAAACATATATGAAATTTTTTTAATTCTAGTAATGATTCAATAAATTTAAAACCATGAATATTATTTGAAATATTTTTCTAAGAACATGGGGTAGAATTTGAGGAATATTAACTGTGAAATTAAATTCACATTGTAATTTTATGTAATGAAATTTTTAAACAATTGGTGATGTTGTGGTTTTAATAAACGAATTTTGGTTGATAAATGATAAATTAATTTAATTATTGTTAGAAAATATTACTTGTATTCTTATATTAAATATATTTTTATATAATTTTTCAATGTCATCCCAGTTATCATGTAGCCTGATAACTAATGTTTGAGTCCGTGGTTTGGAATCCGCCCCTAGTTTGGATGTGTGTAATCAATTACACAATTTTTAATATTTTATGCTCAAAAAATTGAAATTAATGGGTGCAAAATTCCCACATTTTCCTCGGGTTCTATATGACTTCTATACATTATTATTTTTTAGTGTATGGATGGATGACTACACTCTTAGCCCACTCTCTCCTTAAGATGCAGAATAGTATGTAATAATATCAAATATCTAATGGGTTGATGTAAAGGTTATAATATTTTAGTTTTTGTGATGGATCTTTAATTTACCACACCTCTATCTAGAGGTTGTTGAAGATTGAGGGAATAATATTTAAATCTTTTCAAGATGATGAGATTGTGGTTACTATAGGATTAATTTAATTGGGTGTATTATCTTGAGGTGTAGTGTATTATAAATAGGTTATGAATTATTTCCTTTTCACTTCTTGGTCATGGATGTGATTTGATGTTGTTTATGGGAACACTAAGACATATAACTCTGGTCTAGGGGTGAGTAGTTCAATCGGAATGTGAAAGCCGGGTACCATTATTATTTTAATTCTTTTCCTATGGAACTACATACTTCTATGTTTCACTTAGTTATCTATCCATTGTGTTCATGGGATATAATTTTAGCTTCGTAGGTAATGAGTTGGATTCTCGTATTTATTCTAAAGGATTTAAAATGGTATTTTATATTTTAATGATATGTTTTGAGGCAGATAATTTTTATTCTACCTATGTTATCACCACATATGTAATATAAACATTTTTTTGGTTATCATTATTTGGTATCTGATATATAAAGTAACTACATGTTCAAGTAGTTCATTAAGAGATGCGGGAGTTTTTTGGATTCCACTTATTCTTGGTTCATGATGTATTATATTTTTCACACATTATATGACAAATTTTTCATGCATATGAATTTATTATTTATTATTGTTATGATTGATAAATCATTGATCTTATCATGAAATTTTTAATTTTTTGTCAATTCCTTCAATTTTAATTCATTCGATACCCTTGTTGCATGTCACCAAACTTATGACTATTGAAGGTGGGCTTCGAGGGTTAACTCTATATTCACTACTAGCCTTGGATGGGTACAACGGGAGGGAAATCAAGATATAATAATGTATACTAATTCATAAAATAGAATGCATATATTATAATTAGTAGTAGTAAATTTTATAAATATGAGAGAATTTACATAATGAGATTGTTTAATGTAAAGGAAGAACAATTAATATTACTGGTTAGAATTTGGATTTATCAGTGTGAGAGAGTGAGACAAAATTTATATTATGAAGATTGAATTGATTTAAACATTTTTATATTGATGGATTAACATATTGAGAATATTTTAGAGAAATGTGGATAATTAATTATGGGTTTAACATCTATTCATTTTCCAAGAAATATGAAATTATTTCCCAATCGTGGATATAGAATCTCAGCATGTGGGAATCATATAACGGTTGGTTATATGGATTTTAAATTAATTGTCCTTGTATTTTTTTATACTATAATATAATTAATATATTGGGTTTTAGTACACGATAATCATTCATTATTACATAAACATCAATTTTTCATGTTTTTCAATCTAAAATGTAGCAATGTTAGGATAACAATATTTTGGATATTGGATTCCAAACCAGGTGAGTTTTCATTGTTTTTTTTAATTTAGTATTTGGAATTAATTTTTAATAACTCTATGTGGACAATTTATATGGGGCTATATAAAATAGAAAATGGTCTATTCCAGTTATTTGTGGATTTATGATCTAAATCAAAGAGTCACATTTTGTCGAGGAAAATTTAGAACTAGACATCCTAATTCCATATGGGGTAATAAATATTTTAAAGATAGAATAAAAATATGTATTAAGATGCAATATATGTTCAATGGGTATACCTACTATAGATCATGATCAACTTCGGTTCAAATTCTATATGGCATTTCTTATTTAGGATATCACCTAAAGATATTTTAAGGAATTAAATAGAACATTATTTTGGTTTTTGATTCATATTCATTACATTGTTTCCATAGGATGATATGATTTAATGAGTTTAAATTAATATAAAATAAAATTTCAGGTTTAATTTTAAAATTTATTGGATAATTAAATGCCATTTTATAATTAAATATTTTTTAATCTAGTTAATTAGTTAAATGGGAGAATTTTAATTTTTTACAAAAAACATTGAAATTAGCTTCTCAAAATCAAGGAACATGATTTTGGGAAATGGGTATTCAACTATTATTGGTTTTGAATTTAATATGTATTAATGTTTCATTAATGTTTTAGAATCATACTAAATGAAATTGATTTGTTATATAAATTTTTATAAGGGTATAAGAATTGAGGGATATATGGTCAATGATAACCACGATAGTGGTAAATTACTTTTAAAAAAAATAGTTGGTTATGATTCATTATATGTGAACTCTAACAATATTTTTTAAAATTATGAACTATTTCATAATTATCCTTTTATGTTTCTCATGTTTCATAATTTAGGAAAAAATAATTTTACATGTATTCATGTTTGGATAATAGTTGATGTGTTATAATGAGATTATATATTGATAAATTTATAAATATTTGTTTATTTTCAAGGAATTATTTTTTATATAGATTAGAATATATTAAACATGGTTAATTATTATAGGGTAAAAGAGATATACTACTGAGCAATGTGTTACTCATCCATACCTACACATCAATGTGTTTTTAGACATTTTTATTTTGATAATGTAAGCATAATGGATAATTGTTTTATTTATGATTAATAAAATGTGATATATTAAAGGTGGGAGATCAAACCATTATATTAAGATTCCATGGAGTAGTCTCTTATCCTAGATGGTTCTATTTATGTATTTTAACATTGGTTAAAATTCCTTGTTAATCTTGATTTTTTATATATTTTAATATTGGTTCTGGTTTTTATTGATTTTTATAGTATTTATTTGATTTAAAAACATGGTTCAATTATTGTATACATATAGGTTCTAAATCTCATTTAAGGAAAATCATTCCAGAATGATTATTCATTATCCATAAACACATGGTTCTATCATCTAATAATTTGGTAATATACTTGAGACCATGTGTATATTTGGTTTGGATCTCTTAATTTGTGTCCCCAAAACTGGTCATTGTAATTTTACTCTAATATATGTGGAATCATATATATTGGGACCATAGTGAAGTATTTATTAAATCATAGAAAAGTTTCAACATTCAGGGAATTATACTCAATTTTATTGTTGTTTTTATTAAAAATGAAAATTGAGAAATTTTTGTATATATGGTTATTTATTTAAAATATTTGTTATAAATGGGATGGAATTATAAAAGAATAATTGGTATATTGTATATAATAAATTTTAACAGTGAAATTAAAAAACCGGATGTGGCAAAAGAGATAGTCATACTGTGAACATTATTCATTGATGATTTTATTTAAGATGAATATGATATCAAAATTTCCTACTCATAAATTTCATGAAATGTGGTCTTTGGTGTATTCTTATAGGGAATGAAATATAAATATCCATTAAAATAAATAAATTATTTTCTTACATATTTTCATTTTTAAATAATTATGATGGATTTATATAGACGAACCCCATTTTAAATTTCATAACCCCCTCTACATAATGTGTACCACACCTATTCCAGTAGTGAGAGGAGTGAGATCGTAGCCTCCCAAGTCCTACCTCAAGTATGCCTTATGTTGGAGACTAGTATTGAGGGTAAAATGAACATATAAATAGGAGTTAATACCCTATAAGAGAGTATATGGATAGTAGAGATATGAAGTATATTCCAATCACCTCAATGTCTTAATAATGATATAATTACTATGTGCATACATTTAATTTAATAATGATTGGAACAATTTGCAATGAAATTATAAATACCCAAAGGAATACTTATGGGTGAGCACAAAGCCTTCATAACTCCAACAAAACTACAAGATAGTAATATTCTTCTAGATATCCAACCTGATCCTACCAAACTGAAAATTAAATTTTGTGCATGTTTGGTGATAGTAACTTGTATACTCAATAGGATCCTTCCAAATACTCTAACGAAAATGATAATGAATGCATACTAAATCCTAGTAAATAACAAGTGAATTATCACCTAATCAGGTATTTAATTTTCTTATCCTTTCCACATATTTATATCGGCATTTATTACGTATAATAGATCATTTTTTATAGTAGTGAAAAAATGATAACCTTCAACCATTTCCCCCACTTATATGTCACTCTTACTGAATGTCATAATCCATGATCCGTATAACTCTAAAGTATTCTATCACAAAGACATCAAGGATAACAATCAATACATGAAAATAATGGATTACATCATCCCATACCACATACCTATATAGTATTAATGTAACATTTGGGAGGCTTGATAACTCTTATAACATGTATCATAAGGCTGGTATTATACCTAAAGCTATTAAAACCCATATAATGAGTATGGTAAATCAAGCTATAAAAACCTGTTGACATCATAACAATAACAATCCTTTCAAAATTATATCTCTATATACATGTGTCTGAAGTTGAAATAATCTATTGCATCCATATAAACACATATATGGGGGAACTCAACATTGTGCATAATGGAACCTAACCCTACTAAGTGAAGGGAGATGGTCCATATAGGGAAGTCTACTATCTATCACTCAATAAAGTAGATGATGGTGAAAACACCCTCCTAGAGTCCAATGGGTGATCTTTTCCCAACTAACATTGGAAGGTTATTAAAAAAGGTCACAAAACATACAAGATATTATATATCTCACAACCACAATATAATTATTACCTTGAAATTGGATAAACAATAGCTAGCGTCACTTGGGCACATGATTTTATCTTTTTTAAGGACTAGATATATGATAATCACAAAAGAAGTTTATGGATAGAGGTTAAATTACATATGTTATTTTTCTATATAACATTATGTTAACTAATTCATTATCCATTAATTAAAATCATCAAAAATACATTTCATTAATCATTAATTAACTCTAATTTGAACCTTAAGTTATTATACATATGTTAATATCTTACCCTCCAGTAATAATCAAGTCGTGTCCGTCTTTTCTCCAGACTAATGTTGACATTTTAATACCAATAATACCATCCCCTTTTGAAAAAAGTAAATTCTTTTTATCATTCAATAATTCATTGTACTCTTCAAAAACATCATAGTCTATCTTCATGAGATGAAACCAAGAGAACCCAGTTTCCTCAATTAGTCGGGAAAAAATGTAGATAAACATTAAAATCAACCATATATACATTAAAAAAATTAACAAACAAGCATTGAAACTTTTCGTACCACAATGGGTATATACATCATCAACTCATTCCATCATCTTTTTTACATACCCAGCATATTATGCATATCACCATTCATCTCAAAATCACAGGCATCGGCTACATCAACAACCGCTAGCCTGGTCAACCATATCCCATCAGTCATTCATTACTTGTATTACATAACATAGAAAGACACATATTATTTGATACCAAGAATGTTCCAAGAAACCAACATTTTCTTCCTGGTATTTAGGCCCTAAAACAATTCATTTCGAATTTACATGAATATGAGCTCTCACGGTCTCCCACATGAGACATCTATCATTTATAAACAATAGCCACTCTCATACCCAAGCATTTATCTAAAATACAAGTGGGTTTTATTGAATGTTTAATTACTTGATCAATTATCATATGTTATATATACTGGTAAAAAAATTCATCACTTATAACATTATTTTATATTAATAACAAATTATCCTTATAATTTTCCAATTCTAACAATCTATTTAGTATGAAAATTGCCTTTTTAAGCATTTTTATTGTTATCATCATTAAAAATGTATTCTAGATTTAAGATAATTATAAAATTCCACTATCCTATGGAATGATATCTTCAATTTTACATCAATTTTGGTCTGATTTTATGACAATAAAATTATAAGAAACACCAAATTAATTAAACATACATCTTCTTTAATTCATTATCAGACATGAAAATTAATACCCAATTTACATTCATTAACTGATTTCAATAATTTCATCATAGTAACCCAAGACTAACAATATTAAAAAAAAAAGAATAGACTTTATATCGCACCATCTTGGAAAAACAAGAGGTAAACAGTTATCACGGTGGAAAACATCATAATGTGATCATTATAAACATTAATTAGATTTATTCATTATTTAATTTTAATCATTAGAAGTTTTTCTCCAAAATTCTTTATCGTGTTAAGCCATTAAAAATTTATTATATTAAATAAAAATAGAGAATAAATGATTCCACTCCCCAAATATTTTTGAAATTATTGAACTGGATAGAGAATTACAACATGGATATCTTATGACCTATCCAATAAGGGAACTATGATCCCCCAAGGATAGTGTTTCACAAACACACTAAAATACGAATAAAAAAAATCCATAGAAGAATAAAAGTTGATAACCTTATAATATAAAGAACACAAAGAGGAAATTAAATTTAAAAATTGGATAAAATTCGATAAAATATAAATACCCTACCTTAGATGATTAAAAATTTATATCATGAATCAAGGTGTTAATCTTGATAGAAATGGTCTTCAACTTTTAACAGCTCGAGATTTAATTAATTTTTATTAAATCAGATTATATTATTTTATTTTACCTGAAATAGTTGGATTTTCTCTCATTACATGGAATATATAATCTATATTTTGTTAATCATAATTATTTGTTTAACAAGCATTATAGGTAACACCGAGTTTAAACCAACCATGAAATTCTGTTTAAATATTTTTATTTAATAGTCTAGTTACCACTAAGATGTTGGATAAGAGGGTATTAATATTATCATATAACTTATTAAAATATTGTTTACAAATTATTATTCAATTAATTATATTGAATCTAACTAATTATATTTTAAAATAAAAAACTTTTAAAAATAAATTGAAATCATTTTATGAAAACATATTTTTATAGGGAACTAATTTTGAAAATAAAAACATTCCAATTTTATAAAATGAACTTTAAATAAAAATAATATTATTGAAAATATTAATATCAGAATTATCTTCATTTTAGTTATTTTCAAAACATGTCATTTCATTTATGAAGAGTAAAAAACATATACTTTCAATTGAAATCTATCTTTTCGTGTAAATTATACATAATTATAATTTATATTTTAAATATGTTTTAATGATGAAATAGTTCAATTATATATCCAATAATCTAACTAATGTAATTTGAATTAATTTCGTTTTAATGTATCTGTAAAAACATTGTAAAAATTTTAGTATTTTCAATTTAAAACCCGGATTTCTCTTCATGTCTATAAGATTAATTTTAAAATTAAATATTATCAAGTTATGTGAATTGAAAATCTGAAATTGGATTATATATTTTTATTTATAATAATTTATAAATTTGAATAATTTAAAAGTAATTGAACATAGAAATGAATTGTGGAAGTATTAAACATAAATTAGTAAATTTAAGGTAAAAATATATTTAACTAGAGGTCACAATAGAATGATAAGGGTGAAAATGACCTAAAATATAATCTAATAATTATATAATTATTTTAATTCTAACTTTTACATCAAATTAAATAAAATATGTAAATTTAATTCCCCATACCTTTGAATATGTCCCATATAATAAGATACCTAATGAAAAAGATAAAAAAGTTACTTTTCTATCATTTAATATTAGTAATTCTTTGGGATATGGAAAAAACAAAAAATGTTAGGTTATATATAATATTTAGAAATATATATTATCATATAAAATAATAATAGATTATATTTAGTATATATAGATTAAATAATTACATAAAATTTTAAAGAAACAAGAACTTAGAAATTATTTATATAATAAAAAATAAATTAACTCATACTAAAAATATAAAAAGTGAATAAAAGAGAATTAATTCTTCACTTACATTATATTTTGATGAATATGTCATGTTAAATAATTTTATAATTAATATATTAAAATTTAATTTTTTTCTCTATATTTTTAAATTCAAATTAAATGTATAATGTTAAATTTCAGATTAATTATAATTTTTAATACATGATATTTGATAAATCTATAAAAAAATACTAAAAATAATATACACTGAAAAGTAAAATTTAAATGTTATTAAATAAAAAATATTTCATCTTTGGGACCAATTATTCTATAATAATGACTATATTGACCATTTAATAGAAATAACTCTCTTAGCATAGTTATAGTTAAATTTGAATTGTTGCACGTTACTTATGGTTCTTATAATATATTACCCTAAAACACATAGATTTTTTGTTTAATAAATTAGATATCATATTTTGAATCATTGGTGAAATATTTTCGAATAGGGATAACACAAATTTATTCATAAATTTTAAATTTACGAGCATAGAATTCTATTTACCATTGTAAAAAAGCCAGAAATAGTAAAAATAGGGATACTAAGAAGTTAAGGAATAAAATGTTTATTCCACATGTTTTATTTTCTATTGGAGGTTTATATAAATACTATATTACACAAATAAATATAATTGTCATATTTTGATTTGAAATATTTAAAATTGAACTCGAAATAGTGAATTATTTTCAAAATTTACAAGAATGAAACTTCCCCTAAAAAATATAAGGGAAGTCACTCACCAACTTCTTCACCTAGAAAGATATTTTAATTGACCATGATCTGACCAAAACACCTAAAATCATCCATCTACTCTTTATATAATACGTAATTTGTTTTTAAATCCTTCTATGAATATATATAGTTTAAAACAATGAAGGATACCCGAACAAGAGTTAACATTCATCAAATAGTGTTTTAATTTAATTTCATCTTCCATCATCTTAAATTATGATTATACCATGATTATATAATAACTAGTTTTTTATTCGTTATAATAAGAGATTTTATAAGGGTATTACCAAAGATGTCAAACTCTTCCATCAAATTGGTTAATAAATATTTATTCGTGTGTTAGGGAGCCTATTACACGGTAAACTAATGTCGTTCATTTTATCATTACCATCATCCAATGTGACGGCCATAAATTTTGTCAATAAAATTTATCCCTTACTATATTAATTTTATATAGTATAATCATAAAAAATAAAATTATTTACACAATATTCTTTTAAAATATTAATTCATAAATTAATGGTTATTTCAGGATGTTATTGAACCAATAACGATGAAATAGTAACTTGATATTAGGAAAAATAATATGAAATTTTTCAATATTAAATCCACCAAATAAATAGTAACCTCACCCATTAAATTATAAATAATATTTATGTACATTATAAGTGAAAATTTGATATAATTATATCATGGTATGTGTAAATAGATAGTTTATAAATTAGAAATTATGTTTTGTAATTGTATAAGTCATAAATATATTATTTAAATTTTATAATTACTTTCATAAGATAAATAAAAATTTATTTTAATATTATTTAACCATATGTTAGTATTTTTATGTCTTATTATTTTAAGATAATGTCATGATACCTTAATTAATTTCTCCGAATGTTAACAAATGAGTTATAATTTTAAATTCTATTTTTTCTAAATAAATGTTGATTTAAAAAAAATGTATCCTATTTTATGAACTATATTTATATAATTAAGTACAATTTTTTATTATAAATGTCAAAAAAATGCTATATGTGAATTTTTATTATTTTCCAAAAATAAATGATTTTTTTAATAGTAAAATATAATTATTTTCGAAAAATAAAAAATACATGAATTTTTTGAGTCATTAATGAAGTAAGGCTGATGTGAAAAACTTAATCTCAATACATCCTTAATTATTTTAATATAACTAGTGTTTATAGTCAGACTATTCATTTTATTGATCCAAAATAATAATATAATGAATATAATATTGAGAAAACTCTTTTCTGCTCCACTATAAATACCACCCCTCACCCCCTCTTCTCCTTACACCAATAATTCTTTCAAACATACCTAAATTCTTCCCAATACTCATCAATAGTAAATACCACACATCTAGGATATCTTGGTCACATGAAAAGTCTATTCTTAGGTTCCTTGTAGAGGATCTGAAGAAGGGAATTGAATATGTAAATCCTCTTTCATTTTCGTTTAATTTCATTTCAATTTCAATTGTTTTCTTATTATATCAAAACCAGCATTTATAAAAATAGTCTAACAACTCCAGTACCTTACATATTCTAGTATTATATCATGTTAATGGAATATCTATTATTATACTCCTCCCACTCACATATTTATTTCAAAAATTCAATTATCTCCCGGGATGTGTCAATTTACCAACATCGTGGGCGTTGCACTTTAATTTTACGTTAACACTATAAAGGTTCTTAGTAAAACCATTAAATTGTTAAAAAGTTTTAATTTTTATTTTGTTACCTTATTAATTTTCAGAAACTATCATTTATACATTATACTAAATGATAAAAACATATGACTTCTTTATAATAGAAAAACCATAATAATTAACCTAAAAATATAATCAATAACATGTATTGAATTATTCATACTCATTAGATATTACCAATTTCCTTATAATATCATTTAAACATATCTAAGATAATTAATTACATATAATAAAATTTATATATATTTATTCCCATAATACATTAACTTCCAAGCAATTATACAAGTGAATCAATCCTGAAAACTGGGAAAATGAACACTCCTGAATGATGTAATTAAACTCTATAACCCTTCCAAAATACCATAAAATAATTTAACAAAATCATAATGAATAATATTATTGTATAAGTGAATTTGGATTTTAAAATTAATGAATCTACTATGATTATACCATATATTATTGTGAAAGAATCATTCAGACACAAGGTAAGGGGAATTATCCAAATGAACACTCTTTCATTGTTTTATCCATCTTTCACCCCATTTTTTGTATATATATTCCATAAATATATGTTTTCATCATTATCTCATATTTAATGAGATGTTCATATTTTATGCTAGAGTTTATGACAACCAAATTTGTTTCCCCAAAATAACTATTCTTTTAATAACACACATCATTTACTTCTCGACATTGTTTCTTCTTCACTAAAGGTAGTTGATTCAAGTACATCATTTACGCATTATTTTTGTAACCTTATGCTTATAAATTTATGATTTTAAAATAAAAATAATCCATTTACACGGATTTCTTTATGTTTAATATTGGTATATGATCTATGTGGAATGCATTAAAATGTAAATTATATGATGTGATGGGGGTTATTAGAAATATATAGTGCTCCAATTCATTATGTATTGTGATTTATATTTTGAGATATGATAAATATGTTTGAACATGATTGTATATTGGTTGAAACCTATGTGTGATATTTGACAAATAATACATGTTGTTTCATTTTTAGGCATTTCCACATTCTGATAATTTTCATAGTTCTTAAAGTCATTGATTGGGATCATATTCCTATATAATGATGATAGGGATTATACTCACCCCATGTTATATTGTTTCATTAATTTATCTATCCTCTTTCTGGGATATTTTCTCACCCATTTGTAATGTATATCCTTAGGTGATAACATATACTAAGGAGAATTCAAAAACCAGTAAGAATCTAGAGCAAGAGAAATTAAATAAATTTTTATGTATTATTTTGTATATGAAATATATGGTCCTAATTTAAAGAAGACAGTAATCCTTTTTATACTGATTGTTTAATGACATTATGTCATTTTTATTTAAAAAGATTTAATAAGTATGTCAGAAATATAAGGGTCTCAAATTTCAAATTTTATTATATTTATGGATTTACAGTTTATATTTTAGATAAATTATATATATGTATTTAATTTTATTTTTTAATTGTTGTATACCAAATAACATCATGATTTTTATTCTTTTGGAAGATTATGATATTTTCTGTGTATACAGCAAAATATTGCCTCATGAAGTGCAGTGATTCATTCTTTATTACATGGAATGTGTTAGAGATAGGTTTAGTAAACACATGTGAAATGAGTGACATAAAAATTATGCATTAATTATAATATATATACAAATATCATTTACTATTATTTCTTTCTATATGATAATAAAATGGAAATAATGTTCATGGGTACTTAGGTCCGACTGCCCAATTTAAAACTATATTTAATTTCATATAACTAAATATTATGGATTAATAAAAATACATTTATAACGAATATATATGATATTTATATCATGTTTTACATTCTGGAGATGGTGAAACCATTATCAAAGTGAGAGGGATAAAAATAAAAAGTCAAAACATATATTAAAACAAATCGTTTATTTCCATAACGTACATTTAACATGTAATTAGTAATAATGAGGTAATAAAAGTTAATTAAAATCATATATCGTATGATATATATATATATGTGTGTGTGTGTGTATTATAATATAATATATGTACAATAAACATATATTTATTTTATAGGATGTTGAATGTCTATAATTATTTTCAATTCAAAATTTATGGGTATTTGTAGTTTCAATTTTATTTCAGTGTGACTTACGCCATATTTGCCATTCGTTTAATTTATTTTGGGTATATACTTCCCTATGAAATGATATATCAGGAATATAAATCATCTAATGAAAATTAATTTTTCCATTGATGTTTATTTTTTCATGGGTATTATGATTCAAATGATATTCAATCATTATGGTCATTTCTTCTCACATTTGTTTTCTATGAGACAATATTTGTGTTCACTATGTAATTATTTTATGTGGTGTGTATAATTCCATTGAATGTTTTTAATTATTATTATTTTAAAAATTATTGTTATTTACATATCAACTCTAAGGATATATATTTCTTGGGGGATATGGTTTACAAGTTACCAAATTGAGAAATGATTTTTGTCTCCATTTTCCTTTTTTGCGACGTACTGTATGTCATGAACCTATATTTTTTCATGAGTTGTATTTGAAGACCATATGACATGGAATATAATTAATATATTTATACTCATGATATTTTATGTTTTATTATATGTTACTTCATCACTAATATTATTAATCAATGTTACAAAATTGGTAAATATTTAATATTACAATCTAATTGCTTATTGTAATTAATTATGATTAACTCTCCAAAAAAGAAATATCATGATATTAGTCTCAAAAAATTTCATGACTTGTATTCTCTTATGTTTATTAATTATATATTCATGTAATAGAATTATTTAATTACACTATGGTATATTATATAATTATAAAATATTTTTTTGGAAAATATCACATTATTTCACACTTCTATTTGAAATAATTATTCCTTAGAAACATTGTTTTCTATAATAAACTAATTTTTTTATATATTTTAATCACTTATTTTGGGAAATGGAATTTTTTTCTTTTATTTTGTTAAAATTGTTTAAATTATATGTAAATTTTTTTTATATATGATATAAAATTTCATTTCATGTAAAATGGATTTCAAAACAAATTGTGTATGAAAAAAAATTCAAAGAGAAATGGATATCAAAAAACAATTTTAAAATATTTCAAAAAAAATTTATAATTTATGATGTTAATTTTCAATGAAATTTATTTTCATAATTTTTTATTTTCTAAATTTTAGTTTAATTTAAATTCTATTTTCCACAAGAAACGTTCCAACTAGAAATTCAAAATTATTTTCCCGCTAAGATGAAATCATTGTAGGACACATCTATTTTACTAGGTATATGATCCTATGATAGAATCCATATTATTTAGCTGCTTCATTTATTTTTGTGATGAAAATATGTTTATAAAATACATTTATCTTCAATAAGTTATACAAAGACAAAATTAATATGAAAGCTGATTCAAATTACATGGATTATGCTTTAATTAAATGATGTATTTTCTACTAAACATGTCTATTTTCCAAAGGTTATGTTAAATTTAAATATTTATAAATCACATTTCATTTTATAGGTTCAAATATAATGAATGTTTTATGATCTCGTGCCACACATATGTATGATTTTATTATATTAAGAGAGGGACCTATATATCCCCACAATGCAGTGGGTAATTATTTATATCAAATGAGATAAAAATGAATGTCATGGTTATTGAATATGGTTTAGTAAGACATGGAAGGAATAAGAAAAAATCTAATTTAGTAAGACATGGCCTAAATGGGAAATAAAACTAGTATAGTAAGATAGTTATAGAACATGGATTGAACATGGTATAGTAAAGTAATTTCTCCACTTATATGGTTTTAGAAGTGCTCCTTGAATAGTATAGACAAGATTCTCTATGGTTATGTGTATTCCTAAAATTACATGCCTTTGGAAAATGTTATTTTATCTTGGATAATTTTCTTTAATTCCCTTATTATTCATTCTTTTTGCACTACCAATCATTTGACATAACTAAAAATTATGATCATTAATATGAATTAAATGTTTTTAAAATATTACCAGCATGTTAGAATGCACTTATGATCAGGCTATCCTTATGTATCTCCCCTTATGGGGATATATTGGTAGAAAAATTGATGATATTTTACCATATTAGATTATTGGGCTCTATGTTTGAATTGTCAGAAAATTATTATATTTCTTATGTGTTTAGTTTTGTAATGTATTGTATATTCATCTAACAATATGCCATATCCATGGATGAAAATCCATGTTTTCAATTTTATGTATTTGAGAAAAGGATTTGTTATCCATTTGAAAATATGATTACAAACACTTAATGACATCCAAAAAGAATTATATAATGATAAATATATGGATGAATCAAATTACAAAAAATTTAACAAGAATATTGGTAAAGTATTAAGAAAATGGTTTTAATGAAATCACATCCCTGTCTAGATACTAGAAGTTGATGGGGTTCTAGAATAGATGTCAATAGTGGTAACCACCCCAAAAAAAATCTGTTGAGATAGACTCAATTAGGAATTCATGCATAAAAATTGCGCTTGATTCATAGATAGTTCAACACTACCACATGCCATTATTTTAAAATTCAAAAACTTCTTTTGAATCATAATAACATGTTTAAAAGTGAGGACTACTATGGATAACCCATGATAAAAATATGGATTATTATATTAAATAATATTTATTAATGATTTACACATCCTATGAGTGACTTCTTATGATTATGTGGTTCTCGACAATGATTATTGTTTCTCACACTATGTGATTGGTTTTATTTAATGATGGAAAACTGATGAAATTGGGATAACATTTAATTTGATAGAAAATATTCAAATGAGATTTAAAAAGGAATGTGACTATTACAAAGAACATTTTCATTCTTCACAAATAATTTTCATGGAACATGATTAAAAAAATTTACCTTAACCAAATATTAGACTCACAAAATAAGAGAAGGAAATATGTCACTAAGGGTTTGTGTAGTGGAGACCATGAATGGAAGATGTTTTTCTTTCCTATCTATTGATAATTTTTAAACAAGACACCATGTTAATGTATTAGAGTAAGAGGAATATGTTTTGGATATGTAGAAGATGGGTAAAACTCATCTAAATGAAATGGGAAATTAGGGAGATTAGCTGACACAAAATATTGAAATATTAACTACCTGGTGATCTCATCGAGTGTGGAATTCCTTTAATGTGGAATGTTTGGGCATTATTAAAGTTAATTTCCCAAGGGTAAATTTCGTGAAGAATATATGAAATTTTTCGAGTAATGGTTATTTTTTTTTGAAGATTCATATAAAATAGATAACATATGAAATAAAATAGGTATAATTGCATAAAATGATGATTCTTAGTTAATAATTTGATAAGTAAGTGGTATGATTGAACTATTCTTGTATTTTAATTCAATAATTTTGTTTCTAGAATTATGAAATTTATAAGGATTGATCATTATATGTTTATTGTTAAATAATTTAATTTTTTTTATGAATGGTTGTGATAACAAATAAATGTTATTTAATTTCATGGTAATAATTTTTTATTATGGTATAATAACCATTAACATGTTCTTGAGGATGATAAAATGTTGATTCTATTGGATGAAGTGATTATTGATATAGATGATCTAAATTACATATTATTGATTATCTCATTATTTATAAATGATTTTCTGAAAATGTGGTTTCTTCTGTTATTTATGATTTGTCAATCATTTTTTCAATTAATGAATATATCAAATAATTTATGTTTAATCTTTGGAATGAGGAAGAATGTATGATTTTAATTTCATTTTATGGTAATTACTATGTTTAAATATATTACATAATGATGTTATTCACATTTTGTTCATGTGATAATCAAGAGACAATTATTGTGTATGGGGGATTAATGGGAAAAGATTTTGGAAATTTGGTGACCTTCTTTATAATATTTTGTATTTTAATATTTTGGAAGGGTAATATGGTTAACGTTTTATGATATGGTTTAGGTTTAAATTTTGTTGAGGGTTTAGAGATTAATTTATTAGTTGACTCTATGAATATTTAGGCATATTGCATAACCTATGTTAACTATTTTCATTATATGATAACTAAAGATACACATAATGACATATCATGTTATTTATGGATCTTATGGTCCATTACTTATTCAAAAATAAAAAATTAACCTACATTTATTAGAGTATGTGAGGACATGAAAATTTATTAATTCACAAAAAATAGGAGATATTTTTCTAATTAAATGAAATGAAATAAATTATGTATATCTTATAGTTAAAATTATTCATCTTTAGGATTATTATATTTCAATAAAATGTCGTCCTATTATCTTAATTTTCATGATACCATTTTACTTTTTTATGCCACTTCGGTTTTGGGTATGGGGGTTGATTACATTAGCTTTATCAACCGAACTCTTCAGATAATAGATCTTTGAAAATATTTATATTTATTTATTATTTTATCCCATGTAAAAATCATCACTGCCCACCTCAGTCCAGCTATGTGTAATCCTATTTTTGAATTACATTGGAAACTGCTATGTTTGCATATTTAACATTTTATGGGACATTTTGTTATTCACTTGTACGTTGTGTACTTATATAGAGGAATTATAATATGTTATTCCTTTTATGTCCTAGATGATTTGGGGAAGTTAATTTTAAGTGGGTAGAATGTAACCCCATTATATTATGTGAACATTTCTGCAAAACTTTTTAATAGTTTTATTTTATATTACTTAAATCAGTCAATAATTTTTTTACTGAAAATACTATATTTTTATTATGTTATTCATAATTTTGAGTTTATCTTGAATTATATGAAATAATGAATTTAAAAAAACATGGCATAATATGTAAATATTATTATTTAAAATGGTTTTAATCTTCTTTCCATTGAAATTTATCTTATTAATAAGATCAAGAAAATTATTAAAATATGGTTTATACATGTTTATATAATGAATTATTTGTAAACCTGTTAATTTAAAATTAATATGACACCCTTTTGAAAATAAAGATAATATTTCTCTGAAAAAAAACTATTTTTATGGAACACATATTTTTAATACAAAATTTTTACCAATTAAAAAATAAGTTAAATAAAAAAATATCATTTTTGGTATCATAATATCGAAATAATCATGCAATAATTTTTTTGGGTTTTTTTGGAAAAGTACTATTTTTTATGAATACTGAAAAATCTAGAATTTTAATTCACAACTATTATTTTTTTAAATTAATTATTTTAATGCACTGACCCTAGTTACCGAGAGTCAGTACACTATTACATAACATCGGCATGATCAAATGGGAAAAAATCCCAAATGGCTGATCAATTTAGTAGCCTTGGGTGTATTAGATACCTTCATAAGTATTACATTAAATTATAAAATGAAAAAGAACACCAAGATTGTCTCTATTAATCACATTTATATCACTTAGAAAATCCATTAGACTATCCATGTAGGTCAGTCATAATATACTTCTTCGCATCCATGGAAAAATAAAACATAGAACCTGGTGAGCTCATATGCTCAATAAGTATAACTATATAGCAGAAACACTCTTAAATAAGCATAAACATTCAAGGAAATGTATATGACATAAATGTATGGATTTTAGACATAGAATTCATCATAATATTGCCAATATAAATCAAATAATTATATCTACATATTCACATGGATATTCTACTAGTCGAATAATCACATGAAATATCAATAGCCATTTACATAATGATGGAATGCATAACAGCATACTTCATAACCATAGAGTCAAGGACTTATGCCAAGACTAGAAATAATATTTTGTTAAGGCCTTGTGCCAAGACACTAGTTTGTCTCATTAGACCTACTGATCAATCTAGTAGTTATAGAATGCTCCACCCAACACTTACTATGTTCAATCCATTCCTCATATGAAACGGTTTAAACAAAACATAAACATTTGTATTAAACTAGCATATGAAATGTTATTACATTACCCAAAAACCATTATTGGTGTAAAAATAACACATCCATAGTCAAACATATCACAAAATCATTAATAAAATATGAATGTTTTCTATCATAATAAATCAACTATAAACAAGCATAAAATCCATCAACAGATATTGACATTGATAAAATCAATGTATTTTAGAGAAAAATCTCTTTCTATTTTGAAATACTATAAAAGTTATATAATTATAAAAGAAATAATTTATTTTATAAATATTCATATAAGAATGTATGGGAAGCTTTGACGATGTTAGAATGTTGGAAAATAGACACACCCTCTGTATAATTTAAAAAACGACATTTTTACCTAAATTTTGTTGAAAATGTCTTAAAGTACCTTGTTTGGAAAATGAAGAGAATATTATTTTAAGAACGTATATCATAAAATAAGGGTATGAATGACTTTATCCCACAGTCTAGTAAATAGTAATAATTTTTTTAAAATAAATTTTAAAGAAAACATGGACGTGGATGATAAAGTGGTGCTCATAGATACTTATGTATTAACAACCTCTGAAAAGTAAAGAGATTGTATAATTAACCCTTATCTTGTACATTACCTTAGTAAATGGTATGTTGACAAGCTGTATATTAGTTAGAAAACTGTATATAAATTATACAAGAACTATATACAAAAAAATTATGTCATATATGATCCTCTAATATTGTTTTTTTTAAATATTTTAGTTGTATCATCATTTCCGGTGATAACTGATTTGTTATCCTTTATATGCTTGGTTAAAGATTCCATTTTTGAGATGGATAGGATGTATTTAATTCATATAAAGAATAATTTTACTTTCATAAACATTATTTTTAATCTTAAAATGAAAATTATTCTTGAATGATTACATTGGGGAATTAATCTTATCGTGTTAGTGGAAATGTTAATTCGTACTGACGCATGTATGGTGACATTTTCATTTATATAATGGATAGAATAACGAATATGGTTGTACAATATTTATAATAACTTCTTGGTATGTATAAGGTATAGGATTTATTATTTTGGTATAGAAACAACAACGACAGAGGAAGTGGGTGAAGAAAAGAACTTGAAAGAGGGTGGTGAAATTATTACCTCTTCTTAGGGTGTTTCTGTTTGATAGGATCAAAAGTGTTCCATATGATGGCATTCTGATCAATGTAAGAACTATAGGTTGATGTGACGGATATAGGGAGGATATTTGGGTAGGGGTTGGCTGAGCCTAATGGATTTGGAGGTGTGAAATTAAGATAAGGGGAAGTAACCTTTTATAAGAGAGGTGGGGGTCACTTTATAAAAAGCATGAAATATTATTTTATAATAAAATAATTTTCCATTTCAAATATATCCATTGATTTATTTAAAATCTAACGTGGGTATGGGTTTAAAACCTCTCAAAAATAGGTTTTATAGGTTTAGGTCACCATATAAACATTATATTTTAGATTTAACTCTTAGTTAAATAGTTTGACATTTACAATGTCTCTTTGTATTTTTATATTATATAGTTAATAAAAATACTATAACAAGACAACCAAACCCCATGGGGTTAATTATTAATATATATAACCTTATATTAGTCTTTTTGATGATCCATAGTTTTTTAGGAATATTAAATCAATTAATAATATAGTATTTGTTTTAGAAACATAATTATGTCAATTTAGACACTATTTAGTGTGTGGATTTTTCTTAATATCAAAAGAGAATGATTAATTAGAATAAAAATTATAATCAACCATAAAATGTCATATTGAACTATAAAATTATTTTAATTCATCAAAATTCTCAAATTATATTTATTTGGATATTTATAATATCAATTATTTTAATCTTTCATTAATAAGGTAATTACAACATCAATATTGTGTCATAAATAAATTAAATTATTTAATGTCTAAAAATTATATATAAAATACCATTATGTTTAAAATATTTTTAGATTTTTATTGAATATTTATAGTCTAATTTAGATTGTGTGTAGCCCTATATAAAAAATGGATTAGTTATTAAACATTATGTTTAACTCTTCTTTAAAATAAATAATAATAAATGTCCTAATCTAATCCAAGTAGACCAAAAGGACAATATTTTATTCCTATGGTCATTTTAATTCAAATTGCACATATCCAATAGATTTAGGAAAAGTGTTAGTTTAAATATGATTTCATTTTTACCCTTATTTGCCTTATTTACTTGTAATCGTGGTAAATAAAAGTCAAAAGATACTATTCACCAAAAATTATTTTCATTTTATTGAATGGAATTTTACATACTATTATCAATTATGTCTCTCAGGTTTTAGAAATTCAACTCCCAAAAGTGGTAAAATTAAGTTTTATGCAAATTTTCAAATCCTACTAGAAGGTGGGTAAAATGCGGTAAAAATTTCAATAATATTTTTTATATCTAAAATTATTATAAAATGACTACAATGAATTACATTGAAAATATATAGGTATTATGAATATATTTTGACCTAAAATAAATTAAAATAAAATAACTAATTACTTAAAATAAAAGTTATAATTAAATAATAATTCTGTATTTTTCACTTTTCCCCAAATAATTAAATTTTTCAGAAAATTACAAAACATTCACCCTAAGCTAATATTGATATTCCAAATCCAAAAATGAAGTCCATTCTGAAAATTAAAATTTATTAAATTTTAAAAAGTGGGAATTACTATTCATGATGGTCAGTTTGATTGGTCGTGGAATTTTAAAACTCTATGTAACATACAACATAGCTATTGCATTAATAAAAGGAAAACATACCGTAGGAGCATGGGGTGTTACATTCTCCCCTCCTAAAAATAATTTCATCCTTGAAATTTCGAGAACATTACTGCATAATATGATTAGAGTGGTTTTTCCTCATATGTTCATCGAGTTTCCATGTTTCCTCTTATACCTTATGGTTTTTCCATAGAACATTTACCAGACGAGTCGTCAATTTTCTAAGAACTTATTCTCAGGTATAAAGAATTTTGACAGGCTCTTCACAATAAGACAGATCAGCTTCTAGTTCAATTTTCTCATAGGTGAATACATGTCTTTGGTCAGGCATGTATTTTCACACAATGATATGTGAAACACATCATGAACTTTGGAGAGACATGGAGGCATTGTCAAACGATAAGCTCCAAATCCAATTAGTTCTAGAATTTAGATATGTTTGATGTACTTGGGAATCAATTTACCCTTCTTACCCAAACGTATAACACCTTTCCCTGATGATAACTTAAAGAAAACATGACATCCTACATGAAATTCTAAAGACTTCCTTCAGTTATCCGCAAAGATCTTTTGTCTATCTTTGGGATGCTTTGATCTGGGTTTGGATAATATTCACTTTTTATACTGTTTCCTCAACAAGTTCTCAAACTATGAGTTTTCATTCACCAACATCATCCCAACTAGTTGGTGTGCGACATCTATTTCCATATAACGCTTCATACGGTGCAATCTGAATAATTTAATTGAAGCTACTACTATTGTAAAATTCTACCAGAGGTAAATATTAATCCCACATACATTTAATGTCAAGTGATAAAGATCTCAACATGTCTTCTATTGTTTGAATAATCCATTCTGATTTCCCATCAGGATAAGTGTGGTAGATAGTGCTCCAACAATGATTAGTATCTAGGGCCTTTTGAAGAGTTTCCCAGAATCTAGATGTAAAATGTGTATCATGAACAAAAAAATGATAGAGGTACTCCATGAAGTCTTAAAAATTAATTAATATATAGTTTTTTCATTTGTTCAAGTGGTGAATCTTCTCTTATATTATGAAAATGTGCTAAAACGGTAAGACGATAAACAATGACACATATTGCATCATTCCTTCTAGGATTCATTGGCAGACCCATGATAAATTCCATCATAATATTATCCCATTTCTACTCAGGTATGGGAAGAGTTTTCATGACTCCTCCAGGATATTTCCTTTTAGCTTTCACTTATTGAAAAACCATACTTCTTGACACATAATCAGAAATGTCTCTTTTCTTGTTGTCCCACACAAAATGTTCCTCCCAATCACTATACCTCATGGTGCTCCCAGGGTGTATATAGAATTTGAAGATATGAGCATCATCCAACAATTCCCTATTTAGATCAGGAATGTAAGGAACAAAAATTCTCTTCCCAAATTTCAAAATTCCTTCTTCATATATGACGTCACTAAATCTCCCATAATTCACTGCTATAATCTTTTTTTGAAACTCCCCATCATCAGTTTGGGAAGACTTTATCCTTTCTAGTAAATATTTTATGGAAACCATTTAAAAAATAATTGATGTTTCACATTTCTTGGTTATTACCAAATCCATATTTTCTAATTCCATGAAAATAAGATCCCTTTCAACTCTCATCTTGTTCAAAACACGATGATCCTTTCTACTCAGAGAATCTACCACATTATTCTCCTTCCCCAGGTGGTAGTGTATTGTTTAAAAATAATCCATGAGTAGATGAAGCCATCTTCATTGCCTCATATTGAGTTATTTTGTAGAGAAAATATACTCTAAACTCTTGAGATCAGTATAAATCTCAAATTTTTACCATAGAGATAATGTCTCCATATCATTAGTGAAACAATTACATCTAGAAACTCAATATCATGATTAGGATAGTTTTCCTCATTAATTTTACACTATCGTAATGCATATGCAATAACTCTATCATTTTTCATAAGGAAAAAATCAAGTTGTTTCTTTGAAGCATCACTATAAATTACCAATTCATCATTCCCTAATGGTAGAGTCAAGATAGAAGCATCGGTTGATATTCTCTTCTGTTCTTCAAAATATTTTTCACACTCTTTTTTCTGATCAAATTAAACCTCTTTATATGTAATCTTGGTAAATGGGTTAGCCAACTGGGCACAATTATGGACCAAGCGTTGATAATAACCTACTAAAACAGTAAAACTTCATACCTCACTTATACTCATCAGTGCTGGTCATTCATGGATTGCCTAGGTCTTTGAAGGATCAACAGAGATTCCATTTATAGAAACAATATGGCCAGGAAAATAAATCTTTTGAAGCCATAATTCACACTTACTA
This sequence comes from Viscum album, assembly GCA_963277665.1. NCBI lineage: Eukaryota > Viridiplantae > Streptophyta > Magnoliopsida > Santalales > Viscaceae > Viscum > Viscum album. Next base: position 1,818,440,983 of record OY728133.1, on the reverse strand, counting down.
AACATTCCATATAATTCATTTCATCTAAGGGTTTTCAGAATAGGGTGCATTGATTTTCATGATCTTCATAGATTTTTGAGTATACCAAGATATCATCAATTAATACCACTACAAACTCATCAATATATCACTTCAAACTCTATTCAATAGATCCATGAAGACAGCAGGTACATTTTTCAATCCAATAGGCATTACTGTAAACTCGTAATGACCGTACCCAGTTCCCAATATCGTTTTAAGAATGTCTTCCTTCTTCACACACAACTGATGATATCCCGAACAAAGGCCAATCATTGAAAAATATTGAGCTCCATGAAATTGGTCGAATAAATCATCAATAAGAGGTAGAGGATACTTGTTCATTATTGTTATAGAATTGATCACGCTATAGTCAATGCACTACCTCATAGATCCTTCTTTATTCATTACAAAATAGGGTAGGGGATCCCCATAGAGAATCAATACTCTGAATAAATCCATTATTACTCAATTTCTCTAGTTGTTTCTTTACTTCCACTAATTCCCCAATGCCCATTCTATAAGGGGTCTCCGATAAGGGCCTTGAACCTGGAGTTTAATCAATGGAAAACTCAGTTTCTCGTTCTGGAGGATGTCCATGTAAATCCTCTAGAAACACATCAATATATTCCTTCACAATTGGTTTGTCCTTTATTCGGTCAGTTTATTCCTTATCCATAGTTATTTCATTCTCTTCCATTAGGGTCCATTTCAATACAATGGAATACACTATATTAGTTTATAAATCGCAATACATAACTCCATACTCGTAAAAGAGTTATCATAAATTGAATAGTTTATGGATATTATCCATTATCATAAAAATGTTTTCATTAAATAATTATATACACATAAAATCATTATAATGGTTTGTAATGAAAATTAGAATTATACTAAGCATATCCCCTTGGAGTGTTGTAACCAAGAGTACTGCAAGGCCTGTTGTTGTGCACTAGTTAATGTTCATGTCCAGGTCAAAGTGGTGTTTTATGGCTTTACCCAGAGTGACATTTGTGCCAGATCCTCCTCTACCTACTAGTATCCAAACAGGGATGTATTGCTTGGAAAACTCACAAATTCACTACAATACCAAAATTTGGGGATGTTTTTCTACACTAATCTTTAAAGTTCATCTTAGTGTAATTTTTTCTAATTAGAGTTTTTCTAAATCTATCTTCCATGGATTGTACAAAACATCCTCTGATAATAATTGAAATGCCTCAACCCCAGTTACAAAGAGTTGGTGCATTATTACATAACATTTTCATGATCATAGGGGATTAAATCCCGAATGATAGATTAGTTTAATAGCCTTGGAAGTACATGATACATTCATAAGTTTTATATTACATTCTAAAATAGAAAACAACAACAACATTTTCTCCATTGAACACATTCATATCCCGTAGATTATCCTTGGGGGGCAGTTATAATATACATCTTCACATCCTGGGAAAAATGAAACATAGAATGGGGTGAGCTCAGATTCTCAGTAAGGATACCAATATATAAGGAACATTCATAAATAAGCATAAGAATTTACGTCAACTTATAAGACTTATACATAAGAATTTTGAAAATAAAATTCTGCATAATATGGCCTATATAAATCAAATAATTCCATTAACTTATCAACATTGATATTATACTTTCCAAATAATCCCATGCATTATCAATAGCTAATTTCATAATGATGGAATCCATAATGCCATATTTCATAACAACATTATCAAGGCCATGGGACAAGACTATAAATATGATTTTGTCAGTGACTTGTTCCAATAAACTAGTTTGTCTCATGGGACGCACCACTGCATTGAGGAGCTATGGCGGGCTCCACCGTCACATACTAATTCCAACTCATTTCTCAAATTAAGAGGTTTAAACATAACATAAACATTCGTATTAAAACTAGAATATTAAATGTAAATAATTTATCCATAAACAATAAATGGTGTAAAAATAACTCATCCACAGTCAAAAAAATCACAAAAACATAAATACACTTTGGAGTTTTATATCATAATAAATCAACATCAAACAAGCGTATAATCCAACAAAGGATGTTGACCTAGATGAAATCAATCCTTTTTTAGAGAAACATCTCTTTCTATATTAAAATCATTTAAAATAACAATAATTATAAAAGAAAACATTTATATGGAAAATATTCTTGTATTATTGTATGGGATGCTTCGATTTTGTTATAATGGTGGAATATATTCACACCCACCGTATAAGTTAAAAATTGCATTCTTCGCTAAATTTTGGAAAAAATATCATAATGTACCATGTTTTGAAAACAATGGAATGATTCCTTTAAAAACATATATGGTCCAATAAGTGAATAAATGTATTTAACCTAGAGTAAAGTAAATAGTTAGAATTTTTTGAAATACATTTTTATGAAAACACATATGAGGATGATAATGAGGTCCTAGTAGATCCTTATATATTAACAACCTCAGATTAGTAAAGACATTGTAGAATTAACCAATACCTTGTAATTTTCCTCAGTAAATGGTATGTTAAAATGCTTAATAATAGTTAAAATATTGTTATTAAATTATTCAGGAACCATATACATAAATATGATATCATATATGATCGTATAATATTTCTTTTTTAAAAATATCTCATTTGTATCATCATTTTGGGTGATAACTGATTCGTTTTCTATTATATTCTTGGTTACGTAAGCCATGTTTTTTATCGATGGGATATATTTGATTCATATGGAGAATTATATTATGTTCATAAAAAATATTATTAATCATAAAATGATAATTATTTTTGAATGAGTATGATGGGGAATTAATCTAATCGCGTTCATGGAGTCAACAATCCCTATGCACGTATGATGACTTTGTCCATTATATGATGGATAAAATAACGAATATGGTTGTAAAATATTTATAATAACATCACTATATAAATAAGGTACTAGATATATTAATTTTTAGGAAAACTACAATGAAAGATGATGTTGATGAAGAAAATAACTTGAAAGAGTGTGGGGAAATTATTACCTCTTCTCCAGGGTGTTTCCTTTTAAGTTGATCAAAAGACATCCTTAGGTTGGTTTTCCGATCAATGTAAGGACTCTAGGTTTAGGTAACCATATTAATAAAATCATTTTTTGGTTTGTAATGGCTCTAAAATTATTTATTTTGATGATAATGTGGGGATGGGATGAAAACCTATCAACCAATAGGTTTTAGACAGGTTTAGGTCACCATATTAACCTTATCTTTTAGGTTTAACTCTTTGTTAAATAGATTGAAATTTACCATGTGTCGTTGTATTTATATATTATATGGTTAATAAAAATACTATAAGAAGCCAAATGAACCCCAAGTGGTTAATTATTGATATCTATAACATTTTCTATGTCCTTTGTCCCATACAATGATTTTTAGGAATATTATAACAATTAATAAAATAGTGTTCATTTTAAAAACTAATTTATGTCAATTTTGACAATATTTAGTAGTTGTTTTTTGGAAAATCATAACAAAATGATTACTTAAGAAAAAAATTATTTAATCAACCATAACATTTCACAGTAACCTAGAAAATTAGTGGAATTCAACAAAAGTTTAAAATTATATTTATTTGGATATTTATAACATCAATTATTTAAATCTTTCATTGATAAATTAATTATTGCATCATCATTGTGTCATAAATAAATTAAATTATTTAATGTATAAAAATTATAATTAAAATTCCATAATGTGTGAAATATTTTTATCATTCAAATGAATATTTATAGTCCAATTTATATTGTGTGTATCCCTATATTAAAAACAGTTTAGTTATTAAAAATTGAATTTAACTATATTAAATGTTCTTTAAATTAAATACTAATAAGTGCCCTAATCTAATCAAATAGGACCAAAAAATATATATTTTCTTCCTAAGGTGGTTTTTTGTCAAATTACACATATCAAATAAAATTGGTACATGTGTTAGGGTAATTATGATATCATTTTTACCCTTAATTATTCTATTTACATTTAACCGTGGTAAATTAAAGTCCACAATTAATATTCCACAAAATCTATTTTCATCTTATAGAACCATGTTTTACATACTTAAATAAACCGTGTCTCTTGGATTTTTGAAATTCAACTCACAGTAGGGTTAAAATTATTTTTATGCTTATTTTTAAATGCACCTAAATGGTGGGTAAAAGAGGGTAAAAAGTTAAATAAAATTTTATATATCTAAACTTATTATAAAATGTCATCAATTAATTAAATTGAAAATATATAGGTATTATGTATATATTTTTAACTAAAATAAAATATAATAAAATAACTATTTACTTTAATAAATAGTCGGTTTGAAAATGTAACATAGTGTTTTTCACTATTCATCAAAAATTGAATGTTTTTAGAAAAATACCAAAAATTTCCCTTAAGCTAATATATATATTATAAATCCAAAAATGAAGTCCATTTTGAAAAAATATTTATAAAATTTCCAAAATAGTGTATTACTATTTAAAATGGCTAGTTTTATTGGTCGTGGTTTGTTAAAACTCTATGTTGCATATAAAGCAAGCTATTGCATTATTCGAAGGGAAATGTTCTGTGGGAGCAAGGGGTGTTACATTTATAATGTTAAATTATATATATAATCAGATTTAAAGATAAATTAGATCAATATTTTATCCATTAATCTAATTTACATCATATAAATCCTTTTTATATTATATTTCTGATAAAAACCTTATAATGATTTGGACATTTTGACATTAAACCCCCGCATTCTCATTCTGTCTCTAGGATTAATTTTAAATTAACAAATTTTCACTCATGTGAATTTAATTTCAAAAATTTATTTTTATATATAGAATCATTAAAAATTATAATTTCAAAAATGTTAAACATTATTTTTGTCAAAAATGGATTGTAAATCTGATAAAAATTTATTACCACCTTTTAGGTAAAAATGTATTTATCGATGTCCTATACAAGAATGATAATAGTGAAAAGGAAATAAAAAATTATATAAATTATGTTGAATGACTTTCCTTATTCCTTTCCCATCAATTTCTCTAAAATATTAAAATTCATCACCATTTTACAGTGAATATGTTCTATACATTATTATATAATGAATGAGATAAAATGTTACCTTTCTTCTTTTTAACATCTATAATTAATTGGTATAAAAACAAAAACAAAATATGTTTGGTTATAGACATTATTTTTAAATAAATTTAATTTTTTGTTATCATAATAACTTATCATAAATTTTTACTAATGAAATAATTACTTAAAATAAATAATTAACAGAAACTTAGTAATTATTTAGTTAGAAATTAATAAAATAAGTAATCATAAAATTATACATCATTAATTAAATTAAAAAAATTATTTTCTTCCACTACTTATTAAATGAAAATATAAAGTTACACAGTTTTAAAAATACTATATTTTAATGGATTATGGTCTTGATATTTTTTAAATTCAAATTAAATGATTAGTGTCCAAATTCACATTAATGATATTTAATAAAAAATGATACTTATTAGAATAAAATAAATTTACTAAAAAACATTTATTCTACCCAAATTTTTTTAAAATATTAATAAATTACAACTATTTTCCTATCATGTACAAATTTTTCTGTTGTAATTCTTTTGTTGACCATAAAATAGTAAAGATCTAATATTCATGGTTACAATAAAAGTTTTATGTTATCACGTTACTTACACATGTTTTAAATCAAGTTTCAAAAACACATATGATTTATGTTTTATAAATTAGATATCATATTTTTAATAATTGGATAAAAATTATACAATGATTTTTACTCTCATCTGTATTAATGTATAAATATTTTTTGGTTTGAAAACAAGTTACTATAGTGAAAAAATGAAAACGGTAGTAAATGGGATATGTATATGTTAAGGAATGAAATCATTCACATCTATCTTTTATTGTGTGGTATAGGTGAGTTTAGGAATTATCTTCCCAACTATTCCTTTAATTATATGATTTTGAGCCACTTTAGGTATGATTGACCCCCCAATAGTGAATAATTTTGTTTATTTACAAGATTTCCACACATCCAAAACTATAATAGGAACTTAGCCTCCCCATTTAATCAAACTTATAATGTATTTTTCTAGACCAATAAATTCCTAAATCACTTCCATAATTCTATTAATTCATCCTTGAATCATTTTTTTTCACATAAATCCTAAAGAAAATGGTTTAATTTTAAACCCAGACTATATTCGTGAATAATATGTAACGTTCATCAAAGAGTGTTTTCGTGTAATTCATTCCACTAACCCCTAAAATTATTTTTATAAAATTATTATATTATAACCATTGTATATTACATATAAATTTTATTTTTTTATTAATTTTATGACCTAAAATATCTCTTAAATCAATCAAATGGGTTATGAAATAATCATTCGTATATAGATAGGACTACCACCGCGTGAACCAATATTGTTTGTTTTTAGAATACCATTAGTCAAGGTTAGAAATAATAAAAGTTATATTTTTTAAACATAATATTTATGATATTTATGGTGTTATTATGATATATATTATCTGTAAATTACATATAACATCATTCTATCCATTTTGTGGGAATAAGAGAATGTCATTCATTTGTACGGTTGTCAACGACCCCATGAAGCAATGAGATTCATTCACTAATTACTTGGAATTCATAGAGGATGTGTATAATGAACATATGAGATATATGTGAAATAAAAATTGCATTATAATTCTTATATATATACATATCATAGATTGTTCTTTCTTTCAAAGTGATATGAAAATTGAAACATTGTTCATACATTCGTACAGTCTATTATCTCCATAAACGGGGTATTTGATTACATATCACTAAATATGAGGATTAAAATACATAAATATATAATTAATATATATGATATTTATATAATGGTTTACATTTTGTATATTATGAAATAATCTTTTAAATAATATAAATAAAATTGACTATTCAAAACATATATAAAAAAATTAGTTATTACAAGAAATGTAACATTAACATAGAATTCATAAAACATCGGTAACAAAATGTCCTAATAAATTTATATATTATATGATATATAAAAATATTATTATCTAAGATATGTAAAATAAATATATTCTTATTATAAATGTGGTTTGAAAGAATACTAAGGAAGTAAATACTTAGGGTATGGTGAGTTCTACTCCCACTTTTATTTCCAAGGGTCTTATGAAATATTCTCTAATTGTTTCATTTTTTTGGGTAAAAGCTACCTTCTGAAATGGTATACAATGAATCTACCTCATTTATTGATAATTAATTTGTCCATTATGTTTTTATTCCATTGGTATTTTGATTTAATGTGACTCAAGTAGTAAGGGATTCCCTTCTCACCTTTATTTCCTATGATACACTATCCATAGAAACAACCAATTTCATTTATTTAATATGTATACATCCCATTACTCTTTTTTATATTATTATACTGATTATTATTATATTTTAAATATATATTCTTTAAATATTTTAGTCATTGAGTGTTTGGTTAACACGTTACAAATGAGGTACCTGATGTTTGTCTAAATTTCCCATCTTTGAGACGTCCATTTTGTTATGATCCTATATTCTTTCAAGATGTATATAAATAGACCCTAAAACAAGTAATTTTCTGAATTAATTCATTATACTATTATTTTGAATTTAATTTCATGTAATTACTCAATATGGTTTTTGATTTATTGTAACCAAAGAGGTATTATTTTAGTTTACAATATCTTCATCTTTGGGTATTTTTTATTAAGACTCCAATATTAAAATATAATGATTAAAATCTAAATAATTATCATTTGATTTATTTTAATTGAGATATTAATCATTTATCCACGTTATGGTACAATTTATATTCGTTATTAATTAATATAATTAATAAAATTCATTGAATAAAATTCTCCATAATTTCTCTCTTCCACCAAAAGCCTACTTTATTCCAAAAAAAATTTATAAAAAATATTAATAATTTATTTTCAAATGAAATTTTATGATATTTCTAATGGAAAATTATGTAAGAATTTTTTTCTATTTAAAATAAGTATTTTATTTTTAAAATAATCCTATATAAGTTCACAATGTAATTTTCAATGAAAATGGTTTTTGAAATGTTTCCAATTTCAAAAAGATCCTTCAAAATCAAAAAACATACATTACTCAAGAAATGGATTAAATTATTTTAAAAAATTTATTTTAATTCTTTTCATGGTTATTTATAATAAAAATTATATTCATATTGTTTTGTGTTTTGAAATTTATTTTTGTGGAAAATCTATTTTCCATATGAAATGTTCCATGTATTATATCAAAATTATTTTCCATCTATGATAAAATAATTTGAAGTTACTTATTATTTAGTGGGGGTACTATCCAAGGATACCATTCTAATTATTTATCTGACTGGTCTATTATTGTAATTGAATTATTTTTATTAAACTCATTTCTCTTCTATTGCTTATACAATTATAAAATTCGTAAGAAACACGATTATTTTTTCTATAATTTATTTTTTAATGAAATGATGATATACTATTTATTTTCTATAATTATGATATGATGAAATGTTTATGAACCCCATTTAATTTCCCATTTTCTAATATTATGAAATTTTTTCATGGGGAACATAAGTTTGTTATTTCATTATGTGATTTTCGGGACCTATAACACCATCCAATGCATTATGTAATGTTTTATATCTCATGGGATAGAATAGAATGGAATAGATATTATATTTGGTTTATTAAGATGGGTATGCAAATGAAGTGAAACCATTTCTGTATGATAGTGTAATAATAGGGAGAGAACCTAGATTAGTAACATAGGGCTGGAATATGGATTAAACCCGATTCAGTAAAGGAATTTTCTTACTATAATGGCATTCATAGTGATCCTTTAATAAAATGGAAAATTTTGTTCTGTGCATATGTGTGTGAAAAAAAAATTCAATGTCATAGGTCAATGTAATTCTCTCATGGATATTCTTTCTATGATTCAATTATGATAAATGTAATTTAACTACTAATATTATTCCATAACTGAAGAGTATAATCTATCAAACATAGATTATGGTTTTTAAATGTTATGATCTTGTTATCATACCCTATATTCATGTTATTATTATTTACCTCCCTTATTTACCATTACATAGAATATGAGCTCAACCTTTCTTGTGTTTCCTTTCCCCAAGTTATAAGAAAATGATTATTTTTTTTATATTTATAAATATTACTTACTAAGATGATTGTTTAGCAAAACATTTATGATTAATGAACAGATTATAATATTTAATCCAATGTGTCAAAAGGAATTAAATTTTTAGGGTTTAAAAATGTGTACTCATGTACTATATTGAATATACATATAGATTGGTAGGATATATTTTTTGAGATAGATGAACTCGTAAGGGGGGAAACATATTAGGGTTATTTCCATCCTATCCTTCTCATTTTCCTCGTTTTGGTGGTGTCACTTCCTCAGTCTTTCAGGTGTTTCAAAATGTGGTGGCCTCTTCCGTGATTAAGGGATTCCTCTCTTTGGAGGATCAGTTTTTGCTCTTCAACATATAGGTTGGTTAGGACTTAGATGGGCTTGGTGTGAGTTTCCATGTCATTTGTGGCATGGATTCGAGATCCACAGAAACATTGAGGCTGTGGTCCTTCTCTATGGTGAGGAATTTGGATGTGGTGCATCATGGTCAAGATATGGTTTGGTTTCAGGTCTGTGACTCTGGCCGTGAATAGGTTTTGATCCAGTTTGTTGGGGTTGAGATCTGGTTTCAGCAGTGTTGGGGTCATTCTCTGATGCATCCTTGGATTTTTTATCCATTTCTCCCTGGGTTTGATTATGGTGTGACATTGGGGTGGTGACCTGCTCTTCTTCTATGGTGTGGGGTCGAGATATGGCTTCTTGCGGTTATTTCATGGCATGGGGTTGAGACCTTAAATCCTTCTCTTTATCCATAGTGTGGAGTTGTGATATGCTCTTCCTGAATGTCAGTGTCAGGTTCCAGCTCTGTGGAAAAGTGGTGATGTTCTGTAGGCTAGGTAATGTTCCAAAAGGGGTTCCATGGTTGGTTTTCTATGGTCTATATGTGCAGGTATGAGGGCAGTATTGGGTCTTGAGGATCTGATGATAGAGGATCGAGTAACTTCTATAGTGGTTTGGAATTGTGGAATATTGAGTATGTTTATGTGGTTATTTGGTGGTATTTTGGTTGCTTTGAAGATTTGTTTGACATTGTAATTTGGTGATTTGGTTGGTTTTATGAGTTGTGGGGCTTGATGAAATAAAGTTTCACCTTGACTCGACCAAAAAGTAATAGGCCCTAAAGTAGGTTCTAGAGAACACATCAATCTTTTTAGAGATTATGGATTTGAATGTTTTGAGAGAGTATGCCATCAGCCATCAAATTGGTCCTATTCTTAACACATGACATGTGTTTTCCATTCATCCATGCATCAGTGGACATCATTATCAAGTTCATAGGCTGTGGAGGGGTACCTCAGTGTGGTCAAAATGTTTTGTAAATGTTGACCTTCGATTCATGTAGTTTCTTAATTCTTAATATCGGTTTGGTTTTCCCCCCTTATTCCCTTTTAAGGGGATTAGCTTATAATAATAAAATTGACGACCTTTGGGATTTTGGATGGATGGTTGAATGTAAATCTAGAAAAACAAAATATCCAGGTAATAATATACTAGTTAATTATTTTATGAATTTTAAAAATTATTTAATTAAGCATTAGAAACTAAGATGAGAAAAAACATTTTGATATCCATAAGGACATGTTTGTGGATAAGACCAAGGATGAGAGAACATATATGAAAATTTAATGGAATATTGGTAAAATATATAACATGTGGATTCCGTGTAATTACATCCCTCTATATATACTACATGATGATGTGTCTATAGTAAAGATGTCCTTGGGTAAACACCTCTAAACAATGGAGTTGAGCTGGAATTGATCTAGAACTGTTGTACAATAATAGTTCTTGCTAGACACCTAGTTTTCTGCTGCTGGGGGATATTCTATAGAAATTCACAAAGTCTTTAAAAATCATTAGGAAATATTAAATATAATATGGCTATTAAATAAAAATGATAAACTTAAAGTGTTGCATATTAATGAATATGTCTTCATATTTAAGACATCTATAAGTCATTTATAAAGATTAAGTTTCTCTCGACTATCATTGGTGTTTCTCGTAACTAGTGTTTGGTTTGAATAATGAATGGAATATGAATAATCAGAGTTAATGTTGAATGTGATTGAAAATTTCCTAGGGAGAAGAAAAATTGGATGATGACTACAGTAAAGGATTTTGTTATTATTCACAATAATATTTCGTGGATCATAATTAAACATGTGTACCTTAACCAACTATTAGATTCACCAATGAAATGAAGAAAAAATATTACAAAGGGTTTCGGTAGTGGAGACTCTAGAGTAATGAAGATTCTATTTTATATGTGTCTAGAATATGGAAGGATGGACCCTCTGGAATATCTCATAAGAGAAAATTTTTTACAATAGAGAAAAAGGATACAATACAAGTAATTTCAAATGGAAAATGAAATTTTTAGTTAAATTAATAGTTAATGGAACTAATTTCCCTAACATATCAATAAATGTATAATTATTGAAAATTTAAAAGTGTGTGAACTATATAAATTTGTGTCATAAGGAGACATCTCATAAATAAAATCATCAAGGCTATATGAGTATTGGTAATATTTCTAAAGATAAAGAAACTACCAATGAAATATGAAAGGAAATAGGTTTTAAATAATAATTTGATGAAGACTGGTTAATATTTGGAGAAGTAAGATATATGATTGAAATATTTTTGTATTGGAATTTAATGATTTTTTTAAGAATCATGAAATATATAATGATTTTTAAATATATGTTTTTCATTTTGGATTTGTAAGAATTTGTTGAATAGTAATGATGACTTAGAAAAGTGATTTAATAGCAAAGTGATATGTTATAATTGAGGATAGATAATCATTATAATATTTTTCAGGATGAGAATATGTGGTTTAGTTTTAATAAAGTAATTATTGCTATATTTAATGTAATTTTTGTAGTGTTGATGTTCTAAAAACTGATAAAGTATTTTTTTGAAAACGCGGTCTAATCTATCTGTATTGATGATTACAACATTTTATTTAGTAATATAAAAAATATTTTCTGTTTCATGTAAGTAATAAATAATAATTTATAATCTAAATATGTTTTTATGGTAATTATCATCTTTTGAGTGAAATCATGTTAACAGAACTCACATGTTATGTATTTATCAATCAAGATCCACTTTATGGTGTATGGAGATTTAATAATATTATTATTTTTTAAATTTAGTGATATTTTATATAATATTTTTAGATTTTAATATTTTTAAGGGTCATAATTTTAATAATTTATTAAGTTGATAATGTTCAACTTTTTATGATTAGTTAAAGTATAATGTATTACTTCACTTAGTGAAGATTTATGCATATTGGATAAACTTCAGGAACAATTTTTTTTATGATAACAAAACATACAGGGAATGATATATCATTCCATTTATGGATATTAGTATTCATTAGTGATTTAATAATAAAAAATTCACCTATGTTACATGAAATTAAATGTGAAGTGGAAATTAATTAAGTAACATCAAAATGGTGAGATTATGCCAATGAACTGACATGAACTAAATTATGTATATCATCTAGTAATGAAATTACTGTTATGATAAGGATCATAAAATAAAATGGTTTCTTCTTGTCATTGTATTGATGATATAAATGTACGTTCTCAGTATAATTTAGATTCTTTTTTTGTGGATGTTAACATTATTTGGATCACCACCTTTCTTAAGATGAGTGATCTTAATAACTTTGTCGAATTTTTTATACTTTTCTCTTTGTCCAAATATTCACTTCCCTCATTGGTTATCCTCTATAGATCCCATGTTACGAGCCACTTTGGTTAACCATTATGTATAAAAAATTACCTTCTTTAAGAAATTATTCATATTCATTTGTGTGATGTGTTTTTTGATGAAAAACTTTCAAATTTTAATCTGTTGATGACGGAGATGAATTTTGAGGGTGAAATACCATTTAACGAGGTATAATGTAAAACCTTCAGATCATTTAAATTTCATTAAAATATATTTAATCTTTTTATTTTATGTTTCATTAATCCCTAATTTTATATTTTGTTACACATAATACTATGTTTGGCTTCAGTTAAACTGAATTTTAATTTTATCTTTTGTTACACACAACACCGATTTTAAACAAAATGTGAACAAGAATTCAATAATTGTAATCCAATATGATAGTTGTTAGATAAATATAGATATTGAAGGTATGAATATGATAACATAGATTCTGAAAATGTGATTTAAACATATTTATAAAAATATTTATTTTGTAACCAAGAAATTTTAAATTGAAATAACACCATTTTCAAATTAAAAGGAAATCTTTCTCTGAAAAACATTTTTTATAGAACACTTTTTTTTAAAAACATTTAATTAAATTTATTTTGATAAAATGAATATAATTTGTTAAATATAGATATTATAATTATCTTAGGATGAATTTTTGTGTGTTTTCTAAAAAGTTTCATTTTTTATGAATACTAAAAAAATGGAATGTTTCTAGAAAAATGAGTTTTTTTTATTATCCAGTATCATAAATTATATTATAAATTATGTTTAATGTTAATATACATCTATTATACATCCATAAATATAGTTTAAGTAATTTTAATCAATTTCATATTGAATTTATATATAAAATAAATGAAATATTTTGATCATCATAAATTTAAAACACTGATATGTCATCATGTCTATAATATTAATTTTAAAATAAAATATATTTCTATTGGGAATTTAATTTCAAATAAATTAATCCATTTTTTTAATAAACAAAAATTATTATTTCTACTAATTTAAACTTATTTTTTGACAAATGCAATAGTGATATCAGTAAAAATTATTTACCATAGTTAAGATAAAATTATATTTTCCAGGGGTTTTACTATAAGAATAAGAGTAAAAGTAACATAATGTATTATCTAAATTTTATTTTTTGAGTTTACTTCATCCTTTTTCATCAATTTCCCTAAAATATTTCAATATAATTCCATTAACCTATGAATATGACTTATATAACACGTTATTTAATTAAATGGATAAATTGATTCATTTCTTCTATTTAATGTATATAATAATTTGGTAGAAGGAATAAACAATATATCATAGTTATATATATTTTTTTAAATAAAATTATGTTCTTTTAACATAATAATTTAACATTAAATTTTAAATATGAAATAATAAAATAAAATTATTAGGAAACAACAACTAAATAAATATTTAGTTAATAAACAATATAATAATTAAAACTAAAAATATACAAAGTGATGTAAATTAAATGAATTAAAGTCTTAAATTTTTTTCATATGACTATATAATTTTACACATTCATTAACTTAATATATTCATATTAATAATATTTACATGATATTTATAAAATTTAAATGAATTGATTTATATCAGAATTCACATTAATGTTATTTTAAAATAAATGATATTTGATTTACAATTGATAAAAATCATGTATTTTACCAAAACATTTGTATATATTAATAAATATCAACTATTTTATATTAATTTATTAATTTATTTATTATAAAAAATTTATTGAGCATTAAATATTAAAAACACCATTTTTTTTGTTTTGGTTAAAGTGGTATTTTTGAATGTTGTTTGTGCTTGTGATAATATTAATTTCCAAAAAAATAAGTGTTATGATTAATAAATTAGTTATAATATTTATAAATATTGGGTCATAACTATCTAATAATTATATGTCTAATTTAGATTTATATGATACATTTCATTTGTTAGAAAAATAATTACCGTCGTAAAAAACCCCAAAATGGTAAAAACGGTGATTCATAGAAGATAAGGAATGAAATGTATAAAACCTATGTTTAATTTTGTGTTATAGGTTTCTATTGATAATTTCCTACCTTAAAACAATTAATAATCATATTTTGGGAAACATGAGATAATATTGACCACCCACAAGTGTATACATTAGAGTATTGACAAGAATGTCACTCATCCTCAACAATAAAATGTAACTCACTCTCCCCACTTATAACTAACACTAATTCCATTTGACTCACCAATATATACTAATGTAACATACCATATTCTGTCTCAAATTATCTGAAACCATATTTAGTACATAAATTCATTCAACAAACAATTTAGTTAAAAACTATGTGGATCCCCAAAGAAGAGGTAATGTTCATTGATGACTGATTTCATTTTATTTCTTCTTCTAACCCATTAAATTAACAATATAAATAAATTATATCATAAAATATTTATCTTAGATATAATTATATAATTATATATTAATTTATTTTGCTAAAATATCACACAGTTCCATCACATGGGTTACAAAATCATCATTTATGTATACCGCGGACTATCGCCTCTTAAAAAACAACATTCATTTTTCTGTTATAATTTTTCACAATTGGGGAATAATGATGGTTTTATTGTTTATATATTATATAAAATATATTAATTAGGTTATTATTATTTTTTCATTATTATATCACACTTACCATCTTGATTTCCATTTTTGAGGAATATAATAACCATTTTTGTGTGTATGGTTGATTACCATCTTGAGAAGTGATGTGATTAATCATTCATTAAATAGAATGTTTGAAGGATTGATTTAAAAATGTATTTGATATATGAGAAACCTAAATTATGAATTAATAATACATATAAAAATCATTTACTATTCATTATTTATATATGATACGGAAATGAAAACAATGTTCATGTGCATGTGTGACCTATCATCACAGTGAATAATGTATTTTATTTCCTATCACTAACTATTATGGATTACAATAAATAAATATATATTAAGAAAATATGATATTTATACCATGTTTTAAATTATCGATATGATGAAACCATGATCTAATTTGTATTAAAATAAAATAATATGTCAACAAACATAAAAAACCCAAGTGGTTATTACCTGAAATGTAAATTTAACAAGGAATTGTTAATAAACAGGTAATAAAATATCATAAGAAAATAGTAAATAGTATTATATATATATATTTATTATTTTTAAATAAATATATAATGAACTTATATTTAATATACATGTGCTTTTAATTAGTATGATATAATTCAATTATTATGGTATGGAGATTTTTATTCTCACTTTAATTTCAGATATACATATACCATATTCACCACTCATTAATTAGGTATTGTATTTAAAATAGCATCTGAAATTATATATCATAGTTAATAATAATTTTATGTTAATTAATGTTTCTATATATTTAATTCATTCATTGGGATTACGATTCGAAGTTAACTGAAGCAATAATAGACTACTATCTAACGTTTATTTTCAATGCGACATAAGACATGTTTCCCACCTATTACCAATATTTTTTGTGTAGACTTCACCTAAATGTATACTATGATTATTACTATGTGTATTATTAGGATTTACAAATTCACTTTTATAATCTATTTTTTAGGTTTTTATTGTTAAAACGTTACAAAAGTGGAAATGTATTTCTCTCTCAATTTTCCATCATTGAGATGTTAATTTTTTTATACACCTATATTCATTTAAGTGGTGTATATAAATCCTCTATGACATGTAATATTGTTGTAACATCCCAAGTAAGTAATGAATAATATATATTTTTATCTATGTCTATTGATGAATTAGATAGTTTTTTAGAGGCATAAAATGAAAATAAATCCAATCTTAAGCATGTAATACACTAATATTTTTAAAAGATTGTTTTACTGCCTTTTGATGGAAAACCATTTATAAATCTATATTTTGACAATTTTATAAGTTATTTTTGTCAAAATAAACTTATTCCTTATGATTGGGACATCAAAATTTACTTTGTGTGAATTTTTGGTATTTTTCAGACAATTTTCATTTTTTAATGAATCGTGAAAAATACTGCATTTTACATCAAAACTGCTTTTTAATCGAATTTATTTATATTATTAGATTATCTTTTAAATTGTTTTTGAAGTAAAATTAGAATATATTTATACCATTTAATCCAACGGTGGTCATTGGAATCAATTTCACTTTAAAATTGGACTTAAAATGGTGTCAATCTTTTGATACTTATTGTTTCATAAAAACAGGCTATTTATCATGACAACGGGAATTAATTATTAAATTAATTAATGTGACTTATATGTTTTGAATTTTTTAAAATTGACTTCATTTCTTAATTTGTAATATCAAATATAGCTTAGGGTGAATTTTTGGTATTTTTCTAAAAAACTTTAATTTTTGACGAATAGTGAATCCTCTAAGTGGTACTTATAAAAACTGATTTTTCATTTAAATGAAATTTTACCACCTCTATGATTTGATTTTCAAAAATCTGACATACATGGTTGTCATTAAGAAGTAAAATTTGGTTCAATGAGATTGAAATATATTTTTTTGTGAATAGTAACTTTTATGTTTTTAATCGCGATTAGTTGTAATTATTGTAGTTTAAGGTAAAAATAATGTTAAAATGGTATGATATGATCTTGAAACATGTCCTACCCTCATTGGATGTGTCATGGCCGACCGCGAAAAGCCATGGGTCAACTTGGGGACCGCATGGAGCCACTTTGGTTGGGAAATGACATAAATAACTTTTTATTTAATGTTAAAGTAAAAATGACACAAACATGAGTTATTTTACTAAAACAATTTTTACATGGGGTTATACAAGTCAGATTTTTGACTTTAAATACTCATTAGAAAGATAAAAATATTTCCTATATCATAGTTTTTTTTATAATTTTTAGACATTAAATAAATTAAATTATTTATGTCATCATGATGATGCAGCGATGACCTCATTATTTAACGATTTAAATAAAATTGAATGATAATGTAAAATCTAACTCCTACACATGTCCAAAACCAATTGGATGAGTGGATTTAGAAACCTTATCACTTTATCCTAGAAATATATCAATGTTGGACCTTTTGAATCCGAAACTCATTTTAAAATAAAGTAACTTATCTTTACTTTCCAAGAGTTCCCCTCCTCTCCTCATATAAAAGGCCCCCACCTCTACCTCCTTACCCACACTACCAAAGCCTTTGGCTCGGCAAAACCCTACCCATTTTGTCTCTCCACTTCCCTCTATTACTCCTTGAAGCCTCACATTGGGCAGAAGTCTTCCCAAGGAAGCCTTTGAGCTTAAACCAAAAGGAGTTACCCGATTTTAAGGTAATGTCTTCTTTTGAGTCCTTTTGTTTTATTTTGCTTCTCCAACCCTCTAAACTCTTTTTATTCTTTTCAATTGTAAAAACTCCAGTATCCTAAATATACTAGGATGTTGTTATAATAAGGACTTGAGCTACACTTACACACACCTACTTCTAATGGTTAATTAACATACTGTTTCTGTGGATGGTGAATTTATGCCTCCCGAAACGATGATTGTTCAACATTCTTTTAACACCTTCAAAGGTGCCCATTAAGATTTAAATATATTTATATATGATATATAATATGTTTATGTTTTCCTTAAGCTTCTGTATTTTTCTTTTTGGTCATACCTTTATGGTTTCCATTATGGGTAAACGCGATATCTTCATTTAAGGAAGTGCGGACTACCGCCCCCTCAAAGTGATTTGATTTGTTAAATACCATATATGGGACGTATAAAGGATGGAACTATGATATTATATATGATATTATACTGGAATTATAATATAACTGTATATCATTATGATTCCATTCTATAAAATATGAAATAGAAATGAAAGTAGCGTTCATGCGTACGTACGACTTACCGTCTCCATGAACGGTGCATTTCATTTCTTACCTCTAAATGATTATGTAATATTATAAATGAATGAATTTACTAGACATATATGACATATATGATATATACATCATGAATACCATTCTGGATATAATGGATACATGAAAAACTTCTAATTATAAAGGTTATATTTTTTACTCAAGTACCAATGATCGTTTAAATGACCGTTATTAACTAAAATAATTACATAGTGTTCATGACAGGGTAATAAGTGATATAAAAGTAATAATGAACTAGAAAAAGGTTCTTAAGCAAGTAGAAATTAACTCAAGTTTATTATTCAGGACATTAAAGAACGATCGAGTCAAGTCGGACCCGAGGTATGGGACTTCGTCTCAATCTCCTTTCATTGAGGCATATTTTATTTTATACACAACTTTATTTTATACAGTGTATAAACCCCTTTGACTTTTACGTTTATCCAAAAGGAATCATTTTTATATGAAGCATTTTAAAAAACGACAAAAGGGAATGTTTTTGTCGTATGTATGCGGCGACAATGACTTCTCCACCGTCGTGACCATTATTTGGGTTTCAGCTTCCTCTACAAGCCATACCTTGTTTTTAAAAGAAAAATAAATACCAAGTTTTAATTTTCTTTTATTTTGTATTGAAAATGGTTTTCATGATGTCTTTATATCAATGTGTTGTATTGATATCTTGTGATTGAAAGGTGGAAATGATATGTTTTCTTTATGCATGTTTTATGTGATACGATTATGTTGAGGTTCTTGGGAATTATTATGAAGACGGGTGGTTCCGTGATAAACTAAGGGCGGTTGAGACCGATATAGCTCTCCAATGCCTTGGGTAACGCGAAGGAGTGAAACGTAAAGGTTTATCTAAATAGATTTAGGGAATATACGGTGATGGGTATTCCAAACGTAACCAAGAGCATTACTCCCTACGTAAGGATGTTATGAATGCCTCAAGTTACCTTTATGTCTTACGATTTCTATGATTTATTCATGATTTGATGAGGTATGTTAAAGTGCTTATGTTTTATGTGTAATGTATTATCTCATTCTTATATATATATGTACCCATGTTTTCTTTCCATATTTTTATATCCCTTACTGATATTTTTATGCTCATCCCAAGTTTTTTGAAATGTTTTTCACAGGTCATGGGAAAGGTACATGATATGATGATAATGTCAAGGAATTGTCATGAAATAATCCATGTTTTATTATAAATATGTTTCCATTGATGGGAATGAATAATACTATCTTTATGTAACCACTTTGTTTATATGTGGAATGTAATGCACGTTTTATGATATAATTCTCCAAAACTCTAAACCAGAAAAGATCCTCAATGTGTAATCTTGTAATAACTCAAGATTAAGTAAGGTTTAAGGTCGGGGCCTTATAGTTGGTATCAGAGGTCGGTTTAGATAACTTTAGGAGTTAGAATTCTATTAAATGATTATCCAAAAATATTTTTTTTTCAAATGATATAACATTTGATGATTATTATGTTGCTTCATCTAAGACATGTTTGTTCAAAATGGTTTTCCATAGAGGAAACAGGGAAGCAGTGCTAGGAAGGCATACATAAGGAAATAACCTTCTGAATCAGCATAATGAGATGGTCGGAATTGGAACTGAACAGTTTTTTGCGGTAATGGTGCAGTTGACTAAAGCGATAAATGGCGGTGGTATCCATACACGAGATCAGCTAGATCAACCGTAGAGGAACATGTTAGTGGTAGAACATTTCATGAGGCAACATCCCCCATCATTCAGAGGATCATCTGACCCTGTGCTAGCTGAAGGGTGGATTAAATCACTGGAGAAGATTTTTGATATCATGGGGTGTTCAGACAATCAAAAGGTTAGTCATGCTATTTATCATTTGGAGGGTGAAGCATATCAGTGGTGGTCAATGGTAAAAAATATCAGGGACGCTGATGAGAGTGATGCTCTCGACTAGGATGAATTCAAAGGTATGTTTCTTGAGAAGTATTTTCCTAAGGATATTCGACTTAGGATGGAAAAGAAATTATTGTAATTGAGGAAAGAGGAAGACTCAGTGGCTACCTATGAAGAAAGGTTCACTCGATTGGCAAGGTATGCTCCAAATTTTATCCAAGACCTTGATATTAAAATCAATCGTTTTTACTCAGGATTAAAGCCAAAATATTGAATGGAATTAACTTCTCATGAGTTTAAAAGTTATGAAACGCTTGTTCGATGTGTTGAGAAGGTGGAAATGGAGTTTTCCGATGATCAAGTGTTCTATAACAACCAGTAGAAGAAGAGACCAAGGTGGCAGGAGAAAGGAAAGAATTCTTCAAAAAAGTCTGATGGTAAGAAATCTAAGTTTTCATTTTGTGATAAATGCGGAAAAAGGCATGCTGGGGAATGTCTTCTAAATTCTGGAATGTGCTACTGATGTGGTAAGATGGGACATAAGGCTCGTGATTTCATTGAAAAAGATCAAGGTGGACGTAAGACCAAATTTGATTTACAGTTAGTGAAATGTTTTAAGTGCAATGAGATGGGTCACTATGCAAACGAGTGTCTGACAAATAGCTTGGGTGATTGGAAGCTGTTAGAATACAAGCAGAAAGGGGTGGTGAAATCCTTTGCAACTACTTCAGCAGATGTCGGGCCATCAAATAAATTTGCATCAGGTACTTTTTTTGTTTTTTCAGATTATGCCGGTGTGTTGTTTGATTCGGGATCTACACATTCTTTCATCTCTTAAACCTTTTCTAGTAAAATGGGAATAAAATCTCAAGAAATGACTCTTGAACTTTTGGTAAAAACACCTGGGGGAAATGTTGAGGCAAAAAGAATTTATAAGAATCTTCCTATCCTTATCTGTGGAAAGAACCTACATGCAAACCTTATTGTTCTACATCTAGTAGAGTTTCATGTTATCCTGGATATAGATTGGCTCTCTATTTACCATGATAAGATTGACTGTAGAGCTAAAGAAGTTTCTTTTCAGAAAGGCTTTCAATTTTTGTACAAGAATGAACCCATACTATTGATAACTTATCAAGAGGCCAAGAAACATGTAAAAGATGGAAATGAATGTTACCTTTCACACATCGTTGAAAATAATGGAACTGTTCAGATTAATGATGTGCCAGTGGTAAATGAGTATCCTGATGTTTTTCCTGATGAGTTTCCTGGAATAATTCCAGATCAGGAAGTTGAATTTACTATTGACTTAGTTCCTAATTCTAAGCCAATTTCAAAACCCCCTTATCGAATGGGTCAAATTGAACTTTTAGAGTTGAAGGAGCAATTGCAAGATTTATTAGAGAAAGGTTTCATTCGACCTAGCACATCACCATGGGGTGCTCCTGTATTATTTGTTAAAAAGAAAGATGGATCAATGAGACTTTGCATTGATTATAGAGCATTGAACAATATCTCTGTTAAGAACAAATATCCTTTGCCTCATATCGACGATTTGTTTGATCAGCTCCATGGAGCACATTTTTTTTTTCAAAGATTGGCCTGAGATCGGGGTACCATCACCTGAATGTAAAGGAGGCAGATATTGCGAAGACAGTGTTCCATACAAGATATGGCCATTATTAATTTGTAGTAATTCCTTTTGGGCAAACCAATGCACCTTCTGTATTCATGGACTTAATGAATAGAATTTTCCATGAGTTCACGGATAAGTTTGTTGTAGTTATATTGATGATATTTTGGTGTTTTCTAAATGTAAAGAGGAGCATGAAAGACATTTAAGGGTTATCTTGCAAACCTTAAAAGAAAAGAAACTGTATGGAAAATTCAGCAAGTGTGAGTTTTGGTTGAAAGAAATTTCTTTCCGTGTTCATATTGTTTCAAAAGATGGCATAACTATTGATCCTCCTAAAACAAAAGTTGTTAAAGAATGTCCAAGACCCACAAATGTAACTAATATTCGTAGATTCCTTGGTTTGGAAGGATATTACTGAAGGTTTGTTAGAAATGTTTCATGGTTATCTAGTCTAATGACTAAGCTAACTCGGAAGGGTGTTAAGCTTATCTAGACAAAATAATGTGATGATTGTTTTCAGGAATTGAAAAGAAGATTGGTGAATGCTCCAGTTTTGGCACTACCTTCCGGGAATGGTGATTTTGTTATCTACAGTGATGCTTCATTGAAAGGACTTGGTTGCGTCCTAATGCAGAATGATAAGGTAATTTCTTATGCTTCACGACAGTTGAAAACTCATGAGGTAAATTTCCCTACACATGATTTGGAATTAGCTGTTGTTGTTTTTGATTTAAAAATTTGGAGGCATCATTTGTATGGAGTAAAGTGTAAAATATATACCGATCATAAAAGTTTAAAGTATATATTCACTCAGAAATAATTGAACATGAGACAAAGGAGATGGCTATAATTAATCAAGGATTATGATTGTACTATTCATTACCATCCGGGAAAAGAAAATAAAGTGGCTGATTCTTTGAGTCGAAAAATTAATGCTTCATTAGCAATGTTGAGTTTGGAACGTGATCCTTTGGTTAAGGATTTGATGAACTTTGGCATAGAAGTTGTGGGTGTAGGAAGTTCTTCTGTTTCGTTTCAGGTATCAGTGAGATTATCTCTATCAGATAGAATCAAGCAAACAAAAAAGCAAGATAGTGAGTTGCATAAAAAGGTAGAGCTGGTTCAGAAAGGTAAGTTTCCTAAATTCAACATTGATAATGATTGCGTTTTGTGATTTGGAAAGAGATTGTGTGTGACTTGTGATTCATAGTTGAAGAGAGAGTTGTTATGTAAAGCTCATAGTTCTCCGTTTTCAGTTCATCCTGGCAGTACTAAGATATACAGAGATCTGTGGGAGTATTATTGGTGGAATGGGATGAAAAGAGATATTGCTGATTTTACTGTGAAGTGATTGACATGTCAACAGGATAAAGCAGAGTGGCAGTTACCGAAAGGGATGCATCAGCCTTTACCAGTGCCAGAGTGGAAATGGGAGAATATATCCATGGACTTTGTTGTGGGATTACCGAAGACATCTTGAGTTAATAATGTAATCTGGTTTATTGTTGATCTCTTGACTAAATCTGCTCATTTCCTTGCTATACGAGATAATTTTTCCCTAGATCAACTTTCCTGTTTGTATTTTAAACAGATAGTTAGGTTACATGGGGTTCCTCTCTCCATTGTATCTGATCATGATCCCCAGTTCACTTCTAACTTTTGGAAAGGCCTTCATAAGTCGTTGGGTACTGAATTAAATTTTAGTACAACTTTTCATCCTCAATCAGATGGGTAGTCGGAATGAACAATTCAGACATTGGAGGATATGTTACGTTCTTGCTCCATGGATTATCTGGGAAGTTGGTACCAACATCGTTCTTTGGTTGAATTTTCATATAATAATAGTTTTCATTCTAGTATACATATGGCACCATTTTAGGCATTATATGGGAAGCGGTGTTGAACTCCAGCTTTCTGAGATGAAGTGGGTGAAAGGAAGTTGGTGGGACCAGAATTGGTAGAAGAGATGGCAGAAAAACTTCAGCTGATTCAGAAGCACATGAGAACAGCTTAGAGCAGCCAGAAGAGTTATGCGGACAACAGAAGGAAGGATCTATCTTTGGAGGTAGGTGATCATGTTTTTCTCAAGGTTTCTCCTTGGAAAAGTGTGATGAGATTTGTTAAGAATTGAAAGCTGAGTTCAAGGTTTATTGGACCATTTGAAATTTTGGAAATAGTTGGATCAGTTTCATACTGGGTGGCTTTACCTCCGAGTTTATCTCAGGTACACGATGTTTTTCACGTATCGATGTTGAGAAAGTATATGCCAGATCCATCTCACGTTTTGAGTCCAGAGGTAGTTCAGCTGGAAGAGAACCTATCTTATGAGGAACAACTGGTCTAGATTCTTGACCACAGGGAGAAAGTGTTACGGAATAAGGTGATTAATCAGGTAAAGGTATTGTGAAAAAACCACTTGATGGAAGAGGCAACATTGGAATCTGAAAATGCAATGAGGGATAAGTACCCCCATTTATTTGATAGGTAAATAAATTGTGGGGACGCAATTTTCCAAAGGGGGGAAGGATGTATCATCCCATGTAAGTAATGAATAATATATATTTTTATCTATGTCTATTAATGAATTAGTTAGTCTTTTAGAGGCTTAAAATGAAAATAAATCCAATCTTAAGCATGGAATACACTAATATTTTTAAATTATTGTTTTACTGACTTTTGATCGAAAAACATTTATAAATCTATCTTTTGACAATTTTATAAGATATTTGTGTCAAGATAAACTTATTCTTTATGATTGGGACATCAAAATTTACTTTGTGTGAATTTTTGGTATTTTTCAGACAATGTTCTTTTTTAATGAATCGTGAAAAATACTGCATTTTACATCAAAACTTCTTTTTAGTATAATATATTTATATGATTATATTATCTTTTGAATTGGTTTTCAAGTAAAATTAGAATATATTTTTACCATTTAATCCAATGGTGGTCATTGGAATCAATTTCACTTTGAAATTGGACTTAAACTGGTGTCAATCTTTTGATACTTATTGTTTCATAAAAACCCGCTATTTGTCATGACAACGAGAATTAATTATTAAATTAATTAATGTGACTTATATGTTTTGAATTTTGTAAAATAGATTCATTTTTGAATTCAGAATATCAAATATAGCTTAGGGTGATGTTTTGGTATTTTTCAGAAAAACTTCAATGTTTGATGAATAGTGAAACCACTAAGTGGTACTTATAAAAACTGATTTTTCGTTTAAATGAAATTTTACCACCTCTGTGATTTGATTTTCAAAAATATGACATACATGGTTTTCATTATGATTTAAAATGTGGTTCAATGAGATTAAAATAATTTTTTGATGCATAGTAACTTTTATGTTTTTAATCGCGATTAGTGGTAATTTGTGTAGTTTAAGGTAAAAATAATGTTTTAATAGTATGAGATGAGCTTGACACATGTCCTACCCTCATTGGATGTGTCATTCCCGACCAAGACAAGCCATGGGTCAACTTGGGGACCCCATGGAGCAACTTTTGTTGGGAAATGACATAAATAACTTTTTATTTAATGTTAAAGTAAAAATGACAGAAACATGAGTTATTTTACTAAAAAAGTTTTTACATGGGGTTATAAAAGTCAGATTTTTTACTATAAATATTCCGTAGAAAGATAAGAAGATTTAGTACATCATAGTATTTTTTTGTAATTGTTATACATTATATAAATTAAATTATTTATGACATCATGATGATGTAGTGATGACCTCATTATTTAACGATTTAAATAAAATTGAAAGATAATGTAAAATCTAAAACCTACGCATGGCCAAAACCAATTGGATGAGTGGATTTATAACCCTTATCACATTATCATCTAATTATATCAATGTGGGACATTTTGAATCTGAGACTCATTTTAAAATAAAGTAACTTATCTTTACTTTCCAAGAGTGCCCTACCTCTCCTCTTATAAAAGGCCCCCACCTCTACCTCCTTACCCACACTCCCAAGGCATTTTGCTCGACCAAACCATAACCATTTTGTCTCTCAACTTCCCTCTCTTACTCATTGAAGCCTCAATTTGGGCAGAATTATTCCCAAGGAAGCCTTTGAGCTCAAACCAAAGGGAGTTACCCGATTTTATGGTAATGTCTTCTTTTGAGTCCTTTTGTTTTATTTTCCTTCTCCAACCCCCTACACTCTTTTTATTCTTTTCTTTTGAAACAAATCCAGTATCATAAATATTATAGGATGTTGTTATAATATGGATTTGAGCTACACTTACACACACCTACATCTAATGGTAAACGAACATACTGTTTCAGTGGATGGTGAATTTATGCCTCCCGAAACGATGATTGTTCAACATTATTTTAACACCATCAAAGGTGGACATTAAGATGTCACTATATTTATATATGATATATAATATGTTTATGTTTTCCTTAAGCTTCTGTATTTTTCTTTTTGGTCATACCTTTATGGTTTCCATTATGGGTAAATGTGATAACTTCATTTAAGGAAGTGCGGACTACCGCCACCTCAAAGTTATTTGATTCGCTAAATACCATATGTGGGATGTATAAAGGATGGAACTATGTTATTATATATGATATTATACTGGAATTATAATATACCTTTATATAATTATTATTCCATTCTATAAAATATGAAATAGAAATGAAAGTAGCGTTCATGCGTAGGTAGGGTTTACCATCTCCATGAACGGTGCATTTAATTTCTTACCTCTAAATGATTATGTAATATTATAAATGCATTAATGTACCTGATATATATGACATATATGATATCTACATCATGAATACCGTTCTGGATATAATGTATACATGAACAACTTGTAATTATAAAGGGTTTATTTTTGACTCAAGTACCAATGATCGTTAAAATGACCGTTATTAACATAAATAATTACATAGTGTTCATGACATGGTAATAAGTGATATAAAAGGAATAATGAACTTGAAAAAGGTTCTTAATCAAGTAGAAATTGACTCAAGTTTATTATTCAGTACATTAAAGAACGATTTAGTCAAGTCGGACCCGAGGTATGGGACATCGTCTCAATCTCCTTTCATTGAGGCGTATTTTATTTTATACACAACTTTCTTTTATACTGTGTATAAACCCCTTTGACTTTTATGTTTATCCAAAAATAATCTTTTTTATACGAATCATTTTAAAAAATAACAAAAGGGAATGTTTTTGTCGTATGTATGTGGAAACAACAACTTCTCCGCCGTCGTGACCATTATTTGGGTTTCAGCTTCCTCTACAAGCCATACCTTGTTTTTTAAAGAAAAATAAATACCATGTTTTACTTTTCTTTTATTTTTGTATTGAAAATGGTTTTCATGATGTATTTATATCATTGTGTTGTATTGATATCTTGTGATTGAAATGTGGAAATGTTATGTTTCCTTTATGCATGTTTTATATGATACGATTATGTTGAGGTTCATGGGAATTATTATAAAGATGCGTGGTTCCGTGAGAAATTAAGGGCGGTGAGCCCGATATAGCTCTCCAATGCATTGGGTAACGTGAAGTAGTGAAACGTTAAGGTTTCTCCGATGAGATTTAGGGAATATACTATACTGGGTATTCCAAACGTAACCAAGAGGGTTACTCCCTACGTAAGGATATTATGAATGCCTCAAGTTACCTTTATGTATTATGATTTCTATGATTTATTCATGATTTGATGAGGTATGTTAAAGTGCTTATGCTTTATGGGTAATGTATGATCTCATTCTTATGTATATATGTACGCATGTTCTCTTTCCATATTTTTATATCCCCTACTGAGCTTTTTATGCTCATCCCAAGTTTTTTGAAATTTTTTTCACAGGTCAAGGAAAAGGTACATGATATGATGATAGTGTCAAGGAAGTGTCAAGAAATAATCCATGTTTTATTATAAATATGTTTCCATTGATGGGAATGAATAATACTATCTTTATGTAACCACATTGTTTATATGTGGAATGTAATGCAAGTTTTATGATCTAATTCTCTAAAACTCTAAACCCAAAAACATCCTCAATGTGTAATCTTGTAATAACACAAGATTGAGTAAGTTTTAAGGCTGGGGCCTTATAGTTGGTATCAGAGGTTTGTTTAGATAACTTTAGGAGTTAGAATTCTATTAAATTATTATCCAAATTTTTTTTTAAATGATATAACATTTGAAGATTACCATGTTGCTTCATTTAAGACAAGTTTTTTCAGAATGGTTTTCCCCAGAGGAAACGGGGAAGCAGTTCTAGGAAGGCATACAGAAGGAAATAACCTTCCGAATCAGCATCCTGAGATGTTCAGAATTGGACCTGAACAGTTAGTTGCAGTAATGGCACAGTTGAATCAAGCGATAAATGGCAGTGGTAACTATACACGAGATCTTCCAGATCAACCGCAGAGGAACATGTTAGTGGTGGAATATTTCATGAGGCACCATCCCCCATCATTCAGAGGATCATCTGACCTTGTGCTAGCTGAAGGGTAAATTAAAGCACTGGAGAAGATTTTTGATGTCATGGGGTGTTCAGACAATCAAAAGGTTAGTCTTGATATTTATCGTTTGGAGGGTGAAGCAGAATGGTGGTGGACAATGGTTAAAAATATCAGAGACGCTGATGAGATTGATGCTCTCGACTGGGATGAATTCAAAGGTATGTTTCTTGAGAAGTATTTTCCTAAGGCTATTCGACTTAGGATGGAAGAGAAATTCTTGGAATTGAGGCAAGAGGAAGTCTCAGTGGCCACCTATGAAGAAAGGTTCACTCAATTGGCAAGGTATGCTCCAAATTTTATCCGAGACCTTGATAGTAAAATCAATCATTTTTACTCAGGATTAAAGCCAAAATATCGAAGGGCATTAGCTTCTCATGAGTTTAAAAGTTATGAAAAGCTTGTTCGATGTGCTGAGAAGGTGGAAATGGAGTTTGCCGATGATCAAGTGTTCTATAACAACCAGCAGAAGAAGAGACCAAGGTGGCAGGAGAAAGGGAATGAATTCTTCAAAAAAGTCTGATGGTAAGAAATCTAAGTTTCTAGTTTGTGATAAATGTGGAAAAAGGCATGTTGGGAATTGTCTTCTGAATTCTGGAAAGTGCTACCGATGTGGTAAGATGGGACATAAGGCTCGTTATTGCACTGAAAAAGATCAGTGTGAAGGTAAGACCAAATTTTATTTACAGTTACTGAAATGTTTTAAGTGCAATGAGATGGGTCACTATGCAAACGAGTGTCTGACAAAGAGCTTGGGTGATGGGAATCAGTTAGACTACAAGCATAAAGGAGTGGTGAAATCCTTTGCAACTACTTCTACAGATGTCGGGCCATCAAATGAAGTTGTATCAGATACTTTGTTTGTTTTTTCAGATTATGCTATTGTGTTGTTTGATTCGGGGTCTACACATTCTTTCATCTCTAAAACCTTTTCTAGTAAAATGGGAATAACATCTCAAGAAATGACTCTTGAACATTTGGTAAATACACCCGGGGGAAATTTTGAGGCAAAAATAATTTATAAGAATCTTCCTATCCTTATCTGTTGAAAGAACCTACTTGATAACCTTATTGTTCTACCTCTAGTAGTGTTTGATGTTATCTTGGGTATGGACTGGCTCTCTATTTACCATGCTAAGATTGACTGTAGAGATAAAGAAGTTTTTTTTCAAAAAGAATTTCAGTTTGTGTACAAGAATGAACCCTTACTGTTTATAACTTATCAAGAGGCCAAGAAAATTGTAAAAGATAGAAATGAATGTTACCTTGCACACATCGTTGAAAATAAAGGTACTGTTCAGATTAATGATGTTCCAGTGGTAAATGAGTATCCTGATGTTTTTCCTGATGATTTGCCTGGAATAATACCAGATCGGGATGTTGAATTTATTGTTGACTTAGTTCCTGATGCTAAGCCAATTTCAAAACCCCCTTATCGAATAGCTCAAATTGAACTTTTAGAGTTGAAGGAGAAATTGCAAGATTTATTAGAGAATGGTTTCATTCGACCTAGCACATCACCATGGGGTGCTCCTGTTTTATTTGTTAAAAAGAAAGATGGTTCAATGAGACTTTGCATTGATTATAGAACCTCGAATAATATCATTGTTAAGAACAAAAATCCTTTGCCCCATATCGAAGATTTGTTTGATCAGCTCCAGGGAGCTCAGTTTTTTTTCAAAGATTGACCTGAGATCGAGGTACCATCAGCTAGAGGCAAAGGAGGCAGATATTCCGAAGACCGCGTTCCGTACAAGATATGGCCATTATGAATTTGACGTAATGCCTTTTGGGCTAACCAATGCACCTTCTGTATTCATGGACATAATGAATTGAATTTTCCATGAGTTCTTGGATAAGATTGTGGTGGTTATATTGATGATATTTTGGTGTTTTCTAAAAGTAAAGAGGAGCATGAAAGACATTTAAGGGTTATCTTCCAAACCTTAAAAGAAAAGAAACTGTACGGAGAATTTATCAAGTGTGAGTTTTGGTTGCAAAAAATTTCTTTCCTTGGTCATATTGTTTCAAAAGATGGCATAACTGTTGATCCTGCTAAAACAAAATTTGTTAATGAATGTCCAAGACCTACAAATGTCACTGAGATTTGTAGCTTCCTTGGTTTGGCAGGCTATTACCGAAGGTTTGTTAGAGACTTTTCACGGTTATCTAGTACAATGACTAAGCTAATTCCAAAGGGTGTTAAGTTTATCTGGACAAAAGAATGTGATGATTGTTTTCAGGAATTGAAAAGAAGATTGGTGAAATCTCCAGTTTTTAGCACTAACTTCCAGGAACGGTGAGTTTGTTATCTATAGTGATGCTTCATTGAAAGGAATTGGTTGCGTCCTAATGCAGAATGATCAGGTAATTGCTTATGCTTCACGACAGTTGAAAACTCATGGGGTAAATTACCCTACACATGATTTGGAATTAGCTGCTGTTGTTTTTGCTTTAAAAATTTGGAGGCATAATTTGTATGGAGTAAAGTGTGAAATATATACCGATCACAGAAGATTAAAGTATATATTCACTCAGAAAGAATTGAACATGAGACAAAGAAGATGGCTAGAATTAATCAAGGATTATGATTGTACAATTCATCACCATCCGGGAAAAGCAAATAAAGTGGATGATGCTTTGAGTCGAAAAAGTAGTGCTTCATTAGCAATGATGTGTTTGGAACGTGATCCTTTGGTTAAGGATTTGATGAACTTTGGCATAGAAGTTGTGGGTGCAGGAAGTTCTTCTGTTTTGTTTCAGGTATCAGTGAGATCATCTCTATCAAATAGAATCAAGCAAGCACATAAGCAAGACAGTGAGTTGCATAAAAAGGTAGAGCTGGTTTAGAAAGTTATGTTTCCTGAATTCAACATTGATATTGATTGCGTTTTGTGATTTGGGAAGAGATTGTGTGTGCCTTTTGATTCATAGTTGAAGAGAGAGTTGTAATGTGAAGCTCATAATTCTCCGTTTTCAATTCATCCTGGCAGTACTAAGATGTACAGAGATCTGCGGGAGTATTACTCGTGGGATGGAATGAAAAGAGATATTTGTGATTTTGCTGTGAAGTGTTTGACATGTCAATAGGTTAAAGCAGAGTGGCAGTTGCTGAAAGGGATGCTTCAGCCTTTACCAGTGCCAGAGTGGAAATGGGAGAATATATCCATGGACTTTGTTGTGGGAATACCGAAGACATCTCGACGTAATAATGCAATCTGGGTTATTGTTGATCGCTTGACTAAATCTGCTCATTTCCTTGCTATACGAGATACTTTTTCCCTAGATCAACTTTCCTGTTTGTATCTTAAAGAGATAGTCAGGTTACATGGAGTTCCTCTCTCCATTGTATCTGATCGTGATCCCAGGTTCACTTCTAACTTTTGGAAAGGACTTCAGAAGTCGTTGGGTACTGAATTAAATTTTAGTATAGCTTTTCATCCACAATCAGATGGGAAGTCAGAACGAATAATTTAGACATTGGAAGATATACTACGTTCTTACTCTATGTATTATCAGGGATGTTGGGACCAACATCTTTTTTTTTTTGCTGAATTTTCATATAATAACAGTTTTCATTCCAGTATACAGATGGCACCATTTAAGGAATTTTATGGGAAGCGGTGTCGAACTCCAGCTTTCTGGGATGAAGTGGGTGAAAGGAAGTAGATGGGACCAGAATTGGTAGAAGAGATGGCAGAAAAAGTTGAGCTGATTCAGAAGTACATGAGAACAGCTCAGAGCAGGTAGAAGAGTTATGCAGACAACAGGAGGAAGGATCTATCTTTTGAGGTAGGTGATCACGTTTTTTCTCAAGGTTTCTCCATGGAAAAGTGTGATGAGATTTGTTAAGAAAGGAAAGCTGAGTCCACGTTTTATTGGACCATATGAAATTCTGGAAAGAGTTGGATTAGTTTCATACCGGGTGGCTTTAACTCTGAGTTTATCTCAGGTACACAATGTTTTTCACGTTTCGATGTTGAGAAAGTATATGCCAGATCCATCTCATGTTTTGAGTCCAGAGGTAGTTCAGCTGGAAGAGAACCTATCATATGAGGAACAACTGGTCCAGATTATTGACCACAGAGAGAAAGTGTTACGGAATAAGGTGATTAATCAGGTAAAGGTTTTGTGGAAAAACCACATGATGGAAGAGGAAACATGGGAATATGAAAATGCAATGAGGGATAAGTACCCCCATTTATTTGATAAGTAAATAAATTGCGGGGATGCAATTTTCTAAAGGGGGGAAGGATGTAACATCCCAAGTAAGTAATGAATAATATATATTTTTATCTATGTCTATTAATGAATTAGATAGTGTTTTTGAGGCTTAAAATGAAAATAAATCCATTCTTAAGCATGGAATACACTAATATTTTTAAAAGATTGTTTTACTGCCTTTTGATGGAAAACCATTTATAAATTTATATTTTGAAAATTTTATAATTTATTTTTGTCAAAATAAACTTATTC
This sequence comes from Viscum album, assembly GCA_963277665.1. Taxonomy (NCBI): domain Eukaryota; kingdom Viridiplantae; phylum Streptophyta; class Magnoliopsida; order Santalales; family Viscaceae; genus Viscum; species Viscum album. The sequence goes on along the minus strand of OY728133.1, from coordinate 1,818,407,482 downwards.
CTTATGATTGGGACATCAAAATTTACTATGTGTGAATTTTTGGTATTTTTCAGACAATTTTCATTTTTTAATGAATCGTGAAAAATACTGCTTTTTACATCAAAACTGCTTTTTAATCGAATTTATTTATATGATTAGATTATCTTTTGAAATGGTTTTGAAGTAAAATTAGAATATATTTATACCATTTAATCCAATGGTGGTCATTGGAATCAATTTCACTTTGAAATTGGACTTAAAATGGTGTCAATCTTTTGATACTTATTGTTTCATAAAAACACGCTATTTTTCATGACAACGGGAATTAATTATTAAATTAATTAATGTGACTTATATGTTTTGAATTTTGTAAAATAGACTTCATTTTTGAATTCAGAATATCAAATATAGCTTAGGGTGAATTTTTGGTATTTTTCTGAAAAACTTCAATTTTTGATGAATAGTGAAACCACGAAGTGGTACTTATAAAAACTAATTTTTCGTTTAAATGAAATTTTACCACATCTGTTATTTGATTTTCAAAAATCCTACATACATGGTTTTCATTCAGAAGTAAAATTTGGTTCAATGAGATTAAAATAATTTTTTGGTGAATAGTAACTTTTATGTTTTTAATTGCGATTAGTGGTAATTAGTGTAGTTTAAGGTAAAAATAATGTATTAATAGTATGAGATGAGCCTGACACATGTCCTACCCTCATTGGATGTGTCATGGCCGACCAAGACACGCCATGGGTCAACTTGGGGACCCCATGGATCCACTTTGGTTGGGAAATGACATAAATAACTTTTTATTTAATGTTAAAGTAAAAATGACACAAACATGAGTTATTTTACTAAAACAATTTTTACATGGGGTTATACAAGTCATATTTTTGACTATAAATATTACATAGAAATCTAAAAAGATTTCCAACATCATAGTTATTTGTTTTATAATTTTTAGACATTAAATAAATTAAAATATTTATGACATCATGATGATGCAGCGATGACCTCATTATTTAGCGATTTAAATAAAATGGAAAGCTAATGTAAAATCTAAACCAACACATGGAAAAAACCAATTGGATGACTGGATTTATAACCCTTATCACTTTATACTCGAATTATATCAATGTGGGACCTTTTTAATCCGAAACTAATTTTAAAATAAAGTAACTTATCTTTACTTTCCAAGAGTTCCCCTCCTCTCCTCTTATAAAAGGCCCCCACATCTACCTCCTTACCCACACTCCCAAAGCCTTTGGCTCGGCCAAACCCTACCCATTTTTCTCTCCACTTCCCTCTATTACTCCTTGAAGCCTCACATTAGGCAGAAGGCTTCCCAAGGAAGCCTTTGAGCTCAAACCAAAAGGAGTTACCCGATTTTAAGGTAATGTCTTCTTTTGAGTCCTTTTGTTTTATTTTGCTTCTCCAACCCTCTAAACTCTTTTTATTCTTTTCAATTGTAACAACTCCAGTATCCTAAATATACTAGGATGTTTTTATAATAAGGACTCGAGCTACACTTAAACACACCTACTTCTAATGGTTAATGAACATACTGTTTCTGTGGATGGTGAATTTATGCCTCCCGAAACGATGATTGTTCAACATTATTTTAACACCTTCAAAGGTGGCCATTAAGAAGTCACTATATTTATAAATGATATATAATATGTTTATGTTTTCCTTAATTCTCTGTATTTTTCTTTTTGGTCATACCTTTATGGTTTCCATTATGGATAAACATGATATCTTCATTTAAGGAAGTGCAGACTACCGCCCCCTCAATGTGATTTTATTCGTTAAATACCATATGTGGGACCTATAAAGGATGGAACTATGATATTATAAATGATATTATTCTGGAATTATAATATACCTTTATATAATTATGATTCCATTCTATAAAATACGAAATAGAAATGAAAGTAGCGTCCATGCGTACGTACGGCTTACCATCTCCATGAACGGTGCATTTCAATTCTTACCTCTAAATGATAATGTAATATTATAAATGCATGCATGTACTGGATATATATAAGATATATTATATCTACATCATGAATGGATACATGAACAACTTGTAATTATAAAGGGTTTATTTTTTACTCAAGTACCAATGATCGTTAAAATGACCGTTATTAACTTAAATAATTACATAGTGTTCATGACATGGTAATAAGTGATATAAAAGGAATAATGAACTTTAAAAAGGTTCTTAATCATGTATAAATTAACTCAAGTTTATTATTCACGACATTAAAGAACGATCGAGTCATGTCGGACCCGAGGTATGGGACTTCGTCTCAATCTCCTTTCACTGAGGCATATTTTATTTTATACACAACTTTCTATTATACTGTGTATAAACCCCTTTGACTTTTACATTTATCTAAAAGGAATCATTTTTATACAAATCATTTTACAAAACGACATAAGGGAATGTTTTTGTCGTACGTATGCGGCGACAACGACTTCTCCACCGCCGTGACCATTATTTGGGTTTCGGCTTCCTTTAGAAGCCATACCTTGTTTTTAAAAGAAAAATAAATTCCATGTTTTATTTTTCTATTATTTTGTTATTGAAAATCGTTTCCATGATGTCTTTATATAAATGTGTTGTATTGATATCTTGTGATTGAAAGGTGGAAATGTTATGTTTCCTTTATGCATGTTTTATGTGATACGATTATGTTGAGGTTCTTGGAATTATTATGAAGACGGGTGGTTCCGTGATAAACTAAGGGCAGGTGAGCCTGATATTGCTCTCCAATGCATTGGGTAACGTGAAGGAGTGAAATGTTAAGGTTTATCTGGAGAGATTTAGGGAATATATTGTGATGGGTATTGCAAATGTAACCAAAAGGGTTACTCCCTACGTAAGGATGTTATGAATGCCTCAAGTTACCTTTATGTCTTATGATTTCTATGATTTATTCATGATTTGATGAGGTATGTTAAAGTTCTTATGTTTTATGGGTAAAGTATGATATCATTCTTATGTATATATGTACCCATGTTTTCTTTCCATATTTTTATATCCCTTACTGAGCTTTTTATGCTCATCCCTTGTTTTTTGAAATGTAATTCATAGGTCAAGGGAAAGGTACATGATATGATGATAGTGTCAAGGAAGTGTCAAGAAATAATCCATGTTTTATTATAAATATGTTTCCATTGATGGGAATGAATAATACTATCTTTATGTAACCACTTTGTTTATATGTGGAATGTAATGCAAGTTTTATGATCTAATTCTCTAAAACTCTAAACCCGAAAAGATCCTCAATGTGTAATCTTGTAATAACTCAAGATTAAGTACGGTTTAAGGCTGGGGCCTTATAGTTGGTATCAGAGGTCGGTTTAGATAACTTTAGGAGTTAAAATTCTATTAAATGATTATCCAAAAATATTTTTTTTGAAATGATATAGAATTTGAATATTACCATGTTGCTTCATCTAATACATGTTTTTTCAGAATGGTTTTCCGCAGAGGAAACAGGGAAGTAGTGCTAGGAAGGCATACAGTAGGAAATAACCTTCCAAATCAGCATCCTGAGATGGTCGGAATTGGAACTGAACAGTTTTTTGCAGAAATGGCACAGTTGACTCAAGCGATAAATAGTGGTGGTATTCATACACGAGATCAGCCAGATCAACCGTAGAGGAACATGTCAGTGGTAGAACATTTCATGAGGCAACATCCCCCATCATTCAGAGGATCATATGACCATGTGCTAGCTTAAGGGTGGATTAAAGCACTGGAGAAGATTTTTGATTTCATGGGGTGTTCAGACAATCAAATGGATAGTCTTTTTATTTATCATTTGGAGGGTGAAGCAGATCAGTGGTGGTAAATGGTTAAAAATATCAGTGACGTTGATGAGATTGATGCTCTCGACTGGGATGAATTCAATGCTATGTTTCTTGAGAAGTAATTTCCTAAGGCTGCTCGACTTAGGATGGAAAAGAAATTCTTGGAATTGATACAAGAGAAGACTTAGTGGCTACCTATGAAGAAAGGTTCACTCGATTGACAAGGTATGCTCCAAATTTTTTCCGAGACCTAATCGTACCACGATTCACTGTTTTATTCCACCCTTACACCGCAGTTTTAAACTAGTTTTGTAATGAATATTCCAAATATAATAATAAATTGCACCTAATGTTTGAATAAATCAATTAAGGTTAATAAATATTATAATGGGCAATGTTACTTTTTTTTATTGTTTCAATGTAGGTGGAGGTGATTTGGAGGGCCTTTGATGAAGTGGAAGAAAAATGGGCCAAAGTTGCATGGATCCATGGACATCTGTCCACTTGTTTTGCATATTACACAAAATATGTGCCTCTAAATGGGCTGAACTTTTTTGGGCCGGTCCGAAACTTAATAGGATACATTTCATATTAAGGAACCGAATGCTGATTCGGCTTTTATGGGGCCCATCCCAACTGATCTGTCCAAGCCGCCAAATTTGGACCGAGTCAAATGCGGTGTTCTGTATTTTATCAATATCATGAGCTGTAGTTTTCCAAAGGGTTCCAAACGATCGGTGGAGACAGTCAAGAGGCAGGACTACAACTTTTATATTTTCTCCAAAGCGAGATAAGACTTTCTGATGTCCGAAACGCGTCGTTCAATTGGATTGATGAAATCTGTGTGCCTAAAACCACATTCCAATTTTCCTATAAAATGGCACCTTTGGCTCCCCATTTGTAAGTTCGGCCAAGAGGAAAAGTGCTGCCATTTTGTAGTCCCCAAGGAGTCTTCTCAACATCCATAGAGGTTCTGGAGGCTATGGGAAGTTCTACCCCAACATCTTTCTCTTCCTCCTCTCCCATGGGTTTCTAAACCCCTTGTAATCACCCGGGGAGAAATGCGATGTACATCCCGAGCTTCATGTTTGTAATATTTGAATGATGTTTTAAATTCCAGATTGTTGAGTTATTTTTAATCATCCTCTATTCTTATTTTATTGAGTTATGTACTGGTATGTCATGCTCAACTCATATGATCATGTTTGGGGGTACTCATTCATCTGATGTTTCACACACCATTCGCCACTTTCTTTCCCCCTTTCAATTGCAGTGTTTGTGTGGTTTATATTGGTAAATTGGACTCACACAAGTACTTTCAAGGCCAGTTACATTTATGTCATGGTATCACAAAGAAATAACACACAAATCTGGACAGTGCATCGAGTTTTTCGTGTGTTGCCTTGGTGAGTTTTGGTTATGAAGTCAAACACAATTCATTCAATCATCGGTGGTGTCCGGTGAATCATTGTGTGTTTTTGACTGAACCCTAGGAGGTATCCTAGTAAAAACTCCGTAACATATTAGTTATAGGTGTTACAAACCAGGGATTAAAAGATCATAGCCATACATCCTGAAGCGATGAAGGATAAACATCATACGAGCATCCCGGGTTGATCACGCTTAATTAATTTTGTTAATCTCTACTTTGTTTTATAGCTTCTATTTTCTATTGTCATCTTTAGTAATCAAACACAAGTATTATAAAACACCATTTCCCTTTTTAATTTCATAATCAGAACCACATTTTAGAATTAATGATCCAAGGATCCGTCGAGAGACGACCTAGTGTTGTTGCTATACTGCAGAAATTCTAGTCAAAATTAAACAACTAATTTGACGCGTTCGACAATGCGGTCAATACCCTGATAGTAAAATCAATCGTTTTTACTCAGGATTAAGCCAAAATATCAAATGGAATTAGCTTCTCATGAGTTTAAAAGTTATGAAAAACTTGTTCGATGTGTTGAGAAGGTGGAAATGGAGTTTGCCGATGATCAAGTGTTCTATAACAACCAGCAGAAGAAGAGACCAAGGTGGCAGGAGAAAGGGAAGAATTCTTCAAAAAAGTCTGATGGTAAAAAAACTAGGTTTCCAGTTTGTGATAAATGTGGAAAAAGTAATGCTGGGGAATGTCTTCTGAATTCTGTAAAGTGCTATCGATGTGGTAAGATGGGACATAAGGCTCGTGATTTCACTGAAAAAGATCAAGATGAAGGTAAGACCAAATTTGATTTACAGTTAGTGAAATGTTTTATGTGCAATGAGATGGGTCACTATGCAAAAGAGTGTCTTACAAAGAGCTTGGGTGATGGGAAGTAGTTAGACTACAAGCAGAAAGGGGTGGTGAAATCCTTTTCAACTACTTCGGCAGATGTCGGGCCATCAAATGAAGTTGTATCAGGTACATTGTTTGTTTTTTCAGATTATGCCAGTGTGTTGTTTGATTCGAGTTCTACACATTATTTTATCTCTGAAACCTTTTCTAGTAAAATGGTAATAACATCTCAAGAAATGACTCTTGAATTTTTGGTAAAAACACCTGGGGGAAATGTTGAGGCAAAAATAATTAATAAGAATCTTCCAATCCTTATATGTGGAAAGAACCTACTAGAAAACCTTATTGTTCTACCTCTAGTAGAGTTTGATGTTGTCCTATGTATAGATTGGCTCTCTATTTACCATGCTAAGATTGACTGTAGAGATAAAGAAGTTTCTTTTCAGATATACTTTCAGTTTGGGTACAAGAATGAACCCTTACTGTTGATAACTTATCAAGAGGCCAAGAAACTTGTAAAAGATGGAAATTAATGTTACCTTGCACACATCGTTTAAAATAAAGGAACTGTTCAGAATAATGATGTGCCAGTGGTAAATGAGTATCCTGATGTTTTTCCCTGATGAGTTTCCTGGAATAATACCAGATCGGGAAGTTGAATTTACTATTTACTTAGTTCCTGATACTAAGCCAATTTCAAAACCCCCTTATCGAATGGCTCAAATTGAACTTTTAGAGTTGAAGGAGCAATTGCAAGATTTATTAGAGAAAGGTTTCATTCGACCTAGCACATCACCATGGGGTGCTCCTGTTTTATTTGTTAAAAAGATTGATGGTTCAATGAGACTTTGAATTGATTATCGAGCCTTGAATAATATCACTGTTAAGAACAAATATCATTTGCCTCATATCAAGTATTTGTTTGATCAGCTCCAGGGAGCTCAGTTTGTTTTCAAAGATTGAATTGAGATCAGGGTACCATCAGCTGAAGCTAAAGGAGGCAGATATTCTGAAGACCGCGTTCCGTACAAGATATGGCCATTATGAATTTGTAGTAATTCCTTTTGGGTTAACCAATTCACCTGTTGTATTCATGTACTTAATGAATAGAATTTTCCATGAGTTCTTGGATAAGTTTTTGGTGGTTATATTGATGATATTTCGGTGTTTTCTAAAAGTAAAGAGGAGCATGAAATTCTTTTAAGGGTTATCTTGCAAACCATAAAAGAAAAAAACTATATGGAAAATTAAGCAAGTGTGAGTTTTGGTTGCAAAAAATTTCTTTCCTTGGTCATATTGTTTCAAAAGATGGCATAACTGTTGATCATGCTAAAACAAAAGTTGTTAAAGAATGTCCAAGACCCACAAATGTAATAGAGATTCGTAGCATCCTTGGCTTGGCAGGCTAGTACTGAAGGTTTGTTATGAATTTTTCATGGTTATCTAGTCCAATGACTAAGCTAACTCGGAATGGTGTTAAGTTTATCTGGACAAAATAATGTGATGATTTTTTTTAGGAATTGACAAAAATATTGGTGAATGCTCCAGTTTTGGTACTACCTTCCAGGAATGGTGAGTTTGTTATCTAAATTTATGCTTCATTGAAAGGACTTGGTTGCGTCCTAATGCATAATGATCAGGTAATTGCTTATGTTTCACGACAGTTGAAAACTCATGAGGTAAATTACCCTTCACATGATTTGGAATTTTCTGCTGTTGTTTTTGCTTTAAAAATTTGGAGGCATCATTTGTATGGAGTAAAGTGTGAAATGTATACTGATCACAAAATTTTAAAGTATATATTCACTCAGAAAGAATTGAATATGAGACAATGGAGATGGCTAGAATTAATCAAGGATTATGATTGTACAATTCATTACCATCCGGGAAAAGCAAATAAAGTGGCGGATGCTTTGAGTCGAAAAAGTAATGCTTCATTAGCAATGTTGTGTTTGGAACGTGATCATTTGGTTAAGGATTTTACGAACATTGGCATAGATGTTGTGGGTGCAGTATGTTCTTCTGTTTTGTTTCAGGTATCAGTGAGATCATCTCTATCAGATGGAATCAAGCAAGCACAGAAGCAAGATAGTGAGTTGCATAAAATGGTAGAGCTGGTTCAGAAAGGTAAGTTGCCTGAATTCAACATTGATAATGATTGCATTTTGAGATTTGGGAAGAGATTGTGTGTGACTTGTGATTCACAGTTGAAGAGAGAGTTGTTATGTGAAGCTCCTAGTTCCCCATTTTCAGTTCATCCTAGCAGTACTAAGATGTACAGAGATCTGGAGTAGTACTGGTGGGATGGAATGAAAAGAGATATTGCTAATTTTACTTTGAAGTGTTTGACATGTCAACATGTTAAAGCAGAGCGACAGTTACCGAAAGGGATGCTTCAGCCTTTACCAGTGCCAGATTGGAAATGGGAGAATATATCCCTGGACTTTTTTGTGGGATTACCGAAGACATCTCGAGGTAGAAATGCAATCTGGGATATTGTTGATCTCTTGACTAAATCTGATCATTTCCTTGATATACGAGATACTTTTTTCCTAGATCAACTTTTCCATTTGTATAATAAAGAGATAGTCAGGTTACATGGAGTTCCTCTCTCCATTGTATCTGATTGTGATCCCAGTTTCACTTATAACATTTGGAAAGGCCTTCAGAAGTTGTTGGGTACTGAATTAAATTTTAGTAAAGATTTTCATCCTCAATCAGATGGGTAGTCAGAACGAACAATTTAGACATTGGAGGATATGATACATTCTTGTGCTATGGATTATCAGGGAAGTTGGGACCAACATCTTTCTTTGGTTAAATTTTCATATACTAACAGTTTTCATTCCAGTATACAGATGGCACCATTTCAGGCATTATATGGGAAGTGGTGTCGAACTCCAGCTTTCTGGGATGAAGTGGGTGAATGGTAGTTGATGGGGCCAGAATTGGTAGAAGAGATGGCAGAAAAAGTTCAGCTGATTCAGAAGCCCATGGGAATAGCTCAGAGCAGGAAGAAGAGTTATGCGGACAACAGGAAGAAGGATCTATCTTTTGAGGTAGGTCATTATGTTTTTCTCAAGGTTTCTCCTTGGAAAATTGTGATGAGAATTGTTAAGAAAGGAAAGCTGAGTCCAAGTCTTATTGGACCATATGTAATTCTGGAAATATTTGATTCAGTTTCATACCGGGTGGCTTTACCTCCGAGTTTATCTCAGGTACACAATGTTTTTCACGTTTCGATGTTGAGAAAGTATATGCCAGATCCATCTCATGTTTTAAGTGCAGAGGTAGTTCAGCTGGAAGGGAACATATCTCATGAGGAACAACTGGTCTAGATTCTTGACCACAAGGAGCAAGTGTTGCAGAATAAGGTGATTAATCAGGTAAAGGTTTTGAGGAAAAACCACATGATGGAAGAGGAAACATGGGAATCTGAAAATGCAATGAGGGATAAGTACCCCCATTTATTTGATAAGTAAATAAATTGCGAGGACGCAATTTTCTAAAGGGGGGAAGGATGTAACATCCAAAGAAAGTAATAAATAATATTTTTTTTCTATGTCTATTAATGAATTAGATAGTGTTTTAGAGGCTTAAAATGAAAATAAATCCAATCTTAAGCATGGAATACACTAATATTTTTAAAAGATTGTTTTACTGCCTTTTGATGGAAAACCATTTATAAATCTATATTTTGACAATTTTATAAGCTATTTTTGTCAAAATAAACTTATTCATTATGATTGGGACATCAAAATTTACTTTGTGTGAATTTTTGGTATTTTTCAGACAATGTTCATTTTTTAATGAATCGTGAAATTACTGCATTTTACATCAAAACTGAATTTTAATCTAATTTATTTATATGATTAGATTATCATTTGAATTGATTTTGAAGTGAAATTAGAATATATTTTTACCATTTAATCCAATGGTGGTCATTGGAATCAATTTCACTTTGAAATTGGACTTAAGCTGGTGTCAATCTTTCGATACTTATGTTTCATAAAAACACGCTATTTGTCATGACAACGAGAATTATTTATTAAATTAATTAATGTGACTTATACGTTTTGAATTTTTTAAAATAGACTTCATTTTTGAATTTGGAATATCAAATATATCTTAGGGTGAATTTTTGGTATTTTTCTGAAAAACTTCAATTTTTGATGAATAGTGAAACCACTAAGTGGTACTTATAAAAACTGATTTTTCGTTTAAATGAAATTTTACCACTTCTGTGATTTTATTTTCAAAAATCCGACATACATGGTTGTCATTAAGATGTAAAATGTGGTTCAAGGAGATTAAAATAATTTTTTGGTGAATAGTAACTTTTATGTTTTTAATCGCAATTAGTGGTAATTAGTGTAGTATAAGGTAAAAATAATATTTTAATAGTATGAGATGAGATTGAAACATGTCCTACCCTCATTGGATGTGTCATGGACGACCATGAAAAGCCATGGGTCAACTTGGGGACCCCATGGAGCCACATTGGTTGGGAAATGACATAAATAACTTTTTATTTAAGGTTAAAGTAAAAATGACACAAACATGAGTTATTTTACTAAAACAATTTTTACATGTGGTTATACAAGTCATATTTTTGACTAAAAATATTCCATAGAAATATAAAATGATTTCCTACATCTTATTTATTTTTTTATAATTTTTAGACATTATATAAATTAAATTATTTATGACATCATGATGATGCAGCGATGACCTCTTTATTTAAGGATTTAAATAAAATGGAAATATAATGTAAAATCTAAAACTTACACATGGACAAAACCAATTGGATGAGTGGATTTCGAACCCTTATCACCTTATACTCTAATTATATCAATTTGGGACCTTTTGAATCCGAAAATCATTTTAAAATAAAGTAACCTATCTTTACTTTCCAAGAGTGCCCCTCCTCTCCTCCTATAAAAGGCCCCCACCTCTACCTCCTTACCCACACTCCCAAAGCCTTTGGCTCGGCCAACCCCTGCCCATTTTGTCTCTCCACTTCCCTCTATTACTCCTTGAAGCCTCACTTTGGGCAGAAGTCTTCCCAAGTAAGCCTTTGAGTTCAAACCAAAGGGAGTTACCCGATTTTAAGGTAATGTCTTCTTTTGAGACCTTTTGTTTTATTTTTCTTCTCCAAACCCCTAAAATCTTTTTATTCTTTTCTTTTGTAACAAATCCAGTATCCTAAATATACTAGGATGTTTTTATAATAAGGATTCGAGCTACACTTATACACACCTACATCTAATGGTTAACGAACATATTGTTTCCATGGATGGTGAATTTATGCCTCCCGAAACGATGATTGTTCATCATTCTTTTAACACATTTAAAGGGGGCCATTAAGATGTCACTATATTTATATATGATATATAATATGTTTATGTTTTACTTAATCTTCTCTATTTTTCTTTTTTGGTCATACCTTTATGGTTTCCATTATGGGTAAACGCGATATCTTCATTTAAGGAAGTGCGGACTACCGCCCCTCAAAGTGATTTGATTCGTTAAAAACCATATGTGGGACGTATAAAGTATGGAACTATGATATTATATATGATATTATACTGGAATTATAATATACCTTTATATAATTATGATTCCATTCTATAAAATACGAATTAGAAATGAAAGCAGCGCTCATGCGTACGTACGGCTTACCGTCTCCATGAACGGTGCATTTCATTTCTTACCTCTACATGATTATGTAACATTTTAAATGCATGAATGTACTGGATATATATGAAATATATGATATCTACATCATGAATACCATTCTGGATATAATGGATACATGAACAACTTGTAATTATAAAGGGTTTATTTTTGACTCAAGTACCAATGATCGTTAAAATGACTGTTATTAACTTAAATAATTACACAGTGTTCATGACATGGTAATAAGTGATATAAAAGGAATAATGAACTTTAAAAAGGTTCTTAAGAAATTATAAATTAACTCAAGTTTATTATTCAGGACATTAAAGAACGATCGAGTCAAGTCGGACCCGAGGTATGGGACTTCGTCTCAATCTCCTTTCATTGAGGCATATTTTATTTTATACACAACTTTCTTTTATACTGTGTGTAAACCCCTTTGACTTTTACATTTATCCAAAAGGAAACTATTTTATATGAAGAGTTTTACAAAACGAAAAAAGGAAATGTTTTTGTCGTACGTATGCGGCGACAACGACTTCTCCGCCGCCGTGACCATTATTTGGGTTTCGGCTTCCTCTACAAGCCATACCTTATTTTTAAAAGAAAAATAAATACCCTGTTTTACTTTTCTTTTATTTTGGTATTGAAAATGGTTTTCATGATGTCTTTATATAAATGTGTTGTATTGATATCTTGTGATTGAAAGGTGGAAATGTTATGTTTCCTTTATGCATGTTTTATGTGATACGATTATGTTGAGGTTCTTGGGCATTATTTTGAAGACTGGTGGTTCCGTGATAATCTAAGGGCGGGTGAGCCCGATATAGCTCTCCAATGCATTGGGTAACCCAAAGGAGTGAAATACTAAGGTTTCTCCAAAGAGATTTAGGGAATATACTGTGATGGGTATTCCAAACGTAACCAAGAGGGTTACTCCCTACGTAAGGATGTTATGAATGCCTCAAGTTACCTTTATGTCTTATGATTTCTATGAGTTATTCATGATTTTATGAGGTATGTTAAAGTGCATATGTTTTATGGGTAAAGTATGATCTCATTCTTATGTATATATGTACCCATGTTTGCTTTCCATATTTTTATATCCCTTACTAAGATTTTTATACTCATACCATGTTTTTTGAAATGTTTTTCACAGGTCAAGGGAAAGGTACATGATATGATGATAGTGTCAAGGATGTGTCAAGAAATAATCCATGTTTTATTTTAAATATGTTTCCATTGATGTGAATGAAGAATACTATCTTTATGTAACCAATTTGTTTATATTGGGAATGTAATGCAAGTTTTATGATCTAATTCTCTAAAACCCTAATCCCGAAAAGATCCTCAATGTGTAATCTTGTAATAACTCAAAATTAAGTAAGGTTTAAGGACGGGGCCTTATAATTGTGAATTTATTCATCGAATATATATATTAGTTTTCATTAGATGTTATTAATTCATGGGTCTTATGATTCAATATTACCATAGAGGGATATATTTTTTGTTATAATCTCACCATTTATTGGTATTATTATTATTATATCTCGATTATTAAAATATCAATTTCTAACTCCAAATAATTACTATGAATATCATTCTCCTGTGGTTATTAAAGATATATCCAATAAAAGATACCATTTTACTAATCATTGGTTCTTTATATAATTATGATAATTTTTTTAATAAAATCTAACATTATTTTTCTCTTTGATCAAAAATTTGTCATCCATAAATACAATGCTTTTTGAAAATGTTATAATAAATTGTTAACTAAAATGAAAATATAAACACAATTTAACGTAATTATATTTTTAATAATTTTTTTAAAACTGTATCACATTATTTTCAAAATCTTTCTTTATAAGTTATGAATGTTATTTTGAAGGAAATTAATTTCAAAACATTTTAATTTTGAAAAAAATTCAAAGCTGAAAAGATATTTTCTTCAAGAAAATTATTATATGATTCTTAAAATATTTTTTTCAATTAAAATAATACCAATATATATTTATGTTTTAAAATTTATTTTTAATGAAATATTATTTTATTCATGAAAAGTCAAATACCGTCACTAATTTTTTTTTCATATAATAGGAAATTATTCGAGGTTAGTTATGAATTAATAGGGATATTTTTGAAGGATACCAATCATATTTTTTCTCTAAAATGTTTATGTTTATTAATATAATATATTTATAAATCCCACTTCTCTTCCATCGGTTATACAATGATTTTATTTTTTTGAAGCATTATTCATTTTTCAAGGGTTATGCATGTATGATATGATGAAATTATTATAAAAATCATATATTTTAGATTGGTTATGTTTTGATTAAATGTTTATAAAACCCATTTTATTTCTATGGATATGATATGATGAATGTTCTGTGATCTTATTGTACACATATGTATCTTTTCATTATGGGATTGTTGGGACATATATATCCCTCTAATGAATTGGGTAATTATTTATATCTTATGAGATAGGCACGAAAAAAAGGGGGAGAGATCTTAGTTTAGTAATATATGGCTGGGGTGGGAGTGAAACTAATTCAATAAGACATGTCTGGAGTGGGGTGAGAGCTCGGTTCAGTAAGATCAAACTAGAATTGGGATTGATCCTGGTTTAGAAAAGTAATCATTCCACTATAATGATCATTGCAGTAAGCACTAAATAGAATGAAAATTTATATCTACTCTCTTGTGTATTCCAAAAAAATACTTGTCGTATGGAAATGTAATTATTTCATTGCCTTTGTGATTTGGCTTAGTGGTAAGAACCCCATAATCCTACATGAAAAATTGGGGTTCAAACCCCATTGGGGGCATGTACTGTAGTGGTACTGTAGAAATGGTGGCACTGTTAATTGGCGGGTACAGTAGCAACAGTAGGACACTGTAGCAGCGGCATGGAACTATAATAGTGGCAGGACACTGTAGCAGCGGCGGTACTGTAGCTTCCAGGTTACTATTCACAGAATGGTCCTTTGGCCAAAAATTTGGGTCTACATGCAATGTAATGGGGTACATGCCCACTCATCCTTCAGGCTCTGTAATGGGTCTCCCTCTACCCAGTTAAAAAGTGGTATTTGATTTTCATTAATAATAAAATAAGGGTTCAGCCCCAACCTTTTAAAAAAATATATTATAAACTACAAATATTTATTCCATAACTCAATAGTTTTATTTTTGATATATAGGGTATGGTTTCACATTTTATTCACATATTCTTATACATATTCATTCATGTTAGGCTAACATGTCTCTTTTATTAACCCTTACTATGATTCTAAGCTCAACCATTCTTATGATTCCATTTCCCATGTTATGAAGAATGTATTATTTATTGCATTTCTATGAAGTGTAATAAATTGGATAATCATTTAGGGAAGCATTAAAGATATTTTACTATATAATATAATTGTGTTCGAAGATTTTATTGGAAAAAAAATTATGGTTCTCATGCATGTACATTATTTAATGTATTCATTATTCATGTATAATAATACAATACACATGTCTGAAATTAATCATTATCTATATCAAGGACTTTTAAACACCACTTAGGGGTCTATGGGTTTGACGGGAAGGAGTGAAAAAATGGTTTGAAGGAAGTGTTGTTATGCATAGGTAATATGTTTTGAATAATATCATGAAACCCCCCCCTAGAACTACACTGATGAACCACATGACAAGATCTATAAGGAAACATCCCCTAGTAAAAGATCATAATCAAGGAACACAGGACAGATCCAGCTTTATCCAATTTAGAAGGGATGTAGGATTAAGATGTATCATATATCCCATGTAAGAACCATCCATTATTTCCAAAAAAAATATCCAAAATCCTTATTCCATAGTATCTTAGCTCTACACAATAATGCTTACAACTAGAGAATGGCCTCTTCCATATCTAACGACCATAGAACAACTGCACCCTAAAAAGTGGTAACTTAAAAATCATTCCTTTATCCAGTTTATTACAATACATATATTTAATACACTGTAATTAATGATTTATTTCAAAAATTTATACATAATATAGTTACAAAATAACATGAATCATATTATCATTTGTAAATCAGGAAGATATAATAAAAACTGGCAACATGAAAACAATAACATTATTGGAAAAAAAGAACATGATCATAAAAAATCATCAATCTTATAATATTGTATTGGATAACCTTGGGACATACATAAGAAAGATAATAGATATAAATCCTAGTAATGGAATAAACAAAGAATATATTATGGAAAATTAGTGCATGATATCCAAGAGGCATATCAAGCGAAAAAAGAAAGGTGAAATTCATAATCTTGAAAAATAAGGTATAAAAGAACACGATAACATAAATGTGACTTGGGAATGTTGAACCAACATAGAACCTGAAATTATAAAAATTATTCAAGGGTAAACTCCAAGAAAAATGAAACAATTTCTTGTTAAAACAACTTGTAAAGAAAAATTTACCCAATTTATTATAAGGCTATATAATTATTGGCCCACCCATCATATTAATATCCTATAAATGAAAAAATTTTCCACCCAAAAAAATACTCCATAACATTAAATTCCATAAAATTTAACCAAATTAATATGGATTTTGGGTTATATATGTGGATCTCAACAATAATTGGTCGATATATACATCTATTTCAATTCCATTGCCTGAAAAAAGGAATAGATATTCACTATAATTAAGTATTGTATGGAAATTGATGAATTATTTATATAGCAAGATGGGTTTATATATAAAATCACAGAAGAGTTAAATGAGGGTTAAAATGGTCTATCGTTAAATTTAAATCATATTTAATATAATAGGGTTGTTTGAAAACTGTTACCATCATTTAAAATTGGAAAACATAAGGAATTATTTAAATAAGTTGGTTGAATAATGAGGGGAATGAGAGTATTAATTACATTGATAGGATGCTTCAAAATTCTAGGTAAATACTTATTAAGACCATGGAAAACCCATGGATGACCCTATAGAGGTAAATTAAAATTTATTTGTACGATCACTGGGTTTTGGTGGTTGTATAATGATATTTTGGGTGCTTAAGAAGTGGAAATGTGACTATTGTTTACTAATTTAAAAAAATTATAATCTATTTGAAAATGTAGTAAAACCAACAATCCTATTGAAGGTTTAATTCCGTGTTTTATACCAAATTATAGTGGTTTTAAATTTTTTATAAGGGTAAAATATTGTAAATTATTATAATTGTATTAGTGTTATGGAAGTGAGTCATCTTTTTAAATAGTGGATTTTGAAACCATAAAATATTATATAAGTTTAGATGGATTCAATATGAGTTTATAATGATAATAAAATAACATAAAAGTATATTATATTAACGGTAAAACATACTTTTTTATTTATTTATATGCTTTATAGTATTTATTACATCACATCGCAGTGTTTATGGTGTCATAATACAAACCATATATTTTTACCATAATTAATTTTGACCTAAATATTAAATTATTACTGATAATTAATAAAAAAATTATCGTTATATAATTTCAATGGTATGATTTAAAAAATATTTTTTGTTTTATCAAAATATTTAAATAATTATTATAATCGGTACTTTTAAATAAAATACCATCTTTTAATAAAAAAAGTCAATTTTCTTAAAATAAATGTTTTTGTAAAACCCAGAAATTTCAAGAAATTTTTTTAAATTTCTTTGGGATTTTACGAGTGTGCAGTTTCCGATGGAACCCGATTCTGAGGCCCGCTGGACCCGAAATCAATTTCTGAAGTTTAGCTTGGGTACGTTCAGTTAACGAGCAAGCGGGTTTTTCTAAATTTTGAACTGCTTCTCAGAATCGAAATCTGAGGGCACCATTGAAACTGAAACGCCGATAATTGCTTAAGAAGACCCTTTCATGAGTTGTGTTTTCTCGGGTAGGGTTGCTAAAAAAATGGACTAATAGAAGAGTAAAATAAAAATTGTGGAACACTTATTATTTTATTTCTTTTTAAGTGGATAAATCATAAGGATGGAAGTTGGGTGGAGCTAACCACCCATCTGAGGGAATTATATCGGACCCACTAAAATAATAACTCTTGGTAGGATATTAGTGAGGTTGGGCCCGCATGAGCCCCATCCCTTCAAATTACCTAAACTCCCTCTTTATGTTGGAAACCCCCCATTAATGTTTAACACACCCACCTCCCCCTCTTCATGACATGTCAACTCTCACAATTAAATTTATTGTTTAACAACATTCAATTAATTTAATTTTGAGTTTGAATTTTGATGTTTTGAAAATGCATGGAATGTGATAATAAAATAAGTGTTCCTTATTTTACTGGGGTGAGAGGTTGTGTGTTGATATTTTGCGAAGAAAATACTCTAAGGTTGAAGAACATTATCTCCTTCGCGAAGACTGCCGAGTCTATGATGAAGAACTCTGTCACCGCAAGGGGAGATCGTCGTGTTGTCTCCAATCCTCTCCGCATACGTTGAGTGATGCCTTTTCAGGAGAATGACGATGCGCCACATCCTTCATCACGCGAGCACCAACGACGTTTACGGAGCCTCATTCCGCGACACCGTCTTTCACGACATCAATTTCCCATGACGATCCTCATTCGACGACTTCTTCGAGGTTGGGGATTTTCATCATTCAAGAATTATCAATTGATGCTCTTCCTTATTTATTGGACGCATTTTATCAGATTAACGAGAGGGGGACAGACCGCACAAACAAGGCTGGCCCTCCTCCCCTTTGTTGTTGTGTCTTGTTGTGGAATGGAACAGAGGCAACACAGTGCCATCGCACTGCACGGAAATGAGGGAACCACTGCCGGAGCCAGCCATGGCGAAGAAGTGCAGCACCGTCCTGCCGTGCCGAATCCAAATAACATGCGGCCAAGGTCGGGCCGTGGTGGAGGGGTCGAGGCACCGTCGCACCGTTCCGGAAGAACAAGGGCCGCTGCCTAAGGCCGCAGCAATCACCAACAGCAGCGGCCGGACTCCCCAGCCACCGTAGCACCAAGTGCTATGGCCTTTTAGCCATGGAGGAAGACCAGGAGGGCGGCCGGAATCGCCGGCCACCAACACCTTGAGGGAGGGACCATGGGGCCCCGTGCGGCACAACTGGCCGACCGTTACGGCTGGCCGGATCCAGAAAAACCGGGGTTTTGAACCCCCAATCAGCACAGTAGGGCGGACCCCATGGGTTCTGCTACTCGGTTCGAAGGGGGTGGCTGCTCCCCCCTTTCCGCATTCACGCGGAACATGGCTCCCCTGCCTGGCCGAGTCGGGCCACCCGCGCTCGGCCGTGTCCCCTCACCGGGCTGGGTCCCCGTGTCGGGTCGGGCCGTGTCGGGCCATGCCCGAGTGGGCCAGACTCCGACCCGGGTCGGGTCGACCCGGTTCAGTCCGACCCAGGGGGTCTTGGGCCAGGTCGGTCCGGCCCCAAAACCCCCTATCATCGGATATCTTCGTTCAAAGGCCCAAAACATGGGCTACAGACCTCCAACCGGGCCCCTGGACAAAAAAGCCAATAACTCTTAGACCGGACTTCCGATTGACGCGCCGTCTGTCACGCTGAGTTCATATTGTCAAGATGGAACTTTTCAATACTTCAACTCAGGTCTATGTGACAGTTGAAGTATCAAACCCTTGGCTCGGGGAGTGGATACTCCCAGAACGAGCGTGCTGTGTGCGGGAACCCTAGAGCTGGCTACGAATGTCACGACGACGATGATTTTACTGGAATCCTTCGTGGGTTTGACGAGGACGACTACAGTACTAGGAACCTCCGTGGGGTCGATGAGGACGACTAACGTACTGGGTTCCTCCCTAGGATCGATGAGGACGACTACCGTAATGGGATCCTCTGTGGGATCGACTACCGGGCAAGGATCCTCCTTGGGTTCGACGATGATGACTACTCTACTTGGATTCTCTGTGGGTTCGGCAGTGATGACTACTAAACTTAGATCCTACGTGGGTTCGATAGAGGAGACGATTCAGAGGATACATCTAATCATCTCCAACCCTCTTTGTAAAAGGATACTAGTGTGAGCTGACTCTGGACATTAAATCATGATCTTCGATGTGATTCACTTGATATCCAGTGTAGATTGGATTATGCTTTCCTGTGTGGATTGGGTCGTACTTTCCTGTGTGGATTAAGTTTTACATTCCTGAGTGGACTGGACTGTACTTGAGCTCATGAGTTGGAGTTGAACTGGATTTGAGATCTTAGGTATATGTATGGGCATATACCTAAGTAGAGTTGGATGATACTTTCTGATTGTATCTTTTCATTGTGGTTTATCCTTTGTGGATTCAAGAAGACCTTCGGGGGTCTCGGGGTCCCTACTGAGTATCGTATACTCACCCCTACACAGGCTTCGCCCGCACTACGTTTTGATGGTTACAGACGACGGATATCACTGATCGTGATTGAGGCTTGTAGAGCTGGATGCTACCCAGAGGTGGATCTCAGGACGAGTAGGTGCCTGAAGGTGGATATCACATCGAGTCAGTTCCCGGAGGTGGATTTCATGATCAGTTGGTACCAGAAGGAGATGGATGGACATGGAGTGATGAGGAGGGATCTGTACCTACCCTTCAGGTAGGAAGCCGGAGGATGATCCCGGAGCGGCCTGTCACCTATCGGTTGTTGTCCATTGAGTTGTACTTTACTTTTAGTTCTAGTTGTACCTTTCTTTTGGGCTTGTATTTTTGGCCCCTTGTACTTTCCGCACGTTCGATTTACAATTTACATAGTGTTTACTTCTGCTTGATTACTCTGTGGTGATTCTTTTCTTACATAATGGCAATTCCTTCCCTTATATTGGGTTTTACGCCTTTAGTGCTAGTCCCCAGCCCCTGGCCTATGGAAGTCGGGCATGGGGTAGTCACGACATGGGTCCCAAGGATGGGTCGTGACAAATTTGTATCAGAGGAGTTCAGTTATACCGCAGAACTCAGGACTCTAATCTTTATTCTATGTCAAGAAATAGTGTTAAGGATATTGGGTGTGGTTATCAGTCTAGGGAGTCCAGTGTTGGTGTGGCGGCCAACGTATCCATACACCAGGACCCTGACGTCATATTTCTGACTCAGTGCACAAAAACACTGATTGCATGAGTGTTTCAAATATTTCTTTGTGATTACATTTTTCAGCTCAGTAGGTATAAATCATTGACCATGCTACACCTGTTCAGGATGTCACCACGCAGTCAGTCAGTTGGACTTCCAAGAGAGTACTCGATGATGGCCCATCGAGCAATGAGACTCTGGTGTAGGGCCCTCTTTTTTTGTTGGCACCTCGGGTGGTGTACCAGTAGCACCACCACCTGTATGGTAGAAGATGCCACCAGTTGTACTAGTGGACGGTGCACGCTAATAGAGTGTGTTGCACGAGTTCTAATAGTAGAGGCATCTACGTTTATGAGGTGAGACAGATTCTCAGGCTGCAGTGGACTAGATAGAAGAGATTGCTAGAGTTCTACGCCAAGTTTAGACTCTAGTAGAGTGGATGGTGGACTTAGCTACTTTTGTTTCCCATTGAGTGACAATGAGGTTGGTCTGTATATTGAAGAGGCTTCGGTATGTGGACCGATACCTGAGATAGTAACTTCGGGTAGTCTGTGACCTACATCACTACCTGTTGGTCAGCAGACACTATCGGTCGTACCGGTAGAGGACACTTGTAGGCTTAGTGCCTTACATGTTTTGGCACCAGATATCCCTTGAGTTCTAAGTCAAGCCAGACTCACTGGTGGTTGAGAGTCTTCTAGATCTTATACGGCTTCGGCAGGATGCCATGTCGGTAATCTGAGAATTCATCGGGGCATACCAAACCATTCCTGGTACTCGATTACTACGATGTGATCGGTGCTTCCGGGATCAGACTTCTGAGTGAGGTGTGTCTAAATTATATCTGATACAACACTTCTTTATCTACGCATATCAACTTATACTAGGGTTCTAGAGAGAACCTTTGTGGTTGATAATTCATTGGCTGAGTGGATGCTGCCAGATAAAGTTAGCAGAGGGATGTATGAAACTGGCACCAGTCTCAGAGACTTGGGAATGTAAAATGATTCAGGTAGATGAAGTGAAAAGTATAGATGAATCTACAAGGCAGCAGATGTGGAAGTAGATCTAGGAGATCATCATGGGGTGGTGAACATTTTGACATGTTGCAACCACCCGCCTTTGTAATCCCCGCTAGGCTTAGGGAGCTGGAGGGAAGGGGAGAGAGTAGCCACATGCAGTCAAGGAGTGCGACTGAAAGGCTCTAAGGATGAATCGAAGTATGAACTATGTCTTCAACTAGCTTCTATAACAACATAAATCGATACGAATCTTCCCTTCCTTGCATGAATCTTGTCCCAAACCTAGAGTTTCCGGTTAAGCTGTTGATTGGACCCTCATGTTTGGAGATACCGTTGGGAGAAGACTCGATAATCACACTTACGCTGATGGTCTGATCTGACCCTTGAGGTGAGAGTTTCGGTTGAAACCTCTTGGTGGCAGCGTTGATGCCTTATGATGTTATCTTGAGTATGGACTGGGCAATAAATGTTCATACACAAATTGACGGTATTAGAAAAGCGTCGAGATGGGATTTCCTTGGTCAGCGAAAAGGAATCCCCAGGAGGCACATGATAAACTCATGCATATGAGGGTGTAGATGATCACTCTTAGGTCGGCCAACCTTACCCTCATGGTTGTAGGAGTTTTGAGTTTCATTTCTAATCATGAAATGGAGGCCTATAGAGTTCGAGGATGGCGACCACGTTCTTATACGGGTCTCACCTCGACGAGGTTTATGGAGATGTAGCTGAGGTGGAGAGTTATCTCTGAGGGCCAACTGAACTTTCTAGGTCCTCAGCAGGGTAGGTGAGGAGGTTTACCACATGACCTTTCCACCTCATTTTATCCGGGTGCACGATGTCATCCACGTATCTCAGCTAAAGAAATACGTGCATGACCCTTTACACATCATCGACCACAGAGAGTTGGACGTTGATGACGGGGCAACATTCACAGAGTTTTTAGTGGAGAACGAGGATCGACATGAGCTGGTCCTACGTGGACGGTCAATTCCTCAGGTGCACATTCACTGGCTGCACGGGAACCTCCAGGAGAGCACATGGGAGTGGAAGGCTCAATTGCATGCTCAGTACCACTTTTGTTTCCATAGTTTGTGTTATAGCTTTACGAGAACGTAAATCCATGAGGTGGGAGTAATGTAAAGACCCAGAAATTTCAAAGAAATTTTTTTCATATTTTCTATTGGATTTTATGAGTGCGCAGTTCATGATGGATCCTGATTCCGAGGCCTGATGTGCTCGGAATTAATTTCCGATGTTTAGCTCAGGTACGTTCAATGAACGAGCGAGCGGGTTTTTCTAACTTTTGAACTGGTGCTCCGAATCAAAATTTGATGGCACCATTTAAACCGCAACGCGGATAATGACTTAAGAAGACCCTTTCTGGAGTTGCGTTTTCTCGGGTAGGGTTGGTAAAAAAATGGATTATTTGAAGAGTAAAAGAAAAATTGTGGAACACTTTTTTATTTTATTTATTTTTAAGTGGTTAAATCCTAAAAATGGAAGTTGGGTGGAGCTAACCACCCATGCGAGGGAGTTGTGTGGGACCCACTAAAATCATAACTCTTGGTAGGATATTTGTGATGTGGGGCCCACACGAGCCACATCCCTTCAAATTCCCTATACTCCTTCTTTATGTTGGAAACCCCCCATAAATGTGGAACACACCCACCTCCCCCTCTTTATGACATGTCAAATCTCACAATTAAATTGATTGTTTAATGACATTCAATTAATTTAATTTTGGGTTTGAATTTTGAAGTTTTGAAAACGCATGGCATGTGTTAATAAAAAAAGTGTTCCTTATTTTATTGGGGTGGGAGGTTGTGTGTTGAGATTTTTTGAATAAAATACTCTAAGGTTGAAGAAATTCATATCATTCGTGAAGAATTACGAGTCTACGATGAAGAACACCGTCACCACAAGGGGAGATCGTCGTGTCATCTCCTCTCCTCTTTGCAGCCGGTGAGTGACACCTTTTCTGGAGAATGATGACGAGCCGCATACTTCATCGTGCGAGCACCGATGACGTTTACGGAGCCTCGTTTTGCGACACCGTCTTATGCGACATCAATTTCCCGTGACGATCCTCGTTTGAATACTTCATCAAGGTGGGGTGTTTTCCTCATTCAAGAATTACCAATTGACGCTCTTCCTTGTTTCTTTGATGCATGTTATCGGTTTAACGTGAAGAGGCCGGACCGCACAAACACAGCCGCCCTTTCTCCCCTTTGTTGTTGTGTCTTGTTGCGGATTGTAATGGAGGAAACGTGGTGCCATCACTCTCTGCGGAAAAAAGGGAACTGCAGCTGGAGTGGCCCGCTGTGAAGAAGCACGACGTCGTCGCGCCGCACTGAACCCGAAGAACTGGTGGCCAAGGTCAGTCCGTGGAGGAGGGGGCACGACGCCATCGCGCCCCACCAAATGAACAAGGGCCACGACCTAAGGCCGCGACGGTCACCGACAGGGGCGTACGGACTCCCTGGCTGCCGGAGCACCAAGAGCTGTGGCCTTTTGGTCGCGGAGGAAGACCAGGAGGGCGGCCGAAAACAGCGGCCGTCGGCGCATGGAGTGCGGGACCACGGGGTCCAACGTGATACAATTGGGCGGCCGTTACGGCCAGCCAGATCCAAAAGAACCAGGGTTTTGAACCCCCAGTCAGTGCAACAGGGAGGACACCGTGGGGTCTACCATTCTGTTCGAAGGGGGTGCCCCCCCCTTTCTGCGTTTGTGCAGCGTGCGACGCCCGTGTCGAGCCGGGCTACCCGCACTGGGCCAAGCCGCCCGCGCTAGGCCGGGTCCCTGTGCCAGCACAGACAGCGCCGGCTGGGCCGTGCCAACCCATGGCTTCTCAGGCCAGGTCAGTCTGGGCCCAAAAGCCCCTAAAATCAGACAACTTTTTTCAAAGGCCCATAACATGGGCTACGTACCTTCGATCGACGCATCGTCAGCTGAGTTGGGATCCTTGGATCGAGACTATCATTTCTATATATTACACTCAAGATTTTGGATAAATTGTTGTATGGTTGGATTGGTTTGAACATGTAACCAACTGGTCCCTCGGAGCGGAAACACTTATAACTTGAGCTCTGGACGTTCGATTGACGTGCTGTAGATTTAGTTGGTTTTCTCTTAGTGAGACCGACCTTTTGGATTACTCCACTCAATGTTTGGATGTAGTTGGATTACGGTCGGGTTTGTTTTGACTTAAAAACCAACCGGGCCCCTAGAATGAAAAAGCCAATTACTCTCAGACCGGACGTCTGATTGATGCGCCGTCTATCGCGTTGAGTTCCTATTATCGAGATGGAACATTGCGATACATCATCTCAGGTCTACGTGACCGTAGATGTTTTGAACCCTTTGCTCATGGAGCAGATCCTCCCAGAACGAGCGTGTTATTTGCAGAAACCCTAGAGATGGCTGTGACTCTGACGACGATGATGATTGTACTGGAATCCTTCATGGGTTCGACAAGGATGACTACCGTACTAGGATGCTCCATGGGTTTGATGAGGATGACTACCGTATTGGGATCCTCCGTGGGTTCGACGAGAACAACTACCGTACTAGGATCCTCTGTGGGTTTGACTACCATGCTGGGATCCTCTGTGGGTTCTATGACGATGAATATTATACATGGATCCTCCGTGGGTTCGGCAGCGACGACTACTAAACTTGGATCCTATGTGGGTTTGGCAGAGGAGATGATTCAGAGGCTATATCTAGTCATCTCCATCCCCTCTTTGTAAATGGATACCTGTGTGAGTTGAGTCTTGAATTTCAATTATTATCTTAAATGTGATTGACTTGAAATCTGGTGTGGATTGGATTATGCCTTCCTTATAGGATTGGGTTATACATTCCTATGTGGATTAAGTTTTACATTCTTGAGTGGACTGGATTGTACTTGAGCTCGTGAGTTGGAGGTGAACTGGATTTTATGGCTTTGGTATATGTATGGGCATATACCTAAGTAGAGTTGGATGATACTTTGTGATTTTATATTTTCGCTGTGGTTTATCCTTTGTGGATTTAGGGAGACCATCAGGGGTCTCTGGGTCCCTACTGAGTATCGTATACTCACCCCTGCACGGGCTTCGCCCTCACTACATTGTGTTTGTTCCAGACGACAGACATCACTGATCTTGATTGAGGCTTGTAGAGCTGGACGGTACCTGGATGAGGATATCACGACGAGTCAGTTCCCAGAGGTGGATATCACATCATGTCCATTCCCGGAGATGGATTTGAAGACGATTCGGTACCCGTAGGAGACAGATGGACGTGGAGTGCTGAGGATGAGATCTGTACCTACCCTTCATGTAGGAAGCCGGAGGATGATCCAGGAGCGGCTTGTCACCTATCAGTTGTTTTCCATTGAGTTGTACTTTAATTTTAGTTGTAGTTGTACCTTTCTATTGGGCTTGTATTTCTGACCCCTTGTACTTTCAGCACGTCTGATTTACAGTTTACTTAGTGTTTAATTCTTCTTGATTACTCTGTGGTGATTCTTTTCTTACATAAAGGAAATGACTTCCCTTATATCAGGTTTTATGCCTTTGGTGCTAGTCGACAGCCCCTGGCCTATGGAAGGAGGTCTTGGGGTAGTAAAAGCACGGGTCCCGAGGACAAGTCGTGACATATTTATTATGAATAAAAAAATGTATTATAATTAATTAAATTATATTCTAAATTTTTTTTATAAAAACTATTCAATAATAATATTTTATTAGAATTTCAATTATTTAAATGATTATAGAATTAATTAAAATAGAGTGTCCATTGAAAAAATATGTATCCAAAAATTATATTTCTTTTTTGATCATATCAAATTCTAATTAAAACCCATAGTCTAAAGTAATATTAATAATGTGTAAATATATTTATATTTTTATATAAAAATAAAGAAAAATCATATTTTTAAGGTCTAAATGTGTATCTATTTTATTAACCAATTAATTCGTTAAGGTTAAGGTATGAAATAGTGATATTTTCATTTGGTCAATAAGAAAACATGGTTTGGTAAATGATATTAATATGCCTCAATATCTCATATATGATTTTATCATATAATGGTTAGAGAACATATTGTTTCTGTGGACGATGAACTACGGCCTCACTAAATGATGATTGTTCAATCTTCTCCTACTACCTCTTATAGTGTCCTTCAAGATGGAACTATATTTATATGTGATATTAATTATATTTATATGGTTTCTATGATTCTGTATTTTTCATTTACATAATACATGTACTATTTCCATTGTGGGTAAATATGATAATTTCATTTGAGGAAATGCAGACAACCGCCCCATCAAATTTATATAAATCGTTCATACCATATGTGGGATGTATAAAGGATGGATTTAATTAAATTATATATGTTATTATATAGGAATTATAATATACTAATGTATCATTATGTTTTCAATCCATTAAAATACGAAATAGAAATGAAAGTAGTGTTCATGTGTACGCACAACATACCATCTCCATAAACGGTGCATTTCGTTTCTTATCTCCAAATGTTATGTAATACTATCAATACATATATATACTGAATATATATGATATATGTGATATCTAAATCATGAATAGAATATGGTAGATAATGTAATTTTGCCCTCATGGACAATTTTTAATCATAACAAGTTCATTATTTACTCAAGTTCCGAACAACAACAAAATGTCCGATATGAACTCAAATAATTTACTAATTATTATAGCCATGTAATAGTTGATATAAAATTATTAATAAAATTAAAAAATGTTCTTAGGAAATTAGAAATTAATTTTTTTTATTATTCAGGATATTAATGATTGATCAAGTCATGTCTAACCCGATGTAAGGAGTTTTTTATCCCACTTTTAATTTCATGAGATTTCCATTGTTCAGCACTTATTTATCGCATGTGGTGAATTGTGTAATTACATTATATATATATTATCATGATTACCAATATTGTATTATGTGATTCATTTGGTGCTTATTAACATTTTTTCTTAAAAATCGATTGATTACAATGTCGTAAGGGGTCTTCATCTCATTTTTTATTCCAGTATGATTCATGGTGCATTTTCCTCTATTTCCATTTGTGTCATGTATTTACTACCCATGACTGTATTATTTTTGTAATATAAATTAATATATTGGAATCTACATCTTCATTATATGATCCTTTCATTCATGGGGTGTATTCTTCAAAAGTTACCAAATCGGTAAGGGAACCTTTCACCATACACTTTTAGTCATAGACTTATCATTATAATGTCTTTTAATTTAAATCTTCTTATGTTAGTATATGTTTTTTGATATAATTATTTATATAAATTTTATTCCCTAGTAATGAGATACAATTATTTCTATCATAAATTAATTTTTTTAATTTTAAAGTGATGTTGTTAGTCTGTCATATTTTTGTTAGGGAACTTCTTTACCCAATTTCAATTCTTTGGGTTAAACTACTACTTCTTGATTATGTCATAATATGAATATGTGTGAATGAAATATGAATTTTTTACACTAGATATTCACTTATATTGAGTTTGTTATTATTTTTTTCACATAGCTATGTTTTTTATTTTCTCTTAATCTAAGGATATGATCTTTGTGAGAGGCATTGTCTCAATCTACATTCCATTGATACTTCATTATTTTTATGCACCAATTAATTATTATATGGTGTATATACTGTCCATTGGAATATTACATCATGAATAACATTATTCTCATGATATTATAATGTTATATTAAATGTTATTACACAAATATTTGTATTCACACATCTCTCATTTGTTTAGAAACTCTATAACTAAAAAATCATTTTAAATGTTTTAAAGATTTATTCTTCTAAATATATCACATTAATGTCCATGTTATAAAAATGGTTTATATGGATTTATTTATATGGAAAATATTGTTTTCAAATGATAATCTATATACAATTTGTAATGTGTTTTGGGACACATTGATTCAAAAATCCCTTGATTAAATGTTTTAAATGGTTTATAAAATTGATTGATAAATCATTGATTATGTCAATATCTTGAAAATGATATATTGTGATTGCAATATGGAAATGTTATCTTTCGTTTAAACTTGTTTTATGTGTTATTAATATTATAGGGTTATTCGACATTGTTTATGTATATAGGTGGTTCCATATTAGACCTAGGGAGTGTGAGCCTAAGATAGTTGTCCAATACATTGGGTAACATGATAGAGGTAAATGTTAATATTTCTCCTAATAGATTTAGGGAATATATTATGATGGGTATTCCAACAAAACTCCCTATATAGCTATGATACATATAATTTATGTATGATATGAATTCCAAAGGTTACCTTTATGATTTATGATTTCTATGTGGTATTCATAAATCATACGATTCCATGAGGTTTGTTATGATTGAAAATTATGGTTTCATCAATTTATATTTATTGATGGATTTCTGTTTTATATTTTCTTACTTTATAACCCTTAATGAGATTTTTATGCCCACCCCAATTTCTGAAATTTTTTTTAGAGGACATTAAGATGAATATGGTAAAGGATGGGATCAAGGAAATTTCATGCTATCTAAAACATGGAACTAGACATTTTTTTAGAGTTTTATATTTTATGAAAAAATGGATACTGATTAGAAGTGTCTAGTTTGTAAGTTTTTGAAATTTAATGTAATAGATATGGCCTAATTCTCTAAAACTAGAAACCTTAAAATATCCTCGATGTGATTTTTTATAACTAATGATTAAAAATGTTATAAGGATGGGTCCTTATAATTTACATATATAACTAAAAATGATAAAATATTTTGATGAAATTAATTAAAAAACAAATTAAATACTAAAAAATGGCAAACACAGGATAGGGATTTGAGTCAAATGTTGGAGGAGGCTGAGTTCAGTTGATTCCATTGAAGAGAGGATATGTTGAGGGAAGCATCCTTGGGGTTGTTCATTGTTCATATTGGAGACGCCACACCGATGTGAGGGAGTCATCCATCAGGGAATCAGACAGTAGTGTTCATCATGAATCAACGACTAGTGGTATAGAATTTAAGCCGAACAAGAGTCTAATTCTAGAATTGTGTTTAGGTCAGGGTTTTGTAACAGTTTTGGTAGTGTGATTAAGGTACGATTACACCGTATTAGTTTCTCATTAAAATATCCAAATGCGATTTTTTTGATCTATCTCACCCTGTCCATAACTGCATGTAGGTTTGGTTAAAGTATTTCTAGATCTTGTTTCTTCATTTTGTTTCGTTTATATTAAATTCATATTCGTTGTTTGTGTTCAATTTTTCATCATATTTGATATGGATGTTCACCTATTTTAGATTTATTATATCTACATGTAGGATTATTTTATAATCAAAACTTATCAAATATCAATGAATTGAATTCATTTTTTTTCCGATTCATCTAATCATGTGTATCCACTATTTTGAGTTGAATTTATCAAAGTTTCATGGTGAATATTATATCTAATTGGTCAATTTTTCATTCCATTGCGGTCGACTATATTATTTTGGTCGGGAAGTGTATACAACCATGAGTTTTCCATGAATCAAGAAATAATATCCACATATTATGATTTTCCATACTCGTATTTTGGATTTGTGTTTTAATAAAAAGCCTTAGTCTGAAGAAATAAGCCTCATGGTTTATGCACATTTTTTTCAATGTTTCTAGTGAGGTATCCCAAGGGTAGTGGCCATTGATTTCATTCCACTTTTATTTCCAATTATAAGAGTGTGAAAGTTGTAGTGAGTACAATGACAGTAGGAAGAGGAAGGTGTTGGTAGAGGTCGAGAGCACATGAAATAATAAAGAATTTATGATATCTGTTTTTTCAAATTAATTTATTTCTACCCAAATTATATTTGGACAACAGATTAGTTATTTTATATCTTATTTCATTACATTAAATGATGATTTTAACAGAATTTATCTCCATTTTCCATCTATGTTCTTAACAAATAATTTAATTTTGTGTAATGGATTTACATAAAATATCATTTCAATTCCACATTTATTTTAGAATGAGATCCCCTAAACTATATATTTCAATAATTTTTTAATTATAAAAACTATGTTTAATTCTAGGTCGGTGTAATGGATAAAGTTCTATTTATGTTTTTAGGGAAAAAACATTAATATTTTTTTGTATAAAAACATTTATTTCTACTCCATGATTGTTTATTGTATTATTTAAATATATATCTGAATGTTTTAAGCTTTGAATGATTTTGATAAATTATTGTAACGTATTCAGATATTTTTACGAAAATTTAATTTCTTTAAAATTTAATATTTTATTGTATTTATTTTGGAAGGATCATCAAATATAAATTTTTTTTAATAATATAAATATATTTATTTATATATACTAATAATGTTAAAATTTTTCAGTAATATATAAAAATTATATATGGTACAATTGCGCATAATATATAATTTTTCAAAGATATAATTGTTTTAAAGAAATAATGAACCAAGTATTAATTCGCATATGAATTTATGAATTAAAAATTTCATAATTTTATCATGTGCCTAAGATAGAAAATTCAAGATTATAACCATACATCAATGATTTCATTATAATGACATTTATACCATAATATATATATATTTATATATACACATAAATACATGTTCCTTATAACATGAGTGAATAAAACATGATGATTGAATTTTGTAAAGAAACATTAAATTGATGATTTTTGTGGGTGAAACCTAATTATATGTTGTTATTTATTAATTTTAATGATATATAATTATAGGTTTACTATTTTTATTAGTCTAAACCTTCATGCATAAAAGAAATTTAATTAATATTTCATTGAAATTTCATGTGTCAGGATGTGATTTAACTTCCATGTGATTATTCAAAGTCATGTATCATGAGATCTTATCATACAATGCCGAATATATAATTTTCAGTAAATATTAGTTTTTATTTTTTATAAACATGATTATAAATATATTTTCAAAACTAAAACACCAGTTAAATATATATGTATATATAAGGCAAGCTGAGCCAAAAATGATTTCTAAAATCCGTTACTCGAACTTTGTAAATACAATAGGTTTTAGGATAGTGAATCTGTCCCTCATGTGGGTAGGCCCAAGATAGACTTAGTTGTTTCATGTGGCCTCATTTTTTTTATTTTTATAAGGGTTGGCTTAATAATTTCATCTCAATCACTAGATTAGTTTTAGAAGCATATTCATAATATAATTATTTTCCAATGATTTATAGTATTATTTAAAGGATATTTAAAAAATGTATTTATAATTTAATTTTTCAAATTTATTATCAAATTTATGTTAAAAAATTTTATTTATCAGTGGGTCTCAATACCTTTTACGGGGAAATTGAATGCTCACCGATTTTTAAAATTATTTTCATAGGTATCTAAGAAAATTTATTTTTTATGTCATCGCTTTCAGAGTTAGCGCATGTGGAAGCGTAGTGGAAAATTATTTGATTTTTTCTCACCTCTGATAGATGTATGATTTTTTATAATCCTTCTTATCCTAGACTGGTAAAAGTTCCAATTTTGGTTAATGTGTTGGGTAATTATTAAGTTAATTTTAAAAAAAATCATAAATTTTAAGCACTAGGACCGAAAGAGGGTACTCGTGGAATAATAATTTGTATCATAGGAATGGTCTAGAATATTTAAAATATTAGACATTTCCTCATGAGGGAAAATAAATATACTATTTATAATTTTCATTATTTTGTTATGTTAACTTTGTGTTTCCTTAATTCTGAAGATGAAAATTAAGATTTTTCAAAATTCTGATGAATTAAATGCATGAGTGAAATTCATTTAAGGGGGGGAATGTAATAAAATATATATTTTAATTAAATATTTAATTAATTATAAGTTTAAATAAATAGTTTTATAAAATATTATTATAAAACATTGAGATTTCATTTAATTAAAAAGAAATTTTTATACTTTTATTTATATTATGTTTCATTATGTCACTTTTTAAATCAATATTGAAATACTATAAATTAATTATACTTTTATGTAATTTTGTATCTTGAAAAGTTATTTTTTTATAAATTTTTTTTATAAATAAAGATAATTAAAGTTATTTTTAAATGTAACTTATTTTGTTTAAAAGAAACATAATATTATTTTCATTATAGTATATATTTAGGAATTTGTTAATAATTGTACATTATTTTTGGAATGTTATATTACAAATTTTTATAAATTAAATTAAAATAGAATGATGTATTTGAGAAATAATTTTTATTTAAATACGTAAGTAAATATAATGTTTCAAACAAAGAGATGAACATACTTAAGACCAATTTATTTGGAAGTTATTTGATATACATATATATTACAATTTATGATTCATAATGTTAATGTATATATAAATACTCATATTACATTAAAAATAATTTTTAAAATTAAAATAATTAATAATTTTATCCTATATAATCACATATATGTTTTTAACATGAAAAATTATTAAAAAATTGTTTTTAAACTATGTTAATTATTTATTTAATAAACAATTACATTAACAACATGTAATTAAAAAGAATAAATATTTATATTTATATATATACAATAAAATATTATATATATTAAGATAATTATTTTATTTAAATAAATAACAGAAAAAGATAAAATAATTTAAGGAAATGAATTAATAAAACAAATGAAATGTTAAAAAATTGGAAAAAAAGATGGGGATAGGAGTCAAAATGTGGAGGAGGCTGAGGTTGGGTGATTTCATTAAAGATAGTAGAAATCGAGTGCAACAACGTCGAGATCATTCGATATTTATACAAGAGACATCGCACCAATGTGAGGGAATCCTCTGTTGGGTCAACACGCACAAGTGTTCATCGGGAATTAATGAATGGTGTTGTTGAGTCAAAGCCGAATAAGAGTTTGGTTCGAGAAACATGTTCAGGAGAGGGTTTCGAAATAGTGTGCGAACCCCGATTATGGTTCGATTAAAACCTATTTGTTTCGCATTGAAATATCCGAATGATATTTTTGTGATCTATCTCACTCCATCCATAAATAAAATTAGGTTTAGTTAATGTATTTTCGGATCTACTTTCTGGATTTTGTTTTCGGTATATAAAATTAATAATCATCGTTTATGTTCGATTTTTATTCTTCTCTAATATGAAAATTCTCCAATTTATGATTTATCATATATAAAAGTATGATTCTTTTATAATCGAATCATATCTCATATCTGTTAATTGAATTCATTGTTTGTATGCCTCTTCCAATCATGTGTCTCCGCTATTTTTAGTGGAATTTATCAAAGCTTCATAGTTAATTTCATCTCTTATTAGTCAATTTTTCATCCCATTTCATTCAACTATTATATTTTGGTGGGGATGTGTATATAATTCAGTCTTGTCCACAATGAAATCAATCAGAACCACATATTATGATTTTCTATAAGCTTATTTCTAAAATCTTGTCTTATAAAGAGCCTCAGTGTGACAAAATATGTAGCAAGGTTTATGGTCTTAGTGAGGTAGTCAAACAGTAGTAGCCTTTGATCTCTATCCTCTTTTGTTAACCATTCTAAGAGTGTGAGATTTGTAGTGAGAGAAATGACAGTAAGAAGAAAAAAGTGTTGATAGAGGTCTCCATTGTAAGAATTAGTAAGGGATTTCTTATATCTATTTTACCAAATTATTTTTTTCTACCCAAATTATATTTTTACAATAGATTATTTATTTAATATCTAGTTTTTTACATTCATAGTTAATTTTAATGGAGTTTTATCCATTTTTCATCTATGGTATTCACAAATTATTTAATTTTGTGTTGGGGATTTACATACAATTTCATTGCAATTACATTTTAATTTTAAAAATTGATTTCCTCAATTAAGTCATTCAAGACTATGTTGAATTTATCAAAACGGTGTTTCAATCTAGTTCAGTGTAATGGATAATGTGCAATTAACTTTTATGGGAAATACATGTATTTTTTTAGTATAAAAATTTTATTTCTACGCTAAGATTATTTATTGTCTTTTATAAATAAGAATTTTCATGATTTCAAAATTGAAATATATTTATATGTTTTAGTAAAGTAATCTGATATTTTTAAGAAAGGATTAATTATTTTAAATTTATTTATTTTGGAAGGGTCATCCTAGATAAAATCTGGTGAGGAATATATATATATATATATATAATAAATGTTACAATTGTTTGGGTATATACTATAATTATACTTGCTATAATTTTGAAAAGTATATAACTATTCAAATATATAATTGTGTTAAATAATGTATTAACCAATTATTAATTCAGACATGAATTTAAAAATTAAGAATGTTATAATTCAATCATGTGCATGACATATAAAAGTCAATATTATAACCCTACATCAATGATTTTGTTACAACTAAATATATACATTAATATATATATATGTACTTAAATTCATGTTACTTAAAACATGAGTGCATAAAAAAGATAATTGTATGTTGTAATAAAATGTTTCTTTGGTGATTTTTGTGTGCACCACATAATTATCAATTGTTATTGATTAATTTTAAGAAGATATAATTATATGTAAGCTATTGTTATTAGTTTATACCTATATGCATAAAAGAAATATAATAAATAACTATTTGAAATTTCATGTTCTTGGATGTTTATTTAACTTCCATGTGATTATGCAAAGTCATGAATCATGAGATCTGATCATACAATGTCGAATATATAATTTTTATTAAAAATTATTATATATTTCTTCCAATCATGATTACAAATATATTTTCAAAACTCAAAAATGAGTGAAATATATAAATATATATATATGGAAAGCAAAGACAAAATCGTTTTATTAAATTCATTACTCGAACTTTGTATATATGATAGAAAATTTGATAGTGAATCCATCCCTCATGTGGGTTGGCACAAGATACCCTTAAAAGTTTTGAGTGGCCTTAGTTGTTTTATTTTTATATGGGCTTGATTAATAATTTCAACTGAATCACCGGATTAGTTTTAAAATCGTTTTAGAAGTATATTTATTTTTTAAATCCTTATAGTATTTTGTAATTTTTATTTTACAAATGTATTTATAATTTAATTTTTAGAATGTATTATCAAAGGTATGTTTCTAAATGTTATTTATAAATGGTTTTAAAAACTCATTACTGGGAAATTCAATGCTCACCCTTTTTTTAAAATTATTTTTATAGTTATCTAAGAATATTTATTTCAAATGTCATTACTTTCAATGTTGGCACGTGTAGAAGAATAGTGGACATTTGTTTTATTTTTGTTCAACTCCGATAAATGTATGATTTTTTCAAATAATCCAAAACCTAGACAGGTAAAAGGTCCTATTTTGTTTCATATGTTTTGTAATTATTCATTTAATTTTATAAAAAAATTACACAGTAATTTTATGTAATGAGACTGGAAGATCGGTCTTAGGGCCATATAGTTAATAAATTTTCTTCTTAAAAATAAGGAAAGAGAAATATAATTTTTATTTATAATAACACATAACTAGGAATCTAAGAATTAAAAAATTATTTACATGTAAAAATATAGTAATAAATGGAAAAAATGATTTCTAAATAACAATGTAGAGTGATATATATCATTGATCATAATAATACAAATGATGAAGAGATTGTAATCACCATAAAGCAGAAAATATATAATAGGTGAATAAAATATTTATTTATCTAAAATCATGGTAAAATGATATCATGTTTGTTTAAAGATCATTTTACAAGAGTTTAGGATTTATTTTAGCATCTATATAGATATTATAAGGTGATATACTAACTAGATAACTGTAATTTAATTCTATATTTAATTTCAACAAAAATATGATTTTTTTCTCAAAGGATTAGTATTAAATTTAAATTTATACCATTATTAATAAAATAATATATTGTTCTAGAATATCACATAAACCATAAAAAATTATGATGTTATTCCACTAATCTATACTAATACCAAAATGGTTACCAAAAATGTAATACAATACATGATATAAATAAACCATTATTGTAATGTCCCTGACTAGGAAGCCACTAAACCTATGCTCTGATCCGGGTGGTAAGATGACCTTTAGTGCTCCTCCCCGTACGCCTAAGGCTACTGACTAGAAGTGGGGGTATATCAACTCAATCGGTGAGACTATACCCCCTTTTTATCAAAGTAAGCCACAACATAAATGAACCAAGTAGCGTAAACAATAACCAATAAACACAGAAAATGTATAAAAACCATTTCCAATATTAAATATGTCATGTATTCCATATGTAAAAGATTGAATAATACCCCAAAATAAAGACAATGGACAAAATCCACAAAATGGTCCAGACTCCAAGTCCGGATCCTCCACCAAGTGCTACCCAGGTCCACTCAACTATCTAGCAGGGACCGTTTCCCTTCTCTAGACCTGCAAACATGAAGTCTGCTCGGGTACCCAACGGCGGCCCTAGAAGGGTGTGAGTACAACTCAATAGACCACCACCAACGGTGTCTACAAAATATTAAGTATAAACAATTAGTTCATGTAAAACAGATATTAATGATAATTAATGAGCAATTACTTAAGGTGACACTAACATGTTTAGAGCCAAAGTCATTTCCCTTTCCATTACCATTCAATTCTTACAAATCATCATCACTTATCATTTCATAAAATTTCCATGGGTTAATCACATACATTATGTTTCATGGGTCTAAGGCCAACTATCACACGTAAGAGGGTAAACACGTCGTTATCATATCTCACCAGGACTAACCCCCTCATTGAAACCATAACCTCACATTGAAGTGTCGGTCAATGTGGATGCTACCATTAGGAGATTAGACCCTTAGTCCCCTTTCCTAACCCATGCATTTAGGGTGGAGTTCAGAGCATCGGTCTTCCCTCAACCCGTGTGCGTAAATCCTCAAGTCATACCCCACTCTACAAAGCTATGTGCACATGCTTATATATATAAGTAACCATAAACCATCAAAACCATTTCCCCTGGGTCAATCCATTCACAACAAACCACATGGGAATTCACATCATGCCTTAACACATTAACACATTACCATTTCACATCATTTAACCATTCACCCAATTACAATGTGTTATGCCTATCTCACTAAGCATTCAACATTAAACCCATAATCTATCCTGTTATGGTCTTAAATCAGTTCACACATTAATCCATTTAACCCATTCAACATTTGATGAATCAACCATTCATGCAAACTTGATTATCAATGCATTAAAATTCATTACAACAAGTTCACTTGTTTAATATCAATCCCTAAGACGGGGAAAAGCTGGAACATCCCATGGATGACCCTAGTTATGTCAAGTCACTCTCAACGCATCCCATGGGGATCATGATAGTTCCCCATTACCATTTCAAACACCATTATTACCAAACATGCCAAGGTAATTCAAAACCTAATGAAAGGGAAACAAGGACCCAACTAAACATGCACAAAATACCCAATTTACCATGGGATATATCTTATAGACCACCTACCTCGAAACCGCGGTTGAACGCACTCTCAACTGATTCCTTAGACCTCGATCCGACCAAACATTGGAGCTTTAACCTAAAACTAACCCAAAAGTTAGGGTTTTAGAGATTCGAAACAAGAGAGAGATAAGATATAAACTCTAAACCAAAAAAGAGAAGCAAGGATGGGATTTTCCATACTTGGAGCTTTGATCCACAACCAACAGCACCAAGAATGCCTTAGAATTGAGGGATATTGGTATTTGGGAGCATTTGTAAATTTGGTTCATGCCTAGGGTGGAGAGTGAGGAAATGAGAGGAAATCCTAAGTTTGGGTTTAAAATCCTAGAGTGACGATTTTGTATTTTTTTTCCAACTTTAAGTGGTCGCAGGGTTTGTCCACGTGGTTTGGAAAATTGAGCGCAAACTGTGTGCATGCCACATTCCGGAGGAGGAGGGGTCGCACGGTTTAGGCCCACGGTTTTGAAAACCGTGTGTAACCTTTGTTCATGCTTCTGTCTGGAGGAGGAAGGCTCATACCGTTTTTCATGGGCAGCCCGCACAGTTTACTTGGATGTGCACAGGTCATGCGCCTTGGCCTGTCATTCCCATATTTCCTTTCTTTCATGCCCCAAGCCCCCTGAACATCCCCAAGGCCTCTCACACTTTCAAGAAACATTTTAAACCCCTAAAAACAAAGGGTTCAACCCAGAACACAAAAAAAATACCTTTCCAAAAATCGGGATCTTACAACCTCCCACCATATAACGGCTCGTCCTCGAGCTGAGTTCCCAAGCCACATTGATCCACCGATAAGAGTTCGGGACACCGAGCACACATATCCGTTTCTCGTTCCCATGTTTCTTCTTGAACCTTCCCATGCTTCCAGAGTACTCGCACTAATGGTAAAACCATGCCTTGCAAGACCATTTCACTATGATCAACCACACGAACCAGATGCCCCTCAAACGACACATCAGCCTCAAGCTCCAAATCCTCAACATCAACCACGTGAGATTGGTTATATTGATACCGTTGAAGCTGAAACACTTGAAACACATCATACATCCCACCATACCATTGTGGAAGAGCCAGTCTTTAAGCAACTAGTTTGATTCTTTCCACGATCACAAAAGGTCTCATACACCTGGGTTCCTACTTACCCTACATTCGAATCCAATGGTGACCCAACCCTTGTGACACTCGAATGAACAATTTATCACCCACCCCAAACTCAAGAGGTCTACGACTGTGAGCTGCATACGATATTTGTCTACTTTGGGCCATAGCAATTCTCTTCATGATCAAAAAACATTCTCTAATGTCTCCTTCATGAGACTTGATCTATAAAGACACTAAGCTTGATGTGCATGGAAATTACATTACTTTTTCGGAATACTTAGTACATAACAAAAAAACACACACACGGACCGTAATAGTTTAGTGTCTTTGGAAACTCGGACTATAATCTTCTAATTGTGGTGAAAGATCTTCAACATCTCCCAAAAAGATCTTCCATTTTTTATTACCTAAAACCTTTCTTTATATCCTAGGGAAAAGAAAACATAAAAGGGTGAGCTCAAATTCTCAGTAAGGGTAAACAAAAGAAATATCAATCACATCATATTCATATGAACATAACATTTTGGAAATCTTATCCTACAAAAGAGATCACAATATCATAACATGGGATAAATCATAGTAGTGAAATGTAATCCCAATAATCATAACTTAAAACATGAAACTTTGTGGCATACACACATAATCATAGAGAATAATTTCTTATTAGTCAAGACACATTGCCAACACTATCTTAGTGGACAAAGTCCATTTCTGAACCGATTTCACTCCTCGTTTCAGTCCTGTTTCATTGAACTGGTTTAACCTGCAATTCCAGCCATTTATATCTCATGAGATATAAAATCATTACCCAATGAATTGGAGGGAGATATAGGTC
The DNA here is from genome assembly GCA_963277665.1 of Viscum album. Taxonomy (NCBI): domain Eukaryota; kingdom Viridiplantae; phylum Streptophyta; class Magnoliopsida; order Santalales; family Viscaceae; genus Viscum; species Viscum album. The sequence goes on along the minus strand of OY728133.1, from coordinate 1,818,367,139 downwards.
CCACCTATCTCGTAATGATACCATTCTTATGTGTGCCACAAAATCGTAAATCATACATCATTGCATAACCCATGTAATAAAAATGGGATTCTTAGACATCATGACATAATAAAACAATTCATATAAGATAAAGGAATTCATAAAAATTATTACATCACAACATAATCAAATCAATGTAATAATAGGGATAGAAACAGAACCCTATATTATCTTAGATGGAAAATAATTTTGATAAAACACTTGACCTCCATTCTTGAGGAAAATATCCTTTCTAATTCAGAAACATTTTCCTTTCTTAACATGTCATACAATTTTAATCTAAAAAAAGTTGATTAAAAATAAACATGAAAACTTATAAATGAAGCTTCTTGGAAATAATGTTTTAAAAATCTATTCATGCCGTATATGTTAAAAAAACATTATTCTCATACTTTTACCGGAAAAGTCAAAAAGTACCTTGTAACATAAACAAAAGAATGATTCCTTACATACCATGTAGTAAAAGTAAAAATGGGTAAATGGACATTAAACATAGATAAAAACACTTTTAGAAAACATGGACATGGATGATAACAATAACCCCAGTATAAGAAATCTCGGATAAAAATGAGATTGTGATATTTTCCCTTACCTTAGGTCTGATTTGCTTCGTAACTGTCTGATCCTCCTTTATAATGATTTAAATAATGTCATTGACTTATTCCAGAATCATAATAATTGTTATGATATCATATATGGTCTTATTCTTATCTTATTATTAGTAATATTTTATTGCTACTTGTTATTCGGGTGTTTATTACTTTTTGTTCTTATGCGTGTTTTGTCGAATAAATTCTTATTCTTCTTTTTAGGTTATAGATACATCATTTCCAGAATGGTATTACTGTAATATATCTCATATTTATTCACTCAATTAATTTATGTAATCATTATTCAAGGAAAATCATGTAGAACAAGTCGCATCACATCGTGGAGACGGTATTCCGTACGTACGCACGAGCCATGATATCATTCCCATGATCTTATAATTGTATTGGAGTGTATTTATACTTTTTCAGAATCAATATCACTTTACAATAATCATATATATTCATTCTTTACACCATTATACCCATCCATGTAAGGTGCTGGTGGAAAATAGATTACACCACATCGTGGAGACGATATTCTGTACGTACGCACGCGTGGTGATTTCGTTATCCATAGGATGGATAGATGGTGAAATATGGTTGTTTCATACTTATAATAACATATCAGTATATGAGTGATACTTATGTTATTAATTAATAATGAAACAACTAAATAAGAAGAAGTTTAAGAGGAGATAAAGTTGAATGAATCGGTAACGGACATTACCTCTTCTTTGAAGCACCTCTTTGAGACCTCCTCTTAGGGCACTAATATTGTCTTTGAAGAAGACCAGGATCTCTAGGATGTTTCTAGGGAAGTGGAGAGAAGAACTTTTCAGGGGTTTTCCGTGCTTGAAGGCTCAATGTGGTGTAAGGAAGAGGGGGAGGAGGTGCCCTTTTATAAGGGAGGAGATGGGATCCTTTGGAAAAACTAATAATATTATTTTATTATAAAGCAAAATTCGGTTTTAAATAGACCCAAATTGATTAATTTCGAAGATAAGGTGGGGATAGTTTTAAATCCTCTCATCCAAGAGAATTTAGACATGTTTAGGTGCCTATTTTAACCTTATCATTTATATTTAACTATAAATTAGATAATTTTACATTTAACATGTCTTTTTGTGTTCTTACACTATATGGTTAATAAACATACTATAACAAGCCAAACGAACCACAAGTTGTTTATTATTAATATATATAGCCTTATATAAGTCATTTGGCTGAACCATAGATTTTTAGGAGTAAAATAAAAATTAATAATATAATATTTGTTTTAAAAACTATTTTATGTCAATTTTGACACTATTTAGTAAATGATTTTTGTAAAAATCATAACAGAATTATTAGTTCTCACAAAGCTTATTAAATAAATACTAACATGTCATAGTAACATATAAAATTAATTAAATTCATAAAAAGTCTCAAATTACATTTCTTTGGGTACTAATAACATCAATTATGTCAATATTTCATTAATAAGATAATTACTGCATCATCTTTGTGTCATAAATAAATTAAATTATTTAATGTCTAAAAATTACAAATAAAATACCATTATCTACTAAATAGTTTTATCATTCTAATGAATATTTATAGTCGAATTTATATTATATATAAACCTCTATTAAAATTGATTTAGTTATTAAACATTGATTTTAACTATTTTAACCCTTCTTTAAATTAATTAATAATAAATGTCCTAATCTAATACAAGTGGGCCTAAATGGTCATATTTTATTCCTAAGGTTGTTTTTGGTCGAAGTAAACTTATCCAATAGAATTAGGACATGTTTTAGGGTAATAATAATATCTATTTTAACCTTAATTACCCTATTTACTTTTAACCGTGGTAAATAAAAGTAAAAAATTACTATTCACCAAAAATTATTTTCATCTCATTGAACCAAATTTTACTTACTGACATCAACCGTGTCTCTCGGATTTTTGAAATTCCACTCACAGAAGTGGTAAAATTACGTTTTATGTAAATTTGCAAATTCTCCTAGCAGGTGGGTAAAAAACGGTGAAAAGTTCAATGACATTTTTATATATCTAAAATTATTATAAAATTACTCCAATGAATTACATTGAACTTATATTGGTATTATGTATCAATTTTGACCTAAAATAAATTTAAATAAAATAAATAATTATTTAAATAAAAAGTCGATTTTTAAATAGTAACCCAGTGTTTTCACTATTCATCAAATATTGAATGTTTCCAGAAAAATACCAAAATTTCGCCCTAGGCTAATTTCGATATTCCAAATCCAAAAATGAAGTCAATTTTAAAAAAAATTATAAAATTTCAAAAAGTGGGTATTACTATTCATACGGCCAATTTTAATAATATTTTAATAACATATCATTATTTAGAGAAACTCGGTATTGCGTACAACACACGCTATCGTGGAAGGTTGCGCTTGCGTGTAATGCAAGACAAGTCAGGGATGAGTGTTATGCAAGCTCCTTTTGGTGTAGCGTACCACACAAGACATTAATAAAATTAAAAAGAATATTTTTCATAAAATCTTGGGGTGTTACATTCTACCCCCCTTAAAATGAATTTCGCCCTCGAAATTCGTCGAAGTTATAAATGGTTTACTACTCGAAAGTTTGTTTAATAGAAACCCACATCATAAAAAGGAATACCAAAACTTGGCTTTAAAAACTAATGTATGAAATGTAATGGTTACCCAAATTAACTCATCACTGGGTTTCCACGTAGGAGAACATAGGTGAAAATATGAATATGGAAGAAAAATCTAACCATCATGTTCTGAAGGAGAGTGGTAGAGAACATGGCTATGAAAAATCCAAAAATCACAAAGCCATAAATTTGTGATGATCCAGGGTACCATTTGATTCATCAGATATAAGGGCACTAGGACAACATTTTTGGTTTTCATGATCATTTCCGTAAAGTTGAAGAATTTGAATTAGAATAAATACTTACTTTGTTTCAGTAAAATCTCACTGTTGTTCGTGCTTTGAACAATTTCCACATCATCTCTTAAAGAAATGAAGTTGAATTTGTTATTCATGAAGTGTTAACTGATCATGTGATAGAATGATGGATCATTCAATCGGTTTCAAACAAAAGGTTAACAAAAGTTATCAAATATACATAAGTCCATCTATGGTGAGGTAAATCGTATACGATTCCAAAAATGAACTTATAATTTATATATCATACTGCGTAATAAAACAAAACTAGTTTCTACTAACCAAGGAATTCTTGTAGGCTAGTGGTAGGCGATAAAGTCCAGTCGCACTTCAGTTGTGGGTTCGATTCCCACAGCCTTGTCTGACGCGATGGGTTGTCGCCCGTCCTGAAGGTTTTCCATTTTCTAAATCTATATTACTATAACATCCCATAAATAATATCAAAAAATGTTCTATCCTTAAACAATACTAACTTATGTCCAACATAATCCATTCCAATCTTTAGGCTTCTCTAAAATACTTCGGTCCAAGCTCATTTTATAAAAAATATGATTACTTGAAATTTCACATAAAAATCATGTGAATGCCATCATTTATCCCCCATATATCATAAGATATATCTTGTTGGTCAAATTACAAACATGTGAATACCTTAATCATGTATTCTGTTGAAGAATGAATACCCATTTAACCTTAGTGAAACATGAATGCAGTTAAAAGTTAACACTATCCACAAACCAAAATCATCAAAAAAAATTATACTCAAGCCATGTTATCACTTAGTACTTATATCAATCATGAGATCATTAATACAATCAAACATCTCATTATCTTCTTATTCATTCATTATGCGCTTATCATCTGCTTACCAAAAATATCTCAATCACTTTCCATGGTTACCGATACCATAAAATTATTGAAAACCACAATAGTCCAATACATAAATATTCCAATATTCCATGATACTATATACAACATTATTTTGTAATCCCATTACATAAACACTTAATCATTACCCCACATCGTTGTCATAATCAACATCGCCAATAGTAATCGCATGTGAGTTCCCTTTGTCCTTTGCATTAAGTGGTTGCTCATGTCGATCATCATTAACCCATGGATTAGGGCATTGATTAGTATAATGCCCCATTTCATTGCACATGAAGCATTGAAGTGTTGTTGGTGCGTTCTCTGCAGTCTTTTGTTTATTCACACCATTAGCAACCCTTTTTCCATTACTTCGACACTCAGCTTCTCGATGACCTTCTTTTAAACCCTTAAAACATTTTCTTGTCCCTTCTAAAAAATCTCCACCATGATTCATTCCACACTTTGAGCATAAGGAAACATTCATCTTCTTTTCAACATTATTCTGAGATTTCTCCTTGAACTCCATCATTCGTTTCTTGTCAAAACCATGAGATGGATATGTAACACCCACGTCCATTTCTACCTTAATAGCACAACACACAATTTTATCATAGCTACTGAAGTATCTTATAGCTAATTCCCTTCGAGGATTTCATTTTAATCCACTAAAGAATCGATAAACTTTACTTTCAGGTTGGATGATAAAACCAGATGCATACCTTGCAAGCCTTGTAAAATTTGCTTCGTATATACCAACAGATTTATCATCCTTTTTCTTTAGTTCAAGAAACTCCTTCTCCATCTTTGTTCAAAGAATACTAGGGAAGTACTTATTGAAAAATAAGTTCTTGAACTCGTCCCATTCCATGGACTCAATTTCATCTCTTGGCCTCGTATTCCTGATAAGATTACACCATTGATCAACATCACCTTCCAAACGATATACTGCTAAGATGACTTTGTCATGTTCAGAATATTGAATAACTGAAAATATCTTTTCAGTGGTACTGATCCATTGTTCAGCAACAAGTGGATCAGAAGACCCACTGAAAGAAGGTGGGCGTTGCCTCATGAAGGATTCAATAGAATATTGTTCCCTTATCTGCTCATTTGGAAGTCCAGAATGATTCATATCTTGTGTAAGTATAACAATAAGATTTTTCACTCCATCTCCCATAACGTTTGTTTGTTCAAGAGGAAAATCATTGCATTGTCCATTACATTGATCAACATGGTTACTTCGGGTTCCAGCCATCATCTAAAACCTAAAAATAATAGCGTAAGAGACAAAAATCATGCTAGGGAAAATAACATAATAAAGGGGGATTACCTTCAATATCTAACATCATAGGTTACCGTAATTATAGTACTATAACATATACTTATACTTAAACATAGGGATATCCCTATACATACCTTAGAAATATCTATAGGGATCTCACAAAAGTTCTCGCATCCTAGTTTCCAAAGGTTGACTAATCCTTTCCTCTGATACCAACTGTAGAGACCCTAAGCTTGACATACATGGAAATTACATTGATTTTGCGGAATACCTAGTACATAAAAAAAACACACACACAAGGACCATAATAGTTTATTGTCTTTAGAAACTCGGACTATAATCTTCTAATCGTGGTGAAAGATCTTCAACATCTCCCATAAAGATCTTCCGTTTTTTTCTTACCTAAAACCTTTCTTTATATCCTGGGGAAAAGAAAACATAAAAGGGTGAGCTCAAATGCTCAGTAAGGGTAAACAATAGAAATATCAATCACATCATATTCATATGAACATAAAATTTTGGAAATCTTAACCTGCAAAAGAGATCATAATATCATAACATGGGATAAATCATAGTAGTGAAATGTAATCCCAATAATCATAACTTAAAACATGAAACTTTGTGGCATACACACATAATCATAGAGAATCATTTATTATTAGTCAAGACACTTTTCTAAGACTATCTTAGTGGACAAAGTCCATTTCTGAACCGATTTCACTCCTCGTTTCAGTCCTGTTTCACTGAACTGGTTTAACCTGCTGTTCCAGCCATGTCTATCTCATGAGATATAAAATATTTACCCAATGTATTGGAAGGATATATGGGTCCCACCCATCTCATAATGATACCATTCTTATGTGTGCCACAAAATCATAAATCATACATCATAGCATAACCCATGTAATAAAAATGGGATTCTTAAACATCATGACCTAATAAAAAAATTCATATAAGATAAAGGAATTCAAAAAAATAATTTCATCAAAACATAATCAAATCAATGAAATAATAGGGATATAAACATAACCCTATATTATCATAGATGGAAAATAATTTTGATAAAACACTTGACCTCCATTCTTGAAGAAAATATCCTTTCTACTTCAAAAACATTTTCCTTTCTTAACATTTCACACAATATTAAACTAAAATAAGTTGATTAAAAATAAACATGAAAACTTGTAAAGGAAGAATCTTGGAAATAATGTTTTAAAAATCCATTCATGTCGTATAAGTTAAAAAATCATTCTTCTCTTACTTTTACCGGAAAAGTCACAAAGTACCTCGTAACGTAAACAAAATAATGATTCCTTACATACCATGTAGTAAAAGTCAAAATGGGTAAAAAAGAGATTGAAAATACATAAAAACACTTCTAGAAAACACGGACATGTATGATAATAGTAATCACAGTATAAGCAATCTCAGATAAAAATGAGATTGTGATATTTTCCCATACCTTAGGATCGATTTTCTTCGTAAGTGTCTGAACCTCTTGTATAAGGATTTAAATAATGTCATTGACTTATTTCAGAATCATACTAATTGTTATGATATCATATATGGTCATATTCTTAACTTATTATTAGTAATATTTCATTGTTATTGGTTATTCGGGTGTTTATTACTTTTTATTCTTATGCGTGTTTTGTCGAATAAATTCTTATTCTTATTTTTAGGTTATAGATACCTCATTTCCAGAATGGTATTAGTGTAATATATATCATATATATTCACTCATTTCATTTATTTAATCATTATGAAATGAAAATCATGTAGAACGAGTCGCATCATATCCTGGAGACGGTATTCCGTACGTACGCACGAGCGATGATATCGTTCCCATGATCGTGGAATTGTATTGGAGTGTATGTATACTATTTCAGAATCAATATAACTTTTCAATAATATTATATATTCATTCTTTACACCATTATACCCATCCAAGTAAGGTGGTGGTGGAAAATAGATTACACCACAGCATGGAGATAGTATTCCGTACATACGCACGCGTGGTGATTTCGTTTTCCGTAGGATGGATAGATGGTGAAATTGGGTTGTTTCATACATATAATAACATATCAGTATATGACTTATACTTATGTTATTAATTCATAATTAAAAAACTAAAGAAGAAGAAGTGGAAGAAGAAATAAAGTTGAATGAATTGGTAACATACATTACCTCTTCTTTGAAGCGCCTCTTTGAGACCTCCTCTTAGGGCAATAAATTTGGTCTTTGAAGAAGACCAGGATCTCTTGGATTTTTCTAGGGAAGTGTAGAGAATAAATTGGTAGGGTTTGGCCGAGCTTGAAGGATCAAAGTGGTGTAAGGAAGAGGGGGATGAGGTTCCCTTTTATAAGGGAGGAGAGGATCTCCTTTGGAAAAACTAAAAATATTATTTTATTATAAAGCAAAATTCGGTTTAAAATAGATCCCAATTTATTTATTTAAAATCTAAGGTGGGTATGGGTCGAAATACGCTCATCCAATAGAATTTAGACAAGTTTAGGTTCCTATATTAACCTTATCATTTATATTTAACTTTAAGTTAGATAATTTTACTTTTACCCTGTCTTTTTGTGTTCTTACACTATAAGGTTAATAAAATTACTACAACAAGCCAAAAGAACCCCACGTTTTTTATTATTAATATATATATAACCTTATATAAGTCATTTGGCTGAACCTTAGATTTTTAGTAATAAAATAACTATAAATAATATAATATTTGTTTTAAAAACTATTTTATGTCATTTTTGACACTATTTAGTAATTGATTTTTGTGAACATAATAACAGAATTATTAGTTAGAAAAAAGTTATTTAAATCAATACTAACATGTCATATTAACCTATAAAATTAGTGGAATTCATAAAAAGTCTCAAATTACATTTATTTGGTTTTTTATAACATCAATTATGTGAATAATTCATTAATAAGATAATTAATGCATCATCTTTGTGTCATAAATAAATTAAATTATTTAATGTCTAAAATTTTCAGATAAAATACCATTATGTAGTAAATATTTTTCTCTTTCTAATAAATATTTATAGTTGAATTTATCTTATGTATAAACCTATATTAAAAATGATTTAGTTATTAAACATTGATTTTGAATATTTTAACCCTTCTTTAAATAAATTAATAATAAATGTCCTAATCTAATCCAAGTGGGCCTAAATTGTCATATTGTATTCCTAAGGTTGTTTTTGGTCGAATTACACTTATCTATTAGAATTAGGACATGTGTTAGGGTATTAATAATATCATTTTTACCCTTAATTACCCTATTTACTTTTAACTGTGGTAAATAAAAGTACAAAAGTTACTATTCACCAAAAATTATTTTCATCTCATTGAACAACATTTTACTTACTGACATCAACTGTGTCTGTCGGATTTTTGAAATTCCACTCACAGAAGCAGTAAACTTATTTTTTATGTAAATTTTCAAATTCTCCTAACAGGTGGGTCAAAGGCGGTGAAAAGTTCAATGAAATTTTTTTATATCTAAAATTATTATAAAATTACTCCAATGAATTTCATTGAACTTATATAGGTATTATGTATCAATTTTGAATAAAATAAATTTAAATAAAATAAATAATTATTTAAATAAAAAGTCTATTTTTAAATAGTAACCCAGTGTTTTCACTATTCATCAAAAATTGAAAGTTTCTAGAAAAGTACCAAAATTTCACCCCAGGCTAATTTCGATATTCCAAATCCAAAAATGAAGTCCATTTTCAAAAATAAAATTTATTAAATTTCAAAAAGTTGGTATTACTATTCATAATGGCTAATTTTAATAATATTTTAATAGAATATCATTGTTTAGCGAAACTCGGTATGGTGTACAACACACGCTATCGTGGATGGTCGCGCTTGCGTGTAATGCAAGACAAGTCAGAGATGCGTGTTGTGCAAGCTCCTTTTGGTGTAGCATACAACACAAGACATTAATGAAATTAAAAAGAATATTTTTTGTAAAATCTTGGGGTGTTACACGGCCACAACAAATCAGATTCACCAGCCTCTTTCTAACATAATAGTTATCTACATGGCCTCCCATAGAGTGCCTCAAATGGTGCCATCTGAATCGTAGCCTAAACACTATTGTTTTCGGAAAACTCAACTAATGTTAGGTGCCTCTCCCATGAAACACCAAAGTCCAATACACAATCACATAGAATATCTTCCAATACTTGGATCATACACTCCGACTTCCCATCAGTCTGCGAGTGGAAAGCCATACTCAAAAACACCTATGTGCCAAGCATCTTTTGCAACCCTTTCCAGAAATGCAATGTGAAATGCAGATCTTGGTCCGAAACTATGGTTCGCAGAAAACCATGCAACCACACTATCACCCGAACATACAGCTCACCCAACTTGTCGACAGTAAAGGTCTCCTGAATCTGTAAGAAATGAAATAATTTTGTTAACCGATCCACAACCACCCAGATTGCGTCATTCTTCCACGGATTCCTTGGAAGATCCACAACAAAATCCATTGTTACATCATTCCACTTCCATTCCGATGCTGGAAATGGATTCAACAAACAACATGGGCGTTGATTCTCGGCCTTCACCTAGTGACAGGTATGGAACAATGCCAAAATCTCACAACTTATTTCTTCATTCTAGGCCACCAAAACTGCCTTTAGAGATCACGATACATATTTTTCAAACCACGAAGCACTACCCACTTTGATGCATGGAACTCTCACATTAACCCTTCTCATACACACATTGGCACAACCACACGACCATGAGCACGAACAACGCCATCCACACCGACGGCCTAGACAGAAGGTAGATTCCCACTTTTAAGCTTTTCCATCATGATCAAACACTCGGGATCATCAAGATGACCTTCCTTAAATCGACTCAATAGTGTCGACTATATCACTAAGGAAGAACGATTTACCTAAACACTCTCCTCCTGTACCTCCAGGTTCATTTCTATAAACAAATCCATCACCTTCCACTCGGTGTTGGACTCCTCAACCATCTGATTTTGAACCTTCCTGATCAGAGCAATAGCAACACTATTTCCATTTCCAGGCGTGTACACCAACACAAAGACAAAAGACTGGAGATATTCAACCAATCTTCGATGCCGAAGATTCAGATCTTACTGTGAGAAGATATACATTAAACTCTTATGGTCAGTGGAAACCTTAAACCGTTATCCCAACATATAATGCCTCCAGTGTTGGATCTTGAATATAAAGATTATACACCAGAGGGGGGTGAATTGTTCCATTCAGGTTATTTCGTCAAAACGTCAATTGAACAAGTTATGTCCTCTATGATTTATCAGATTTTATTATGCTACGGAAATAAATAAAATCAGAGACACAATGATGTATAGTGTTTCGGAGAACAGAAGGCCCCTAGTGCACTCCACCAATGCTCAACTCCACGAGCTTGGTGATTTTCACTATCGGGTCCTTGTTTCTACAGACTGTTAAAAAACTGAATACAGGTTGTTGACACCTTTACAATCCAAGGAAAAACAAAGCCTTCTGGTTCAAACATAAACCTACAGAGCCTTGTATAAGAAGCTGGTTACTCATGAATAAAAATAATTTTAGAAAGAAGTTTTCTAGTTGATCTTCACAATTGCAATATAATTCAATTGATGACAGATAGATTTTCATCTTTGGAAATATTGATTTTCAAAACAAGGAAATTCGGATTCGATTCGGTTAATGTAGATATAGATATATAGTTCACAACTTTAGTAGTAGTATATCAATAGTAGATATTCGATGCTGAACAAGTGAATCTTATGTCGAGTTCCTAATTCTTAATTGAATAGTGCTTTGACGTTATTTTTGAATCAGCAGATAAACATGATTTTTTACAGACTCTGTTTTCGACACTATTTAATAATAGATTGATCACCATTCTCCCATATATGATGTTTTTTCAGAGAGAACATATATAATAAAGCTGAGCATATCTCATACACATTCATATCCATAAAAGTCACCTTCTGATTTGAAATATTCATAAATTTGAACTTACATAGTAGTCGTAAATTCCCTAAAAACATGGCATAAAAAGATCCTTTGAATTCGATCTTTAATCTAATGATAAAATGACTTTGAATCGGTGAACGTCGTACTTTAAAAACAACTTTAAATCCAGCTTGAAATCCTCCCAATAATCAAATTGCTGGCCATTGCATAAAAATATCATCTTTCAAACTTTCCAACACCAAACGTAAGGTTGATGACATAGCCTCCAAACGTAGGGTTGATGACATAGTCTTCAAATGTAAGGTTTATCATTCATTCTTTTTCTTCAACACTCAAAATTATGGTAAAAGATCCATACTTTTCCAATATCGTATAGTTGTTTGCAAAAGTAAGGTTGATGAACAATACTTTTAAGAAACAAACGTAACATTTAGTACTTACGTACGGTTCTCCTTCCATACGTTGCTAATAACTAAAATGTAAGGTTCCTTCCTAAAGTAAGGTTCTTCTTCTATATTTTGCTGATAACCAAAACATAAGGTTCTTCCTAACTTAAGGTTCTTCTTCCATACATTGCTAAAAACATATGGTTGTTTAAACATACATTTATATAATATCAAAACTTATACACACTTTTCATCCTTACGCTATGTTTATCCACGTAGGGTATGAATAGTGATTCCAGGACGCACTTAATGTATATTCCGAACAAGTACGGTATGAACAATGATTCAGGGACGCCCTTAAACCAGATTCCAAACAAGTAATAAATTCTCGTTATTTCAAGAGTATAATAAATTAATAAATTCTTTCAAAATACAAAATAAAATCATTAGAAAATAACTAAGGTTATTTGTGAGCATCAAAATTATCATAAAGAGACACAGTATTATTTTCAATAATCTCCCCCTTTAAAAAACATAATTATGTATTGTTGGAAACAATACTTTTCTAAACAATATTCCCCTTTTTGATAATCACAAAACCAATAAGATAATAAAATTATTTAAACAAAATTAACATTCAAAATTAGTTACATAATGTTTTAGAATTTTGAGTAGATGAAACTATATTATAATTTTAGAAAAATTATTTCAATAAATAAAAATGTCTCCCCCTTCATAAAAAAACATTCTTTAGAAATACATGTTTTTAGTTTTATCGAAATTTCTCCTTCTGAATAACCTTTATAATAAACAATATGGATAAGTACCCAAAACATTAAATATACAGAAAACCATTTAAATAATGATTTGTAAAATAAAAAGATGTGGTTATCCAAATTTCTCCCCATTTTTTTGATATCCAAAAAAATGAAAAAGAATGGATTTTAAAACATTTAATGTTGCACTGAACTGGAGGTAAATGATTTTTATTAACTTTTTATCAATAATTAAATCGAGAGTACTGGCATATCAAAAATAAAGTCAGTAAAAAAATAGAAAGAAAGAAACATATTTTCAATTAAAAAAAGTATGATAAACACGAGAATCAAGGGTTGGGCAAGATAGGAAAAAGGTTTCATCTCTTCTAGATTGCAGACATAATTTCTGTGAACTATTCCCTGAGTATCTTCATCATCCCATCTCCAAGTTTAATAATGATCTCTCTATTCTGTTGAGTCATATGAATATCCTCAATTAAATTGACTCTGAAAAACTCATGCATCCTTTCTTCTTTTTAGATAAACAGTGACAGCTTCTCTAAGGTCTGAGATAATAGAGTCCTGATTGGTGGCTCACTAGATATCTGTTGATCGACTATTTTTTTTTGATTTTATAGCAACACTGATAATGGTGCACTGTTACATTGAAGATCGTGAAACCTTTCATTCATGCTTCTCATCACGGCTATGATAGCATGAAATCTTAAGATTAAATCAGGTGAAGTACCTGATTCACAAACATCACTATTTGCAACTGAAAAAATTGGTTCTCCCTAATCAACTTCAGATTTGATAGATCTGTCTTCATAACCATTTCAAATTTCAAAATTTCAACTGCATTCTGCATATCCTCTTTAAACATTTCAACTTCTTGACTTGAGAGTGTACTCTCTTTTAGCTTTTCAAATCTGAATTATTCAATGGTTATGGCATTTCTCAGAGTTACATTCTCAAATTCTAACTAAGACTCCTTTTTGTATAGTTCTTCAACTTCTTTCTGCCTTGAATCAGAGGAACCCTGTGCTTTATTCGAATTCTTAGGCTCTGGATGATGCAGCAGTACCAAACGCAATGATTCATCATTATATTTCTCTTTTTCTTTTTCCTGAGTAGGATGGTCCAAAGATTTTTCCTTAGAGTCCGCAGACTCCTCCACAGAAAAATCCTGTTGAATTACAACTGTGTGATCTTTAGAATCATTCTCACCACAAACATCAGCATCTTGGCCTTCCACTAGATTTTTTATAACAACATTTTCCGGAGTTTCCTGAGGTCTGGACACTTCTCCACCCGACACTGCCTCTTTATCTTGATTCTTTGGAATTGTAACATCAATATCAGCTACAATCTATTCTTGATTCTCCCTTTGATATTCTTCTTGAGCTCTTGATCCCTCTACTGGTGTTGGCCTTTCACTAACAACTTCCATGGTCTTATCAATAATAGCTTCTCTTATAAAATAATAATAAAATAAAGCTTTTGTTGTTGTTTCCAATGCAGGGGAAGTAATTTTCAAATTAAAAACTTTTGTTATTTGGGATTGAAGTCCCTCTTAACTTATTTATTATTTGGTATCTTCCAATTCAAATCAGATCCATCTTGCTACATTGCTGACACTTGATTCAGCCTGTCTCTCCTTAGACATAGCAGGTTGAGCCTGAGCACTCTCTGAATCTTCCTCAGCTCCTATTGGAAAGAGTTTTCCTTTAATGGAGCTTGAGAAGTATCCAATTTTCCTTAAAGATCAGTAATTAAACATATTAATGTGATCACAGTGTACTCAGGCATCCACTAATCTCACCATGCCTTTCTTAATCAACTGTTTAGAAATAAATTGACCCAAAGGATAAATGTTCATTCGGGCGTCACTTTGGAAACAATAATTGAGGTACCTGACCTTGTTCCTTGGGAAGTTTAACTTGATATCACTTAACAAAAGATACATTATGTACATACCAGGGTACAAAATCTTTTCTATTTCTACCATTCTGGGAGCTATTCATGTCACAACAAATTTAACCACGATCTTCTGATCTGGTTCTAAATCATTCACCATAATTTTCTTAATATTAGATGTTCCAAATAGAAAAGACATAATATCCTAATATTTATGAAAATCATCTCTTATATTCTTCAAATAAAAATGAGAAAATCCCCCATGAGATCATTTGAGAATCTGACCAATTTCGACTGACGATATTGAGACATCCCTATCCTCTATTTTAGCCATCATACTATCCTCAGTATCCCCCAGGAAAAACTGTACAGATTTGAAGAAGAATCTACGTTCTACCTCATACAGAAATTCTGTATTTTCACTATTGAATGTATGTTCAAGGATCTGGAATTACAGTGCTTGTTTTAATAGTAGATTTGTCTTAAATAACCAGTCGTGATCGATTACATTGCCCTGTAAGATTTTTCTTCCTTCTGATCATTGCCAATTGACATTTCAGGGCTCATCTTCACTGGCTCATTTAGTCCTTACCATCTCTTTGATAATCTTTGAAGGTTTTAAGGTTATGGTTTCAGAGTTTTGAAGATTAAGGTTTACGAGCAGAGATTCGGTTTGCAGATTTGAAAAGCATTCGATGGAAATGAAGTAGTTTAGAGTCGAAATGGTTTCTGAAAACCTTGATTCCTGTGTTATTAATAATCATTAAATATACTAAAAGATAGATTACACGGATAAAAGAAAATTATTCTATTTTAAAAACAAAATACCAAAAGAAATATTTAAGCGGAATAAGAAAAAACATTGTGAAATAAAATTTTATTTAAAATCAAATAAACCTAGCTCCCCCTTAATAAAATAAAACCTTGGAGTGGGATGTGGTTTCGTAAAAATATATGCTAATTCAATCTCAATATTTATAAATTCTAAAAATATATCCCTTTTAATAACATGATCTCTTAAAAAGTGATGCCTTATATCAATGTGCTTAGTTCTATAATGACTAGTAGGATATTTTTAAATATTAATTTCACTTGTATTATCACATATAATAGGTGTATTATTACAATTCAATACAAAGTCCATATGATTTTTTTTCATCCGCAACACTTGTGCATAGCAACTGCCAGCAGAAACATATTTTGCCTTAGCTGTTGACAAGGCAACTGAATGTTGTTTCTTAATTTACCATGACACAAACTACTATCCCAAAAAGTGACATGTTCCTGATGTGCTTTTTCTATCTAATCTAAAACATCCAATGTAAGTATTAGAATATGAAATCAAATTAAAATTAGATGTTTCAGGATAAATAAGAGATTGAAAAACAGTTATTTTTAAATACCTAAAAAATACTTTTAACATCAGTTGGATGAGATTCATTAGAATCTGATTGAAATCTAGCACAAAGACAGACTGAATACATTATATCTGGCCTGTTAGGAGTAAGACATAATAGACTACCAATCATACCTATATATAACTTGTTGTCAACTTATTTTCCAGTTTCATCCAAATCCGGTTTTATATTAGTACACATAGTATTTGTAAATGTCTTGCTGTTTTCAAGTCCAAATTTCATAAGTAAATCAGTAATGTATTTTCTTTGATTCAAAACATTTCCAAAATATTTTTGATAAAATTGAAGTCCTAAGAAGAAATTTAGTTCTCCCATTATACTCATTTCAAATTAATTTTGCATTAACTTTGAAAACTCATGACAAAGGGTTTTATTAGTTGATCTAGGAATTACATCATCATCATAAATTTGAACTAATAAAACATTATTTTTTATAGTTTTCTTGAAGAGTGTTGGGTCTCCCATTCCAACATTAAAATCAATTTTTATAAGAAAAGAACTTAATCTTTCATACCAAGCTCTAGGTGCCCATTAAAGGCCATAAAGAGTTTTAGTAAGTTTAAAAACAGAATATGGTTTTTGAGAATTTTCAAAACCAGGAGGTTGCTCAACATAAACTTCCTCAATTAAATAACCATTTAAAAAAGCAGATTTAACATCCATCTGAAATAATATAAAATTCATATAATATGAATAGGCTAAAAATATTCTAATGGCTTCTAACCTAGATACAGGTGCAAAATTCTCATCATAATCTGTTCCATATTCTTGATTGTATCCTTTAGCTACTAATATTGCTTTATATCTAGTTATTGTTCCTTGGTCATCCTGTTTATTTCAAAAGACCCATTTGGTTCCTATTACTGAATAATTCTTAGGTCTTTCCACTAATTCCCGAACTTCATTTATTTTAAATTGGTTTAATTCATCTTGCATTTCTATTACCCAGCATTCATCATCTACTTCTTCATCTATAGTCTGGGGTTCTTTTTGAGATAGGAAGGTAGAGAATTGCACTAGGTTTCCCAAGTTTCATCTAGTTTGAATTTTTGTATCTAAGTCACCTATCAAATTTTCTAAATGGTGATTCTTTAGGGTTCTAGACTATCTAGGAAAAACATTTAAAGGTTCTTCAGTATCATGTTCTTCTGAACTGGATTGAATTTCTTTTATATCATTTTCAAAATAATTCTTTAAGTTCTCAAGTCTCATGTTATCATTACAGTCACGTTCATCCATTTGATCTGTCCTTTTCTCAAAGGGATCAGATTCATCAAATCTCACACGAACTGATTCTTCAACAATGCCTCACTTCTAATTATAGACTCTATAAGTTTTGGAGTTAGCAGAATATCCTAAGAAAATACCTTCACCATATTTTTCATCGAACTTACCAAGATTATCTTTGGTATTCAAGATGTAAACCTTGAATCAAAAAACATGAAACTAATTTACATTAGGTTTTCTGTTATTCCATAATTCATAGGGTTTCATTTTTAAAATAGGTCTAATTAAAACTCTATTAATTATATAGCAAGATGTATTCACGTCTTCTCCCAAAAAATATATTGGTAGGCTATATTCATTGAACATAGTTCTAGCTATTTCATGAATTATTCTTTTTCTCCATTCTACAATCTCATTCTGTTGAGGTGTTCTTGGTGCAGAAAAGGTATGTTTAATACCCATGTTTGAGAAAAAGGAATTAAATATCTGATTCTCAAATTCTCCACCATGATCACTTCTCAATGATATTATATTAAAACCTATTTCATTTTGAACATATTTTTAGAAACTTTCAAATAATGTAAAAGCTTCATTTTTAAATTTATGAAAAAAATCCATGTAAATCTTGAATAGTCATCAACTAAAACATATAAATATAATTTTCTAGATAAGATTTCTAATATTGAGGGTTTAAACAAATCCATATGAATATGTTCTAGAATTTTATATGTAGCAACTCTATTAACAGATTTGAAGGATCTTTTGTGTTTCTTGCCAAGTTAACATGCATCACAAAATCATTCACATTAAAATTTAAGACTCGGTTAATAAAAAACGAAATGTTTCTTAGATAAATTATTTAAAACATATATATTGCAATGTCTAAGTCTCCTATGCATGATCCAAGATTCACTTACTTTAGCACTCAAGCAGTTTACTTGTTGTTTACACAAAGAATTTAAATCCAACGTATAGACATTTTCAGTTCTTGGTGCTTTAAATTTAAACAGTTTATCTTTAGAAATAGTACATCAATTGTTAGTAAAATCAACAGTATATCCATAATCACAAAGTTGAGAGATTCTTATCAGATTGTGGTTTAATCCTTATACATAAAGTACTTTGTTGATTGATAATGTTTGTGGATCTCCAATATTTCCAATGCCAAAGATTTTTCCTTTGGCATTGTCACCAAATGTGACAAGTCCTCCTTCATTTTGAGTGAGTGAAGAAAAATTCAATGAGTTTCCACTCATATGTCTTGAGCAACCACTGTCCATGTACCATATATATTTTCTTCTCTGGTGGCATGCTACCTGCAAAGACATTCTAACAAACTGTTTTGGTACCCATATTTTGTTGGGTCCAGGGGTGTTAGCTAGAAATGTTCTGGGTATCCAGATTTTCTATGTTCTTCTAAAATCATCTGAATCATATAAGTCTTTTGAAACATAAGATTTCTTAATACCCAAAATTTGAGGTTGTCTTAATAAACAGTTTTTAGCTATATGTCCCTTTGTCCAGCAAATGTTACACTTAACCTTTTTAGAGCTAGGAACAAAATAATTTTTATATAGCTTAGGTTTTTCTCCTTTACTGTCAATTCTAAATCTCTCCTTTTTAATGATAGTTTTTCGAATAATTTCATTTAATGAATTCTATCCTTTTCTAAAAACCAATGCAGTCTGTTTGTAAGATTCTACTTCACCCTGCAGTGTTTTTATTCTTGACTCAAAATTAACATAGTTACTGTTAATCGAATTGTATTTATCAGTTAATTATTATGTTGTTTCATCATTGTATCTCTTTCATCTAAAACATCTTAAGTTTATTTTTTAGTTACTTATGTTTCTTAAATAGTGAGTCATATATTTCCTCAAGCATATTGCAGCAGGCTGCAAGATTTTCTTTTCAATAGCTTGATTCAAAATTTAATTCCGAGGAGTAATATGAGTGTACCTCATCAGTTTCTTCCATAAAACACATGTTTTATTTTAGATTGTCTTCTTCTTTATCTGATCTTGATTAAGGAGAGCTACTGGAGTCTTTAGATACACCCCACATGGCTTTCATAGCTTTCTTGTCATTCTTCACATAGTCATTTCATTTGAAGAATTTCTTCTTCATTGCATCCTTCGATTGTGGGCAATCAGTTCTGATATTCCCCATCTTCTTGCATTCATAGCATCTTACTTCTTTATCATCTCTTTTAAAAGATTTTTTGAAGCCTCTTTTCTTGATATAGAATTTTCTAAATTTCCTGGCTAGCTGAGCCAGCTCTACATATGAGTTTGATGAGTCGGAGCTCTCTGATTTAGATTTGACTATTCTTCTCTTTATATTTCTATTCATTTGTTGTGATGTTACTTTCAAGTATTTATATTCTCTTTTGATAAGAAATTTATGGTCATTTGCGTCAACTTGAATTTCAGCTTCATACATCATCAGTGTACCAATCAGCTCTCTCATGGTTAGATTTTTGATAGGTGTTGATTGTCTGATTGCAGCAGAGATAACATTCCATCGAGTAGGAAGTACCCTCAATACTTTTAATGTTTTATCAGCCTGTTTGATAGGTTCTCCTAGAGCTCTTATATTATTGACAATTTTTGTCAATATCACATTCATTTGGGTGATGATATCCCCTTCAAACATTCTGAAAGTATCAAATTTCAGTTGTGAAGTTTCATATCTCATTTGTCTCACATTGTCTGTTCCTTCATATTCCACAGCTATTGTTTTCCACATCTCATATGTTGTTGGGAACTGAAATACTCTTTTAAATTCATCTGGTCCTAGACCGCAGATGATTGCATTCATAGGTTTCGAATTCATATCATACTCTGCCTCTGTAGTAACACTCCATGTCTCAGGATTTTCAAGAATTTCATAAGGAGTCAGAATCATTGAATAGACATTATATATGAGGTTTTTCGGATATATTATCATGCGCAATTTCCAGCAGCCATAGTTTTCTCTAATGAAATATGGTGCTCTGATCATGGACATCCCTTCTGTTGTATCAGTCATGATGCTCTGTTATATAATCTTTCAAAATCTTCTTGTGTTCTAACGCTCTATCAGAAGCACCTCCTCTGATATCAATTGTTGGATCGTGAATATACATATTATACACAAGAGGGGGGTGAATTTTGTCTTTCATATTTTTTTGTTAACACTTCAATTGATCAGGATTTTTCCTCTATGCTTTATCAGATTTCATCATGCAGCGGAAATAGATAAAACCAGGGACACAAATATGTATAGTGGTTTGGGGAACAGAAGGCCCATAGTCCACTCCACAAACACTCAGCTCCAAGAGCATGGTGATTTTCACTATCTGGTCCTTGTTTCAACAGACCGGTCCACAACTGGATACAGGCAGTTGACACCTTTACAATCCAAGTAAATACAAAGCCTTCTAGTTCAAACACGAACCTACACAGCTTAGTACGAGAAGCTCACTACTCAAGAATAAAAAGAATTTCAGAATGATGTTTTCCAGTTGATCTTCACAATTGCAACAGAATGCAATTGACAACAGATGGATCATTGTCTCTAGAAATATGGATTTTCAAAACAAAGAAAACATGAGTCGATCCGGTTGCAGTAGATATAGAGATATAGTTCACAACTTCAGCAGTAGTATATCCTCAGTAGATATTCGATGCAGAACAAGTGAATCTTTTATCGAGTTCCTTCTTCTTAAATGAACAGATCTTTAACGATCCTTTTTGAATCAGCATATCAACGTGATTTTGTGTTGTCCCTTTTTTCACCCTTTTTAATAATAGATTGATCATCATTCTCCTTTATATGGTGTTTTTTAAAAGGGAACATATTTAATAAAGATGAGCATTTCTCCTACACATTTAGATCCATTAAAGTTGTCTTCTGATTTGCAATATTCAACAATTTGAACTTACAGAGTAGTCGTAACTTCTCTTAAAACTCGGCATAAAAATCTACTTTGAATTCGATCTTTAATCCAATGATAAAATGGATTTGAATTGGTCAAAGTTGTACTTTAAAAAAAATTAAATCTGGCTTGAAATCCGCCCAATAATCTTCTTGCTGACCGTTGCATAAAAATATCATCTTTCAAACTTTCTGACGCCAAATGTATGGTTGATGATGTGGCCTCCAAACATAGGGTTGATGACATAGTCTTCAAACGTATGGTTGATCTTTCATACTTTTTCTTCAACTCTCAAACATATGATAAAATATCCATACTTTTCCTTGATCTTATGATTGTTTACAAAAGTAAGGTTGATGAACCATACTTTTGAGAAACAAACGTAACGTTTAGTACTTACGTACTGTTCTCCTCCCATACTTTTCTGATAACCAAAACGTAAGGTTACTTCCTAATGTAAGGTTCTTCTTCCATACTTTTCTAATTACCAAAATGCAATGTTCCTTCCTAACTTAAGGTTATTCTTCCATACTTTTCAGAAAACGTATGGTTGTTTTACCATAATTTTCTCTTATATCAAAAAGAATACACGCTTTTAATCATTATGCTACATTTATCCACGTAGGGTATGAACATTGATTCCAGGATGCGCTTAAAGAAGATTTTGAACAAGTAAGGTATGAACAGTGATTCCAAGACGTACTTAAAGAAGATTCTGAACAATTAATAAATTCTAGTAATTTCAAGAGTAAAATAAATTAATAATTTCCTGCAAAATACTAAATAAAATCATTATAAAATAACTAAGGGTATTTGTGAGTATTAAAATTATCATAAAGTGACAGAGTATTTTCTTCAATAATCTCCCCCTTTAAATAACATTATTATGTATTGTTGAAAACAATACTTTTCTCAACATCCATCACTTCAAGTTGTACAGTAATGTAGCCAACTCAAGATCATGAGTGGGATAGTTCCACTCGTGGGGTCTCAACTGCCTTGACCTATACGCCAGAACCCACTCATCTTACATTAGAACAGCCCCAAGTCTGATCCCGGACGCATCACAAAACACGACGTACTTCTTACCGGGCTCTGGTAAGATCATGATAGGTGTGGTCGTCAACTGCTTCTTCAACTCTTGGAAGGCGTTCCCACATGCCTCAGAACACTCGAACCAAATTCCCTTCTCTCCCAAGCCTGAGAGTGGAGCCACCAAGTGAGAGAAATCCTAAATGAACATTTGGTAATACCCATCCAAACCTAGAAAACTAAAAACATTAGAAAAACTCTTGGGCTGCTCCCAATATACAATCGCCTGGACTTTCTCTGGATCCACTGACACACCTACCTTCGAGATGAAGTGACCCAGAAAATGCACCTCACTTATCCAAAATTTAAACTATGATATCTTGGCGTATAGCTGATGCTCTCTTAGCGTACCCAAGACGATGTAATGATATTGGGCATGATCGTCATGAGTTTTCGAGTACACTAAGATATCGTCAACAAAGACGTCCACAAACCGATCTAGATATGGATGAAATATCTAGTTCATCAAAGCCATAAACAATTCTGGTGCATTAGTCAATCCAAAAGGCATTACCACAAAGTCAAACAACCCATATCGACTAGGTAAAGCTTTCAGCAGTACGTCAGAAGACCTCAACCTCAACTGGTGATAACCCTACCTCATATAAATATTAGAAAACACCATTGCACCCCAAAAATGATCAAACAACTCATCAATTATATGAAGAGGGTACCAATTCTTCCATGTCATTTGATTTAACATTAGATAGTCAACACACAATCTCAACGACCCATCATCTTTCTTTTAAAAAAGCACAGTAGATCCCCATGGAGAGGTAAAAGGATGGATAAACCCCTTACGCTCCAACTCCTCAAGTTGAACCTTCAGTTCCTAGAGTTCTATCGGTGCCATTTGGTATGGCGGAATAGAAACTAGTTGTGCTCCCGGTAGCAACTCTATCATGAACTCAACATCCCTATCGGGTGATAACCTCGAGAAATCCTCCAGAAACACATCCTACAACCGATCCACCATAGGAGGAAAAATAGATTGTTCTCCTCTTTCATTATCATCAAGCATGAGATGTGTCACTCGAGCCGTGAGTCCATGCAACAGGTGACCAAACAGTCTTGCACACCCTGCTTGAACATCCCATTTTCCATGGTGGACATAAGTGTCACCCTCAAGTGACCTGAACAATACTCTGCGGTGATAACAATCTATATGCTCCCTATACAACACCAACCAATCCATTCCCAAGATGTGGTCAAATCCTGACATCTCAATAATGAAAAAATACCACAGAAAACGATACCCACCAACTTCCAAGGCATACCCCTTTCATTGCTTGATATCCTCATCCCACACCCCAAACGGAGTGTCAATTGACATAACTCCACACACCCTCTCCACATGTAAACACAGTGCTACCACAAGCTGACCAGAGATAAAAGAGTGTGTGGAACCTGTGTAAAATAACGAACTAGAAAAAGTAGAAGCTACATGTATCGTACCTCGAATAGTCGACAGTCTGGCCTCGCTATCACCAGGTGAAAACTGAACTGCCTGAAGCTGACCTACCCCTCTACCCTTGGATCTAGACTAAACACCCTATGTCGCACTTCCCTACTGGCAGGAGAGATCTTTCCCTGGAGATCCACATCCACCACCCCTACAAGTATGGCCCATGGAGCTCTAACTGCCTGCCTGATATGGGGCAACTGATCCCCTTCCCATACCCAGCACCTACTTTTCATCATCATGCTCACCGGCCTATCGAGGGTTACTGCAGAACCTCTGCACATTCCACATCATGCTGCATGAACAACACTCAACTAGGGGTCAAGGACACTGACCATGCATATGCCACGGCCTACCGTACTAATATCAGAGCACTTCATTCCCACTCATAGAGGTTGACCCTCTCTTCTGACCACCTTGATGGAAACCTTCCAAACGATGCTTCCGACCTTCAGAAGATACACCACTCATCTTCCCATCTGGCACGACAATCCCACCACCCAAGGATCCCTTCAGGTTCCCTTCAGTGATGAGTGCTGGATCCATAAACTCTGCAAACTTCTTCAAGTAGAATATATTCACATGAGACCTGATCCTATGTCTCAACCCATCCTGGAAATTCCTTGCTATCACTGCCTCATCCCCAGCTAACACTGGGACAAAGCTTCGCAAATCATTGAAGCGACTAGCATAGTACATCACAGATAGTGATCACTGAGTCAGGATCACAAACTCTGCAGCCCACTCCTGCTTCAAATTCTCTGGGTAGAAGTGTTCCAGAATCTTTTCCTGAAAAACCATACATGGCATTCCCTCATCCTACTCAATCTGAGCCTGAATGTCCCACCAACGCCTTGCCTGGACCTGCAACATGTAAACGGATAGCTTTAATAGCTTTTCAACTGGTGTCTCACAATGGTCTAGTATCATCTAGATAGACTCTAACCAAAACTCTGCTGCTTCTCGCCCACCCTCTGCAGTGATGGTCAGAGGGTGCTGCAGCTGAAACTTCCTGGTCCGCTTAAACAATACTCGGTGCAACCCGCCTTGGGTTCTGATCCATCTTCTGTATAAGGTGAACCAAGTTATCATGTAACTGGTCTTCTCTAGCTTCAATGATCAGAAAATTTTCTTGCACTTCTACCGGAGGAGTGTTCTTAGCGACATCCTCCCGCTTCCCAACTGGAAACCGACGTCGTAGTTGCAACTTTCTACATTTACAAACATGAGATTTAGCATACATACCTTAAAACATTCATGACATACTCAAAGATCACTTTACTAGCTACAACAACCCATTTTCATATGAGAATTTAACAACATTAGCACCTCAAATTCATCGCCCTGACCTTCCCTACCACGGGCCATGGTCCACATGGGGTAAACAACAATGCACTACCACAAATCTCACACAACATTTTACACAACATTTTCCACTTCATTTCAACCCTTCTGTTTCATTAAACTACATTTACCTACTTTTTTTATTTCATTCTTCTCATTATTTCATTGTTTCATGAAATGCATAATGCACCCTACCTTCCTGCCTCACACACCCATATCGTGTGTGTGCTTAACACGATGCATGCCACATATCTCCCTAGGTGTATACAATGATGCATTGATGCAAATCCTCGTGCCATAAAGTCCATGAGCCAAATATCATAAAATTGTTACATAAAACTACATGTACATCACCCAACAGTGAAATATCATCAACTGTAACAACACACAACCAAGAACAACATTTCCGACCAAGGGTGAATAGGGTTTTCCCTTGTACATGGGTAAGCTACTCCCAAAAACGAGCTCATTACCAAGGCCTGACACTTCTTAACCCTTGGCTACCGACCCCAAATAACAAGACCTTAGAGAAGGAGAAGAATGAACTTCTATGATACCACTTTGTAACGTCCCCAACCTGGAAGCCACTAAATAGGTGCTCTAATCCGTGAGGTTACATTACATTAAGCGCGCCTCCCCATACGCCAAAGGTTGATGACTAGTAGTGGGGGTCTATGAAGTCAATTGGGGATACTATACGCCCTTTTTATAATAGTAATCCACAACAGAAGTTAATGAAGTAGCGGAAACAATAACCAATAAACAAGAATCATGTATAACAACCATTTCCAATAATAAATATGTCATGTCATACCACAAGTGCAAGAGTGAACAAAACCCCAATATAAAGAGAGCGGCCAAAATCCACAAAATGGTCTCGACTCCATGTCTGGATCCTCCACCAAGTGCTACCTAGGTCCACTCAACTATCTAGCAAGGACCTTTTCCCTTCTCCTGACCTGTAAACATGAAGTATGCTCGGGTATCCAATGGTGGCCCAAGAAGGGTGTGATTACAACTTAGTAGGCCACCACCAATGGTGTCTACAAAATATCTAGTATAAACAAGTAGTTCATGCAAAAGGGATATTAATGATAATTATGGATTAATTATATAAGGTTCCATTAACAAGTTCAGATCCAAATCCATTTCCTTTTCTATTACCATTCATTTATTACCAATCATCATCACTTACCATTTCATCACATTTCCGTGGGTTAATCATATACCTTATGTTACATGGGCCTAAGGCCAAAAATCACACGCAAGAGGGTAAACACATCCATATCCTATCTCACGAGGACTAAAACCATCATAGAAACCATAACCTCACCTCGATGCCTCAGTTCGGGTGGATGCAATTTTTAGGAGAATAGACCCTCAGTCCCCTTTCCAAACCTATGCATTTTGGGTGGAGTTCAGAGCAACGGTCCTCCCTCGACCCGTTGGCATAGTTCCTGAAGTCATACCTCACTCTACCATGACATCTGCACATGGTTATATATATAAGTAACCATCAACCATCAAAATAATTGCCCCTTGTATAATCAATTCACAACAAACCACAGGGGAATTCACATCTTGCCTTTACCCATTAGCACATTACCATTTCACATCATTTAACCATTCACCCAATTCCCATGTGTTATGCCTATCTCACTAAGAATTCAACACTAAACCCATAACCTATCCCATTATGGTCTTAAATTAGTACACACATTAACCCATTTAACACGTTTATCATTCCATGAATCAACCATTCATGCCAACATGATAATCAAGGCTATACAATTCATTACAACAAGGTCACTAGTTTAATATCAATCCCTAAGACGGGGAGAAGCCAGAACATCCCATAGACGGTCCTATTTAGGTCATGTCATTCTCAATGCATCCCATGGGGATCATGAGAGTTCCCTTTTACCATTTCAAACACCATTATTACTAGACATGCTAAGGTAATTCAAAAAATAACCAAAGGGAAAAACGAACACAACTAAACATGCACAAAATACCCAAAAAACAATGGGATATAACATGTAGACCACATACCTTGAAACTGTAGTTGAAAGCACTCTCAAATGAGTCCTTAGACCTCGATCCAACTAACCTTTGGAGCTTCAATTGAAAACTCACCCAAAAGATAGGGTTTTAGAGCTTCAGAAGAAGAGGGAGAGAAGATAGAAACCCTAAACCAAAATGACAAGCAAGGATGGGATTAGTCTTACCCAGAGCTTCGATATGCAACCAACAGCACCAAGAACACCTTAGAAACGAGGGAGATCGATATCTTGGATCCTTTGAGAGATTTGGTTCGTCCCTGGGGTAGAGAGGGAGGAAATGTGAGGAAATACCGAGTTGGGGTTTAAAAGCCCAGAGTGGAGATTTTTTATTTTTTCCCAACTTTAAGTGGTCACATGGTTTGTCTAAACGGTTTGGAAAACCATGTGCAAACCATGAAAATGACACTTTACAGAGGAGGAGGGGTTGCATGGTATGGATGCACGGTTTAGAAAACCGTCCTCAACCCGTGCACATGTTTCTGTCCGGAGGAGGAAGGGTCGAACGGTTTCGCCTGGGCAGGCCGCACGGTTTACCTGGTTATGTCTAGCCTGTGTGCCCTATTCTGTCTTGCCCATATTTCCTTTCATTCATGCCCCAAACCCCCAGAACACCCCCAAGGCCTCTCAAAAAATCGAGAAAAATTTTAAATCCCCAAAAACAAAGGGTTTAAACCAAAATACAACAAAAACTTACCTTTCCAAAAACCGGGATCTTACAATTATATTAAGGAATAACACATCAATATCCATAATCAATCAATAAAACCAAAATATTGATACAAGAATTTCTATAAATATATAAAATTACCTCTTAATTACCATCAATATGATAAAACATAATGAATGCATTATACTAAATGGTTATATCACTACCTTCATATTACACCATAAAATACATAATAACATTATTCCCAAATAGTCATTTATTTTTAAATAAATGGTTATATATATATATAAATGTATATATATACATTTATGAACCAAAACACACCTCCCGAAATAGAAATAATCACCTCAAAATAACAAATAAAAAAAATAAATCGATCCTAAAATATGATTCTTAAAAAACATAATTCTTATTTATCAAATAGTTTAATAAAAAAATATTCCACATTAACAAATACATCATGTATTATAGGTATAGTCATTACACCATTATCCCTATTTGGTTGTTAGTTCATTCCTTGGAGCCTTGTTGGATACAAATGTTCGTCTATAGATAGGCACATTCTCCATTTTCAAGAACAATATTAATAAAATTCATATTGTTTTTCGAAAAACATTATGAAAATCCCCAAAAATATCATTAAGCATCAAATTAAATTTCAACAACATAGTTATCTAGGATATAATACATACAGTTCAAAATTTTAATTACACATAATTTTCACATTATCAATGATAACATAAACCTCAACTGTTATTAATAAATTTAATTTATATCTATAATACAAATTAAAAGAATTCCCAAAATTGATTTTTCCATAAAAAATACTTCACATTAGGGTCACATATACCATAGACATCGATTAAGACTAAATAAAGGTCTCCAAGGTACATCCATAACATAAAACTCATAAGTCATATTTTTTATATTAAAACATAATTACCATTATAATTATTAACAAATGATGGTGCCTAAAAATATAAATCTCTCATTATTTATATCATAAAATCTTTGTAGTTTGAGAAGGTCCTCACAAATAGTTATGGGGTTATGTTACTTGGTCTATTTTATTCTTAAATCCTAATCCCATGGTTTCTAAAAATATTTTTCAAATGCAAAATGTATAAACCCCAAACTGAAAATCCATGATTTAGTGGTTTCTTTATTACATTTTCACTAGATGAAAGGAATCATATCTAGAAATACTAATTATATTATTAGTCATTTAAACTACATAAAAACTCGAACATTATATTTGAAAAATAAATATAAAACATAGTTAATGTAAATATTATATATACTTGAACCCATTCAATGATACCAACTTCTTATCATTTGGAAAGAAAAAAATATAGGTTATCTCAGGTTCTTAGTTGGGTTTATATATTTTGTAAGCTATCAAGAATAAATAAAGCTTAATCAATATAGAATTGAGAATAATTGAAAACACATGTCATTTAATCAATAACTTCATCACGATACATAACGAATAACAGAATAACTAATTTAACAAATGTTAATATTTCTCCCAATAAAATTGATCATGAACCATCCAATGAAAGAATAATGATGGTATAATTAAATCTTATACCTATTTATGTATAATAAAAATATATGGTAATGATTTTTAATGAATATAAATTCCAAAAAAATAATATTAAAATCAATATTTAAAAACATTTCAATTTGAACTTACATATTAAATATAAAAAAAATCTTGAATAATAAGAAAGGCCTTCTGTTTAAGAGAATTATTCAAACATTTAATGCAAGCGTCCAATTAATGACTTATCATGATTGTGTGATAATCATTTCATACCATGTATGTTAAAAAACCTACTTTTTCATTTTTTTTAAAAAGGGAAAAAGTTTCCATTTAAAAAAAGCAACAATAAAAATATTTTTATACATTTTTTAATAAATTATTTTATGAGTATAAATTTATTTAATAAATAATGGGTAAATATTGAAACATTTAATTAATTTTCAATATGTAAATTATTGATATGGATTATTTTTGATCGAAAGGATATACAATATTGGATTTTCATTAAAAAACACTTCCTCAATCATACTAATTACCAAAGAGAGGAACATTGTACTATTACATTAGAATTTAATGAATAACTATAGTAGAATAAAATGAAAGGGTTTTATTATATAATGAATAAAAAATTTACTTCAATGTAGATTGAAGCTTAAATAGTTCCGATTATAATGAGATTAAAAAATAAAACATTCACCATTGGTTGATTTGGAACCAGAACCCCCATGATAAAAATAACATAAAATAACACATTAAAAGAGATGAATATAAATATATTAATGAAATTATATATCATTAAGGAAATATATGCACCAAAAATTAATAGAAAAGTTCGAAATACTAAATATATCTCAATTAATATATAATTGAGATGAATTCTTTTACAAAATTATTTCCATTGTTGAAAGAATAAATAATTTAATTGATTTTTTGTTTCAAATGTAAAATAAATTAAAATAAATGAAACAAAATCATATAATCATCAAAATTCATTACCCACAAAATCATATAATATATAAGGAAATGCAGAGATAATATAGCCCAATAAAATATTGTATTTTGAAACACTTACCACATTGTAACATTCGAATCATATCCCTTTTGAGGAAACAATATTAATTAATTCAAAAAATACCATAAAGAATTATGGATTCATGATACAAAATTCAAAAGGTTATTATATACTATTGTGACATAGGATAATCATACATAGATATCAAATTTTTTTTTTGATAATTTATTACATTACTCAAAACACCCTCATATAGATCATAAAATCATTATGCCATTGGAATCATGGAAACATAAAAAACATCTTTATAGGTGAACTACATCATCTCCCACTAAAGCTTACATATCTAGAACATTTCATAGAAATATCATAAATATATCATTACTTTATAACCTAGAAAAAGAAATATAATAATGGGTTATCTCATATTCTTAGTAAGTGTAAAAATGTAGATAAATAAAAATAATTTGAACATAAGGGTATGATAATTTGAGAAAAACATTTCAAAACAATTCCCTATATACAGAAGATTACAATTTTGAGAAACTTAATAAATATTTTAATTCATAAGAAGTGACTTATATGATATTAAAAAAACATGATCCATGAGATAATAGCACTTGAATAAGACATGGATTTTTGTTACAAACATAAGCATAGAAAATATTTTACATGGAAGTGGGAGATTTCTTCCAAGTCTATCATTATGGGGTGGGTTAACTGCCCTAACCATCATTGTAATCATGGTTCACTCCCAAGTTAATCCTAGTTGAAAAGGTCCATTACTGAACTAGGTTCATTCACTATTACAATAATGTCCCTATTATGAGACAAATAACTATACCAAATGTATTTGGAGGGATATGTTGGTCCCATACATCCTATAATTTAAAAAATAAATTTGTTTTCCAATAGGACATATAATACTCATAAAGACGCATGAAATGAAATGGGTTTCAGAAACAACTCATCATATCATATCCTTTGTAAAATAGATTGGTTTCACAATCATTTAATAATTTCATCATTGAATTACCCGTTTTGAAAGAAGAAACATTCAAAATAATTTGATCATTGTCAAACCTATAGAATAGAAACAGGTTTCATAAATATATTTTAATCCTAAAACATTCATTGAAATAATAATAATCATATCCATTGATTATATCCCTTATAAGGCATAAATTACATCAAGAGATGTCATCCTAGAAGAAGAATTATTTTCATTGATAAATCACATTGAATGGTTCATGTGGGAATTAAAATTTCATTAATAATATTGTTTTTAAAATATTAATTAAATAAATATTTCATAAATCATTTTATTTGAATATATATTTGAAAACATGTAAATGAATATTTTAAAAATCATTTAAAACATTTCATGATGAACATACCCCTTCCACTTTTAAAAAACAGTTTTTAGAATAAAACATTTTTAAATTTATTTTCATTGAAGATATCCTTGTAAACTCATAAATAATGCTTCAAAAAATAGTAGTTCTGATTGTGTGAAAATTCAATCATGCGGTACAATTTAAAATTAATACCCCATTCACATTTTCATTAAGGGATTCATGAGTTTTATTTGGAAAATGAAATGAAAATTAAATTTAAAATGATTTTCTAATCTTCCAAAAAATTTAAAAAAAATTATTAAAAAAAATTGTAAATAGTAAAACATTTTTTAAATAATTTTTAACAATAATAGGTTTTGGATGAAAATGGATTTCCGACTGAAGAGTGAAATAATGTTTTATTTTAATAAAAAATTCTCATTTTTTACCATGTGTGGAAAATGGTTATATTAATATCATGATTTACCAATTGACAGTGAATTTCATCAGTTTCGTGATATATATATAATAGCATTTTACCATTACAAACATAATCTTAAACAATCATGTTAAATAATGATATTGTAACATAAAATATTTATAAATTTGAATATATTTTAACATAAGTAATATGAAGGAACATTATTAAATGAAACATAAAATATAACGACAAAAATTAAATTAATGATATTACTTACCCAAGGGTTTTATATAGACCTCATAACATATGATAGGTGTATAAAAAACACTTGTATCAAAGATTGATAATTGAGGAAAACATCCTTCACATTGTAACATCCCATTACTTTAATTCTAACTAAATTTAAATTTTTCCTTTTGGATTCATTTTTATTTTTTGGAGTTTTTCTGACTATGAATTAGAATGATAATTGTTATGGTAATGTCAGGGATTTCCAGGAATTTTCATCATAATAATCAATTAGATGTTGTTAATTGTGAAGTTACATGATGTGTAATGGGATTAAATGATATGTAATGCTTACCCAACATATCATGCGAGTTGAATACATAACCTCATGAAATTTCACATCGTGTAAGGTTTTCAAATCATGTAATTTGACAAATAAATTTATAATTAAGAACGAAACACTTTTTTTATTCATAACATAAAACAAATGGATTTTATGATTTTTAAAATATTACACACAATGTAATTCCAAGAGTAATTGATTGTACGGTGTCATAGAGATGTATGAGATTCATTCTCCTTTTTAATGTTCTACTCTCAGTTGGAGCTCTTACCCTAGGTTTGATTGGTTGACACACATCCATCCAGATCACTCCATTATGGGATTTATCAGAATGAATATGATCCATGTATCATCAGGTAAGTCCTCATAACAGTTTCTATCTCCTATTTTATTGAGGCACCATTTATGGTAGGGATGGGTAATCATAATTTTTTTTTTCTATCAATTCATTTATGTCTCTATTTGAGAATTATCTTATGATAGAAGATATTTTGGTTTCCAATCCCAATTATCCAAAGATGATTAATTTTCTACATATTCAGTGTAATGACCCACCAATTCTCACTGGCTTGAGAGTACAACGAGTCATTACTAGGCCATAAGCGACATCCCCAAGACACCAAAGTCTGGTAATAAATTCTAAAGGGTTACAAATACCAGTGGGGGATGATTTACCCTTTATGAAATAAACCAATAAACATACCAAGAAAACCCAAACATTCACTATATGATGAAGGAAAAAATGAAAGACAAGTAAATAACTTCATGTATCTCACAACCACATCAATGTAAGCAACAACGGAAAAATAAACAAGTATCAAAGTATACAACTGATAAATTATACATGACTCTCCAAAGACCTCATAACTCTATTCTCCACAGGCTCCAAGCTCTAAATTCTCCGAATAGCCCAAACATTACGAGGTAGTTCTAAACATGTTGGAATCATTACCTTTTCCCTTTTCCTAGAAGATAGTATCTACAAATGCACCAATGTTCCAAAGTAGGGGTGAGTATATAACTTAGTAGGTTTTCTACCAATGACTTCACTACTCACACCACTTGGATAGAAGAGTTACAAAAAATTATATAAATTTTTTATGTAAAACAATTTCTCAAAAATAGTTTGTAACTAATTATAAACAATTTTTCAGAACCATTTATTGCCAGAAACATACAACTGAAATTGAAACCAATTTTCCTAGCAACATATTTTCAAAGAATAATAATTATTCTATCTTTACTACCATTTCACAGTATCCCTTTATCAGTATACCCAACCATTCCTCAAACCCTTGGAACCAACCATGCATGCAACATTATGACAATTCCATACTGATGAGAGGTTTTTTGTCGATCTACATTGTCGTCACAAGGTAATTGTTTCTGATGTTCCATTAACCCTTTGGCACCGAGCACAAGGTAATATTTCAACCAATCCCCATGTATGAAATTCCCATGTTCAATTAAACCATTTTCACCAAGAATAAGGTCATATTTCAACCAATCCCCATATTTGCAACATGAACACACACAACATATTCCTAACGATCATGAAAATACTACCCTTTCAATAAAACACTTTTTTATTGAAAACCATTTCTATCAAAACCATTTACATTACAAAACATTTCAATTTCATACCACATAAATAATACTCCATTATTATAGAAGACCATTTCTATTGAAAATATATTTTCCATTAACCATTTAGAAATTATAGAAAATTCATAATTTAAAATCCTCATTTTAAATTCATGAAACTAAACCCACTTCTGCACAGTTATTCACAAAGATCACGCAATTTCACAAAAACCATGAATCATAAAAAATAATTATTTTTCAATTAATTACACAATCAATAAACAAATTTCAATCTATTCTAATAAATTATATTATGATGAGTCAAGTGTGAAGCCACCTCCATCGATCGTTTTGATGAAACTTTGACAACAGACGAAGAACGCGCAAGAAAGCGGGTGGAATATCTAAGAATAGCCTTTGTTATCTTATCCTTAAATGATCACGACTCAAAATTGAATTATTTGGAATCAAAAAATTTAGATCTACCCACTATAGGTTTATATCTTGGAAATAATAGAGGTCGAAGAAGTACATATAAGCAGATGTATAATAAGATGACTAATCCGGAAAGAATGGTGGCATACCTCAAGAATTAGACTCAAAATCACCAATAGAAGGCTCTGGGATGGCTCCAAATCGTGTGTTGATGGTTCCCCAGATTTCTAGGGAGAGTAATCTTGAAATGGGGCCATTTTGAAGCCAAAATGAAATATATAGTGAAAATACGAGTAAGCTCCTAAAAATGGGATCTAGATTTGACCTCTGCGCAAGATTTGACCACATAGTTTGGGCTAACCATTTATGGATTGTGAGACCTTAATTTTGGTCTCAATAATCCTTATAAAACCCCCAAAATCTCCCATCCTTCTCCTTTACCCTTTCTATGGAAACACATTTTTATGGAAACATCCCACTTTATGGAAACACCCCACTTTATGGGAACAACCCACTTTATGGAAACATCCCACTTTATGGAAACAACCAACTTTATAGAAGCACCCATCATTATGGAAACAACCCACTTAATGTAAGTTACTTACTTTATAGAAACAAACTAATTTATGGAAACAACCGACATTATGGAAACACCCACATTTATGGAAACAATCAATTTTTTGGAAACTCTCTATTTTATTTAAAATCCCTATTAAAGACACTCCAATTAAAAAAATGTGAGGAAAGGGGTTATGTACCCGAAAATGTGGGTACTGAATTCTCCCCACAGTTGGACTTTCCATCCTTGGAATGTAGATAACACTCACTGACCAAAATGACTTCTGTCCACTGATCATTCATTTCATTCTCGCGTTCCCAAGTCTCTTCCTGAATATGACCATGTTTCCATAAAATTCTCACTAGGCTGACGCTTTTCCCAGAAAAGACATTCTACTATATGTCCATGGTCCACATAGGGACATGTATCTAAAATGTATCTTCTTCTAGATCACCGTGATCCCATCTGATCACATTTTCAGGAGAACGGTGATTCGTTTTAAAGTGGGATAAAAGTAACACATTATGCACCAGACTAAACCATGGTGGTAATGCCAACCGATATGCCACCTCTCCAAATCGTTCTAGTATCCCAAAAGGGACAATTTATATAGGAGATAACTTTCCCTGCTTCCTGAAAAGTCAATGTTCAAGCCTTAGAGAGATAATCAAGAAGACATGATCACCCACAGTGAACAAAAATGTTCTTCGACGGTGATCTACATAAAATTTATGTCAACTCTGATCTGTATCCTTCCACTTTCTAATTTACTAGATCTTATCCATTATTTCTTGGACAAGGCATGGCCTGACTGGGGATGTTTCGCCCGTTTCCACCCAGAATAGTGGATAACGACAAGGAACCCCAAACAATGCTTCAAAAAGATCGATGTGTATTGATGCTTGATAGTTGTTATTGTATAAGGACACAACTAAGGGTATATGATCCTCCCATGAGCCATCACAATCTATTACACAATCCCATAACTTTTCTTCAAACTTTTTTATCGTCGACTCAGATTTCCCATCCATATGAGGATGATACGCCGTGCTCAAAGTCAACTGAGTCTGAAGGGATTTCATTATGGATTTATGGAAATGAGACGTGAACCTAGGATCTATATCTGAGACTATTGACACTGGTACACCATTCCTCTTTACCACTTCTCAGATATAGATTTTAGAAAGATCCTCCACCATATGAGTTTCACGAATAGGTATGAAATGGGATGACATTGTTTGATGATCCACTATCACCCAAATGGAATCACATTTTTGTACCATTCATGGAAGACCTGTAACAAAATCCATTTCTATCTAATCCCATTTCCATTTTGGGATATGCAATGATTGTAACATACCAACTAGTCTCTGATTCTCTTCTTTAACCTGCTGACAAGGTAAGCACTGCGAGACGATCTCAGCCACCATTCTTTTTCATGCCACTCTTTTGGAACTACACCTTCAATGCCTTTTACATCTTTTGTGTACCTGGACGTACAACCCATATCGAATAGTGGTAAATCATTTTAAAGCATTACCTTTTCCATTGTCTCAGAAGATAGAATCTACAAAAGAACCAAAGTGACAAAGAAGGGGTGAGTATAAAATTCAATAGGTTTTCCGCAATGACATCCCTACTCATGTCCCTAGCAAAGAAGAGTTAGAAACAACTATATAAAACAATTTATAAAAGAAAATTTCTAAAAAATAGTTTATAACTAAATATAAACATGTTTCTAAAACCATTCATTTGCAAAACCATACGTGTGAAATTGAATCCAATTTTTCCATGAAGATATTTTTTCAGAAAAATAACTAAATAATCTTTACAACCATTTCACAATATCACTTTTCGGCATACCCAATGATTTTTCAAACACAAGAAACCAACCAAGAATTCTACATTATGAAAGATCCATACTCATTATCCATTTCTCGTTGATCTAGAAAGAAACCATAAGGTAATTGTTCTCCATGAGCCATTAACCCTTTGGCACAAAGCACAAGGTCATATTTCAACAAAGCCTCGTCTATGAAATTCCCTAATGCCGTTAAACCATTGGCATCGAGTAAAAGGTCACATTTCATCAATTCCCCATATAATAAATTTGAACACACACCACATATTCCATACGGTCATTCCAAAACAACCCATTCAATAAAAACACCTTTTTATTGAAAACAATTTCCATCAAAACAATTTCATTTCCAAACTATTTCAATTCCAACACACTTCAACAAAAAAACTATTTTTATTGAAAACCATTTCTATTGAAAATTAATTTTCTATAAAACATTTAGCAATTATAGAAAATCTATAATTTAAAATCATCATTTTAAATTTGTGAAACTAAACACCCTTTTACACCACTATTCTTCAAGATCACACAATTTCACAAAAACCATGTTTCATCACAAATGAAGATTTTTAGATGAATTGCATAGTAAATAAACCAATTCGAATCAATGAAAATCAATTCTCTCAAGAAGAGTCAAGAGAGAAGCCACCTACCTCAATGGTTTTCACCAAACATTGACAATAGACGAAGAACACTCATGAATGCTGGTCAATTCTCCCAGAACGGCCTTAATTTTCTTATCCTAGAATGATTGCGACTCAAAATTGAATTATTTAGAATCCAAAAACGTAAATCTTCTGCCTATTGGTTCAGATAATAAAATGAATGGAGATCATAGATGTAGATCTATGAAAATCTATGAAAAGAAGACAAATCCGGAAAAAATGGTGGCATACCTTAAGAATCAGTCTCGAAATAACCAAGGGAAGGCTCTTGGATGGCTCCAACTAATGTGTGGAGGGTTATCCATCCATCTAGGGAAATTAATCTCGTAATAGGGGTGTTTTTAAGCCAAAATGCTATATATAGAACAAAAAATTGTAAGCACTTAGAAAATAGGATCCGGATTTGTCCTTTGCGCAAGGTTTGACCACATGGCTTGGGCCAACCATGTATAGATCGTGTGATCTTTCTTTTTTCCCCAATACTCTTTATAAAACCATCAAACTCTTCCATCTTTGACCTTTATGCTTTTTATGGGAAAACATTTTTATGGAAACATCCCACATTATGGAAACACCCCACTTTATGGAAACAACCCACTTTATGGAAACACCCCACTTTATGGGAAAAACCCACTTTATGTAAACCCCACACGTTATGGAAACAATCTACTTTATAGAAACACCCCAATTTATAGAAACCAACCCCTTTATGGTAACATACAACATAATAGAAACACTCAACTTTATAGAAACTCTATTTTATAGACATTTTCTATTTTATAGAAAGTACATATTAAAGACACACCCATTTTAAAAAATGAGGAAAGAGGTTATGTAACTAAAATAGGGGTACTACATTATCCCCAACCTTGTTATTCCCTTCTTCGGAAATTAGAAAACCATCTCAAGCCAAAAAGTGTTTTGATGACTACCCATTTATTTCTTTCTCACGTTCCCATGTCTCTTCCTGAATCTAATAATGTTTCCATAAAACCTGCACTGGGCAGATGTTTTTCCCATGAAAGACGTTCACTTTTCTATCTATGATCTGCATTGGGTTATGTATCAGTGATGCATCTGGTTCTAGCTCAACATTATCCTTTCTGATCACATGGTCAGGATCAATGTGATACATTTTCAACTAGGATACAAGGAACACATTATTCATCGAACTAAACTGTGGTGGTAATGCCAACTGATATGCCACCTCTCCAACCCTTTCCAATATCTCAAAAGTGCCAATGTATCTAGGATATAACTTTCTCAACTTTTATAAGTGACAATGTCCATGACCAGGAGATATCCTCAAGAAGACATGATCACACACAGTGAACAACAACAGTAATCGATGATGATCTACATAATATTCCTGAAGATTCTGAGCCATATACATCCCCTTTCTAATCAACTGGATCTTCTCCATTATTTGTTGGATAAGTATTCACCCGACTAGAAAAGTTTCACCCTTTTCCAACCAT
Organism: Viscum album; assembly: GCA_963277665.1. Taxonomy (NCBI): domain Eukaryota; kingdom Viridiplantae; phylum Streptophyta; class Magnoliopsida; order Santalales; family Viscaceae; genus Viscum; species Viscum album. The sequence continues at coordinate 1,818,327,688 of OY728133.1, read as the reverse complement.
CATAGTGTAGAATGATAAGGATGCCCATAAAATGCTTCAAACAGAGACATGTGTATCATGTATTGATAACTGTTATTGTATGAGAACTACACTAAGGGTATATGATACTCCAATGAGACACCAAAATCCATTACTCAAGCCGGAAACATGTCCTCCAACATTTGTATCGTCCTCTTACATTGCACATCTGTCTGAGGATGATACGATGTTCTCATAGTCAACTAAGTCTCATGGTCTTGGTGTAGGGATTTCCAGAAACAAGACGTGAACCTAGGATCTCTATCTAAGATAGTTGTCACTAGTACACCATTCCACTTTACCACTTCTCAGATATAGATTTTTGAAAGATCATTCACTGTAGGAGTTTCATGAAAAGGTATGAAATGGGCTGACATTGTTGGATGATCCAGTGTCACCCAAATGGCATCATGTTTCGGGACCATTCTTGGATGGCCTGTAACAATGTCCAGTGCTATCTGATCCCATTTTCACACTAGTGTGGGAAATGATTTTAACATTCCAGAAGGTCCTTGATGCTCTGCTTTAACCCACTAACAAGTTATGCACCACGAGATGAACTCAGTCGTGTTCCTTTTAATGTCACTCAACCAAAACTACACCTTTAACTTCTTATTCATCTTTTGAATACCTGGACGCACAACCCATATTGAATAGTGGTAAACATATGCCAAACAATATCTTTTCCCTTGCCCCATATGATAGCTTCTGCAAAAGAACCAAAGTTCCAAATCAAGGATGAGTATAAAACTCCGTAATTTTTCGCCAATGGCTTCCCTTATCACCACACAAGGATATAAGAGTTAGCAATAATTATATGAAAATTTTATATAATAAAATTTCTAAAAAATAGTTTATAAATAAAGATAAAAAAGTATTCAAAATCATTCACTACAAAAAGCATAAAAGTGAAATTGAAATCAATTTTTCCAGCAAGATATTTTTCCAGAAAAATAGCTAAACAATATTTACAACCATTTCACAATATCCCTTTATTAGAATACACAACCATTCCTTAAAACTATAAAGCCAACCATGCATGATTTATTATGACAGTTTCATACTCATGAGTAGTTTCTCATTGATCTACAAAGTCATCACAAGTTAATTGTTTCCCACATTCCCTTAACCCTTTGGCACCGATCACAATGTAATATTTTAACCAATCCCCATGTATGAAATTCCCATGTGCCATTAAACCTTTTTCACCAGTCACAGGTTCATATTTTAACCAATCCCCGTATATGTAACATGAACACACACCCCATATTCTCAATGATCATTCCTAAACAATGTTTTCAATAAAGAAACCTTTTTATTGAAAACCATTACTGTCAAAATGATTTAAATTCAAACCCATTTAAATTCCAAAGCACTTTAATAGAAATCCATTTTTTTAAACCATTTCTATTGAAAATATATTTTCCATCAAACAGTTAGTGACTCCAGAAAATCTAAAATTTAAAATCATTATTTTAAATTCATGAAACCAAACCCCCTTTCGCACCACTATTCAACAAGATCAACCTATTTATCAAAAAACCTTCAATCATCACAAATGACGATTTTTCATTAATTTTACTATAATGAAACCTATTTGAATCTAAGACAACAATTTATATAAAGATTAGTCAAGAGAGTAGCTGCCAACTTTGAAGTTTTGGATGAATCTTTAATAATAGACGAAGAACACACAAGAATGTGGGTCTACTCTCCACGAACGGACATAGTTCTCTTATTCTAGAAAGATGACAACTCAAAATTGAATTATTTGGCATCCAAAAAAGGATATGTGCCCACTATTGGTTCAGATCTAAGAAATAATTGATATCATAGAGGTATATCTAAGAAAATCTTTGAAATGATGATAAATCAGGAAAGAATGGTCACATACCTCAATAATATGAATCGAAACCACCAAGTGAAGGCTCTAGGATGGATCTAAATCGTCTGGGGAGGTTTCTATAGACTTCTAGGGAGAGTAATCTCTAAATAGGGGAGTTTTGAATCCAAAAAGATATATATATAGAAAAAATGAGTAAGCACCATGAAAATGGGATCTATATTTGACTTATGCACAAGGTTTGACCACACGACTAGGGCCAATAGTGTATAGATCATCTGACCATCATTTTGTTCCCAATACTACATATAAAACCCCCAAACTATCCCATCCTTCACCTTTACGCTTTTTATGAAAACACATTTTTTGGAAACATTCCACTTTTTCGAAACACCCCACTTTATGGAAACAACCAACATTATGGAAACATCCCATGTTAATGAAACAACCCACATTATGGAATCACCATTGGTTATAGAAACAACCCACATTATAACAAAACCCCACTTTATGGAAACTCCCAACTTTATGGAAGCAACCAATATTATGAAAATAACCAAATTGATGGAAACTATCTATTTTATGGAAAGTCTCTATTTTATGGAAACTCTATTATAGACACCTCCAAATCCTTTTTTCTTATTTTATAAAAACTACTTTAAGGGTTAGCTGTAATCGTACATTCCAAAATAGAAACAGATCTAGATTTCACAATACAATTTGAAATTCAAAATTCATAATTTGATCTCAACCAAACCGCGAAGATGCATGATGACAAAAACAGTTAAATATTCAAATACTAACAAGACCTAGCACCATCACCGATCATAGCCTCGAGCCACCTGCCTATTACATGTCATCATATCTCCTGACATCGTCAGTGTAATTATTTCACCACCATCATCACTGCAATTCTTTCTCCACTGACTCCATTGACATCGTATCATCATACCAGTCGCCGGAGATATCTGACCGCCGGATTCACCCAACAACCAGAGTCCATCATCCCCATCGTAGAAAACCAAAATGAAACACCACAGGGCATCAGATCCACAAGACAAAGATGCCTGAAAACCCTACTTCTCGTACAAACAAATCCCAGAACCACTGCTGATACCCACACACCTAACCGACCAGGAAAGGGTAGTTGATCTGGAAGTCAAAGCAAAGTGGGAGAGGTAGAGCCTCCACAGCGAGCCATGAGGAAAACACCACCATCAACCCGTAGAAAACATCAACAGTGAGCCAGAAGAGCCAAAAAAATCAAGTTTAACACCAACAGAAATGCCAACAGAGTACATAATCACATATCGTCATCACTTGGAAGAAACCGCAGATAATCGCAGCCCTGGACCATTTGATTTAACTGGATGCCAAGGCAGTAGTCGTCACAAACCGAGTCGAGCCCCCGACACCGAATCGCACCCACCAACACCATCCCAAAACCACCGTCAACACCCTCATACTGAGCCGACTGAGATCATGAATAAGGGGAAGGGTAGTAAGAGTAGAGGAGGTCAAAAGGGTCATGGGAAAGCAGCCAAACTACACACCATCACAATCCCAAACCACCATAGAGTCTTCATGTCAAACCAAGATGGAGTTTAGCAAGAATGGTCGGATGACAAGAGTAGAGGTGGGAGCAAGTAACAGACACGAAATGCTAGCGAACAGACCACTAAAATGGATCCAATTGAAGCAGAGTGGAGTGGTAGAATGCGAAGGAATTAGAAACAATCTTGGAAAACATCTTCAACTATGCGCAAGCTTCAAACATGAGAAACAACACTCACCAAAAAAACTATTAGAAATCATCATTTGGCTTGGATCCAAATCGGCTCTCAGAAACCTCAAATCCAAAGATCGATAAGACTAAAATCAAGGGTTACCTTCGGATTACATGAAGGAGCAGCTCGGGTTTGATCAGAGATATCTCGATAATGTCACCCCTCTTCGCTGCTGAAGTCACGAACGAGACGCTGACCCCAGAAGTATCGAGGCAATGCTGCCGCGCTAGAAGGGATTCACGCTTGAAGTCCTCCGAAGCCACCGAAGCCTCTCACATCTGTGCCGAACCGACCACCGTAGCGAGTCCCAGATGAGATCTTTCCGCCTTGGACCCGCCACTCGCCAAAACCACTCCTGTCGCCGGACCCTCCGTCCTCCCCTCCGTCCTCTCCTCCTCCCAATGCAACCCATCCCAATGGTGCTCCCAAGAGTAGCAAGCTCGTGAGAGCGCCTCCAGAACCATCTCTATTATAGACACACCCATTAACAAAACGTGAGGAAATGGGTTATGTATCCGAAACTGGGGGTACTACATTTATGGTAGGTGGATCTATCCACGTATTCTAATTTCTTGTATTTTTTTTGTTATTGTTGATTCCAAGAAGATTTCATGTGGAATTTAATAAGTTAAAATGGTATAGTTCATGGTTTTATGTTTAAAATGGAGGTTTGAATTGAAAATTTAATTGCATTTTTTGAAATGGAAAATGGATTTTTCATGTCCCGAGGTATATTGGACTAAATATTAAATGGTTTTACGAAACTGTTTTCATGATTTTTAATAAAAAATTGTCAAAAATTTCACCTCAGGAATCTTTTTTTCATCTATAAATAGACACATGTATTCATAGATTGTGTAAAACATCAAGGTGGTAACCACATATATATCAATGTACATTGGCATGAATCGATATTAGTTGGATCCACACTATGCCTTTTTTGGATCGTTAGTGTCTAGTACGTATTATCTCATAGGCTATAGACCAAATGGTATGTGTATTTTTTATTTATATTATTTAATACTTTATAGATTATATAATGGATTGTGGATCATATGTATATTCATATTTTGAATCTTTACCACCTTTTTTTCTGATATGGGAAAATAAGTCATGAAATTTTAAAAAAACTCAATGACTGTTTAAAAAAGTTTTCAAATTATTTTATTTATAAACATTCTTCTAAAACTATTTTATTTGAAAGATTAAACATGTTAATTATTTTTATTAGAACATGTATAGATTATATGGTGGTATTCTATTGGGATCTATTCCTCACACCCTACATCATCTTTTAGGATGTGGTATACCTTTTTTATACAAGATATTGTTTAAGGGTAGTCCAATCTATAGGATCTTGTCTTCTCTTTACATAATTGTTCCATTTTGGGGCTAGTTTGTTGGTGAATATTGTTCACATGGAAACTAGATTGTCTATTTATGTGGTACTTTTGGGTTTGTCATATTTGGCTCAATTGTATAGACTTTTGTTTCCTCTTTTTACAATGATTATATGTTTTGTTATCATTATATATGAGACTTGTTTTGCTATATTTATTTTACCTCACCTCGTACCAGGATGACTTGGGTGACTATTCTAGTTAACCTCTATAGGACAGATAAATTTTGGTATTGAATGGATTTTTGGGTCTGATGCATTTCAAATCTATTTTATTGTGTTCTATATCATGGATATAAAGGTTTACCTCTTTCATAATTAGGACTAATGGAGCTGAAATGGGGAAATATAATTTTACTTTTGTTACTGGATCTCAGTTTCCATTGGTTTTCATAGAATCATTATGAAGTCTAGTAACTAGTATTAATGTTCAGTTGATTATATTAAATGGGAATTTTTTTAAATTAACCTATTTAAATTGTTTTTGGACATTGTGTGTGTATGGTTATTTGATTAAACTATTTGGAGAGTTTATTAAGATAGAAATTTTCATTTTCTAAATGTGGTTCACAATAATCATATAATTCATAACATAATTAAATTATTATAATTTAATCACTTCGTTTTGGAATCATTTTTGGATTTCCACATGACTGATCTATTATTTTCTTCTGTTAAATACAAAGTTCCTCCTTAAAGAACATTTTAGAATATGAGAGTGGAAATTGAGGGGAAGGTTTTAAAAATGGATCCTCTAGTGGACCCTTCTGTTGTTTATGTAGTAAAATATACCATTCATACTCTGGGGGTCCCTTGGTGAAGTGAACCTAGGATGATTAGTGGATCATGGCTTGGAATTTACCCTGAATCATACACCAATCTCTTAGTGTGAAAAATTATAACAAAATTCTGAGTAGTATCATGAATCGATTGATAATATATTTATATTTTTGGAGAATCCTGAATATTTTCTTGTAGATATTACATGTATATACTCATGGGTCTAGGAAGAATAAAGTGGAAATATTGAGTGGAAGTTATTTTGAATGAAGGTAAAAAAAATGTTTCTTCCCATAATATCATAAGTAAATAGTTTTACCCTAATAATTTACAAAGGAAAATACCTGTGATTTTATTCCATAGATCATCAGAAGAATGCTATTATGGGTTACTCCACCCACTGTTCAGAGATAGTGAGTCAGGCACCAGAGGATGTCACCAATGATTACCTGGAGGCCAAAGGTTCGATATGAGTCTAAGGGATGTCGTTTAACATATGATAGTTCTTTTATTCCAACGAACTATTTGGGAGTTAGTGGTGTAATAATATTTGGCTGAGGAAGGCATATGAGGAATAATATGTTTTGGAAGATCATTAATTGTTTATGTTGTATGCCAGGGTGCCTCTTCTTGTAAGAAAATGATGTCCATGAGTGGTCATTTTTATACAGGACCAGTTTCATGGAATTCATTAGGGTAGAAATTGGGTATTTTATACAATTGTGTGAGGTGTTTTCATACTATTTTATAACATCTCAGACATGGATGCCACTAAATAGTGCCAAAATCCTGGTTGACCACATATTCTCATGCACATATCCACAAAAAGTAGTGGTTGGTGACAAGAAGTGAGTGCCTATGCATTTTAGTGGTGAGACAATTCACTCATCATGATAGTGTGGCATAGAATATGATCATTATCATTTAATTATATGAATCATAAATCCAATAGAGTAGAATTAAATAGTTGAAGAAATATAAATAAAAAACACTATAATTGATCACCAAAACAAAATTTTGATACATGTCACATATCTCTAATAAAGTATCCAAAACATGTATACAGTGAAGATATACAATTCATGTAACAAAAGTAAAAAGGCCAAAAGTGTCCAGCTATCAATGTGAGCCAAATCTTAGTCCCATGATTCATTTCATTTAAGTATTATTCAAGTACCAGTATTATGACACCTTCCCTTATCAACAACGGTGATGCCAAAATAATTTTGGGTCACCAATGGTGGGAAAGAACATGGTGTGATATATAATCCCAATGTGAAACCACCCAAGATATTTCACATCAAATAAATAAATACACAGATATATATATATCAATATTTTATTAGAATATATAGATGCAAGGGGAAACTCAAAAGAAAACATCGTATAAGTCCAGGTTCTCATTTTATATCCATTTCCATTAATAAATACCATTTAATATTTAATCATCTCATTTAATATTTAGGCATGTTTCATTTAATTATGTTCATTAAATAAGTCAATTCATTCAGTTTATAAGTCTCAAGACCAGACATAAGCTCGATGTCCCCCATTAAACCATAAAAATAGAAGAAAGCTAATAGGGTAGTTAAATGGTATATGCCAATACTTAATCAAATATTTTTCATTATCTTGGAATATTAATCATAATCCATTTTATTCATAATTTAATTTACAACCTAATTCCATCCATGGAATTCCTAAATTTGAATCCATGTTTTAGTCCTGGTGTAACATAAACCACCATCCTATGATTTCATCCATCCGGATCCTCAAGAACCCATGTAACGCATTACGTGTGGAATAACAACCCTTACAATTGAGTCCATCCTTGGGAGTCCAATATAGTAGCCCATGTATCACCCATTTCAATATAATCAATCCATATAAGTCCATCCATGTAATTCTCATATCAATCCATTTATCACTTGGTATATAATAGCTAATGCACGATGAGTCCATCCATTATGTTCATTATTTCAATTCATGTATCACCCATGTCTTGTAAACATTTCATCAATTCAATATCAAATTAAATTAATCAATTTCACATATTCCTTTCATGGTTGTTTACATGAAAAATTATTTCAAACCACAGATAAAAAGGGATTATATTGGAATATTCCAAACATATAAGGATTGCCTCTCATTTACACACCTGGGAAAAATCCTTGTAACTATAATTACATGCTTAAAACAATTACATTGAAGAAACATCACATAGATGACATGAGAATTGCTCTATAAATATCAATTCATTCTTTCTCAAAATATATCAAGGCATTGAAGTCACTAACTCATGTGGTAAAATAAACTAAATGGTAAATTCATATATAAATAGGAATTGGAATAACAATGGTCAATTGTTATGGTCAATACAATCCCTTACCTTTAAACCATTTAATTTATCAGATCAATTCACAATTTTTATACACTTCAATTCATATCCCAATTAATCATTGACATTCATTATTGAACATACCTTGGAAAGGGGTAGATGGAACAACCTAATGAATTTGATTCATAAACTATCACATTGATATATTTACATTGCAACACACCCAAATGGGTGGTTTCCATTCCATGTTTTAGGACCTATAAACAATATTTATCTGGAATCTTTAGTCACATTGGCCATGAAATAAAATTTATGTATTCAATTTCATTTCTAGGTGATGCCCAAAAATTGGGCCCAAATCCCAAATGTATATATACATTGATTGAAGATAAGATAAAGTCACAAGACCACCTACGGTAGGTCTGTAGTTGATAGGTTGTCCTGTATTGTCTCCCAATTCCGCATGGGTGGAGAAAAAAATCAAATAACGAGAGATCAACCTGTTATATTAGAAAATCATAATTCACCAAAAAGGCATAAATGATTCCATAATAATTGATAAAATCTAAAATGGAATCAATATATTTCTATTATGGATCCAATGAGTCAAAGGGCCTTTGATTTGGATATTAGATGGAGAAGTTGACTCAATTCCAAGCATAAGCTTTAAAGAGGGAGCTCTCCATTCATGGATGATGTGAAGGATCAATACAATTGAAAACATAGTTTTCAATACATTTATTTTAATTTAAAAATATTAAATTTTCCCAAATTAATGGGGTCACATGGTTATTGTCCAAAATTTGACAATCCACGTGCCAATGTGCAAGGGTATCTGAGTAAGGGGTACTCTCACATTTTATCCACATGGTTTGACTAACCGTGCAAAAACTGTGAAATAAAAAAACACATTAAAATTTGAAGATCAACCCATACAGTAGTTCACCTCATGTCATATGGATTCCTCAAACCATGTATTCTCCTCCATCTCTCAACCTATGCCTCACACTATTTTTCAGACTGTGATGCCTTCCCCACATGGTTTTCTCTAACTGTGCAATAGATTGTTTTGACCCTAAAAGATAGGTTATGGGATTCAATGAATCCCCAAAACGACTACCATTATGATCTCAAAGGGAATTCAAATAGGCTATTTTTAAACACTTAAACTGGGAATTGACAATAAATAATGAGTCCATATTTGAAAATAGTACAATGATCTTACAAACACTCCCCCCCCAAACAATTGGTCAGTAATTTTTTTTCCCTATGGCTAGTGTGGAATTATATATGAATAAATCTAGCCACTATGATTGTACATCATCCTCACTCTCCTATTTCTCATTCTACACATGGTCATTCTTCCATTTCCACCGTAATAGAAAAACAGACATTCCTCAAAAAACCTTTTGAGTTATAATCCATAATACATATTGGATGCTCCTCAAATGATAAATCTTCTTGTAACTCATCTTCATTGGGATGAAAGGCATGAGATAGGTTTTAAAGGTAATGTTCTACATGAAAAACATGGAATAATTCATGAAGGGTTATGTACCTCTAAGGTAACTATAATTGAATGTCTACAATCTTGACTCTCCCTAGAATCATGAACGGATAGAAATACTATAGTGAAATCATACATTGTCTTATGAATATCTTATGACCCAAACATTGTGTAACAAGTAATAAAAATCAATCCCCAACCTCAAACACATTAGGTCATTTGCGATGACCGACATATGATTTTTTTCGAGACTATGAAATATTCATCTTCTTTTGAATCACCTAAACCAATTATATTGTATCTCAAAAATGTTGGGGGTCCAATCATAGATTCCTCTCCTACATATAAACAATATTTTTGGGATCATCATGGACAACCATAAAAATATTCATAAGAAACCATTTCATTAGAATCTCATAGGGTATTGTAGTAGGTGATTTCAACCTGGGGTATATTCCTCAACCAAGAGCCCCCAAAATACAGGATTCATGCTTGCAGCATGTACTCAAACACCTGAATTGTGTGTTTGACTGGTCATATTTCTAGTTGTGGTATGTTGTTCTAAGAATCACATATGTTCCCAATACCCATTAGTTTCATTTCCATATTCATGTAGTAAACCAAGCATCCTAATTTGAAATAATACTATTCGGGACCCCATGATTTCGTACTATATCATTGATATAATACCTCACTAGATCATCAACACTGAAGGTTTACTTGATACAAAATAACTATTTAACATTCAAGAGACTTTGAACAATAAAACATATATCATTTTATCTTCTTGGATACTATGATAAACCAACCATGAAATATATCATGCCATTATTTAATTTCCATTCGAGAATGGGTAGAAACTATAAAATTCTATCTGGTCGATTGTGTTATACCTACACCTACTAATATGTGGAAGACCTCATTATAGAACAAGCTACATGAATTTTTATAATTTTATAATAGTTCTAAAAATGTAAATCCTGATACATCTTGGTGACATTTGGGATCTCTTCTGAAGCTAATTAATAAATGTATTTTTCATTTCCTCTATAATGACTATTGAAACCCAGATGTGACCATTTACATGAATAATTTCATCATCACCTTTGTTCCAACTAGGTGTAGGGTCCCCTCATTCCAAAATCTCATGTAGGACTATAAAATTCATGTCTAATAGCGACCTCATCCTAATCATATTAAGAAGGAAATAGGTAACAGCTATGGATGATAGAAATTACTACACCTGACTATCATGAACCTCTAGTGGAATCTCAGAGACCAAATATAGAAGCTTCTAAGAGATTCTACACTACTGAACTACCTATACATGATTCCTCCTACTCAGTGCATCATCCACCACATTGGCCATTCCAGGAATGTAGAAATGCTCAAAATCAAAGTACTAGAGGTTCGAAACCCATATTCACCACCTAAAATACATATTACGATATGAAAATATGTACATGAGGAATTTGTGGTCCATGTACACCACAAAACTATCTCATGGTAAGAAATGACTCCAATAGCATGAAGTGTAAACAACTTCAGCTGACCTGATATCATTTATTTAGTAATTGATATTTTGTGGCCTCAACTAAAAAAACTCATACACTATGACTCTATCACCATTTATATAAACTACTCTTATCACAATACCTGATATATCGTAGTACACATTGTAACTCCTTCCTAGTTTGGATAAAATAAATATCGACACTAAATTTAACCGTCGTTTCATCTTATGAAAGGTTGTCTTGTGGGAATCTATTTATACCTACTTCAATCCCATTAATAGTTCTTCTAAGCATGAGGATTCCTTTATGAATTGACTATATGAACCATTTATCCCAATGAATCTTAGAACCTCAAAGATGTTCTTGGGATGCTCCCAAGATTCTATTGCTCTCAATTTTACTGGTTTCTATTGATACACCAATCGATGACGTAATTTTACCCATGAAGTGAGTCTAATCCATCCCGAAGTTTCAGTTTTTTAGCATAAAATATTACATATGCTCTATTATTGTATTCAATACAATGTCAAGATGTTTGGAACAGTCATGTCGATTGTGATAATACACAATGATATCATCCCTGAAAAAAACTAAAAAAATCAATATAATGATTGAAAACTCTGTAAAATAGATCCATGAAGATCATTGGTGTCTTCATGAAGCTGAATGACATAAAAATACTCAAAGAAACCATTCCTACTATAGATGGCTATTTATGAAATTCCTGAATTTCTAGAAATCACATGAAGGTAACTGAATATCAAATAAATATTTAAGAACACTAGATATCCAAAGATCTAATTAAAAATAGAATCAATCTATAGAAGAGAGCACTGGTTCGTAACAAATATCTGGTTCAATTTTTAGAAATCCACACTTATCCTAAGAGTTTCATCCTTATTTTTTAGAAACAATAAACCCCACATAGTAGTACTCGGTCGGATAAAACCCTTTTCCTTTTAATCATCAAGGTGCATCATGTACTCTTACATCTCTAAAGTATCATTACTATATGGAGGATTGGTTACATGTTCATATCCTAGCACAAGTTCAATAGATAACTGTACCTCTTAGTGGAGGTAATCCTAAAAATTCATCTGCGAATACATCCTTGAGATGATCTACCACTGGAGGGAATTCTACCTAACATGTCCCCTGATCAACTAGATTTAATATCATAATATATTTTATCATCCCACCCACCCCACATTGGTTGGTTCTATCTTGTAATTCCAATACATCCCATTCACCATTGTAAATGAACACACCACCCATTGGTGATGTGAATGTCACCCTTCAGTGATAGAAATCAATAAAAGTGTATGATATAACCAACCAGTATATCCTGAAAATGATATCAAACCCAATAATCTTGAGGATATAGTGAATCCATATAATGTAACACCCATAGTTCTAAAGGGGGTAATCCTTTAATTAATGTTTCACACTCCATTAAAATCCCCAATCAAGTAATTGGAATCAAAACACTATAAAGTGTCAAAAACTTATTCTAAATGTCTCTCCATAATGTCCACAAATATAATGCTATGGTAATTACCATTATTAAAATTCCAAGAAGAGAAAGTGTAGGATACTAGAATAGTGACTATGATAGTAGAAGGACTGAGATCATGCTCATGATGGTTCTATTACATCACGTATATCTAGACCACTAGTGACCCTATAATACTACATGGAAACCCTAATAATATCCAACCTATTCTCACTGTTTGTCTATGTACTGAATTCTACAAAGAAGACCACCACCTGAACTTCATCAGCCAGCATTACTCTACCTCCATTCTTGATGAGATGCTGCAAATTCCCCTCTTTAATTTTGATCCATTGAAACACATATCCCATTGGATTTAGGAGGATCCATTACGATTAAGAGTTGTAGTTTGATCAATTTTCCTTTGGAACGTAATAGACTAGGTCCCTTTCACACCATGACCTCATATGTCTCATTTTACCACCCGAATAACACATTACCGAGCAACCTATTTGTGTACTCTTTCTGTTAGTATCACCACATGGAAGGTCCAAACAATTATTCCTCATGTTTATTGATGTAGTACCATATATAGATGTCAAACTAACATGGTTCAAAAAACCAACATCTCTCAGGTTATGCTCATTGATAAGCACATAATTAACTATTCCAAAATGGTAGTCATCCAAAATAAATTCACCTTCGATCATATTTCATACAAGGGACCATCCTCAAATTTCTCAACATTCTATATCATTTCAACCATCATAATAGGTTCGATATTCTAGTGCTCAGAATATAAAGCTGACTAATCCGTAATAGATAGTGTTCCCTACTCCAAATGAATGAAGTAAAATTATTTATCATCCCTCAACTTCTCGTGATTGATCTATTCAAATAATTACTTGGTGAAATCCATCTAAGACATCTCTTGATGATGATCCATTTCAGATATAACATCCCACAATATCATGGAATAATCACGCATCATATACAAAGTGATCTTCACCCACCTCTCAGGATTAATATTTGGGTTCTCCACGATTGATAGAGTAGCCTTTGTCCATGACTTTTCAGCATTTGGTATTATATCACATGAAAATGGTGATAGATTCTGTAGCTCAAACTCATGCGTCCACTCTACCATAGTCAGGGAAGACCACGATGCTCTGGAAAGGGTCTACATGTAGCATAAAAACCCCTCACAGAATGTTTCCCCTTCACCTAGATATGAAAAAAAACTAGTGTCACAGCTGGAAAAATTATAGTTTCTACTAGTATCTCTTGGACCACCACCAGCGGATTGTGGTCACTGGATCCCTCCTGGCATATGACTAGAGGATGTCTCAGCTTTATACCTCTATAAAGGAATGAAAACAGCGTAGATCAATATTAAATTCAAATATCATTACAAGAAAGTGAAAATATAGAAATCAGATAAGAATAATCCTTCCTATTTATGAAAACACATCACTTCTCACTCAATGACTTAGGTCAAGTTGTTAAACATATTTGGTACAACTAAGAGACACAACCAATATCCCACTACTATGTTCGAGTGTGGTTATGTAATCTACCATAATAAATGGATGTTTCCCTTTCCATTTCCATATTCATTTCCATATTCTATTTTTCTTTTCTCATGAATTATAAAATTCATTTTTCATTTTTCATTTAAAATCAATGTCATTTCAAATTTATATCAAGGTTCAATTTCAATGTTTGAACTAATTATACACTAAATGTTGGTACATGGGGTGTAATAACCCAAGATTTTGACCAGGTAGTTTGAACTAGGGGTTTTGAATTTTTGGAGACTATTGTATAAAAAAAATAAAAAAAATGAGCTTCAAACAAATGTTTCAAGAGATTAATATTTTAATGTGATTTTATCAAGATTGGGTAAAGGAAAGATGATTTTTCTTATGTGGTTTGATTTGTTTCGAGAGAATCCAACTTTGAAAGGTTGATTTTTATGGTCATTTAGAGGGTGCCTAGTTTCTCTGAAACCAAGAGGGCCATAAAACGTAAACATGTGGACTATCCTTGGTGAATAGTGGTTGTCACATGTACTGCACATTGTTTTCCAAATCATGTTGTACAAACTGTGAAAATGGAGTTTCTTAAACAGGGGGTGTTGCACAGTTGGAAAACAGTTTCCCAAATCGTGGTAAAGATCGTTCACTTTTTTCTGTTTAAATTTTTTTATTTTAAAAATAAATTAAAAGAAAAGAAAATTAATCCTAAACCTATCACTCCCTAACCTAACTCTCACGGTGTATAGGGAGGGCCTCCCCTTGAAACGCGATGTGACCGCCTCCATGTGCCTCCTCCAATCATCGTTTCTAACCATATTCCTCCAATTTCATCGCATAATCCTTCATAGTAATCCTTATAATTCCTTATCCACATAGTTTATTCTGTCAATTTTGATTATTCATCATCTAACATTATGCTGATGAAACCCTAGAGTTGGGTTTATTCTGTTTTTCAGGATTCTTCTTGTTCTTAGTTGTGAAAAGGGCCTCTTGGGACCCATTAGTCTGTGTTTCGGCAACTGCCTCTAACCGAAAGGTTGTTCAAGTGCTATCGGCCACTCGATTTTTTGTGCAGTACTGTTTTATTTCCACAAAATTTGTTTCTCACCATCAATTTATTGGTTAGAGGTATTCATGAGACATGGGGGAATTGTTGTATGGTGTTGTGATCAATTTTCCAGGTGTCTACATGCATTTTTCCTAGGTATTAATACATACATACATACATATATATATATATATATATCATGTTCATGTTACCTAAAGGCATGGGGAACACGTGAATTAGTTTGATGATATATATATATATATATATGGAAGTGTGGAAGTGTGAGCAGGCTGTTGCTTGAGATTGAAATCTTGGATTGCCATCCTTTGAGGTAGGGTCCCTAACCATACCCTTTTCAAAATAAGAATGAAATGGTTGATTATAAAATTATTCTTGATTTGATGAATTTAATGTTATGAATTGAACTATGTATAAGGAATAAAATTATTTATTTTTGAAAAATGATATGTTTTTATAAGAAAACCCCTTCATCAGAGTGCGTAGTAATCAAGATAAAAACATAGTGATTAACCTATTATGTTTTCTAGGATTTATGATTTATTTTTTTCCTATGCAGGATAGTGGGAAAAAATATTGTTTAAACTAAATGAATATGGTTTTCTTCACAAAGAGAAAAGTTGTCTCCATTTCTTGTTGACACACTTGTGAAAACTAAATATATGGAACTAGAATTGGGTATGTGGGTGGGTAAACACATGTGAAATGATTAAGAGTAAATTGGTTTAAATGTGTATGTATTCCATGTGGTGGGAATAAATGTGAACTATAACATTAATTGGGAATACTATTTGGTTTCATTGCTTGTGAATTAGAATTTATTAAAGGTAAATTCATTATAATAAATATAATGCATTTGATGAAAGTGATGGATAATGGGTCTGTATTCTTGTTATATTTCAGAAATGGGAAATGCAGAAATGAGTTTTTATACTCAAATTATATATTTAAATATGCATATCAAACATGATATGTTATGCTCATTGTTTGTGTTGTGATGTAATTAAGGGTTAATACTAATATTGGTGGGTATACCCATTTTTATTTTTTAAAAGGAAATATAACACAACAGTGGTATACTCATATTGTGTGTGACATATGTGAGTGGGTACAGACACTATGTGAATTGAAATGGTTTTAAGGGTGGATATACCCTTATTCTTATATTTAATGCCTCATATTAAATTATGATGAATGGGTGGGTAAACCCATGGTAAATGGTTAAATTGATAATGTGAGTGGGTATAATCATATTTAATGAAATTTTTAAATGCTCTATATTAGTGGGTATAGTTTTATGGTAAATTATTGAATGGTTTATATGAGTGGGAATACTCATATAGTATGTTTTGATTTAAAAAATGATTTGAAATGAATAAATGGATTGATAGATGACATATACTGCTCTCCATGGATCTAGAACATAGTAGTGGATGCCTAGAATTGATTATACACCTTTGGTATTGATTCGATGGGATTCCTCGAGCCTTATAACCTCACAGATCCAACATGCCTAGATATGCATTGGACATGTATGTACACATTCTCCTATGACTCTAACTACTTCCTAAACTGTGTTTCTCTAGGGACACCCATGGGACTTGATGTGAATTCCTTGGGCGAGTTATTGGGATCCATCCCTTTGATGTCTACACTTCAATATGCAGAAAAACTAGGAGATATGTGATAATCTCTAACATATGTCTTGTCCATGGTAAGTTGCAACATGTTTATATGTATGGTGAGTTCATGTTATTTATTTATTTTGGGCATTGATTATCGGTATCTTGTTCAATGATCATGAATATCATGTGAAGGGAGCCTTATAGGGATACATTCATATGACTGCTTTAGAAGTTTACATTCAATGATAATTCCTTGATATTATTTAAAACATTCATATTTACCAATACAAAGCCTACTTACATGTTTCATATATTGGATTGGGATTGAAAATATGTGGGTTGGCATACTGAGATTTTATCTCACACCCTAATCGAGTATGATCGGTTTATAAGTAGACTCTTCTTATTTTCATGGATATGGTCCTATTATTGTGCTATTTTTTGTTATACCTCGGAGTTAGGAGAAATGGAATGAGTGGGAGATCCGGATGCGTGTAGAGATCAACCATGGTGCTTTAGGTAGTTTGTCTATTTCTATACAAAGATGTAATGAATAAGCTATTGATTAATGTTTTATAAATGTGTATCTTCATGACATGCATGAATTTTATAAACATTTGTTGGACCTCTACTATATTAATTTGGTTTATCAGTTGTCTTCCAGTGTTCTGTTATTTCTTTATACTACTTTTTCTAATATCAGTTGCTTTATATTTCTCTCTTTTTAACACTCTTCACTTTGAATATGAGGGTATAGTCTCCACATTTATTATCTTTATACCATCACTTCTTGTTATCAGCCTCCGGAATATGTGAATACGTTATTGACGTCATGCGGAAACTAGTCTAGATATTGGTTTAGTGGTTAGTCATGTTGAGAAATTGCATGATGGGATGTATTCCCCATGAACCAATGCTTGGAATGCATTATATTATTACCATAACACCTCTAAATATACCTATCATTCTAGCACAAATAACCATCATGAAACCTATCATAATATTGTGCATAAAATTATGCATCCTAAGTGGCATTGAAAAATTTATGGCATGTGATTTCATGAAGGATCATAAAATGATTAATGAGATGGGATACCTTCATCTCATTAAGATGAAACAAAATATAACCCATAATCACATCAAAAATAATATCATAAATCTAGTGTATCTCCAAATGGATGAATCTAATCAACAGGAATATATAAAATCCTGACAATATCTATTAAATTTGAGGTAATTTGGCTTTTTCCTATTCACGGTTCATCTACATCCTAGAAAAACTCATTAAAAATTCTTTCTTCCTTCTTATTCATTTATATTATAACTACTGAGTAAATAAAACATGAAAATATCCCATTTGATACAACGTTGTAATGTATCAGACCATGATACCACTAAATAGTGCCATTATACCGGTTGGCCACAAGGCCTCAAGCACATCTACCCAAATACCAGAGGCTTCCAAATAGTATTGAGGGACTATGTGTGAAAGTGGGGGGGGGACATCCCTCATCATCAATGTGTGGAAAATGTATTATAATTGTCATTAAATTAGAAGAAGTTGTAAATCATAAATATGAAAAGTAAATAGTGGAAAACTGATAAATTAACAACACCCGAAGTCATCACATATACAAATTGATGATATATATAACATGTCTCTAATAATGAATCCAAAACCAGTTTACACAGAATATATACAACACTTGTATCAAATGCGACGATGGAAAAGGTTTCCATCTAGAATATTGATTCTCATCTCGGTCCCATGCTTCCCAGCTCCTAAGCAGTAGTCATGTACCTGTAGTAGGGTTCCAGACATTATGAACACCTACAATTGTATAATCTATTTGGGGGCCCCATAGTTGGACTAAATAGGATGTTATATATAATCCTAGTTGAAAACCAACTAAGGTCTATTCCAACATTCAGTGAGTATATATAACAACACTATGAAGGAAGATATATATTAAAGGTAGTACTAAAAAGAAAACATCCAATATATCTACGTTCTCATTTTATATGGATTTCCATTAACAAATTCCATTTTTGTTTAATCCCCTAATTTAACAGTTTTCATGTTTCATTTAATTATTTTCATTTAATAACTTAGTTCATTCGGTTTATAAGTCTTGAGACCCTGTGAAAGCCAGACATCCTGTAACACCCCAACCCTAGTTACCCAGAGTCGGTGCATTATTACATAACATTGGCATGATCACAAAAGATGAAGTCTCGAAAGGACGATTAGTTTAGTAGCCTTGGAAACACTAGATATATTAATAAGTCTTAAATTACATCATAAAATGAAAAAACTACTACAACATAGTCTCCATAGTCCACACTCATATACCCTCTGACTATCCTTTATGGTCAGTCATAAAATACTTCATCACATCCTGGGAAAAATAAATCATAGAAAGGGGTGATCTCAGATGCTCAGTAAGGATAAAAATATTGCGGAAACATTCATAAATAATCATAAACATTTAAGGAAATATATAACTAAAAAAAGTATTTTAAACTTAAAAATCAGCATAATATGAGAAAAATAAAATTAAATAATGACATTTACTTATTCACATATATATTCTACTAGTCAAATAATCACATGAAATATGAATAAACACATTCATAATGACGGAATGCATAATGACATACTATCATAACCACATAGTCAAAGACTTGTGCCATGACTAAAAATAAGATTTTATCAAGGCCTTGAGCCAATACACTAGTTTTTCTCATGAGACATACCGATGCATCGAGGAGCTATAGAGGGCTCCACCCGTCACATACTAAGTCCAACCCATTCCTAATATGAACAGGATTAAACATAACATAAACATTCATATTAAAAGTAGCAAAAGAAATGTAAATAAATTCTCCATAAACCATGAATGGTATAAAAATGACAGATACATAGTCAAACATATCACAAAACCTTCAATACAATATGGATGTTTTTTATCCTACAAAATCAACTTCAAATAAGCTTAAAATTCATCAAAGGATCTTGTCATAGATGAAATCAAAACTATTTGATAGAAATATCTATTTTTTTAATCATTTAAAAGTCAAATAATTATAAAATAAAACAATTACTTTGAGAAATTTCTTGTAAGATTTTAAGGGAAGCTTCGATGATTGTAAAATGCCAGAAAATAGCTGCACATGACGTATAAGTTAAAAAAGACATTTTTACCGTAATTTTGTCAAAAAGGAGAACATGGACCTTGTTTAGAAAAAGAGGGAAATATTCCCATATAAACATCTTATCACAAGTCAAACAAGGGTATAAATGAATTTAACCCCTAGTCTATAAAATCGTTAGAATGTTTTGAAATACATTTTTAAGAAACATGGATGTGGATGATAAAGATGTCCCAGTTGATACTTATGTAAAAACAACCTCAGATAATAAAGAGATTGTTAAATTAACCCTTACCTTGTAATTTTACTTCGTATAGGGTAGGTTAACATCATTTTTAATGGTGAAATAATTTTTATTAAATTATAAAATAATCATTTACATTAATATGATTTCATATATGATCTTTTAAAATTGTGTTGTTAATAATATCTTAGTATTAATGTCATTTTGGGTGTTAACATATTCGTTTTCCATTATATTCTTTGTTATGTTAGTCATGTTTGTTATATATTGGATGTAAACTATTCATATACAGAAATATATCAAGACTTTAAACATATTTTTAACCATCTATTGAAATTTTGTCTGGAATAGATATGATGGAGAATGAATCTAATCGTGTTCGTCGAGAAGGTAATCCATACGTACGCACGAGCGATAATATCATAATTTTGATATTAAAATAAAATATAATTGGATGGTATATCATATATACATATTCCTTATCATGTTTTATTTATTATTTACATGAATTACACTTTATTATTATACCCATCCAAATAATAATGTATTGAATAATAATTACTCCACGACGTGGAGACGGTAATCCGTATGTACGCACGTATGGTGACATGTCATTAAAATGATGGATAGAATAATGAATATGGATGTAACATAATTATAATAACATCACAATATATAGATGATACTGGAGTTATTATATTAGAATGAAGATTACAATGAAAGAAGAAGTGGAAGAAGAAAAGAACATGGAAGAGGGTGGTGAAATTGTTACCTCTTCTTCGGGTTCTTCATTTTGATTGGATCAAAAGGGATCCTTAAATAGGATTTATAACAAAAGAAAGGCCTCTAGGATGAAGGGAAGAATGTTGAGAGGGTTTTTAGGTAGTGGTTTTCCAATCCAAATGGCTTTGAAGGTGTTAATTTGAGATAAGGGGGAATTCCCTTTTATAAGAGTGGTGAGAGGCACCTTTGGAAAATCTAGAAATATTATTTTATAATAAAAACATTTTCTGTTTATAATAGCTCAAAAATGGATTATTTAAATTTTAAGGTTGGGATGGGTCGAAAACCACTCAACCAATAGGTTTTAGACTGGTTTGGGTCACTATATTATCTTTATCGTTTTGATTTAACTCTTAGTAAAATAGTTTGACATTTACCACGTCTTTTTGTATTTTTATATTATATGGTTAATAGTCCCACTATATACTTCTAAGTGAACCCCAAGTGGTTCATTAATTAAATAACTATCATTATATTTGTCTTTTGGATGAACATTATATTTTTAGGAATAGAATATTATTTAATAATATAATATTTTTTAAATGACTATTTTATGTCAATTTTGACACACTTTGGTATTTTGTTTTTTCTAAATTCATAACATCATCATTTCTTCGAGAAAAATTAATCTAACCAACCCTAATATGTCTTATTAACAGATAAAATTATTTTCTTTCATAAAAAGTCTCAAATTACATTTATTTGGATATTCATAATATGAATTATTTTAATATTTCATTAATTAGTTAATTACTGCATCACCATTGTGTGATAAATAAATTAAATTATATAATGTCTAAAAATTAAAAATAAAATACGATTATGTAGGAAATATTTTTAGCTTTCTAATTAATATTTATAATCGAATTTATCTTATGTAAAACCCAATATTGAAAATGTTATAATTATTAAACTTTGATTTTAACTCTTTTAACTCTTCTTTGAATTAAATAATAATAAATGTCCTAATCATATCGATGTGGACCAAAAAGGTTCATATTTTATTCCAATGAATTTTTTGGCCGAATTATACATACGAAATATAATTAGGACATGTGTTAGGGAAATAATAATATCATTCTTACCCTTAATTACACAATTTACGTTTAAAAGTGGTAAATAAAAGTAAACAGTTACTATTCACCAAAAAGAATTTATCATTCTGAACCACATTTTGCTTCTTGATATTAATCGTGTCTCTCAGATTTTCGAAATTCCTCTCACAGAAGTGGTAAAATTATGTTTTATGTGAATTTGACAATTCTCCTTGGAGATGGGTAAAAGACGGTGAAATGTTTAATAAAATTTTTATACATCTAAAATTATTATAAACTGACTCTAATGAATTACGTTGAACTTATATATCTATTATATATCTATTTTGACCTAAAAATATTTCAATAAAATAAATAATTAGTTAAATAAAATTTTGGTTTTAAACTATAACTCAGTGTTTTTCACCATTCATCAAAAATTGAATGTTTTCAGAAAAATGCCAAAAATTTACCCTAATCTAATTTCGATATTCCAAATAAAAAAATGAAATCCATTTTAAAGGATGAAGTTTATAAAATTTAAAAAATTTGGTATTAATATTCATAATGGCTAGTTTTATTGGATGTGGTGTGTGTTAGAACACAGAATTGCGTACAACACATGCTATTGTATTATTCAAAGGGAAACGTATCGTGGAAGAAAGTGGTGTCACATCCTCCCATCCTTTAACTAATTTCATCCTCGAAATTTCCAGAATACTACCACTTGAATGACTTGGTTATTTCTTCTTCATATGTTCCTCGGGTTCCCACATTGCCTCTTCCATCTTTTGGTTTCATCATTGAACTTTAACTGGATGAGTCGTCTGGTTACTCAACACTTGTTCTCTGGTACCAAGAATCCGGATGGGCTCTTCGAAATAAGATAGATCAGGTTCCTGTTCTAATTTCTCATAGGTGAGTATATGTGGGGTGTTTGGAATGTATTTTCTAAATAGTGATACATGGAACACATCGTGAACTTTGGAGAGATTTGGGGGAATTGTCAAATGATAAGCAACAACCCAAATTCGTTTTAGAATTTCAAAAGTTCTGATGTACCTGGGACTCAATTTTTCCTTCTTAACAAAATGTATAGCGCCCTTCCATGGAGATACCTTCAAGAAATCATGATCTCCTACATGAAATTAAAAATCCTTCTTTTAGTTATCGGCATGGCTCTAATTCATACTTTACGCTGCTTTGATGTGGTTTTGGATTACCTTCACCTTTTCCATAGTTTCCTCCACCAGTTCTGGGCCTACGAGTTTTCTTTCACCAACATCATCCCAACAGGTCTGTGTGCGACATCTCTTTCCGTATAATGATTCATATGGTGACATCTGAATACTTGAATGGAAGTTATTTTTATAGGAAAATTTTACCAAAGGTACATATTGATCCCAAAAACCCAGAAAGTCAATTGAGAGGGATCTCAACATGTCTTCTAAGGTTCTAATAGTTCATTCTGATTGTCCATCAGCTTGGGGGTGGTAGGCAGTGCTCAAACGAAGCTCAGTATCCCGGGCTTTCTGAATACTTTTCAAAAATCTTGAAGTAATACGTGTATCATGATCATAAACAATCGATAGGGGTACTCCATGAAGTCTCATTACATCATCAATATATAGTCTTTCTAGACATTTAAGTGGTAAATCTTCTCTTATAGCATGAAAATGTGATGACTTCGTAAGACGATCAACAATGACCCATATTTCATCGTTCCTTCTAGGATTCTTTGGTAGTCCCATGACATAGTCCATCGTGATATTACCCCATTTACACTAAGGTATGACAAGAGGTTGTAATACTCCTCCAGGCCGTTTCCTTACAGCATTCACTTGTTGAAAAACCATACATCATGACACAAAATCCAAAATCTCCCTCTTCATGTTGTCCCACCAAAAATGATCCTTCAAATCTCTATACATTTTGGTGATACCAGGGTGTATAGAGAAATTGGAACTATGAGCATCATCCAACAATTCCCTTTTTAGATCAGGTATATTGGGAAAATAATTTTTCTTCCCAAATTTCAAAATTCCATCTTCATACACAAATTTACTCAATATTCCATCATTCACAGCTCTAATTGTATTTTGAAACTCTTCATCAGCAGTCTGAGAACATTTTAAACTTTTTAGTAAAGATGGATCAGCAACCATTTGAAAAAGCCTTGATGTTTCACCTTCCATGGTTATTCCCATATCCATCTTTTCTAGATACATGAAAATAGGATCTTTTTCGACTCTCATCTTGTTGAAAACTCCATGATCATTTCTACTCAAAGCATCTTCCACCTTATTTTCCTTCCCTAGGTGGTTGTGTATAGTGAAATCATAATATTGAAGTATTTCAAGCCATCACCTTAGCCTCATGTTGAGTTCTTTCTGTGAGAAAATATACTTCAAACCCTTGTGATTAGTTTTAATCTCACATTTTTCACCCTAGAGATAGTGTCTCCAAAACGTCAATGAAAATATTACAGCTGATAAATCAAGATCATGAGTAAGATTGTTTTTCTCATTAATTCTCAGTTGTCGTGATGCATAGGCAATAACCCTATCAGTCCACAAAATGACACAACCAAGTCCTTTCTTCGATAAATCACTATAAATAATGAACCCATCATTCCCTGATGATAGATTCAATATAAAAGCATTGACTAATCTTCTCTTCAGTTATTCAAAACATTCTTCACAATCTTTTTTCCAAATAAATTTAACCACTTTTTGGGTGAGCTTTGTTAATGGGTTGTCCAACTGGGAAAAATTCTGGACGAAACGTCAATAATAACTGGATAGCCCAATAAAACTATGTACCTCGGTTATACTCGTCGGTTCTGGCCATTTTTGGAATATCATGGTCATTGAAGGGTCAATAGAAATTCCATCCTTAGAGACAATATGGCCAAGAAAAGAAATCTTCGGAAGAAAGAATTCACACTTGCTAAACTTCCCATATAATTCATGTCTTCTAAGATTCTTGAGTATTATTCTCAAGTGATTGTCATGATCATGGTAGATTTTGGATTATTCCAAGATATCATCAATAAATACCACAACAAATTCATCAAGATATTCCTTGAAAACTGTATGAATTAGATCCATGAAGATAGAGGGTGCATCATTCAACCCAAAAGGCATTACTGCAAACTCGTAATGCACGTACCTGGTTTGAAATGTTGTCTTTGGAATGTCTTCCATCTTCACACATAACTGATGGTATTCAGATCGAAGGTCAATTTTTTAAAATTATTGAGATCCATGAAGTTTGTCAAATAAATCATCAATGCGAGGTAGGGGATACTAGTTCTTTATTGTTATAGCATTGATCTCCCTGTAGTCGATACATAACCTCATATATCCATCTTTCTTCTTAACAAAAAGGACAGTGGCTCCCCATGGAGAAACACTAGTGATAATAAATCCCTTATTACTCAATTACTCTAGTTGTATCTTTGTTTCCACTAATTCCACAGTTTCCATTCTATAAGGGGTCTTCTATATGGGCCTTGATCAAGGAATTAAATCAATGAAAAACTCAATTTCTTATTCTATAGGATGTCCAGGTATATATTCTCAGAACACATAAATATATTATTTCACAACATGTACATCCTCTATTTGAACATTCATTTCTTCACCCATAGTTATTTCGTTCTCTTCCTCCCCAATAATTGAATTTAGTTGATCTACTGGAGGTGGATCGTGAATGTAATTTGGTGGTGATGATTCTGCTCTAAAGATAAGGTGTTCTTTATCATCATCATCAAAAAAATGAAACCTTATTCTTCTTACAATAAAACTTCGCATCATGGTCCAAAATCCAGTCCATAAAGAGGATTATATCAAATTCAATCATGTGTATGACGATGAGATCAGCAGATAAAAAACATTTATATACTCTAATGGGAACGGATTCACAAATCCTTGTTGCGATGATATGTCCCTTAGGAGTTTTAAAAGGAAAATCCCTTGCTAAATCAAAATGAAAATATCTAATTTTCTTAGAAAACTAGAAAGATATGAAACAATTTGATGATCCAGAATCAAATAATGCATTTTCCTAAATTGAGGAAACCATTAAATTACATGCAACCATGTCTTTCGAAGCTTATACCTCAATAGTAGAGATAGCATAAGAATGGACTTAATCCCTTGGCCTTTTCGGAGGTATGTTTCCCTGACACATATGAAATTAATTTTCATAATGTCCCATCTCCCTGCAATTGTAGCATTGAACATTGGTAGCTTCTTTCTTCCCCGTGCAATGATGATCTTAGTGGCCCTTTCCACTGTAGTTATAACAGACTCCCAATCCCTTCAAGCATAACCAGGGTGTTTCTTCCCACATTTACAGCAGGGATGATAGTAAGCCTTTCCCTTATTCCCCTTATTTCCATTTCCAGGGAGATCAGAATATCTCTTTATATCTTTATTTCATTAAATTAATTAGACTTAGGGAATTATTTTTCTATCATGATAGTGCATGAGAAAATATCTTTGTACGACGAGAAGGATTTTGAGACTGATGCTCGATGGAGAAATGTTATTAACCCATCAGTGAAATGATCAATTTTACTTCTTGGGTAACGTATATAATCTGTAGCATGCCATGCAAACCTTGTAATATTAGATTCTTACTTTGCAACATTCACATCCTCTTTTTGCCTCAGTCACAAAAATTTTAATTCCATATCTGCTCAATGGTCATGAGAAAAGTATTTTTCTATGAAAATATCTTTAAACGCCCTCCATTCAATATTTGATACTTCATCATCCTCCTTCGTGTTTTTAATCAAATACCACCATTGATCAGCATCTCTAGTGAGGCGGTAAACTACCATGATATCTTTTTCCCACTCAGTACTCCACAATGTGAGGAATATTTTTTATAATGAATTTATCCACTTCTCAGCTACTAGTGTATTTGTACCCCCATTTAATGTTGGTGGTTGTTGGTTTATGAAGCAATCTTAAATTGATCCTCCATGCTTCGGATCCAGGTGCTTCATACAGTTAAGGTTATTACTCATCACCTGAGTGAGTTGTCCCAGTATGGTGATTATCTAATCATCACCAATTGCATCCCCAACCCAACTATAATTATCTTGAGCATGATTTTAACCCCTACGTGGAGTGCGTGCATTGTTAAGGTTTCCATTCCTTCCACTAGGTGCCATTTCTAAACAATGGTATACACTAGATTAGTTTATGAATCACAATACATAAATTAAAACATGCAAAACACTTAACATAAAGTAAAAAGTTTATGGATAAAATCCATAATCATAAAAAAATTTCTTTGATAAAGTATATATTCATAAACCCTTCATAATGGTTTTTAAATATAATGATAATTATCCTAAGCATATCCCCCAGGAGGGTCGTAACCAAGAGTGTAGAAATGATCGTTATCATGTAGCAGTTCCCAATCGAGTCTTGCTCAAAGTGGTGTTTTTGGGTTTTGCCCCTATGTACATCTGTTCCAGGGCCGCATCTACCTACTTGTATCCATATAGGGATGTATTTTTTGGAAAACTCCCAAAATCTCTACAATACCAAAATTCTTGGATTTTATTTTATACTAATCCTCAATGTCTATCTTAGGGATATGTGCTATAATCATAGTTTATATAAATCTAGCTTCCAAGGTTTGTACTAAACATCTTCTAATACCAAATGTAATTCCCTAACCCCAATTACCCATAGTCGGTGCATTATTACATAACATTGTCATGATCCCAAATAATAATGATTCAAATGAACGATTAGTTTAGTAGCCTTGGAATCACTAGATACATTAATAAGTCTTAAATTACATCATAAAATAAAAAACTACTACCACATAGTCTCCATATTCCACAATCATAACCCTTCATACTATCCCTGGAGGTCAGTCATAAAATACTTCTTCACATCCTAGGAAATATAAAACATAGAAAGAGGTGAGCTCAGATCCTCAGTAAGGATAACAATATAGTGGAAACATTCATAAATAAGCATAAACATTTAAGGCAATGTATAACTAAAACAAATGAATTTTAAATGTGAACTTTAGAATAATATGGAAAAAATAAAATGAAATAATTCCATGTACATATTCCCATGGATATTCTACTAGTCTAATAATCACATGCAATATCAATAACCGCTTTCATAATGATGGAATGCATAATGCCAGACTATCATAACCACATAGTAAAGACCGTGTGCCAAGAATACAAATAATATTTCTCAAGGCCTTGATCAAAGACTCTAGTTTGTCTCACAAGACTTAAAAATGCATCATGGAGCTATAGCAGGATCCACCCGTCACTTACTAAGTCCAATTCATTCCTTATATGAAGAAGTTTAAACATAAAATAATCATTCTTATTAAAACTAGTATACGAAATGTCAATACTTTCTTCATAAACCACGAATGGTTTAAAAATGACACATCCATAGTCAAACATATCACAAAACCTTAAATAAAATATTAAAGTATTGTATCATAATTAATCAACATCAAATAAGATTAAAATCTATCATAGGATGTTGACATAGAGAAATCAAAACTATTTGATAGAAATATATATATTTTTTGAAATCATTTAAAAGTCACATAATTATAAAAAAAACATTTACTTTGAAAATATTCTTATAATCGTGTAAGGGAAGCTTCGGCAATTTTATAATGGCAGAAAATACATACACCTTCCGTATAACTTAAAAAAGACATTCATACCTTAATTTTGTCAAAAATGTTAAAAAGGACCTTGTTTGGAAAAAGACGAAAAGATTCCCTTATAAACATCTTATAAAAATTCAAAAAATCGTATAAATTAATTTAACCCATAGTCTATAAAATTGTATGAATGTTTTGAAATACATTTTCAAAAATATGGACGTGGATGATAAAGAGGTCCTAGTAGATACTTACGTAAAAACAACTTCAGATAATAATGAGATTGTGAAATTAACCCTTACCTTGTACTTTTCCTTGATCGAGGGTAGTATAACCTCATGTATAATGGTTATATAATTGTTCATAAATTATAAAATAATTATATACATTAATATGATATCATATATGATCTTTTAACATTGTTTTGTTAATAATACTTAGTATTATCGTCGTTTCGGATGTTAACAGGTTCATTTTACTGTATATTCTTTGTTATGTGAGTCATATTTGTTATATATGGGAGGTAATTTATTCATATCCATAATTATATCAAGTCTTTAAAAATTATTTTTAATCATCTAATGAAAATTAGTCTTGAATGGATATGATGGGGAATGAATCTCATCACGTTCGTGGAAATGGAAATCTGTACGTACACATGAATGAAAATATCATAATTCTGATATTAAAATAATATATAATTGGATGGTATATCATATATACAGTATCATTATCATGTTATTTTTATTATCTGTGTGAATTACACATCATTATTATTCCCATCCAAATAATAATGCATTTAATAATAATTACACCACGGCGTGGAGACGGTAATCCATACGTATGCACGTGTGGTGACATATCATTCAAAGGATTGATAGAATAATTAATAAGGTTGTATCATATTTATAATAACATTGTATTATATAGAATATACTGGATTTATTATTTTAGAATGGAAGTAACAATGAAAAATAAGTGGAAGAAGAAAACAACATGAAAGATGGTGGTGAAAGTATTACCTCTTCTTCGTGTTCTTCCTTTTGATTTGATCAAAAGGGCTCCTTAAGAAGGCTTTATAACTAAACTATGGAATCTAGGATGAAGGGAGGAATGTTAATAGGGTATTTGGGTAGTTTTTGGCCGAGCCAAATGTATTTAAAGGTGTGAATTAGGGAGAAGGGGGAGTGCCCTTTTATAAAAGGGGTTAGGGGAACCATAGGAAAAGCTAGAAATATTATTTTATAATAATAACGTTTTCAGTATCTAATGGCTCAAAAATAGTTTATTTAATGGATAAGGTGGGGATGGGTCGAAAACCACTCAAAAAATAGGTTTTCTAGTGGTTTGGGTCACTATATTAACTTTATATTTTAGATTTAACTCTTAGTTAAACAGTTTGAAATTTACCATGTCTCTTTGTATTTTTATATTATATGTTTAATAAACATACTATATACTTCCAAAAGAACCCCCAAGTGGTTAACTAATGATACACCTATCATTATATAAGTATTTTGGCCGAAAAATATATATTTAGGAATATAATATCAATTAATTATATAATATTTGTTTTAAAAACGATTTTATGTCAATTTTATCACTATTTAGTATTTTATATTTGATAAATTGATAAAAGAATTAGTTCTTCAAAAAAAACTAATATAAAAAACCCTAATATTTCATATTAACCTAGATAATTATTGGAATTCATAAAAAGACTAAAATTACATTTATTTGGATTTTTATTATATCAATTATTTTAATATTTAATTAATTAGGTAATTACTGAATCACCATTGTGTCATATATAAATTAATTTATTTAATGTCTAAAAATTATAAATAAGAAACAATTATATATTAAATCGTTTTATATTTCTAATGAATATTTATAATTTAATTTATCTTTTGTGTAACCCTATATTAAAAATGTTTTAGATATTAAACGTTGATTTTAACACTTTTAACTTTTCTTTCAATTAAATAATAATAAATGTACTAATCTAATCAAATTCGATCAAAGAGGATCATATATTATTCCTAAGTATATTTTTGGTTGATTTATACTTACCCAATATAATTAGTACTTGTGTTAGGGTAATAATAATATCATTTCCCCCCTTAATTACACTATTTACTTATAATCGTGGTATATAAAAGTTAAAAATTACTATTCACCAAAAATTATTTTTAACTTATTAAACCACATTTTACTCCTTGATATTGACAGTGTTTATCAGATTCGTTAAATTCCTCTTACAGAAGAGGTAAAATAAATTTTTATGTGAATTTGCAAATTCTCCTTAGAGATGGGTAAAAGACGGTGAAAAGTTCAATAAAATTTTTATATATCTAAAATTATTATAAACTGACTCCAATGAATTAAATAGAACTTATATAGGTATTATGTATCTATTTTGACATAAAATAAATTTAAATAAAATAAAAAATTATTTAAATAAAAATTTGATTTTAAACTATATCTCAGTGTTTTCACTATTCATAAAAAATTGAACGTTTTTAGAAAAATACCCAAAATTTACCCTAAGATAATTTAGATATTCCAAATCCAAAAAAATGTTCATTTCGAAAGATAAAATATATCAAATTTCAAAATGTGTGTATTACTTTTCAGAACAACTAGTTTGATTGGTTGTGGTGTGTGTTAGAACTTGAAGTCGCGTACAACACATGCTACTGTATTATTCAATGGGAAACGTACCGTGGATGCTTGGGGTGTTACATCCTCCCCTCCAACAAATAAGTCCATCCATGAAATTTCGTGAATACTACAACATGAAAAGACTTGGGTGGGTTTTCATCATAAGTTCCTCGGGTTCCTAAGCTCCCTCTTCCATCTTGTGGTTTCTCCATAGATCTTTTACCAGATGAGTCATCCAGTTTATCAACACTTGTTATCTGGTACTAAGAATCCTTAAAGGCTCTTAGCAATAAGATAGATCTGGTTCTAGATATAATTTCTCATGGATAAGTACATGTGTTGGGTCAGGGATGTATTTTCTAAATAGTCATACATGGAACACATCTTGAACGTTGGAGAGATTTAGGGTCATTTCTAAATGATAAGATACAACCCCAATTCGCTCTAGAATTTCGAAAGTTTCAATGTACTTGGGACTCAATTATTCCATCATACTGAAACGTATAACACCATTCAATGGAGATAACTTCATGAAAACATGATCTCCAACCGGAAATTCCAAATCTTTCCTTCGGTTATCGTCATAGCTCTTATGCATACATTGAGCTGCTTAGATGTGGTTTTGGATTGCGTTCACCTTTTCCATCGTTTCCTCCACTAGTTCTGGACCTACAAGTTTTCCTTCACCAATATCATCCCAAAAGGTTGGTGTGTGACATATCTTTCCATATAACTCTTCATATGGTGCCATCTTAATACTTGATGGGAGATATTGTTATATGAAATTTTTTCCAAAGGTAAATATTGATCCCACATACCCTGAAAGTCATATGAGAAAGATCTAAAAATTTCTTCTAAGGTTTTAATTGTTCATTCTGATTGTCCATTAGTTTGGGGGTGGTAGGAAGTGCTTAATGGAAGCTCAATATCCCAGGATTTCTGAATACTTTTCTAGATTCCTGAAGTAAAATGTGGAACATGATCAGAAACCATCGATAGGGGTGCACCATGAAGTCTCACTACTTTATCAATATATATTCTTGCTAGATGTTCAAGTGTTAAATCTTGTCTTATAGCAAGAAAATGTGCTGACTTGGTAAGATGATCAACAATGACCCATACGGCATAATTCCCTCTAGGAGTCTTTGGTAGTCCAATGAAAAAGTATATGATGATATTATCCCATTTCCAATCAGTTATAAGAATAGTTTGCAATAATCTTCCAGGCAGTTGCCTTCCAGCTTTCACTTGTTGACATGCCATAAATCCTGACACAAAATCCATTGTCCCCCTCTTCATGTTGTCTCACCAAAAATGTTCCTTCAAATATCTATAAATTTTGGTGCTACCAGGGTGTATAGAAAATTGCAACTATGAGAATCATCCAACAATTCACTTTTAAGATCAGGTATATACGGTACACAAAGTCATTTCCCATATTTCGAAATTCCATCTTCATACACAATGTTACTCAATCTTCCATCATTCAAAGCTTTAATCTTCTTTTTTAACTCTTTATCAATGGTTTGAGAACTCTTTATCCTTTCATGTAAATATGGTTTGGAAACCATTTGAAAAAGAATTGATGTCTCACCTTCCATGGTTTTTCCCATATCCATCTTTACTAGATCCATGAAAATAGAATCCTTTTCAAATCTCATCTTTTTCAAAACATCATGATCCTTTCTACTCAAAGCATCTGCCACCTTATTTTCCATCCCCTGGGTGGTAGTGTATCGTGGAATCCTAATCCTTGAATAGTTCAATCCATTGCCTTTGCCTCATGTTGAGTTCTTTCTATGAGAAAATATATTTCAAAATATTGTGATCAGTATAAATTACAAAATTTTCACCATAAAGATAGTGTCTCCCAATATTCCATGAAAATATTACAGCTGCTAAATCAAGATCCTGAGTAGGATAGTTTTTCTCATGAATTTTCATCTTTCATGATATATAGGCAATAAACCTATCATTCTGCATAAGGACACAACCAATTCCTTTCTTCAATGAATAACTATAAATAACGAACTGATCATTCCCTGATGGTAGAGTCAATATAGGATCATTAACTAATCTTCTCTTCAGTTCATTGAAACATTCTTCAAAATCTTTAGTCCAAACAAATTTGACCCCTTCTCAGGTGAGCATTGTTAATGGGTTAACCAATCGGGAAAAATTCCGGACGAAACATCGATAATAACCAACTAAACCAATAAAACTGCGTACCTCGGTTATACTGATTGGTTTTGGCCAGTCTTGGAATTCCTTGCTCTTTAAAGGATCAACATAAATTCCATCCTTAGAGACGTTATGTCAATGAAAAAAAAATTCCCGAGACCAAAATTCACACTTTCTAAACAACCCATATAATTCATGTCTTCTAAGATCCTTTAGTATAATGAACAAGTGATTTTCATGATCTTTTTAGCATTTGGAGTATACCAAGATATAATCAATAAATACCACTACAAAGTGATCGAGATATTACTTGAAATATTTATTCATTAGATCCATGAAGACATAGCGTGCATTAGTCAATCCAAAAGGCATTACTGTAAACTCGTAATGATCGTACCTGGTTTGAAATGTTGTCTTCAGAATGTCTTCCTTCTTCACACACAACTGATGGTATCCAGATCGATGGTCAATCATTGAAATGTGTTGAGCTCCACGCAATTGGTCAAATAAATAATCAAAGCATGGTAGGGGATACTAGTTCATTACTATTATCACATTGATCTCTTTGTACTCAATACATAACCTCATAGATCCATCTTTCTTCTTAACAAAAAGGATAGGGGCTCCCCATGGAGAAACACTATGGTGAATAAATCGATTATTACTCAACTCCTCTAGTTGTTTCTTTAGTTACACTAATTCTACAGTTTCAATTCTATATGGGGTCCTCGATATGGGCCATGATCCGAGAATTAAATCAATGGAAGACTCAATTTCTTGTTCTGGAGGATGTCCAGGTAAATCTTTTGGAAACAAATCAACATATTCTTTCACAATAGGTACATCCTCTTTTTGAAAATTCCATTCCCCAACCATAGTTATTTCATTATCTTCCTCCCCAATAATTGAATTTAGTTGAGCTACTAGGGGTGGATCTAGATAAGAATTTGGTGGTGACGATTCTACTCTAAAGATAAGGTGTTCTTTATCATCATCATCAAAAATCCTAACCTCCTTCTTCATACAATAAATCGTTGCATCATGGGTCGAAAGACAATCCATACTGAGGACTATATCAAATTAAATCCTGGGTATTACGATGTGATCAGTAGATAAATAGATTTTATATGATCTAATGGGAACAAATTCACAAAACATTTTTGCGATGATACTTCCCATAGGATTTTTAAATGAAAACTCCCTTGTAAAATCAAATTAGAAATCTATAATTTTCTTAGAAAACTGGGAAGATGTGACACAATGTGATGATCCAAAATCAAATAAATAATTTTCTAAACTTGAGGAAACTATTAAATTACCTTCCACTATGTCTTGCGGTGCTTCTACATCAGCAGTAGTGATAGCATAAGCTTGGCCTTGATCCCTTGGCCTTTTCTGATGTATGTTTCTCCGAATCATAGGACATTCATTTTCATAATTTTCAATCTCCATGCAAGTGTAGAATTAAACATTGATATATTCTTTCTTCCCCTTGCAACCATGATCTTTGTGGCCTTTTTCACCAAACTTGTAGCTGAATCTTATTCCCTACATGCATATCCAGGGTGTTTCCTCTCACATTTACATTAGGGCATATATTCAACTTTTACCTTCTTCCCCTTATTTCCATTTCTAGAGTGATCTGCAGATCTCTTCTTCTCTTACTTTTCTTTCAAATCTTATGACATAGTGAATTATATTCCTATCTTTATTGTGCATGAGACAATATCTTCGTATTACGAGAAGGATTGTGAGACTAATGCTCGATGGAGAAATCGTTTTATCTAATCAAACAAATGATCAATATTACTTGTTGGGTTACGTATATAATCCAAAGCATGCCTTGCTAACCTTCTAAAGTTAGACTCATAGTTTTGAAACATTCTCTTACTCCTTTTGCCTCAGACTCAGAAATTGTATGTCCATATCTTCTCGATAGTCATGAGGAATGTAATTTTCGAAGAAAATATCTTTAAACTCCATCCATTCAATATTTGATACGTCATCATCTTCTTTATTATTTTGAATCAGTTACCACCATTGATCAACATCTCCTGTGAGGCGGTAAACTGGCATGAATATTATTTCCCTTTCACTACTCTCCAAGGTGTGGAATATTTTTACTCTAAGGAATTAATCCATTTCTTCACTACTAGTGGATTTGTACCCCCACTTAACTTCGGTGGTTGTTGCATCATGAAGAGTTCTAACATTGATCCTCCACACTACTGATCAGGGTTCTACATATAGGTAAGGTTATTATTCAAATCCCGAGTGAGTTGTCCCAGTATAGTGATTAGCTAATCAACACCAGTTGCATCACCATCCCCACTATAATTATCTTGAGCATGAGAGAAATATCTACATAGAGTGCATGCATCGATATAGTTTCTATTCCTTAAACTAGGAGCCATTTCTTAACAATGGAATACATAAGACTAGTTTATGAATCACAATACATAAATCCAAACATCTGAAACACATAATATAAATTGAATAGTTTATGGATATAATCCATAATCATAAAATAAAATTCTTATAGGAATTATATACTTATAAACCCTTCATAATGATTTGTAAAGAAAATGAGAATTATCCTACGCGTATTCCCCAGGAGTGTCCTAACCAAGAGTACAGCAAGGCCCGTTATCGTGAACCAGTTCTCGTTCGAGTTTAGATCAAAGTAGTGTTTTTGGGTTTTACCCCTAGGTACATCTCTTCTAGAGCCTCCTCTACATGCTCGTACCTAGACGTGGATCTATTTCTCAGAAAACTCACAAAATCTCTACAATACCAAAATTCTTGAAAGATCTTATATTCTTAATCCTCAATGTCTATCATAGGGATATGTGATATAATTAGAGTATATCTAAATCTATAATCCTAGTTTTGTACTAAAATTCCTCTGATACCAAATATAACACCCCGACCATAGTTAGATAGAGTCAGTGCATTATTACATTACATTGGCATGGTCACAAAAGATCAAGTCTTGAAAGGCTGATTAGTTTAGTAGCCTTAGAAACCCTAGATACATTCATAATTCTTACATTACATCATAAAACAAAAAAATACTACAACAACATAGTCTCCATAGTCCACACTCATATCCCCTCAGACTATCCCTATAAGTCAGTCATAAAATACCTTTCCACATCCTAGGGAAAAAACATAGAAAGGGGTGAGATCAGATGCTTAGTAAGGATAACAATATAGAAGAAACTTTCTTAAATAAGAATAAACATTTAATTCAATGTATAACTAAAACAAAATACTTTTAAACTATAACTTTAGAATAATATGGAAAAAATAAAATGAAATAATTTCATTTAATTATTCTCATTGATATTCTACTCATCGAATAATCACACGCAATTTCAATAACCACTTTCATAATGATGGAATACATAATGCCAGACTGTCATAACCACATAGACAAGGCCTTGTGCCAAGAATAAAAATAAGATTTTTGTAAGGCCCTATGCGAAGACATTAGTTTGTCTCATGAGACCTACTAATGCATCGAGAAGCTATAGCAGGCTCCACTCGTCAGTTACTAAGTCCAATGCATTCATCATATGAACAGGTTTAAACATAACATGAACATTCACATTAAAACTTTCATAAAAAATGTCAACACTTTCTTAAAAACCATGAATGGTATAACAATGAAACATCCATTTTCAAACATATCACAAAACCTTCAATACAATATGAATGTTTTGTATCAAAATAAATCAACTTCAAATAACCTAAAAATACATCAAAAGATGTTGACATAGATGAAATCAAAACTATTTGAGAGAAATATCCCTTTTTTTAAAACCATTTAAAAGTCACATTTTTATAAAAGAAAACATTTACTTTGAAAATATTCTTATAATCTAGTAAGGGAAGCATCGATGATATTATAATGGCAGAAAATATCTGCAACTGCTGTATAAGTTAAAAAAGACATTCTTACCTTAATTTTGTTGAAAAGGATAAAAATGACATGGTTTGGAAAATGACAGAAAGATTCCCTAATAAAAGTCTTATAAAAAGACAAAAAAGGATATAAATTACTTTACCCCATAGTCTATAAAATATTAATAATTTTTTGAAATACATTTTTAAGAAACATGGATGTGGATGATAAAGATGTCCCAGTAGATACTAGCATAAAAACAACCTCGGATAAAAACGAGATTGTAAAATTAACCCATACATTGTACTTTTACTTTGTCAATTGTAGTTTAACCTCCTATATAATGGTAAAATAATAGTTTTTAAATTATACAAGAATCATATATATTAATATGAAATCATACATGATCATTTAACATTGTTCGGTTAATAATATCTTAGAATTATTGTCATTTCGGGTGTTATATTATTTTTTATGTGGGACATATTTATTATAGATGGGATGTATCATACTTATATCCATAATGATACCAAGTATTTAAACATTATTTGTAACCATATAATGAAAATTAGTCTTGAATGAATACGACGGGGAATGAATCTCATCGCGTTCGTGGAGACGGTAATTCGTAAGTACGCACGAGTGACAATATCATACTTTTGATATTAAAATTATATATAATTGGTTGGTATATCATATATACAGAATAATTATAATGTTAATTTTATTATTTACATTAATTACACTTCCTTATTATACCCATCCAAATAATAATGTATTGAATAACAATTACAACACGACTTAGAGACGATAATCTGTACGTATTCACGTATGGTGACACGATATTCAAAGGAAGGATAGAATAATGAATATGGATTTACCATATTAATAATAACATAATAGTATATAGAAATTACTGGATTTGTTATTTTACAATGGAAATAAAAAAGAACGAAGAAGTGGAAGAAGAAAAGAACTTGAAAGAGGGTGGTGAAATTATTACCTCTTCTTCGGGTTCTTCCTTTTGATTTGATCAAAATTGATCCCTATGTTTACTTTATGACCAATGTAAGGCCTCTAGGATGAAGTTAGAACATCTGAGAGGGTATTTAGGTAGAGTTTGGATGAGCCAAATGGATTTGGAGGTTTGAATTAGAGGGAAGTGGGAGTGCCATTTTATAAGAGGGGTGAGGGGCACCTTAGGAAAATCTAGAAATATTTTTTTATAATAAAAACATTTTCGGTTTATAATGGATCCAAAAAAGAATTATTTAAAGTTTAAGGGGGAGATTGGTTGAAAAACACTCATCCAATAGGTTTTAGACAGGTTTGGGTTACTATTTTAACTTTATCTTTTAGATTAAACTCTTAGTTAAATAGTTTGTCATTTTCCATGTCTCTTTGTATTTATATATTATATGGGTAATAAACATACTATATACTTCCAATAGAACCCCTAGTGGTTAATTTTTGATACACCAATCAGTATATAAGTCTTTTGGCTGATCATTATAATATTAGGAATATAACACCAATTAATAATATAAAATTTGTTTTAAAAACTCTTTTATGTCAATTTTGACGCAATTTGGTATTTTGTTTTTTCTAAATTCATAACAACATTATTAATTCAAAAAAAATTAATCTAACCAACCCTAATATGTCATATTAACCTATAAAATTAGTTTAATTCATAAAATACATAAATTACATTTATTTTAATATTTATAATAACAATTATTTTAATATTTCATTAATTATATAAATACTGCATCACCATTGTGTTATAAAAAAATTAAATTATTTAATGTATTAAAATTATATATAAAATACCATTATGTAGGAAATATTTTTAGCATTATAAGGAATATTTATAATTAAATTTATCTTATGTATAACCCTAAATTGAAAATAACTTAATTATTAAAAATTGATTTTAACTCTTTTAACTCTTCTTTGAATTAAATAATAATAAATATTCCAATCTAATTCAAGTGGAACAAAGATGTTCATATTTTATTCCTATGGTTTTTTGGTCAAAATACACTTATCCAATAGAATGAGGACATGTGTTAGGGTACTAATAATATCATTTTCACCCTTAATTACCCTATTTACTTTTAAATGTGGTAAATAAAAGTAAAAGGTTACTATTAACCAAAAATTGTTATTATCTTATTGAACCACATTTTACTCCTTGATATTAAACATGTCTCTCAGATTTTCAAAATTCCTCTCACATAAGCGGTAAAATTATGTTTTATGTGAATTTGAAAATTCTACTAAGAGATGGGTAAATGATGGTGAAAAGTTCAATATGATTTTTATATATCTAACATTATTATAAACTGACACAAATGAATTAAATTGAACTTATATAGGTATTATGTATCTATTTTGACATTAAATAAATTTAATTAAAATAAATAATTATTTAAATAAAAATTCAGTTTTAAACTATAACTATGTTTTTTTCACAATTCACCAACAATTGAAATTTTTCAAAAAAATACCAAAAATTCACTGTAAGCTATTTTAAATATTAATAATACAAAAAATAAGTCCATTTAAGAAGATAAAATTTATAAAATTTAAAAAAGTGGGTATTACTATTCATAACATCTAGTTTGATTGGTTGTGGTGTGTGTTAGAACTCAATGTTGCGTACAACTCACCTTACTGTATTATTCAAAGGGAAATGTACAGTGGAAGATTGCGGTGTTACACATACCCCCATATAACCATTAATGTAATTGATTTAATACGTTCCATATAAAAGATTTATGTTTATACTGAATATAATAATATTTCAATCTTTTTACATGTATCATAATCCATTTCATTCTGAATTCAATTAATAAACTGACCACATCCATGGAATTATAATGTTGTAATCCATGTCTCACTCCAGATGTAATATGAGCCAAAACACTACGAGGTCATCCATGTTGATCCTCAAGTACCTTGTTATTTTAACAGGTGTGGTATAACATCCATACCATTGTATTCATTCCACGGTGGTCCACTAAAGGAGCCCAAGTATAACCCCTTTAAATATAATAAATTCTCTTTAGTCAATCCATTGAATTATCATGTGAATCCTTGTATCCCTCAGCATATTACAGTCAATCCACAATGAGTCTGTCTATGAAATTCATCATTTTAATTTTTGTATCACCCACAGATTACAAATATTTCAGAAATTTAATATCATATTCCAATAATCCCTTTCATATATGCACAAAATGGTATTTTCCTTGAAAATTCAATTCAAACCACAATAAAAAATGAGGTTATAAGATTGGGCCTATATTATACGACTCTTTAATCATTTCTCACATTGGAAAAAAGCATTATAGAAATCATTACTATCTTAACAACTATTTCATGGAATAAAATTCATGTAGGGAATATGTTAATATTAATATAATTATCATATCACTCATACTAATGCAATTTAAAGGCATCAACATCACTAACTCGTGAGGGAAATAAACTAAAAGAGCATTTCTTGATTAAACATCCAATGACAGAACATGCACCATGTTTTATGGTAAAAACCATCACGTACCTTTAAAAGATTCCATTTATCATATCAATTCACTATTTATATCCAAATTAATTCATAATCCAATTGATAAATAAAAAAAATTATTTGGCATCCCTTGAGAAGGGGTGAAGGGAACACACTAAGGCGTCCAAAGCATATAACGTCACATTGGTCCATTTATTTAACAACACACCTTAAGGGGTGGATTCCCCTTCATGGAACTCAACTTATAAACAATAATTAACTAACCTATATACTCACATGGGTCATGCCTATAAATTTATGGATACAAATTCATATCAAGGAGACACCCATAAATTAGGAACATGGAACACAGACATATATAAACTATTCAATGTTATGAGAAATGCATGAGACCACATGGCATAATTTTTTACTTGATAGATATTAAACTATAAACTATTTATTCAACTTGTATATGTATAAAATCAATGAATATAAGTAAACCCTAATAATATGAAAAATTATATTTCACTAAAATGGAAAAACCGATATCCAGAAGAATGGAGTACAATGAAAAACAATTGGCATCTTATGATTACAGATCGAATGAGATGAAAAAAAATTGATTTTGAGATACAATGGAGATGATATATCAATTACAATCTTAGGATTCAAGGAGGGATCTCTTTATTCATGGATGTTGCGTGGGAGGATTAAAAGTGAAATCCAAGGTTTAAAGATTTTAATTTAATTAAAAAATTATTTAATTTTTTCAAATTATTGGGGTATCATGGTTATGGTCCACAGTTTAAAAAACCCCACACCAAACCAACATGGGTATATGAAGGCAAGGGGAACCCACATGGTATACCTACATGACTTAACTAATCTGGTAGAACCTATGACAAAACCCACTATCAAAATAGAAAAGTAACATGCATGGTTGTGTGCATCAAATTGGACTATTTCTTAAAACCACATGGTATAATATTACTCTCTACCTGGTCCTCACATAGTGTTTCATACCAATTGTCCTTCCGCACATGGTCTTCACTAATTGGGTTCTAGGAAATTATCTCCCAAAAAATATGGGTTTCGGGCTTCGAACATGCCTCAAACACCCCCATTACCTTTATGACATCCATGGGAAATCATAGAATGAAATATTTAAAAATTTATAATAGGAGTTGATGGGAAAAAAAGATTCATACCTCAAATGAGAACCGGGTTCTTACATAGGCCTCATTGTATATAGGCTATTGAGAATTGTAATCTTTATTGGCAATCTGACCATCAGAAAAGTTTATGTGGCAAGGGTTCCCAGCACAATAATGTGGGATCCACACTCACAAATGGATCATAGGTTTATATTGATGCTTCTAAGGGTGTTGGCTCTCATTCTTAATACATTGGGTATTTCCATGTGGCTATGTTTGGATAACAATATGTGGAAGACTGTGCACTAGAGGAATTTGAAGTAGGGCCAGCTACTGTTACAGGTATGATGTTTATTTCATATTATGTGGTCCTAAATTTTCTTGATTTTGGTTTAAATCATTACATTATATCATCTAATATGGTTAAAATATTTTTTATGTGTTCTGATTTTATTTAATTCTTTTCTTATAGCCCCATACCATTGGGAAAGACATCCAAGTAATGTTAATAGTTCCCCACATTTCTTTCAATGATATCTCATGTTTTGGTGGAATGATTTTTCATTGTGTTTGAACTACACATCATTTAATTGATTATCAAAAGAGACTAGATGGTCAGTTTGAAGCCCTATATATACTTTCTTCACCATTGGATACAATATTTATCTGATGATGATGTCACACATTATTTCCAGGGATACTGGGACCATAGATTGGAAAGGGTTCAAATGGTTGTTCCTTATTCTTGTATAATCTCATGATAATTGTTAGAAATTTTTCTGGATGAAGATGACGCTTTCATGGGATGTCAGATATCTACTATTGTGTGAGTATTTGTGTCATGAGGTATATCTGAATGTTTTTTCTTGTTTACCCAGATAGATTGAGAGAGGTTTATTTTAATATTAACCTACCCACTAAAACAATTCCAATTTCTTTTCTATCCCATTTGAATAGAACCTACCATGTGGATGACACTTATTTTATATCTTGAGGACCAAAAGAAGAAAAGATGTATTCATCCTAGCTTGTCACTATGGGAATCGTCTTTAATCCTTTATAATAAGGAATAAATGATCCTTAAACATTCTATTGATAATATAATGTGGAATCAAGGGACCAATAAGAAGAAGTATTCATTGCCCAAAATTGAGGATCAATTTGGTAAGATTGTTGTGTATCATTGGTTTTAAAGGTTACCACTAATTGAGTGTGTGAGAATAGGATAAACCCAAGACAACAACTCAGAGTCGATATAGGAATTTTGATTTTATGGTTATTCCATTTTTCCTCACTAATTATTCTTTGTTATTTACAGATTTTATTAACCAAATATTTCATTAGTTATTAGACTCTATTTTTTTTTGTTCATATATGATATATAGGTTTGTTGTAATATAATGGATGATAATAGAGACCATTAAGATATCATTCTTCAAACCATGAGGGAACACCAT
Organism: Viscum album; assembly: GCA_963277665.1. Classification (NCBI taxonomy): domain Eukaryota; kingdom Viridiplantae; phylum Streptophyta; class Magnoliopsida; order Santalales; family Viscaceae; genus Viscum; species Viscum album. Next base: position 1,818,284,015 of record OY728133.1, on the reverse strand, counting down.
CTTTTTGGTAATATTTCAATGTGTAAGTTGTTATTGAGAAGTGATTCTTCCAAATCATGTGAAATCAGGGAGGGGAATCATAGTAGATCCAAAAAAGGTATATACAGTTGTATCTTGGTTGTATCCCAGAAACAAGGATTAGAGATGGAGCATCTAGGGTTTGAAATGATATTATAGATGGTTTTTTGGACGTATTTGTGATCACATCCTCTATGATAGCTTTAACTCGTAAGGGTGTCATGTTTGAATGGAATGACAAGTTGAAAATTACATTTTCAGAGTGCATGGTGTGGTTGTGTTAAGTATCATTTTTTGATTCTTTAAGAACCATGGTACAGTTATGATGTTTTCGGTGATACTACATCAATAGGTTTGTCTTTCTTAATGATATAGGGGAAACATGTTATGGATTATGTCTCTTGAAATCTATTCCCTTAATATAAGAACTACCATGCCCATGATCTTGAGTGTTCAGCTATTATACCTAAACTCAAAACATTGAATCACAATTTCGTTGTAGATCAATTTACAGTATATTTAGATCATAATATCCTCAAATGTATTTTTATTAAAAGAGATATTTGAAATTAATACATATATTATTGGTTTAATATCATCATAATATTTATTTTTATGTGGTATATTGAATTGGGAAAGGAAATGAAATGGTCAGTGCATTGAAAAAAACATTTTCGACACAATTCATGAAGGAACCTATTGAGTAGTGGTCTCTAATGAGTTTGTTTTCTGAGATGATCTTGGGATTAAATGAGGATGGTGTATAGGTGTTCTCATCCCCAATAAAGGTGGATTCATATATTAATTAGTGAATTTAATTTGATTAGATGGAAAGAACCTAGGGATGACACTTATGTAAAAACCTAAATGGTACGGAAACCCCATGTGAGTGGTCTCAGTCTCCCAGTTGAGGTTTTTCCTTCCATAGTAGGATGGTTTTTCAATTTTTTATGTGGGAGGAGTTTCTATATAGTGGAAACCTATCATTATAGACTTTGATTATTGGGGATACAATGATATACTACAGTTTGAGACATCGATATATGTGTTCCGGGATGAGTTGGTCAATTTGGGATTTTCTACCGCAGTGCCTCACTTGAAAGAGTTTTAAGGTGGAACACCATAGCTATTCAGGTTTTCTACAGCCATCACCTATTTTGGAATGTAAGTGGGAAGTTATTTCAATGAATTTTTTCATTATTTTAAAATGGAATCTTAGTAATAATGATGCAATTTGGGTGACGGTAGACAGAATCACTATATATGTTCATTTGTTACTAATAATGGAATCAAAAACTGTATAACATCAAGAATATATATATATCAACTAGATTGTGAGACATCACGGGGTTCCCTATATAGTTGTTTCGGATAGGTACTTCTGGTTCAGATCCATAATATTGAAATGTTCATAAGACGAAATGGGTTCTCAGTTGAAATTGAGCATGTCGTATCATCTGCAAATCAAGGGAAATATAGAGAGTGCTATCCATTTTCATGAGTATATGCACTTAGATTATGTACCTCATTTTGAAGGATCATTAGATATAAATTTTTCTCTGTCTCGGTCTTATTATAATAATATTTTCCTGATTAAATCAGAATGGTTACCTCTGAGTATTTATTTGATAATACAAGATGATCTCCCATGTGATGTGTAGGTTTGGTATTATGGTACATGGTTGGTTTTGTTTTTGTTCAAGAGACAACTGAGATTTCATAGTTTATCCACAGGAGTTAGACGGTGGAAAAAAGTTGTTAGATATCACATGAAAACCATATTCATCAAATTCTTGAGTTTAAGTTTATGGATTTGGTCTTTCATGAAGTTTTACTATGTTTGGGGAATTATTTGCTTATTATGAAGGGTAAGTTGGAACAACGGTTTGTCAACCACTTTGATATCATTGAGTAACTAAGGATGGCCACCTATTGATTTTTATTACCATCTAAAGTGGCTTCTAAAAATTAAGGATCTCATTTTTCTCATTTGGGTATATATATATAATATATCATTCATGTGTTATTAATAAAAAGGATGACAATATTTACCCTTGTACCATGAAGGTTGAAAAACCAATTCAGATTATGCATTGTTCATTTAAGGTACGGTGGGTACAACAATATCCTTGGTTTGGTTACTTTGGAAGTGTAGACAGGATTTCCACGAGACGTGGGGGGTCTTTAATGAGGAAAAAATGACATTATATTTTTTCCGTTATATGATCATGATATATTTATATTAATAGAGTGATTTTTTGGACTGTATATTAAACCACATGGTAGCCTTTCTATCAGGTATGTTCAATTTTTTTTACTTTATGTTTACTTTTCTTGGTTGTTTCTTGTTAACCATGAATTGGAGAGATACCTATAATGGTGACGTCACAAATTATATTCAATTTTCAGTATCATATTATAATTTTTATTTTTCATTTGGAATTTAGAAAACATGTAATAGGATTACATGATGTGTAACAATAGCCAGATAGATCTTGCGAGTTGAATAGACAATGTGAGAATATTTCCTGTTATTTAATGTGAAATGATGTGTTAAATTACAAGGTAGATTAATTTTTCATCATAACATAAAATAAAAATATTTCATTATTTTTCATAGTATTACAAGATATGTAATCCCCCATGTTACAGCTTTTTGAGATTCATACAGGTGTTTTTGTCTTCAGTCTTCTTTTTAGCATTCTCCTCTAAGGAAAAGATCTCACGTTATTCATTTTTTGGGTAAATCCCTTACATGAATGTCTATATTTTAAAAAATTGATCAACAAATCTAGGAGATTCATCTCATTGGGTTTGTCTTCCTCTTGGTTTATATCTCATTTGAGCTATAGAATTATGTAAGGTAAGGATGGGTAATCATATTTGGTTTTCTATCAATCCTATTTAATCTATAGTCTTTCCTTGTATTCTAAAAGGATATTTTATGTATTCCAGAAACTGATATCAAATTAAAATAGGTTTTCTATGTCTGTGATATTGGTGGATCTATCTGATATTTCTAATCTATAGAATTTCATGTTGCACTTATTGATTCCTTGAATATTCGAAATGGAATTCCAAGTGTTAAAATTGACAAGGGAATGTGTTAAAGTATAAAAGGGTGTTTTATTGGAAAATGTAATTTCTTTTATTTGAAATGGGAAATGGATTTTAAATCCTCGAATAATATTATCTTGTATTTGGAATTTTCATATAAAAATGTGATCATGGTATTTAAAAACAAAATTGAAAAACAATGAACAATGGGGATCTTAGTTTTGTCGATTAAGTGACATAAGTAGCCTTAGTGTGTGTGATACCACTTTGAGGAAACCTACTGTATGTTGAAATATTATGGTAGAAATAGATATTATTTGGATCCACCATTAATACATTTTATTCTCCTGATTTTCTAGTACATGTTTTCTATATTCTAGAGCCTCACTGGTTGGTGCATTTTCATTTTAAGTTTTATATTACATGATAGATTATTCAAGAATATTTTATCACATTTATATTCATATTCGGTATCTTTAACTATATTTCATGTATATTTAAAAAAATATATTATATTTAATTTTTGAAAACACATTTGTAGTTTAAAAATGGTTTTGATGTCATTTTATTTATTAATATTATTGAAAAATCTATTTTCTAATTATTGAACTTGTGAGTTCTTGGTATTAGAACTTTTAATGATTTATTGGTGATATCCCTCTGGTATCTGCTTCTCACACCATTCTTATGCCATTTAGGTGGTTGTGGAACATGTTTTTTAGGATGCAGGTATTGGTAAGGGTATTATGTTTCATTCAATATTTTCATTACATCATTTTATTGGTTTATGGATGATTTTCAGGGAAAGATTGGTGTTGTGGAGAATAGTTTTTCTAGTTTTGTCGTTCTTTAGTGTTTAACCGATTTTGATAAGTTGTAAGTTGATTTTAAAAATATCTAATATTATTTTATTTTCTATTATGCTTATATATGAGACTATTTTTTTTATCGTTATTTTACATCACCCCGTAATGGGTTTACATGGGTGATTGTTTTGGTTGACCCCGGATGTTATGTCACATATATTTGGTTCCAACATCTTTCATACACATTTAAATATCATTCAAAATTAGTATAAGATTATCATAAATAAATTAAATAATAATAAATTTATATATCATATCATATATTATTTACTTATGAACTTATATTACCCATTTACTAGCAATTCTATATTAATGTCCCGGTTTGGTTAAAAAGCAATTACATTTTTCAAATACATTCCGATTTGTTATATTAATTGTAATTACATTTATCATGGTTCCATCATACCATTAATTGTATCAATGGTAAAAGAATCATATATATTTATTATATTTGTATTTAAACTAATAAATAAATGTTATATATATTAAATGACATAAATCATGAAAAAATCACAAGGATTCGTGACTTGGTTGTTCATTGTACACATGGACAACATTATCATATTCCCATATAATGGAATGTTAAAAAAAACCTTGTGATTTTATAATCCAATAAGAATACTAATATAATAAATATCATTTGTAAACATTTAATCCTTCATTTTAATCATTTTTCAGTTGTGTTGATGTAAAAAATGAATTACATCGGTTCGCTAGGGGGTAGTCCATTGTACACACAAATGATGATTATGTAACCCATTTAATGGATGAGGAGATGATTGTAGGTAACTAAATTCACATAAAAATCATTATAATTAATATATATAGTTTATTACTTCACCATCATTTATTAATAGTTTATGTATGTGTATGATGTAATAAAAATGTTTGTTGAAGAATGTTGCATCATCCTCACGTAACATTAGTACGATTGCACCAAAAGCCTTCATAAGTAGGATTTATTACCAATATAAGGATTATAGGAAGAGAGGAAGGATATTATAAAGATATTATCAAAGGTAATGGGTGAAAAAAATGGGTTTACTAGTATGAAGTTCATAATTTTTGAGGTCGCCTTTTATATGTTAGTTGAGTGGATCACATGCAACTTTTTGAAAGAAAAATGTGTAACACAGATTTTCACCTAGAACAAAGATCCATAAGGTTTGATTATTGAGAATTAGACATGATAAGGAATAAAAATGTCCATAAAATCATTTTAGGAAATTTTATGGGTCATTTTAACCCTTATTAGATAAGTTTATCCCAATATGTAAAACCATTTTCCCCATAATCATGGTAAATAAATTTTCAATTTTTAAAATTATTTTTCGAAAAAAATTCAATTTAAAGTTATATGATAATATAAATATAAATAATTATAAATATGAAAACCATTATATAAAATTCCATTAACATCAATGGAAATTTTTAATTTAAAATATATCTAACATCGGCGATGAGAATCTTAGTTTTCAAAGAAACAATTGATAAACAATTTAGAAATATTATATATCAAAATTCAATATAAAATTGATTAAATTTACTGAATCTGAATTAATAGATATATAATTTAATTAATTTTTCGTTTAAAATAATTTTAAAAATAATTTAACATGTTAATAACATTAAAAAATTGTTTTCAATTAAAATTCAATTTTTCAAAATTCATCAAATAAATTAAACATTTCAGAAAATACCACAAATTTTCCCAAAGATAATTTTGACATGATAATTTTAAAAATTAAAATATTTTTATCAAATTAATTTAATATAATTGTAAAAAATTAATTTTATTATTTATCATAAAAAAATACATAAACACAATGTCATTGATAAAGTAATATTTTTAAACATAAAAAGACATTACTGAAAATAATGTAATTTATTGACAATATTTTTTCATTATAAAAATAAATTATAATAAACATTAACAAATTATTTATTAATATTCATATCTCTATTTTTGACATCTATATAATATGGATTTCATTTAAATAATTATATTAAAAATATATCATTGTCATGTTAAAACTCGGTGTCCCGTGTAACGAGAGATAAAATCATTGTTTCTTATTACACAAGAAGTCAATGAAATTTAATTTATCAAATAACATAATTTATAAAAACAATTATTGTTACATTATACCCCCATTAAAATTAAATTCACCCTCAAAACTCATCAGCTTTATACAACTCAATGAGGATTCTTCTACCTTAAATTATCCTCAAGTTCCCACATAGCTTCTTTAAAGTGGTGGTTTCACCACATAACATTTAATAGGTGATTGGTTTTGTTTTGTAGAATATTTACTATATAACAAAGAATCTTGATTGGTCTTTCTTTATAATAATGATCATGCTCTAGTAGTATGACTTCTGAGTTTAGTACATATGAAGGGTCATGTATGTACTTCCCCATGATAGATATATGGAATATTTTGTGGAGTTGAGAGAAGTTTGGTGGAAGCATAAACTAATAGGGTACCATTTTGATATGATCAATAATTTCAATGGGACTATATATAGAGGGAATATATTCTATTTTTTTCGATCTTCAAGACCTTCTTCCTTGGGGAAATTAATAAAAACACCATTTCACCAGTATTAAATTTAAAATCATGATTGTGGTTTTCATGATAATGTTGATTCTAGCAATGCTCTACCATGATGTGTTGCTTAATAGATGTGACCATATTTTTCATTACATCAGTTATCCAAAGTCCCAAAATAAATATTTCTCCATTTTCTTTCCATCAAGATAAAGCCTTCATCTTATTTCCATAGATGGATTCAAAAGGAACTATTTAAATTTTCAAGTAAAAGATATTATTTTTTTAAAACTAATCTAGATTAATATTTCTATCCCAATCACATTTTAAATACCATAAAAATGGTATAAAAATATCATCTCAGGTTTTCATATTTTCTATGATAGACCATGTATATGAGGATGATATGTAGTATTAAAACATAAATCCATATGAAGATCTTGATTGGGGATTCTCAAGAACATGGAGGTAAACCACTGATCCTAATCAGATTGAATTGAAAGAGGTATTCCATTAAACCTTACAACTTCTTTTATTTATTTAATGTAAACATGGACTAATGAACATTCTTCTCTGAGAGTGATGAATCGTACCGACATAGTAAGTTGATTGAAAAAACCCCATATAACATCATTCCCCTTATATTTTTTAGAGATTCCAACAAAAAAATCATGGATGATGTTTTATGATTTCTATTCTATTATTGGTAATATATGTAGAATTCTTGTAGAAGTTTTTATATCATATTTAACTTACTATCCAAACAAAAACCAAGATATAAAATATGCACTGTCTTGGTTCACTACATCCCACTAAAAATAACTTTTCAAATATATATATATATATAATTCTAGAATAAATAAAAAATGAATAATGGTGTGGAGGATATAACCAAATTCCCTATGGATGTAACTTCCCTCTGCATATGTTTTTTTCATTCTCCTCATGGTGGTCAATACCCATCATTCTCCTATAATTTCCTAGATTACCTTGGTTTGTGCTTCATTAGAGTAGTTTTTGATATGATGTCAGCATACATATCATATATGGTGATTCTTCCCACCACCATATATCGATATTGATTGACTACTCATCCTCACCTTATATTTTCAGCTTCTTCTCCACTCTTTTGTGACCAAATCCAACATTCATCATTCTTATAGTGTTTGTGGTGATTAATCTATCATTTTTTGTGTCGTATAGTTCACCATACCGCCTATTATCTTGGTTTATTCCTTCCATATTTGGAAGTCATCTATGTATATTTATCATTCCAATCCTTAGGGAAGATATTTCTAGATTTTTATAAATATTATGGGTTTCTCATGAAATATGGTACATAAATGGTTCCAGTTTGACAAGGGTTATGTGATTTGGCAAGTCGACATTTGGGGATCTCACAACTTCTTATATGTAAAGATGGAATTGTGTAGGTACTCACTACTGGTAATAATTTCATTAATGTAGGTTCTTCTATGCTCTATGGTATTATCGTGTTTGGGTTTTTTTTGTTCTATTTTATTGGGTTTTTAGGCATGTTACTTCTACTTATTGTACTATTTCCTAAGACTATTGGTTTTTTGGGTTGTTGATGTTTTTAACACAATAGGTTCCTTTCTTTTTAAATATTGTATGGTGTATATTAATGAATGATCTGTTGGCCAGGAGACCTAACATTTGGGATGGGTGTAATGGAACCCAAAATCGGTCATCTTATTTCATTCTTATTCGATTAATGGTAACTCATCCGTCATCATTTTTCATGTCATTTTTAGTCTTTTTTTGTGTTGCATCTCAGTGATAGAGTGGTTGGTTCCTTGAGGTATTAATTGTATGGAGCCTACAATTTGTGGTAGGAGTGATATCATAAATCCTTCATCCCTCCACCAGATTTTCATTTCGGGAAGGGGTTCACTACACAGTTTTTTTGACCAGTATGATAAAATATCTTCACCTAGGGAGATACAACTTCTTCAGATTTTTTCTCTATGTAATTGTCTCATGGGGGAAAGATGATTATTTTTATTAAGCATTACATGAATTATTTCTTCTCCATGATTCATAAAAACTATGTATTGACCTTTGGGATTGGTTTCCTGAATGTAATTGTCCCTTTATGTCTTGAATGGGTTCCTTCTACACCCATTTCACAAAAAGGTATTCAATTTTTTTATTGAAAAAAGAGCGATATTCCCACAACTTGTTTAAAATAATGATAATAAAAAACTATGATCATACTCTAATAAATCCTTACACAAATATAGTATTGGTGGAACACATTAATGGTTCCTAAAACATATCACTCCATCATAATCAGGTTTAAACTCATGAAAATTTCCAAACATATTGTATAACTCTATATACTCCTTATACACATATTTATTTATCACATGGATGGATTTTTTGAAAGAAAAATTTTAATGATAATATCCCCCACATCATTCCTGTTTAACAAATTCATCCTTTAAAAATCCACGAATATTGGAACATTTTTTTCAACATCGTGCATAATCTAGAGAAATACTTTTGAATCAAAACACCATCCACCTTGTTCACATTCCCACGGTTGTAATGTATTGTCTACTGATAATATGTATTCATATCTATCCATCATCTTTAGAAAAAATTTAAATCCTTATATGTGAATATATATATCAATCATCTATGAAATATATATATATATATATATATCACACATTTTACAATAATTATAGTTCCTCCATATCATTAATACAAACAATTATAACACAAAAATAAAAATATTAAGTTGGGTAATTTTGAACATGAATCATAAATTTTCTTAAGGAATAAAATAGAACCATTCCATTCTTCAAAACAAACCTTGAAATTCCCATTTTTATTTAACATTATTGATAAACAAAACTTCTCTTGTATGGGGAAATGTAAGAACAGGTGTGTGGACTAGTATTTTATTTATGTCAATGAACATTTCCTCACATTAATTTCACTAGAGGAACATTGATCCATTTAAAGTTAACAAGGTTATTGGATTATGTATTCATGGGAAATTTTACACAAAGCATTGATAATATCAATCTAATACATGAAAACTAAAATCTTATTCATCGTGGCTGGTCTGGTCCAACAAACAAAAGTGTCTATCTTTTATGGATATACTAATATACCAACTCTCAATCTTATATAAAAAAATGGAAATTTTTTAATAAAAATGCATACTCTTTATATTCTTCTTATATTTTTGTATTCCTCAAAAAATATGAATGTTTGTAATCTAGTATGTATGATAATTTGATTATGATAAAATTGATGTAATGTTCAGGTTAAATTGAATATGATATTCTTTGTGATTAGTAAAATTGATAAAAAAAAATGTGAAAAAAGATTAGGATTTTTGATAATAATAATTAAACAAAATATTAACCAAGAATGGTTTTCTCATACTTTGTTAAAACAGGGTTACTGCTAAGAGAATTTTTAGAATTTATAGATTTTGATATCTTAATGTCTTTGGTTTCCAATATTTACAGCCTGTGAATAATGAATAGGTTAATTTGAGAATGAATAATAACTACTTGTCTGATAATTAAAATTCCTATGGTCTAAGCATCATATCTTTTTTTGGATAGGTTGTGTTCATTGAGACCAGAGTCATGACATCTCATTTATGTTTGAAGGTTGGATGTGTAATATTAGGGACAATATTTTCCTATTGGTTATGATTGGTTGTTCCTTGTGATTTTAATGTATTCTATTTTATAACTTTTATATGTTATGGTATATGTTTAGGGAGGCTTGTATGTGATGTTAACCTTGGGTGGATGAGCAAGGGATGGCTAGTGTGATATGGGAAGTGAGGCATGGATAGTCTGGTAGTATTTGACCCATGTGATGAAGAGTTGCATCAGTATATGTATGTAGATGACAAGGATGGATCCAAATATTATGTAACATGTTATAGTTGGGCATACCCATTGGTGAGATTCTAAGAGACAGATTGATCACATATTAATCATTTAAATGGATGACGATCAGGTAGCTTTTATATCTTCATTTCATTCCCCACTTCGTCATATAGGTAAATATAAATAGTTTCACAATTAATTTTGGTGGTAGTATAAGATGGTTTTATATTAATTCATGGTTTATGGAATGATGATAATAATGAAGTAAATAGTTTTTATCCCTTTTGGTTGGTTTGTCCTTGAATACAAATACTTAAAATATGTTTATATTGATAAAACATGGAATTGATTGGGATTATTCCTAGAGGCTGTGGACATTAATATGATGATTATTGTTAATTGTTAACAAATATGTAAAGAATTATTAATAAAAATAATGATAAAAGGAAAATTATGAATATATTTTCCTCATTAAATTCTTGTATTATTATAGGATTTATGGTCTTTGTAGTGGAATCCAAGATTCTAATAAGAATAAGTCATTGTTGAGTCAAAGACTAAGTTATACTCGTTGTGTGGTTGTGAGATATTTTATATAATGTATATATTTTATTTGATATTATTCCTCACCCACATTAGTAAGGGAAACTAACATATAGTAGAATCTAGGATGGTGTTGTCTCTATCACCCTAGATGGATGATAGATGGATGACTACCCCATGGCCTCTATCACTTATCTTGGTTATTGCATGTGTTAGTATTCAAGGAGATTAGATTTCAAACATAAGTGTGTGAAGGGATATGACATTTTTATTTATTTCACCCACATTTAATACAATATATAGTATCTAAAAAATTATTATAGGTATGATGGGTATAGGTTATGAAGGATCAAGGTACTTACTCAACATATCTATTTTGATTTTATATGGTGTAATAACCAATGTTTGATAAACATTATAAAGGATGTGGGGGATCATGGAAACTATATGGTTTCTATATATGGATATTAGAATTGTATAATATGGTTTTGGGATGCATGAGGTTTATATTGTGGCCTCTTACCCATGAGTCTATCATAAATCCTATTTTTTGAGAGAGATGTCTCTTTACATGTGACTATAACGAAGTGAAAAAAATGAGTGGGGAAGAGGGATAGGGGTGAACTAGATGTTTAATTTATATATATATATATATATATATTATCTTTCATATGGGATACATGGTGTTAGTTATCCATTGTGAAGATAGGAAATCCTTGTACTTTTTTATAAAATTACTTATTTTCACTATTAACCACTTATCATTGGCATGATTTCATTATATTTTATATGACAGGCTCCGGGGAGGATCCTATTGACTATAATATTATATCCACCTAAACTATATATGAAATAATTTTTAGTTCATCAATATAAGGTTGGATATTGGGATGAATATTAAAATCACTTGGTTTTTCTTGAGCTGTTTTGGCTTCATGTTTGCTAACGTCATTGCATTTTTTACTTGAAGTTATCTTTTCAGTTGTTCAGTATTTCATTAAATTTAATATATTCACTTATGATTTGTTTATATATATATATACCTTTGTATGCTTGTTTTTATCTAATAATGTTTTAATTGGGGTAGTTTTCGTATCTCTATATTTCACAGGGTTCCCTTAGAGTTTAATTCCCCTATATAAATATTTTTTATTCCAAAGGTGTTAGTCGCCAACTTGGGGCATTCTTGTGATAGGGCTCTATCCTTCACATCATTTATCCCCTCGTTGTAGTATCATTCTAAGGAGGGCTTAATGACTATAATTAATCATATAAAAAATTATGTAACCTCAAAAATTAAAATTTTTATTTTTATTTTTGAACCACTATTATTCACCCTTTATTCCATCAAATTGGAAGTGGAAGTATTGATCTTGTGTATGTGTAGATTACCACCTCCACGAAGTGATCCAGTCCATTTCCTAGAAAAATATTTAATGGTTGGTTATTATAATGGGTTTCAAATGGTGTAATATAATTATCAAATAATTATTCTTCTTGAATTATAATATCTTATATTCATTTTTCTCTTCCAATCCATAAAAAATAATGTCTCTCGTGAATAAATGTGAACAAAAACCACCACCAAGCAATGTAATTATTTTTTAATTTTCACATTAAATGTATGGTATTGTAGTTATATTTAATTAATATATATTATATATATGATATAATAATTATTTGGTAAATTTTACTTAATAAATAACTTTCTTTAATTTCAATCACTATAAAGTAAAAATAGTGTTCAGGAGTATACATGTCCTACCATCCCCATGAATGGTGAAATTTGTTTTCCTACCTCTAAAATGCAATAATGATTTTATATATGTATATAATGAATATATGTTATATTTATATCATCATTAAAAACTATATATTATGAATCCATGATCAAAATGAGGGGTTCGAATCCACTGAGATGAAACATACATGAATAACGAAAGAGTTAACACTCAGAAATGATGATTTTAATAAATTATTGTTATAAAAATATACCAAAATGATAAAAGTGTATAGTATATTATATTATAAAATTTTAATTATTTATTGTATATAAGCATAATAAATGTAAATTTTTTATTCATGTTTCTTAAAGATCATATAATGAATGTTAGACAAGAGGTGAGGGTTTATTTCACAATCCAACCCTTATTGGGTATTTTTTTAAGTTTAATTTTCTAATTGAATTATTATATGATATTTCTATCTTAAAACACATAAATATTATTATCTTATTTTAATTTTTGAATTTTTATTTTCTTCTTTTCAATTTCATCTCTTTGTGTTCTTATGTTTTCAAAAGATTTTTTTTGAAAATTTTCTTTTTTATCTTTTCATTTAGGATTATTTTTTTTCCAAGTACCTAATTTATTTAACATGTTTTAAATAATGTTTTTAAAATTAACCAATGATTTATTAATTATAAATTTATCCCCTTTTAAAATTTTTAAATATTTTTTTTAAATGAATCTTTATTCAAATTTTCGAATGACGTACTTTTTATGTATAATGAAAATTTAAAGGAAATATTTGTTTTAGCATATAAGGCATGAACAATATTTCAATGAATAATGACCATATAACGGTATGAAAATTTCATTTACATGTTTCCAATTATATTTTATATTAATGATTTTTTATTGATATTTCATATATTTTTAGACTTTAAAATAACTGAATTCAAATTCCATAGGGTATTTTCTTAAAAAAAATATGGCAACATTTTAAATGTATTTTTATTCTATTTCAACATTATATAGTCAATATTATACTTTTTTTGATATAACCTATTTAAAAAATATGATATATTACACTATTAGGCTTACGATTATGTTAACTTTATTTATTTGGGAATATATTTAAATTTTATAAACTAGTTATTTCATACAAATGTTTAATTGTTTTATTTTTTGACCATTTCATTTGATGAGTACATTTGACATTGTAAGTGATGGTTTGTGAGTTATATAGACCCTTGACTGATCTATATGTCTAATGATACATTCTAATTTGGGTATTTGGATTATGACATACTTTTACATGTATGTTGTCTTTACACAATGCCTTTATGGTGATATTATGATTTCTGTAATAATGCATTACATAATTTTGAAACTAGTAATTATTATCCATTTTATAGTTTATGTTATATTATTTTCCATGAATTTATCCTATTTTACAGTATTAGTTATATTTTATCTTTTTTATAGATTATCTCAACCACATTATTTATGTTTTTTTAGTAAGGATTATATTTTTTCAATTACCATACCAAGAATCCTAGATAACCCTTTAATGTTTTTCCATTCCCCATGATACCATGAAAGGATATAAGAGTGTCTTTATATTTTTAAATTATGAAAAAAAAATTCATTACAGAGTAATAATTATTTTATATTTCATGTTTTCTTATGTAATTTGAGAATCATATGTGTATATAGTCCACCAAGACATAAAAAACTATTATATAAATTAGGATGTAAACACCATTATTTTTATCCAGTGAAACAAAATGACATCCATCATCATACGAATGGATTTATGGTGTTACAGTTGTTATTAGATCTGGTTTTTAATTATCATTGGGAACTACACTTTTCGAAACATATATTAGAAAACATGACCCTATAATATTCTTTGGGAATATGTATTTTTAGATAATAATTTCAGAAAAATATAAATCTAAAAATCTAGTTGTTTTATAAGATATGCATCCATGTATGGATACATAAAATATATTTTTTTATTATAAATAAGAATCTACGGGAAATAATGCTGAAAAGATTCGGTTGAGCATATTTCAGAAATCATTCTAGTAAATGGTGTGTGTTTCCTTACAAGGCACCAATTTTACACTCTTGGGGGATATTCTAAGATTAATTTACATTTCATTCACTTCATTAAGAAATATTTGAAAATTATTTTAGGATTTGGGAATATTCAAATTGATTCTAAGCTTTAGATTCAAAAAATAACTATGAATCAATTGACACATTATGGAATTTTGTGTCACAAATTTTGGACATATATATTATAATCCATATTTTTATTATTAATAAAATGTATTTAATCTTCTAGAAGTATTTTCTAGAGGAAAAAATGTGAACTATATCAATACATGTAATATTTTTAGGGATTCTCTTAATGTAAAGAAAATGAAACTGGAGGCAGAATTGGAGAATGATCCAGAGTTAAAAAAATTATAAAAATATTGGGGAAGCTAAATTAATTTATAGCCCATATATATTCTCAGGTAGATCATCCTATTAATCTGTAATATGGTGTAAATATGTTGGAAAAATTATTTTTGATTCAAACCCCATCATTCAATTTGACTACAAATCCATTTTCATTTGAGAAAATGATATGGTCAATTGAAAATGTATTTATTTATTTACGTTGTGATGAATAATAAATAAACATTTAAGGTTTCTTATCATCTCATGAGGGATACATATCAATGGTGTTAATTGATTTGTAACACTAAGGATGAGGAGGAAATGGAAAACCTGGAGTGGGTCTATTTTAAGGTACTTTTCTAGGAAATTTCCTCACAAGAAATGAAATGATATGTAGAGAATTATATTTTCTTTATTATAAAATTAATATGAAGATTTTTTATGTATGAATCCAAATTTAAAATGTTATCAATGTATGTTGTGAAAAAAATTTGAAATCCAAATAAATATAGTGACCATTTCATTAAATGTATACAGTCAATTTTTCTAATGAAACTAGACATGAAAACCATCTCATCAAGAGAGGATATAGTATCATGTCCAGTAAATATAGATGAATAATAATCCATGTATTTTGACTTTTAATGAAAGAATAATAAGATGAGGTTATTGAGAAATATTGAAAAGGAAATATGGGAAGAAGAATAAGGGAATGTTGAAATATAAAACATGTAATACATGTGGAGGGAAACTTTGTGAAAGATAATTCCTTGGATTGGTGGGTTCCATCTTGTATGGATAGAAATGACATCAGGAATGTGTTTTAATGGGTTATTAGGAAGATAACAGTTAACTATTCTTTAATTGTAATCTGATTAGACACTATGTGAATAAATGACTCAGACATTAATAAATTTTACTCCGAAAAGTCCATGTGGGAAAGGTCGAGATTATAAAATCAATACTAAAGAAGCTGATGCTCCCAAATATGTAGTAGAAAGTAATTTTATCAAATACCTAAATTTATGTGATGAGTTACTTGATTTTGGTTCTTCATACTCTTTAATATTATCCATGTTTTACACAAAAATTAGATATTTCCCTTTCATATTATGAAGGGAATTTTGAATCATGTGTCGTAGTATAAATCTTAATATAAAAATATTTTTCTATCAGTCACCATTATGGGACATAGATTTCCCATATTTAAAAACATGATCATTATACATATGGTTATGTTTTTTATAATCATTAATATGAATTGTATTTGATATTGTAATGAAAAAAAACAGAGAGAGGGTTACAATAATTTGTGATGGTGGTATGGAATTCCACATCATCATAGCGAATACTATATAATATAAATCATATTTATATCCACCACCTAAAGATATATATAATTTATTTTTATTATAATAATTGAATAAAACTATTTTTAAGGGAAATAAACCCCAGAAAAAGAATATATATTTTTTAAAACAATATGTTAATATTTTTTTCTGAATAACTACTTAGATATTTATCTGATCATGAAGTTCTATTTTCTATTTAACTCATCAGTGATGAAAAACCTATATCAATGAATTTATATGTGATGGATACTAAGGAGCTTGTGGAGTAAAGGAAACAACTACAAGTGTTGTGTTGTATGGGATTCATATTCCCAAATGATTCGTCTTGGAGAACACATGTTATATTTTTGAAAAGCTGGATTAAAGTAGAAGGCTATTTGATGATTATTATATAATCCATTCCATTAAATTGAAGAAATAATTTAAAATGTGTCGTATTTACTATATTTTTACCAACATAAAATAGAAAAATAGAATTCAAATATTTATTTACATTCTAGGTATCATCAATTTGTATTAATGAATATATTCTAAATAAACCATTTTTTCCGGTATAGACATTATGATTTTATATTAATTCCCTTTTGATTGATTAACACACCCTCAGTTTATATGGACATGATTGATATAGTTTTCATAGAATAAATTTTTAATTTCAATTTTTTTTAATTGATAGAATCTAGTTATATTCAAAAAAAATTGATGATCATAAGAGTCATTTATGATTCCATTATGAGACTATTAGTGAAAAACATTATATTGAATATTTAGACTATTTGTGTTATAGATTATTAATTTTTGTTTCATTTTCTATATTTCTTCTAATGATGGTATATAATTGGGTCATTAAAGGATAATGGAAAAATGGAAAATTCATTAAAATTTTACCAGGTAATGTTGTTTTCATAGACAGTTATGAAACTGTCTGTTAATTGTTAAATTGTTTTACCAATTAGAAAATCTATTATCTTATTTATGAAATAAAAAGGATACATTCCAATGAGAATGGAATGTAAATAATTTTTTGAATAAATAATGTGGATGTTGATTAATTCACCAGTTTTGACACAAACATTAATAGGGGATATATATTTTATATATATTGACGCATCAATGAAATGACATGGATGAGTAATTTTACTGAATGAAAAATTTGTTTACCTGGAATCAATAAAGATAAATAAATATTAAAAATATATACATAAAATTATATTGTGTTGGAATTAATAATATTATTTTTATGATATTAATACACTATCTCTATGGATTGTGATGTTACAAAAAATCATGTAATAATTTTATGAAATAAATATTTTCATAGAAGTGGATTTACATAAGTCAAATATGATTCCTATAAAGACACAGGGATTATGATTTCTTAATATAATATAACTATTGAAATTATAATAAGGTTCCTTATGCATTTGTTGGAAGTATAATAGAATTATAACTAAGATGAGTATAGACAAAATATTCTTTATTTACAGACCAAGTAAAGAAGGATACTTGGATTATTTGGGAATGGGAAACATCAACAAATTTACAATTGAATATCAACCCAGATTTATTGGAAATGATTTGAGTTCTTAGATAGATAAGAATAATTTTTAATATATAATTAATTTCATGAATGTTGGGATGATGGAAGACATTATTTATGAAGGTGGTTATATTAAATTAAGAAAGTGGTTATATCTTCCATATATGTCAAAAATGAAATGGAAATTACTAGAAGATTGTAATGTAATGATTTTATGTACACACCCTGGTTCCACCAAGATGTATATATATTGTATGGAATCTTTTTTGAGGATACTAAGAATTGGAAAATTGCTATCTAGGTATCAAGATTTATGGTTTTTCATTTTTTGAATGCTGAGAGATAGAATCCTAGAGTTGAAATAAAACCTATAATTATTACTCTATATAAATTTGATGACATTAAAGTGTAATTTTTATGAGATTACAAAATTATCCTAGAATAGATGATACGATCTATTTTATTGTTTATTACCTTACAAATTTTTCACATTTACACTATATAAGAGAAAATTTACAACTTTAGCTTCTTGTATAACACTATATTAATTATGTTATAAGAATTATTTTTAAAAAATATTAAATTATGATTGATCATTATCAAATATTTAAATAAAAAAATTTAAAAGACAATATAAGTCTCTATAGAATGATATTTATCTGATCACAACCCATTATCCTCAGACAAATGGGTAGTCTGAGAGAACTATTAAAATTTACAAGGAAATTTATTTATGTTCTCACATGACATTCAAGGTATGTGGGGTCATTATTGACCTATGGTGGTGTTTCATATTAAAAATATCATTTAGGAAAGTATTTATATAAAGATATATGAAGTATTAAATTACAATAGATTTCATACTACTAAAAGCTGGGATAAACATGGGAAAATGAATCTTATCAACCCATAAACAATGGGGGATTAAATTTTGATAATAAAGACTATTCATAAAAATATTAATGATACTCAGAATTGGAAAAAATATATTTGATAATAAAAAAATTAAATATTTTGAATTTAAATTACAATATCATAATTTCAGGAATTTTCGTCCACGGAAGGGTGTAATTAGATTTGATAAGAAAGAAAAAATCATCCCAAGACACATCATACAATTCATAATTTTTTAACTAATTAGTGTTGTCGATTACTGTTTCTATATGCCGCCATTAGAATATAATGTAAGTGATGCATTCCTTATATGTATTATTAAATAATTATATTCATAATCCAATGCATATACTCACCTCTAAGGAATAAAAATTGGAACATAATTTATCATACTATGAATATCTAATTAAAATTATTTAATCTAGAGAATAAGGGATAATGAATCAAAATACTCTACTAGTAATGTCAGGTTGGAAAAATCACAAGATGGAAGAATTGATGTCAGAATCCGAATATGTTATGATGAAGAACTATTCATGTCACCCCATTAGGTGAAAATATTGATTTTTTGGGTTATATATTTTAAGGATTAAATAATATATAACAAGATCATAAACTATAGTAATCATTACATTCTATGAAACAATAGAACACAACAAATAGTTTTAATCAATACTATGACTAAAACAAAAATATATACAATTTATAAATAAAATTTCCTTATATTAATTTCCTTTTAGAATTACTCATAATATAATAAACTTAGTTCATAAGATTAGAAATACACTTAAATGAATATTTTGAGTGATTAATTGAAAATACAATTTTCATATAATTTCAATTATGTTACTCAAATAATTTAGTATAATAGTTCAATTAAATTTTTTATTTGTAATTATGGTCACATATGATATATTTGAATTTTAATTGTATAATTATTTGAATCATTTTTCATGATTTTTAAATAAGTTAACTTTTAAACATAAAACAATTTTGACAACAATTTTTTGTTGCATTTTTTATATTTATATTAAAATTCATTTCATAAAAAACAACCATGTTAATAATGAAAATTTGTTACAATTATTTTAAACAAGATGTTAATGTTTGGTAAATAAATTGATTTCATGTATCTCATATAATATATTCAAATGAAATTATTTTCCTTATTCATAATATATTAAGGATTAAATGATATTCACTAGGTAATTTATGAAATATTTTCGTACATTCGAAATAACTTTTATTCTTCTAGTTTCAACTATTACTCCCGGGTATATTCAATACATCACTTGAAATAAGAAAATGTATTTTTAATTTATATAGCCTACAAAATTATAATATAGGATAAAAAATAATTGAACAGACTCACATTTTCAGGATATTTCCGTCAATGAAAATATATTTAATTCTTTGACCATTATAAGACTATAATGATTAATCTATCCACATTTATTCATTACAAAACACAACTAAATTTAAAATAATAGTAGATAATAAAAGTGCTATTATTTCATATAATTACATTGATTAATCATGTGAACCATATTATGATTCTCTTTATCATCATGATTCACCTATATTGAAACTTATGTTGTTGGTCACATAAAAAGTGTTTTCACCGAAACATTAAATTATTACACATATGTGAACATTTAATTTATTTCCATAATTATGTTACTTGTGCATTAAGTTTCACCTTATCAATTATTTATTTTTATGATAAGTTATATAATTATGATATCTATATATAATAGAAGATCCTATCATATGATTATCCTGGTCTTCAAACATTTTATCAATACTAACAAAAAATATGAGGTAGCATATATGAGACAGTATATACATATTCTTTTCCAATCCTCCTTTTATTTTCTGGTAATAAATGAAAACAAAAAGGGTGCTTTTATCATTATTCAAAAAATCTATTGAACCTCCCATGGACACATGCTCAGGGGAATAATGGATTTACTTAAAAAAAATTCCATTTATATTTTTAATCCTTCAATTTACATGGTTTCATATTAAAATAATAAATAGAAATGGGATGGGTACCTAGTACCCAGTATATATAAAACAAAACTAACCTTACATGTGTAATGTATAAAATAGATAGAGACACGTTGGGAAACTCTAGAACCATTGTTAGAATATCACCACTCAATGATTCATACTATGGGTAAAAACATGACAAAGATATCATCCTACCTTGATCAGGAATTATTGTTCAAACTCTACCGTAACACACGGCCCATTATCCTTGTAAAATAGGTCAAACCCAATCTAGAAATATTATAAGAGCACTTCCAATTATTATAGTAAAATTTGGGCATTATGGGTGATTAATTATTCAATATCAAGGAAAAAATCTAAGGGATTCATAATGAGAACAATAAAATCATAGACTATATTCATATTCGATAAAGATAAGGAATAAGAGGGGCATAGGAGACCATTACCCCTCTTTTATCTGAGGATTATATTAATATAAATCACCTAAGACATAATATCCATAAAACTATATAATATATTCAATGTAAAATTCAACTTGAATGAATTAGATTCACTAGTATAAAATATATAAGTCAACAAAAATTATTCTATTTTAATGGTACCTATCATTGTCCCTAGACTAGCATCAACGTACTCTATATACTCTTCTACTATAAGAAGAATCATTTCTATGGATACCAGTGTTTGAACCCCTGAGATCATGAAAAATTTAACTAAGCTGTTATGATTTTTTATGTTTATGAGTCTGTGAAATTATGTGAGGTTGAAAATGCATTATATAACTCGTATAGCTGTCTTGAAAAGTTGTCAAATCCAAAAAAAATGTAGTTCATCTATGAAATATCATATTGATTTTTTTATCTTGAATAATTGAAATCAGGTCAATTTTACATCAAAATATTCCACATAAGGTTTGGTTACTACCTATTTTCTGGATAGTTCAAGATATTCATTACTCCTTATCTTTCAATTAATTGTACTAACAGAAATACCACTAGAGGTAGGAGTAACTTCCCCTGTCCCTTACTTTGCTAGGCCAGATCATACATCAAATGTCTATCCAGAATATATTCATAAGAACTGAGCTTCAAAATGAAAACATATTATCATGTATTATATCAAATATATGTATTAAATAATTGTTCCTCCATCTTCTTCTTTGATACTACCTAACAATAAAACATACCAAATTTATAAAGTGGTTTCCACACAATGTCCTGATTCTAACTACTTAATTCATGTGAACAAATTTTATAGTATTCACTCATACAAACATATCTACATAAAACCACACTCTAAAAACTATATTTTTTCACTATAATACCTCATATTTCTTCAATGTGACCCTCAAATACCACAACCTATAGCCAGTCCCTTCATTCATTAAGTCATATTATACAACTATTATTCAATTTGAATTTTCCAAATACTAAAAAAAATCAAAAAAATCAACCATTTGTGTACACTTAACAATCATTAGTGTCTTTTTTATATTATGTTTTCAATTATAAAACACATTAGAATTATATATGGATTCATCCTTTAGAGGATCCACTATTAGAGCCTGAATAGGAATGGGTGTGGGATACTTTCCTATATCATGGGATGGATGCACCATTTTCCCTGTAAGGTTCTAAAAAATACAGGTTTTTCATATTATTATTTTTGTAAGACCCCTCCTGAGGTTTATTTAAAACTCTGCTATATTCTATAGTACAAAAAACCTATATAGAATCCATAAAAACATTATCAAAGATACTCCAATCATGTAATAAATTATGATATTCAACAATATATATGTATTTAAATATATTTCACCTTTTTGTAAATAAAAATATTAAGATCATTTTTTGGGAGGACTAGAATTGGTACATTTTATGCCTCAGATATGATTTTCCAAATAACTATGTTGACTCAAGGCTCAGTATAGCGATTTCTGGCAAGACACTCTCTCACTAACTATAAATATTTGTCATGAAAATATTACCTTTGGTCAACTAGACATCACATACTGCCTATCGCCATCAGGGAGAAATAGAAAAACATCCTTTAATAAAAACATTTACCGAACGAAACAAAATACCCCAGATTATTGATACCCAATAAAGTACTAACAAGACATAAATGGAATTCTCATTCCCAATGGGGTTGATATTGGTGACTAGTTATCAAAATAATGTAATGGGGAATAATTTATTATATATAAAAAATTATAAAAAAAGTAAATTGGATAATAAATTAATGAATTTAGTATTCCGAACCCTCTTCATAGAGGAAAAAATACAATAAGATAGATAAAAATTAAAATGGTATATTATTTAATAAACCATATAATATATAACAAGACAAGTCCTCGAGTCTCCATGTAATAAATGGATCACCACTTCATAGGTCACTACCTACAATCAATGAACCACTAGATAAGAACTCCATCCACCTCCTTGTTACCCATTCCCTTTTCCTAGACCAATAAAACCATAGTATACCGTCACTCAAATTTAATGGAAGAGTGTAAGAAAAATATAGTAGTTTTATATCACCAAATGATATATAATCAAATCTATAACATATAAACCATTTAGAATTCAATTTAAATAATTATATGGTACAGAAAATCATTTTAATGTTTTTCAATAAAATAGATTTCATATCAAGTTAATGGAATGTATATCGAAAACTCTCTTAAATGAACATTTTCATAAAACAAAAGGGAATAAATAAATCATTTCATTCATATTGGAATGTAAAATTCGATGAAAACTAAATCACAACTGTTATTTGGAATGAGTTTCATTAGTTTTATGATATTTCATCCCCTGACAACTAATTGTATTAATCATATCTCAACATGCTCACACATTCCTAAGTCTCATTTCATCAAAGGATATAATTAATCTTCACCTTATTTGCTAAAATCATTCCAAATTTGTTTTAGTTTTATTTTTTTCACCAATACATTCCATGGCAGACATATTCCTGTTGACTTTTCCCAATCAATAGAAAACCACTCTGGCTCACATGTGATTTCAATCAACATATTAATCGATAGATATTGGATTAGTCATTTTTTAAAATTCAATTCATCATTTATAGTTCATGTTCTGAATTTCATTTATCTACATTCATTTTTTATTACAAATCCAAATAATATATTTTTATCAATTTCGTGCCTTTTGAATTCAACATTCCATTTAAGACATTATATACAATAATCAATAGTATATCAACTTTAGTTTGGGTCCATATTTTCTCAAAATTCACAAAATATTTCCATACCCATTGAAACAGACTTTTTTTAACAATTTGTTGTCTATTTGAAATCAATCATCAAATTATCTCAATTAGTGGTTTGAAAAAACAGTTAAAAATTTACATTAAGTCAATTAAAAAATCCATTCTTCAATAATAGGTAAAATTCTTGTGGATCCCCCTAATGTTAGCCACGTGATCAATCAATCACTCAAAATGGGATCCACCAATGGAGATATAAAGGTGTTGAAGTTAAAACAAGAATCTATATATTTACTATTAATTAAATATAATTTTGAATCCATCAACTACAAGATAATTCAAAGCTCTAAAATAAGATGAAATATGAATAAGAAAATATTCTAACTCATTGATGTTACACCTTTTTGAAATGAATAAATTTCATCCACCATCACATAGATCTAAGAATAATGGAGTTTGGAAGAGCCAAAATTATATTTAGAGAGACTCCAAAACAAAGAGAGTCTAATTATGTTATATTAATATTAGTTTATTATTTATAAAGATTGTTTTATAAAATTTACTAAAAAATTTCGAGGATTAAAATATCATTTCCTGGTTTATAGGGTATGTTTCATAATTAACATTAACTATGCAGCTAACCATACACCCTTATTGGCCTTTTGAAGAGAGTCACATTGTTTGCATACATGGTTTGACAAACCATTCAACAACCATGTGATATAGACTCTGATACTGGAAAAATATTCCATGGTTTGGATTAATGGTTCATTAAACAAGTTCTAAAAGTGTGCTCCAAAATATCCCGTGATGAAAATTTTAGGGGGGGGGCTATAGATTATTATCTAACCAGGTTCCCCTTTCGAAACTCCAACATATAGAACATGGATTCCTTGGATAACAATAATAATTTCACTATCCATTTTCCATGTATTTATTTTAAAATAAACTTCCAAAACAACACAACACACCCCATAAATTACTTCAAATAGGATCCAGCAATGGATGATCAAAACAAATTTATAAAAGAAACTAAAAACTGGTAACAAGATATTTTAATATTAGTATGATTTTAGGGAACATGATGACCCCCTTATAATGAACTAGAAATATCTATTCCTAATTTAATGACATATTGTAACACCCCAAGCTTCCATGGTATGCTTCTCTTTTAATAATACAGTATCGTGTGTTATACGCAACTTTGAGATTCTAACACATCGCGACCAATCAAAGTAGCTGTTATGAATTGTAATACCCAATTTTTGAAATTTTATAAATTTTATATCTAAAAATGGACTTCATTTGTGGATTCAGAATATTTAATTTATCCTAGGGTGAAATTTTTTACTTTTCAGATAACTTTTATATTTTGATGAATAGTGAAAATTACAAAATTTTAATTAAAAACAACTTTTTTAATAAAAATAATTAATAGTGATAAATTATGAATTAGAGAGGTTATAAAGTATATTTAGAATATATTTTTACCATTTAATATAATTTTGTTCATTGGACATACTTTCACAATTAAACCGGACAAAAACAAGTGTCAATCTTTTGATAGTTTTTATTTCTTAAAAACATTATTTATGTTTTGACAGCGGGAATTAATTTTAAATTAATTTATACCACTTATGTGTTTAGAATTTTGAAAAATGGATTCTATATTTGGAATCAGGATTTCTAAATTGTGTAAATAGGTAAATTTTATTTTTAGACATTTTGAATAATTACTTCGGTAAATATTTTATTTACCACAGTTAAAGGATAAATCCGGTAAATAAGGGTAAAATATAATATTATAATAATAATAAATTATCCTAAAACATGTACTAACCTTATTGGTTGATATATTTCCGACAATGGGCATATCTGGGTCGATTTTGGGACCCCGTGGACTCACTTGTAAGTGATAAAGAGACATTATGTTAATTAAGTTAAAATATATACAAAAATGACATAAGCATATTTCTTTTAGAAAAACAATGTTTATATAGGGTTATATATGTTGGTTTTTCGACTATAAATATTCATTAGAAATATAAAAATATTTCTTATATAATGGTATTTTATTTATAATTTTTATACATTTAATAATTAATATTATATATGACACAATAATGATGTAGTATTTTACTTATTAATGAAAGAATCATATATTTGGTACTATAAATGTTAAAATAAATATAATTTTAAAGTTTTGATGACATACATGAATTTTATTGATTAATATGACATTATATAATTTCTTAAATGATTTTGGTTCGAATTAATAAAGTGTTTATGATTTTAACAAAAATCAATTACTGAATAGTGTCAAAATTGACATAAATGAGTTTTTAAAAACAAATATTATATTATTAGTTTATAATATATTCCTAAAAATCTATAGTTCGGCCAAGAGACTTATATCATAATATGTGTATCATTAATGGACCACTTGGAAGTCTCTTGGATGTATATGGTATTTTTATTAACTATATAATATAAAAATACAAAGTTACATGGTAAATGTCAATCTAATTAACTAAGAGTTAAAACTAAAAGATAAGGTTAATATAATGACCAAAACCTTTATAAAATATATTGGTTGAGTTTTTTTCGACCTATCCTCACATTAAACTTTATATAATCAACTTTTGAGCCATTAGAAACCGAATATGAATTTATTATAAATAAATATTTCTAGCTTTTCCAAAGTTGCCCCTCACCCCTCTTATAAAAGGGCACACCCCCATCTCACTAATTCAAACATTCAATGCCTTTTTTATCATCCAACCCCTGCCCAAATACTATCTTAACTTCCCTAACTTGACCCTATAGGCCCTTGTTTGATCATAAAACCAACCAATGGAGCCCTTTTGATCAAATCAAAAGGAAAAACCCGAAGAAGAGGTAATGTTTTCAGCACCCTTTTTCAAGTTCATTTCTTCTTCCACTTATTCTTTATTTGTTATTAAAGTTATAAAATAATAACTCCTATATCTTATATATACTGTGATGTAATTATAAACATGGTACAACCATATTCAGTATTCTATCCATCCCTTGAATGACATGTCTCCATACATGCGTACGTACGGCTTAACATCTCAACGTCGTGGTGTAATTGTTATTCAAAACAATATTATTTGGATGGGTATAATAATGATGTGTAATTCATGTAAATAATAAATATAATATATGATATACTATCCAATTATATATTATTTTAATATCAAAAGTGTGATATTGTCCCTTATACGTACGTACGGACTACCGTCTCCACGAACACGATGATATTTATTCCCCATCGTATCCATTCATGTAAAATTCTATTTTGATGATTAAAATAATGTTTAAGGACTTGATATAATTCTACATAAGAATATGATACAACCTATACATAACAATCACGGATTATTTAACAAAACATATTAAATAAAATGAGTAAGTTAACACCCAAAACGAAGATGATACTAAAATATTATTAACAATGAACTATTTGAAGATCATATATGAGATCATAATTATGTATATGTTTCTTTTATAATTTAATAACAATTTTTTAACTATTAAACAGGAGGTTAACATAAAATTGACTAAGGAAAAGTACGTTGTAAGGGTTTATTTCACAATCTCTTCATTTTCTGAGGTTGTTTATATGTAAATATCTAACGTGACCTCTTTATCATCCACATCCATGTTTCTTAAAAATGTATTCCATATAATTTTTACTATTTTAAAGAATATGGGATAATTTCATTTATAACCTTGTTGACTTTTAAGAAGATGTTTATAAAGGAATCTTTCTGTCATTTTCCAAACATGGTCATTTTTAACCTTTTTCACCACAATTAAGGTAAGAATGTATTTTTTTAACTTATACGGAGGGTGCTGATATTTTACGCCGTTAAAAATCATCGAATCTTCCCTTACAAGCTTATTAGAATATTTTCAAAGTAACTTTATTTATTTTATAATTATGTGACTATTACATTATTAAAAAAGAGATATTTCTCTCAAATAGTTTTGACTTCATCTATGTCAACATCCTTTGATGGATTTTAAACTTATTTGAAATTTATTTATTATGATACAAAACTTCCATATTGTATTGAAGGTTTTGTGATATGTTTGACTGTGGATGTGTTATTTTTATACCATTCATGGTTAATGGAGAATGTTATTACATTTCTTATGCTAATTTTAATACGAATTTTTATTTTATGTTTCAACCTGTTCATATGAGGAATGCATTAGACTTAATATGTGATGGGTGGAGCCCGCTATAGCTTCCTGATGCATCAGTAGGTCTCATGAGGCAAACTAGTTTCTTTACACAATTCCTTGACAAAATCGTATTTGTAGTCTTGGAGAGAGGCCTTCACTATGTGGTTATGATAGTCTAGCATTGTGCATTTTGTCATTATGAAAGCGGTTATTAATATTAAATGTGATTATTCGACTAGTAGAATATCCATTTGAATAAGTAAATGGAATAATATTATTTTATATCTGCCATATTATGCTGATGTTCAGGTTTCAATGGCTTTTGTTTTAGTTATACAATCGTTAAATGTTTATTCTTATCTTCGAAAGTTTCCGCTATATTGTTATGCTTATCGAGCATCTGAGCTCACACCTTTCAATGTTTTATTTTTCCCATGATGTGAAGAAGTAATTTATGAATGACCTGAAAGGATAGTATGAGGGGATATGAAGACAAGATGTGGTTGTAGTAGTTTTCACATTATGATGTAATGTGAACATTATAAATATATCTACTGTTTCCAAGGCTACTAAACTAATCAGTCTTTCGAGACATGATCTTTTATGATCATTCCAATGTTCTGTAATAATTCATCGACTCTGGGTAACTGGGGTCGGGGAATTACAGTTGGTATTAGGGGATGTTTAGTAAAACCCTTAGAAGAATGATTTAGATAAACTCTTATTAGAGCACATAGATCTAAGATGGAATTTGAGGATTAGTATAGAAGAACTTCCTAGAATATTGGTATTGTAATGATTTTGTGATTTTTCCTAAATATACATCCCTGTATGGATACGAGCAGGTAGAGGTGGCTCTGTCACAGATGTACCTAGGGGTAAAACCTGAAAACACTACTTTTAGCTAGACTCGAATGGGAACTGGTGCACGACAACGGGTCTTGCCTCACTCTTGGTTATGACACTCCCGAGGGATATACTTTGGATAAATCTAATTTTCTTACAAATCATTATAATGGGTTTATGATTATATAATTCCTCAAAGAATTTTTTTATGATTATGGATTACATCCAAAAAATAGTTCAATTTATGTTAAGTGTTTTATAAGTATGGAATTATGTATTTTTATTCATAAACTGATCTCGTTTATTCCATTGTTTAGAAATGACACCTAGTGGAAGAAATGGAAACCGTATCAATGTACGCACTGTATGTAGGGATTTTCCTCCTTCTCGAGATAATTATAGTTGAGCTAGTGATACCACTGGTGCAGATCAACTTATCACCATACTGGGACAACTCACTCAGGTTATGAATTATATCCTTACCCGTTTGGAGCACCCTGATCAACAACATGGATGATCAATATTAGATCGCTTCATGAGGTAGCTACCACCAAAATTCAATGGGAGTAAAAATCTATTAGTAGGTGAACAATGGATAAGTGCCCTAGAGAAAATATTTCAGGCATTGGGGAGTAGTGGAATGGAAAAAGTTGTCCTGGCAGTTTACCACCACACTGGATATGTTTATCAATGGTGGTCATTGATTCAAAACACAAAGGAAGATGATGAAGTATCAAATATGGAATGGAGGGAGTTCAAAGATCTGTTTTTAGAAAAATACTTTCCTCATAACCATCGAGCAGATATGGAAAGGAAATTTCGGAGTCTAAGACAAAACGAGGATGAGATTATTGCAAATATGAGGCTAAATTTACAAGGATAGAAAGGTGTTCTGGATATTATATACGTAACCCAAGAAGTAATATTGATCATTTCTTTGATGGGTTAAAACCATTTCTCCATCAGGCATTTGTCTCACAATCATTCTCATCATACAAAGACATTGTCTCATGTGCTATCAAGACCAAAAAGGAATTATCTAAGTCTTATGACGTTAATGAAAATCAAGTGAAGAATATATCTTTTGATCAATCTAGGAATGGAAATAAGGGGAAGAAGGGAAAACATGAATATCTATCCTATAGTAAATATGGGAAGAAACACCCCAGTACTTGCTTAAAAGGAATTGGAGTCTATTACAAGTGTGGTGAAAAAGTCCACCAATCTTGTGATTGCAAGGGGAAGAAAGAAGCTTCAGATGTTCAATTCTACAAATTCAAAGAGATGAGACATTATGCAAAAGAATGTCCTAAGCATCAGGGGAACATGCCTCAGAAAAGGCCAAGAGATCAAGGCCAAGATTATGTTGTCACTACTGCTGAGGTAGAAGCTTCTAAAGACGTGGTGGCAGGTAATTTAATGGTTTCCTCAAGTTTATCAAATTCATTATTTGATTCTGGATCATTTCATTGTTTCATATATTCCCAGTTCACTAAAAAAATTAGATATTTCCAATTTGATTTAACAAGGGAGTTGTCATTTAAAACTCATAAGGGAAGTATCATTGCAACAATTTCGTGTGAATCAGTCCCCAATAGAGCACATAAATGTTCTTTATCCACTGATCTCATCCTCATATTTATTATCGAGTTTGATATAATACTTGGTATGGATTGGCTTTCGGACCATGATGTGAATATTTATTGTTAGAAGATGGAGGTTAAGATTTTTGATAATGATGATAATGAACACCTTATCATTAGAGAATAATCATCACCACCTAATTCTTATCTAGATCCACCCACAGTAGCTCAAATAAATTCAATTATTGGGGAGAAAGAGAATGAAATGATTGTGGGTGAGGAACGGAATGTTCAAATAGAGGATGTACCTATTTCAAAAAAAATATGTAGATGTGTTTCCGGAAGATTTACCTGGACATCCTCCAGAACGATACGTTGTGTTTTCAATTGATTTAATTCCTGGATCAATTCCTATATCGAATACCCCTTATAGAATGGCCACTGTGGAAGTAGTTGAACTAAACAAACAACTAGAGAAATTAAGTAATAAGGGATTTATTCTCCCTAGTGTTTCTCCATGGGGAGCCCCTGTTCTTTTTGTTAAAAATAAAGATGGATATATGAGGATATGTATTGACTATAGGGAGATCAATGATATAACAATAAAGAACAAGTATCCCCTACCTCGCATTAATGACTTATTTGACCAACTGCAAGGAGTTCAATACATTTCAAAGATAGACCTTTGGTCTGGATACCATCAGTTGTGTGTGAAGATGGAATACATTCCGAAGACAACATTTCGTACCAGGTATGGGTATTACATGTTTACAGTAACGCCTTTTGGATTGACTAATGAACCCTTTGTATTCATGGATCTAATGAATAGTGTTTTCAAGGAATATATCGATGAATATGGGGTGTTATTTATTGATGATATCTTGGTATACTACAAAAGAAACGAAGATCATTAAAATCACTTGCGCATTATCCTGAATACTCTGAGAAGACATGAATTATATGGGAAGTTTAGAAAGTTTGAATTCTGGATTCAGGAGATTTCTTTTCTTGGTCATATTGTCTCTAATGACTTAATCTCTGTTTATCCTTCTAAGACCTTGGAAATCCAAGAATGGCATGCACCGACGAGTATAACTGAGGTACGCAGTTTTATTTGTTTACCAGGTTATTATCGACGTTTCATCCAGAATTTTTCCCGGTTGGCTAAACCATTAACAAAGATCACACGTAAAGGGGTTAAATTTTGTTGGAAAAAAGAGTTGAAGAATTTTTCGAAGAACTGAAGATAAGATTAGCCAATGATCCTATATTGACTCTACCATCGGGGAATGATGGGTTCATTATTTATAGTGATGCATCGAAGAAAGGACTTGGTTGTGTCCTTATGTAGAATGATAGGGTTATTGCCTATTCATCACGATAGATGAAAATTCATGAGCAAAACTATCCTACTCATGATCTTCAGTTAGCATTTGTGATATTTACTTTGAATATATGGAGACACTACCTCTATGGTGAAAAATGTGATATTTATATTGATCACAAGAGTTTGAGGTATATTTTCTCACCAAAATAACTCAAAATGAGGCAAAGGAGATGGCTTGAATTACTCAAGGATTATGATTGCATGATACACTACCACACGGGGAAGGAAAACAAGGTGGAAGATGCTTTGATCAGAAAAGATCATTGAGTTTTGAACAATATAATAATTAAAAGTGATCCAATTTTCATGGATCTAGTGAATATGGACATGGGAATAACCATGGATGGTGAAACATCAATAATTTCTCAATGGGTTGCCAAACCATCTTTAGTAGAAAGGATTATGTGTTCACAGACCTATGATGACGAATTTCAAAAGAAGATTTAAGATGTGAATGATGGAAGATTGACAGACTTTGTGTATGAAGAAGGAATTTTTAAATTTGGGAAGAGACTTTGTGTTCCCGATATACCGGATCTAAAAAGGGAATTGATAGATGATGCTCATAGCTCCAATTTCATTATACTCCCTGGGAGCACCAAAATGTATAGAGATTTGAAATAACATTTTTTGTGGGACAACATGAAGAGGGAGATTTCTGATTTTGTGTCAAGAAGTATGGTTTGTCAACTAGTGAAAGCTAGAAGGCAACATCCTGGAGGAGTCATGAAATCCTCTTCCCATACCGGAGTGGAAATGGGACAATATCACGATGTACTTTGTCATGGGAATACAAAATAATCCTAGAAGGAATGATTCAATATGGGTATTTGTTGATCGTCTTACCAAGTAAGAAACTTTTCTTGCTATAAGAGATGATATACCACTGGAATGTCTAGAAAGACTATTCTTAATGAAGTTGTGAGACTTCATGGAGTAACCCTATCGATTGTTTCTGATCGTGATCCCCATTTTACTACAAGATTCTGGAAGAGTCTACAAAAGGCATTGGATACTGAACATCGTTTTAGAACTTCCTACCACCCTCAAACAAATTACAAGGCCCAAGCCTTAAACCTTACTTAATCTTGAGTTAATACAATATTACACATTGAAGATCTTTTCAGGTTTAGAGTTTTAGAGAATTAGATCATAAAACATGCATTACATTACACATTTAAACAAAGTGGTTACATAAGGATAGTATTAATTTTTTCCCATCAACAGAAACATATTTAAAATAAAACATGGATTAATTCTTAACACTTCTTTGACACTATCATCATATCATGTACCTTTCCCTTAACTTATGAAAAACATTTCAAAAAACATGGGATGAGCATAAAAAGGTCAATAAGGGATATGAAAATATGGAAAGGAAACATGAGTACATGTACACATAAGAATCAATGAAATCATACTTTACTCATAAAACATAAGGACTTTAACATACCTCATCAAATCATGAATAAATCATAGAAATCATAAGACATAAAGGTAACTTGAGGCATTCATAACATTCTTACGTAGGGAGTAACCCTCTTGGTTATGTTTGGAATACCCATCACAATATATTGCCTAAATCTCTTCGGAGAAACCTTAATGCTTCACTCCTTCACGTTTCCAAATGCATTGGAGAGATATATCGAGCTCACCCGCCCTTAGTTTATCACAGAACTACCTGTTATCATAACAATTCCTAAGAACCATAACATAATCGTACCAGATAATACATGCATAAATGAAACATAACATTTCCATATTTCAATCACAAGATATCAGTAAAACACATTGATATAAAAAACCTTAAGAAATCCATTTTCAATACCAAAATAAAAGAAAAGTAAAACATGGTATTTATTTTTCTTTTAAAAAGAAGGTATGGCTTGTAGAGGAAGCCGAAACTCAAATAATGGTCACGGTGGTGTAGAAGTCATTGTCACCGCATACGTATGACAAAAACATTCCCTTTTGTCATTTAGTAAAACACTTCATATTAAAAAGATTCATTTTTTCGATAAACGTAAAATTCAAAGGGTTTATACACCGTATACAAGAAGGTTGTGTATAAAACAAAATATGCCTCAATGAATTGATATTGAGACAAAGTCACTTACAAAGATGGTATCCTTGGTTTATGGATAAATCAATTACCTAATTATGTGTGACAAACGAATGCACCAAATATAAGTGGATATTAAGTGTCAAGAAATCAGAGGTTATTCACACATATTAATAGAAAGACATATTCAAGGAGTACAAGTTTAACCCATAGAGTCAAATTTGGGATAAGAAGTTCCCTTGCAAAAATTTGACAGGATAATGGTGTCACTACAAAATTCAGAAAATGAGTTGATGAGAGTTAAAAAGGGTATATCATCACATAGAAATAAAATTTAAATCAATAAGGATATAGAAGAACATATCCAAACATAATATTATGTGAATTAAAAGACATAAAAAAAAGAAGTCTTTTAAAAAGAGGAGGGTGAAAGGTTCCCTTACTGACATGAGTATCTTTCGAAAAATACACCTCGTGAAAGAAAGACAATACAATATTGATGTAAATACTCATAAAAGAAAGTATGTTACAAAATGTGTAATATAATTGGAATTACATACACCACTCAAAGGAAATTGTGGCAAATGTAGCATAAATCTCACGGGAATAAAAGTGAGATGAAAAATCCCTTACGAAAACACGGCAGCCTAACTGCGCCACTTAAAACATCAAAAAATGGATTGATGACATCAAATAGGGTCTCTCATCATATTAACATAATGTTTACAGAAATAGGAATATAAAATAACATCCCCCATCATAAAAAAGAGGAGCTTAAAAGAAGTGACATAAAGGAGAGTACTTAAAAAGAAAGAGAGAGGATAGATCTCATACGAAAATTCGGCAGCCTAACGGCGCCACTCAAAACTTACAAAATGGATTGATGAGAGATAATAGGATCTCTCATAATATGAACATAAAAATTAAATTAAGATTAATATAAAAGAACATCCCAATAACAAGAAAGATGAGCTTTAAAAGGAATGACATAAAAGAGTGTACTTAAAAATAAAGAGAGGAGTAGGATCCCTTACATCAAATCCGACTTGTCTTGTTCGTTTCTTTATATTCCTGAATAATAAACTTTGGTCAATTTATAATTTCCTAAGGACCTCCTTTATATATTATTATTCAGTTCATATCACATATTATAATGTTATCATAATTGTTTAATAATGTTAGTTCATATCAGACATTTTTGCCGATGTTTGGTACATGAGTCAAAAATGAACTTGTTTGAAAGTTTATTGTCCATGTAGTTATAAGTAAATAATTTCCAGAATAGTATTAATGATTAAAATATCATAAATATCTATTACATATTAATTTTATACAATTCCATAACATTTGGATATAAAAAACGAAAAGCACCGTTCATGGAGACGGTAGGCCGTACGTACGCATGAATGCTACTTTGATTTTTTTCTTTATCATATTAATGGAATTAAAAATAAATGATATATATATATATATTATAATTCCAGTATAATATATATGTTACATAGGTCACATATTTTCACTAATTTCATTTTTTATACATTCCATGTATTGCATGTACGAGTCACATCACTTGAGGGGGCGGTAGTCCACACTTCCTCATATGAAATTATCGCATTTACACTACATGAAAAGAAAAAAGGTATGGTTTAAATATAAAATACATAAGCATATAGTAAACATAAATACCATATATATCATATATAAAATACAGTGACATCGTAATGTCCACCTTTAATGGTGTTAAAAGAATATTGACTAATCATCGTTTCGTGAGGCAGAAAATCGCCTACAACAGAAACAGTATGTTCTTTAACCATTAGAAAAAGGTGTGTGTAAGTTTAGCTCGAATACATATTATACAAACATCCTAGTATATTTAATATACTGGATTTGTTACAAAAGAAATTAATAAAAAGAGTTTAGGGGGTTGTAGAAGCAAAATAAAACAAAAGGACACCAGTGAAGACATTACCTTAAAATCGGGTAACTCCCTTTGGTATGAGCTCAAAGGCTTCCTTGGGAAGACTTATGCCCAAAGTGAGGCTTCAAGGAGTTATAGAGGGATGTGGAGAGACAAAATGGTCAGGTTTTTTGCAATCCAATGGCTTTGGAAGTGTGGTTAAGGAGGTAGAGGTGGGGCATTTTATAAGAGGAGAGGAGGGGCACCCTTGGAATGTAAAGAAATGTTCCTTCATTTTAAAATGCATTTCAGATTTAAAAGGACCCAAATTGAAATAATTCGAGGATAAGGTGATAATTTTTCTATATACACCCATACAATAGGTTTTGTACATGTTTAGGTCTTATATTTTACATTATCATTCCATTTTATTTAAATCGTTAAATAGTGAGGTCATCACTACATCATCATGATGTCATAAATAATTTAATTTTTTACGGTCTAAAAATTATAAAAAAGATACTATGATATAGGAAATCTTTTCAGATTTCCAATTAATATTTATAGTCAAATATCTGACTTGTATAACCCCAGGTAAAAATTGTTTTCGTAAAACACTTCATGTTTGTGTCATTTTTACTTTAATATTAAATAAAAAGGTATTTATGTCATTTTCCAACCAAAGTGGCTCCATGGGGTCCCCAAGTTGACCCATGGATTGTCTTGGTATGCCATGACACATAAAATGAGGATACCAAATGTTTCTAGGTCATTTCATTTTATTAAAACATTATTCTTACCTTAAACTACACTAATTACCTCTAACCGTGATTAAAAACATAATAAGTTACTATTCACCAAATAATTATTCTAATCCCATTGACCCAAATTTTAATTTTTAATGACAACCATGTGTGTCAGATTTTTTAAATTCAAAACACAAAGATGGAAAAATTTCATTTAAACGGATAATCAGTTTTTATAAGTACCACTTAGTGGTTTCACTATTCATCAAAAATTGATGTTTTTTAGAAAATTACCAAAAATTCACCCTAGGATATATTTGCTATTCCGAATTCAAAAATGATGTCTATTTTAAAAAATTAAAAACATATAAGTTTCATTAATTAATTTAATAATTAATTCCCATTGTCAAAACAAATATCGTGTTTTTAGGAAACAATATCTATTAAATGATTGACACTAGTTTAAGTCAAATTTCAATGTAAAATTAATTCCAATGACCACTATTTCATTAAATGGTAAAAATAAATTCCAATTTCACTTTAAAACAAATTCAAAAGATAATCTAATAATATAAATAAATTATATTAAAAAGTGGATATGAATTAAAATACAACATTTTTCAATATTCATTAAAAATTGAACGTTTTCATAAAAAAACCAAAAATTTACACAAAGTAAATTTTGATGTCCCTATTCTAAAGAAGAATTTTATTTTGTCAAATATAACACATAAAATTGTCAAAAAGTGGATTTAAAAGAGGTTCGTCATCAAAAGGCGGTTAATCGACCTTTTAATAAATATTAGAATGTTTACGCTTAAAATTGGATTCATTCGCATTTTTAATCCTCTAACATTTATTGTGAAAATTAAAAATATTTGGAAGACATATATAATCATTTTTTAGTTAGTTCTCTTCATTCCCACCATTACAACTTCTAGGTGTTAACTACCATTTAAAATAATATTATCTTATTAATAGAGTGCAACGTAAGATTCCCACGAAACTCGTTGTTGCGTATTGGGTACGCCATCGAGCATAACGTCCCCTTTAAAGTTATATTAATATTTTATTCACAAATATGGATAAATATAAAGATGTGAAATTCTTTATTTACCTGGGGTGTTACATCCTTCCCCCCTTTTGGGAATTGTGTCCTCGTAATTTTAAAAGTGAGCTTGGAAACATCCTTGAAAGTCCCACATCGGAACAAGAGTCGATAAAACAATCACTTTAAAATAAAGAAAGATAAGTACAGAGGTCAACCGAGTTAACCCATACTAATATTTCATGTAGGAAACCATGGACATGGAGGAGAAAACATAGGGTCACGTTCTGATGGAGAGTGATAGAATACATGTTTAGGAGAATGTTAACCACAAGAAAATCACAAAATTGTGATGGGTTAAACGGTATTCGATTCCCTAGTAAGAAAAGTTAACAGACAACATTTATGTTTCAAGTTACTTTTTATTGAGGAATTTATTCCTAAGGAAACATAATCACTTATCATGTTGACTTTCAAATTTTATTAGATTCCTTACACAAACTCATATTTTCTCCAAAAGATGAGTATTTATGAAGACTTGTTCATATTAAGAGTACTATAATCAACTTATATAGAATCACCTAATCCAAAAAAGAGAACTATATATTTCCCATGTCTTTAGACATTAACCAAAACCAAAACCAAAAAGGTTAGTACAAGATCAGATAATACAGAAAAGTATAACCCTTTATAAAATGAAAATTGATTCTTAATCTCAAAAACTTGTCCAACAAAACCCAATGTTCAATGAGGATCATTCGATAAACAATTTTTCCATATAATTATTCATAGTAAACCAAACTAAGATTGAAACCCAAATATTTGAAGGATTTAGTCACATAGTCTTCCAAGTTAAATCGTAACATTTATCTCCAAACAACATCAGTTTCTCTTAATCTCTCGTATTAAAAATTAATTAACCTAATCACATATCCTCCATGATAGGTTAATAAATTTCCATAGATAACCCAAAGTCAACATAATCTTGATTCATAAAATCATATAACTAAAAATAATCAGTCAAACTAACCAGGGACTTCACGTAGTCCAGTGGTAGGCGATAAATACTAGTCACACTTTGGTTGTCGGTTCGATTCCCGTATCTTTGTCCGACGCGATGGGTTGTCACACGGTCTGCGTGTTGTCCTATATATAAAACTCCAAAAATAACCCTAACATGTTTTAACCTCAATTTTTTCCTTATACCTCTCATTTGCATCTAAATTTGTTACGATCTCAACATCTTAATTCTTGAAGTCTTATTTCACCACCATAAGATAAAATAAAACGATTCCCAAAATGAATAACATCATACCTTGATCATGGTGTCCACTTAGTTTCATCGTCATCTTGCTCACGTAGGTAGAAGTCACATGCATTACAACAATGATTTAGATATCTTTCAAAATCATTTTCTTCCTCCATCTAAATACACCTTGTACAACATGAGTCATATGGGTGTTGATAGAAAAACAGTTTTGGAAAATAATCATGTATGGAATATAATTCCAAATCATCTGATAAAACATGATTTCTAAAAAATAGCCAGACAGAATTTGAGTTGAAACTTTATATTATTGGTCCTTTTAAAATTCCATAAGAATGTGCTGAGAGACTATATTTTAAAAGAAAATATAAATAGGTTGCGCAAGGGTCTCCTTCTTCAGCACCATTTTTAAAATCAAAATATGCTTCAAATTCTTGTGATAAGGTAAAATATTTGAAAATACCTTGATAATATTTACTTTTCTTTAAATTATGAGAATATTGTAAAAATTGTATTTGTTTAAAAACAACCCATGATCCATGATGATAACGAGGTATAGTGGATGTGTTTGATATCTCAAACAACTTCTTGCAAGTGAGTTGTATGCTAGAAAAAGTTTCACAATCATCTGAACATTACTTTGCAATAATTATTGCAAGCATGTCATCAAAAAAGAGATAGGAATGTCGTTTGAGATCCTTCTCCTTCCATTCGTAAACAACTTTACTTGACCTGAAAAAAGTTATAAAGCAAGGATCTAACTGAAATAATAGATATAGGGACTAATCATGTGTCTAAAAAAACTCCTGATCCCTAAAGTTGTCTAAACTGACCTCTGATACCAACTATAAGGCCGCAGCCTAAAACCTTACTTAATCATGACTTAATACAAGATTACACATTGCATATCTTTTCAGTTTTAGAGTTTTAGAGAATTAGATCATAAAACATGCATTACATTCCACATTTAAACAAAGTGGTTACATAAGGATAGTATTCATTTTTCCCATAAACGGAAACATATTTAAAATAAAACATGGATTCTTTCTTGACACTTCCTTGACACTATCATCATATCATGTACCATTCCCTTGAACTGTGAAAAACATTTCAAAAATCATGGGATGAGAATAAAAAGGTCAGTAAGGGATATAAAAATATGGAAAGGAAACATGAGTACATCTACACATAATAATCAATGAAATCATACTTTACTCATAAAACATAAGCACTTTAACATACCTCATCAAATCATGAATAAATCATAGAAATCATAAGACATAAAGGTAACTTGAGGCATTCATAACATTCTTACGTAGGGAGTAACCCTCTTGGTTACGTTTCGAATACCCATCACTGTATATTCCCTAAATCTCTTCGGAAAACCTTAACGTTTCACTCCTTTGAGTTTCCCAATACATTGGAGAGATATATCGAGCTCACCCGCCCTTAGTTTATCACAGAACCACCCGTCTTCATAACAATTCCCAAGAACCATAACATAATCGTACCAGATAACACATGTATAAAGGAAACATAACATTTCCACATTTCAATCACAAGATATCAATAAAACACATTGGTATAAAAAACCTTACGAAAACCATTTTCAATACCAAAATAAAATAAAAGTAAAACATGGTATTTATTTTTCTTTTAAAAAGAAGATATGGCTTGTAGAGGAAGCTGAAACTCAAATAATGGTCACGACGGTGGAGAAGTCATTGTCACTGCATACATACAACAAAAACATTCCCTTTTGTCATTTAGTAAAACGCTTTGTATAAAAAAGATTAATTTTTGGATAAACATAAAAGTCAAAGGGGTTTATACACCGTATACAATAAGGTTGTGAATAAAACAAAATATGCCTCAATGAATAGAGATTGAGACAAAGTCCCTTACAAAGACGGTATCCTTGGTTTAAGGATAAATCAATTACATAATTATGTGTGACAAACGAATGCACCAAATATAAGTGGATATTAAGTGTAAAAAAATCAGAGGTTATTCACACATATTCATAGAACGATATATTCAAGGAGTACAAGTTTATCCCAAAGAATCAAATTTGGGTTAAGAAGTTCCCTTGCAAAAATTTGACAGCCTAACGGTGTCACTACAAAATTTTGCAAATGAGTTGATGAGAGATAAAAAGGGTATATCATCACATAGACATAAAATTTAAATCAATAAGGATATAGCAAAACATATACCAACATAATATTATGTGAATTAAAAGACATAACAAAAGAAGTCTTTCAAAAAGGGGAGGGAGAAAGGTTCCCTTACCGACATGGGTATCTTTCAAAAAATACACCTCGTTGAAGAAGGACAATAACAAATTGATGTAAATAATAATAAAAGAAATTATGTCACAAAATGTGTAAAATAATGGGAATTACATACACCACTCAAAAGAAAATTGTGGCAAATGTTGCATAAATCTCACAGGAATAAAAGTGAGATGGAAAATCCCTTACAAAAACTCAGCAGCCTAACTGCACCACTTAAAACATCCAAAAATGGATTGATGAGATAAAATAGGGTCTCTCATCATATTAACATAAAGTTTACAGAAAGATGAATATAAAATAACATCCCCCATCATAACAAAGAGGAGCTTAAAATAAGTGACATAAAGGAGAGTACATAAAAAGAAAGAGAGAGGATAGATCTCTTACGAAAATTCGGCAGCCTAACGGCGCCAGTCAAAACATCCAAAATGTATTGATGAGAGAGAATAGGGTCTCTCATCATATGGAAAGAAAAATTAAATTAAGATTAATATAAAAGAACATCCCAATAACAAGAAAGATGAGCTTTAAAAGGAATGACATAAAAGAGTGTACTTAAAAATAGAGGAGTAGGATCCCATACATCAAATCCGACTTGTCTTGTTCGTTTCTTTATATTCATGAATAATAAACTTTGGTCAATTTATAATTTACTAAGGACCTACTATATATATTATTATTCAGTTCATATCACATATTATAATGTTATCATAATTGTTTAATAATGTTAGTTCATATGAGACATTTTTGCCGATGTTTGGTACATGAGTCAAAAATGAACTTGTTTGAAAGTTGATTGTCCATGTAGTTATAAGTAAATAATTTCCAGAATAGTATTAATGATTAAAATATCATACATATCTAGTACATATTCATTTTATACTATTCCATTAAATTTGGATATAAAAAACGAAAAGCATCGTTCATGGAGACGGTAGGCCGTACGTATGCATGAACACTACTTTCATTTTTTTCTTTGTCATATTAATGGAATTAAAAATAAATGATATATATATATATATATATTATAATTTAAATATAATATATATTTTATATAGGTCACATATTTTCATTAATTTCATTCTTTATACATTCCATGTATTGCATGTATGAGTCACATCACTTGAGGGGGCGGTAGTCCACACTTCCTCATATGAAATTATCTTATTTACACAACATGAAAAAAATAAAGGTATGGTTTAAATATAAAATAAAAAAGCATATAGTAAACATAAATACCATATATATCATATATAAAATACAGTGACATCATAATGTCCACCTTTAAAGGTGTTAAAAGAATATTGACCAATCATCGTTTCCTGAGGCAGAAAACCACCTACAACAGAAACAGTATGTTCTTTAACCATTAGACAAAGGTTTGTGTAAGTTTAGCTCGAATACATATTATAAAAACATCCTAGTATATTTAAGATACTAGATTTGTTACAAAATAAATGAATAAAAAGAGTTTAGGGGGTTGGAAAAGCAAAATAAAACAAAAGGACACCAGTGAAGACATTACCTTAAAATCGGGTAACTCCCTTTGGTATGAGCTCAAAGGCTTCCTTGGGAAGAATTATGCCAAAATTGAGGCTTCAAAGAGTTGTGGAGGGATGTGGAGAGACAAAATGGTCATATTTTGGCCGATCCAATGGCTTTGGAAGTGTGGGTAAGGAGGTAGAGGTGGGGGCCTTTAATAAGAGGAGAGGAGGGGCAGCCTTGGAAAGTAAAGAAATGTTCCTTTATTTTAAAATGTGATTCGGATTTAAAAAGACCCAAATTTAAATACTTCAAGGATAAGGTGATAAGGGTTCTAAATACACCCATCCAATAGGTTTTGGACATGTTTAGGTCTTATATTTTACATTATCTTTCCATTTTATTTAAATCGTTAAATAATGAGGTCATCACTGCATCATCATGATATCATTAATAATTTAATTTTTTTAATGTCTAAAAATTATAAAAAAGATACTATGATGTAGGAAATCTTTTTATATTTCCAATTAATATTTATAGGGAAATATCTGACTTGTATAACCCCATGTAAAAATTGTTTTCGTAAAACAGTTCATGATTGTGTCATTTTTACTTTAACATTAAATAAAAATGAATTTATGTCATTTTCCATCCAAAGTGGCTCCATGGGGTCCCCAAGTTGACCCATGGATTGTCTTGGTCTACCATGACACATAAAATGTGGGTAAGACATGTGTCTAGGTCATTCCATTTAATTAAAACATTATTCTTACCTTAAACTACACTAATTACCTCTAATCACGATTGAAAACTTAATAAGTTACTATTCACCAAAAAATTACTCTAATCCCATTGAACCACATATTAATTCTTAATGACAACCATGTGTTTCAGATTTTTGAAATTCAAAACACAATTATGGAAAAATTTTCATTTAAACGGAAAATCATTTTTTATAAGTACCACTTTGTGGT
This sequence comes from Viscum album, assembly GCA_963277665.1. NCBI lineage: Eukaryota > Viridiplantae > Streptophyta > Magnoliopsida > Santalales > Viscaceae > Viscum > Viscum album. Next base: position 1,818,240,080 of record OY728133.1, on the reverse strand, counting down.
TTCACTATTCATCAAAAATTGATGTTTTTCATAAAATTACCAAAAATTCACCCTAGGATATAATAGAGATTCCAAATTCAAAAATGATTTCTATTTTAAAAAACTAAAAACATATAAGTTTCATTAAATAATTTAGTAATTAATTCCCGCTGTCAAAACAAATATCTTGTTTTTAAGAAACAATATCTATTAAAAGATTGACACTAGTTTAAGTCAAATTTCAAAGTGAAATTAATTCCAATGACCACTATTTGATTAAATGGTAAAAATATATTCCAATTTCACTTATATAATGATATTTATTTCATTAATGAATCACTATAGGTTCTTCTATAATTTTTAATATTTTTATTAACTATGCAATATAAAAAAACCAGAAGACATTGTAAAAGTTAAACTATTAAACTAAGAGTTAAATTTAAAATATAAGGTTAATATGGTGACCTAAACATATCTAAAACCTATTGGTTGAGAATCTATTTAGCTATCCCCACATTCTCATATAATTAAATCCATTTTTATCCATTAGAAACTGAAAATGATTTTATAATAAAATAATATTTTATGCTTTTCTGGAAGTGACCCTCACCTCTCTTATAAAAGGGTACTTCTACTTATCTTAATTTCACACTTCCAAATCATTTTTTCTCGGTCATACCCTTCTAAAATTTATTTATAACTACCCTCACTACATCCTAGAGGAATTATTTGTTCCTAAATCAAAAATAAGTCTCCCATTTGATCATATCAAAAGGAAGCGATCGAAGATGAAGTAATAATTTAACCACCTCTTTCAATGTTCTTTTATTCTACCATTTCTTCATTCATTATTGATTCCATAAAAAATAATAACTCCAGTAACTTCTACATACAGTGATGTTATTAAAAATATGGTACAACCATATTCATAATTCTTTCCATTCTATGAATAAAAAATAACCATACATGCATACGTACGACTTATTGTCTCCACATCGTGGGGTAGTTTGTTATTCAACACATGATCATTTGGATGGGATTAATAATGAGTATAATTGATGTAAATAATTAATAAAACATGTTAATTATTATTTTTATATGATATACTATCCAATTACGTATGATTTTTCCATCAATAGAATGATATTCTCACTCGTACATACGTACGGATTACCGTCTCCATGAAGGTGATATGATTTATTCCCCATAGTAACCATTCAAGAATAATTTTTATATTATGATTTAAAAATAGTTTTTAAGAACATAATAACATTCTATATATGAATCAAATACAAACTATATTTATTAAACATGACTTACATAACAAAATATAAAATTGAAAATGAATCAATTAACACCCAGAACAATGATACTACTAAAATATTATTAACAAAGAAATATTAGAATATGTTGTATGATATCATATTTATTTATTTAGTTCATGTATTATTTAATAACAACTATTTAACTGTTATACAAGAGGTTAGGGTACCCTGGACAAAGGAAAAGTAAAAGGTAATGTGGAATTTTACAGTCTCACTATTATCTAAGGGTGTTTTTATAAAAGTATCAACTTGGACTTCTTTATCATCCTCATTTGTGTTTCTTAAAAATGTATTTCAAAAAAATTACAATTTATTATAATAAAGGAAAAAGTAATTTTTACCCTTTTTTACTTTTTATAAAATGTTATGAAAGGAATCTTTCCTTCATTTTCCAAATAAGTTACTTTATGTTTTTTCGACAAATTATTGTAAAAATGTTTTTAAACATATACGGTGGGTGCAACTATTTTTTTCCATTACAACACCTTCAATGCTTCCCTTACAATCTTATTAAAAAATTTAAAATAAATGTTTTGTTTTATAATATTGCGACTTCTATAAGATTTCAAAATAGAAAGAAATATTTCTCTCAAATAGTTTTGATTTCATCTACCTCAACATCATTTAAAGGATTTTACACTTGTTTGAACTTGATTTATTATAATACAATATTCTATATTTTATTGATGGTTTTTTGATATGTTTGATTGTAGATGTTTTATTTTTATACCATATGTGGTTTATGGTTAAACTATTAATATTTTCTATGATAGTTTTAATACTAATGTTTTTGTTATGATTCATCCTTTTCATATGGGGAATGCATTAGGCTTATTATGTGACAGATGGAGACCACCAGAGCTCCTTGATGCTTTAGTAGGTCTCAAGATAAAACTATTTTCTTGGCACAAGGCATTGAGAAAATCTTAATTGTATTTTTGGAACGATCCCTTGACTTTGTGGTTATGATGCTCAACATTATGCATCCCATCATTAGTAAATTAGCTATTGATATTAAATGTGACTATTAGACTCATATAATATTCATGTGAATAAGTAAATATAATTATTTTATTTATCTTATCAATATTATGCTGAAGTATAGGTTTAAAAGGCTTGTGTTTTAGTCTTATACATTGGATAAATTGTTTATTTTTATTTTAGATTTTTTCCAAAAAATTGTTATACTTACTGAGAATCTGAGCTCACCTCTTTCTTATGTTTTATTTTTCCTAGGATGTGAAGAAGTATATTATGATTGACCTAAAACTATAGGGTAAGGGGTATGATTGTGTTCAAAGGGGACCCAATGTTGTTGTATTTTTATTTCATGATGTAATGTAAAACATTTGTCTGTACGAAGTACTTCCAAGGATACTAAATTGATCGGCCTTTGTAGATTTGATCCCTTATGATCATGCCAATGTTATGTAATAATTCACCGACTCTAGGTAAATAGAGTTGGGGCATTACAATTGATATCAGAGGATTTTTAGTACAAACTTGAGAAACTCGATTTAGAAAAACTCTAATTAGAGAACATTACTGTAACACCCCAGGTAAATAAAGAATATGAAATTTTTATATTTATCCATATTTGTGAATAAAATATTAATATTAATTTAAAGGAAATTCTATGCTCGATGGCGTACCCAATACGCAACAACGAGTTTCTTGGAAATATTACGTTGCACTCTAATAATAAAATAATATTATTTTAAATGGTAGTTAACGCCTAGTCGTTGTAATGGAGGGAATTAATAGAACTAACTAAAAAATGATTATATATGATTGTCAAATATGTTTACTCTTTAAAATAAATGTTAGAGGATTAAAAATGCGAATGAATCCAATTTTAAGCGTAAACATTCAAATATTCTTTAAAAGGTCGATTAACCGCCTTTTGATGGAGAACCTATATTAAATACACATTCTGAAAATTTTATGTGTTATATTTGACAAACTAAAAATCTTATTTAGAATCGGGACATCAAAATTTACTTTGTGTAAAGTTTTGGTATCTTTCAGATAAAGTTTATTTATTAATGAATAGTGGAGAATGTTGTATTTTAATTCAAAACCACTTTTTAATATAATTTATTTATATTATTAGATTATCTTTTTAATTTGTTTTAAATTGAAATTAGAATATATTTTTACCATTTAATCCAATATTGGTTGTTGGAATTAATTTCACTTTGAAATCGGACTTAAACTAGTGTCAATCTTTTGATACATTTTGTTTAATAAAAACACGCTATTTGTTTTGGCAGCGATAATTAATTATTAAATTAATTAATGAAACTTATATGTTTTGAATTTTGTAAAATAGACATCATTTTTGAGTTCGGAATATCAAATACAGCTTAGGGTGAATTTTTGGTAATTTTCTGAAAAACTTCAATTTTTGATGAATAGTGAAACCACTAAGTGTTAATTATAAAAACAGATTTTCCGTTTAAATGAAAATTTTCCTTCTTTGTGTTTTGAATTTCAAAAATCCGACATACATGGTTGTCATTAAGAAGTAAAATGTGGTTCAATGGGATTAAAATAATTTTTTGGTGAACAGTAACTTATTAAGTTTTTAATCGCGATTAGAGGTAATTAGTGTAGTTTAAGGTAAAAATAATATTTTAATAATATGAGATGAGCTTGAAACATGTCCTACCCTCATTTTATGTGTCATGTCCGACCAAGACAACCCATGGGTCAACTTGGGTACCCCATGGAGCCACTTTGTTTGTTAAATGACATAAATAACTTTTTATTTAATGTTAAAGTAAAAATGACACAAACATGAGTTGTTTAACTAAAACAATTATTAAATGGGGCTATACAAGTCGTATTTTTGACTATAAATATTCATTAGAAAGCATAAACTATTTCCTACATAATTATAGTTTTTTTATAATTTTTATACATTAAATAAATTTAATTATATTTGACATCATGATGATGCAACGATTAGCTCATTATTTAATGATTTAAATAAAATGGAAAGATAATGTAAAATCTAAGACCTACACATGTTAAAAACCTATTGGATGTGTGGATTGAAAACATTTATCACCTTATCTTCGAAACACATCAATGTGGGACTTTTAAAATCCAAAAATAATTTGAAAATAAAGTAACCTTTTATCACTTTCCAAGAGTGCCCCTCCTCTCCTCTTATAAAAGGCCCCCACCTCTACCTCCTTACCCACACTTCCAAATCCTTTGGATTGGCCAGACCCTGCCCATTTTTTCTCTCCACATCCCTCTATTACTCCTTGATTCCTCACTTTGGGCTGAAGTCTTCCCAAGGAAGCCTTTGATCTCAAACCAAAGGGAGTTACGCGATTTTAAGGTAATGTATTCACTTGAGTCCTTTTGTTTTATTTTACATCACCAACCCCCTAAACTCTTTTTATTAATTTCTTTTGTAAAAAATACAATATCTTAAATATTATAGGATGTTTTTATAATAAGTATTTGAGCTACACTTACTCACACCTACATCTAATGGGTAAGAATATATTGTTTCCGAGGATGATGAATTTCTGCCTCCTGAAACGATGATTGTTCAACATTATTTTAACACCTTGAAAGGTGGTCATTAAGATGACACTATATTTTTATATGATATATAATATGTTTATGTTTTCTTTAAGCTTATGTATTTTTCATTTTGAGCATACCTTTATGGTTTCCATTGTGGGTAAACACGATAATTTCATTTTCGGAAGTGCGGACTACCACCCCCTCAAAGTGATTTGATTCGTTAATACCATATGTGGGACGTATAAAGGATGGATTTAAAGTTATTATATATGATGTTATACAGGAATTATATTATACCTATATCTCATTATTATTTCATTCCATTAATTTATGAGATAGAAACGAAAGTAGCGTTCATGCGTACGTACGGCTTACCGTCTCCATGAACGGTGCCTTTCATTTCTTATCCTCAAATGTAGTGTACTATTATAAGTACATATAATGGATATATATTATGTATGATACATATAAGGGATGAATATAATTATATAATTAAAAATATACACATCTCTCATTTCGTTTTAATTCCATTAATATGACGTTGAAATGAAAGTAGCGTTCATGTGTACGTACGGCTTACCGTCTCCATGAACAGTGCATTTCATTTCTTACCTCTAAATGATTATGTAATATTATAAATACATGTATATGCTGGATATATATGATATATATGATATCCAAATCAGGAATGTCATTTTGGATATAAATAACCATTGACCACACGAACATCATGTAATTGTAAGAATTCCACTTTTGACTTAAGAACCAAATATCGAAAAAACAATCATTATTAACTTAAATGATTACGTAATGTTTATAACATGTCAATAATGGATATAAAAGGAATAATGAACTTGAAAAAGGTCCTTAAGCATGTAAAAATTAACTCAAGTTTATTATTTATGAGATTAAATAACGATCGATTCAAGTCGGACCCGAGGTAAGGGATCCTACTCCTCTCTTTCTTTTTTAGTACACTTTTTTAGGACATTCCATTTAAAACTCGTCTTTCTTGTCATTGGGATGTTATTTTATATTACTCTTACTGTAATTTTTATGTTCATATGATGAGAGGCCCTATTCTCTCTCATCAACCAATTTTGGAAGTTTTGAGTGGCGCCATTAGGCTGCCAAATTTTCGTAAGAGATCTAACCACTCTCTTTTTTTAAGTACTCTCATTTATGTCACTTATTTTAAGCTCCTCTTTGTTATGATGGGGGATGTTTTTTTATAATCCTCTTGATTTACATTTTATTGTAATATTATGAGATAACCTATTTGATCTCCTCAATCCATTTTTTGTAAGTTATACGTGGCACCGTTAGGATGCCGAGTTTTCGTAATGTATTTTTCATCTCACATTTAGTCCCGTGAGATTTATGCTACATTTTCAACCATTTACTTTGAGTGGTGTATGTACATCCAATTATTATACTCCTTGTGTAATATAATTTCATTTATGGAAATTTACATATTCATTGTATGACCAATCTTCAATAGGGTGTACGTTTCGAATGTTACCCAAGTCGGTAAGGGAACCTTTCACCCTCCTCTTTTTAAAAGACTTATTTTGTTATGTCTTTTAATTCAACTAATATTATGTTGGGATATGTTCTTCTATATCCTTATTAATGTAAATTTTATGTCCAAGTTATTAGATATCCTTTTTATCTCTCATCAACTCATTTTATGTGTTTTGAAGTGACGTCGCTAGGCTGTCAAATTTCGGTAAGGGAACTTCTTAACCCACTTTCAATTCTTTGGGTTAAACCTCTAATTCCTGATTTTATTATGCCAATATTATGTGTGGAATCTCTATGTTTTAGTTTCCACAAACCTTTGTGTGGATATACTATTTCTACACATAATCATCACTTTGATAAATTCTTATGTCATTTAGACGGACTTGTATCGGAAATCATAACTCAATCTCATTTCATTGAGTTAAATATCTATGTCATTGGTTTTGTTTTTCCATGATTATGTGTGAATGACCTCTGATTGTTTTACACTTAATATCCACTTATATTTTTTTTATTCGTATTTTTCACACATAATCATATAATTGATTTATCCTTAATCTAAGGATACTGACTTTGTAAGGGACTTCGTCTCAATATCCTTTCATTGAGGCATATTTAGTTTTACACACAACATTCTTGTATACGGTGTATAAACCCCATTGAATTTTACTTTTATACAAAAGGAATCTTTTTCTACAAAGCGTTTTACTAAACGAAAAAAGGAATGTTTCTTTTAACGTACGTGGTGACAACGAAATTTTCCGCCGCTGTGAGTATTATTTAATCTTTGGCTTCCTCAACAAGCCACAATGTTTTTAAAATAAAATAAATGCCATATACTCTTTTATGTATTTTGGTATTGAAAATGGTTTTCATAAAGGATTCTATTTTGTATATATATTTAAATGATATATTGTGATTGAAATGTGGAAATGTTTTCATTCCTTTATATTGGTTTTATGTGTTATAATTTTTTAATGGTAGTTGGACATTTTACAGGTGGTAATGTGATAAACCATATGATGGGTGGTTCCATGAATACCAGGATTGGTGGTTACGTTATAACCTCCAATGCATTTGGTATGGAAGTCGGATGTATGGCTATTCCATTAAGTATGTATGGAAGTTAGCCATATGGCTATTCCATTAAGTGATATGTGTGTAAGTTGACCGTATGGTTATTCCACTTAAGTATGTTTATGTCCCAAGTTACCTTTATATGTTACGTGTTCTTTATATGGGTTTTATATTAATCCTTTGGTTACAAAATTGTAAGTAATGATATTTTATTCAGTGAATAGATTTTACTACTTCATGAATGTGAAGGTATTACTTTGATAAAGTATACATGGTTTACTTGATGTTTGAAAAACTAACAGTTTTCGTTCTTTGTGTATCCCTTACTGAGCTTTTTATGCTCATCCAAAGTTTTTTTGAAATGTTTTTCACATGACTTAACGTGGAATAGGGTCAAGGATGAGATCAAGGGAAAGTCATGATACCTAAAACATGGAACTAGACATGTTTCTTTTTTAGAGTTTTTTATTTTATTAAATTTAGTAGAAGTGACTACTTTGTAATCTTTTGAGATGCAATAGTTATGATCTAATTCTCTAAAACTCTAAACCTGAAAATATCCTCAATGTTAATTATTCATTTAACTTATTATTATGTAAGGTTTAAGGATAGGGCCTTATAATTACCCTAAGATAGAAGTTGATGATTAGTATAGAATAATTTCGTAGATTTTTGCTAATATAGATATTTTGTGTCATTTTTTGGAAATACATCCCTTTCTAGATACGAGTATATAGAGGAAGCTCTGGCATAGATGTAACTATGAGTGAAAACTCTGATAAGGAGTTCCGGGCTTGACCCGGGGTATCTAGGTACATGACAAGGGGCCTTTCTTCACTCTAGTTTACGACACTACCATGGGATATTCTTTGGAGAATTCAAATTTACATTAAAAACAATTATGAAGGATTTATGGGTATGTACTCCCTCAATGAAAACATTTTAATGATTTTGGATTATTCTCATAAACTCTTTAAATGATGTTAGATATTTCAAAAATTTGGAATTGTGAAATTCTATTCACAAACTAACCTAGTGTTTTCCATTGTTTAGAAATGATGTCAAATATAAAGATTGAGAACTCCGAAAATACAAATTATCCAAAGAGTAAAAAGGATCATATCTTTCATGGTCTTAAGCCATCATTTAGAAGAGAAACAGTTTCCCATGAATTCTCATCACATGGAAAAATTAGATAATGTGTTAAAAAGATAAGTAAATAATTCATTGAGTCCTATGGTTGCGAAGGGAAGTCGGAGATGAAAAGGATGGTAGAGAGAAAGTTAGATAACAGGAAGAAGGGAAAGATCAATTTTACCATATGTGATCACTGAGGAAAAAATCCCCTTGGTAAATGCTTAAAGGGAATGGGAGTTTGTTATAAGTGTGTAGAAAAATGAAACAATGTACGTGATAGCAAGGGTAAGAAAATGATTCAAATGTATAATATTTCATCTAGAAGGATTTGGGACACTACATGAATCAATGTCCCAATCATCAAAGTATACCCCAAATGATGAAATTGGATAATAATCATGTTTTGGTACTAAAACAGATAAAGTGGAATAATTAATGTTCTTTTATTTATTTATTAATTATTTATGTCATTTCTGTGTTTTATCATTAATATAATTGTTATATTAATTCTGTAAATAGATTGTATTGTATGGAAGTACTGTGATTTTATGGTAATAAGAAAAGTGACTCTACATCATGTTAAACTTTTTAGGAAAATACATGTTTTAATGATTGATAAACCATAATATGGTCTAGATAATGAGGTAGTGATTTGGGAATAAGAGATGGTTGATTTGGATAAATTATATTGGAGATTCTTGACTTCCTTGAAACTGATTAATGGTTTGTTTATTCTATCATTTTTAGAGTTCTCCAAAGGATTGGATATAAGGAAGTGATCGAGTATTTTATAAGGAATAATGTAAAATTAATGTAATAAATAAGTTTTTTTGGGTAATTCAGGGTGTTACCCTATTTTAAGTGAATACATGATGAAGGTACTCACAAGTTATTATGTGAAAAAAACTTCATTATGTTATGTTGACCATCCTTTTATATTTTTGTACTATGAGTTTGGACACAAGTATTTTGGATATGTATAAATTTTTAATGGATTATGATGTACATTGGATAATATGGTTTAAGGTTAAAAATTTTCTTAATATTATACTTTGACTTTTTTTTTAAAAAAAAGGAAAACCTGATGGTCGGGAGACAACCCATCACTTCTGGTAAGGCCGTGAGACTTGAACCCACAACCAAAGGGCGACAAGGGTACATCACCAACCACTGGCCTATGTGAGGTCTTGATTTTCATGATTTTGTTTTTTAAATGATATTATAGATGAATTATAATTTTTTTAAACCATATACGATTAGGATAAATAGAATATTTTTCAGTTTTACTATCTTTTGGTGTGAAATATGAGTTTGTTGTAGAAATTAGTCATATGATATAACACTACATGTTATGTTTTTTTTATAATATGGATAAATTAATTCTTAAACTTTATGGAATGGATCATAAAACCAAAAATGTGTTATCCTAATAGCTTATTTTTTATGAACTACAAATAATTTAAGTCAGCATAGATTTATGTCTTTGAGGGCCTAATTATTTTATTTATTGTTAACTTGTTTGTGATTGATGACCTCAATCCCAACATTTAAACATTTACATTTTTACTCTAATTATGTGTCTCAAATTTCCACCAATGGTATCTTATTTGAAATCCTAATTTAGTGGTGACTTTTTCCTATCCCTTTCCCTCTTATTAAGATTATATTTTATTAACCCTCTTTCTAATGTGGGTTTTCCACAAAGGTATTTTCTATTTTTTTCCATTTATTTTTGAAAACAATTTCAAATTGTGGGGATGCTATTTATTGAAGGAGGGAATAATGTAACACCATAGGATATAATAGTATGTTACCTATTTAATGTAATCAAATAGCTTTCGCTACACACAACACCGAGTTCGAACACAGCACAAATAACCAAACTAGATATAACATCACGATACTATTTCAGGTATTCATAACCCTTTTTATGTTAAATTATTATAATATTAATTGAGAAAAAATGGTTTATTAGTAAAAATTTGTGTTTTTTTAAAACACATTGCAGAATGCTAAAACACCCAATTAATCCGCCTGAATATTCAATTAAATATTTTCTGTGTTAATCACTCTGTTTGTATGTGTTTTTGAGGTTGTAAAAGTCTCGAAGAGAATTGAAAAAAATATTAGATTTATTATTTTAAGAATGATAAATTTATTCAAAATAATTTAGTAACTCTAAAATGGTCCATCATATGAGAAAGTTAAGGCCACAGTGTTGCCTGAAATATATTTTTTACCCTAGGAGGGGTGTAACATTTGAAGGTGTCGTACATTTATATGTCTCGATCATGAAATAATGTTATTAAATAATATTTCATATATTATTTATTAATGATAATTATATATCTTCCAAATAGTGTGACATATGGGAAATCCCAGACCACTGATGGGTCTAGAATCGGGGGTTTACCCTAGACAAGGTATTACATTTGTTCGCATCAGGCGTTTGGCCATCTCGGCCGCAAACCTAAGATTTTTGTATTAAAAATTAATTAATCCATCTTTTAATAAATAAATAATTAATATCTCTCAAACTGCTCGTTGTTTCAGAAATATGAGACCACTATTGAGTTTGGAATAGGGTGTTTACCCTAGATAGGGTATTACTTTTATGTGCAATAGACGATTGCTATTATTTAATTTTTATAATAAATAAATAATTAATAAAATAATAATAATACCATTTAAACACTTCTTCTTCTTCCCCAAACCCGCACCACCATTGATAACGCTTGTTGAATTCTAAAAACACCGTTTCTTCACCGTTTTAATCTATTTCCCTTTCAATTCATTAATTATGTGAAATCAATGACTCCCAAATAAAATTTTGGTTGAATGGATGATTAAATCAGTTCTTTGGAATTGTGGGTTTATAAGAACCGATATTCAGGTTCTTAAATCCCCAAACACCTAGTTTTTAATTTCACTGATCTTCTCGAGTCTGGCCAATAGTAGAACTTCTATTTGAGTGATCTGTGAATCAGGTTATAATTATTTCTTCACATCCTGGCACGACGGTCTCATTCACTTGCCTGGTGCACATAATAGTTTTGAGCATTTTTTTATGTAATTAAATTTTTTTAAACTTCTTTTCATATATAATAATTTAATGAAAAATTTTGGATTTTAATATAAAACGTAAAACAAAAATTAGAATCCCAAAATTATCTTAGGGAAATTATTAATATTATAAAATCAAATTTATGCAAATTATGATAAATGGATAATTTCTAAATGAATTATTGAATGATAATTAGCACCAATTATCAAAGGGAAGCGTTCACATTTCTTTTTGATAACAATATATTAGAAACTATCAGGTTATATTTATAAAGAAATATTAGTAGATAAATATTAAGTGTGATTAACAGAAGAAAATGACATATAATTATCGAATAATAATTTAAAAATTATTATAAGATAATCATAATTATCCTTTTGCACGCAGTTATGAAATTCAATTATTTTCAGTTAAAAAATGGTAATTTCTTCGGGTTATACAAATTTTTTTTTATCACATTGAATTATCATTTTTTTGTTACACCAAATTATGAAGGGTTAATTTATAAAATTTACAAATGATATTTTATTATGAATATAAAAGATAATTTTTTTAATAAGTTATGAAAAGGTGTTATTGATAATTGTCAAAAGATAATTAAAATAATTTATCAAAGGATAATTAATATAATTATTGAACAATAATTTCAAGAGTATCAAAGGATAATTTGAAACTGATAATTACGATCAAAAATCTGGTGATAATCGTGAGTTTTCCATATAATAACTATTAAATTTATTTATCGAAGGATAATTATTTAAATTAACTATGAATAATTATAATGGATTACCATATGTATTATTGTTTTAATATAATGATATTATAATATCGAGTGTGGTTTATAATTATTCGGAGGAAAATATTAGGATTGATTGTGTTAACATAAAACGATATTCCAGAGATTATCCCGGATGGAGAAATTGTAAACGCACGTAATATTTTATTTTTTTGTCAAATAAAATAGAAGTATATCATTATCAAAAGAGGTTTATAATTATTGTTATAGATATTTATTTTGATTTCATGCGTTAACATAAAATGATAATCCAGAGATTATCTAAGAGATAGAAAATTCAATCGCATGTAGTATTTTACTTCCTTTTGAAATAAAATAGATGTTTTGGTTCTGGGATCACATGAGTAACGTTGATCATTGGTGTATTAATTCTTAGGATAATAATTTCATGGGAAGGTGTATTAAACCACACTGGGATGATTATCGTTTCCACTGACATTGACGACCTTGAGGTAGGTGGTTCCATTTCGATTAGCCAAATTGATTATCTTTGTATTGATTGATTTATTTTAATTGATGATTTAAACTCAATGGATCCAATTTAATTTAAAATAAATTGATAAAAATCCGATTATAGTGAATCGAGATATTTTAAATGGTTTTGGCATGGAAAATGTAAAACTCTTAAATCTAATGAATTAGGTGTGTTTATGGAAATTAACTGATTTAAATTGTATAGTTTAAATTATGGATTTGATGGAAATGATTTCAATTAAATTGTCAAATTTAAATGTGGAAATAAATTGTGTAATGATGGAATTGGTTTTGAATGGATTTCAAAGTAGTGAAAATTGTTTCAAATGATTTGATTGAAACCCATTGGTTTTATCATGTGCAAAGGCATGTTTTGGAAAAAAAACCTATTTTAGTTTTAAATGGAATGTAATTGAAGATTTATAAATGGTATAATGGGATTTATTATATTTCTATGTAGTCATAAAAAGGTCACCCATCATGTAAGTGGGCATGAAATCCTTAGGTAGTTAGTGAGTTATATGAATACACTCTACGCTAAGACAACATTCAAAAGAATAATTGCGGCGGGTCACGTCCCTGATGGGTTGGTGATGAGTCTCCTTAGAAAATTATCATAGGGACGTGTGTATACCCATTTTTCTGAGTTCATATAGAGAGTAAAGAATCTTGTAGCTGGATAATACGATCATACCTTTAGGTTGATGACCATGTTACTTTCTTTATAATTTATAATTGAGATATACATGTACGCCAATACTTTTGAACTTTCTTACATGCCTACTAAGTTTATATAAAATAATTTATATAAATGGTTTATTTAAGACATTTTTTTGAAGTATTCCTTCATTTGTATAATAATTGATTAAAATATTTATTTCCATCATTTGCAAATGTATATCATGTTTTTATTAATAAGAATTTGAATTTCTAAACTCGTTTACTTTAATATTTAAATAATTCTTTTGGTTAATCAATTGTTGTCAACTGTTATGGAATCTGTGGTTTGACCCTACTAGGCTTTTTAGCTCACACCCTACTTTTTCCTTCGGGTGTTTGTAGACATTATTTTTCCATGTTTGAGCAATGGGGAAGGATCTCTTGGAGGTGGTTTTTGCTGTTGAGATTGGGTCTTGGTGAGTTGTGTCCTTAGGGTCCTTGAGGTTGATTTTCCCATTTTAGTACATGGGTTTTAGTACTTTGGTCTTTTTATTCAATGTTTTATTTTTGTACATCACTCCAAGTGGAGATTCTATTGTTATGCATACTTCTTTGTTTCCTTTTTGATCTACATTCTTGTGGAAAAATCATTCCCACATTTATGTTTTTCATTTACAGGTTCTAGTCACTGACTTGTGGGGATCGGGAACACCCTTCGGGCTTTGTCAGGGGTGGCTCGGTTATTGGGTTACTAGGGTATGTAGTATGGTTTGTGAAAAAATGGTATCAGACAGAGGTTAAGCATCTTTCCTTGATTACAGTATGCATTTGAGTATTCTTTTCGGGACATAGGAGGTTGTTGCGATTGATTGCCTGGCCAGATCTCACCGCAATGAACCATATGTCACCAGGGGTTGTTAGGGAGAGGCGTCTTGTGGATTAGTTCTAGTATTTTCCCTATTTTGATTTCGATATAGTGAAATACAAATCATGTATGTTCTACTGGTTGGGATCATGTTTCCATCATTGATTTGTATGAGAATTATAAAATATATTTATCATTGTCTACTGATGTTTTGTAACATCATGCCCCTGAGAAGACGTGTGAATCTGATCTAGGAAGGGGGTACTACTAAACCTCAGTGAGGGAATCCTCCTATGGACTCGAGCCTAATTGAGGAGATCGTGCATACTGTCCGAGATTTCGGTCATGCACTAACACCAGTATCAATTTAGCCTCTAGTTGTGGAACCATGGGGGAATGCTCTTCAAATATTTCCTCAAAAGTTCTTTCACTAGAAAGAACTAGATTTCAAATAATTGATTGATTCTCAACATGTTGACGAATGGTTGGTAGGATATAACTTTAGTTTGAGTTCTTGTAGACACCAGATATGATCAAGGGGAAGTGTGTCACCTTTGTGATTGAGGGACCAAGATAGAGATGGTGGGACACAATAGTGATGAAAAAGAAACATGAGGGCTTATATTAGAAAGAATACATGGTTATTTTCACCATTTATTTATATCTAGAGTCAATGGTGTTGTCCAAATCTGTGGAGTTTTCAAGCCTGAGCAGGCTAAAATAACTTTGGCTCCTATAGACGTTTGGTGGACTTACATAAGTTATGCCAAAAATTTCCCACTCCACACAGCGGCATAAGATCATCAACACCATTAGAAACTACGGGAAAAGAAAATGCTTCACATACAAAAGGGTTCTAGCCCCAGGCATCCAAAATGAAGCTTCATCACACAATGGTGGAGTCACCCAAAGAAGTAGATACTAGTCCAATAACCATGAGTGGTACTATTAATATATCTTTCTCATATTGACTACTCTATTGATACAAGTGCATCTCACTCATCTATTTCAATGGGTACCATTAATATGCTTAATCTTATTATGGAGATTTGATCTTGTGCAATGGAATGGACTATACCCCATTATAAAAAGGAGTAGTATAACGACCCACACTTCACATACATTGTTAATACTTCAAAATTGAAGCACACTTATTACAACATATGACAAAACCACAAAGGACCGTATAGGTATATTGTCTTTAGAAACTGGGGAAACATAAACAACTGGTTCATAAATCTTCTACAGTGTCTCCCATTTATTTCATCATATCTAGGGTCCCTTTTAGCATATTCTACTTAATATCCATCTTCCTGGCCTGGGGAAAAGAAAACATAAAAGGGTGAGCTCAAATGCTCAGCAAGGGCAAATAAAAGAAATAAAAATCATATCATATCTTTATGAAAATCAAAACCTGCAAAAGAGATCATAATATCTTAACATGGAATAAATCATAGAAGTGAGAATGAGATCCCCATAATCATAACATAAAACTTGAATCTTTGTGGCATGCACACATAATCATGGAAAATCATTTCTTGTTAGTCATGACTCATTGCCAAGACTATCTTAGGGGACAAAGTCCCTTTCTGAACCGAGTTCACTCCTCGTTTCAGTCCTGTATCACTGAACCGAAATAACCTTCCGTTCCAGCCATGTCTATCTCATGAGATATAAAATCTTTACCCAATGCATTGGAGGGAGATATAGGTCACACCCATCTTATAATGAATCCTTTCTTATGTGTGCCACATAATCATAAAACATACATCATCGCATAACACATATAACAAAAATGGGATTCTTGAAACATCATGACATCATAAATCAATTCATATATGATAAAGGAATTCATAAACATAATTCCATCACAACATAGTCAAACCAATGTAAAAATATGGATAGAAACAGAACCCTTTATTATCTTAGATGGAAAATAATTTTGATAAAAGACTTGAATTGAATTCTTGAGGAAAATATCCTTTCTTCTTCAAAAACATTTTTCCTTTCATAACATGTCATACAACTTTAAAATAAAAGAAGTTGATTAAAAATAAACTTGAAAACTTGTAAAGGAAGATTCTTTTAAGTAATGTTTTAAAAATCCATTCATGTCGTATAAGTTAAAAAAAACATTCTTCGTACTTTTGTCGGAAAAGTCAAAAAGTACCTCGTACGGAAAAACGACAAAAGATTCCTTTCTTATTCTTTACTAAAAACTCACCTAAGGGTAAAATTGGATTTAAACTATTTCAAGTGGATGGAAACAATATTACATATTGAGGGAACATGGATGTGGATGATAAAATACACCCCAGTAAATACTTACGAATAAACAATCTCGGATAAAAATGAGATTGTGATATTTCCCTTACCTTAGGTCCGATTTGCTTTGTTCGTGTCCGAAGCTCCTGTATAATGGTTTAAATAATGTTATTGACTTATTCCAGAATCATACATATTGATATGAGATCATATATGGTCATATTATTAGCTTCTTGTTAGTAATATTTCATTGTTACTTGTTACTCGGGTCTTTATAACTTTTTGTTCTTATGCGTGTTTTGTCGAATAAATTCTTATTCTTATCTTTAGGTTATAGATAATTCATTTCCAGAATGGTATTAGTGTAGTATATACCATATTCATTCATTCAATTCATTTATATAATCATTATGAAATGAAGATCATGTAGAACGAGTCGCATCACATCGTGGAGACGGTATTCCGTACGTACGCACGAGTGATGATATCGTTCCTATGATCGTGGAATTGTATTGGAGTATATATATATATTATTTCAGTATCAATATTACTTAATAATAATCATATATAGTTACTGATTACACCATTATACCCATCCTTGTAAGGTGATGGTGGAAAATAGATTACACCACGGCGTGGAGACGGTATTCCGTACGTACGCACGCGCGGTGATTTCATTTTTCCGTAGGATGGATAGAAGGTGAATTAGGGTTGTTTCATATTTATAATAACATATCAGTATGTAAGTAATACTGATGTTATTACTTTATCATGAAACAACTAAAGAAGAAGAAGTTGAAGAAGAAAGAAATTGAAAAGATCGGTAATGGATATTACCTCTTCTTTGGAACGCCTTTTTGAATCCTCCACTTAAGGAACTAAGATTGGTCTTTGGAGAAGACCAGGACCTCTAGGATTATTCTAGGGAAGTGGAGAAGGGAAAATGGCAGGGGTTGGCCGAGCTTGAGTGCTCAAATTGGTGTGAGGAGGAGGGGGAGGAGGTGCCCTTTTATAAGGGAGGAGAGGGGCACCTTAGGAATATCTCAAAATATTATTTTATATTAAAGTCAAAATCGGTTTATAATGGTTCCAAAGGGTCTTATTTCGAAGCTAAAGTGGGGATGGGTCGAAATCCTATCAACCAATAGGATTTAGACAAGTTTAGGGTATTATTTTAACCTTATCAATTAGATTTAACTCTAAGTTAATTAATTTAACTTTTACCGTGCCTTTTTGTTTTCTTTCACTATATGGTTAATACACTTACTATAACAGGCCAAACGAACCCCAAATTGTTTATTATTAATATATATATCCTTATCTAAGTCATTTGTCCGATCCTTAGATTTTTAGGAATAAAATAACAATTAATAATATAATATTTGATTTAAAAACTATTTTGTGTCAATTTTGACACTATTTGATATATGATTTTTGTGAAAGTCATAACAGAATTATATGTTCGAACCAAGTTGATTAAATCAACACTAATATATCATAGCAACCTAGAAAATTAGTGGAATTCATAAAAAGTCTCAAATTACATTTATTTTGGTGTTTATAACATCAATTATGTCAATATTTCATTAATAAGATAATTACTGCATCATCATTGTGTCATAAATAAATTAAATTATTTAATGTCTAAAAATTACAAATAAAATACCCTTATGTAGGAAAGCTTTTTAGCTTTCTAATGAATATTTATAGTCGAATTTATCTTATGTATAACCCCATATTAAAAATGATTTACTTATTAAACTTTGATTTTAACTATTTTAACCCTTCTTTAAATAAATTAATAATAAATGTCCTAATCTAATCCAAGTGGGCCTAAATGATAATATTTTACACTTAAGGTTGTTTTTGGTCGAGATAAACTTGTCCAATAGAATTAGGACATGTGTTAGGGTAATATTAATATCATATTTACCCTTAGTTACCCTATTTACTATTAACCGCGGTAAAAAAAAAGTAAAAAGTTACTATTCACCAAAAAATTATTTTCATCTCATTGAACCACATTTTAGTCCTTGATATTAACCGTGTCTCTCGGATATTCGAAATTCCATTCACAGAAGCGGTAAAATTAAGTTTTATGCAAAATTCAGTTTTTTAACCTACCACTTAGTAGTTTCACTATTCATCAAAAATTGAAAGTTTTCAGAAAAATACCAAAATTTCACCCTAGGCTAATTTCGATATTCTGAGTCCAAAAATGAAGTCCATTTTGAAAAATAAAATTTATAAAATTTTAAAAAGTGGTTATTACTATTCATAACGGCTAGTTTTAATAGCATATTGTTGTTTAGTGAAACTCGGTATTGCGTACGACGCAAGCTATCGAGGAAGGTCGCGATTGCGTGCAAAGCAAGCCAAGCAAGTGTTGTGTAGAAAAAGATTCCTTTGATGATTTATATAACATAAAAGTCTCGGGTGTTACATTCTACCCCCCTTAAAAAGAATTTCGCCCTCGAAATTCGTCACTTTGTAACAAACAAATGAGGATACTTCTCCCTCATCATATCCTCAAGCTCCCATGTAGCTTCTTCAAGTTGGTGGTTCCTCCATAAAACTTTCACCAAGCGAGTGGTCTTGTTTCGTAGGACTTTTTCGCTACGATCCAGAATCTCTATCGGCTGTTCTTCATAAGAAAGATCTTGCTCCAGCAGTACAACTTCTGAGCTGAGTACATGTGAAGGATCTGGTATGTACTTTCTCAGGAGAGATACGTGGAACACATCGTGAACTTGAGAGAGATTCGGTGGAAGCGCCAATCGGTAAGCTACCTTCCCAACACGATCCAGTATTTCAAAAGGACCGATATATCTAGGGCTCAACTTCCCCTTCTTTCCAAATCTCATAACCCTCTTCCAGGGAGATATTCGTAAGAACACTTTATCGCCCACTTCAAACTCTAGGTATTTTCTTCGGTTGTCGGCATAACTTTTCTGTCGACTCTGAGCTGCTCTTATGTGTTGTTGAATAGATCTGACCTTTTCTGCCATTTCATCAACGAGATCAGGTCCTAATAGCTTTCTTTCCCCAACTTCATCCCAGCAAGTTGGAGTCCTGCATTTCTTTCCATAGAGAGCTTCATAAAGAGCCATCTGAATACTGGAGTGAAAGCTATTATTATAAGAAAATTCCACCAAAGGTAGGTGTTGATCCCAACCTCCTTTGAAATCCATAGAGCAAGCTCTCAACATATCTTCTAGGGTTTGAATTGTTCTCTCAGACTGACCATCTGTCTGGGGATGATAAGCAGTGCTGAAACTCAACTCTATATCCAGAGTATGCTGAAGACTTCGCCAGAACTTCGAGGTAAATCTCGGATCTCGATCAGATATAATAGAAAGTGGTACTCCATGCAATCTTACCACTTCCTTTACATATATCCTGGCAAGCTGATCTAGAGAGAAATCCTCTCTAATAGCAATGAAGTGTGCAGACTTTGTAAGACGATCAACTATGACCCAGATAGCATTATTGCCTTTGGATGTTTTAGGAAGTCCTGTGACAAAGTCCATAGTGATGTTTTCCCATTTCCATTCGGGTATGGGTAATGGTTGTAACATCCCCTTAGACTTCTGTCTCTCAGCTTTAACTTGTTGACAAACCAAGCATCGAGAGACATATTCAGCAACATCTCTTTTCATGCCATCCCACCAGAAGTACTCTTTCAGGTCCCTATACATCTTCGTGCTTCCAGGATGAATAGAGAATGAAGAACTATGAGCCTCATCCAGTAGCTCTTTCTTTAATTCGGGGATGGGAGGAACACAAACCCGATTCCTGAACTTTATTATCCCATCACAATCAAGGTTGAATTCAGGAACATTTCTCACCTTCTTTTGTAACTCGACATCTTCTTTCTGTGCCTCTTTAATCTTCACATGTATAGATGGTTGAACATTCATTTGAGAAAGATAAGATTTTTCCCCTTCCATTATAATTCTAAGATCCATCCTTTGTAAATCCATAAATATTGGATCTTTTGTGATCCTCATCATGGATAAACTAGCATGGTCTTGTCGACTTAATGCATCTGCCACCTTGTTTGCTTTCCCAGGGTGGTAATGGATTGAGTAGTCATAATCCTTAATCAGCTCCAACCATCTTCTTTGGCGCATATTCAGCTCCTTTTGTGTGAAAATATACTTTAAACTTTTATGATCAGTATAAATATCACACCTTTCACCATAAAGGTAATGCCTCCAAATCTTTAATGCAAAGATTACCGCAGCCAACTCCAAATCATGTGTTGGGTAATTTTGCTCATGGATTTTCAACTGTCGTGAGGCATAAGCTATCACCATATCATTTTGCATAAGAACACACCCCAATCCCTTCTTGGATGCATCACTATAGATCACAAACCTTTCTCCACTACAAGGCAGTGTGAGCACAGGTGCACTGGATAACCTTCTTTTCAACTCCTTGAAATTCTCTTCACATTCCTCTGTCCAGACAAACTTAACTCCTTTCCGAGTCAACTTGGTGAGTGGATTAGATAATCGTGAAAAATCTTTTACAAAACGTCGATAATAACCAGCCAAACCAAGAAAACTTCGGATCTCAGTTACTGTTGTTGGTCTTGACCATCTTTCGATAACCTCTGTTTTTGCTGGATCCACAGATATCCCCTCTTTTGAGATTATATGACCCAAAAATGCAACTTTTTGAAGCCAAAATTCACACTTGGTAAATTTGGCATAAAGCTTCTCCTTTCTCAGGGTCTTCAATATAATTCTCAAGTGATCTTCATGCTCTTCCTTGCTCTTTGAATAGACAAGAATATCGTCTATAAAGACTACCACAAATTGATCAAGATGGTCTCTAAAGACTCTATTCATTAGATCCATGAAGATTTCAGGGGCATTAGTAAGACCAAATGGCATCACTATAAATTCATAGTGTCCATATCTTGTATGGAAAGCCGTCTTTGGTATATTCTCCCTTTTGACCCTTAATTGATGATACCCTGAACGAAGATCAATCTTGGAAAAGTATTGAGCTCCGCGTAGTTGGTCAAATAAGTCATCAATGCGTGGGAGAGGATATTTGTTCTTGATAGTGATCTTGTTAAGTTCTCGATAATCAATGCAGAGTCTCATTGATCCATCTTTCTTCTTAACAAATAGAACAGGTGCTCCCCAAGGTGACGCACTAGGGCGTATGAATCCCTTATCAAGATTCTCTTGGAGTTGCTTCTTCAATTCCTGCAACTCAATTGGGGCCATTCTATAAGGTGTCTTTGAAATAGGCAAAGCACCCGGTACGAGTTCTATTGAAAACTCAACTTCACGATTTGGTGGAAGACCCGGCAATTCCTCCGGAAAGACATCATCAAACTCCCGTACAATGGGCATATTCTTAATCGTGAGTTTCTCACCAACCATTTGAGATAAATAACCTTCATTTAGTGGAATCAATACCCATAAGATGGAAGAAATTTCCACTGGAAGGTTATGTTCATCCTTGCATTGATAGACGATCATAGGTTGATCTGGAATATGAAATGTGACTTCCCTTCTTTGGCAATTGATATGAGCTCCATGTAGAGAAAGCCAATCCATGCCAAGAATCACATCAAATTCCACTAAAGGAAGGATCACAAGATTTGCAGGAAGCACTTTCCCACAAACTTCGATCGGAGAAGAATTATAAACTTCTGATGCGATTGATGTGCCATTAGGTGTTGTCACAGCTAACTCAACATATAATTGTTGAGGTAATACGGTGATACCCTTAGAAAATTTTTCAGAAATAAAAGAGTGGGTGGATCCAGAATCAAATAAAACATTTGCTACTTTAGAGTGGATGGTAAGTGTACCTTTCACCACATCGTTATCGTACTCCACATCGCTGATAGAAATTGCATGTGACTTTCCTTTTTCTTTAGCCTTAAGAGTTTGTTGACGTCGACCATCATCATCAACCCTTGGATTTGGGCATTGATTGGCATAATGCCCCATCTCCTTGCACTTGAAACATTGAAGTGTAGCAGGTTCATTCTGTGTATCCCTTCCTTTGTTTGCATCATTAGACATCTTCTTCCCATTATCACGGCATTCAAATGCCCGATGACCTTCCTTTCCACATTTAAAACATTTACTTGTCCCTTTAAGACAACTCCCTCCATGTTTCTTTCCACACTTTGAGCATAAGGGAAAGTTCATCTTCTTTTCCGTGTGCTCTTTAGATTTTTCTTTGAATTCCATCTTCCTCTTCTTATCAAACCCATGTGACTGATGGGTTACTCCAATCTCCATCTCGACATTGAGAGCACATCGAACGATTTCCTCGTAGCTATTGAAGTCCCTTATGGCTAACGCCCTTCGAAGACATGGTTTTAAGCCACTAAAGAATCGATCGATCTTACTCTCAGGTTGGATAATAATACCAGAAGCGTACCTTGCAAGTCTTGTAAAATTTGCTTCATAGGTACTAACAGATTCATCATCCCTTTGCTTCAGTTCAAGGAACTCTTTCTCCATCTTTGTTCGGAGAATACGAGGGAAGTACTTATTGAAAAATAAGTTCTTGAACTCGTCCCATTCCATAGACTCAATTTCATCCCTTTGCCTTGTATTCTTAACAAGATTCCACCATTGATCAGCATCTCCTTCCAAACGATACACTGCTAGGATGACATTATCATGCTCAGAACATTGAAGAACTGAAAATATCTTTTCAGTAGTACTAATCCATTGTTCAGCAACTAATGGATCAGTAGACCCGCTGAAAGATGGTGGATGCTACCTCATGATGGATTCAACAGAATGTTGCTCCCTCCTTTGTTCATTTGGAAATCCTGCATGATTCATAGCTTGAGAAAGTTGTGTGAGCATGGCTACAAGATTTTGCATTCCAGCTCCCATATCGTTTGGTTGCTCAGGGGGACAATCATTGCATTGCCCATCACATTCCGCATTAACACGGTTCCTTCGGGTTCCAGCCATTGACTAAAACCAAGAAGAATAGTGTGAGCAACACTAATTATAATAGGAAACCACATAATTGAAGAATAAAATTTTCATGCTTATGGTCTTATCCTAGGTTATTCATGGCCATTTCTAAGATTGTGTTCTATGCTTAGACTTATCCTTAGGGTTCTTACTAAGGCTTTCACATCCTAGTTTCCAAAGGTTGACTATACCTTTCCTCTGATACCAACTATAACGACCCACACTTTACATACATTGTTAATACTTCAAAATTGAAGCACACTTATTACAACATATGACAAAACCACAAAGGACCGTATAGGTATAGTGTCTTTAGAAACTTGGGAAACATAAACAACTGGTTCATAAATCTTCTACAGTGTCTCCCATTTATTTCATCATATCTAGGGTCCCTTTTAGCATATTCTACTTAATATCCATCTTCCTGACCTGGGGAAAAGAAAACATAAAAGGGTGAGCTCAAATGCTCAGCAAGGGCAAATAAAAGAAATAAAAATCATATCATATCTTTATGAAAATCAAAACCTGCAAAAGAGATCATAATATCTTAACATGGAATAAATCATAGAAGTGAAAATGAGATCCCCATAATCATAACATAAAACTTGAATCTTTGTGGCATGCACACATAATCATGGAAAATCATTTCTTGTTAGTCATGACTCATTGCCAAGACTATCTTAGTGGACAAAGTCCCTTTCTGAACCGAGTTCACTCCTCGTTTCAGTCCTGTATCACTGAACCGAAATAACCTTCCGTTCCAGCCATGTCTATCTCATGAGATATAAAATCTTTACCCAATGCATTGGAGGGAGATATAGGTCCCACCCATCTTATAATGAATCCTTTCTTATGTGTGCCACATAATCATAAAACATACATCATCACATAACACATATAACAAAAATGGGATTCTTGAAACATCATGACATCATAAATCAATTCATATATGATAAAGGAATTCATAAACATAATTCCATCACAACATAGTCAAACCAATGTAAAAATATGGATAGAAACAGAACCCTTTATTATCTTAGATGGAAAATAATTTTGATAAAACACTTGAATTGAATTCTTGAGGAAAATATCCTTTCTTCTTCAAAAACATTTTTCCTTTCATAACATGTCATACAACATTAAAATAAAAGAAGTTGATTAAAAATAAACTTGAAAACTTGTAAAGGAAGCTTCTTTTAAGTAATGTTTTAAAAATCCATTCATGCTGTATAAGTTAAAAAAAACATTCTTCGTACTTTTGTCGGAAAAGTCAAAAAGTACCTCGTACGGAAAAACGACAAAAGATTCCTTTCTTATTCTTTACTAAAAACTCACCTAAGGGTAAAATTGGATTTAAACTATTTCAAGTGGATGGAAACAATATTACATATTGAGGGAACATGGACGTGGATGATAAAATACACCCCAGTAAATACTTACGAATAAACAATCTCGGATAAAAATGAGATTGTGATATTTCCCTTACCTTAGGTCCGATTTGCTTTGTTCGTGTCCGAAGCTCCTGTATAATGGTTTAAATAATGTTATTGACTTATTCCAGAATCATACATATTGATATGAGATCATATATGGTCATATTATTAGCTTCTTGTTAGTAATATTTCATTGTTACTTGTTACTCGGGTCTTTATAACTTTTTGTTCTTATGCGTGTTTTGTCGAATAAATTCTTATTCTTATCTTTAGGTTATAGATAATTCATTTCCAGAATGGTATTAGTGTAGTATATACCATATTCATTCATTCAATTCATTTATATAATCATTATGAAATGAAGATCATGTAGAACGAGTCGCATCACATCGTGGAGACGGTATTCCGTACGTACGCACGAGTGATGATATCGTTCCTATGATCGTGGAATTGTATTGGAGTATATATATATATTATTTCAGTATCAATATTACTTAATAATAATCATATATAGTTACTGATTACACCATTATACCCATCCTTGTAAGGTGATGGTGGAAAATAGATTACACCACGGCGTGGAGACGGTATTCCGTACGTACGCACGCGCGGTGATTTCATTTTTCCGTAGGATGGATAGAAGGTGAATTAGGGTTGTTTCATATTTATAATAACATATCAGTATGTAATTAATACTGATGTTATTACTTTATCATGAAACAACTAAAGAAGAAGAAGTTGAAGAAGAAAGAAATTGAAAAGATCGGTAATGGATATTACCTCTTCTTTGGAACGCCTTTTTGAATCCTCCACTTAAGGAACTAAGATTGGTCTTTGGAGAAGACCAGGACCTCTAGGATTATTCTAGGGAAGTGGAGAAAGGAAAATGGCAGGGGTTGGCCGAGCTTGAGTGCTCAAATTGGTGTGAGGAGGAGGGGGAGGAGGTGCCCTTTTATAAGGGAGGAGAGGGGCACCTTAGGAATATCTCAAAATATTATTTTATATTAAAGTCAAAATCGGTTTATAATGGTTCCAAAGGGTCTTATTTCGAAGCTAAAGTGGGGATGGGTCGAAATCCTATCAACCAATAGGATTTAGACAAGTTTAGGGTATTATTTTAACCTTATCAATTAGATTTAACTCTAAGTTAATTAATTTAACTTTTACCGTGTCTTTTTGTTTTCTTTCAGTATATGGTTAATACACTTACTATAACATGCCAAACGAACCCCAAATTGTTTATTATTAATATATATATCCTTATCTAAGTCATTTGTCCGAACCTTAGATTTTTAGGAATAAAATAACAATTAATAATATAATATTTGATTTAAAAACTATTTTGTGTCAATTTTGACACTATTTGATATATGATTTTTGTGAAAGTCATAACAGAATTATATGTTCGAACCAAGTTGATTAAATCAACACTAATATATCATAGCAACCTAGAAAATTAGTGGAATTCATAAAAAGTCTCAAATTACATTTATTTTGGTGTTTATAACATCAATTATGTCAATATTTCATTAATAAGATAATTACTGCATCATCATTGTGTCATAAATACATTAAATTATTTAATGTCTAAAAATTACAAATAAAATACCCTTATGTAGGAAATCGTTTTAGCTTTCTAATGAATATTTATAGTCGAATTTATCTTATGTATAACCCCATATTAAAAATGATTTACTTATTAAACTTTGATTTTAACTATTTTAACCCTTCTTTAAATAAATTAATAATAAATGTCCTAATCTAATCCAAGTGGGCCTAAATGATAATATTTTACACTTAAGGTTGTTTTTGGTCGAGATAAACTTGTCCAATAGAATTAGGACATGTGTTAGGGTAATATTAATATCATATTTACCCTTAGTTACCCTATTTACTATTAACCGCGGTAAAAAAAAAAGTAAAAAGTTACTATTCACCAAAAAATTATTTTCATCTCATTGAACCACATTTTAGTCCTTGATATTAACCGTGTCTCTCGGATTTTCGAAATTCCATTCACAGAAGCGGTAAAATTAAGTTTTATGCAAAATTCAGTTTTTTAACCTACCACTTAGTGGTTTCACTATTCATCAAAAATTGAAAGTTTTCAGAAAAATACCAAAATTTCACCCTAGGCTAATTTCGATATTCTGAGTCCAAAAATGAAGTCCATTTTGAAAAATAAAATTTATAAAATTTTAAAAAGTGGTTATTACTATTCATAACGGCTAGTTTTAATAGCATATTGTTGTTTAGTGAAACTCGGTATTGCGTACGACGCAAGCTATCGAGGAAGGTCGCGATTGCGTGCAAAGCAAGCCAAGCAAGTGTTGTATAGAAAAAGATTCCTTTGATGATTTATATAACATAAAAGTCTCGGGTGTTACAAGTAGGGTCTCTGTAATCTCTATTGTGTCTCCTATCTATTAGATTTCAAACTTTCGTGGAGTTTTCTGGTACTTGACATAAAATCTATTGATGTCATTTTCAGGATGGATTGGTTCGTTGCCATAAAGTTGGTTAATTGTTATCGTTAATGGGTCTACCATACCACAACCAGTGGTGTGTCTCTTATCATTCAAGGATAATGGGACCCAACATCATGCAAGGATATACCTTTTTATCTAGAGTTAGGTAAGGTAATATTAGTGTTTTCGTCTGATTTGGAGTAGTGATCATCCCCCAATTGTCTTCGAGTTTCCCATTGTGTTTCCTTCTAATTTTTCTGGTTTACCACTGGTAAGAGAGGTTGATTTTTCCATTGACTTGATGCCTAGTACTCAACCAATTTATTTTCCCTCATACCAAATGTCTCTAACTGAACTAAAAGACCTAATGTCTATGTTGGATGATCTTCTTGAGAAATCATTTATTCACCAATGTTTTTCACCATGGGTAGCGCCGGTTCTATCCACCATGAAATTTGGTGGTTCTCTAACATCTTCTCTTATAGAGATGATAATTCAGGAATATAAGCTTGTTGATTAATTCCATAATCATTAGATACTCTATTTATGGTGGGGATACAAATGCCTGATTGTTGTTCACTAAAGTGGGTGTTATATTTTATCGAAACTATTATGTTTCATTATTAATGACATTGAAGGATATAATGGGGTATTTCCATAATTATCAATGGTTTGTACACCCATAATTCACTAAGATGTTATACGACATGAAGAAATTTTTTGGTGAACCCATATTCTTGTTGTTTTCACCACGGTTAGGTCATCGACGACTAAGGAGGAAAGGGAATCTTGCTCCTCATTTTGAGGGACCTTTCGATGTTATTGATCAGGTAGGGAAAGTTTATTATTGTCTAGATCTACCACCATAGCTGACGTTGATACATATCTTATTCCATGTATCCCAACTATGAAAGTATCTCTATGATTCATCTCATGTTTTGAGATGGAGAGATCTTGATATTGAATCAGATTTATTTATGACTGAACAACCAGTCAGGGTTGTTGATTATGAGAACAATGTAGTTCGTGGCAGGATGATACCTCTATTCCATGTACTATGGAAGCAATTTTCTGATTCTCATGAGACATGGGAAAGGGAGGCACTGATTAAAGAGCAGTGACCTCATCATTTTGACTTAGATGATTCTTCATAGGCTTTCTGGGGATTGAATGTTCATGCAGTGGGGAGGTTGTAACATCGCATTACTGTTTCAGGTATTCCTAAACCTTTTTATGTTAAATTAGTATTATCTTAATTTAGAAAAAATGGTTTATCAGTAAAAATATGGGTTTATGTTAAAACACATCGCATATTCTAAAACACCAAATTAATGCTCTGTAATATTCAATTAATTATTTTCAAAGTCAAACACTATGTAATTATGAGTTTCTTAGGTCTGAAAAGTCTCGAAGTGGACGAAATAAAAACATTAAATTTTTTATTTTATGCATGAACAATTTATTACAAATAGTTGAATAACGTTAAAATCGTCCATTGTATGAGAAATTTGAGACCATTTTTATGTCTGAAATAGAGTATTTACCCTAGGAGGGTATAACATTCGAAGGTTCCAGACATTTAGATGTCTCGATCGTGAGATAAAGTTACTAAATAAAATTTAATATATTATTTATTAAATATAATTAAATATATTCTATATAGTGTGACATATGGGAAATCAGAGACCACCGATGGGTCTGAAATGGGGGGTTTACCCTATTCTAGGTATAACATTTGTTCGCATCGGGCGTTTGGACTTCTCGCCCACACAAACAAACCTTTTTATATTGATTAATTAATTATTCCATGTTTTAATTATTAAATCATTAATATCTATAAAATGGATCAACGTTTGTGAAATCTGAGACCACTATTGGGTTCAGAACCAGGTGGTTACCCTATACATGGTATTACTTTTATAGGCAATAGACTTTTGTCATTATTTAATTTTTATACTAAATAATTAATTTATTTAAAAAAAGGAAAAACAATTCAAAAGTTCTTATTATTCCCCAAACCTGCACCACCATTGATGATGTCAGTTGAATTCTAAAAACACTGTTTCTTCACAATTATAATTTGTTTCACTTTCAATTCATCGATTATGTTAAACCAAGTACTTCGTAATAATTGTTTGTCTGAATGGATGATTAAATCGGGTGTTTGGAATTTAGTATTAATAAGATCCAATTTTAGGGTACTTAAATCCCCAAACACAATAGTTTTTCCTTTGGCTGATCTTCTCGAGTTCAGCGGATTGTAGAACTTCTATTTGCGTGATCAGTGAATCTAGAGATAGTTTTTTCTTTACATCTAGGCACTGCGGTCTCCTTCACATGGATGGTGCCCATTATGGATTCGCCTATTTTTAATCTAATTATTTTTTTCAATTACATTTCATATATAATAATTTATTGAAAATTTTGCATTTCTATATAAAAGGAAGAACCTAATTTAGAATACCTAAATTATATAAGGGTAGATCTTAATATTATAAAATGGAATTTATACGAATTATGATAAAAGAATAAATTATAAATGAATTATTGAATGATAATTTGCACCAATTATCAAATGGAGGATTTCACATTTTTTATATTGAAAATATATTAGAAACTATCAGGTTATATTTATAAATAATTATTAGAAGATAAATATTGAGTGAGATTAATGGAAGACAATGACATATAATTATCAAATAATAATTTGTAAATAATTATAAGATAATAATCATTATACTTTTGAACACAGTTATGAAATACAATTATTTTCAATTACAAAATGGTAATTCCATCAGGTTATTCATAGTTTTTTAATCACTTTGAATTGTCATTTTTTTAGTTTCACCAAATAATGAAGGGTTAATTTATAAAATTAACAAATGATATTTTATTTTGATTATTAAAGATAATTGTTTTAATAAATTATGAAAAGGTGTTATTGGAGATTATCAAATAATAATTTTAATATTTTATCAAATTATAATTAATATAATTATTGAACAATAACTTCAAGACTGTCAAAAGATAATTATCAAATGATAATTACAACGAACAATCAAGTGATAATCATGAGTTTATCAAATGATAACTATGAAAATATTTTATAAAAGGATACCTATTTAATTATCAGTGAATAATTTTAAAGGGTTACCACATGTATTATCATTTTAATATAAAAATATTATTATATCTAATGTGGTTTATAATTATTCGGTGGAAAATATTAGGATTGAATATGTTAACATAGAATGATAATCCAGAGATTATCCGGGAGAGAGAAATTGTAAACACATGTAATATTTTATTTTATTTTCCAATAAAATAGAAGGATATCATAATCAAATGAGGTTTATAATTATTCTTATAGATATTTCTTGTGATTTCACGCGTTAACATAAAATGGTAATCAAGAGATTATCTATGAGAGAGAAAATGCAATTTCATGTAATATTTTACTTCTTTGTGAAACAAAATAGATGTTTTAGTTCTAGGAACCCTTGATGAATATTGAGAATTGGTGTATCAAAGCTTATAATAATAATTTCATGATAAGGTTAATTGAACCAAACAGGGTTGATTATAGTTTCAACTAACATTGATGACCTTGAGGTAGGTGGTTCCATTTAGATTGCCCAAATTGATTATCCTGGTATTTATTGATTTATTTCAACTCTTGATTTAAATGAAATGGCTCAAATTTGCATTCAATTAAATTTATAAAAACACGATTCCAGTGAATCGAGACATTTGAAATGGTTTTGGAATAGAAAATGTAAAACCCTGAGTCCAATAAATTGGGCGTATTTATGGAAATTAGCTGATTTAAATTGGTTAGTTGAAATTATTTATTTGATGGAAATGATTTTAATTATATTGATGAATTTAATTGTGGAAATAAATTGTGTAATGATGGAATTGGTTTTGAATTGATCTAAAACTAGTGAAAATGGCTTTAAATTATTTGATAAAAACACATTGGTTTTATCTTGTGTAAAGGAATGTTTTTGAATAAAAACTATTTTGGTTTTAAATGGAAATAAATTTTCACTTTTGAAATGGAATAATGGAATTGATCATATTTTTAAGTAGTCTTAAAATAGTTCACCCATCATGTAAGAGCGCATGCAAGCCGTATATAGTTAGAGAGTTATTTGGATACCCTCTACGTTATGACAATGCTATAAAACATACTTGTGGTGGGTCACGTCCCTGATGGGTTGCTTACAAGTCACCTATGGCCAGTTTCATATGGATGTGTGTGTACACATTTTTCCGAGTTCACATAGAGAGTGCAAAATCATGTAGCGGGTTAATACTATGGTACATTTTGGCAGATGACCATGTTGTTTTATTGTTAATATATATTTGAGATATAGATGTATGCTAATTATTTTGAACTATTATACATTCCTGCTGAATTTATATAAACCATTTTTTATAAATGTATTATTTATGCCATTGTTTTAGAAATATTCCACAATTGGTAAAATCATTTCATAAAATATTTTTATTTCATCATTAAAATATGTATATCATGTGTTTGTTTAAATATGATTTTGAATTTCCAAGCCTGTTTACTTTAATATTGAAATCATTCCACTGGTTAATCATTTTTTTTGAAACTGTCATGGAATGTGTGGTGAGACACTACTGCATTTTATAGCTCACACCCTACATTTTCCTATGGGTGTTTGTAGACATTATTTTTCCAAGTTCGAGCAAAGGGGAGAGATTTTTTAGAGGTTGTTTCAGGTTTTGAGGTTTGTTCATGGTGAGTAGTGTCCTTAGGGTCCTTTTGGATGAATTTCCCATTTTAGTACTAGGGTTGTAGTACTTTTGTCTCTTTATACCATGTTCTATTCTAGTACATCACTCCCAGTGGAGTTTCTATTGTTATGCATACTGCTTTGTTTCCTTTTTCATCAACATTATTGTGGAATAATGATACCCACTTGTATTTTTTTTTTGATTCCCGGTGCTATTCATTGACCAGTGGGGATTGGGAACGCCCTTCAGGCTATGTCAGGGCCAGCATGGTTATCGGGTTACTCGGGTACATGGGCTGGTTTGTGACACTAGTTGTTCAAAAAAAGTTATGAATAGTATTAACAAAATTTTGAATTTAATAAACTCTATATAATTTTAACATCCATGATAGGTGTTTCTTAGACATAATAGAAAAACAAATTAAATTTTTTAGATAAAATAAGTATTTTTCAAAAAAAAATTAAATATTACCACCTTTTAATGGGGAACCCTTTTTAAAAACAATATTTGAAACATTTATATATACAATTTGAAAAAAGAAACTTATTGTTTAGAATTATGGCATAAAATTTTAGTTTGTAAAATTTTTTACTGTTTTTCTAAATTCTTTAATATTTTGAAAAATAGTGAAAGATACTGAATTTTAATTGAAAATATATTTTTTAATAAAAATAATTTATTGAGTTAAATTAAATATTTGAATGGTTTTGAAGTGAAATTAAATTATATTTTTATCAAATAATCCAAAATTGGACATTTTAAGTAATTTCACAAATAAATTGGACATAAACACATATCTATATTTTGATAGTTTTTACTTCTCAAAAAACATGCTTTCTGGTTTTAATAATGGGAATTAATTTTAAAATAATTAATGAAAATAGAATATTTTTAATTTGGTAAAATAATCATCATTTTTTAATTTTAAATATCAAAATTATATTTGTGTGAATTTTTCGAATTTTTCTGAAAACATTCAATTTTTTATAAATAGTGAAAAACAATAAATTGTAGATAAAACCAAATTTATAATTTTAATAATTTTTTTATTTAAAATAAATTTCTTAAACTCAAAATATATACCTAATACAAATATTAGTCCAATTATATTCATTATAGACAAATTATAATTAGATTAGACATATAAAATTTTATTAAACTAATTAACATCTTTTACACACCTCCTAGGCACATTTAAAACTTTGCATAAAATATAATTTTACCGCTTCTCTGAATTGAATTTAAAAAATATGAAACACACTATTTACATTAGTAAGTAAAATTTAGTTCAATTAGATGAAAATAATTTTCTGTGAATAGTAACTTTTGATTTTTATTTACCATTTTTAAAAGTAAATAGGGAAATTATAGGTAAAAATGATATTATAATTACCCTAAAACATGTCCTAATTCTATTGGATATGTGTTGTTCAAAAAAAATCAACCATATGAAAAAAAAATGATCCTTTTTTATCAGCATGGATCGGAATTGGACATTTATTATTATTTTATTTAAACAAGAGTTGAAAGTGTAAATTTCAAAATTTAATGTCTGAAAAAAATTAATATAGGGTAATATATAAGATAATTGGAATTATAATATTCATTAGAAATTTATATATATTTACTACATCATTTTAATTTATTTATAATTTTTATTCATTAAATAATTAAATTTATATATGATACAATGATGATACTGTAATTACCATTTTAAAAAAATTGTTAAAATAATTGAAAGTATAAATATTAAAATAAATGTAAATTGATACTTTTGATGAATTAAACGAAT
Organism: Viscum album; assembly: GCA_963277665.1. Taxonomy (NCBI): domain Eukaryota; kingdom Viridiplantae; phylum Streptophyta; class Magnoliopsida; order Santalales; family Viscaceae; genus Viscum; species Viscum album. The sequence continues at coordinate 1,818,205,934 of OY728133.1, read as the reverse complement.
TTTCAAGGATAATATGACATGTTATTGTTGATTAAATAAATTTATTTCTATGTGATAAAGTTGTTTTGACATTCAAAAAAACAAATACCAATTAGTGTAAAAATTTGCATAAATGAGTTTTTAAAACAAATACTATATTATTAAATGATAGAATATTATTAAAAATATAAGGATCAGGAAATGGACTTATATAATTATATACTTGTCATTAATGAACCACTTTAGGTTCTCTTTAAATTTTATATTAACTTTATTAACAATGTAATATAAAAATAGAAGAATACATAGTAAAAGTTAAACTATTTAATTAGTAGTTAAATCTAAAAGATAAAGTTAATATGGAGAACAAAACTCTTCTAAAACCCATTGGCTGTGAATAGTTCGACCCCTTTCCACCATAACCTTGAATTAAATGAATTTTGATCCATTAGAAACCGAAAATGATTTTATGATAAAATAATTTTACAATCTTTTACTAAATTGACCCTCACCTCTCTTAGGAAATTCCATTACCCCTTATCTTAATTGAACACCTAAAAAGACATTTGTCACATCCAAAACCTTCTCAAATATCATTCCAACAACCCCAACTTCAACCTAGAGGACGTAATTTTATCATAAATCCAACCTATGGTCCCTCTTGATCAAATTAAAAGGATGCACCCGAAAAAGAGAAAATAATTTCATCAACATTTTCAGAGTTCTTATCTTCTTCTACTTCTTGTTTATTTGTTTTATCCATTCAAATATAATAACTCAAGTACTTTATACATATTTTTATGTTATTTTAAATAATGTAAATCCATATTAATTATTCTATCCAGCCTATGATTGACAAATTCACCATACATGCGTACGTATGACATACAGTCTCCACGTCGTGGTGTAGTTGGTTATTCAACACTTCATTGTTTAGGAGGGTATAATAATGATTACAATTGATGTAGATAATAAATATAAAGCTTTAAATATTTTTTATATTTGATATAACATCCAATTATAAATTATTTTACATTCAATATAATGATATCATTGCTTGGGTGTATGAATGGATTATCATCTCCACAAATGCGACGAGATTCAATCCCTATCATTATCATTAATGAATAATTTTCATTTGATGATTTAAAAATATGGTGTAAGAACTTAATATAATTCTATATATAAATAAAATACATCATATCCATTAAAAAAATGACATACAAAACAAACAAATTAATGGAAATGAATCAGTTAACACTCAGAACACTGATACTACTGAAATATTAAAAACAAACAAATATTAGAAGATCATGTATGATATCATATTTATGTATGAAGTTCTTGTATAATTTAATAATAAGGATTTAACTACAATACAGGAGGTTAAAATACCCTTTAGAAAGGAAAATTATAGGGTAAGGGTAATTTTTAAAATCTCTTTTTTACTTGAGGTTGTTTTTACAAAAGGATCTACTGGGACTTCTTTATCATCCTAATCATTGTTTCTTAAAAATATATTTCAAAATAATTTTACTATTTATTATAATACGGGGTAAATTTCTTTATACCCTTGTTTTACAATTTATAAAATTCTTTGAATTTAATCTTTCAGTAAATTTCCAAACAAGTTACTTTATGACATTTTTTAAAAATTAAGGTAATATTGTTTTTTAACATGCATAGCATGTTTGGCTATTTTCCACCATTATAACACCTTCGAAACTTCCCTTACAAGATTATAAGAATATTTTCAAAATAAATTTTTTCTATTATTATTAGGTGTGTTTTAAATTATTTCACAATACAAAGAGATATTTCACTCAAATTGTTTTGATTTCATCTATGTCAAATTCCATTGATGGATTTTATACCTGTTTAAAGTTGATTTATTATAGTAAAATATTACACATTTTACTGAATTTTTTGTTATATGATTGATTGTGGATGTGTTATTTTTATACCATTCATTGTTTACATTTAAAGTATTGAAAAGTTTTATGCTAGTTTTAATGTGAATATTTATGTAATGTTTCATCCTTTTCATGGGATTATTGCATTGCACTTTGTATGTAAAGGGTGGAGCCTACTATGGCTCCTTGATGCATCGATAGGTCTCATTAGGCAAATTAGTGTCTTGGCACAAGGAATGGACATAATCTTATTTTTATACTTGGGACGAGGCCTTGTAAATGTGTATGATGTCCGGAATTAAGCATTCCATCATTATTAATTTAGCTATTGATAATATATGTGACTATTAGACTAGAATAATATCCATGTGAATAATTAAAATGCATTATTTGATTTACCTTTTCCATATTATGCTGATGTTTAAGTTTAAAATGTGGGTATTTTATTCTAATACATTTCTTTAAATATTTCTACTTCTTTTGGAATGTTTCTGCTATATTGTTATATTTACTGAGCATCTAAGATCACCCCTTTATTATGTTTTCTTTTTCCTAGGATATAGAGATGTATATTATGATTGACCTGAAGGGATAGGTTACAGGGTATGAGTGCGTTCAAAGGGAACACATTATTTTTGTTTCTTTTATTTCGTGATATAATTTAAAACATATGTATGTATCTAGTAAATTTAAGTTTGCAAAGATGATCGTTCATTCTGTATTTAATTCATTTTGATCATTCCAATGTTATGTAATAACGCACCGACTCTAGGTTACTAGGGTTATGAAATTACACTTAGAATGCAACCATATTTTTAAGGATTGTCATGGAGCACTTCTGTGGGCTATAACTAAATAACTGAGGTAAACGAGGCTTACAGAGAATAAAAATAGAATTACATAGTGTGTAATCATTACATGATGTGTGTTAGTTCACATAGAGAAAAGAAGGACATGAAATGAAGAAAATAAAAGAAACATAAAAAATTACATGTGTTTTAACAAAGTTACATGTGGTGCAAATTTCAAAACAGCATTATTTCATACTGATTCTCTAAATAATCATTTTTTACCAAAAATACTTATTGTGGGACCAACCTCAGACCACTATTGGACTATTAATTTTTGGAATTCAATAATTTTAGAGCCCAGAAGAAACCTATAAAAGGAGTGTTAAGTAGTTTCTACTTTAGGAATTTTGATCCAGATATTCTAGAGAATAAAACTAGGAGCGAGACATTGCAGAATCCCCATGTTCATTTTTTATTCAACTTATGCTGTATTTTTTTTCCTTCCTAATCATTCTCTTATCAATATGAAGTGGGGATAATACCTTTATGTTATGCGGTGATGTGAATTGAACATGGAAGGTGTATTTGAATTATTTTATCACATTTATTCATGTATTTGGATTGTTTCAATTCATAACCATCTTAATATATGTTTCTTTTTCTTCTATCAAGAGTATTAATAATTAAGTCAAAAAGGATCATTAAAATTGTGAAAACTGAAAGCCCAAAATAGGTCAATACCATTTTCAACATTATGTTAAATTGGTATTAAATGTAGTATCAAGACAAACATGAATTTGTGAAATCCAAAATTAATGAACCAATGGATATTGGGAATTTCTAGATAAAGGAGGTGATACCATGTCCATTAGATCTTCCTCACCTTGAAAAAAATAATAATCATGAATTAATCAACCGATTTTATTAAATACAATTCTGTGTGAACCATGAAATTACAAAACCATTGTGCGCTTTGGAAAACTATTTTAAAACCAATAAATTATTCATTTTTTTCATTATTCATTCATAAAATCAATCAATACAATATTTGAATCCCGTATTTATCTAGTATAATAAAATTAAATATGTTTGAAAATATAATAAAATTAATTTTTCTACCTCTTTGGGTTCGGCCTCAAACAGTCATTTTTTTACATTTTAATTATTTTATTTGGATAGTTTTAGTTTCATAAATATTATTTTTTTCATAGATCTTTAGGGAATCAATATTGCACTCTGGGCCTATCAAACTAGACCTCTTTTCGATGAAGATTTATTTTTAGTTTATTTTTTATTTCATTTTTTTACTTTATTGGTTTATTTTAATTTCATTATTTACAGTAGTTTTTTTGCGCGCTAAAAATTTGAAAATTTTAATTTTGAAATGCATGAAAAAATTACATGATCAAAAGGAAAATATGTTTTTGACATAAATTATGAACTATAGAAAATTCTAATGAAGTGAAAATAAGATAAATCAATGGTGGGTATTGAGAAAAATAAACTCTATAGGGGATCTTAAAAGTGATTAAATACTGACGGTCCTCGCAAACTAAGATAAACTGTCAAACATAGGACATCAACCAAGCATCATAGCAACATCCATCAATGAGATAAACTTTGAAATATATCTTATAAAAACATAAATTATCTTAAACAGTGTGTAATTCCCTTTACATCAACATGATGATCCAAACAACCATCTAGGAATCTTCCTCGAGCTCTATGACACATTTCAATTTTAGAATGTCTCAAGTGTTGTGGTAAGACAACCTATTTTCCTATTTTCATTAAATAGGTGAGATTGAAAGTTTATTAAAATAATTTCTAGCACATTTCAACCCTACATGGGCTGATATTCACAAAAAATCATCACCCTCTTCATTCCATCTTCTATGTAAATGGACATAAGGGTATATATTCAAAATACTTGTCAATTTAAAAATAATTCACTATATTCTTAATGGTTACATTATAAATATATGAATTGAATATTAACATATTACAGAATAGAGTTATGGATGCTACTCTAAACATTCTATAAGGGTTTTAACATGAAAACGGGTAAATTCATGGATAGAGGGTGATTAATGAATAAATCACTTAAAGAAAGATATAACATATTAGATCAGGTAGAGGGAATCAGTTTCCCATAGCAATGAGAAGGAACACAACAAAAGGGAATTCATGTAGTCGAAAAATTGATTGGATGGAATCTCTATGGGAGACATTGAACATGAATATGTACGTCATGATGGGATAACAGAAAAACCCACAATGTATGTGTATAGAAGATGAAAATTAAGATGATTATAATCGGTGTAGTCAATTTCATGTACGGAGACCACAACAACAACAACAACAACAAATAAAGGCCAAGGCTATCAATAATGGCTATAAGGGTACCACCAACAAGCAACCTAAGGGCCCACACTGACCAGAACGGTCCATTCGTTAAAATAGACACTAAAAAAATTCATGGCTGCATCTGGGGTGTACTCAAAAAAATTAATGGTGCTACATTAAACCAAAAAAATATGAATCATTGATTTATAAGAATCATATTAGTAAAATTTATGATCATCATAGGGAGATACCAAGTGGAACCCTACAATGATTCCCTAAAGTATTACCATGTGAATATTTTAAATCCATAAATCTTATAAGTGGGAATAATAAAAAAGATGTGTTATAGAATTATTAGGAAAATCTCCAAAGTATTAAATAGAATAGTAATATGAGGGTAGAAAGGTACTAGTATCTAATGAAGTAGAATAAGAACCAACTCAATGAAATCCAAGACTAACATTTCTCTAATTAATTGAAAAACTGAAGAACAATTTACCAAGATGTAATTTTCATGAAAATGTTGAAAATGTGTATATTAATATAATCTCTATAGAGTTTCTTGAAATTGTGCCAAAATATGAGAAATTCATAACAGATATGGAAACCAGTAAGAAGAAGGTAGAATACATTGGCACTATTCCACTAACATGGGAGTGTTCAGTAGTGGTATTAGATGACAAACCTGTGAAGTAAAGATGTGCAGATATCATTTCAATTCTCATTTTTATTGGATTTAAAAAAAATCATGAATTTTGTGACTTAGGTGTGAGTGTAAATATCCTATCATCCACATCATTAATGAGTTTGGGACAGTAAGGCCTGAATCCCACAACTGTATCACTACAATTTACAGACTCTACAATAATGAATCTCCCTAGACTCCCTATTTACATACTGAACAGAGTCAATAATTTCTACTTTCCCATCAAAATTCAAGTGGATGATATGGAAGAAATGAGAAATCAACAAATTTTTGGAAGACATATTCTTGTTATAGGTTGTGCACTGATGGATGTTCATAATGGATTACATTGTCTGAGATTTTGATGTGACTATTTATGTTTCAACATCCATTTGGAAATAACTAAATGTAATGTGCAAGATGATAATGAATTTGGAGAATAAGACACCTAATTTTGAGGTTGTTGCAGAAATTGAAGATGTACATGAGTTAGAATTTTTAATGAAAGAAGATGATCAACAGAATAAGAAACAAAAGCTAAAAACAAGTGGAATGACCCTAAATGATCTACTAACATCAACACATTTGAGAAAGGACAATAAGTATTGATGATAAATGAACATACAATCAGTTCATCGATATTAAAAAAGAAGTGGTGGATCGGTCAAATTTAGACTAAGAATGTACTACCATCTGGATGAATTAAGATGTCCAAAGGAGAAGGGAAGGGTCTTACCTGAATGGATAGGACACAACTGAGACCATTTTTAGACCCTGTATGGGTGAAAAAAATTAAATCATACATCATGTGGGCTAAAGACAACAGAGGTATGGTCGAGTCAATGATGGTAACTGAATCGCTTATGGGAGGAAACCCATGTTTTCTGTTTTTCATCATTTATTTTATATTTTTCGAGGCTCGTATTCAATAAAAACAAATAGTATAAGAATCAATGACAATTTCATCTTCTTTTACATATTTATTTTTAATATTAAGTACCATCAAGATCAAATATAACTACAAGCAACATGGATAAAATGAAGAGGTTGTAGAAAAACTACACGTCATGATGGGAGTTTAAACATTATGAATCCACAAAAGACTGAACATTCACACCTATGGTTTATTAAACAATTGAAAGGGGATTAGGAGTTTGAAATTGAAGAAAATATAGATAATCCCCCACAATTATTTAGATCTTTAACTTCCAATTTCATTCCCCACATTTGATTCAAGCTTCAATAAACTAATCTAAGAGACATTAATACCAAGGATAATTATAATTCCATGAATTTAAATTTCATTATCAATAAATTTCAATTATAAATATGGGGAAAATTTTACTATAGATAAGAATTTTGATAAGGATTTGAAAAATAATTATTTGAGTAAAATGTAAAACATTGTAAGTGAAATTTTTCTATGATTTTTTCATGCTCTGAATTTCTTGTATTTTAATTCATTGATTTAATTACTCATAGGAATTACTATGAGTTATTTTTCGTAAAATATTTCTCATTCTTGGGATATCCATTTATCTAATATTTTTTAATATTTCAATCATATAGTTCATCCAAAAATCATTCATGTTTTCTTCTAAAACATTATTTTCATCTTATTTAAGTTATGATTAAAACAAAATCAATTTTACAATGATTGATGAATACAATCCATTAGCCATTATCATAAAGACCATGTTGCAAAAATATATTTTAAACAATTTTGAATTAATCAATATAATTTTTAGGGAATGAGAAACATTACAAGCCTATTTTTCTATTACTACATTCATCTAATTATTTTTCGTGATTTTCAAACATAAGAATTAGGGATGAGTATCTAGTTGAATGGGTGGACATTTTCATTGAATACTTTTTGTGGAAATATCATGAAATTTGTGGAATGTAGATTTATTGTATATATTTCATATCCTATTTAAAAAATGGTTTTTTTCTAGGGACATTCAAAAAACACCATATACATGATTGATTATCTTTTTATAACTATTAAAAATGGTGTCATGAGGAGGGCATTAGGTGTTTGGTGGTGGATTTAAAAAAATTTCATAGAAAAACATTTGAAAATTAAATGAAAAATAACAAAAATAGAGGGTTTTTTATTTAGTCAATTGAATCTTTTTGTGAGAATACTTTGAGATACTAGGGAAAATGATAATTGCAATGAGATATTTTGATTATCATGGAATGAAATTTAGATTTGAATGTCCATTTTAATCTTTACTTGATTTACATAATTTACATTCCTTAACTAATCCTTAGAGTCATTTGATCCTTAATGATGAATCCATTGTGAAATATTATGATATTTGTATTTAAGTGTTATAGATGTTAGATTCCGTACAATCCTATGGTAAGTGACATGTTCTTAATATATGTGCTAAATTCGATTTAATTTTTTTTCCCAAATGATGAAAGAAAAAAATAAAAGTGAGTTAAATTTCAAGTGGAATGAATGTTAATAATGTATTGAAAAATGAAAGTGGATAAGTGAAAAGGATTGGATATTTTAATATAAAAAATAAAAATACACCTAGGATTTGTATTCATTGAAAATTGAGCCATTGATAAATTTTATACTTGTGAAAATAAAACTATTAAATCTTCCATTCGATCAATTGAATTTATTAAAATTGAATTTTAAGAATTGTATGGTGAATGTATTTTTTACCATCTCTTGATTCAATATTTGAGGACAAGTATGAATTTAATTGTAGGGGTATTTGATTTTTTTATTCTATGTAGATATTTATTTGTATTTTATTGTGTCTATTTATGTATTTAATTTATTATTCAATCTATTTTTTGAGTGATTTAATTTGTTTTTTGTTTTATCAATGAAAAAAATACATTTATGAAAAATAATTGATAATATGTGAACTTTTTATCTTAATGAAACATAGAACGACACCAGATTTTTTAGGATGATCTTGTAGGACATCGAGGGCCAAAAAGAATGAACTGAAGCAAAAAAAGCCTCCATATTATAAAAATAGAACTACATTTTGTGTAACCATTTCACGTTTTGTAATCATAACATGACATGGAACAATGTATGTGGTGAGTATAATTAAATGACCTGAAGAAAATAAAAACATCATGTGAAGTTAAACATTGTGTAACCCAGTTAAATGTGGTGTAAATTCTCTAATCATATTTTTTCGCCCAGATTCACCAACCCATTGTTTTTTTAATCTCTTGTGTGGGACCCAAATAGACCAATATTTGATTATTACTTTGTCAAATTAATTACATCCAGATACTAGATAATGCCTATAAAATGAGTGTTAGGCTGCTGTTATTAGAGGCATTCATATCTAGATCTACTGAAGCCAATATTTTTGAGTGATATAGTATTCCCTCTATATGTTCATTCATTTATTTTTATGATTTGTTTTTTACTTCCTTCTTACTATATCACCACTAGGATGAAAGTAAACACTCTATATTTTGTGGTGAATCGTAGAGAATGTGCAAGTTGTGTTGGTAATATTTTATATCATTTAATCATGTATTGGGATTGTTTCAATACATATTCGTCATCCAGTACATTTTTCCTATCATTACCATTGATAATTGAATCAAAAAGGAATATTATAACAATGAAATTAATAACTTTAAAAAGGCATGATCATTTTATTTTTTGGGAAAAATCATGTTTAAATAAGGATTCATGAAAAACATGATTCGGTGGAATCATAAATTACCAAACCATGGTATATCATGTATTTCAACATCAAGGTGGTGATACCCAAACCGTTAAACTTTCCTCATATTGAAGCCCAAACCATCATAAATTAATCAATCTATTTTGTTAAATACAATTTCCCCTAGAAACTGAAATTACAATACCATAGCACACTTCTCAAAAAACATTTCAACCAATAAATGAATCTTCTTTATTTTAAATTTTCTTTCATAAAACCAATCAAAATAATATTTAATTCACCTCTTTCTACAATCTAATTAAATTACATCTTTCTAAAATTCTAATAAAACTAATTTCATTATCCCTATATGATCAACCTAAAACATCAATTTTACTTGATTTTAGTTAATTTTGTGGGATAGTTTGAGTTTTATGAAATGTTAATAGACCATTAGAGAATTTATGATTATCATTGTGACTATTGGGTTATATAAATAATCTTATTTTAATTTTCTTTAAATTTTCTACACATTCATCTATCCATGGGATCTTGGATCTTTTTTGAGATAACAAAGTGTTTGGATTATATATAAATGAGAAATTCTCCATAAATTGTCAATATTATCTAGGTAAACCATAATTACAAAATATTTCAGTCAGTACCATCAGTTTAGGTTAACATTCAATAGCCTCTATCATTTATGGATCTACCTATATAACCCCTATTGGATTAATTAACTCATAAATGAATAATGTTGTACCCAATATTCAAATTTGGTAAATTTTCCACTTAGCATCTCCTTCCATAGGTATTTCTGTACAACTTTCTATTGATATTAATATCATACCTTACACATTGAATAGATAATAATATAACTAATAAAGGCTAGAAAAATGTGATCAATGTAGTATCTAAATACATTATTCATTACATCTATGAATAAATTGGGGGAATTGGAATGATCTAATGGAATTAATATATATAAATATTTTCCATACCATTATCAAAATTATGTATTGGGGTATCCTATTTTTTAACACCCAATTGGTGATATATAAAATGAAGGTTAATCATAGAAAAATATTAACATCCATAATGTTGATCAAATATGCCATCAATACAGGGTAGGTGATATTATTCCATCATAATCATTTTCATCTCTCGGTAATCAATTTGGATTTTCACCAATCCTTATTTAATTTTAGCAAAATTAATAGGTGCACCCTAAGCAGACACATTTTTAGGAATCCATTTTCATGTTTCTCCTAGATCTACTTCTTCAATTCCGAAAACTTAGTCAGGGATATTCTATCGTGAGTCATTTAAATTGGTGTGGAAATAGGTATGAGTTTTATTAAAAACTAAACATCCCAATTCATTTGATGTATCAAAAAATAATTTAGAAAGACATCGTAAATTTTCCACAAAATTGGCATATCATTATTATAGAATTTCTCCCCAACTATATTAGATTATCACCCTTCAGAATGGGAATCAATATGAATGAAAAAGATGTGATATCCATAATAATAATGTACTCATAATATCATTAATAGAAAATCATAGGTTGGTTTGTAATAAAAAAACATGACTTCCCTTCTTTCATTATTGATTGTGGTTTTAATGTAGATAAATCCAATATATTCCTATGATAACATCAAATAAAACATGATAAATAATTACAAGATCTGAAAGAAGTGCATTACCTCAAATTTCAACTAGAGAAAATCATATAAATGACGTATGGTAATCATACCATTTGGTGATTTAATGACTAACTATACATCTATTCATTTGGGTGGAATCTTGATTCTTATAGAAAATTTATCAAATATGAGGGAATGGGAATATCTAGTGTGAAATAAGACATTAACAGTTCTATATTAGATGGTATGTATACCACTTACAACATTGTTAATTCACCACTAATCAGAAATAGTTATCCCATGAAATTCCCCCATGTCCCGTAGCATAAAAAGCTACTGAATAAAATAATAATCGTTAAAAATCAGACATGGTAACTCAGTACCATAGTTCCCATACTCATTGAATTTGAATATCTTGAGTATTCATGGTAAATTCTTCACATCATTATCTATATTAACTATATTACCTATCATCATTCCATCACAGCAGAAATCAATTACATGATGATCTTCTATCCGATAGTTAAATATTTACTAGTCCCCTTATAATCACTTCTATGTTTTTTCCTTCTACACATAGTGTATGAAAAAAATCACATATAATTTCCATATTGGTTTTTATATTTCTCATTAAACTCCAGATTCATTTTCTTTTCAAGACCGTGATTTTGTGGAGTAAGTTTTATATATATTACAACAATAAGAGAACATCGAAATATTTCATTAGAGATAATAACATATCATACAGATAAAACCCTTTATAGACCATGTTTAAAGACAATGAAAAATAAATCGAAATTATATTTAGGTTGGATGATAATTCAAGAAACATAAATTTCCATAAAATTTAACTCATAAGTAGTAACAGATTTATTTTTCATCTAGATAAAAAATAATTCATTGTACTTTTTTGTAAGGAGGATTAAAGGGAGGAAATTTTTAAAAAATAATCTCTTAAACTCATCACACTACATGACGTCACTTTCATCATATTGCCTTTTTATAATTGATCATAGTCCACTATTGAATCTCTACCCCTACCAAATGATAGACATTCAAAACTTATTTTTCATATTACAAAAACTAGAGAATGAACAATATCTCTGCATACGTACTAATACATAGTTCAAAAACTAGTGAATCATTTGAACTGCTATTATAATATCAATTTTACCTCTTAAAGAACTCTATATAATGTCATTCTTTTGATAATTTTGATGTTCATCATGATACATATGTCGTGAAATGTTTGTGAGTATATTGAGAATAATTTTCATTCCAGATCCCATAACGTTAGAAAACTCGTGGGGATAATCATTTCATTTTCCATCACCCGTAGTGTTAACATGCTTCCCTCAGGTTCCAACCACTGAATAAACAAAAAAATTATAGTGTATGAAATGATAATCATATTGGGGAACGAAATAATCTTGAAAAATCACTTATAGGATGTATCAATCATGTAACCATATTTTCAATCTATGAAACCATAGGTTTACCCAAGTTCATTCATAGTAATATTATATTTAAATCCCTCATCAAGGTTTATAAAGTGTTTTTAAATTCCCAATGCATATGGACTAGGAGTGTCAAAAAATGTGTTCATAATGGCCCATTGTCATAAACTAGGTGAAAATCATGCCCATCTCGATACTCCATTTTTTGGAGTTATCAATCCTAGGTAACTATTCTTGATATCCAAATCAACATTTTATATCCAAACATGGATGTAATTTCATGGAAACCACTTAATCATTACTTTTCTAAAATTTCCATTGCATTTTCCAATACATTGACAAATCCTTGTACATATCCTAAGGAGATCGCTTGACATATCCTTCAAAATATCCATAGGGATATCACTATTTTTTCATCTTAATTTCCAATGGATAGCTAAACCTTTATATGGTACCAACAGTAAATTCCCATGTTTTTCATAAATAGATATTAAACATTTTTATGAAAATTCATTAAATAAAAAATACACACATTGGAGGATCACAATGGTATAGTGACTTTGAAAACATAGACACATAAACCTCTAGTCCATAAGTGAGATAAATCATCTCCTGCTATTTTATTCATAAATATAGCCCTTGATTGATATATCATATGTAATACCTTTCATCATAAACTATATAATTGAAACAAAATACTAAATGATAGCAGATACTCAATAAGGGTAAACAATGGAGATATCAACATATAATGAGAATAATCGTTCGAGAACATGATAGTACCATTCGGAATCCATGACCTTAATATCATATATAATCATCCTATGTCATGACATAAATATTGTAATTTCATAAGACATGAATCATAACAAAATATATGAACAAGAATCATGATATAATAACACTGGAATAAGACATATATTTGTGTTATAAAAATAAGCATTCTAAATAATTTCCATAGTAGTTCACAGATCACCACCAATACTATCATTATGGAAAGGGTTTAGACTCAAAACAATTTTAGTAGTCACAGTTCTCTCCCAATAATATCATATTAGACAAATGAAATTATCGAATTAGATTCACTTCCCATTTCGGACCTATTTATCACATTATATGTCAATATTTACCCAATACATTGGATGAAGATATAGGTGCCACCCATATTAGTTTTCACATAAAACCCTTCCTTAGTTATAATGTAACCATCATTCATGGTAATAATGTTGCCACCATAACATAATGAAAATCATACATATGTGCTCCAAAAGATCATAAAACATTTTTCATATTATAACCCAGAAAAATAAACAGGTTTCATTAAATGTTCATCATATCATAACCCATAATATTAAACGGGTTTCATAAAAAAATCAACACAACATAACATGTGGAAAATAAAAATGATTTAAAATATTTTCATTTCATTATAATAGGATAAAACATTATAATATAATACTATTTCATAAGTATCATTTCATCATAAAAATAAACCATTTAGAGAATGAATATTAATAGTATCCTATGGTCATCTCCCTTATACAGAATATGTTACATAAATGGTTTTCATATTAAATGAAAATTGATTTTGAAATATCACAAAAACATTTCATAAGGAATATATCTTTTCCAATATTAAAAATTCAATTTTAAATAAAAAAATTCATTATAATTTTATTTTAAAATAACATTGGAAACATATAAATGAATCTTTAAAAATCATGTCAAACATTTATTCAAGAAAATATCTATTCCATTTTGAAAATAACATTTTGAAATAAAGAATTCATTTAAAATAGGGAGATTATATTATTTTAAAATGAACAATTCAATAAATAATGACAAATTTCAAAAAATGATTTTTTAATGATGGCACAAATTATTGTTCATGGAATTTACCATTAAACAATGATTCTTTATCACTTTTTTTTTAAACCCAGATATATCTAATTTGTAAAATGACATGTTGATTCCATCATATAAAATTTTTAAAAAAATATTAGTCCATCATATGTCTAATTAATATTTTATTGAATTTTAAGAAGTTGAAGACATTATTAGGGAATTTTATTTTGGAAAAAAAATATCTTCGACTAGAGAGATAAATAATGGATGATTTTTTGAAAACAAATTCTTTATCTGTTTTAGTAAAATTTAGTGGAAATGGTATTATTACATTAAAAAATTATTAATAAAAATTTCATAATATAATTAAATATTTGTTTAATAGATGGATCATAATATTTCAATATTATTTACATAATAAAAACAATCAAGATAAAGTATGAGATTGCATCCCAAAACCCTTACCAATATGAAATATTTGTAATACCCAATTAAATAATAACATTTAATGAAACATAAAATTTGATGATAAATGATAAATTCTTCATAATGTATATAAAGGGGATGGTTTATACACATTTTAAAATTATATTGTTGTATAACATAACATATTTCTCAAAGAAGAAAAATTCTGAAAAAAGTCTATTATGGTATTAGTAACTTTTAAACCCTACCCAATATAAGAGAGATCCTAAAATGGATATTTAATTACTCATATTTATTATAATAATCATAACAAAATATGTTCATAATATGTGTAAAAAACTCATAAATCAAACATTTCATGAATATGGTACGTTTTCCAATGAAAACACTAGTGAAACAGAAATCTCATACTTTAAGTCTCAACATACTTCATACACATTGAAACCGCATGTATAATAAATATATTTTTTCAATAAAAATATTAAAAAACCATAAATATATATATATATATATAAGATGATATATTATCTAATTATTTCCTTTTATTACCCATTTAAAAACAATTCATTTTTAAAGTCACGTTTTGGGTAATAACTGTATTGTTTTTCGAGTAAGCATTAATTATTTTCAATTATAATCTAAAATTGATCATAGTTACATGTTGTTTAAAAATTTTAAAATTAAATAGTTATCTTATACATTTAATGTATACTTATATATATTAATCCAAAAAATATATAGATATAAATTGAAAAACATCATTCATTTGGATGTTAGGCCATACATACGAATGAGTGTTTTTTTGGTTATTCTGGAAGGATTAAAAAAATGGATTTTAAATAATATATTTCCATTAAAGTCCCATTTTTATTCCTTATATATATATATATAATATTATCAATTAACCCATTATTATTCTCTTCCATGTAATGTGTGAATTAATCTCCTCACTTCGTGAGGCGATAGTCCACCGCACAAACAACATATATTTTCTTTTTCCGATGGAACAGAACGTAAGGAGTTATATACGATTTATTAATTATATAAGTATAATAATATCATATATTTCCAATATAAACAATAAATAATTCTATATATTCATTTGTGATATGTGGTGATTGAAGACGAATAACATTGGTTCATGATACGGTGGTCCACCATAAACACAAATGATGATTTTATATCCCATTAGATGAAAGATGATATGGATATAGATAATAAAATTCACATAATAAAATATTATTATAAGTTATATAATAGTGTTTCTAAATCATCATAACTTAATAGTATTTTATTTATTTAGAAGGGAAGATAAAATAAAAACACGTAGTAGAAAATCGTACATCATCTTTGGACAACCTATTTGGTTTTACCCTAAAGGCTTCCTATATTGGATTTATGATCACACCAAGGACACTATGATGTTTTTATAGGTGTAAGGAATATATTTTCATTTTTATATATTTAAAAATAATTATGTGTGAATATAGAAGGAGGGGGTGGCCTTCAATAAGTGAGGTTTGTGGAAAACTTGTAATTTTGGAAATTTAAAAAGGTGTACTCATATTTTTCATATAGAATATGGCTCCAAAAAGAACCTTTATTGAATATAAAAGATATATTTTGGAAATAGTTTAATAAAATATGTGTATAACAATTTTCAATGTCATTTTACCCCTTAACTTTTATATTAGCAACGCATAAACCCATTTTTATCAAAACCACGATAAATAATTTTAACTAATTTCACTATTCATGATGGTAAAAAAATAGTTTGAACATATTATTCAATATAAGTTTTCTAATAATATATGATATATTTTCCATATTATATTAATAAAAATTGAAAATGTTAATTTAAAATTAAGACCTCAGAGAAAACAAAAAAATTGATTTATAAAGGGAAAATCAACAAAAGATTAAAATGTTTTTCTATAAAAATTAAATATGAAACTATTTCAAATAAACTAAATTAGATTAATAGAAATATTAATTTACTAATGTTATATTTATAAAAATTTTAAAATAAAATTTACCTTATAAAGTCTTTAAAAGTAATGGTAGTTTTTAATAAAAACCTATATTTTTTATTATTCATCAAAATTTTATTATTTTCAGAGAAATCCCAAAAATTTCAACAAAGATAATTTTAACATGATGATTTTAAAAATTAATTTTATTTTACCATATTTATTTTCTAATTTTATTCAAAATTAGTTTTAATAATTTTCACAAAAATAAAATGTACCCATTTTTTCAGGAGAATATTTTTAAACATATAGAGACTTTATCAAATAATGAATAATTTTTTTATCGTTATGATTTCATTATATAAATCAATTATATATAATATTTAAAATATGGCTATTCCAAATAAGTCCAAGAGTTATAAATCCTAGTTAATTACAGTCTTGTTTAAATAATAATATAAATAGTTTTTTTGAGGTTGGTTAAAACTCGGTGTTTGGGGTCATGCAAGTTATCAAAGAAATGTAATTTATTCAAAAAATAAAAATTCATAAACACTATTAGTTCTAATGTGATTTATTTTTATCACCATAAATCCCTTTTTTGCATTTCCACCCAACCATATGACTTTTTGGTGCGTTACCACCCCTCATGGTCTTATTCCAATGAGACATTTTCCATATTTTTAAAATATGGTTAGTCCTAAAATTTTCACCCCCCTCCTGAAATTATTTTTGGTCAAGGATGCTCATGGAAAGTGATATATCAATATAATATCCCTCTAATTCATATCTCATTCAATCCCCCTTATAGAGGGGTGGTTTGGGTTTTCTATTTTTGGTTTACTGTGATATCATCCATCCAATTTAGTTTTACCTTCAAATTTTATTATTTAGTATGCTTGGGTGATGGTTCTAAAGATGAATTCACTGGTTAAAGGTTTATTTGGTATTTGATAATTGTAATTTTTCATATATATTTTATGTGGTATAAAATATGTTAAATATATTAGGTTTCATGTTGTTTCAATGTCTCAGCAACTCATGGTGACTTTCATAGTGATTGTTCCTCATTGGATTAATTTGGAAAACTAATTATAAATTGTTTAGACTAATTATTTTGATCGTGTGGAATAATATTTTATATTGATTATTATTATGATATTTTATGTAGAATCATTTTTTTCACATTTATGATAAGAGAATCACATGTATTAATCACTATATTTTGGGGGTTGGTGGACTCTTTCCTAAAAAACCATGTTTTTGCTGATACATGATTGTTAATGCCTTGAAATTTTTATGGAATTCGGTAATAAAAATGGATTAAATGAAAAATAGGGAAATAAGTTGGTTCCCATTGATCTTTTAAGAAATATATAATGTAATCTTTAGTACAATGGGTAAATTAGGATCATTGGACTACCATGTCACCAAGAGTCGAATGTGAAAATTTAGTTAGCAGGATAAAATGGGCTTGACTAGGGATATGGAATGTGATTCGGGAGTCCTTGGTTTTTTCATGGGGATAAATAGTTAGGATATAGAGACTTGTTCCATCAATTTTTGGGTGAGATCTCCATTGGACTCGCACGTGATAAGCATCACACTCCTATGGGAGAAATGAGAGTTGGTGTTCACTATTAGGGGGAAAATTACTCAATAAAAAGATGTTGTATGATGATACAAGATTCACCCTAGTCAACGGTGTTGAGATATATCATAGTGATATGTGAGATATGAACCTATATTGGGCCATTGGAACTTCTAATGACATGGAAATTGGTTTCCACGGGATTTAGTCCAAGGTAGTTTGGAACAATCCCTTAATTGTGGGATCTGGATGTGATGAGAGATCAAAATACGATGGGACCTACATTTTTTGGATAGGGTTAGGAAGTTACTATGATATAGGAGGGATCCATTTAGAATTTTAAAAGTCCCCATACATATAATCTCATACAATGGTTGGTTTGAAAGTCACTAGTTGACACTCCAATGGTAATGATCAATATGATAAGAGATATTCATTTTATTCTTGTTCAGATGAGCTTGAATTTAGGGGATTATCCTACTAGGATAATTGGTAATCAATATGTATTGACGATTGATGTCTTGTTCTCAAGTTTCTAACACCCTTGTGATGATCTTGTTATCTACATGAATTGGATGTGTGCCTTAGTTGTTTTTTCCAGCTTGTGTCATGTTATGAATGTATTAGATAATGGAACTAGAGGTATGACATATTATTAAGTGAGAAGTAATATTAAGGACCATACCTATATTGATAATTTAGTAATCAATTTTTTATGTTATATCAAAACAAACCGTGACTGATAAATAGTGGTCTTAATAGTAGACTCAAATTGAGAGGGAAAGTGCATGATTGGGCTTCATTGAGTGAGAAGTTTTGAATAGGAGTTGGTGTGATATTGGTCCCAATTGTGGGTGATAAGGTAATGTAATGGATGTAAAAATCGGGATCAACCTTGAGTGATAATGTAGTGGATAGAATATTTATATTATCCTCACTATGTTTAAGATGGTTTGGGAAGGAAAAACTTGGATAAGGTTGTAGGTTCATTGAATAGATGTTGGACTATACCCAGCAGCGTCACATAGTAGTTTTGAATTAGTTACACATTTCCCTAGGTATTTGGGTATGAATTGTGTAATATATGATGAGGTTACTAGATTATATATATGGATAATACATGTTAATTAGGTATTATGGTGAGAGAGTTATGCATAATAAACCAATATATGTGGTTGTGGTGGTTCCAAAGGGTGGATTTATAGCTTATATCCAAGAAATTATAATAGAGTGTAGTGGTGGATACATTATGTAATGAGGAAATTTCATAATTTTTTCTTATATTTTTACATTACATATGATTACACATATATGATGTTTTAGATTAGGGGATCTTGGATACACCCTAGTAAATGTTTTCTACATAACCATAAATTGAAATCTAGTGTTCCAGAAAACAATTTTTCAGGTTGTAGATTGATCAAACTAGGCATAGTTTATCAGTTTGGGACTATACTAGGAGGATTATTCGTTGGAATAATGTGAGGCTAAGGGTTATTAGTTTGATGCTTGAGGAATTTTTGTCCATTTTTTATTTTTTAATTTGGACAACCTAGTGGGTGATCAGTTCAAATGTGTGATTATATGATTCATTTCTCTTTATTGAACATAATTGTTTTGATAGATTATTTATTCTTCAATGGCTTTCAATAGATTATGTTTTACTTTTATTCAACCATTGGTAGTCTATAACCAACTGTCATACACCACCCTCCATCTTGGAGATCAATAAGAAGAACCCCATAATCAGAAACAATCTATAGTAAATCTACTATATTTTAGGTAATAAAAATGATTCCACATACCCCACATATCTAAATGTTATATCCAATATGGATCCGTTGAAATTAGATTATAACTAGGATAAAACCATGTTCTAAACAAAATAACACACCTATGGGATACAATACAAGTACTCATCTATAAATAAAGGTAAATATCTGACCAAACTAGAATAAATCCCACAATTTGTGCTTCTATTGGATCAAAGGGTAACATTTCCAATAATAAAGAAATAGTTATGAACATGTATGAATCATTAAATTTTTATTCTACCCAATGAACAATGCACACATGAACTAGTGATCACAATACAAGACACCTCTATATAAGAAATAAATAATCATGTAGAATGAATATAACCAATAAATGAAAAGTGTGATATTATATAGATTTTTTTAAGTAAAATAGAATACCAAGATGACTATTGTATCACAATAATCATATCATAACCCCTAAAAACATAAAAAAGACACATTTTACAAAAACATTTGTTGTCTACAACATGGAACCAGAAACCAATCCACATTTTGTCACAATGAACATACTATGGAGGGTGAAGCAATAGATCATGAAACCCTATAATAAAACATATAGCATGGAAGATGAAAATGAATGGTAAATTAGATTAGTTTTGGGTCATATGGTGTTATCCCATCCATAACACGAATCTTCAAACATATTTCTCCCATATTTTATTATTAATTACCACATACACAACCCTAATTATCCCTATGTCACTGATAGAGAGATAGACTATAGGGTTGTCTTGTAATAATTACATAAATTCTTCATGTAAAATAATCCTACTACACCTATTATTGATATGGTTATTATGGAATCTACTGATTCTAGGGTATATAAAGAACTATAAGTCAAAAACTATATTGATCTCCATGAATTTCTAGGCACTAAAATCCCAATTTACAATTACTATCATAATTAAATCACATCAGCCTAGGATCCCAATTAGGAAAATGGAAACTACTAGAATTATAAACATGATAATGAAACTATTTATTTCAATACAATATAGATACAAAACATGGTGTCCCTTACACTAATGATCCACTACCAAATGAATTTATCCTTGATGAACATCTATATCCCCCATGTCTAGATGAACCTTGTTAAACATGAATCTTCTCGATCAATGTAACCTTTTTCTACAGCTCTATGTTTTTGTGAAATATGAATTTTTTGATTTCATATCGAATCACTGGATGTAATGCCTTTTGAAAGAATATGGATCCAGACTCCTCATCAGAATGGAGATCAAGGGAACGATTAATATGATCCTAACACATAATCTTGCACATCCATGGACCCAAGCTCCCTTGACGAATATATATGATCTCTTTCTTCTTAATCACCCTCATCATAAAATATTGAAACATTACAAGAATTTAACACTTAATGTAATTATTAAAATAAATATTCCTCCTTTTTCTCAATAATGACATAAGATCCATCACATTTGGTATTCACCCTATATATTTCAGATGGAAAGAAGAATTTGATACTTAATCATAGATCAAATTAGAATAAATAATTCCAAATGACACATTATCTAGAACTGTTACATTATATCAAATATACTTCCCTCATGCATAACCATACCCAAACATTTAAACTCTCACAATTTCTTACTCTAATGCTCATCCTCCTTAGAATAGTCAACCCTCAAAGAGTCAAGTAGTCTATATTGTTGGACCTGACCAACCTAAACCATGAGAGAAATATGAAAAATCACCAATTACAAAATCATAGAACCAAAACACTATTCAAAGTAGAAAAAAAATTATTTTTAAATTTTAAATTTTTTATTTTTATTTAATTTCTAAAAAATCTGCCAATTTCAAACATGAACATGGAAAATCATGATGCATGAACCTCTACAATGTATCGTCCACACATATAGAAACATTTATCTTTATTTGTTAGACACGTTAGGGTACCTATATCATATAAAGTGGATCTCTAAAATAAAGGGTCAAATATGGATTCCCATCCTATTCACAAGAAACAAGTTCACCTCCTAAAATTTTCATATTAACCAATACAATACTCACAGGTGAATAACTCCAATATATATCCAAAATTTCATCCAAATATATAAAAACACTATATAATTAGCTACCACCACTGGGTAATCTTCTGGGATTGTATTGATGATTTTCGTAACCCCATGGGATTTTTCCAATAGGCCTAATGTTGGAAACTGGTACTGAGTGTATAAAACACACTAAGGGATGTATTACCATCATATAGAAAAAGAATATAACACAACCTGTTGATAAACACCATACAATAAATAAACAAACAACCATAAATATCCCACAGTGTACTGATACTCATAAAAAATATTATTCCCATGATATAATGCTAAAATGTTTAGAGGCACCATGTACATGAAAAAACAAAATCTCATAGCTATTATTGTCCATATCAATCCCCACATTCCCACTTGAAACCTAAAAATATTTTTATATAAATATGGTTATTCATAACATGTATACTCATGATGATCATAACATATATATCCCATGAAGACAACGAATATTTATATTAATAAAATAATGAATAATCATAAAAAACCACTAGTACCTGTCAACTACCACTATAGTTGACTAAGTATCACTCACTATATATCATATATTATAACTATAAAATAATATCTATAAATATAATAAGAAGGTACCACAAAATTATTCCCCACTATTTTTTACTCATACACTAATGAATAACATCATGGGATCCCAATCACTTCTACATCAATGTCGTGGGACATTAGATGTAATATCACAACCATAAAACAAGCCATAGGCATATCATTATCATCATCAAAAATACAGTAATGAAAATCATTTCTCATCCATCAATCACATATCTGTTATGTTGGGTTATCGTTAACAAGAATAGAATTTACATTGTACCCCCTACCATATATACCAGTACCTTGTTATACCATCTAATAAAATATTATGTTTTACTGTATGTTCCTCCATGTCAACATCATGTGGGGTGTGTGAAGGAAACTATGATACGATTATGTGGGGGATTAATCAAGGAGTTGTAAGAATTATTTTTTTTTAAATAAATCTCCACATGGACATGGTACCCTTGTTAGTAGTAACAAAATTCAACTTATCCATTATTTAGTGAATCTATGATAAGTATCATACACAATTGAAAAAAAATTAAAAATGAAACAACATTTGGATTTTTTTTGTTCACCTGCAAATTTGTATATACATGGGGCCTAAACTCAACAATTTTATAGTGTACCAAATACATTATTACTCACTTTTTGGTTTATATTATATTTATATAAGGCTACTCCTCAATATGAATTTCTATTTCATACACTTTTTAACTCATTAAATATATGTGGGTTGTAAGTTTAATGATAATATCATTTCCTCTTGAGGATTGTTTCCTCTTATTCACCAATATTCCCTACTATGGTGAAGATTTCATTTTATAAACTAGTATATATTTATCTGATTTTAATGAAATTACAGTCACATCATGTATAGAACAATAAATCTGCATCATAAATCCATATATTGATGATTTAGTGAATTATAAAGGTTGATACAAATTTTACTTCATGATACAAAAACATCTAGTGATGAGAGATGAGTCTTTCATATTTATTTGGTCTTCATACAGTAGGATCACCCTAAAGAGAATAATACCATGACTCGTATCATCTTCCTCATAATCGTCAATGATAAGATTTGGAAAACAAAATTATTAATATTTTTTGCACAATATTATCTCATTCAAACCAATTATTCAATTAGATTAATGTCGATTTCAAATCAGTTATCTTCTCAGACAAATATTCTTTAAATAACTTTTGTCCCACTTTCCTCCCATGAATTTTTTTCTTCTCTTTCTATTTATCCCCTATTAATTTTTATCATTAATTATATATATTATGGTAATATATCCTAGAGATAATTTTAATTGAGTATATTAAAATTAATTATACCTTTTTATGAATATTAATTATTTCAAAAATTAACTTTAGATTATCATCCACCAAATCACAACCATTAGATTAAATTTGGTTTTCTAAATCTCAAACTATTACTTTTAAGTCATTATAAATGAAAATCAAATATATGGTAAAATGGTTTTAAATCCAATATTTCAAATCTCAATGGCATGGTACCTTCATAAATTTCTCATGTTGATCTAAACTTATAAATTTAAATGAAATGAATATTAAAAACCATGGTATAGTCCAACTTCCATTAACAACTCCATTCAACCCACCTATTAAAACACTCACTAACTCATGTTGGTCTTTTTCTATAGAAATATGAAAAAACCATTCATATCTCCAAATAATTGGTTTTTTAGTAATAATTTTCATCATCTTTAAGATATTACAGATAATTCTATGATATGTTTATATTCAGTGTCAGAATTCCCATAGTGAGAAACTATATGATCAATAGGGATTTAATAAAATTGAAATTCCATATAATTTAAAGTGGTAACCATCTACTACATGGTCCATATTTTTTTAAACCCCATATTTATAAGAAAAGAACAATTGATATGGATTTCATATCATTACCATATATATAATCTATGATTTCAAATTTCCACAATAGCCACTATATATTCCTCTATGGAATAGATTTCATAAAATTCATTAACTAAGAAATATTCTAAATAAAACGAAACCTATCCATAACATTATTAAACATTTAAACCTCCTTAGTCTTCTTAGAATCCTCTCAATCTCAAAAACATCAAACAAGATTCCCACCACTCCATACTAATCATAGACATCACATGGAATATCTTTACCATAGGTATCATGATGTCTTCAATAAAAGAATCAGAATCCTTTATTTTAAAAACATAATAAATTAAAATCTAGATTATTCATATAATATTTCACATTCAAAATTTGGGAAAATATAATAAACTTATCAATTTATTCATATTCTATCAAAAACATATTGTGATTCCTTATGAAACATGTGATATCCTTTTAAAAACATAATTCAATCTTGTACATATTCAGTGGAATTCATTTAAAACTGACCATTTTTAATGAATACCTTATGCATACTATTTTAAATTTTCTTCACAAAAATATTCCGAACATCACTTATCAACATCTATGTCATTGATAAATCCTCCATTATATTCATTTTTTCATTTAATGAAATTCAACCTTCATCTAACATCCATACACCTTCTCATAAGATATTTTTACATCTAAATAATATTATATATATAACTCAAAATTTTCCTCATCTTCAACATTGGTTATTTCATAACCCTCTTTGAATATACTATTATGTTTTTCTCTCAATTTCAATCATTGATTTTCAAAAAATAAAATATGCAATCGGCTAGTTATAATAGTATACTAGTATGTCATGTACCTGTAATCATACCAATACCCCGTAGGGACAAATAGTACACTACATGCTATGGGAGTATGATTGCACCTACTCTATCTCGTCTTTACCCATGCACAACTGAAGAAGAGTTGGGTAGAGGGAGTATCAATTCATCTGTTACCTCACTGAAAAAGATTTTCTATAAAACACTTGGTTCCTATATCATGTTATGCATTTTAATGTGTTTCCTTCTCTGGTTGGGTGTGTATAGAAATCACAAAAAAATGAGTATAGTTGTATCCATATAAAATGAAAAAATAGCAATTTTACTCAAAAAATTACCATACCCCGCCAACTTCACTATACCAACATCCCAAAACATGTATACTTATACCAATTATAACCATAATATGAGATCCCACTTATCATGAAAATAGACACCAAAAGTATTCACAAAAGCCATGTAAATCATAATACAGTTCAATTTCAAGATTTTTCATTTCCAACATATTTTTGTTCATTAATCCATTGGATTCAATATTAAATAATAAACTAATAATGTTATCATAATAATTACTTCCATCAATTAAAAATTCATTTAAATCACAACTTATTTATTTATAGACGTGGATACATTCATTTATAATAAACCAAATTTTAGTATCATCATTTCCATATATATTCTATATCTTTATGAAACTACCAAATATTTCCTATTAAACAAAATAAGTAATCTCCAATAATAGTATATTCTTTATATCTTTCTGACCATGTACATGTAGCCACACTCCCACTCAATAATTCACGTCATAAAATTTATCCCGCTATTCCACCCCTTGAATCATAAAAAGACATTAAATTCTCTCAGGAACAACTTCCACATTCTTCTTATAAACAAATCCTTAAAAATTATTTCCTACATTACACATAATCATTTTTACCATCAATTACTTACAAATTTATCAATATTAAAACATTTTTTAATATCAATTCATTTAATCGATGGATATTTTTTCATTCAAGTGATTATGTGATTAAGAATTTCTGAAAATTTATTTCAACATATAAAACATAAAATATAAATAAATTCTCAATAACATCAACGATTCTAATAAATTTTAGGAAACAACGAAAAATAAAAAATAAATTTCAAGGAAGTAGTTAATCACAAGACAATCACAATAATACATTAAATTTTACATAATTTGGTTTATTATATTTACTAGGTTATTTCATTCTACTCAAAATAACATGACAATCCCTTTATTTACACAAAACATGGAAGAGTTCTAGAATAACCTACCACAAATTATGCAGTCATGACAAGTGAAAAATTAAAAAACAATGAATAAATTATATCAAGACTCAAATAACATTAATTGTATCTTAGCTGTATAAAAGATATCCACAACCATTAGTTATTCCCCACCGCATCACCCAAATGTAATAACTACCTTAGACAAACAATTATGGAGGAGAATTGAAAGGATAAAATAAGTAAAGAGTTGAAGATCTACACTTTTATTGAATAATTATTAATTATATGAATCTAAGTCGTAAAAATTATTCATTGGGAGATATAGATAAATTAAATATACATTATAGTTCAATGATTGTTTGTGGAAAAAATTAAAGCATGTGATATAAATCGTATGGGTTCAATGAATTATATCTATAAGGAAAATCACCATGTATAGACTTGATAGGAAATATACAATTACTGATCATCCAAATAACCTTGAAAATTGGTGTTGCATATTATTCTTATGTTGTTACAAGTCACTCTCCATAAATGATCTAAAATTCAAAATTTAAATCCGCCAAATTATTACTCTATTAAACTGGATGAAATCATCCAATATGATTGCACTAGAGAAGCATCATGTTGTGAACCACAACATATCATTAAGAAACCACAAGAGATAGAAGAACCCAAAATCCAACCTCTTTATCTTAATGTATTTCTAGGTATAGTCGTGACATGAAAAATGTAACGCCCCGACCCCAGTTACCCAGAGTCGGTGCATTATTACATAACATTGGCATGATCACAAGAAAGATAAAATCTCGAAAGACCGATTGGTTTAGTAGCCTTAGAAACACTAGATATATTCATAAGTTTTACATTACATCATAAAATGAAAAACTACTACAACAACATATTGTCTCCATAATCCACACTCATATCCCCACATAATATCCCTGCAGGTCATTCATAACTTACTTCTTCACTTCCTGGGAAAAATAAAACATAGAAAAGGGGTGAGCTCAAATGCCCAGTAAGGATAACAATATAGCAGAAACGTTCATAAATAAGAATAAACATTTAAGGCAATGTATAACTAAAACAAAAGCCTTTTAAATATGAACTTTCAACATGGTATGGCATAAATAAAATGAAATAATTCCATTTACTTATTCACATGGATATTCTACTAATCGAATAATCACATGCAAAAATCAATAACCACTTTCATAATGTTGGAATGCATAATGCCAGACTATCATAACCACATAGCCAAGGCCTCGTGCCAAGACTACAAATAAGATTTTGTCAAGGCCTTGTGCCAAGACACTAGTTTGTCTCATGAGACCTACCGATGCATCGAGGAGCTATAGCGGGCTCCACCCGTCACTTATTAAGTCCAATGCATTCCCATATGAAAAGGTTTAAACATAACATAAACATTCGTATTAAAACTAGCATACGAAATGTCAATAATTTCACCATAAACTAGGAATGGTATAAAAATAGCACATCCACAGTCAAACATATCACAAAACCTTCAATACAATATAGAAGTTTTGTATCATAATAAATCAACTTCAAATAATCTTAAAATCCATCAAAGGATGTTGACATAGATGAAATCAAAATTCTTTTTAAAGAATTATCTCCTTTTATTTTGAAATCATTTAAGATCCATATAAAATAAGACATTTTCTTTGAAAATATTCTTATAAGCTTGTATGGAAAGCTTTGACGATTTTATAACGGCGGAAAATAACCGCACCCGCCGTATAAGTTAAAAAAACATTCTTACCTCGATTCTGTCGAAAAGGTTAAAAAGGACCTTATTTTGAAAACGACGGAAAGATTCCTTTATAAACCTCTTATAAAAAGTCAAACAAGGGTATAAATGACTTTAACCCATATTCTTGTAAAAAGTAAAAATGTTTTGAAATACATTTCGAAGAAACATGGATGTGGATGATAAAGAGGTCCCAGTAGATTATTACGTATAAACAACCTTGGATAATGAAGAGGTTGTAAAGTAAACCCTTACCTTGTACTTTTCCTTGGTTGGGGTAGGTTAACCTCCTGTATAATAGTGAAATAATTGTTACTAAATTATACAAGAATAATATACATTAATATGATATCATATATGATCTTTTAATATTGATTTGATAATAATATCTTAGTATTATCGCCGTTTCGGGTGTTAACTTACTCATTTTCTTTATATGTTTTGTTACATAAGTCATGTTTGTTGTATCTTATTCATATCCAGAATGCTATCAAGTCCTTAAACATCATTTTTAAATCATTAAATGATAATTATACTTGAATGGATACGATGGAGAATGAATCTAATCGCGTTCGTCGAGACGGTAGTCCGTACGTACGCACGAACGCTACTTCCATTTAATTTTTATTTTAAACGAATCGAATCCAAATGATACATAGGTATATTACTATTCCAGTATAATATAATATTTTATATATGTTACTTAAGTTCATTAACACCATCCTTTATACGTTCCATGTGTGGTATGAACGAGTCATATCATTTTAAGGGGGCGGTAGTCCGCACTTCCTCAAATGAAATTATCGTATGTATATACAACATGAAACGAATAATGGTATGAAATAAAATGGAATTACAGAAGCTTATATATAAAATATATATCATTAATATTATATTTAATTACAGTGCCATCATAATGGCCACCATGAGAGGCGGTAAGATGTATTTGAACAATCATCGTTTCGTGAGGCGTTAGTTTGCCATCCACAGAAACATTATGTTCATCATCCATTAGATGGAGTTGTGTGTATGTGTAGTTTGAATCCTTCTTATAACAACATCCTAGTATATTGAGGATACTGGTGTTGTTACAAAAGAAAGAAAATAAAAAGATTTTGGGGGTTGAAGAAGCAAAATAAATGAAAATAATTTAAGAGAAAATGTTACCTTTAATTTAGGTATCTCACTTTGGTTAGAACCAAAGGACTTGTTGAAATGCTTTCTGCCTAAGGGGAAGCTTCAAGGAGGAGGAGAGGGATGTGGGGAGCTTAGTTGGGCAGAGTTTGGACGAGCCAAGTGGCTTGAGAGGTGTGAGGAATGAGTACAAGTGGTCTCCTTTTATAAGGGAGAGGAGGGGCTCTTTAGGAAAGAGTGAAAGTATTACTTTATAATATAATTATATTCGGTTTATAATGGTCCAAAAATCATTGAGGTCGAAGATAAGATGACTCATATTCTAAATAACATCAACCAATAAGAATTGGACAGGTTTTAGATAATATTGTAATCATTATAATATTATTTATTTCAATGATTTATTAATGAGGTAAACATTGCATCATTATTGTGTCATTAATAATTTAACTTATTTGATGTCTAAAAATTATAAATAAAATATCATCATGTAGGAAATCGTTTTAGCTTTCTAATGAATATTTATAATCGAAAATCCAACATGTATGACCCTATGTAAAAATTGTTCTTCTAAAAGATGTAAGCTTATGCCATTTTTATTTTTATTTTAACTTTATTAATATAATGTGTCCCTACCACATACAAGTGGCTCCAAGGGGTCCCCAAATTGACCCAAGGATGCCCATGGTCTGGTATGCGTCCGCCAATAAGGTTAGGACACGTTTTAGGGTAATTTTGTATTATTATAATATTATTTGTTTAACCCTTATTTACCGGATTTACCCTTTAACCATGGTAAATAAAATATTTACCACAATAACTATTCAAAATGTCTAAAAATAAAAGTTACCTATTTACACAATTTGAACATCCTGATTCAAAATATGGAATCCATTTTCCTAAATTCAAAACACAGAAGTGGCAGAAATTAATTTAAAATTAATTCCCGCTGTCAAAACAAAAAGCTTGTTTTTAAGAGGTAATAATTATCAAAAGATTGACACTTGTTTATGTTCGGTTTAATTGTAAAATTATGTCCAATGACAAAAATTAAATTAAATGGTAAAAATATATTCTAAATATACTTTAAAAACACTCAAATTAATAATTTATCAATATTAATTATTTTGATTAAAAAAGTTGTTTTTAAATAAAATTTAGTAATTTTCACTATTCATCAAAATATAAAAGTTATCCGAAAAGTACCAAAATTTCACCCTAGGCTAATTTCGATATTCCGAATCCAAAAATGAAGTCCATTTTGAAATATAAAATATATATGATTTCAAAAAGTAGTTATTACTATTCATAACGGCTAGTTTGATTGGTTGTGGCGTGTGTTAAAACTCAAGGTTGCGTACAACACACGCTACTATTTTATTCAAAGGAAAGCGTATCGTGGAAGCTTGGGATGTTTCATTTAAAATTTTTTTTTGATGTCCCAATTTATTCAGATAGTTTAAAATATTTTATTTAAAAAGGTTTCACTATTAAAGTTGATAAAAGTGCAATACTGAAAATGAATCTGTTCTTGCATTATGACTAAGAAACTCATAATAGGGATTCTAAAATTATAAGGATTATATAAAGTTCAAAATGTTGTTAATACTATTCATAACCTCTTTTAATGGCTTTTTTTGTACGTCATGGTGTGATTGAACTCAGTGTTGCGTGTAGTGCAAGTTATTGAATTATTTTTAAGAAATAACACACTATGAAATCCTGGGGTGTTACATTCTCCCCTCCTTCAATAAATTGCGTCCTCGCAATTTAAAATAGTTCTTCGAAAATAAAAGGTTGAAAATAGAAAATATCTTTGTGGGAAAACCCACATCGGAAATTAGGTTACTAAAATTTAGTCTTAATATGAGGAAAAGAGAAATGAAAGAGTCACCACCAAATTATGATCTCGATTAGGAGAATATTGGTGGCAATTAGAGACATATAATTGGAGGAAAAACGTAAATATTTATAGGTAGTGATTGAGATCATCAATCACAAACAAATGTATAATTGAGGTCCTTAAATTCATCAATCTATGATGATTTGAAATACCATCGGTTCAAAAAAACATAGGGTATTAGGATAACACATTTTTGACGTTTCAAAATATCATAGTTGAAATCCCACATCGAAAAATGAATTAACGAGGCCTCTATTTAAAATAAAGAGTGGAAAGTATGAAGATTACCGAAAATAACACATACTAGGGTTCCATGTAGGAAAATATGGATATGGAAGAGAAATCTAACCATCAATTATTTGATGGAGAGTGGTAGAGAACATGGCTATGAAAAGGCCAACAATCCCAAAGCCATGAATTAGTGATGATTTTAGGTACCATCTAGGACAACATTTTTGTTCTATGTTCCTTTTATTAATGTTGAGGAATATATTTATGAGATTGGCTAAGATCATAAGGAGATATACTTACTTTATAATTAGAGTTTTATCCATTAATAAATTTCTACCACAAACTCATCTTTCACTCTAAAAGATAATAGAATGTAATTTTTTTATTTATACTATTCGTACATGGTTCCAAAATAAATGAATTTATAATTCATCTACCAGATCATAAAAAAAACAACATTATTTAATCCAGGACATCTCATGGGCCAGTGGTAGGTGATACACCCTTGTCGCCCTTCGGTTGCGGGTTCAAGTCTCGCAGCCTTGCCGGACGCGACGGGTTGCCGCCCGACCTCTGGGTTGTCCTTTTATGGTAATCCAAAATAATCCAAACTAGAACTATCCAAAATAATTATGTCCAAACTCACAGTCCAACATTTATAAGGAAGGTAAACATAATATAGATCCTTTTTACCCCGTAATAGCATATGAATACCTTCATCTTGTATTCTTTTAATAAACTGAAACATCTTGAATTACCATATTCCTTATTGATTACATTCATGCTCCCCTATTCCATATAGAATGCTGGATATACTTCATCAATCCAAAAATGTTTTAAACCCCAAAAAAATGATGGAATATACAAATCATTAATCAGTTTCAAGGTAGTCAAGAATATCCAACATAATTTATCCAAATCAATCATGTATTATTCTAAAATCACTAACTCGGTATCAGAACCATATTATGGTTTATCTTTCTCTCAACCATATATTTTCCAAAAATTTATCCTGCTATTGAGTCACTTTTCTTTGTTCGATACAATCTCAAGTCCTTAATGAAATAGTACTGCAATACAATCCTTATATACTCCATAATTATTATAACAAGTACATTGTTGATACAACACTCAATTGACATAATCAACATAAGAACTCTAATCAATCCTCTTCATCTGTGGTAGTATCATAACTTGATTATTATCCAATAGCATCATTTGCGGCATAGTCTGATGACTAGGGCATAGGTTCGCGTAGTGTCCAAACTCCTTGCAAATGAAGCATTGTACATTTGAAACCATTTTCTCACCCTTGCAGTCACGTACTTTGTGCCCTTTTCCTCCACACTTATAACAAACTCCCATTCCTTTCAGGAAAGTTCCAGGGTGTTTCTTCCCACAGTTACCACATATGGGAAAATTCTTCTTTTCCCTCTTCCCTTTATCCATTTTTCTCTCTTCCATCCTTTTCTTCTTTTGCTTCCCTTCAAAGCCATAGGACTCAGTAAACTCTTTACTTATCTTATCAACACATGATATTATTTCTTCATATGATGATAATACATGGGAGACTATTTCTCTTATCAATTCTAGCTTAAGACCATGAAAGATATGATCCTTCCTTCTCTTTGGATCATGTACATTTCTGGAGTTCTTATTCCTTCTACTGGGCGCCATTTCTAAACAATGGCATAAACTAGATCAGTTTATGAATCAAAATACATAATCCCATACTTATAAAACACTTAACATAAATTGAACTATTTATGGATATAATCCATAATCATAAAAAAAATTTCTTTGAGGAAGTATATACTCATAAACCCTTCATAATGATTTGTAAGAAAATGAGAGTTATCCTAAGCATATCCCCCGGGAGTGTCGTAACCAAGAGTGCAGCAAGGCCCGTTGTCATGCACCAGTTCCCGTTCGAGTCTAGCTCAAAGCAGTGTTTTCGGGTTTTACCCCTAGGTACATCTGTGCCAGAGCCGCCTCTACCTGCTCGTATCCAGACAGGGATGTATTGCTCGGAAAACTCACAAAATCTCTACGATACCCAAATTCTAGGAATTTCTTCTATACTAATCCTGAAAGATCATCTTAGGTCTACGTGCTCTAATCAGAGTTTATCTAAATCTAGTTTCCAAGTTTTGTACTAAACATCCTCTGATACCAACTGTAACGCCCCGACCCCAGTTACCCAGAGTCGGTGCATTATTACATAACATTGGCATGATCACAAGAACGATCAAATCTCGAAAGACCGATTGGTTTAGTAGCCTTGGAAACACTAGATATATTCATAAGTTTTACATTACATCATAAAATGAAAAACTACTACAACAACATATTGTCTCCATAATCCACAATCATATCCCCACATAATATCCCTGTAGGTCATTCATAACTTACTTCTTCACTTCCTGGGAAAAATAAAACATAGAAAAGGGGTGAGCTCAAATGCCCAGTACGGATAACAATATAGCGGAAACTTTCATAAATAAGAATAAACATTTAAGGCAATGTATAACTAAAACAAAAGCCTTTTAAATATGAACTTTCAACATGGTATGGCATAAATAAATTGAAATAATTCCATTTAGTTATTCACATGGATATTCTACTAATCGAATAATCACATGCAAAAATCAATAACCACTTTCATAATGTTGGAATGCATAATGCCAGACCATCATAACCACATAGCCAAGGCCTCGTGCCCAGACTACAAATAAGATTTTGTCAAGGCCTTGTTCCAAGACACTAGTTTGTCTCATGAGACCTACCGATGCATCGAGTAGCTATAGCGGGCTCCACCCGTCACTTATTAAGTCCAATGCATTCCCATATGAAAAGGTTTAAACATAACATAAACATTCGTATTAAAACTAGCATACGAAATGTCAATAATTTCACCATAAACTATGAATGGTATAAAAATAGCACATCCACAGTCAAACATATCACAAAACCTTCAATACAATATAGAAGTTTTGTATCATAATAAATCAACTTCAAATAATCTTAAAATCCATCAAAGGATGTTGACATAGATGAAATCAAAATTCTTTTTAAAGATGTATCTCCTTTTATTTTGAAATCATTTAAGATCCATATAAAATAAAACATTTTCTTTGAAAATATTCTTATAAGCTTGTATGGAAAGCTTTGACAATTTTATAATGGCGGAAAATAACCGCACCCGCCGTATAAGTTAAAAAAAACATTCTTACCTCGATTCTGTCGAAAAGGTTAAAAAGGACCTTGTTTTGAAAACGAAGGAAAGATTCCTTTATAAACCTCTTATAAAAAGTCAAACAAGGGTATAAATGACTTTAACCCATATTCTTGTAAATAGTAAAAATGTTTTGAAATACATTTCGAAGAAACATGGATGTGGATGATAAAGAGGTCCCAGTAGATTATTACGTATAAACAACCTTGGATAATGAAGAGGTTGTAAAGTAAACCCTTACCTTGTATTTTTCCTTGGTTGGGGTAGGTTAACCTCCTGTATAATAGTGAAATAATTGTTACTAAATTATACAAGAATCATATACATTAATATGATATCATATATGATCTTTTAATATTGATTTGATAATAATATCTTAGTATTATCGTCGTTTCGGGTGTTAACTAACTCATTTTCTTTATATGTTTTGTT
Organism: Viscum album; assembly: GCA_963277665.1. Classification (NCBI taxonomy): domain Eukaryota; kingdom Viridiplantae; phylum Streptophyta; class Magnoliopsida; order Santalales; family Viscaceae; genus Viscum; species Viscum album. The sequence continues at coordinate 1,818,170,496 of OY728133.1, read as the reverse complement.
ACATAAGTCATGTTTGTTGTATCTTATTCATATCCAGAATGATATAAAGTCCTTAAAAATCATTTTTAAATCATTAAATGATAATTATACTTGAATGGATACGATGGAGAATGAATCTAATCGCGTTCGTGGAGACGGTAGTCCGTACGTACGCACGAACGCTACTTCCATTTAATTTTTATTTTAAAAGAATCGAATCCAAATGATACATAGGTATATTACTATTACAGTATAATATAATATTTTATATATGTTACTTAAGTTCATTAACACCATCCTTTATACGTTCCATGTGTGGTATGAACGAGTCATATCATTTTAAGGGGGCGGTAGTCCGCACTTCCTCAAATGAAATTATCGTATGTATGTACAACATGAAACAAATAATGGTATGAAATAAAATGGAATTACAGAAGCTTATATATAAAATATATATCATTAATATTATATTTAATTACAGTGCCATCATAATGGCCACCATGAGAGGCGGTAAGATGTATTTGAACAATCATCGTTTCGTGAGGCGTTAGTTTGCCATCCACAGAAACATTATGTTCATCATCCATTAGATGGAGTTGTGTGTATGTGTAGTTTGAATCCTTATTATAACAACATCCTAGTATATTGAGTATACTGGTGTTGTTACAAAAGAAAGGAAATAAAAAGAGTTTGGGGGTTTAAGAAGCAAAATAAATGAAAATAATTTAAGAGAAAACGTTACCTTTAATTTAGGTAACTCACTTTGGTTAGAACCAAAGGACTTGTTGAAATTCTTTCTGCCTAAGGGGAAGCTTCAAGGAGGAGGAGAGGGATGTGGGGAGCTTAGTTGGGCAGAGTTTTGACGAGCCAAGTGGCTTGAGAGGTGTGAGGAATGAGTAGAAGTGGTCTCCTTTTATAAGGGAGAGGAGGGGCTCTTTAGGAAAGAGTGAAAGTATTACTTTATAATATAATTATATTCGGTTTATAATGGTCCAAAAATCATTGAGGTCGAAGATAATATGATTCATATTCTAAATAACATCAACCAATAAGAATTGGACAGGTTTTAGATAATATTTTAATCATTATAATATTATTTATTTCAATGATTTATTAATGAGGTAAACATTGCATCATTATTGTGTCATTAATAATTTAACTTATTTGATGTCTAAAAATTATAAATAAAATATCATCATGTAGGAAATCCTTTTAGCTTTCTAATGAATATTTATAATAGAAAATCCAGAATGTATAACCCTATGTAAAAATTGTTCTTCTAAAAGATGTAAGCTTATGCCATTTTTATTTTTATTTTAACTTTATTAATATAATGTGTCCCTACCACATACAAGTGGCTCCAAGGGGTCCCTAAATTGACCCAAGGATGCCCATGGTCGGGTATGTGTCCACCAATAAGGTTAGGACACGTTTTAAGGTAATTTTGTATTATTATAAAATTATTTTTTTAACCCTTATTTACCGGATTTACCCTTTAACCATGGTAAATAAAATATTTACCACAGTAACTATTCAAAATGTCTAAAAATAAAAGTTACCTATTTACACAATTTGAACATCCTGATTCAAAATATGGAATCCATTTTCCTAATTTCAAAACACAGAAGTGGCAGAAATTAATTTAAAATTAATTCTCGCTGTCAAAACAAAAAGCGTGTTTTTAAGAGGTAATAACTATCAAAAGATTGACACTAGTTTATGTTCGGTTTAATTGTAAAATTATGTCCAATGACAAAAATTAAATTAAATGGTAAAAATATATTCTAAATATACTTTAAAAACACTCAAATTAATAATTTATCAATATTAATTATTTTGATTAAAAAAGTTGTTTTTAATTAAAATTTAGTAATTTTCACTATTCATCAAAATATAAAAGTTATCCGAAAAGTACCAAAATTTCACCCTGGGCTAATTTCAATATTCCGAATCCAAAAATGAAGTCCATTTTGAAATATAAAATATATATGATTTCAAAAAGTAGGTATTACTATTCATAACGGCTAGTTTGATTGGTTGTGGCGTGTGTTAAAACTCAAGGTTGTGTACAACACACGCTACTATTTTATTCAAAGGAAAGCGTACCGTGGAAGCTTGGGATGTTTCATTTAAATTTTTTTTGATGTCCCAATTTATTCAGATAGTTTAAAATATTTTATTTAAAAAGGTTTCACTATTAAAGTTGATAAAAGTGCAATACTGAAAATGAATCTGTTCTTGCATTATGACTAAGAAACTCATAATAGGGATTCTAAAATTATAAGGATTATATAAAGTTCAAAATGTTGTTAATACTATTCATAACCTCTTTTAATGGCTTTTTTTTACGTCATGGTGTGATTGAACTCGGTGTTGCGTGTAGTGAAAGTTATTGAATTATTTTTAAGAAATAACACACTATGAAATCCTGGGGTGTTACATTCTCCCCTCCTTCAATAAATTGCATCCTCGCAATTTAAAATAGTTCTTCGAAAATAAAAGGTTGAAAATAGAAAATATCTTTTTGGGAAAACCCACATCGGAAATTAGGTTACTAAAATTTAGTCTTAATATGAGGAAAAGAGAAATGAAAGAGTCACCACCAAATTATGATCTCGATTAGGAGAATATTGGTGGCAATTAGAGACATATAATTGGAGGAAAAACATAAATATTTATAGGTAGTGATTGAGATCATCAATCACAAACAAGTGTATAATTGAGGTCCTTAAATTCATCAATCTATGATGATTTGAAATACCATCGGTTCAACAAAACATAGGGTATTAGGATAACACATTTTTGACGTTTCAAAATATCATAGTTGAAATCCCACATCGAAAAATGAATTAACGAGGCCTCTATTTAAAATAAAGAGTGGAAAGTATGAAGATTACCGAAAATAACACATACTAGGGTTCCATGTAGGAAAATATGGATATGGAAGATAAATCTAACCATCAATTATTTGATGGAGAGTGGTAGAGAACATGGCTATGAAAAGGCCAACAATCCCAAAGCCATGAATTAGTGATGATTTAAGGTACCATCTAGGACAACATTTTTGTTCTATGTTCCTTTTATTAATGTTGAGGAATATATTTATGAGATTGGCTAAGATCATAAAGAGATATACTTACTTTATAATTAGAGTTTTATCCATTAATAAATTTCTACCACAAACTCATCTTTCACTCTAAAAGATAATAGAATGTAATTTTTTTATTTATACTATTCGTACAGGGTTCCAAAATAAATGAATTTATAATTCATCTACCAGATCTTAAAAAAAACAACATTATTTAATCCAGGACATCTCGTGGGCCAGTGGTAGGTGATACACCCTTGTCGCCCTTCGGTTGCGGGTTCAAGTCTCGCAGCCTTGCCGGACGCGACGGGTTGCCGCCCGACCTCTGGGTTGTCCTTTTATGGTAATCCAAAATAATCCAAACTAGAACTATCCAAAATACTTCTATCCAAACTCACAGTCCAACATTTATAAGGAAGGTAAACATAATATAGATCCTTTTTACCCCGTAATATCATATGAATACCTTCATATTGTATTCTTTTAATAAACTGAAACATCTTGAATTACCATATTCCTTATTGATTACATCCATGCTCCCCTATTCCATATAGAATGCTGGATATACTTCATCAATCCAAAAATGTTTTAAACCCCAAAAAAAATGATGGAATATACAAATCATTATTCAGTTTCAAGGTAGTCAAGAATATCCAACATAATTTATCCAAATCAATCATGTATTATTCTAAAATCACTAACTCGGTATCAGAACCATATTATGGTTTATCTTTCTCTCAACCATATATTTTCCAAAAATTTATCCTGCTATTGTGTCACTTTTCTTTGTTCGATACAATCTCAAGTCCTTAATGAAATAGTACTGCAGTACAATCCTTATATACTCCATAATTATTATAACAAGTATATTGTTGATACAACACTCAATTGACATAATCAACATAAGAACTCTAATCATTCCTCTTCATCTGTGGTAGTATCATAACTTGATTATTATCCAATAGCATCATTTGCGGCATAGTCTGATGACTGGGGCATAGGTTCGCGTAGTGTCCAAACTCCTTGCAAATGAAGCATTGTACATTTGAAACCGTTTTCTCACCCTTGCAGTCACGTACTTTGTGCCCTTTTCCTCCACACTTATAACAAACTCCCATTCCTTTCAGGAAAGTTCCAGGGTGTTTCTTCCCACAGTTACCACATATGGGAAAATTCTTCTTTTCCCTCTTCCCTTTATCCATTTTTCTCTCTTCCATCCTTTTCTTCTTTTGCTTCCCTTCAAAGCCATAGGACTCAGTAAACTCTTTACTTATCTTATCAACACATGATATTATTTCTTCATATGATGATAATACATGGGAGACTATTTCTCTTATCAATTCTTGCTTAAGACCATGAAAGATATGATCCTTCCTTCTCTTTGGATCATGTGCATTTCTGGAGTTCTTATTCCTTCTACTGGGCGCCATTTCTAAACAATGGCATAAACTAGATCAGTTTATGAATCAAAATACATAATCTCATACTTATAAAACACTTAACATAAATTGAACTATTTATGGATATAATCCATAATCATAAAAAAATTCTTTGAGGAAGTATATACTCATAAACCCTTCATAATGATTTGTAAGAAAATGAGAGTTATCCTAAGCATATCCCCCGGGAGTGTCGTAACCAAGAGTGCAGCAAGGCCCGTTGTCGTGCACCAGTTCCCGTTCGAGTCTAGCTCAAAGCGGTGTTTTCAGGTTTTACCCCTAGGTACATCTGTGCCAGAGCCGCCTCTACCTGCTCGTATCCAGACAGAGATGTATTGCTCGGAAAACTCACAAAATCTCTACGATACCCAAATTCTAGGAAGTTCTTCTATACTAATCCTGAAAGTTCATCTTAGGTCTACGTGCTCTAATCAGAGTTTATCTAAATCTAGTTTCCAAGGTTTGTACTAAACATCCTCTGATACCAACTGTAACGCCCCGACCCCAGTTACCCAGAGTCGGTGCATTATTACATAACATTGGCATGATCACAAGAACGATCAAATCTCGAAAGACCGATTGGTTTAGTAGCCTTGGAAACACTAGATATATTCATAAGTTTTACATTACATCATAAAATGAAAAACTACTACAACATCATATTGTCTCCATAATCCACAATCATATCCCCACATAATATCCCTGCAGGTCATTCATAACCTACTTCTTCACTTCCTGGGAAAAATAAAACATAGAAAAGGGGTGAGCTCAAATGCCCAGTAAGGATAACAATATAGCGGAAACTTTCATAAATAAGAATAAACATTTAAGGCAATGTATAACTAAAACAAAAGCCTTTTAAATATGAACTTTCAACATGGTATGGAATAAATAAAATGAAATAATTCCATTTAGTTATTCACATGGATATTCTACTAATCGAATAATCACATGCAAAAATCAATAACCACTTTCATAATGTTGGAATGCATAATGCCAGACTATCATAACCACATAGCCAAGGCCTCGTGCCAAGACTACAAATAAGATTTTGTCAAGGCCTTGTGCCAAGACACTAGTTTGTCTCATGAGACCTACCGATGCATCGAGGAGCTATAGCGGGCTCCACCCGTCACTTATTAAGTCCAATGCATTCCCATATGAAAAGGTTTAAACATAACATAAACATTCGTATTAAAACTAGCATACGAAATGTCAATAATTTCACCATAAACTATGAATGGTATAAAAATAGCACATCCACATTCAAACATATCACAAAACCTTCAATACAATATAGAAGTTTTGTATCATAATAAATCAACTTCAAATAATCTTAAAATCTATCAAAGGATGTTGACATAGATGAAATCAAAATTCTTTTTAAAGAAGTATCTCCATTTATTTTGAAATCATTTAAGATCCATATAAAATAAAACATTTTCTTTGAAAATATTCTTATAAGCTTGTATGGAAAGGTTTGAAGATTTTATACCGGCAGAAAATAACCGCACCCGCCGTATAAGTTAAAAAAACATTCTTACCTCGATTCTGTCGAAAAGGATAAAAAGGACCATGTTTTGAAAACGACGGAAATATTCCTTTATAAACCTCTTATAAAAAGTCAAACAAGGGTATAAATGACATTAACCCATATTCTTGTAAATAGTAAAAATGTTTTGAAATACATTTCGAAGAAACATGGATGTGGATGATAAAGAGGTCCCAGTAGATTATTACGTATAAACAACCTTGGATAATGAAGAGGTTGTAAAGTAAACCCTTACCTTGTACATTTACATGGTTGGGGTAGGTTAACCTCCTGTATAATAGTGAAATAATTGTTACTAAATTATACAAGAATCATATACATTAATATGATATCATATATGATCTTTTAATATTGATTTGATAATAATATCTTAGTATTATCGCCGTTTCGGGTGTTAACTTACTCATTTTCTTTATATGTTTTGTTACATAAGTCATGTTTGTTGTATCTTATTCATATCCAGAATGATATCAAGTCCTTAAACATCATTTTTAAATCACTAAATGATAATTATACTTGAATGGATACGATGAAGAATGAATCTAATCGCGTTCGTGGAGACGGTAGTCCGTACGTACGCACGAACGCTACTTCCATTTAATTTTTATTTTAAAAGAATCGAATCCAAATGATACATAGGTATATTACTATTACAGTATAATATAATATTTTATATATGTTACTTAAGTTCATTAACACCATCCTTTATACGTTCCATGTGTGGTATGAACGAGTCATATCATTTTAAGGGGGCGGTAGTCCGCACTTCCTCAAATGAAATTATCGTATGTATATACAACATGAAACGAATAATGGTATGAAATAAAATGGAATTACAGAAGCTTATATATAAAATATATATCATTAATATTATATTTAATTACAGTGCCATCATAATGTCCACCATGAGAGGCGGTAAGATGTATTTGAACAATCATCGTTTCGTGAGGCGTTAGTTTGCCATCCACAGAAACATTATGTTCATAATCCATTAGATGGAGTTGTGTGTATGTGTAGTTTGAATACTTCTTATAACAACATCCTAGTATATTGAGGATACTGGTGTTGTTACAAAAGAAAGGAAATAAAAAGAGTTTGGGGGTTTAAGAAGCAAAATAAATGAAAATAATTTAAGAGAAAACGTTACCTTTAATTTAGGTAACTCACTTTGGTTAGAACCAAAGGACTTGTTGAAATGCTTTCTGCCTAATGGGAAGCTTCAAGGAGGATGAGAGGGATGCGGGGAGCTTAGTTGGGTAGAGTTTGGACGTTCCAAGTTGCTTGAGAGGTGTGAGGAATGAGTAGAAGTGGTCTCCTTTTATAAGGGAGAGGAGGGGCTCTTTAGGAAAGAGTGAAAGTATTACTTTATAATATAATTATATTCGGTTTATAATGGTCCAAAAATCATTGAGGTCGAAGATAAGATGACTCATATTCTAAATAACATCAACCAATAAGAATTGTACAGGTTTTAGATAATATGTTAATCATTATAATATTATTTATTTCAATGATTTATTAATGAGGTAAACATTGCATCATTATTGTGTCATTAATAATTTAACTTATTTGATGTCTAAAAATTATAAATAAAATATCATCATGTAGGAAATCTTTTTAGCTTTCTAATGAATATTTATAATCGAAAATCCAACATGTATAACCCTATGTAAAAATTGTTCTTCTAAAAGATGTAAGCTTATGCCATTTTTATTTTTATTTTAACTTTATTAATATAATGTGTCCCTACCACATACAAGTGGCTCCAAGGGGTCCCCAAATTGACCCATGGATGCCCATGGTCGGGTATGTGTCCACCAATAAGGTTAGGACACGTTTTAGGGTAATTTTGTATTATTATAATATTATTTGTTTAACCCTTATTTACCGGATTTACCCTTTAACCATGGTAAATAAAATATTTACCACAGTAACTATTCAAAATGTCTAAAAATAAAAGTTACCTATTTACACAATTTGAACATCCTGATTCAAAATATGGAATCCATTTTCCTAAATTGAAAACACAGAAGTGGCAGAAATTAATTTAAAATTAATTTCCGCTGTCAAAACAAAAAGCGTGTTTTTAAGAGGTAATAACTATCAAAAGATTGACACTTGTTTATGTTCGGTTTAATTGTAAAATTATGTCCAATGAAAAAAATTAAATTAAATGGTAAAAATATATTCTAAATATAATTTAAAAACACTCAAATTAATAATTTATCAATATTAATTATTTTGATTAAAAAAGTTGTTTTTAATTAAAATTTAGTAATTTTCACTATTCATCAAAATATAAAAGTTATCCGAAAAGTACCAAAATTTCACCCTAGGCTAATTTCGATATTCCGAATCCAAAAATGAAGTCAATTTGGAAATATAAAATATATATGATTTCAAAAAGTAGGTATTACTATTCATAACGGCTAGTTTGATTGGTTGTGGCGTGTGTTAAAACTCAAGGTTGCGTACAACACACGCTACTATTTTATTCAAAGGAAAGCATACCGTGGAAGCTTGGGATGTTTCATTTAAAATTTTTTTTCATGTCCCAATTTATTCATATAGTTTAAAATATTTTATTTAAAAAGGTTTCACTATTAATGTTGATAAAAGTGCAATACTGAAAATGAATCTGTTCTTGCATTATGACTAAGAAACTCATAATAGGGATTCTAAAATTATAAGGATTATATAAAGTTCAAAATGTTGTTAATACTATTCATAACCTCTTTTAATGGCTTTTTTTTGTACGTCATGGTGTGATTGAACTCGGTGTTGCGTGTAGTGCAATTTATTGAATTATTTTTAAGAAATAACACACTATGAAATCCTGGGGTGTTACAAAAAACACCATCAAAATTCCATTGAATCTAGCCTTGATGAACTGCCACATGAATACCATTATCTCACTATGAATCTCATTTTTGGGAAACACCACATTCCCCTTACAATTTTTATTACAAATTAAATGTAACATACTATAGATATGTACATCTAAACTACCCTACAAATGTCATTTCCCATTCACATCATGACAAGAAGGCATATGTTTTTACATACTTGTATTAGGTGAAATTTATATAATGATAAGAAAAATTACTCCTCCAAAATCAACCAAACTCCTTTAAGATTTTATCTTTAAATATAATTGGATTGAATGGTCAGTTCCATTGCCTCTCCCTATCATTGTCCAACTTATTTTGGGGTCCCATTTGAGCCTATAATTAAAATGAGAGTGTCCTTGGAAACCAACCTCTAATAGACCCTAGTTTGAGAGTGGCCTCAATGGTACAAAACACACGATGGGGGGTAAACCATCATATAATCAATGAATATAGTAACAAAAAGGTGATAAAAACCCTAATTTATATAAACTAGGATTAAAAAAATACCAGAGTGCCAAAATATTCTCATAAAAATAAAAAAACTATGATATAAAACTATTAATTTACATGGAAGAAATTTTTTTCCATACCCAAGGTGAAAGATATTACAATCAATAATGGACGCCAAAATCACCCTAAGAATATGAAAATAGGTTATAATATTTATTTTTGTGAAAATAAAATGTATAATCAGTGCAACCATACTCAAGATCTATTATTTATACATTCATGGTAAATACTAATACATAAGTGAATACACATTAGAATCAGTGCCTATCATGTAAAAACCACCAAACCTCATTGTGGCTCTCTAAAAAAATATTACATCAATGAGTGATAAAATAATATATAAATAGAATCCACAAAGAATCTAATTCCCCGCATTTTTTTAATGACCACTCCCCGACCTTAAACATATAATGAACCCAAACCTTATTAAATTTTTTTTTCATTCTATATCTCATACAAAAACCATAAAATAATCATATCCATATCATTCATAGTATCACATATCCACTAACCCATATCACATCTTTTCTTTACACAATATATTTGGTACATTAGCCATAACATAAATTAAATAAATCAAATTCCTTACTACTACCATGAAAGACCCCATAAAATGTAATATTATCTTATCCAATACCCCTTCAGTTTTTTAAGATTACTATGTACCTCCCCATCTATTCCCTATTATATTTTATAGTACATCAAGTACCTATCATATAAATAATACCATTGAGGGTCTTCCAGAACACCACAATCCGTGGTTGTATGATCCTACCTACATCGATCAATTGCATCTTAGGATACACAAAGAAGGGGTAGCTGGGAAGATGTATTAGTCAGGTATATATTTTCATTCCAAATTAAATATTGATAAAAACATCCATGACTCAACCCATGTTGGGGATTCATAAGGGTGTCCAAATTGGGTTGTGTGTTTATAATAATTTCAAGTAATTTATATGTTTAGGAATGTACACACACAATACAATCCTAATTGGTCTACTCTAATAGTATTACAAAATCTCACTGAAATCACTGTACAACTGTCTCCATACCCCACTACCACTTCTAACTATTACACCCATACAAGTCCCCACTCCTTCGAAAGACTAACACCCATATAATTTAGAAATTCCCACACTCTTACATTATGATTTTTTAAAATATATAAGTTTCTATATAATTTAAATTCACTAAAACATTGAAATTTTATTAAGAAAACAATTTTTCATGAAAGTAATAACCCAAATATATTACATGAAGCATAAAATTTCATACCATATTAGAAATTATCAAGCTATTCCAGATAAGCTTTTAATTATTTGAATTATTAAACTTATGTAAGATCCATGTTATAGAGATACATTCAAATTGAGGTCATCTTTTATAAGTTCCTTGAAGTGGTTGTTCACCATATCCCATGTCTAAATATATTTCCCCAGACTTAACTCCCCATGTTCATTTCCTGAGCCCCAGTCATTTTCTTCCAATATATTTTCTCTTCATTAACATCTTGTCAAATTGATCTATAATAAAATATATTATAATATAATGTTGAGACATTTATATAAAAACATTTAACTAAAATATAATCCTTATAAAATAGAAAAATTTTAATACTAAAATACTTCTTCCTTGTTTCCTTCTAGAATCCATAAATTTTTTGCAGAATCCAACTATCGGTTAGCGTCCTTTGAACATCCAAAAAAATTATACTCATGCTTATATCTACCTACCTAATCCTCATCACTATGAGAAGTAGATGGATCCTCATGAATTCTACATTCATGAACAACCACTAGATCTTTCCAAGCTTGACATCATATTTTCTTAGTTTTCTGGATGAACTAGGGACCATGGGATTTAGAATATAGGTTAAATGACTATATTGCTCTGTTTTATTTCTTTTGGTTGACTGGAAAATTTCTATTAAAAAATTTCATGCTTAATGTTACCTGAGAAGAACCCAACATCCATTGATATTTCTCACACTATGAAGCTGATTTGGAGTCGGTCTTTTTGTCACTTTGTTGAAGGTCCCCCTAGGTCTTAGACCAGGCCTTCTTCCTCTTCAATTTTGGAACGACTGACTTCCACCATTTATGATCACTTTCTTCTTCATTACAGTCATAGTATGAACCCACAATATCAAAAAAATAATAAAAATTACAAATATTAAGTGTCTTAGTAGTATTTATGATACTTTTTTAACCACTACATTCACCCAACCTTCACATGAAGAAAATGTGACCAACTTTTATCCTTCAAGTGTCATGAATCCCCAATTCTAAAAACAAGCATCAAAATTGGGATTCATAGATCCTGAAACTATGGCATTAAATGCAGTACATCTATTATGTATCATTTCATAGAAAATATTCACCACACCTACTTCCATAGAGGGTGTTGTAGGCTGGGAATCCCCTCCCCTCAGGATGGTATAAATATAATCTATAAATTTCCATCCATTTCCTAACACCATTTAATCATAATATATAATCACATTAGATGTATCTGATCCAGGGTCATGAGAACACACAATAATAAATGGATATGTAATAAAACTATTCTTGTAATTTACCTTATAAATAGCCTATAATTCATGATTTTCAGTCTATATCTTCCTCAAACAAAGATAAAAATCATTCTTATAGTGAACTAAATGAAAAGGTGATCATAAATAGTTTATTAATGTCTCTAACACCACTTCTATATGGAATCTGGGTTCTTCATACACCTCAATACACAGAAAATCCATAGAAGGCTTAAACACATCAATTTTCACACAACATTTAGGGTAAATATGGCGATGTAGGGATCCCATGTGGTTATTAAAATCCCAAAATTCCGGATGATATTTCCCAACATTTATAAGATAGATGGGGTTTTAAGGGAAATGATAATCTTAGGAAACATACTAATATAACCATGGTTGGGGAATCCTGATTCCAAGGAAATTCTTATCCACATCCTAAGATGGAGAAGTGATATCACTAGCTTGACTATAAACACTTAGACCACGAATAGGGAAGGTCATCTTAATTAGAGAATGAAACTATGAAGTGGAGAGGATACGACAACCCAAAAGTGACTCTCTTGTTCAGATAACGTGATTCTTTGATGAATTTATCGAATTAGTCAAGAAAGGGACGTCTTCACCTGAGATGAGCCACCTAAGAGAGGATAAAGAGTTCTAATGCCTCAATGAATTTTCTGAGGGATTGGTTATGAATTAATCCCCCATGGTGGATAGAGGGGACCTTTAGGATAAAGTGGATGTTTGAAAAAATGTTTACAATGACATGGTTGGTAAAGTGATAGAAGGAATTTGGAGACCCCCTTCCCTGTGGAGAAGGGATGCCAGCTAGAGTGGTCATATCCTCCACCCCAACCAAGAATCACAAGGCATACAAGAATTCCATAAAAAATATATTCAGTTGGATGAGGATACCATCCAATAATATATTCAATTAAATATTTGCTAATAAATCATTCATGTTCTCACCATATTTACTAACAACTATAAAAAACATTTAAAGAAACAATATATCAATTTTATCCATAAGGTTATTCAATTACCGTTAAAATAATTTCATATTCATAATAACAATCAATAATTTTTCAACCAAGGAGCAAAAAAAATCCCACATCAAACATTAATGTCATTATCTTCAAAACAATATTCATTCCAAAATGCCAAACATGGAATAGAATATGTTTCTCTATTATATATTCCACAACCTCAGCCATATCTAATTATTCCACCCCTAGAATCTATCATATCACCCACTATATAAAACTCTTGAATAATACCATAACAATCATAAATTAACATTCACAAAAATAATCATTAACACAATACACAAAAATGATTTTAACATCATGTTATTCTACGTTCCACCATATTTGAGTATATTTCCATATCAATTTCATTATTTTACAAAAAAAATTATTTAAATACATTTGGGATTATAATTATTTGAATTTTTAATCCAATAAGTGAAACTTGTAATTTCCACACATTTACCAACAAAAACAATGATTTTTAAAATTGGTAGAAAATAACCCCCATGTTAGAGAAAAATATTATAAAAAAAGGAAAATATACAAGAATCAACTTATACTCTAAAATTTTACTTATTCTTGATCCTGATCAAAATTAGATCAAATCATAATAATCATCTAAATAAAAAATAATTATAATCCCCTAATTTATAAAGTATTAGTTTTTCATTCCTCAGCCTAAAAAATGCTTTAATAGTTATTATTCAAGAAAAATATTTAGAAGATATAAACTCAATTCCTAAATAGAACAAAGAAATTATAAAATATCTAAAATATATCCATATTCATTAGTTAATCACCATAAAACCACCCAATATATTTACTATCACAAATATAACCTTCTCTGAGAAAATATATGGAACAAACTAGTAGGAAAGTGATGAATCACTCACATTGGATGAAAGAATCATTGATATTATTGGATTAATTAATTAATGTTCTTAAATGGGGGTCAAGACACTCCAAAATTTCAATATAGGTTATGCATAAATTGATAAAAAAATAAGGTTTTCTTGGATAAATAATGTTATTTTACATATTTATATATGTAATGGAAAAATCCTGATTAGGAACGATATGAAATTTTTATTCCATTCCAATAAAAATAATACTCAAATGTAGAGATTAAAAATTTTATTAAATAGAGGAAATTCTATATCCATAAATGATTTAAAATTCAGGCTACAAATACTCAAATTCGCATCCACTTTAAACACATTCAATGAATCTGATCCTATTAAACTAGAAAAATTTCATTCCATGATTCACACCAACTCATTATGACATAAAAAAAGATATAGTAATAGAGAAACCAACAATAATATCATCATTATATGGTAGTTAGATAATTTTGGGAATGACTTCATCACAAACTAAGTAAAATCATCCACCCAAATAATTATCCATGATGCTTACGACCACTATTTTGAGCACATCCATAAAAAATCTTCATCTTAATAGAACACATTTCACTATGGAATAAATTTCATTCAGAAAGGGTAAAAACTAAAAAAACACAACTATTTAAAATTAATATTCAGGATATGATAAAATATTAGTGTTGTGACAAACTGTTCCCAACAAAAAATATAGCCCTAATAAAAACCACTCTTCCTCTATGCTCAACCCAATAACTCCAACTCCCAAAAATATAGTGCACCAAGATGAAATTATCTAGGTTTATTTATCCAATAATTATTAAACATTTTTTATCCTTGATAATAAAAAAATCCTATAAGTTAATCAAGATACACAACCAACCAAGGAATCGCTAAGAGATACTTCTCAAATGGGATGAAGCCGCTCCAAAATGATGAAACAATAAGAATATATTATATGATGAAATCAACCATAAGAATTTACATCATTAAATTAAATTTTATAGAAAAATCTAATAAAAAATAAAAAAAACTACATAAAAACAACTTGGGATACAGAACATGCATCATTATCTCTCCTTCACACAAAGTCTCCACCATTACACTATTACTCTAAAAGATGTAAACAAAAGGAATAAAATACCAATGTTATAGTTTATTTTAAAATTCCTGAATCTCAATGGTCCACTATAAAAAAATTTCATCATCCCTAAAATATTAATCTCCTCAACCAATAATTTGAGAAATGTTGAGTCAATAAGGTTTTTTATGACTTTTCCATTCTTTCATGTTGGGAGAGATTATTGATTCAATGAGGTTTCCTTATGACTGTACGATTCCTTTATATTTGTAAAATCATAAACACCATATCATTAAGAAAACTCCATTTTCCTTCAGATTTCCCTTAATAAGGAAAAAAATTCCCAAGGAAAATCTATCCTAACCATGTTTTCATTGTTCCTGTCTTAATACAACAAATTTTTACTTCTAGGTGAAAAATTAAGTTTAACATATAAAATCTCAGAATTCTATAAATACTTAAATATAGAGAATTCAATTTTAAGGATTTGAATTCGAGTTCTGAATTCTATGAATTCAGAATCTGAACATTCTATGATCGAACTCCGAATTATTCGAATTCAGAATCTAAACTTTCTGATTTCAGACTCCAAATTCTCTGAAATCAGATTCCGAACATTCTGAGTTGAGACTGTAAATTCATTTAATTCAGACACCAAATTCTTATGGAATCAGACTCCGAATTCTTATGCATTCAAAATCCAAATATCAATAAAATTCAGACTCTAGAATTATTTAGAATTCTAATTCTGTATTCCTGAGAAACTGAATCTGAATATCCTTGTAATTTAGAATTTGAAGGTTAACTTTCTTAGATTCCAAATTTTATTTTTCCTTAGACATTTCTATTTGCGTTATAAAATGATTTCATGTATTCAGTTACTAACTAAACGTTGTTTGAGGGAAACTTGTAATGGTCCCTCCAAAATTCAATGAAAAATATGACCATTAGAGGATAGAGCTGACCGTTGAAGATGTACCTATAAATTGGATCTCATTTGAAAGATTTCATAACCTTGACATATTTAATGACCAATTATATGACACTATAAATTATATGATGTTGAAGTGTTTTCTAGAGAGTTAGTCTCTTTCAACTCTCAGTGATTATTTTGGATGTTGTGAAGAACATGTTTGGGTGTAAACAACTTGTTTAGACTTGCCTATTGCAGACTCTGATCATACTGATCGTGGGATTCCAGGTTTGGAAGACAGAGGTTCTGATTTCCATCTAAATTGAGGGCTTATGGGGATGACAAGACAAATTCTGATCTTCTGATTAATGGCTTACCTGGGTTTGGTTAAGAAAGACTTTCTTTAAAGTTTAAATCAAGGGACCATTATCCAAGGTTTTTGAATACTCTACTCTTCAGGTTAAAAGATTTCTATACATGTTTTGACTACTATTTCAAATTTGTTTTCCATTGTATTTTTGTTTTTAAGGAAAGTATAACTATCTGATACATTCTTATAATTTTACTCTAATTAAATAATGTTCTATACAATTTTAGGTAGAATCCTTATTTTTTAATCTTTTATTATGTTTCATTTCAGGAACTAAATTCTCAGAATCTCTTTATTGGAACTACATTTCCAGAATCGATAAATTTTGTAGAACATAGAGGTTTTGTAAATTTACCATGTTTAACCTTGTCAAATAATGTAAAGGTTTCTAACCAACTTTAAAAGTTCACAAATAATTTTTAATGTATACAATTCACCCCCCTCTTGTATATTGAGCATCTACATAATCATTTTGATCCTATATTTGGTATCAGAGAAGGTCTCTAAAATACATATATTCACATATAACTTTTCATGCTCATATTTTTAATTGTTCTATTTTTTCCGTTCTAAGGATATTTTTATCCTTTTTTACAATCATTTATTACTTACAAGTTTGTGTGGAGTAATTTCTCTAAATATGGAAGGAATGACTATTGGATCAATTGACAATATTACACCTAATAGACCACCTATTTTTGTTGTGAATGATTACAAATACAGGAGAGATCATATAAAGACTTTTGTCATTGACACTGGAATGGACAGAATTGTAATGCTTACTGGATTTTTCAAGATTATTGATAAGGAAGTTAGAAATTTCACGATTCAAGAGTAGTCAGAATATCAACTTAACTATATGGTATGCAATACTTTGTTGTGTTCCATGAATAGGAATATATATAGCCAGATTTATTCTTGTGAATCCACCAATCGTATTTGGAAGAAACTTGAAGTTACACATTTTGGTTCTTCCAATGTTATTGAAACCAGAAGACCTATTCACAGTGTAGAGTACCATGGTTTTTGTTTTCCTTTTGGGGAAGTTAGATGTAAGGTATAAAAGAGATTTATTACTATTGTCAATAGCTTACAATCTGTGGGTGTAAAAGGTTTGGATGATGGGGAACTTGTTGAAAAGTTTATAGACATCATTCCAAATGAGTGAGAATCTAAGAGAACAGCCATTGATGAGAATAGAAATGTCTCACAAATTACTCTTGATGAACTTTTTGGAACTCTTCTCCAAAAAGAGACTAGAATGAAGAAAAATATTGATAATGTCTTGATTAAGAATATGAATAGAGGTGTAACTTCTACAACTAGTTCAAAACATGTGAAACCCAAGACTCCTGAGAGGGTTACAATATCAAAATCCAAGAAGGTAGTTGTTCAATATGAATCTAGCGAAAGTTAACATTCTGACAATGAACTAGGTAATCTTTCTTGAGAGATGAATAAGATAGTTGGGAAACAGAACCTTCAGTATATATATTAAAAGAAATATGGAAAAGATAAGAAAGATAGAGAAATTACATGCTCTGAATGTAAAAGAACTGGTCATATCAGACCTAATTTACCCTTACTTAAGAAAAGAGGCAAGAAGGATAGGAATTATAAGAGAAACAAGAAGAAGTAATATAGATCAAAACATAACAATGTCCTAAAATCCAATAACACATGCAGTAACTGGGGTATAGATTATTTTAATGATTCCTCAGATTATGAAAATTTTGGGAAAAAGGATATTGGTTTAATAGCATGAGAACCATTTCAAAATCAATGTTTTATGGCTAATGTACAAACTAGTGAATCCTTAACCAATATGTCTTTGAGTGAAATTTTTTCTAATAACGATTTTTCTTTATATGACTAATCATCTTCATCAGAAAATGATAATGATTTTCCTTCCTTTGAGAAAGTTTTTACGATTTTATGTTTCTAAAAATAATAAATTTTTTTGTTTCAAAGAAATACAAAAAAGTAAATTCTATAAAATTTATTTTATCTATTGAAATTTCAGATCTTACCAAAAATATTGATATGAAAAATGATGTTTCAGAAAATACTTCTATGAAACGTGAGGCTGAAAATTCTGAGAAGATTACTATTTCTATGGATATTAATAACCTATTTTTAGAAAAAACATGTTTTGGAGGATAAACATAACTCTAAGTCCATTGTTCCATAGGATAGGAATTTATTCCTTAGACTAATGTCTGATATCATTTCCTTGATGAAACTTCTGCCAAGTTTTACTTCTGGTAACGAAAACTTTAACAAGATGTATTTTCAGATCCGACCTCATGGTAATAATAAAGTATTAGGTTATTCTCATGAAAAACCTTTTTTTATAAATAGTTATTATGTTCCTCCTAGAGCCCCTTTTTTTACTAAATTTAAAAGTGTTGGGAATTGGAAGAATGAATTTTCTCTAAATATTATACAATCATTTGGGTTTCATAAAGAATATTTTTATAGACAAATTTGGATACCCAAAATTTTATTGCCTAATAATTCCGGATATAAGAATGATTGGATTTCGAAAGTATAACTCTCTTATTTTTAGAAAAATAAAGAAAGTACAAACAAAAACCCATTGTACAAGGATAATGGATGTTCCCAATATATAACCGGTAACAAAAACATCGTTGAAAATATTGTCAAGATGAAATGAGGAAATGTAAATTTTGGAGCCAATGCAAATAAAGAAATTATCGGTATATGCAACATTGTTCTTCATGGAGAAATATTGATTTTAAAATTTTTATTTGCTAAAGGTCTTAGTAACAACCTCATTAGCATAAGAAAATTATGTGATGATGGTTACCTTGTATATTTTAGGAGTGAAAAGTTCTTAGTACACTATTCCATGGAAGATTTTATTCGTTCTTCTCCTAGGCAAGAGAATGTTTATATACTAAACATAGATGACTGTTGGGTCCTGACCTACCTTTCCTTAATGCAATGGAATATCTTTCTTGGTTGTGGCATAGATGGTTATGACATTGTAACCTTAGGAACCTATGAAAAATCTCTACAAAAAGACGATTTAAGGATCTACCAGATCATAGATTGGATTATTCAAATGTTTTTGATCCTTGTGAATATGGTAAGCAACATAAATCAATTTTTAAATTAGTTGGTGACATATCAAACATTGATTCATTAATGTTAGTACATATGGATCTTTTTGTTCCAATATAAACTGGATGCATTGGAGTCAAATATTATGTATTTTTATTAGTTAATTATTACACAATATTTACATGGGTCAATTTTCTAGAAAAGAAATCTGATATTTTTTCATAATTCATAATTTTTATAACTCAAGTTAAAAATGAGAAAAACCTTCCCTTAATAACAATTCATAGTTGTCTTGGAGGATAATTTCAAAATTCTGATTATGAAACCTTTTGTATTAGAAAAGGATTTACTCATAACATCTCAGCACCCAAAACAACTCAACAAAATGGTGTTGTTGAAAGAAGAAATAGAATTCTTCAGGAGATAACAAGAACCATGTTTAGTGAATATACGGTAGCCAAGAATTTTTGGGATGAAGCTGTACGAACATCTTGTTATACTATAAATCAGGTTTTGATTAGTCCTTTTCTTAATAAAACTCTTTATGAGTTATGGTATGTTAGAAAACCTAGACTTTCATACTTCAAAGTTTTTGGTTTCAAAGTATTCCTTATAAACACTAATGATAATATACAAAAATTCACACCAATATCAGATGAAGGAATTTTGTAAGGATACTCCACACTTTCTAATTCTTATAGAGTTTTCAATAAAAATACTAGTACTATTGAAGAAACGGTACATTTCAAATTTGATGAAACAAATCCTTTTTTTAAACAACCTCAACTAAAATATTCAGAATTTTTTTCATAAACTGATTATCACCTTTTTCTAGAAGATCCTCTGATAAGGAAAATGTTCAAGAAAATATTTTGGAAGCATTTACCCCAGAAGACATCATACCCTATGTTGATGAACAGGTTTTACAAAACCCAAATCAGTAGTACCAAAAGTCTCATCCCAATTATTGTATCACTGGTGATGTAAACCAATCTGGAAGGATAGGAAGCTCCTTATGAAATGAAGTAGAACATATAGAACTCCTTTCCCAATTAGAAACAAAAATCATTGATGAAGCTTTAGGTGATAATGATTGGATAAGATCCATGAAAGATGAGCGAAATGAATTCGAAAGGAAGAAAGTCGTGACCTTGGTGGAATGTCCTGAGGAAACATTTGTTGTCAGAGTAATGGGTCTTCAGAAGTAAGCGTGATGAAAATGGAATCATATTATGAAATAAATCCAGATTGGTTGCTAAAGCCTATAATAAACAAGAGGGATTGGTATAGGAATAAACACATGCTTCACTAGCTAGATTTTAATCTATTCATATTCTACTTGCCTTTGCAGCATTCTTCAATTTCAAACTTTCTAAAATGGATGTTAAATATCATTTCATAAATGTTTTTATTCAAGAGGAAGTTTTTGTTGAACAACCTCTTGGTTTTAAAGATACAAATGTTCATGAACATGTTTACAAACTTACCAAAGCTTCGTATGGACTTATGCAAGCCCCTCGAGCATGGTATGATAGACTTACATTATTTTTGCTTCAAAATATTTATGTTAAATAAATGATGATCCAACTATTATTATAATTAAATAATATAAAAATATATTGATCGTTCAAATTTATGTTGATTACATTATATTTGGTTCTACTCAACAATGTTTAACTGATTACTTAGTGGGTATAATGAAATATGTGTTTGAAATGAGTATGATGGGTGAGTTATCATTTTTCCTTGTTTTTCAAATTTCTCAAAAAAAAGAAGGAATCTATATATCCCAACATAATCATATTAATGATCATCTTATATAGTATGGATATGACATCACTAATAGTATAAGTACTACAATTGGTACTTCAAATTCACTTGATCTAGAAGATGTTGGGAAATGAGTAGATCATTAATCTTTTAGATGTATTATAGGAAGTCTAATTCACTTGACAACTAGTCCTCCAGACATAATGTTATCAGTATGATCATGTGAAAGATATCAATCCAATCCAAAGGAATCTCATTTAAAGGCAGTGAAAAGTATTTTTTGCTACTTAATGGGAACCATGGATCTAGGAATCTTTTACTCTTCTTGAAATGATTTTGTTTTAAAGAGTTTTCCAGATGCTGATTTTGTTGGATGTAGAATGGATAGGAAAGTACATCCGGAACTTGTCATTTATTTATAAATTCATTAGTTTCTCTATATTGCAAAAAGAAAGACTCAGTATCACTTTCCACTACTAAAACCGAATATGTAACAGCTGGAAATTGTTTTGCTCAGGTGTTGTGGATGCAACACACACTCACAGACTAAGGTATTAGTTTTACAAAAACACAAATATTGTGTCATAATACTAGTTATATTACATTATGTAAGAACCATTCACATCAATCTCATGCAAAAGAAATAGATATTAGGCATCACTTTCTTATGGATCACACACAAATAAGTGATATCATTCATCAATTTATCAGAACATATGATCAACTTGAAGTTATTTTCACAAAATATTGACCCTCTGATAGATTTGAATACATTAAATAGAAGTCAGAAATGATAATCATAAGGTAAAACTCTATTTAACTTCATATTGAAACTAATCTCGATACAGTAAGGAAATCCTTTTCATAGGGGGAGTGCATTTTTTAGTTAGATTCTAAAATATTTCATATAAATTTTTTTTGTAGTCTAAAATTTCTTGTAGTATAAATTATTCATAGTAAAATAAATTTAGAAGTCTTAGTATTTTTTTAATGAAGATTTTTCATACATATATTTTCGTAATGAAAATTTTCGTACTTTGGTTTTTGTATTTAAAATGTTCATACCTTAAAGTTTTGTAATATGTTTTTTCTTAATAATTATTTTCATAGTCAAAGTTTTCGTAATAAAATTTTTCTGAATCTGAAGCTCTTGAAGAAGAATTTTCCCCATTACGAATAATCTTCCTAGCTATCCAGATGGTATGTTTCCTTTCTCAAATTTTCATAATCATCATTAATATGATGGTATTTTTAAATTTTTGTATTCAATTATTCTTTGATTTTAATGGTTTTTATTAAAAAACCTCAAAAATCTGATTCTATCAAAATTTTCATCTGGACATCATTCGAAACAATATATTTGATCAGATGCATTCTCAACCATTGCATTGAGTATAGAATCTTAACTGTCACCTCAAACTCTAATATAACGGACCCCCCCGATGGTTTTCCCACATCAAAACTAAATCTTGTGCATGATAAAGCTCTGCCCTCCTACATAAGATCATTCTGAACTTCTCAGATCATGATTAATTCTGAATGTATTTTGAAGTCTCCTCTCATAAAGATATTTCAAATGTCAAGCCAATATCTGAATGAAATATATACAGAGAAAGGTTAGTGTATCCAATGTTTTTTGTGATGTACAATTCCATTATCTCCATGAATATAAATCTCAATTGAAGGGAAAGTGTTTTCCTTTCAAAACTAAAATCCCATTTTATTTTATGCGGATTTTCTATTAGAATTCTATAAGACATTAGTTTTCTTCACGGAAGAAGGAAGGAGTATGTTTTTCTTCTTGTTCTATGTAATAACTTATTCGCTTTCCTACACCAAGGCTGCAAGCTTGGTTAGTATCCCATATGAAGGGGAAGCTGAGTTCTATTCTCGTAAGCATTCTGATGTTCAAGGAAATTTCGATAAGGTGAAGTCCATGGCATGTATT
Organism: Viscum album; assembly: GCA_963277665.1. Taxonomy (NCBI): domain Eukaryota; kingdom Viridiplantae; phylum Streptophyta; class Magnoliopsida; order Santalales; family Viscaceae; genus Viscum; species Viscum album. Next base: position 1,818,147,426 of record OY728133.1, on the reverse strand, counting down.
GGCCTTTCAGAGGCAAAGACTCCAAATATTATTCACCTGACTACAAATTATCAGATTCATGAATTATGGGTTCAAGGATTTATCATGTCGAGAAAAGGAGACAAGGATACTTTGAAGAAGAGTGATATGCACACCCTAGATTTCATTGTAATCCAATGGATAATAAACTTTTTCAAAACTATTATTGTTATGGTTGAGAAGATAATGAATGGAAATATGAAGGCTTAGATTATAATGTACTCAGCCATTCTCTCAAAAATTATAGTTCAATGCCTAGAATCTATTAAAATTCCCTACAGATCTATGTCAAGGAATTGTGAAGTCATGTTGTTGAGTGATGATACTCTAAGAAGGATAAAAGTTTGATTTTCCATAGAATCCAAAAAAAATTATGATTTGCCTAAGGAGGAGGCAGAAGCCATACCGAAGAAACCGGAAGTGGATGAGACTTCCAAAAAGGGTGGAAGGAAGAGGAAGTTAAAGGAAGTAGAGGAGAAGGGAAAACCCCAATTGCTAAGGAAACCTTATCTGCTCCACCGAAGCCAAAGAAAAAAAAATCTTACCTGGATGATGTCATAGATAAATGGAGAGAAGAGAAGAAAAATCTAAAATAAGGGTATCCTAAGTTTGGAATGGATCCTACTGAAGAAAAATCTCTTAAAGAAAAGGTAGTAGAAGAGCTGGAGAGGCAAGAGAAATAAAATAAACAAAAGACAAAGTTGTCTGAGGCAGAGATAGTGCAATCACTTATGAAGTCCATAGAGAATGCATCTAAGAACATTCCAATTCCTGAATTCTTCCAGATTGAATCATTACCATAGAATCTGGGAAAGCATTTTGTAATTCTGGGAAAACATTAAGAAAAAGTTGATCAAGAAAAAGAATTAGAAGAAAAAGAAGAAGAATGTAGTGTTGATACTGAATATATGATAAAAAATGTTGTGGATTTTGATGAGAAAGAAAGCCTATAAGAAAAATTATCATTCCAAACCTCTTAAGCAGAATCTTCAAAGCTTGTAACTCATGGGAAATATGAAGTGAATGGTGGAGACGAAGTTGAAAAATCATGTGAAGAAGAAAGCATCAATAGAGATTTCATTCATCCAGAGGATGGTGAAGCAGGATGAGAATAATAAGAGATTGATGAAGGCAAAATGGTTTAGATATCTGATAGTGTGCACGAATCTCCTGACCAAGAGGAACCCATTCTGAAGAATGATAAAGGAAAAAAAGAGGTTTTTGATACACCTACCAAGGATGCGATAAAGAAGAATAATGTTGGTTGATCTTCAAATAGGAATAATATTGAGATAGAAAAATAATCCTCACAAAGAAAAATCTATGATTTAGAATCATCTTCTATGGGACATGATTTCATAGTCCAATCCTTATAGAAGCTTATTGGCACTATCACAATATTTCCTAACATTGACTCGAGATTCCAAATGCTTCAACATTCCTCATATCAAAATTCAGATTTAGTATCCATAGTGATGGATAAGTGTATCAAGCATGAGGTAGATTTTAAAACATTTTTTATAAAGTACAAACCCCACAGAAGATCTTACAAGAAGATGACCAGTTTTTTATAGAAAACTATAGAAGACATGAGAATTATTTATGAGTTCCAATAAATTGTAAAGGATGCATTTGACACCAAATATGTGAAAATCAAGGATCTCAAAAATAGTATTAATAAAAATATCAATCTAGAATCGAATTATCATATTCATGAAGTGAATGATCTAAATGAGAAGTTCTATTCAGTTTCTCAAAGCTGGACAAGAGAAAGGGACCTCATGATTGAGATATAAGAAAATATTTCTTAGAAGGAAGAAGCCTTGATGGCTCAAGAAATGGTTTATAAGGATCAGGAAGAAAGAATCAAAGCCTTGGAAAAGAAAACTGAAGATCAGGATCATCATCTCAAATGATCAGAGTAATATCACAAAGAACTCAAGAAGTTAAAAAATATAGTAAAGAAGTTGATGTCGAATGAGAAAGAAGGATAATGTTATTCAATTCTGATATTTTTTTTATTCCATTCTTTTATAAATTTTTTCAATTGTAATTAAATTTTGGGTTTCTCTTTATGTTGTTGTTTCTCTAGTACTAATATTTCAGGTACCACATTTTCTTTTCTATTCCCTATATTCCTTTTTGAAAATCACAATGGGGGAGAAATGAATGAAAAAAAGAATATGAAGTAAAAAAAGATATTTTTCTAGGTAAGGGGGGTTTATCTAAGGGGGAGTTATAATCCAAAGAGGTTTTTTTATGTAATAAAATGATAATTCTCAATACGGAAATCAAGAATAAGATACTTAGTTTTTCCAATGACTAAGGGGGAGTTAGTCGTATTTATCATTTCCCATGTGTTATGGGAGATATGTTTTATTTACAAGTCCATAAAATTTCTAATTCCTTATATATATTTTTCGAAAGGTTGTTTGTGATTTCGAAAAAGGGGGAGATTGTTGAGTCAATCAGGTTTCATTATTAATTTTCTATTCCATTATGTTTGGGGAGATTACTAAGTCAATACGGTTTCCATATTACTCTACCATTCATTTATGTTTTTAAAATCACAAACACCTTATCTTTAGGAAAACTCCATTTTACATAAGACTTCCCTTAATAAGGAAAAATTTCATTCCCCAAGGGAAACTTATCCTTCCAATGTTTTCATTATTCTTGTGATAATCCAACAAATTTTTACTTCTATGTGTAAAATTCGGTTTCACATATAAAATTTCTGAATTGTATAAATATTTAGATATAGAGCATTCTGTTTTCAGGATTTGAATTATGGTTCAGAATTCTTTGAATTCAGTCTTCGATCTTTCTATGTTCAGACTAAAAATTCATTGAATTTAGACTCCAAATTTTTTTGAATTTAGACTCCAAATTCTTATGAATTTAGACTTTGAATTCTTATGAATTCAGAATCCATAATTATTTCATATTCTGATTCCGAATTTTTGGGAAACAAAATCTGAATATCCTTATAATTTGGACAGTAAAAGTTAATTTTCTTAGATTCCGAATTTAATTTTTCCAAAGACTCTCCTATTTGAGTTATAAAATGATGTCGTGCATTCAGTTACTAACTAACCGTTGTTTGAGTGACACATGTACCAATCCCTTTGATATTAATGACAAATATGACCATTGGAGGAGGGATCCGACCGTTGAAGATGTACCTATATATAGGAGCTCTTTTGAAAGAGTTCATAACCTTGAAAACTTTGAGGAATATTTCTATGACTCTAGATATTAAATGTTGTTGAAGTATTTTCTAGAGAGAGAGAGGCTCTTTAAACTCTAAGTGCATCGTGTGGATGTTGTGAACAACATTTTCGAGTGTGAACAACTTTTTTAGACATGCCTCGTGCAGACACTGATCAGGATGATCATGGGAGTTTATGTTTGGAAGACATAGGTTTTGATTTACTTCTAAATCGAGGGCTTTCGGGGATAGCAATACAGATATCAATCTTCGTATTGAGGGCTTTCCTAGGTGTGGGTAAGACAGACATTATTGAATGTATAAATCAAGGGACCTTTATCCAAGGTTGTCAGATACCCTACTATTTGGGTTAAAAGATTTCTATACTTGTTTCTTGTACTATTTCTAGTTTGTTTTCCACTAAATTTTGGTTGTTATAGAATGTATAACTATCTTATACATTCTTATACTTGTACTCTGATTATATATGGTTCTATACACTTTAATGTAGAATCAATGTTTTTTAAACATTTTTTAAGTTTCATTTCTAGAACTACAATTCAAGAATCTCCTTTTTATAACAACATTTCAGGAATCAATAATGTTTATTGAACATAGAGGTTTTGTAAATTTTCATTATTAAACCATGTTAAACAATAGAAAGGTTTCTAACCAACTCTAAATGTCCCCCATGATTTTTTAATATATAAAATTCACCCACCACTTGTATATTGAGAATCTACATCATCATTTCAATCCTATAATAACCATCATAAATATATCAATTATGTAATGAAAAATTGGAATAAATTAGGAACCTGGTCTAACTGTTGGGGAGGATCAAATCGATATAGAACCCAAATTAAACATTAAAACATGATGAAATGAATTATAAACAAGGGTTTGAGGTTACAAACAAACCAAATTTATAGTCTCCATTAATTAGGGTAAACCCCCAAAAACACATAGTCCCAGACCTCAACGTCTAAATTCCTCCTTCATCAATATATATTGAAATTTGAATTGTCACGCATTACTATTATCTACCCAAGGACTATTCAAATATTCTCTGTCATTCCATAATCCATAGATAAACCAAGGACCTCTTAACCCAAACCTTTATCCAACACAATGGATAATTATAAGTCCATCTATTCAATTCCATAAATGAATCCATGCCAATGGAATATTGAATGGTTTTTTTTTTGAATAAATTTAACTACATTCAAGTGTCCTTCCCATGATACACAAAATATTATTTTGCAAGCTCATAAAATATCATCAAATATTTGAATATGTTCCTCAATCAACACATTTTTCTTGGGAAGGAATTTGATGATAAATATTATCTACTATTACAAATCATGCTCCAATACTGTACAAAATCTTGAGGTAAAAAAAAGAATTCAAAACCAAAATGATGGTCCTTGATACCTCATGAATTCCCACCACCCAATCCAAATACCCAAATAAAAAACCAAAAAATAACCCAAATCTATATTCACAAGGATGTGGGATAACTACCTTAACAAATCCACAATAACACTTATATAATCAAAACATCCTTAAGATCATAATGGGATATTGAGAAAATAAATAGATATGTCCTCACATTTTCACTCAGGGGTGTTTTTAGGGATATAGTAATCATCTTTAAAAATAATCAATTTTTACCAACACATAGAAAAGAACTATGATACAGTCCATGTTATCGATCTATTTGTCTTAGGATACAAAATTTTACACATGTGGTAATGATATATCTTTTATATACTAAGATGCACTACCACTTCAAGGCTATGAAACTACAAGAAAACCTGATACTGCACCATCTATGGAATAAACAATCTTCCCTAAAACATCATCCAATGTTGATCATCTTCAAACCATCCCTCTAGAGCACCATCATGTATGACATAGTTCTACATGACCTCTACCTATGAGTTTCCCAACTAAGACTCCCCTAATAACCCCAAAAAGGGAGACTTCACTATCATCTAAAATAGTAAACTCCTACCATTAGCCTCTTCTGCATCAATAAAAACCACTATGAGCTCCTTCATCACCCTGAAGTAATTTCCATACTACCAAAAACATATCTCCCCATGAATTTTTAGTTATATAATTAGGAACTAAATTACATTTAAATGGCATGTAAAATATTTCAAGGTTATAATACTATAGAAATTTAAAAAACAACACTTTTTACAAATTCATATCTCCCTAAGGGAAAATATTCCTCATGATATTTAGTTCAGTAAAGACCTCAAAACAATAACTAATGAGCTATTGTCCCAATATCTATGAATAAAAACATCACCACTACTAACATGAAATCATAAGAGGCATGGATATACTTATAAGGATGTAACTTACATAAACCATGAGATATCACTACGCTTTATTGCATTAGGAAAACATACAAATCGAGATGGAATATATTACACAATAACTCAAATATTACCCCCACCTCTATAAACTGAAGAGTGAGGGAACAAATAAAAATATAAATTATTTATTAAAACTTATTCTAACACTGGTCAGTCTAAATATATCTCAATCCATCCATGTCATGTTTTTAATGCAGCTTCAATTAAAGTGATGTTGAATAAGAACATCTAATAATATCTTCTGATACATGGGAAACTATAGAATATTTTCTCAAAGTTACCAATAAAAATCAACTTAATAAATATATTACAACAAGCTGTCCACAGTAAATAATATCCAATAAATTCATGTTTCTATATATATCTAATATGATAGATAGAATAACCTAACAATCATTCTTAACATGGATCATAATGTAAGTAATATCATTATATCCATCTAGTGTTATATCTTTATATTACATACACTACCTCAATCATACTCTTATATTGGTGTAGAAACTCAAATATATCTTACTCTAGATCTTATAAACTTACTCTACAACTTATCCACATTTTTTGGGAATATATATTATGGTCAACCTTTTCATTCAATATATTAATGTAAACCTGAACCACAAAGGTAAAATGACCATCCATTATCTATGAAAATAAGGAACCGAACTACAAAGACCAATAGAAAGTAATTAATTTTATCAATGTCATTTAATTAGATTCATATCATATCCCCTAAATAATCACAATTTTAAAAAAACACTAGGTATAGTTATACATTCAGCTCCCCTTGGAAGCTTCTCTATCAGAAGCCCGACTTCCATTATTCATTTCAACAACATAGGGTCCGTACAATTGATCAAGGTGGAAAGAAACCCTATTTCTTAGTAGGTCTCCCTATAATGTGTCACAAACCTTGTTTAGATGATATTATTTATGGATTATCAAATGAAATCCTTATAAGTTACAAACTCTAACATTCAACTTAAAACTCAACTAAATGATTACATCTAACCCTATCATTACCCACCCCTATTAGAAACCCCAATTAGGATTTTTTTGAAGAAGAGAGTGACCTATGAGGTAGTTCGAACATGTCTTTATTTTTTTACTATAAAGGATGGAAATATGCATATAATGGGAGGAATTTACCTCATATTAACTTGGAAAAAATAAATAAACCACTGATAAACACTATAATATAAATCAAACTAGATCCAAAAAAACCCATGATTAATGAAGAAAATTTTTAAATTAAAAATCCAAAGATAAAGTAACTTAAATGATCTTCCTAGAAACATCATATCCCAACCCATGAATTAAGCTGTTATTATCCATCTCAATCACCAAAATCACCACGTAGACCTAAAAATAATTTATATATATAAATATTGGTTTTATTACATATATACTCTATAAGATTATAATCAATATCTCTTCTAAAAACATATAAGGATCATACTAATGCATTAGTGAATAAATAGAAGAATCAAATAGAACCTATTAACTCAACTACCACCCATCTTTACTATGGATCTATCATCAAATATTTCATATAATAATTTTACAGAAGTATCTAATAATATGACACCCAATAATCACTTCCAAATAATATTTTCACCATCACACCCAATGTCAAATGCCATATTCTAACAATATCTTCCATAATAATTTCATAACACACCAATTCAGAAATAACAAATCTACCACACACAATATCTATATCAATATCATTATCCTATATCCATGTTTACATATCATGTATTTTCCATACATGGAATAAAAAATATTGTAGTGTGTGATGAACAAGAATGAAATTATAATTGTACACTCCTTATATCATGAACGTCCGCCGCCATATAATATATTCTCATCCAATACCACATAATATCCTCTGGTAATCCATTTACAACATCGATCATATCCATTGTGGCCTATTAGAACATTATGAACCAATTATCAAAAAAATAACTCTTAGGTTATTTAGGTACAATACATACTATGATAGTTGAGTCATTCATACCTCAAGCCATCACAACCCATGATACACCTTGAAAGGAAGGAAGAGGGAGTAGTTATCCATATGTTCCCTCATAAACATGGATAATAGGGGAAATACCTAACAACCAATGAACGATGGGAGTGTATAAGGGTATCTGACTAAATTAGGGTGAACATAAAAATGTAAGGAATCTAAAAGTATAGTTACACCCCACACAATCACAACTTAAAATTTTTAGTCTAACAAAACCAACATATCTGACTAATATCACCATATACTCATTTGGACACACATCCACCACTGTCGATGATAACAACCCAACTGGACCCATCTTCTCAAAAATATTAGAACACAAAAAGACAAAAAATACCAAATAATCATATTATTATTCCATTTAAAAATTTATTACTTATCAACCAATTTAATTTTATTAATACATCGAATAATATATATTGTCAAACCACACAAGATATCACCCACATTATTTTTATCCACTAACTATTAATTTAAAAAAAATCCTTTTTTCAATTAATTCATTCAATTCTACCCATATTATTTGAATTTAATCATTACCAATTATATTTTTTTCATATAGAAAACTACTAAATGATACCATGTCAAGCATATAAATTGTTTCCTACAACAATCCCCTAAATTCCTCCCACCAACCATGGAAAGGTATCTACACCATCAATACATAATCCATAACGACAATGATATCCAACTATTCTACTGATGGAATCACCAATAAACCCCACTGAAAATAACAACATGAAACACCCCATAATAATCATATAAACATATCTGTACTTATAATGTTTAAAAAATACATAGTTACAATTTCATATTCTGGTACTAGCATGTTCTTCCATATTCAAACTTGCTTTCAAAAAAGTTTCATCCATCCATTAATTAAATTCATTTCCATTATTAAGTTATTATACTATAATGGAAGGTTATCAATATATTGAAACATGTGATAAAAACACAAATATCTGAAACATCAATAATTCTCAGTAATATTATCTACCAAGAACCTATTTTAAGGACGATATCTTGAAAGTAGGTAAATTCTTGTGAATTACCCTATCCCATTAAATTTTCTTCATTATTTTTCATTATCATTATTTTTTAAATCTATATTACTCCCATAATAAAGAAAAAATTAATGTTATACCCCAGTTTACTCAAAATAAGAGAGAGTTATCAAATACCATATCACAACAGAGGAAACATTGACTTTTTTGCAAGAAAAATGTAGATAAGAGATGATCTCAATGGATTAAACATATGAAGGCAATCTCAGCAATAATGAAAATGGCCATAACCATCAACATCATAAAAATATCACCCAAAATCACTTTTCAAAAAAAAATCATAAGGAAAATATATATTAAAAACTGTTGAAAAAGGGAATGAAATTACCAAACATCGAATAATTTTATTATAATAAATCCACAGATTTAAAACACATCAAATCAGATATAAATACTCAAAACATTCACCACATGTCTCACATAATTAGGGAAAAATTATTACATATAAGATAAATATATGAGGCTTCCTTTTTTAGAGTGGGATTATAAAACACAATCTGGGGGTGTGACATAACCTACACGTTCCATAAATGTCTTAATAGCCCTAAAAGGTTGGATTTATGAGTCTTCTTAGACCCACACACCCGATACAGGTTCCATAATCAAATTCATTAACTATTGAATTTGATAAAAAATTAGGAAACCCAAGATAAACATATATTTATTTTTTTAATTTTTATAATTTAATCATTACATCTCCCAAATAATCTCACAATACTAATAGTATAAGGATTATTATTTTTTTGGATTAGAAACATAAGAAAATTATATTTATAGTACTTGTGATTGTTCATTCATAATTAAGCCTCAAATAACTCCCTTATAGAATTATGATAATTTATTCTCAAATTCATAATGTATTGAATGGAAAAAATTAAATGGGGTGAGGTCAAATTCTCAAAAAGAGAAAAATTATCAACATATCATCAATGATTATATTATAATCATATAGGAAAACATGATCTTGGGTGAAATATCTTACTAAGACAAAATTGATTAATAAAAGTGTTACATGAGCACTATATAAGGCCATGTAACCCCAAATGATCAAACATGAATCAAAGAATAAATGGATAGTATAATATATATTATCCCTATAGCATAACCATAGGAATAAGATAGTAAATTTTGAATTTCATTTAAAAAATAAATAACAATGAACTATGGAACAAAATTAAGAATATAAAATAATAACATAATAGATATCAAAACAAAATCATCACTCTTATCACATTGTATATTAGGATCCATCCTCTCTACTCCAGCCTCATATTTAATCATGAATCACATTCTTTCTTTCCATTATATAATGAATTGGGAATCACATTGAGGCCTCTCATTATAAATGTGATTAGGAATCATATCTATGTATCCTAAATTTGGGAGACTTAAAAATAAATTTCAATCTTTATAAAATATTGTGCCTTAGGAACCATGATCTTAAATTCTAGAACATTGTGCATCAGAAATTTAATTATTCCCATAAAAAATATTGCCAATAAATAATGATATTCATTTACTTTATTATTATCTCCTAAAATATCAGACATTAACCAATGTATTATAGGGAGATATATTTATAGGGAGACCTATCACATAATTTGAAACATACATATTCTTCATAAGAGAGTATGAAAGAAATTTATAAATAAATCATATCATACATAAATTATATAAAATTTATAGTTTTCATGAAATAAAACCTTCTAAAAAATTTCACAATACATCTAGAGAAATAAGGTTGATTATTCTATAAAGATATATCTATAGTGAAGATAAAAACATTGAATGATTTGTTATATTTATGAAAATATACATTATAATATAGTAACCTAGAATATTACTACATAATATGAGATCAAAAATTGGTTTATATGATACTATTCATTTATTTGCGAATAAAAAATCTATATAGGGATTTATCTGGTAATTCATGGATAATAAATTTCAATGGTAATAAATCCATTTAAAATTTTGAAGAAAATAGAAAGGAAACCATAAAATAGTTTTTATAAAATATATTCAACTTTTTAATAATATATTAATTTATAATTCATATTTTTAAGTAATAGTTCAAATATTTATGTGACAATATTTTCAAATAATAAAATATAAAATAAAATTATATAGTACATCAAGGAATATTTCCTAGTATTTTTATAAAGTAACCATATTGTAGAATATAAAATGTATGATCATAAAAGAAGACACATTTATACTTTAAAAATTTTATTATTGAACTCCCATATCAAAAAAGGGAAAAGTAATAGAAAATTTGATGGTCACATGAGAAAACACATTATCAGCTTTCAAAATTTAAAGGTAAAAATTGGATGGATGAAAAAACATAGATATATAAGGATAATAACTTACCTGGATAGGATAGAAATGATTTTCAATGATGTTATACTCTTATGAGAATGAAATTAATCGAGGAAACAATTTGAGTTAATTATTAATGTCTCACTAAAGTGGATGAGAAAACTATAATATAAAACAATTTTATAGTGGATAACTGTTGAATGTAAAAAATAATATTATGAAGAAATATTTTAACTCAAAGATTATTTACCAAAATCGATTAGGGATTATGTATCACTTGATGTGAAACTAATAGAAATATAATTTCATATTGATTGTAAAATATGTTTTTTAATATGAACTTTGATACAAGAAATTTATATTTTACTATATACATAACATAAAAAAATAATAAGAGGTGAATATGGAAATGTATTGATAAAAGAGTTTTCAATAAGAAAATAAATTAAGGGAATGATTATTAATAAAAAAATTAAATTTTAAGGGGATTATGTGATGGAAATGTAAATCCTAAGAACAAAATTAGAAATATAACAGAATAGAATCATTAGGATTACATTTTTAAAACTATATGAATACTGATCGATAACAATGATAACATAATGAATAAAATTTGAGTTAACAACAAACTATTACATTTACTGTCCACTTTCAATGATGTGATTTAAACTCTTTTATGAAAAGAAATTAACAAATAATTTACCTATTGTAGAATGATATTTATATCTTTAATCATTTAGAATTTTAAAATATATTCTTTTGTAATTCATTCATTATATCATTAATGTTTATTTCATTTTTTAAGTGTTATTAGTTTGGATTATTTCACATATTTTTTATAATGGTGACAGAAAACCCCATTCCTTGAAACCAAACACTTTTTTAACACGTTATAAAAGATATTTAAAGTGTTTTCTAAATGATTAATGCATCCACATATTCATTTTATGGATGTTATTTGCATGGTCCATGAGAAACAAATCTATGAAATTGTTTTTTTCAAGTAATCTAAATTTATCAACAAATTAATTTATTTTGATGATTATTTTTTGTGTTATTCATTAAAAAGAAATTTAGTTTATATATTTACCTGTAATATATTATATTTTAATAAAAAAATTAGGAACATATTTTTATATTTGAATAGAAAAAATGGAAGATGTAACTCTACAGAGCTGAAAGTCTCCATGTACGCATGGATGATGTTTCCAATTTAAATATAATATAAAAAATTTAGTGGTTTGTATATATTTTCATTACCCAAATATTGTTATAAATTTTATATTTATTCATTCAAAACTACTTTCAAACGTACTATGTAAACCATTACTGGAAATAAAACATTTCAATTTATGGAGTTATTTTTAATGTCGTTTTGGGGTTTATTTGATAAAAAACTAGATGGTTGTCTTTAATCCTAATATCATGATACCAAACGTTGATATTTTTCAACAATTACTTTATTGATGTTGGTTTCCTTTCTAATGGTTCACTCTACTTCATCGGATCCCAACAATGTTCCCCCATCAGAATACCAATCCCCTTTCCATAGCCTCGTAGCTTTTTCTCATCATCTAATCAAGAATGCTCCCTTAAAAATTCCATTTCCTTCTCCGAATAAGGTTCTATGATACCTTTCATTATAGTGATATCTATGAAGCTAATGGACAATTTTGTCGAAGGAAAATGTATACTGGTCAATGTCCCTACTCCGGCCTTCCTAGAAGCTCTATAGATTTTAATGTGTATGTCGATGGTGAAGTTTTGATCTAAAAAACCTCATCTTCCAGTTGTTCAAAAAAATTCATTCATGGGGTTGGAATCTATGGTTCTCGTTACTACCCTAAATCCAAAAGCCTACTATTCGGGTTTTCACTTGTAAGAGTATGTCATTCGATCAAATTGAAAGGATATTTTATATATAGGGAATTGTCATTTCAATATTTCTCATTAGGAGATGGATTCCCATTATCAATGGAAGTCAACATATATGGATGTTTGGATTTTATTAACCAGACTTCCTCTTGTATTCTTGAATAGTGATCTTATTCAATCTATTAGTGTTTCTCCTGGAGTATTTCTCTATATAGATGAGCATAATCACTATCATGGATATGAATCAAGGTCTTGGATTTATGTTCACATGGTCAAGTCCTAGAATCTATTGGAAAATATCTTCTTTTTATTTCAAGATTCTTTTGAATGCTGATAAGACATGGTCTACCCTTCAACTAATGGGTTTTGTTTAAATTATATCTCTCTTTTTGGGAATTTTTTTTCACGTTTTTAGCAAGCATGGATAGTATTTTTTAGTGGATCACATGTAAGGTCCTCCAAAAATTTCATTTTCTTCTTATCTATTAGTAAAAAGATGACACATTTCGAAACATGAAAATATGGTTAGATTTAATCCAAATTTAGTTTGTTTGGATTATTCCCTCTAGGGTGATTTAGTGGGATGGTGACCCTTGCTTAATGGATCATGTTCACTAGGTGTCAATTCCTCCTTGAGTTTGGCCCTAGTTCCATGTAAGAAAATTTCACCATTCTACTATAATTATGGGAACCCTTGGGTTGAGTCTAACTTGTATAAATGGAGGGCATGAGGAAAAGGGGTTTTCTTTACCATCCACTGACATGTTCCTCGTACTTTGGAACTATGCCCCTCCAACTAATTGATCTTGTTTGTGTATACTCTCCAATGTTTTTAATTTCTAGCTTAGGATACCCAGACTCTCTTAGATTTCTCTCTAATTTTGATTAAATGTAAGGAATTTACACAGTTTTATGTTTCACTTGATTTTCTTCCAATTGGTATTTTTTAATATATACCTTACCATGTTTGTTTTAATTTTATCATTACCACATTTTTTTACAATGCATTGAGGGGGGATTTTGTTTCTAGAAACCACTATCTCTTCTTGCATTGTTATCATAGTCATTTTTATATATAATGTGTATGAGATCATAGTCTAGGAATATATGTGCATAATCTTTGCCTTAAATGAAAGGTTCCATTTTCTTAGGGATATAGCAAGGTGTTGTTATAAACAATTATCACATTCCTAATTTGTACTTCTTGATGTCTACATGCTAAAGATAAAAAATACTTTATTTCTACTAATATCTATAATAATAATTCATCTATTATTGATATCTTAAAGCCTAAAAAATGACTCAAAACATTTTCTTATATTTCATGTTGATTAAGAATGTTTTAAATTAGGTATTCAAACATACAAAATATACACAGATGGATATTTTAGAACTAGAAAATACTAGGGGAACATATTAATCTATCAGGTCTGTTGGTAATTGTGAATATTTATATAGATTTTATTATCAGTTTTCCTATTTTGTTTTCTGAAATTTTGATGCTTAGTAGAGAGAATCATTGTTTCATGATCTTGATTCCTTATTTATGGTATTATTTACATTATTTGTAGGTTTATATTTCAATATTATTATCAATATGAATAAAACTAATGGGGGATAACTCTTAGTGATACCCAATATAGTTTTTTTTCAAGTACATAGCCCGTAGTGGTTTCATTGACATGGGATACATAGAGGATTTTTTTAAATGGTGAAACAACTAGAATGAGATCCATCTCACCTAGTTCCACCTCGATCATTTTCTTTTCAATTAATATTCTATTTCATCCTTTTGAAATTAAAATTGTATCCATCTTGTAAAAATCCTCCCCAACCACTATTTTTTCGAAATTTTATTCCAGCCATGAAGGAAATAGTTCGGTGATTCCTTTTCTCCTACTTGTGGATAAATATTCTAGAATACCACCATGTTCTGAATTATTCATGGAACAATCAAACCCATGGTAGTTCTTTAATATGTCTTCGCAATAACATTAGCTAACTCAAAGGTGATATTCTCTCAGGACTTAGTAATTGTCCCCCTCATTTCTAGCACATGTTTTTTGCTAATATGCATATCTAGTAGATAGAATTTAGTCTTGATAATGACAATAATAATGCATTGTTTTGTGTGCTCATTAGTAAGAAGGATATCCTAGAAGATTTTATTTGAATACATGAATGTTTTTTAAGATAATATTAAATAATTAAATGATAATTTGAGGGAAATCAGAAATAAAATTTATTTCAAAATATTAATTGGGATAATTTCTAGATAACAAGAAAAATTTAAAACAGGATGATGGGAGATGTACAGACTATAGGGGCATAGTTTTGGGTATGGAGGAATCCTTATTCAAGTTGATTCTTAATGGTCCCAACCATCATATGAATGATGGATATACAAGGGGACATTTTTAAATCCCAAATGTGGTTTCTATCACTATTTCCAATATTGATAATGAGTTATTAATATATGGTCATGAGGCATTTGAGATTAATGAGTTGATGAGGGGCCTCGTCCTCAATAGTGCACCAACACATAACAGTTTCTTAGGATCCTTATATAGTTCATCATGGGATGTGGTTAGGAATGACCTAGTGATGCTGATATGGGATTCCATATCAGGTGGTATCTTCCATCGTGTTTCTTATTCCACTACCTTGGCTCTCATTCAAAATATAAAGGACCCATCTAATCTTCAGCACTATAGACTTGATATTATATTAAGTTATTTGTATAAGGTGATCTCTAGTATAATAAATATAAGTATTTCCCCTCATCTTCCTTATTTGATATCTAAAGAGAAACATAGGTTTTTTAACGGTAGGATTATTCAATAATAAATATGACTTATAACTAAAGTTTTTAGTAATATTATCAATATTTAACATGGCTGAAATGGTTATAAAATTAGATAGAGACAAGGTATTTGTTAAAATTGTGTTGAATTTTATTAAAAATTTGAATATAAATATTGGTTTTCCCTCTTTGTCCTCTAATTCCATTTTCATCCTCTCATGATCTCCAAGGCTATAAATATCCTTGATGGGGAAAATAATGTCTTTTTTAAAGAAACATATTGGTTAGGGAATTGATTTCCTCTATCCCCTTGAATTATTATCTTCTCCCAAGATGTTTTAATTTTCATCATCCACAAGAGCATTTAGAGAGGTAGTAAAATTCCTGAAAATTATGGGTTTCACTTACATTTATTCTCCCATATAATGTTTATAGATGAAACAACCTTATTTATGAATCCTTTCATGTGGTCATTTTATGGTATAAACAATTTACATGAAGATTACTACAAATGGAGTGGTCAAATAATCGACTGAGTGAAGACGATCGTCAATATATCAAGTGTGTAATCAAAAAGGATGGTATGTGTGTTGTTTAGTATAATGGATATATAGAGAATATCATCCATATCTATTATATGGGATCTCCTATTTCATCAATTCGGTTGTGCATACACAACTTCAATTAAATAGTTTGAAGTATTACAGGTCGTGTTATAAAACATAAGAACTTTAATCTCTCCTTTAGTTAGAGAATATCACTAGTGAGTGGTGTACTTGCCTCTATACCAATCAATGTTAATTTGGATATTAATATGCTGAAAGTAGTAATAACCAACATTGAAAAAATTATATCCTCATTTAATTTGGTTTTAAACTCATATGTAAAGAATCACTGAATATCTTGGGAAAAGATGTAAAAACCTATATATGAGGGAGTCATAAATGTGAGGAATATCTCAGATATGTTGTATGTAATGACTGTGAAGCTAGAATGTGAGGTCAAAGAGGAATGGACCCTCTAGATCAGGACTATGTTGGAATAAAGTTGTGGTGGTAGGTATATAGTGGGAGTAAGATCTATATGGTACATGATTCATCCTTATATTTCAACCACCAAAGACATGAAAGAGGGATATTGAGGAAGGGATATTTAATTCTTGAATGAAAAATTATTTAGTTACAAACATAGATTCATAGTTTCCCCTATTATTGTAATCACCTTCCGATAAAAATACATGTATTTGAGATTCCTAAATTATATTTTTGATAAGAATCAATGAGATATCCATGACCTCATTGATTTAAACACTGATCTAGACTATTTTATTTTCAAAAATATTCCTTCAGGGACCTTTTATATGATGTTTTATTGTTATGGTGTCGACACTCATGAATCACCATGACTTCTGTGGTGAACTCTGCTGGTGTTACAAGGTAAATTTTTTTATTTCCTATCATTGAGAATCATAAATCTTACACTACCCATAGATGAGAACATAAAACTAATAAGTATCAACAAAGTTTATAATTTTAAATATTGAAAATGGAGTGAGGAGTGACATGACACTTTATTCATTGAGGGAGACTGGGCTCACATTATTTAATGATTTTAAAGAGTATTTACTGGTATCCCACCAATACATTTTAGGTATATCGTTTCATGACGGTTGGTTCCAAAGAGTGGGACCAGATGGACTTTAATGGAAGGAAATATCCAATTTTATGACAAATGGGTGTTGGTGTTCTTAGAAGGCAATGACTACCACCCAAATATATGGGTGTACATCCTAAAAAAAGTCATTAGTGATCAAATAAACATACATAGTATTGGAAATGATAAGATTCATCAAGAACATGAATGAATCGTCAACCCTCAGACCACTTTTGGCTATAAATTCATCCTCCTAATTTGTCCTTGGTTCACCTCAGGGCCATTGGTTTCACATTCACCCCCACTACACAGATCCCAAACACAAATATATAGATCTTGTATCACGGTAATTATGATGGGAGGTGGTGTAGTTTTCAACCCCATTGGTTATATTAATTTTTATTACACTATATATATCGGCTACGAGTAACCCCTTAAATCAGATTACACATAAATTCTAATGGGAAACCTCCTACGAATCTAATGGAATGTGTGTCTTACATCGATGGAGACATACTCCTTTAATCTATATAATACTCTATAGATCACATGTAATTCCCCTTGGTTTATCTCTAACATTGATATAAGTTGTGGGGGGGGGGGGCTTATTCATAGTAATATGTATTTTCTACATACTAGGTGTGAAGGTAACAAGGATTTGGATTACTGCATTTTCATAGTAAGACAAGAGGAAGAATTATTTTCATCCATAGAAAAACACATTCTACCGCCTGAGGGGTGGGGGAACCTGTTAAGATAAGATTCCCTCAGGCTATATTACATAAGAACCTGATAACATGTCGATGTCATGTTGTTTCATGGTTCTTTTTTAATGTTTCTTATTGGTTTGGTCTTATTCATCATTTTTTCTTAATAATAAATTAATGATGATGAGGATGATAAAGTAGTTTACACAAATGGAAAAAAATATACACTTTTATAATGGAAAAGTGGAAAAATATATAATGGTTACTCGATAGATATAATAATAGTCCCTATAATAATAATTATTATTATTTCATATAAAAAATTGAATTATATATTGTTGTGACTGATATAAAAAAAGAAGTCAGGGAGTGATTATTACACATATTGAAAACGCAAGTTTATCTTTGATAACATATTTGAAATGGTGTAAATATGACTATTTCAAATTACTAGATTCCTGTTGAAGTGTATGTGTACCCAATGAGAAGTAAAAAATAGGTGATTTCCAAGAGGAATTATATTTTTAGAGTTTTCTTTTAAGTGGTGGTCTAAATCCCTATTAATAATTGGATGGAGTTTAATTTTTTAAATATAACATATTAATATAAAGATAACAAATGTTTCTTATTGAAATGTGAATAAAAATTAGAAAATAGTGGATAGAACATAATATTTTTTCAAAAAACATCTCAAACTCTCATTTTAGGATATTTTTTTGACATGTTTAAAATTTTCTCCCCCTATATTTCATACTATGTCCTTTTTTTCTATTATCTTGGAAGCTAATTTTTAGGTTAGTCATTTTTCATGCCTAATAATAAGGTAGAAGTGGTTGCATTATTATGACCTAATTCATCCAAATATGAAAACCATTTTTTTCAAATAATATTAATATGGTTCAGAAAAATGTATTTTGATTTTAGTACACATAATTATTATGAACTAGTAACTTAATGTGGCATATTATTTAGAATAAAAAATATATTTTGGAAAAAATTATAATTTTTTTGACTTTAATAAATTAATTTTTTTTTTAATTTTATAATATTTATATAGATTAAAAGAAATCCAAAACCTTACACTACAATGGGTATCCCTAATTTATATAAATTGACCAAAATTAATTTTCTGATGTAAATATTACTTTTGTTTCTAATTTCAAAAAGGGGGTTTTCTAAATTCCACATACTATTTATTTTAAAGAACAATTTTACAAGATAAATATGTTGTTTATTATTATGTTTTATAGAAGTTATACCTCATAATATTGAAATAAATATTTTGGAATTATTATAAAATGTAATTTACCCAATTCACTAAAATGTAATCTGTTTCATATAAATTTAAATTATCCACACTATGTTAACTTTATATATTAAATTCAAACATAAATCCATTTTTACAATTAATATTCTAAACTTTTATTATTTAACATTATTTAAATTAATAATATATATAAAAAGTGTTTCATAGGAATATAAAACTTTAAAATATTTATTATTTTACTTCTTATTTTATATCAATTACTAATTATATTTTGGATAACATATTATAAAAATATGATATCTATAATATATTTATATTATCAAAATAAATGATAAAAAATAATATTTTCAAAAAATATTTTATTTTAGTAATACACTGATATTATTAGATAATTATCTACATAAAAATATTTTTATCTATTCGTTAGCTTAATAAATGATAATTACTTTCCATTAAAACTCATTATGTACAATAAAATATAATGGCATACCTAGATATTGAAATTTTTATAACATCTTAATTTCAACTTATATAACCCCTCTAGATCATTGTGTAAGACCAAGATATAGGATATTCTCAAGCCATCTTCATGGGCGGTGGTTCATCTTACATATATATCTTATGGTAATTTCCAAAAACATGAATATATCTCTCATATTATATCAATCATAACATAATTCTTGGAGTTCAAATTTGGAATGTTCTAGGTAAACCCCCAATGAAGCTACCTACTTTACAATCTCAAAAAATGATCTTCAAATGGTATTATTACACTTCCAGATCTCATTTATTCAATATTAATTGTTTATTTTTATATGATTTCATATATTTATATCGTGATACTAAACTTTTAATTTGTAAAGTTCATTTATAAATACTTTTTTAAGGGTAATAGTTATTTTTAAATTAGTGATGTGTGTTAAAAAAAATTATTAATCATAGAATTTATATAAAAGGGTTTTTAACAATATTATCAAATAACATTTAAATCTTAACCCCACTAAAAAAAATCCATCCAATCAATTTTAAATATAACCTGTTAATGAAAATATTTAGTATTTTTAAAATATATAAACAGACCAATATATAATTTCTTGATAGATATAAGCCATTTAATCATATAAAACATGTATTTTCTCTAAAATTATTCTTTTCAATATTATTTAGTTTTATCTTAACATTTAATTCATGAGACTTGTTTTATTTGTATTAAGTCCCAAATTATATAATTTTATTCTAAAGGGTGTTCAAAATCATTATATAACTGATTAACTATCAAAGGTTGAAATTATATTATATTTTTTTTTATTTTAATAAATATATACTCCAAAAAGTAAATATGCCCAATAAATTTCCCAAACAAAATGAAATTCACCTAAATAAATGTTAATAAGAATTCCCAACTGTAGATTCCAATAATAATTATAATAGGATACAATATTAATTCAACTTCATGTTTTCTTAGATAATAAAATTTTCATGTTGGTGATTTCATTCACTAATAACGTGTTGTATTTAAAAATGTGTGGATCTACCAAGAATCAAATTTACGACTTCCAATTCTTATGTGGATGATCAATGAACCTCACTCTATATCATTTATAGTACCAAAAGAGGCCTACACTTCTATTATTTTTCATGAAAACTATAAATGCATGTCATCAATGATAACACTTGTATTTTGGATTTGATAAGGATAACTCCCATTTTATCTATATTTAAGGAATTGATCTATTAGTGGATCGTTATGATGAAACTTATTTTACATAATTGTGTTATTCGATGTCCTCTTGTTTCAATAGAAATTATTTTCTCTTTTTACCTTTTTCACATGAATATAAATCTTATATTTCATTTAGGACAAGCCTTTGGGTTCATCTTCTAAATTTTTTAAAATATTAGAAACAAAATACCCTTTGTTTCATCATATCTATCAGAAAAACATACATAGGTATCAATTTATGTGTTCTCTTATGTGTATATTAATTGAAATATATTTACATTGTTAATAAAAATATGTGATAGCTATATTGGAATAATCATAAGATGTATCACTCAAATTATTATATATTTAGGTTTCTCATTAATAAAATATACACATTTCCCATATCACCCTTAATTTTTTCCATCAGGATTCATAAATGAGGAGAACAAAAAAAAATTACACGAGTGACAAATAATGAATATTATAAGAATATAATCATAGATAATCTCATGAAAAACTCAACCTTTCACTATATTACTCGTTGAAAAAAATGTTATGTCTTAATTAAACATAAATCCCCCTCAGTTAAGACTTGGTTTATTTAGTATACGTTTTTTAATAATCAATAAACTATTTCCATAAAATAGAAAATCTTTTATATGGGTTCATGCGAGGAATATAATATTCCAAATAATATCCCATGGGAGTTTCATTCAAGGTGTAATTCTTTTAAGACATTGAGTGATGATTGTTTTATTAGTAGGATCATCCCAATTTATATAACAATCCTTAGGTGCATCTATATCAAATACTTTATCCACTAAGATAATGATTAAAGGGGCTTTTTTTTCTATGAAACCACACAATCATTACTTTATCAAAACGTCAAGATGTTATCCAATATGTCTACTTATCCCTAGAATTTTAACTAAATTTATCTCATTTTAATACCAAAATATAACTAAATTAAACATCAAAAATTATAAATCTTACTCCAATAACAACTGAGGTTCCCTAAACCAGCACTCAATGATCTTTTGCTACAAAAAAACCATAAAAATATCATAGAAAAAAAAAGAGGCAATAAAAGATGAAAACAAAATTATATTACATAATATCATTAATTTAGAAGATAAATGTCACAAATAATTTTATTATCCAAATAACTGAAGGTTTATTTCATCTTAGGAATAGCTATATAATAATATTATTTCTCAATACTATTGAATATTTTTCCACAGTTGAGCCTAACTAGACTTCTATATATATGTCCCATAAGTTATATTCATATTTATACAATAGGGAATGGAAATATATGAATGTGATGATCTCAAATAGTCAGAAAGGGAAACATTCATCAACATTAAACTAAGGGTAAGACCATATTCCTATGATAAATCCTAATTTGCAGAGAATTATATTATTAAAAATAAAATATAAAAATACGATTTTTATATAACTCATGGTAGGAGGTAATGAAATCTCAAATAAATTAACATGTATCATGGAATATTAGTGTGAGATAATATACCTAATACATAGAGCATAATCATATGAAAATGAAACAAAATGTGTCATGTCATTGAAAAATATCATAACATGGTACTATGGTGTATGAATAATTATAAAAATCCTAAAATAGATAATCAAAAATCATTTTCTTACTTCACATCACATAGTGGATTTGGAATCTTATTATTTTGACAAGTCATATAGTGGGTCATTAATTGTGTGCCTACCTCCAATCACATTATGGGTCAGGAATCACATCCTCTCCTCCAATTACATGGTCGATTAGGAATCACATATTTTCCTACAACATAATATTGTATCTGGAATTGTATTTTTCCCCACTAAAACATGGTGCATCAGAAATATCATTTATTCCTACTAATATTTTTGAATTAGGAATCTTATTCTCTCCATCCAAATAATTATGGCTATGTAATCATATTCCTTCCATCCAAATAAGTGTTCATTATGAATATAGTTCCTGACTACCATTATTTTATACTGGGATATTTTACATTAACAATAGAATTAGTGGGATATATAAATATGGGCCCACATAACTCAAAAGAATATCCACAAATATGACTTCCAAGAGAACATAAAACCACATATAATTCAATATTCAAATATTTTGATTTTGGAAAATAGTTTTGGTTCATGAAATTCATTCACAAAACATTTTATAAAATGTCTAGTTAAGGATAGTGGTTTCTATCATTAGTATATATCCTAATTGAAGCTTAAAATTATTTGAGGATATTATTATCAATTAATTTCAACTTTATAACATGGAAACATCAAATTACACAACATTATATGATATAAAAATGTATTCAACTAATTCTATGAGTTCAAACCCCATGATAAAAATATATATACAAAGAGTTTTAGAATATAATTCTAATAACAAAATTTTCCAAGGTAGTAAATCCTTTTCAAAAAAGAATACAAATGAATGAGAAATCATAAAATATTTTATTTAGAAAACAACATTTACATTATCACAAGATTATATGTTACGAGTCAAAATCAATATCCATTTTTAAAAAATTAATTGAAAACATTATGTTTTAAAAATATTCTTAAATAATTATTTCTTCAAAAATATATAATAGTTGTATAAATGTAATGTAGATTTGAAGATAAAGAAATGTTTTCATGAAATAAAAAAACAATTTTAATAACTTTAAAATAACTTTATTTAAAACACATATAGGCAAGATGATAATAAAATTTACTTTTAAAATTAGGTAATGATGTAAATTTAGGAAAAAACCTAAATATTACATAATTTTAGATGAATATACAATTATAAATTCCTATGGAATTTAAATTTTTTATATAATTGGTGAATAGATACAAAATAATCGTATTTATTTAATGATCCATATATGATCTCCTTTAATACCCTATATAAAAACATTCTTTATATCCTGAGCAAAATTGAAAAACAAGGGTGATGTGAGATTCTTATTAAGGTTCAAAAGTAGGCATATTAGTCAATGTTCATACATGAGAATAATTTTATAATAGAATGATCTTGAAATATTTATTTCATAACAAATAAAATAATATATCATAAATCATGGTTCACATGACACGAACATGACATAATAGAAGAAAAAAGTGTGAACAGTGGGAAATCATCTATAATTAATCATGATTCCTTGTTGAATAAAATAAAAAACCATACATGGAAAAAAAATTCTAAAATTGTGATCATTTATAAGCATTAACAGGTTAACTCATTAGGTTAAGGACATAAAATAATCTCTTAACCTATTGTTATGTACCACAGACTATGTCTACGTAAATACACCAGGGAATGAAACTAGGCATATGTTTTAACTTATGGACATAAAAATAAGAAAATTCTTAATGTTTAAATAATAAAATTATTTTCACACATAACATTATTATCTCATGAGTTACCTATATTTACCCAAGTAATTTTATAGATAAAAACAATGCACCCATAACATAAATATAAACAATAAATATTTTTAATGATCAAAAAACATTCATTGTTTTACCATAACATAACTTATGTAAATTAAATGGGTTTCATAAATATTTTAAATTTACATTGTTAAACCATAGTCAAGTAAACATTTTCATAGAATCCTTCAATAACATCTTCTTCATAAACTATAATTTGAAAATAACAAGACGGTATCATTGGTTTATATCCTTAGTGAATTGTATGTAACATCAACAGATGTTATTACAGATATAAAAACAATTCTAATATCATTGGAATATTTATAGAGGCAAAAACCATACTAAATTATAAATAACATGTTCAAAATCAACAAGAAAACACAAAGCATCGAGAAAGAAAATTTCATTCAAAAGAAAAATGGAATATTTTATAGTTATCATAAAAATAAAGGGTAGTGATGATTATGGGAAAAGTCATTCATGCAGTATTTGTTAGAACAATGATTTCATTCACACCATTTTTTAAAAGCCCCTCATTTGTAAAATAAGATGAATATTAAATTTAAACATTGTAATAAAATGTAAAATATTAGTAATAATCAGTATTTCCAGTCATTATAAGTATTTAAATTGTAAATGACATCGTTTTAAATAAAATACATACATAAATTGAATTTATTTCTAAACTAAAATGAATTCAGTTCAGTTTCACGTAAAAAAACCTCTCGATCCATTTATGTATGAAAGGGAATAAACAGATATTACAACATTTAAATTTATATGAATAACCATATTATAAATAATATGTTTTTTAAAAGATAATATCCATATAATTCATCTAAATAAAAATTTAGCATAAACAATTTCAAAAAGAAGTGATATTGTAACATGAACCATGCATCGCTTGGTTAACATTTAAAACATGTCATCTAGGAATTATTTAACCTAAAATACGGAGTTAACTATTGATATTATAATGATATTAGTTATATAACATATTAATTATTTTTTATATACAACGAATGAATAAACAAGTGATGAATATTTCATATGTCTCACAAAAAAATGTTAAATGAGAAGACCTTACGTTAAGTCCCATTTTAAATTGTAATCATTCAAAACAACTACGTAAAAAATATAGATTTATTATGAATTAATTCCTGAAAAGTATTCCTACATATCATAAAATATTTTATTTTCATTATAGAATCTTATCTCCCTCTTACAAATAATTCTTTATTAAAAATTAGTATTTCATATTACAACTGTTTCATTTTACTTTAACGTTTCAATAGGATAGTTATGATCATTTTAAATTCATATTTTATCTATAATATCTATAATTTTAATCATATATATCATATTTAATCATTTAATATACAATAAATAATATTTATTTATATTAGTGATGAAAACTAAATTATATCACATCATGGATACGGTAGTTCGTACGTACCGAAGAGTGTCGTTTCCAATTTTTAATCGATAGAATAATGGAAAGGTTAATAAAAAATTCACCATTAAATAAAAATTATTATATCATACATTAAAAATATATTTTATATTTCTTTATTTATGATCATCAATTTAAATACAAAATAATAAAATTGATACATCCCTACGTGGAGGTTGAATTCCACATATACGCATGAGGGACATTATCATTTTATACTGAATGGATATGTGAGAAGATAGATAATAGCATATAATTGAAGAATAATAAATTTTTTAATAAAATTTTTATATAAAAATTAAATCCATCATTAAATTAAACCATCAAATATGGTGATGGAAAATGTAATGTGTCCTTTTGTAGATGTTGTAATCCCCACGTACACATGAGTGATGATTTATTTATGAATTTAAGGAAATTATATGGATATAGTATATGAAATAAATATAACAACATATTATTAAATTTGAGATGCATATTTTATTATATTTTTTTCTACGAATAAATTGAATAAGTTAAATGGATAATTGAAATGAAACATACCAGTTAAAATGATTAACTTCTGTTAGATAAACCTCATATTGAAATCATTTCAGGGACCCTAGGGAATGTATTTTTAGGAGACTATTGAATAAATAATTTAGATAAAGATGTTGATAATATTCTTTGGTAGTTTTGGTTAGTCTATGTTGGTCAATGGGATGTACTGGGTAGTGAAGATGTGGTTTCGTATTATATTAATGGAATAGCCACACTTTGAATTACATCAAAAATCTAAATATAGTAAGTTTTCAACTACATAAAGTGAAAAAAATTATAATATTTCATAACTAAGATATGTTCAGATCTATGAACCATAATCAAATAATACTTTTCTATTTTTTCAGTCATTTTTATAAATTTCGTTTGGTTTAACCACTTTGTTAACAAATTTTATCTTTACCTGTATTAAAAAAATCAATACTAAATGGCTATAAATATAAATATAAAGTACAAATAGGAACAATAATGGTCATGATTTGATAATTTAAACCATATCACTTCCCCTTTTCCCATTTAATTATTTTTAGGGTTTTAATAACATATTATATTATATGAAACCCCATCAAATAAATGTCAATATTGGTTTACATGTTTTAAATTTCAATACATATGAAAGGAAAGGAATTTTAATATAAAAATTTAACCATAATATATATTTTATAATTATATACTTAATTAATTTAATACAAAAATTCATCCGATTTTTTTTTAGAATCATTTTCCTTAATTTTTATACTTCTTAAATAAGAATTGTATCACCATTATGTAATAATTTAAGGTAATTATATAGTCACAAATATATTTAATAACATTGAATCAAAAAAATAATGTAATCATGTTAAAAATAAAAAATTATAACTAACAATAAATAATTATTATCTTCATGAAAATATATTAGTGATGTGAAAAGAAAGAGATTGAGATTTTGTATTTTCTATAACAAAAAATAAACTAATTCCCATTATGAATTGAAAATTGAACTAATTTTACAAATATTAGATAGTGGTATGTATATAGAAGACGTAGCCTCATAAAATTCAATTATAGAAACCACTGGGTAAATTTTGTAACCTTATCCCATAGTTTTAACCTCGTTTTATCCAGATTGAGGTTACAATTATTTTATATAATTACTATTCATAATGTTATAAAATAAAAAATTCCCAAAGTATTATATTGATTTTTTTAATAAAATATATCATATATTAATGTAAAAGTGAATCTATATCAATGTTGTTCTTTTTAATTGTCGGATTAAATGTGATTCTTTTACAACATTACGTATTTTCCCTTTTTCACAACAGAATAAATATTTTTCAAAAAATCCAATATATTTACATAAACTACTTTCCAGAGGATTTGAAAAACTATATTAAATTTTGGTAATATGATTTTTAAAAAAGTTTAAAATATAGATAATTTTAATTAAAAAATCAAATAAGAGATAGTTTTTCAAGAAAGTGTATTTTTGATGCATACAATTAATTTACATTAAATTGTGTACTTATTTATTATGAATTAATCCAAATATTTTAATTACCTAATAACATTATACATATTTTTTATAATTTTGTTATTAATATTCAACCCACTAATTTAAAGAGCTTGGTTATAATTTCTCATTTTTTAATGAATTTTTATTTGTGCCATTGATATTTATAAACATGTACTATTTATTTAAAGAGAAATTAAATATAAAATTTTTGGGTGTTATATTCTACCACCCATAAAAAGAATTTCCACTTGAAATTTTATTTGTCACTTAATAGAATTATTTTATCATTAAAAAGTAATAATCTCTGATGGAGATTCTATCATGATAAATATATTTTATATCACTTCTTGAAAACATAGTATTTTCTAATTAATGATTTCTATGACATGGTATGTACAATTATAAGGATAATGGGTTTCATAAAACATACCATGATTGTTGAGTGAAATATTCCATATAATAATCAATAGAATTATATGCCTCTTACATGAGGTTAGTAAAGCATTTACCATCAATGTAGAGAATCTTAGATAACATACTTACATAATATCCTTTCATTCCATATGAACAATTTCATCATTTTATTATTCATCAGGAATTATTCCATCCTTGTTTCATCTCATAATACATATGATAAAAACCATGAGGAATGTTTTTCTGGAATAAATCCCGAAAACTAACTATTAACCTATCCTAAGTTCTATAAAATATTGACAAGTCATTCATCGTATCTCTAGATGTTAAAAAATAGAAATAGTTATCATTAGAGACACGAAATGAATAAATCATCAAACCCCAATATCAGAAAACTCAATTATAACACCCAAAATTAAACACACCATAAAACTCTTAAAAATATTCCAGACCAAAATAGAAACACAAATTTTAGAAGGACTTGACAACATATTTTTCAATGAATAACATAAAAATTATCAAAAAATAATACAAATCACTCAGAAGTTCATATACCAACAATTAATATCACATAATCATATACTACATAAAATATGTTAAATGCATTAATAAATATCCATAATATCAATAATGAAAAAACAAAATCATATAAGTTTCCAAAAATAATCTCTAAATAATTTATCCAACATACATTATCAATATAAATAATATCTTTATCCCAACTAAACTCGAATATCTCAAAATCATGAATGTATTAAAGGTTATATATATTTCGACCATAAATTCGTTAAAAATAAACTTACCATTAAATATGTTTTCAAGGATACCAATACCATGTAAAATTTACATGAAAGATATTAATATAAAGAAAATACAGATTAATACTAAGATTTTTCATGATTTTTAAAACCAAAATTTCATTTATAAAAAACTCCTACAACATACATATTTATTTCCAAAACATAAATACTTCAATCAATCCACTATCATTATCAATATAACGTAGTACCTTTTTTGTAAATTAGTTATCACTTTGGATTTGGGATTTGAATTTGATAATTCCCAATTTCCTTACAAATGATACATTGAAATGCAAATGGTTCCATAGGATGAACATTATTTTTTCAATCGAAATGTCCAAATTTCCTTGAAAATTATATTCTCTACAATGTTCTTTTATATACATAAAACATATTATTATTCAATTGTGAATATTCCTTGGGTTCTTGACTCCATAAACATGATATCTCATAGAATGATTCTAATTCCCTATTGGGTGTTTATCAACTGAACTCCCATGAAATTCCATTTCCTTCATGTTATATATGTTAGAAAAATCAGGAATTTTGAGATTTATAATGATATAATGAGATATATTAATATTCATAATCTAGTGGTTATTCATTCCTACACCCAATTATTCTGGGTTCTCAGGGGTACATTCATTAAATTTCTTCCACATTAAAAATTAACACCAATCCTTCAATTTTAAGAAATTGAAAAAAATAGTGTGGTGAATAATAGTCATATATAAAAATCATATAAATCATATAATCATGGAAATTTAACTATTATATATCTAAATTATGACACCATATTTTTAATTTACGATAATAGTGGTCTTACCTTGATCATCCATGGGCATCATTTATTTGGATCCTTTGTAAAAAAAAAATTAATTATCCTCGGATTATCCCCTACGAGTGTCTACCAAAATGAGTAGTAATATAACATCTCATCTTGCACCAATGATAATAATTTATGTACTCAGTATAACCCTATTCAAATTGTTACCCATATATGTATTTTTTTCTAATTATGCATTGAATTTCTAGTGTATATATAGAGATACATTTTCATGTAAATTCATAGACTAGATATTTTAAAAAATCCTTCGGAAGTTATCCTATGCATAGAATTATCCCAAAAGATTTCACTAAATATTTATAATAATAATCTCAAAATCCAAAAAAAATACTACTTTGATTCCAATCAGATATTGTGAATAATGTACCATAAATAATCATTAAAGCCTACTATATTTTTTTACTATCACTTTTCTAATCATAAACATACCCTAACTAGTCCATTCATTATACAAAATGGAAAATTTTAATATAAGAGGGCCGTATGATAGATTCTCAAAAGTTGAAAACAAATGAGAAATCAAACCAAGAATATAATTTAAAATAAGGGTAGGCAACCTGATCATTACATAAAAAATTCTAACCCAACCAGTTAATATGTCATTAATTTAGATTCATGTAATATGGTTATGTTATGACATATATAAAAAACATATTATAATATAGAATCATTAATAATCAATCATGACATAGGATATAATATCATAAAAGAAGTACTGTTGAAAATACATAAAAATATAACATTTTGATAATTTATTAACTATAATAGGTTCATCTATTTACATAAATAAGTGAAATAATTCCCTAAAATAAAGTTATGGACATGAACAAATGTACATTATTAAAAAATATATACACGAATCTAGGTCTGTGTATAAACAAATACAAATAAAATATAGTTCATAATTAATATTTTGAAAATTTAATAAGGCTCACATTTATCTTTTTTATCTCATTAGTTTTCCATATTTAGTAAATTTATAGGATTAATATTACAAAAATTCCCTTCATAAAAAATTAAACCAGAAATGATAAATTCCATTAAAAAATATTACTCATTTTATTATCACATAACTCTGGGAAAAAAATTTCCTTTATAAAGATTTAATCATAATATAATTAAACCATAAAAAATAATGGGTTTAATAGAATCATACAAAAATAATATGTTCTATAAATCATCTTGATGAAATAAGTTGTTTGTATCCATTGATCATATCCATAACGAAACATAATTAATATAAAATGATGTTATTGAAAATGAATAATTTATTTAAAATATTAATAAAAATTTATGAGAAAAATACCTTTTCATATTGAAATCACATATTTTAATTCCAAAACAATACAAAATATTAATGAAATGATTTCGCATTAAAATTTAAATGTAATAGTTTAATATAATATTAATTTACAAGAGTTTTCATAATTATTGAAAAAATATTTAATATATCATTTGTTAAAATAATGATTTTGTTCACACAATTTGTGAAAAACACAATATTTATGAAACATAAAGAAGATTATATTTAAATCAATTTAAAAAAAGTAAAATTGGGGGAAAAAATATTCAATCATTTGAGATTAATAATAACATTCCTAAAAACATCTTAACAAAAAGTTGAAATGGATGAAAATAATTCTCAGCAAAAGTCGAAATAATTTAGGTTTTAAAAAAAACATTTTCACAATCCTTTAATTTACCAAGGAGAGTAAAATGTGACTACTACGTAAAAATTACCTGAATGACCAGATCATAAGAAAATATATGATGTTTATATGATTCTAACTAAAAAATGTCTCTCAATAGAAATTTTTTTTGATATTATTATGATATTAAATGAAATTTGAATATAAACACCTGACCAGTTTGGTAACATTTTTAGGACAATTATTTCACTTTTCATGCATATTATGGTTTGGATGTTCTGGTGATTGTAATTCCATAATAGTCTTATAATATAAAGAAAATTAATAATTTATTAAGTATCATCATTAATAATTATATACACATTTATAAATATTCATATATAGTGGGGACGAAACATGATTTACATCACTTCAGAAAAACTATAGTCCATACCTACCCATGAATAATATTTCTATTTTTTATGAAAAAAAGAAAGGAAAGGTAAATAAAAATTCACCTTTATAGAATAATTATTATATCTTGATTTTAATATATCTATTCATTATATATATCCTTATTACCATCTATGTAATGTTTAAATTAAAAATCAATCACATCTCCAGGTTGATGAGGTAGTGTACAAGTTCGAACGACCGAATTTATCCGTTTTCAATATATTAAAATGTAAATAAATAGATAAGTTATTCAAATTTTGTAAAAGAATAATTATTTTTTAAATATAGTATAAAAAATTTATATCCATAATTTTAACCAACATTGAAATATAGAGATGAAAAAATGGTTCATATCGCTTCATCATTGAGCTAGTTCACATGTGCACATGGGTGATAGTTTCACTCTCCCCATAAAAGAATGAAGATTGATAAAGTTTATTAAATAAAAATAATAAAAATATTGTATTATATAGATAATTATTTGATTATATTTTACTTTTTACATCAAAATTTAATGATGTAAATGAAGAATTATAATGCAAGATATTATTTAGGATTATATACTTCTCATTCAAAAACCTCTTTTGGATCTCTTTCCAAGGAGCCTAGGGGTGGTATTTTGGGGAGAATTTTTATTTGATCCCTAACATAAAAATTAAATATTATAGGGAAATAAATCTATAATTCAAAATTTCTATATTACCCTATATTTTTTACGTTAATAGTTCTATAGAATAAGGAAAAACTCCTACATAGTAAAACCATAGATTCCAAATGGACACTTATACTCAGTATTAATTTCTCTCATAAAAAATATCAATAAAATAAAACATGGTGTATTAAAAAAATTATTTCCAATCATTATCATCACTTCTACCATGTCCTAAAAAATCAATAAAAATTCACCGATGATTTTTTATTTTCACTTTTAGATCTAGTTTATATTTGGGAATCAATTATTCTATTATTAATAGTGTATTATTGGTCTTAAATTTTTGGGTAATATTATACATATATTGGATGTATAATTATTCCCTAGAATTTTCAATGTTTTTAATAAATAAAATGGGAAATTTGGTGGGTACAGATTGTGGTTTATGGATGGAATGTGGTTAAGGTTAGTCATGCACCCCTTCCAAAGTAACTGTGTAGTGGGTGGAGTTTTTCGAGTAGTAGCTACGTCATTGATTATTATTGATATGTCAGGTCGTGTTAGATTACCATGTGATTGGTGCCTCTTAGATAGATAGGGGTAGGAAGATTCCACATATTTTGGAAAACCATGTGGAAAAACTATGCATGTTGTCAATAACAATAAAATTTTGGAAAATCCCCATTATTTTATCTCATGATTTAACCATAATCCCATCATGTAGCACCCCAAACATTTTATGGTATATTTCTATTAAATTCATTCGATTCATGGTCTATAATTTTTAAAGCACTCAGTTTCATTGATACAACACTGTTATTTAAGATATGGTCATAGCCTAGCCATAGAACATAAATTTTCCACTTATGTTCTTTGAATATTAAAAAATCTGACCTACACGGTTGTGTTTAGAATGATATTTAGAGTCTGATAGAATTAACATAATACTTAGTGAATAGTAACATACCATTATGAATAGTAACCTTCCCTTATGAATATTAACTTACCCTTTTAAATATTAATATGAATCTTAGGAATGGTATCCATACCCAGAAATGTATAAATAAATTTTTTCACCTTAAAAATGAAGATGAAAATTTTAAGTGTTTATTTTTCGAATAAATTATAATTATAATTAAATATTTATTTATTCATATTTATAAAATTATTTTTTAAAAATGGGCTTCATTTTTTGATTATACAGGTTGAAATACGGATAGGGTGAATTTTTTGTATTTTTTTTAAATAATTCATTTTTTATGAATAGTCAAATACCATAATTTACAAAATAAACTAAATTTACTAATTATAGAGTCATGTATGATGTTCTACTAATGTAATCCCAATTTATTAGGATTTACATGATACAATTACTTTTCTTGGTCAAGGAAGACACATTATTCCTTATATTGTGGAGAAATAATAAATTAATGAATATAATATAGAGAAATCCCCTCTCCCCTTCACTATATATAGAATATGTCACCCTCTCTTCCTATCACACCACTCAAGCTTAAAGCCTTGCCTAAATTCTTCCAAATACCCATTACAATCCCTCTCCCCACTTCCATATCTTTATGCCCACACCAAAATGCCAAAAACAATGGTCGTAAAGAGTTTCTCTAGGAGGAGTACTCAAGAGGTGAACCTCTCATCTTTTCTTTCAAATGCTTTAACATGTTTTATTATTTTGTTTCTTTCTTCTCACCTCACATCATCCAAATTCATTGATAATTTCTTGACCTTTTATGTACTGTAGTTTCATTATTCTAATGTAATATTTCAGCATAATCTCTCTTTTTTCCCTCCTATTATACAATAAATGTAAACATTGGCCAAGATGTGTTATTTTATCACACTCAAGGAAGACGGGTTTTAAATGTGCATTACTATCTTAAATAAAAGTAATAAAACTATTTCAATAGTATTAACAGATCATAATATATGTATTTTATCATTTATATTGCTATGTAATCCTTTTACATTCATTATATGGATTAATAATACAAAACAAATTTATTGTACACAAAACTGCAAATCCAAATCGAAGCGTTTATTTTTAACTCATCGAATGAGTCATCCTTATGGTATATAACCAGAATCATTATATGAAACATTATATCACTTTAATTTCACTAATATAATATATTAACAAATATTAATGTTTATCCACATTTCAAACTAACTTCCCTTCATGAATATAAGTAAACGACTCATGAAAACCGACGATCAAAATGCTACCAAAACAATAAATTTAAATCTCTTAAACCCATCAAAAAGGAAATTCAAGAATCTAATAATGTTATAACATATCAATTAAATGTTTATTAGGATCCATAAATATTAATTATATAATCTAAATTTGATTATTCAAGTCATTAAGAACTATCAAGAAAACCATCAAGCTAAAGTAAGGGATCCTCTCTCTCACTTTTGTTCAAGAATCTCTCATATGTTGTGCTCTTTTATTTTTAAAACCTAATGATGGTGTATGTTCTAATATTACCCTCATACTTCCCGTAGGATATATAAATAATGGAATACCCTTTTACGTCTCATTAATCCCTTTCAAGAACACTTATAACCATACTGAAATGTCATTAAGGGGTTTTCTCATCTCACATTCAATTCTGTGGGATTTCCATTGTTCGCCAATTATTTCCTATATGTGGTATTTTTGTACTACCAAATGATATATATTATCATGATTCTATATATGTTCATGTTATTCTGTGATTCATTTGTTGTTTATTAAGTTTTCGTCATACAACTAAATTCATTACAACATGGTAACGAGCATTGTCTATATGTTAACATCATTGTGAATTGCTTAGTATTATTCACCTACACTTTCTTATATGGTGTACCAACTGCCAATTTCAGATAACTTGTCAATAGAAATTATATTCCATTTAAATTTCTATATTCTCATATCTTGGATATGATTAATTTATATGTTTTATAGCATTTTACATATGGTATTTATTTTGAATGTTTATTTTGACTATGGAAATATTGATGAATATGTATCCGCTATCCTATAAGGATAA
This sequence comes from Viscum album, assembly GCA_963277665.1. NCBI lineage: Eukaryota > Viridiplantae > Streptophyta > Magnoliopsida > Santalales > Viscaceae > Viscum > Viscum album. Next base: position 1,818,111,591 of record OY728133.1, on the reverse strand, counting down.
TTTAATGGAATATTTCTCTTTTGTTGAATTAATGTATAAATAATTATTTGGACATGAAGTGTAGGGTGGTGAATATAACATATTCTCGATGCATTAGTGGGTCTCATGAGACAAATCAGTTGGCGACAAACCCTTTGAGTTCATTTCCAAAAATCAGACGGGTTTCTACCTAGAGAACTAAACCATTTTTTGGTATTATAGTATAAACTTCTAGATAATTGATTTCCAATTAATAATAATTCTCATTATTCATTATCAGTTATTAATTTCCATGAGTATTTCACTATGAAAAAATATTTGGATGTAGTTTCATTCTGATTTTATTAATGGAATGAGTTCATAATTTATTCACCATGCCATATTGATTATGTAATATTATTTATAATTCAGTTATTATTGATTCATGCTTGCTCTATTCGTAACTCTTATGGAGTTTTTGATCTCACCCCTTTCATTTTTTACATTATATAGGTGATGAATATGAGATTATTTATTGTGTTCGGGTTGATATAGTTTTTAGTTTTTGTTATGTATTATATATTGTAACCGTTTTCAATGTGATTTGAGTTACATATATGTATATAGTATCTACGATACTGCTAAACAGATTGTTACTTTGGGATTTTCATTCCTTCAAACCATTCCAATATAACAAGTAATACACCGACTCATATCTAGAGGGGTCGGGGTGTTACAGTTGGTATCAAATGAAGTTTAGTAGAAAACATGGAAACTAGAGTAGGAAATTTATAGTAGGGAACAAAACCCTAAGGTAGTATTTGAGGATAAATGTACAAGAACTTCCTTATATTTTGGTAAAGAATATGTCATTTGAATTTTCCTAGTAAATACATCCATATCTAGATACGAGCAGGTAGAGGTGGCTCTGGTACAAATTTACCTAGGAATGAAATCTCTAACAAAGAGTCTCAGGGTTAACCCAGGGTATCCTAGTACACCCAACGATCCTTGCTGCACTCTTGGTTACTACACTCTAGGGTGATATGCATAGGATAAATCCCATTTTCATTACAATCCATTATGAATGATTTTAATGTAATTGTATTCTCAAATAATACTTATTGATGAGATTAGTTCCGCATAGAATTTCAATCTATGTTATTTGATATTCTATTTTATATTCATAACCAAATATAGTGTATTACATTATATAGAATTGGCATCTAATGGAATAATGGGAATCATTACTCGAGGGAATGTTAGGGATCTCCCTACTTAGCAAGTCAACATAGTAAATGTTGGGGAATATCATATCTTGACTATATTTGGGACAACATACTCTGGTTGTAATGAATAACCATTCCCCACATGTGTTGGGTCGTTTCTTGCAGTAGAAGCCCCTATTGTTCAGAGGGAATACTAATGTAGTGGTATCTGAGAAATGGAACACGTTCCTTGAAAATATATTCATGGAATTAAGATGTAAATGAAAATGAAAAGGTAGTACTGGTAGGATATTGTCTGAAGGGAGATGATGATTAATAGTGGTGATTGATTTAGAATACCATGGAGGAAGTAGAAATTGAAGATTTGGAATGGAGAACATTTAAGGAAACATTCTTCTAAAAATATTTCCCCCCTGAGAAATGAACTAAATAGAGAAGAAATTATTTGGCTTAATGTAAAGGGAATAGTATAGTGTTGTAGAGTATGCGGCTACCTTCACAAGGCTAGCCAGGTATGTCGTAGAATACATATGTGAATCCGCAAGCAATACTGATAATTTCATTGAAGTAATTAAGTCGAGTCTTCCAATGGAACTAGATTCTCAGACATTTTCATCATATGATGAAATTGTATCAAGTGTCGTCAAAATTGAGAAGGAATATTCAAGATCAAATTTGTTCAAGGGAAATCACAATAAAAAGAGTTACTCTGATAACCAAGGGAATAGTTAAGTGCCAAAGAAGAACAAGGGAATGGAGAGATTCCCATTATGCAAGAACAATTGAAATATTCATCTCGTTAAATGGTGGAAAGGCATGGGAGTCTACAATAAATGTTGAGAAAAAGAGAATTTATCTAATGAATGTACGGGGAAGAAATAATTTGATGATGTTCAATGATACAATTGTAGTGGTATGGGACACTATGAAAGTGAGTTTCCTAATCACCAAGGAAACATTCCATAGAAAAGGCCCAAAGAGCTAGGGAGAGCTTATTCAATTACAACCGTGGACATTGATGTTTATAATGATCTGGTGGCAGGTATATTAATTTTTTCTTCAAACATAGCCAACGCATTATTTTATTATGGATCATCAGATTCTTTTATATAATCTTAGTTTCTCATGAAAATTAGATATGTCTAATTTGATTTAATAATGGAGTTATCAGTCAAATCTATTAGGTGATGCATCATTGATATAAAGGCTTGTTAATGAGTCACCCTCACGACACATAAACATGCATTAGTTTCTAACCTTATCATTATACCAATGACTAAATTTGACATAATTATCGGTGATAATTGGATATCAAAATATGATTTGAAGATTTATTGCAAGAAAAAAGAAGTTATAATTTTTAAAAATGGTGTAGAATCTCTAATCTATATAGTATATGCCTCTCCATCTGATTCTTATCTAGTCCCACCCCCAATAGCTATATTAAATGAAATTCTTAGAGAGGAATGGAACCCAATATCTGTGGGATCCTAAATAAATCATAAAATATAAGATGTGCATATATTGCATGAATACATTGATAAATTTCTAGATGATTTACCTGCACATCCTCTAGAGTGGGAAATTGAGTTTTCCATTGGCTTAATTCATAGTGAATGACCTATATCAAAGACTTACAATAGAATGGCTACCATGGAGTTAGTTGAGCTAAAGAAACAACTAGAGGTATTGAGTAAAAAAGTATTTAATCGACCTAGTGTATCTCCAAGGGGATCTCTGGTCCTATTTTTCCAGAAGAAGGATGGATCCATGAGGCTATGCATTGATTATAGAGAAATCAATGATGTTTTAATAAAGAAGAAGTATCATCTACCACGTATTGATTGTCTATTTGATCAACTTTATGGGGATCAATACATTTAGAATATTGACTATAGATCCAAATAAAATCAACTACGTGCGAGGAAGGAAGATATACTTAAGATATCATTTCAACTAGTGTTGGTCATTATGAGTTTACAATGATGCCTTTTGGACTGACTAATGTACTCTCTGTTTTCATGGATTTAATGAATAGATTTTTTAAAGAATGTCTTGATAGCATTGTTGTGTTATTAATCAATGATATTCTTGTGTAGTCAAAAAGCTATGAAGACCGTGAGGATCACTTGCAAATTATTCTGAAAAGTCTTAGAAGAAATGAATTATACGGGAAGTTTTCCAAGATCGAATTCTGGCTTAAATTAGTTTCTTTTCATGGTAATATTTTCTCTATGGATGGAATCCTAGTTGATCCTCCAATGTCAAAGGAAATCCATGATTTTCCCAAGTAAATATACATTACTGAGTTACGTAGTTTTATTAGCACAGCAGGTTTCTATTAGCATTTAATTTAGAATTTTTCCTGACAAGCTGACCTGCTATCCAAGCTCACACATGAAGGAGTTAAATTTGTGTGGAAGAAAGAATGTCCAAAATGCTTCAACAAATTTAAATGAATATTGGTCAATTCTCCAATTTTGACACTTCCATTTGGATGTGATGGATTTGTAATATACTTCAATGAATCAATGAATTAACTAGGTTGCATCCTGATGCAAAATGATAAAGTAGTTGCTTATGAATCAATACAGTTTAAGACTAATGAGAAAAATTATCCAACTCATGATCTTCGGTTAGCATCCATTATCTTGGCCCTGAAAATATGGAGACATTATCTCTATGGTGAAATATGTGAGATTTATATAGACCAAAAGAGCTTGAAATAAATTTTCACACAAAAAGAACCCAACATGATGCTAAGGAGATGGTTTGAGTTGCCTAAAGATTACAAATATTCAATACACGACCACCCAGGAAAGGAAAATAAGGTGGCAGATGCAATAAGTTTAAAAGATCACAGACTCCTGACACAAATGAGGATTGAAATAGATTCAATATTCATGGATCTACTGAAGATATATATGGGATTTGTTAAGGAAGAGGAAACATCCTTCCTGTTTTAAATGACATATATATAATATTTATTATAGAAGATTAAAATCTCTCGATATAATGATGAGAATCTGCAGAAGAAAATTATTGTGGTTAAGGATGGGAGATTGGAAGATTTTGTGTATGAGGAAGGACTTGTGATGTTTTTAAAGTGGTTAAGTGTCCCATCAGTACCTGAGCTAAAAATGGGAACTACGAGACAATTCTTGAAGAAAAAATTTCTCTATACACTCGGGTAGCACATACATGTACAGATATGTGACGGAATATTTTTTGTGGTATAATATGATGTGGGAAATTGATGATTGCATGTCAAGGTGTCTAGTTTTTTAACAAGTGAAGGCAGGGATTCCACATCCTAGAGGATTGATGCAACCTCTACCTATTCCTATGTGGAAGTGGGAAAACATTATGATGAATTTTGTCACCAGACTACAGAGGACACCTAGAAGGAATGATGTAATATGGGTAATTGTTTATCATCTCAAAAAATCATCACATTTCCATCAAATAATATTGGATCTACAAATTGAGGGTCGGGAAATACTTTATATTAATGATGTTGTAAGAATTCAAGGTTCACCTATATCAATTGTGCCCGATCGAGATCCCCAGTTTACAACAAAATTCTGGGAATGTCTCCTGAAGGCTTTGAATATTGAGATTCATATGAGTAATACTAATCAGCCCTAAACTGACAGATAGTCTGAAATACCAATACAAACTCTGGGAGACATGCTGAGATCATACTCTGTTGACATCCATTGTATGTGGTAGCAATACTTTCCTTTGGTGGAATTTTCCTACAACAATAGTTTCCATTATATTATCCAAATGGATCCATATGAATCATTATATGGAAATACATGTCGAAATCCAACTTTTCGGGAAGAAGTTGGTGAGAGGGAACTTATAGTCCCAGAACATATTGAAGAGACCATGAAAAAGGCTAAGATAATCCAATCCCGTATTAAAGCGGCCCAAAGTAGGCATAAGAGTTTTGATGAAAATCAGAGAAAGGATTTGTAATTCCAAATGGGTTATCATGTCTTTATAAAAGTATATTCATGGAAGGGTGTCTTATTGTTTGATAAGAAGGGGAAACTGAGCCCTAGGTACATCAGGCCATTTGAAATTCTTGAAAGAATCAGAGCTATATATTACTATTTAGAAATGCCTACAAGTATCTCCAAAGTTCCTGATGTCTTCCAGGTGTCATTGCTGAAGAAATACGTTCTATTCTTAATGTATGTACTCACCTATAAAGAAAAAGAGTTGGAACTTGTTTTTCATACTGTGAAGAGCCAATCGGGATCCTTGACACAAGGTATCATCTATTGAGAAATCATACGACTGGCCTAGTAAAGGTTATTTGGATAAACCAGAAAATGGAGAAATCCACATGGGAACTTAATGATGTGTTGTGGGAGTGTAACTAGAAAAAGAAACAAGGGTGAGACACTGTTCAGTGAAACACCATAAGCGGTGCCACAGTCACGGTGCCACTGGATCGGTGGAACACTGTGAGCGATGCCACCATCATGGTGCCACCATTTCAGTGTGGAATGTGACTGGAACTACCATCATGGTACCACCGTGACTGGTGCCACTGTTTCATGGAACCAAACATCAAGCCATTTCCATAATGAGCCACTTACCGGGCCATTACATCAGATACCTCTGAAAGTATTCTCGCCCTAGAGAATTTATAATAGACATGATGAGAAGAGGGGGTGTCTGAACGACCACCTCAAAAGATACCTCTCTGGATTAAACCCCATAGACATCTAGGAACACCTCTCCCCCAAGTAACCACACCACATATAAAGGATTCACTGTCAAGACATATGGATCAGAGAGTCCTTTACCCCATGTCAAGATAGTATCCATTTTGGGCAGCACTGACTCTCCCTCACGGGTTTAATCGCATCCACTCTAATGTGTCTTGATTAGGGATCAAATACTAAATTCCCCACTATTAGGACCCTTCACACACATTCTGAGAAAAAAACAACACAGTAATAGTTAACAAGGATAATCACTATATCACAAACAAGTATGAAGAAAAAAAGTACAAAAATCAAAACAGCTCTGCGTACTGGGCATGCATTTTTGCCTCCCACTCACAGTTATTCTCCTCGAGGCCACAATTCCACCATAACAAATGAACCAAGGGAATGGTTCATCCATGAATCTCCTTTTCCTCATGACCTTCAATCATCACTGGTCTCTCTAAAAATATCTTGTCATCCTCGATTTCCAGCCTTCCCCAGTTGAAGACGTGTGAATCATCGTGTAACTACCGACGGAGCTGAGACACATGGAAGACATTATGCACCCTTAGTAGCGGTGGTGGTAGTGTTAGCTGATAAGCCACTTCTCCAACCTTCTGCAACACCTCGAAGGGTCTAAGGAACATTGAAGAGAGCTTACATCCCCTGTCGAACCTCGGTTGCCCTTGTCGAGGTGATACCTTCATGAACCCATAGTCCCCGACCTCGAACTTATAGGGTCTCCTACTACTATCAGCATACGACTTATGCCCGTCCTGGGCCGCCATCATCCTCTATCCTATAAGCTAAATATATTCCATCGTGCTCTGTACCATGTCCAGGCCAAGAACACATGCTTCCCCATCCTCATTCCAGCACATGAGTGAGTGACACGACCTCTAGTATAATGCTTCGAACAGAGCCATACCAATCGTAGAGTGATATCAATTGTTGTAGGAAAACTCTACCTCAGAAATTTGTCACACCAATGTTCCTCCAATGTCCAAAACACATTCTTAAAGAAAATACTCCAACATCTGGATGGTGCGCTATATTTTCCCATATGTCTAGGGGTGGAAAGTTGTTCTGATGCATAGCTTGGTACCAAAAGCATGTCTCAATCCCTTCCAGACTTGTGAGGTAAACCGAGTATCTCGATCGGAGACTATGGACCTTGGAAGTCCATGTAACTACACCACCCCATCCACGTATCTCTGTGTTAGGGAATCCACTACACTCAACACCTTGATTTCCATGAATTGAGTCAATTTCATCAACCGGCTGACCATTACCCAGATTGCATCGCAACCCCATAGATCTCTAGGTATACCTGTGATGAAATCCATCAAGATGTCATCCCACTTACACATGAGTGCTTCTAAAAGGTGTAAAATACCTCCTAGGAATCAGTGTTCATCCTTCACCTTCTGACATATAAGGCACTTCGCTACAAACTCTACCACATACGGCTTCACCCCAGGCCACCAAAACTGACCCCTCAAGCCCCAGTACATCTTGGAAACACTTGGGTACACTAATAGGTGTGTGTTTTGTAACTCACCAAGAACCCTCTTGCACATTTCCACAGATAAAAAAACTAACCATGAAACATCATCCAATTCTACCCATCATCTGACCATCCATCTGGAGTATTTCCCTGGCTAACATGATCATGCATCACATTAGCCTCTGATTCCCCCCACTCAGACTCCTCCACCTACTGCAATAGAGAGGACTTAATCGTCATCTGGAATAGACAGCCTCTTCCATCCCCCACCCTTGCATCCAGGTGTAGGGTATCCAAATCCCCCATCACCTTCCAAGCATCTGCAGACTATTTAACTACATCCTTCTAAAAAATATTTCTCAAGGCATTTTCCACCACATTACCCTTACGTTTAGTGTAAGAGATTTTGAAGTCTTAATACCAAAGAAACTCTATCCACCACCACTGGTGTAAGGTTAGGTCTCGCTGGGAGATTATATACCTCAAGATCTTGTGATCCGTGAAGACCAAAAAGCGCTCCTCGAAGAGGTAGTTCCAACACAACATTAGTATGAACACAACCGCTATGCGCTATAAATCGTGTGTGGCATAGTTACGCTCATGGGGATATAAATTCATATACCCATAAGAGATCACCCTCTTTTGTTGCATAAGCACACACCCAAACCATTGGCCTAAAGCACTACAGCATACCTCAAACGTCACCCCTTCTTCTTGAATCCTCAGCATTGGGGTCCTAACTAATTTCCCCTTATGATAACTGAAGGCTACCTTGTAATTCTAATTCCATACAAAATCCTTGTCTTTTTTGGTCAAGGCTATCAAAGATGCTGCTACTCGAGAGAAGTTGGGTACGAATATCTAGTACTAACCTACTATTCCCAGGAAACTACAAACATCTACCATGTTCTTGGGATCTTCCCAAGATACAACCGCTCCTACCTTTGACAGATCAACCAATATTTTCTTCATGGACTCCACGTGTCCATGGAAGTGCACCTCTCATGTCTAGAACATGCACATCAAAAATTTCTAATTGAGCTTGTGCTTTCAGTGGACCACAAAAAGTTTCTTCAGATGCTCATCATGATTCTCCTATCATCATGAGTAGATCAAGAGGTAGTCAATAAACATGACTACGAACAAGTCCAGATATTCTTGGAAGACGGATATCATGAGCCCCATGAACATGATTGGTGCATTCCTAACATCGAACGACATGACCACGAACTCAAAATGCCCATATCTGCAATGAATGTAGTATTCGAGATTTCACCCTCATTCACCCCCAACTGGTGATATCCTGACCTTTGGTCAATCTTGGATAACCATCATGCTACCTTAAAATAGAAAAAATGGACCTCTATCCTTGGGAGAGGGTAACAGTTCATGACTGTTTCCTGATTCAGTATTTGGTGGTATTTACACAACTTGATACAACCATATTATTTCTTCATGAAGAAGACTGGAGTGCCCCGTGGTGACACTCTTGGTTGAGAAAACCCCTTCTTCATCAGATCATCAATCTGTATCCATAACTCCTACAGCTTAGAAGGAGCTATCTGATAGGCAGCCATCGAAATTGGATGACCACCAGGTTGCAAGTCTATCCCGAACTCAACATCACATCAAGGGGGTAGATTCACCACCTCCTCAAGGAATAAATCCATGATCTCACTGAAAATCCCTGAGACATCGGACAACTCTGTAACCACTGACACTATTGATAGCTCGTCTAACAAAAAAAGAAGGGGCTACACTCTCCTGCAGCCGTCCTGGAGACCCCCCTCTCCGATGAAGGTCACACATTGTCTGCCCACATTTAAAAACATGATCCTTAGTAAGATGTAGTTGAAAATAGTACATAAAATAATAGATAGTTGATTCAGAGAATGACATCATACAGCTGCATCTGAAGCAAGAGAATGTCATAACTGGAATGATGTAGTCCCAACATCAGTCTAAATTCTCAACAAACACGAGACAATCTTGTCTAACCTCTGACTAGCGTACTCAAAAAAAAGTGTATGGAATGTTTCTATGAATCTATAACCAAATCATGGGCTATACTGTGTGCAACAAAGGAGTCTGAAGCCACTGAATCAAACAACGAAGATAAAAATATTCTGAAAAGACAGATTGTACCTCGAACAAACTTTTATCCCGACTTGAACTGCTGCCTCTGCGGTGGGTAATTTCCCATACCCATATCCTCTGCCCTTCAGTAATAGGCCACCTCGCTGAACACACCCTGGTCAAGGTCCCTGAGGAGTGCCCTGAGGTCAGCCTCCTCCCACAATGTCTGCTCTTGGTGGAGCGAGAGCTCACTGTCCCTATTGCTGCTACTAAAAGGGCCTAGCTGCATACTGCTACCGCTGAAGTGGGTGCTGGACCGGCCCACCCCCACTATATATTACATGGTCTGGGAACTGATTTTGAAGGTTCCCATTACTACCACAAATGAAGCATCTTTGTCTTGGGCCCAAAGGAAATGGCGAGGACCGGGAGATCAAAACTAGAATTACTGGGGTCTCCTCCTCACTCGTTGAAAGCTAGAAGTCCCTAACGCTAGAGGGCTGTTATAGATGGGAATTCCCTTTGAAGAGCCCAACTGGACCCCCTCTCATAGCACACCTCCTAGAATTTGCATCCAATCTGACACTTCATCCTTCTTCTGGACATCCATGTACATTGGTAGGGTGAAGTTAATAATAGCATATGGAATAGACGGTCAGTGTGCCTCCTCTAAACATCTCTCCCGAGACTCCCCCTACGGAATGAGGTACAAAGCAATGTGAAGGAGATCCTTGAACTTGATCCCCAACTCCCACACTGACATACTCCCCTACAGAAGGGAGAGTATCTCCTGCCTCTTTTTAGCCATCATCGTGGAAGAGTGTAATTCCGCGCAGAACACTCTATCAATGTCATCCCATGTAACATCTACCTCACACTTCTCCCTAAGATAGAGCGTCCACCACTAACGTGATTCTCCCCCCATCTAGCTCACAGCCAGATAAATACATTACTTTTTCAAATAAAAAATCTAGTTGAAAGCTATCACCATCTCCTCAATCCAGCTCTCGGTCTCCAAGTCTTAGACGCTACCCCTGTACTTCCAGAGGGTCTTCCGCCGAAAGGCACGAAGCATCCTCTGCCACTAATCGTACTCCTCCTCTCAGTCATCCCTTTACTGATCAAGAAAATCAACATTCTGGGGCATGATCACCCGTACTACTCATGGTCATTTTCCATGTTCCATAGCTGCAATGTATAGAAGGAAGGCTGAAGCCCAAGTAGTGTCGAATATTGCATTTAATTATTTTTAAACTCTTTATTCATTTTAAATCCCCAAAATACCCAAGACACACAACAAAAAAGTCATTATGATGCATGTACCTGTCCTAGGGTTTCTACCATCATTTTAGTGTATCCTCACTTGGACATTTGGTAGGCCTAGAGTCCTGGCATCAGATCACGGGGGGCCCAAAAATCTTTTGTCCTTGCCGGTCTTCACTGGCATGTTTCACACTCCAAGATTTCCTGACTCCATTTCCCTATCATCCCATGAAAACCACACTATGCCTAACTTCATACTCCATCCAATCACTCAACCACTTACTCGGAACCATTATGTCACAACCCACCTTAACCAAGATGAGGGAAGGGGTAGTAGATTGTCAAGCCCTTCCTTATTCATGTAGAAAGAGAGATAATGACCCCCGAGACCTTCCATCAATAGGTCCTGGAGTGGTGAAAAGCACCAAGGGGATATATTCACACACAAAATGGAAGGCATTACACGTTTTATTTTATAGGATTGGAAATAAGATAGTAAATCCCAAACAACACCAAAATTGGAAGTAAAAGTAAGGCCAAGAAAAACCATTCCCACATGCATGTTTCAAATAATAAGTGATATAATACAATAAAAGTAAAATGGTGAATACCAAATAAATGAAAATTGCAACAGAAACTATCCCAACTTCCATACTAGTATGGCCCCGTACAGTTATTGATGTCCTCCTAGAAACCTGAAAGCATATTTATATACATATGGTGAGTATACAGGTAGACTCAATAGGGAAAACCAAAATCTATCATGCACAATTTCTGAGGCATTCTAATCCCTTTGAGAAAATGAGATAACTAGGAACCTAATAAGGAAACTATCCATCCAAACCTCTCCAAGGAACACTCCCCAAATAACGCAAGTCATGTAAGGTGAATATTAATAACACGTCGATGATTGGGTACCCCACACCACTTTCCCAGTATTTATTGAAGACATCCTATGTGTCGGACTTTCCCCACCATTCTCACCGTAGTCCCACTACCATACCCCACACACACACACCTAGGATATCACAACCAGACATCACACCCTCAAATTCCTGGGAAACAACAACCAATCAAAATCATGCCCGCACACACCTGGGCCTAAAAAACTATAGCCATGATCGAAGACACCCGGGGCTCATTCCAAAGACACTTGGGAACTAACATGCCCACACACACCTAGTCCAACCACCAACACATACCCTTCCATAAGGATCTAAGGCTACAATGGACCTCATTTCATCACAAATTTCTAGATGAATCATGGGATACTCAGTAAAGGGATCATAAAAAGGAGCTAATAACCATCCACTCATAGGGGTGTTTGGGAAAACACCCTCCCCCTAAAATGGGGGTGTTCGGTGCATAGTACTAAACATGGGAGGGGCCTGAATAAGATACATAAGAACAAAAATTATACATATAGATAAACAAGAAATCATCCCAAACTAGGTGTTCTTACACTAGCCCATACACAAACACCTTCATACTATTCATTCATAAAAAGAACAACAGCTACAACCATGTCAAAAATCATTCCCAGAAAACAATTCCCCATTAAACCCATTATTTTTTTTTTCAATTTCACGTGACTCCATTTATGTTAATCTTTACTTCTAGGAAACTAATAGGCATAACCAAAAGCCAAGGAAAGAAAAATAGTAGAGCTTTAATTAAAGAATTCACACTTGGTTCTCTTGTAATGTCACAACTACAAAAGAAATCTGTGAGATCCCTCAATGTACTTGAACCAAACCAATCCCCACCATAAGTCCCCACATGTCCTTAGATCCACTAACCAATGACTGCACAACAACATGGGATCCCATCCCCTCCCATGTCACTGCACAAACATCTAGCAGATGAACCACACATAATACCTAAACAGTGCAAGGGAGGTTTCAGATTCAATACACATCTTTCATTAATTTTCCCTCCCCTATTTGATTAACCAGGGTGATGACGCATGTATTCTTATTCACTGGGAATCCATTTAATCAATCGGGTTTACCTGATTAACTAATTTCCATGATACAACCATTGAATCAGAGAATTTACCAAAAAACATAATATCATTAGTGGACTAGGATGGACCACCAATGACCGCGATTTTTAGTGGACATAATCCCATAAAATCCAAAACATATAATCAAGGATAAAAGTGTATAGCAAAAACAACAAAATCACCACTTCATTATTTAAAATTCTATTTATTATCTTCATTAATGTTTGGTCTCATCCATCCCCATTGAATCATTAGCATACCCACCCCTCATATTACGTAGTACCAAGAGACGAAGTAATTACTATATGTGGATGATCAATTATCAATGTTTTTATCCACATTACAAGAACCAGGGATGCGTGACTTGAAGGGGGGAACTCCGAGGACTCCAAGAGTGAGATGAAAATCACAAACACATGCACACCATTTTCATGAGGAAGAAGGACTCCAAACGCACCATGTAAAGGAAAAAAATCCAACAAATAGGAAGAAATAAAGATAGTAATAATTCTCGTGTGATAAAGCAGTGAGATCATGGAGTTACATGATAAATCTTTTGAACAGATTTAAAAGAAGATCGTGGTTTAACTACGTGGCTGGGTGGTTACCCTTGATGGAATTAATTTTAATTTAATAATTATCATTAGAGAGGTGCCCCTAACGGCTTTGATTTAAAGGTTTTACTTTAAATAGATGAAAACACCCAACAGGTGTAGAACTGGAAAGTTTGGGGAAAAGAGAGTGACACCATGGAAAAGCCACACGTTTTGTTAAGTAAAGGGTAACACAAATATTTAGGAATTTAGATATCATTTATAGGATTTAAATGGCTTTGAAAGGGGGTATTAAACCCCTCTTACAACAAAAGATATGTTGCAGGAGTGGAATTGAAAAAAGATCAAAGGGTGGGTCATAGTTCAGTGAGACATCGTATGTATTGCCACGGTCACGGTGCCACTGTCACAGTGCCACCGGTTCGGTGGAACACTGTGAGTGGTGCCACTATCGTGGTGCCACTGTCATGCTACTACCTTCACGATACCACCATTTAGGTGTTTGGTCGTGACCGGCGCCACCATCATGGTGTCACTGTGACTGTTTCCACCATTTTGGTGGAACCGATTGATGGAAATGAGCTTCTTAATAGTGCCCAATGTGACACTACCTAGGCCGTTACTGGAACCTAGATATTAGTATTTTCAAAATAATTTTGTTAAGGTCCCATATAATAAAATGTCTCAATAACACATCCCCATTAAAATAGAGAAATTGTAGTGTGGAGGTTGTTTGGAATGACACATAGTACGTTTCCAAGCATGAGAACATATGTAGGATGTTAAAACATGGATATAGAAGATAAAAATTATAAGGACTGATTGTGAGTTTTATATGGAATTATCCTAAGAAATTTATCTATCATAAAACCAAAAAAAGTGAAGGGATAAAAGGCTATTTATTTCTTGTTATGAAAAGTATAACGATTAAATTTTTCTTTCAAAATGTATTTCTGAATGTTGAGGAATTACCCCTACATTGAGAACAAGTGAATATGGAAATATACATACATGAAAATTATAATTTCATCATTTAATTAATTCCCACCATAATATCTTTTTTTCTACAAATGATGAGTATTAAAGATTAATTTTTCACCTAAATCACAATAATCAAATTCTACATATCAAAAAATACCAAAAAGAGAAAAACTATATTCCCCTATTCATTAGGAATTTCCAAAAACAAACATGTCTAGAACATAGTAACAAAATGTCCATAAATAAAAATTCATCATATGAATAAAAATACATTAATCTACCCAATTAATCAGTAATAACCAAATTTTAACATAGATCATTACAAAAAACTATCCTAAAAACACATAAAAATTTTTAATACTATTATTGAACCACATAAATGAAAATAATTTTTTCACATAGTATTCCAATATAAATATAGTATTTTTCTCCAAAAAACATCAATCAGTCATATTATCAAAATAAAAAAATATAGTTTCTATAATAACTATAACTCAAATACATGAAAATCATTTCAATAAAAAACATAAATCACCATAAATCCACATTACAACTATGTATTATACCAAAAGACAATTCTACATTTACTTGTCAAACAAATTCCCCTGGTATTTAGTTTACTATAATCTAATAATGATCCCCAAAATGTGAATAAATCACAATAACATAGAAATAAAATATCTTATAAACCCCAAATGTTATCCACACTATTCAAATTATTTACAAAAAAAATTAATTTAATTATTTCTCTAATTTCCATTTTTCACATGTTATACATACGGGTTATATGTACCTCAATAATTTATCGAAACACAATAAATGTCTCCAAAAATTTATCACCTTTTCACCACACCACTTCTCAAAGTTATTGGTTCTATCTAAAAAATTATTCAAATTTTTTAAAAGAAACTATAAGGAAATATCCTTTAGATGTTTCATAATTCTGGTTAGATTTATAATATATAATCATATCAATGATAAAAAATCCTTCACACAACATCATTCTTAAAAATTTAACCATGATTTGTTATCTTTTTCACTAATATGTTATTTCTATAAATCAAAGATGTCAAATATAACATCTTGATTCAATAATATTAACCAAACCAAATTCATACATATATTATATGAAAATAATTCATATCATAAATATAGACATCAATGTCTTCATTTATGATACTTACATATCCTTTGTCATTGTAACAGCCCAAGATTTTACGAAAAATATTCTTTTTAATTTCATTAATGTCTTTTTTTTGTACTCTACACCAAAAGGAGCTTGCACAACACACATCCCTGACTTGGCTTGCATTACACGCAAGCACGACCTTCCACGATAGTGTGTGTTGTACACAATATCGAGTTTCACTAAACAATGATATTCTAGTAAAATATTATTAAAATTAGCCATTATGAATATTAATACCCAATTTTTATATTTTTTTAAATTTTATTTTTGAAAATGGACTTCATTTTTGGATTCGTAATATCAAAATTAGCCTAGGGTGAAATTTTGGTATTTTTCTAAAAACATTCAATTTTTGATGAATAGTGAAAACACTGGGTTACTATTTAAAAACCGAATTTTTATTTAAATAATTATTTATATTATTTAAATTTATTTTAGGTCAAAATTGATACATAATACATATATATGTTAAATGTAACTCATTGGAGTAATTTTATAATAATTTTAGATATATAAAAATTTCATTGAACTTTTCACCGTCTTTTACCCACATCCTAGGAAAATTTTCAAATTTACATAAAAAATAATTTTACCGCTTTTGTGAATGAAATTTCAAAAATCTGAGAGACATGGTTGATGTTAGTAAGTAAAATGTGGTTCAATGAGAAGAAAATAATTTTTTGTGAATAGTAACTTTTGACTTTTATTTACCACGGTTAAAAGTAAATAGGGTAATTAAAGAAACAAATGATACTATTATTACCCTAACACATGTACTGATTCTATTGGATAAGTGTAATTCGACCAAAAACAATCTTAGGAATAAAATATGACCATTTAGTCCCACTTGTATTAGATTAGGAAATTTATTATTAATTTATTTAAAGAAGGGTTAAAATAGTTAAAATCAAAGTTTAATAAGTAAATCATTTTTAATATAGTGTTATACATAAGATAAATTCGACTATAAAATTTCTTTAGAATTATAAAAAGATTTTCTACATAATGGTATTTTATTTGTAAATTTTAGACATTAAATAATTTAATTTATTTATGACACAATGATGATGGAGTAATTATCTTATTAATGAAATATTGACATAATTGATGTTCTAAATACCGAAATAAATGTAATTTGAGACTTTTTATGAATTACACTAATTTTCTAGGTTAATATGACATGTTATTATTGATTTAATTAACTTTTTTCGACTTAATCATTCTGTTATGATTTTCAAAAAACTCAATTACTAAATAGTGTCAAAATTGACATAAAATAGTTTTTAAATCAAATATTATATTATTAATTGTTATTTTATTCCTAAAAATCTATGGTTCGGCCAAAGGATTTATATAAGGTTATATATATTAATAATAAACAACTTGGGGTTATTTTGTCTTGTTATAGTATGTTTATCAACCTTATAGTGTAAGAACACAAAAAGACACGGTAAAAGTAAAATTATCTATCTTAAAGTTAAATATAAATGAGAAGGTTGAAATAGGAACCTAAAATTTTCTAAATTCTATTGGATGATAGGATTTCGGCCTATCCCCACCTTAGCTTCGAAATAAATCAATTTGGAGCTATTTAAAACCGAATATGACTTTATCATAAAATAATATTGTTATTGTTTCCAAAGGTACCCCTCTCATCCCTTATAAAAGGGCACCTCCTCCCTCTCTTCCTCACACCACTTTGAGCCTTCAAGCTCGACCAACCCCTGACAATTTCTTCTCTCCACTTCCCTAGAGTCATCCTAGAGGTCCTGGTCTTCTTCAAAGACCAATTTTAGTTCCCTAAAAGGATGTCTCAAAGAAGCGCTTCAAAGAAGAGGTAATATCCGTTAACAATTTTTTCAACTTTATTTCTTCTTCCATTTCTTCTTCTTTAATTGTTTCATTTTGAATTAATAACATCAGTATCACTCATATACTGATATGTTATTATAAGTATGAAACAACCCAATTTCACCATCTATCCATCCTATGGAAAACTAAATCACCACGCGTGCGTACGTACGGAATACCATATCCACGTCGTGGTGTAATCTATTTTCCACCACCACCTTACTTGGATAGGTATAATGGTGTAAAGAATGAATATATATGATTATTTTAAAGTGATATTGATTCCTAAATAATATACATACAATCCAATACAATTTCACGATCATGGGAATGATATCATCGCTCATGTGTACGTACGGAATATCGTCTCCATGATGTGACGCGACTCATTCTACATGACATTCATTGCATAATGATTACATAAATCAATTGAGTGAATAAATATGATATATATTACACTAATACCATTCTGGAAATGAGGTATCATTAACCTAAAAAGTAGAATATTATTTTATTCGACAAAACACGCATAAGAACAAAAAGTAATAAACACCCGAATAACAAGTAGCAATGAAATATTACTAATAATAAGCTAAGAATATGACCATATATGATATCATAAAAATGAGTATGATTCTGAAATAAGTCAATGAAATTATTTAAATCATTATACAGGAGTTTTGGACACTTACGGAGAAAATCGGACCTAAGGTAAGGGAAATATCACAATCTCATTTTTATCCGAGATTTATTGTATTTGGAAATTACTGGTGTGTATTTTATCATCCACATCCATTTTTCCTCAATATGTAATATTATTTCCATCCTCCTACAATTGTTTAAATTCAATTTTCCCCTTCAGTGAGTTTTTAGTAAAAGATATGAAAGGAATATTTTTTCTTTTTTCGTACGAGGTACTTTTTGACTTTTTCGACAAAAATACGAGAAGAATGTTTTTTTAAAATTATACGGCGTGAATGGATTTTTAAAACAATATTTGGAAGATGCATCCTTTTCAGGTTTTCATGTTTATTTTTAATCAACTTATTTTAGTTTATAATTGTATGACATATTAAGAATGGAAAAGTGTTTTTGAAGTAGAAAGTATATTTTCCTCAAGAATGGAGTTCAAGTGTTTTATCAAAATTATTTTCCATCTAAGATAATAAAGGGTTCTATTTCTATCCCTATTATTACATTGACTTTATTATGTTGTGAGGGAATTATATTTATGAGTTCTTTTATCTTATATGAATTGTTTTAAGATGTCACAATGTTTAGGATTCCCATTTTTATTACATGGGTTATGCTATGATGTATGGTTTATGATTTTGTGGCACACATAAGAATGGTATCATTATGAGATGGGTGGGACCTATATCTCCCTCCAATGAATTGGGTAAAGATTTTATATCTTATGAGATAGACATGGGTAGAACGGCAGGTTAAACCGGTTCAGTGAAATAGGACTGAAACGAGAAGTGAAATTGGTTCAGAAATGGCCTTTGTCCACTAAGATAGTCTTGAAAAATGTATTGACTAATAAAAAATCATTCTCTACGATTATGTGTGTGTGACACAAAGCTTCATGTTTTAAGTTGTTATTATAGTGATTACATTTCACTACCATGATTTATCTTGTGTTATGAAATTATGATCTCTTTTGATGGGTAAGATTTCTAAATTGTTATGTTCTTATAAATATGACATGATTGATATTTATTTTGTTTACCCTTACTGAGAATTTGAGCTCACCCTTTTATTTTTTCTTTTCCCCAGGATATAAAGAAAGGATTTAGGTAAGAAAAAAATGGGGAAGATATTTTTGGGAGATGTTGAAGATCTTTCACCACGATTAGAAGATTATATTCCGAGTTTCCAACGACACTAAACTATTACGGTCCTTATATGTGTGTTTTTGTAATGTACTAAGAATTCCGCAAAAGTAATGTAATGTCCATGTACGTTAAGCTTAAGGTATCTACAGTTTGTATCAAAGGAAAGGTTTAGTCAACATTTGAAAACTAGGATGCGAGAACTTTAGTGAGATCCCTATAGATATTTCTAAGGAATGTATAGGGATGTCCCTAAGGTTAAGTATAAGTATAGGTTATAGTACTAGAATTATGGTAACCTAAGATGTTATTTATTGAAGGTACTCCCCCTTTATTATGTTGTTTTCCCTAGCGTGATTTTTTCCTCTCACACTATTATTTTTGGGTTTTAGATGACTGTTGGGACCTGAAGGAACAATGTTGATCAATGTAATTGACAATGCAATGATTTTCCTACTGAACAAAACCATGTTATGGGAGATAGGGTGAATGATATTATTCCTATACTTATAAAAACTATGAATCATTGTGGACTTACAAATGAGCAGAGAAGGGAACAATATTCTATTAAGTCCTTCATGAGTCAACATCCACCTTCATTCAGTGGGTCTTCAAATCCACTTATTGCTGAATAATGGATCAGTACCACTGAAAAGATATTCTCAGTTATTCAATGATCTGAACATGATAAAGTCATCTTATTAGTACATCGTTTGGAAGGTGAAGCTGATCAATGGTTGAATCTTATCAAGAATACGAGGCCAAGAGAAGAAATTGAGTCCATGGAATGGGACGAGTTTAAGAACTTATTTTTCAATAAGTACTTCCCTCATATTCTTCGAACAAAGATGGAGAAGGAGTTTCTTGAACTAATGCAAAAGGATGATGAATCTGTTGGTATATACGAAGAGAATTTTACAAGGTTTTCAAGGTATGCATCTGGATTTATCATCTAACCTGAAAGTAAAGTTGATCGATTCTTCAGTGGCTTAAAACCAAATATTTGAAGGGAATTAGCTATAAGAGACTTCAGTAGCTATGAAGAAATTGTGCGCTGTGCTATTAAGGTAGAAATGGAAGTTGGTGTTACATATCCATCTCATGGTTTTGACAAGAAACGAAAGATAGAGTTCAAGGAGAAATCTCAGAATAATGGTGAAAAGAAGATGAATGTTTCCTTATGCTCAATGTGTGGAAATAAGCATGGTGGAGATTGTCTTAAAGGGACTAGAAAATGTTTCAAGTGTAGAAGAGAAGGTCATCGAGCACCTGAGTGTCGAAGTAATGGAAAAAGGGTTTCCAATGGTGTGAATAAAGAAAGGGCTACAGAGAACACACCAACAACACTTCAATGCTTCAAGTGAAATGAAATGGGGCATTATGCTAATCAATTCCCTAGTCCAAGGGTAAATGATGATCGACATGAGCAACCACTTAAGGCAAAGGACAAAGGGAAGTCACATGCGATCATTATTGGCAATGTTGAATATGACAACGATGTAGAGGAATTATTAAGTTTTTATGTAATGGGATTCCAAAATAATGTTATATATAGTATCGTGGAATATTGGAATATTTATTTAATGGACTATTGTGGTTTTCAATAATTTTATGGTACGGGTAACCATGGAAAGTGATTGAGATATTTTTGGTAAGTAGATGATATGTGCATAATGAAGGGATAAGAATATAATGAGTTGTTTGATTGTATTCATGAGCTCATGATTGATATATAGACTAAGTGATATCATGGTTTGAGTATAAAGAATTTTGATGATTTTGGTTTGTGGAAAGTGTTAACTTTTCACTGCATTCATATTTTTACTAAGTTTCAATGGGTATTCATTATTCAAGAGAATACATGATTAAGGTATTCAAATGTTTGTAATTTGACCAAAAAGATATATCTTATGATATATGGGGTATAAATGACGGCGTTCACATGATTGTTTTGTGACATTTCAAGTAATTATTTTCTTTATACTATGAACTTGGACCGAAGTATTTTAGATAAGCCTAAATATTGGAGTGGATTATGTTTGACATAAGTTAGTATTGTTTAAGGATATAACTTTTATAGATATTATTGATGGGATGGTATAGTAATATAGCTTTAGAAAAAGGACAACCGGCAGGACGGGTGATAGCCCATCGCGTCGGACAAGGCTCTGGGAATCGAACCCACAACCGAAGTGCGACTGGCCTTTATCGCCTACCACTAGCCTACATGAAGTCCCTTGTTAGTAGAAACTAGTTTTATTTTATTATGCGGTATGATATATGAAGTATAAGTTCATTTTTGGAATCATATAAGATTAACCTCACAATAGATGGACTTATGTATATTTGATAACTTTTGATAACCTTTTGTTTGAAATAGATGGAATGACCCATGATTCTATCACATGATCTATTAACACTTCATGAATAACAAATTCAACTTCATTTTATTAAGAGAAGAAGTGGAAATTTTTCAAATCACGAACAAGAGTGAGATTGTACCCAAATAAAGTAAGTATTTATTCTAATTCAAATTCTTCAACTTTAGGGAAATGATCTTGAAAACCAAAAATGTTGTCCTAGTGCCCTTATATCTGATGAATATGATGGGACCCTAGATCATC
The DNA here is from genome assembly GCA_963277665.1 of Viscum album. Taxonomy (NCBI): domain Eukaryota; kingdom Viridiplantae; phylum Streptophyta; class Magnoliopsida; order Santalales; family Viscaceae; genus Viscum; species Viscum album. Next base: position 1,818,089,792 of record OY728133.1, on the reverse strand, counting down.
ACAAATTTATGGCTTTGTGATTGTTGGATTTTTCATAGCCATGTTCTTTACCACTCTCCATGAGAACCTGATAGTTAGATTTCTCTTTCATATCCATATTTTCACCTATGTTCTCCTATGTGGAAACCCAGTGATTAGTTAATTTGGGTAACCGTTACATTTCATACTTTAGTTTTTAAATCCATGTTTTGGTATTCCATTTTACAATGTGGGTTTCTATTAAAGATACTTTCGAGTAGTAAACCATTAATAACCCCGACAAATTTCAAGGGAGAAATTCATTTTAAGGGGGGTAGAATGTAACACCCCAAGATTTTACGAAAAATATTCTTTTTAATTTCATTAATATTTTGTGTTGTACACTACACCAAAAAAATATTTCACAACACACATCCTTGACTTGGCTTGCATTACACGTAAGCGCGGCCTTCCACGATGGCGTGTATTTTGCGCAATACTGAGTTTCTCTAAACAATGATATCCTATTAAAATATTATTAAAATTAGCCATTATGAATACTAATACCCACTTTTTGAAATTTTTTATATTTTATTTTTGAAAATGGACTTCATTTTTTGATTTGGAATATCGAAATTAGCCAAGGGTGAAATTTTGGTATTTTTCTGAAAATTTTCAATTTTTTATGAATAGTGAAAACACTAGGTTACTATTTAAAAACTAACATTTTATTTAAATAATAATTTATTTTATTTAAATTTATTTTAGGAAAAAATTGATACATAATACCTATATAAGTTAAATTTAATTCATTGGAGTAATTTTATAATAATTTTAGATATATAAAAATTTCATTGAACTTTTCACTGTCTTTTACCCACATCCAAGGAGAATTTGCAAATTTACATAAAACATAATTTTACCGCTTTTGTGAATGGAATTTCAAAATTCCAAGAGACATGGTTGATTTCGGTAAATAAAATGTGGTTCAATGAGATGAAAATAATTTTTGGTGAATAGTAACATTTTACTTTTATTTACCACGGCTAAACGTGGTTAAACGTTAACAAGGTAATTAAGGGTAAAAATGATATTAGTATTACCCTACCACTTGTCCAAATTCTATTGGATAAGTTTAATTCGACCAAAAAAAACCTTATGAATAAAATATGACCTTTTAGGCCCACTGGGATTAGATTAGGACATTTATTATTAATTTATTTAAAGAAGGGTTAAAATAGTTAAAATCAAAGTTTAATAAGTAAATAATTTTTAATATATGTTTATACATAAGATAAATTCGACTATAAATATTCATTAGAAATATAAAAGGATTTCCTACATAATGGTATTTTATTTTTAATTTTTAGACATTAAATAATTTAATTTATTTATGACACAAAGATGATGTAGTAATTATCTTATTAATGAAATATTGACATAATTGATGTTATAAATACCCAAATAAATGAAATTTGAGGCTTTTTATGAATTAAAATACTTTTATAGGTTAATATAACATGTTAGTATTTATTTAATTAACTTTTTTTGAACTAATAATTCTTTTATGATTTTCACAAAAATCAATTACTAAATAGTGTCAAAATTAACATAAAAACGTTTTTAAAACAAACATTATATTATTAATTGTTATTTTATTCCTAAAAATATATGGTCAGAAAAAATGACTTAGATAAGGTTATATATATTAATAATAAACAACTTGGGGTTATTTTGGCTTGTTATAGTTTGTTTATTAACCTTATAGTGTAAGAACAAAAAAAGACACGGTAAAAGTAAAATTATCTAACTTAAAGATCAATATAAATGATAAGGTTAGAATAGGAACCTAAACATGTATAAATTCTTTTTTATGAGATTCTTTCGACCCATACCCACATTTTCTCTGAAAAAATCAATTTGGAGCTATTTAAAACCGAATATGACTTTATAATAAAATAATATTTTTAGTTTTACCAAAGGTGCCCCTCTCCTCCCTTATAAAATGGCACCTCCTCCCTCTCTTCCTCACACCACTTTGAGCCTTCAATCTCGTCAAACCCCTGAAAATTTATTCTCTACACTTCCCTAGGGACATACTAGAGGTCCTGGTCTTCTTCAAAGACCAATTTCAGTGCCATAAAAGGTGGTCTCAAAGAAGCGCTTCAAAGAAAAGGTAATGTCCGTTACCGATTTTTTCAACTTTCATTCTTCTTCCACTTCTTCTTCTTTAGGTTTTTCTTTATGAATTAATAACATAAGTATCACTCATATTCTGATATGTTATTATATGTATGAAACAACCCTATTTCACCATCTATCCATCCTATGGAAAATGTAATCACCAAGCGTGCGTACGTACGGAATATCGTCCCCACGTCGTGGTGTAATCTATTTTCCACCACCACCTTACTTGGATGGGTATAATGGTGTAAAGAATAAATATATATGATTATTTTAAAGTTATATTTATTCTGAAATAATATACATACACTCCAATACAATTCCACGATCATGGGAATGATATCATCGCTTGTGCGTACGTACAGAATATCGTCTCCACGATGTGATGCTACTTGTTCTACATGATTTTCATTGCATAATGATTACATAAATGAATTGAGTGAATAAATATGATTTATATTGCACTAATACCATTCTATAAATGACTTATCTATAACCTAAAAATAATAATAATAATTTATTCGACAAAACACACATAAGAACAAAAAGTAATAAACAGCCGAATGACAAGTAGCAATGAAATATTAATAATAATAATCTAAGTATATGAGAATATATTATATCATAACAATGAGTATGATTCTAGAATAAGTCAATGACATTATTTATATCATTATACAGGAGGTTCAGACACTTACGAAGAAAATCAGACCTAAGGTAAGTGAAATATCACAATCTCATTTTTATCCAAGATTGTTTGTGCTTTGGAAATTATTGGGGTGTATTTTATCATCCACATCCATGTTTCCTCAATATGTAATATTATTTCCATCCTCATAAAATTGTTTAAATCCAATTTTACCCTTCTTTGAGTTTTTAGTAAAAGATACGAAAGGAATCTTTTATCATTTTTCGTACGAGGTACTTTTTGACTTTTTTGACAAAAGTACGAGAAGAATGTTTTTTTAAAATTTTACGGCATGAATGGATTTTTAAAACATTATTTCCAAGAATCTTACTTTACAGGTTTTAAGGTTTATTTTTAATCAAATTCTTTTAGTTTAGAATTGTTTGACATGTTACGAAAGGAAAAGTGTTTTTGAACTACAATGGATATTTTCCTCAAGAATGGAGTTCAAGTGTTTTATCAAAATTATTTTCCATATAAGATAATAAAGGGTTATGTTTATATCCATATTATTACATTGATTTTATTATTTTGTGAGGGAATTATTTTTATGAATTCATTTATCTTATATGAATTGTTTTATGATGTCCTGATGTTTAAGCTTCCCATTTTTATTCAATGGGTTATGCTCTGATGTATGGTTTATGATTTTGTGGCACACATAAGAATGGTATCATTATGAGATGGGTGGGACCTATATATTCCTCCAATGCATTGGGTAAAGCTTTTATATCTCATGAGATAGACATGGATGAAACGGCAGGTTAAACTGGTTTAGCAAAACAAGACTGAAACAACGAGTGAAATCGGTTTAGAAATGGAATTTTCCCACTAAGATAGTCTTCTCAATGAGTATTGACTAATAAAAAATGATTCTCTATGATTATGTGTGTACTCCACAAGGCTTAATGTTTTAAGTTATGATTATTGTGATTAAATTTCAATACCATGATTTATCCCGTGTTATTAAATTGTGATCTCTTTTGCAGGGTAAGATTTCTAAATTGTTATGTTCTTATGAATATGATGTGATTGATATTTGTTTTGTTTACCCTTACTGAGCATTTGTGCTCACCCTTTTATCTTTTCTTTTCACCAGGATATAAAGAAAGGTTTTCGGTAAGAAATAAAAAAGACAGAAGATCTTTATGGGAGATGTTGAAGATCTTTCACCACGATTAGAAGATTATATTCTGAGTTTCCAAAGACACTAAACTATTATGATCCTTGTGTGTGTGTTTTTATAATGTACTAAGTATTCCGCAAAAGTAATGTAATGTCCATGTACGTCAGGCTTAGGGTCTCTACAGTCATCTATCTATAAAATATATAATCTTTTCCCTGGTTATATTTACCTTTTTAAATGAGATAGAAAAATTAATATTTCAAAATCCGATAAAACAAACTCCATGGTACATATAACATTTACACTATTGAAAATGTATCATATGGATCAAATAGTCAATTGTTAGGTATTTATTACTTATAAAATATTAAAAAAAATAATTTAAATAATTTCTTTCCTTCATAATGGTAATTAAGTAATTATTTAGGTGTAAAAAGATTGTGTGAGATACATTCCCATTAACTGTGATAAGCAATCATTAATTTTTTGAAAACAAAAACATTAAAACACGAAACAAATTAACGCATATTATAGTGAAAAAGGTTTATTTAAAGGTAATAACTTTAGAAATTGTATTATAATTTTACATTCAAGTCCTATATAGCTAATTATATTAAACTTAAAAATTCAATATCAAAAAATATCATCAATCACTTCAAAATTCATCACATTTAACCATGAAAAGGTGTTTATAAATTTGAGATTATAAAAACACTTAAATTAAAATACATGTGATGGTTTCAATAACACGTAGGTAAATATATCATGAAAACTACCTATTTTTAAAAAATATATATATATATATTTCTCTCATTCAAAATGTATTGAATTGGCCTTTTATATTAAATATTTTGGTGACATTAAACAATAATTTAGTTTCTTAAATTCCCAATGATCAATAAGGCATATAGTTTTAGTGAATTAGGTAAAACTAAAAATTTATAATTCCAAACATTACATGTTGAAACAACTACTCTGAATCCATTTTTACCATTAGAGAAAACTCTTAAAAGTAAAAAATGATTTATATTCATGAAAAATATTAACAATTTTCATATTTACATTAACCATACCATTGCACTTCCTTAAACCTTATGAAAAAAATCACTAGTGTAATTAATATAAAAAAATTAGAACATGACATAATAAAGAAGAAAATTGCTACTCGAATGATAAACATGATATCCCTTGAAAATTATACCTTTATCTCAATGATATTTTATCATAAAAAATAAATCATTTTTACATGAAAATCACACAAAAGTTTATCTTAATTAAAAAAACACATAGTAATAAAATATAAACTGACTGAGGAAAATTGGATCATTACATTCATAACCCATTTTAACCCAATTTCAGAAATAATAGTTTCCCAATAAAATCCACATGATTACCCCTTAAATAACTCCTCTTTTTTCACCAATAATAAGGTATATTACCCTTTGCATTGGAGAACAATCTGGGGAACTAAATGCTATAACAATCTCACCATAAGCTATCTAGTCAAACATAATATATAATCTCTATTGGTTTCACCGCTAAGAAATAATTAGGCTTAACCCTTCATATAAGTTATATCAAGATCGCCCTTTTCACATGTAATTCTCTAACACCACCCAAAAAAATTTATTCTTGCATCTTTTCATCCTAAAACCATTGAAAATCACTTTTAAAATGCATACGAAAAACAATTGTATATCAAAATACCCATTTCTATTAAACACTAATTTTAAATTCCAAAATACCTTTCTAAATTGAGTGATGGTATTTCTTCTAAAGAATATCATTATAAAAAATATTGAGGTAATATACATTTCCATTTTGAAATCACTTTTTTGAATAAAAAAATAATCAACTATAAAGAAAAACATTTTAATTGAATATTACCTTGAAACATTAAAATAAATATTAAAATTATATATTATTCATTATGGTGGGAAAATATATAAACTATTTTTAAGTAAAAAAACATTCAATTTATAGTTTTTTAGAAATTTCACAACGTACCTCATTTGGAAAAGACTCAAATATTCAATTTCAAAATGTTTTATAAAAAATAAAACATGTCTAATAATTAGTTTAAATAAGAAAAGGAAATTATTAAAAAAATTATTTAATACATTTGTATCCAAAATTCTAATTTAGGAAAAAATGAGTTTTAAGGGAAATATTAAAAGATGAATTTTTTTAAAACAAAATCTCTTACCTTGAGTTTGACTCTTCATGTGAAATCCTTATCATCATCAATAAAAAACTAATTTTTATTATAAGCTATATTAAGAAAAGTCTTCATGTTTATTATTTATTTTATTTCTCTTAATTCCATTTTATTTATAATTAATTAATCATTTAAGTTCAAAATGTACTTTTCTAATCATACTCATTGCATATTGTAGAAATGACTTTGGTAGTTTGACAATGGTCTATCAGGTCAATATTACATCCTCCACAAAATAATAATAATTACCCAATTGTAAATATTATATATCATTTATAATTCTTTATACATCTATTAAATATGGCTAATCAAGATGAACTATGTTACAATCACAGTGATGGACGGTCGTAGATAGGCATTTGTAAAATTTCCATTTTCAATGACAATTATGGAAAAAGGAAAGTATTATTTAATATTTATATAAGAATAATAATTTCATAAATATCTTTAAAATTATTTTAATATAATTTTATATACCATCCATTACATGTGGTGATAAAAAATGTGGCACATTGTTTCACGGAGGTTTTATTCCACACGTACACATGAATGACGTTATCATATTCTAGTTCATGGAAATTTGAAAAAATAATTATAATATTCTATTTATAGAATGATAAATATGTCATTAATGTTATATATATATATATTGTAAAAATACATCATTATTACTACACTTAAGAGACAATGATTGGAAAAGGAGTACATCGGTTTGTGTGGTGGTAGTTCGCCAAAAACATGAATAATTGTTTCATTTCCCATTTGAAGAATGATGAGATTTATATTGGATTTACCTTTTACATAATAACACCTTATTATATTTAGGATACTATTTTTTATATAATAATGGATGAAATAGATTTAAAGGAGGTGGAAGAAGAAATTATATGAAAACGTGTGTTTTAAAACTATACCTCTTATTTGGAAAGTCTATTTTCATTAACACATTAGACCCTCTAAGTTTGGTGTTCTGGAAATACCAAAACCTCTAAAATTAGGGCTCTGATTCTAGGATATGGTTTGGGATGGTTAGGGAAGAACCAAATAGTGTATTTAGTGTCCATTATTTAGAACAGGGGAACCTTTTTCTATGATATGAGGGGGGTGATCTTCAAATTTCTCAAAACGTTAAATTAAAATAAATTAATATTCAATTAAAAATCAATCCACGTTGATTTATTTATAATATATGATTATTAGTGATAAAGCCTACATTATTCAATAAAAATACTACATGTTTTAACTAATTTTTTTATCATTATAATTTGGTTTTAATCGTTCATTAACTCATTTTAATCTTACAATGACAATATGGGTTATTTTTAAATAATGGTAAATATAGTCATAAAAATGAAAAACAATCCAATAAATGGACCGTGGTTGATATTAAAAAACAATATATTAGTTACATGGCTGAATATAATATTTTTCTTAATTTTATATAAATTATAATATAATTTATTATAAATTACAATTAATGTAAATTTTTAAATCTATTCATTACATTAGCATTAATAATATCAAGACAACACATAGAATTTAAAAAAATTATTTTACAACATCCCAAAAATTTCTTGGTAATATATATATTTTTTTAATCACCTTTATTATATCAAATAATAATACTTATAATATATTTAATATCATTTATTTTTGTTTTCCATTAGTTAAATAATTACGGTTTCATTATTGTGCTAGAATTATTGTAATTATTTTTTCACTAAAAATTATAAATAAATACCAAGATGAAGATAAATATTTTTAATTTCAAAATATTACTTAAAAGTGATAATATTTTATAGTAATGTCTACATTAAAAAAATTATATATAATAAAAAGAGAGTGTGAAATTATATTCATCTAACTAAATAAAATATTATAAAGTTAATTGTATCATCAAAATGAACATAAAATTCCATATAACTAACTTTTTCATGTTCATGGACATAAAATAATCATTAAATAAAATTAATAAAATATTTTTGGTCATTTAATATTCCTTGTCATTTTAGTTTTATCTTCAATTACCGGAAATGCCTTTTATGCCACTATCAAAAAATACAAAGGTTACTATACATATTGAACAAATATTTCAGAGAAATATTTTCAAAATTTGATCCCAATAATTTTAAATATGGAATCAATTTTTAAAAATACATATCTTTGAAGTGGTGGAATTTGAATTTATATTTAACTATAACCACATGGTGAAAAATAGTTTAGTAGAAAAATGCATGCTTTAAGTGCAAAATGTATTTATACTAAATTCAATATTAGAATTCATTTAGATATTAGTAATTTCATTATTTAAAAAATATTAAATCGAACCCAAAATTTAATTTCACATTATAAATATTCTTTTAGAAAATATAGTTTTCAATTAAAAATACAAATTTATCACTCTCCATTGAAAAAAATACATTTTCAAAAAATTCATAAAAATGAAAGATAAGTTAATTTTGAAATGATAATTTAAAAGATTTAATTATTTTTTTAAATATATTTTCATATATTTATAGATATATATTATAATATTCACTCATGAAAAGAAATAAATTCTATTTTGAAGAAAATATATTTTTGAAAAAAAAATATTTTCTTTACAAAAAAATAAACAACTAATATAAAAATTAGAACATTTTAAATGAGTTGTAACATTATATGTATTTGGTATCAAAACTAATATGATTCATTCCCATCAATTTAATAGATTCATTATAACAGCCACATAAGAATAATAATAATGTTTTTGAAGTTCTTTTATGCTTAATGTTGCATAATTTGAATGATATCACACACAATCTCTCTTTTAATAACTCAATATATTACACCAAAACATCCAAACTTGTATAAGGATATTGATATTATATAATTTTCAGTTTTTCAATTCTAAGTGGCTCAATGTGGTGTGACTGATATTGGAGATGTGGTGTCAAACTATCATGAAGGAATGAAACCCCGTGGAATTACTTATAATATTGAAATATAATAAATGATTTTTCAAGTGTTATTGGCACTAAATGGTTATAATTTTGAAATTAATATAGTTAAATAAATAAATACATTGATCAAATTATATATATATATATATGTGTTGCATATCATGCCTTATCTTTTGTTATAATCCCTTCATTAACCAATTTTAACATTAACCTTGTTAATAACATTATCAATACTTAAGGGTTATAAATTTTTTTCTAAAGAAAAGAAATAAAAAAATGATAATGGGATAACATTTTAGAAAATATACCATATCCCATTTCTAGTTTCAATATTTTTATGTATTTATGTAATTCAATAATGTGTTATTAAATATAAAATATAGTTTACATAAATTAATAATTATTCAAACAATTTAACATTAAAAATAAATATAAGTATATTATTTGAATATAAACTATTTTACCTTCATTTATAATTTATAACTATATATTAAACTCATGTAATAAAAAATTCATCCAAACAACATTAATTTTATTTTTTAAAAATCTTTTACCATGATTTTTCTATTGTTTGTATAATAATTGATTCTATGTTGTGTTAGAATTTAATTGAATTCTACCATCATTGTGAATTAAAAATAAATTACTATAATATAAATAATTTAATGATATTTAAAATTACAATTTATAACTCATAATAACATTTTCAATCCGAATTAAATTATATTAGTTATATCATAATAAAGAGAGTGAATTTTTTTATTTTACTAACTAAAAATAATATAAATACCAATATAACTGAAAAATGGCACACAAATGAGATATTGTTAAATTTAGTAAGGATGTGGAAAACTAATCTTGAAAAATGATGTAATGGAAAACAATTAGTCTATTTTTAGACTTTATCTCATAGTTTTAAACTAATTTTATCTTTTTTACACTTACATAACATTTATTAACAATGCTTACTATTCGTAATGACCAAAAATAAAAGGGAAATATTTACCAAATTTTAGCCACTTTGGTCTAAATATGGAACTCTTTTTTTAATATTTAGTTTTTAAATGTAGAAGAAATAAATATAAAAATAAATTTATAAATTGAAATAAAAATTAGTTTTCAAATTAATGTGTTATTAAACATATAAATGAAACTATACTATCATCTTAGAAAATATTTATTTATATTGAATTGCCTATATTTTATTCACGAAAATTAAAAAATTTAAAATTTAAATCGAAATAAAAAATTAATTATGACATTAAATTTTCTTGATTAAAAAGATGACAGTTTTTAAAAAATTGTGGATTTTTTATATTCAATGAAAAAAATTAAAAAAATACCAAATAAATATTTATAAGATAATATTATAAATGTAACCAAAAAATTTAATAAATTACCAGAAATTAAATTTCTAAGAGTGGTATAAATTAGTTATTATGTCCATGCAAAAAATCAATAAAATAATTTTTTATGAAATAATATTTTTTTATAAAAAAATGACTATTTTATAAATTGAGTATTTATTTATTATATATTTATCAGTATATTAAAATTATTTATTAATTTATTTCTTGTTTTTATACATTTGTTTACATATTATAACTATCAATTTATGATCAATATTGTAATATATAATAGTGGGTTTTAGGACTAGTTTTTCATGTCAAGAAAGATACCAATAACCAAAAAGTTTTTTGTATATAAATAAATTTAAAATATCAAGGTATCATAGGGATATGTAATTGTCAGTGTAACTTGAGATAAAATTTAATTGGGTTTCCAAATATAAATGGTATCATTAACGGTAATATAAAACATGGATATCGAAAAAATTAATCTACGTTCAGAAGGATAATTATTCTTAATAATTTGATATTTTTAAAAAAATAAATTCCACCTAGAAGGAGAATTGAATTAAATGATATTTTATTACTATATTTTAAGATAAAATACAATATAATAAAAAATATATATAATTAAAAAATCATGGAATAATATGTTCAATATTAAATGTAATAACTCAAAGAAATAAGATTAGATTTATTAATTTACATTAAGGATTTAGTATCATCAGAACCTAAAAACCATGAAGATTAAAGAATAGATGGATTTGTAAATCCATCTAATTCCAGAAAAATTATGATATATGGAATCCATAGAGTTTAATTTATAGAAAATAACAAGAAAAAAATGGTGAATATATAATATGTATCAATGAATAAAAATGAGATGATAAAATCTCATAGAGGCATCTTAATTGATAATGTTTGAAACGTTTTTAAAATAGTTTATGTGAAAAAATTTACAATTACAAAAAAATGATTATATAAAACATCATTAAATCATATTATATAACAATCCTAATATATAAGAATAAATTTCTAAATGAAAAATCATTACTCAATGAATCGAAATTGAGTTTACAAAAACAAAATTTACATTTAATCATGATTTTTTAAACATTGTTTAACATATTGTATCATAATCATAACCACATTAAAAAATAATCTATAATATTATTCTTATCTTATACCATTTTTAATTATAAATGATTATCATTTTTTATACGTTATCATGTTAATTTTTATTTTCATTTTGAAGGTGCAAAAAAATTTGATTATTTCAAAAGAAAATATGTTGGTGACATTACAAACATTATGTGGTTCTATGTAAATTATTCCATCATTATAAATGATATTTAAATCATTTTTAATGAATTATAAATCCTTATATTTATTGATTCCTATAAAGGACGTGTTTTGAAAAAATGTAATTCATTAAAAATTAATTTTGAATAGTTTTTCGTTAACAATATGTTTAAAATAATGATTGTTTATTATTGTGTTGTCTAGTATGAAAAATATTCAAAATATATATTAATCCTTAATATAAAAAATGTTTATAAAATTTATTTCATAACCAGTCTTGTAAGGATGATAATTAAAATGAAATGTGTTACACCATGAAGGGGGTTGTCCACACATACACACTGATGTCATTTTCAATTTTCATAAAATTAAAAAATTTAATTTGTTAAATTATCTATACAAAATAATAATAATGTTATAAATATCGTATTTATTCATTAAATATCACATTTGAACCAGTTGAGTTAGGATGTGAAGGAAATCAAAACATATCATTTCTTTGAGGTGGTAGTCTATATTCTAATAAAAATAACATTTTTCTATTTTCTATGGGTAATGGGGAAAGGATGAAAATGATTATTCCCACAAAATTATTACATTACATATTCTTATTATAACTAGTTCATTATATATATAAATGGAAAATAATATTGGTATGCAAATTTTAGAAATGTGAGGAAGTTAGAGAGTTATTAGTACTCACATTGTGAACTTCAGAATTACCATACAAAACATATTATAGAGGGAAGACTGAATTAACATTCTTAATAATATGTGTAACACCTCCACACCTTAACATATTTTTATTTCAAAAAAAATTTAATCTCATTGATAGATTATGACCCATACTACCATGTTTCTAAATGAACTGTAATATCATATATGGTTACAAACTAGATGATAAACTGGTAGGTATATATTCAAATACATGAATTATGAAATATTATATGTTTTAAATATGTATAAATAAAATCATTATTATCAATTTTTTCTATGTGAAAATAGAAATCATTTTAAAGAAAAATAATTTTTTTCGAAATAATTGTTTTATGTGAACAATGTGTTGCTAGCTTTATAAATTAAATTAATCGTTATTTGTAAATTATTTTAATGAAATTTATATTTTTTATATTCAAAAAAATATTTTAATATATCATAAAATATTATTATAGTCATGTGATAATAATAAATATAATTTTTTCTAAAATATTATTTTTAAAGAAAGGGGTTTCTTCGCATCTTGATCTATTATTTTAAAATAATTTTTCTTCACTTTAAGAAAATATTATTTTCAAAATAATAAATTTTTTTGGAATTATCATATGAAAATTATCATAGAGTGCATATTTTTGATTTGTTTTAAAAAATTAATTTAATGTTGAATAGAAAAAATATTATTTTTTTTGGAAAATTTCATTGTCATTTAAAACGTTTGCTAAGATAAATTTAGTTTAATTTTTTTAAAATTTTAAACTCTTTCATTTATATTATAATAAATATATTTTATTTCTTTATAATAAGATTTATTTTGATATTTCTTATAATAATGTTTTATTCTTACGAAAAATTTCCCTTCTGAAATCCATTTTTCAAGGAATTTGGGGGAATAATTTTAAAGTAATACTTTTTATTTCTCTTATTTGAATTTGGTAAAGTAGTTTCATATTTTTATGGAAAATAATAATTTTTCTATAATATTATCAGCTTCATTATGGGACATAATGCAATGTAACAACAATAAAAAATACTTACACCAATTATAGTCTATACAAGTTTATCAAGATTTAGACCAGATGATTTAGTTATTTATTCAAATTAAAAATTTCAATAATCACTTTAATGGAAATATTAATCCTTATTTTGTCCCACCATTTAATTTATTTCATTTGGAATCATTATTCATAGGAGTGAGTTATCATTTTTTATTCTTTTTTGAAATTTACAATTATTTCCCCTCAAGGTCCGCTCCCCCACTTATAAAAAGGGAACCTTCTCTCCTCACTTATTTACTCCTATGAACTATATAACTTGATTAAAACCATTTAAAATATCTCCCCATCAACCTTATTTTAATTATATAGGTTTTTTCTTTCCCAAATACTAACACTGGGGTCCTTAATAATATATCCAATGAATAATTTTCTAATAGAATATAACTTTCTTCATTAAACTCATTCTTTATTACTTCTTCTTTTACCACCTTCAACTAGGTCTTAACCATTAAAATATAATAAAAATAGTTTATAAAATATGTTGATATCTTATTATGTTTATTTTATAATATTAATCCATCTCATTCTCCATGAAATGGTATTCAAACCCAACGCTCAAATGTACAGAAGACTACCTCCTTGAGAAATGATATTATATGGTTTCCACCATGTTCCACTTGTGGTGTAACGTTTTTATGGGTGTATTCAGTGTATGGTATATCCACAAGCGTTTGAGATGTTTTGGGATGAAAATGGTTATTTTTTTCTAATTTCTGGGTGATTCATAACATAATTCAAATGGTTAGGTCTTACATTTTCTTCTTCTTTTGTTTTCTACTATTTCTCATTCCCATATAACCTGGGTGGCCATGTTTGTTGAATTCTCATTCCTAATGTAGTTTAAAATTTATGTGTTTCCTATTTAAGGGTTCATATCCATCCATTGAGTCCTTAAGTGTATTTATTTGAATATGATAATGTTTAACTACTTGAGGCAGGTGTTTCCAATTCATTCCCTTTTTTAAGAATTCCATAATATATTGCTCATAAAAATCTATTTTTTATGAAATGTAATGATGCATGTAAAAGATATTTTTATCAAAATCTTTCAAGGGTTTAGTCGGTTTTCATTTGGAAAAAGTAGGCAAGTTTCTTAGTGAAATACATTTAGTTTTGAAATTGTTTTTTGTGAACTCTTTGTGTTTGATTAAACACCAAAAGGGATTTTTATTTGAAATTATCATTTTGATTGGTAATTATGAAGAATGAGTTTTTAAAAGTGTAATAGATATTTTTAATTAGAAATTATTTTTAAGGGGTTTCTTAGTTTTATAATATGAAAATTGAATTTAACTATATATTATTTGGTTTCTCATGGAATAGTTCATTCTTCCATTTAGAATTCTGTGACAATTTCAATGTGTTTTAAAAAATAATTTACCAAAAGTATATGTATTATCTATGATATTTTATGGCCATATTATTACTTTATGATTCTATTTATATTATACTCTTGTTAATACCCATGGTTTTATATCATGTGTATACTAATATATGAGATGAATTCTTTTTTATTTGATTCATGTGGTGTTATGTGTTTGGGGTTATTCTTAAGCTAGTTTAGGTGGTGGTAAAGTCAAAATTTCGGTGTTATCCCTTTGGGTTGATTATTTTCAGGAGATGAATTTACAGTTCAAATACAATATATATTATAACTCTATGGGTATATCATGGAAGCTAAGTGGGATGTAGTGGGACATTTCTAGGAAAGTTGTGGATTCACAATAGCTAGTCCCCTTAGTTTTATGTATTCTTGGATAAAGGGTTTCTCACTAAGTACAAATCATAGAAACAATTAGTTTAAGGATGTGTGAATACATACCTATTGGTAGTTATGTCCAATTTTTCATGTCTTTGGATTCCCTTTATCCCTCATGGTGTTTCCTTATTTAATGAGTCTTATGTAATCCAATGTTTTTAAATATTGGAATGTGTGATGTCTATTAATTTTATATACTTGTTTGATGTTTTGATCATATTTTATTTAGTCATTTTGTTTAAAAGTTTTATTATATCAATTTTCTATATTTATTTACAACCTATAAACTTTTTGTTTCGTTATTATTTCCTTTTTTCTTTTTCACTTTTATTGTAACGTTCCAACCCCAGAATCCAAGAGTTTATGCATTAATATATATCATTGGCATGATCACAAAAGGTCATGTCTCGAAAGACTGATTAGTTTACTAGTCTTAGAAGAACTAGATACATTCATAAGGTATACATTACATCATAAAATGGAAAACTATAATAACATTGTTTAGATAGAAAACACAGAGATCCCATAGACTATCCCTACAGGTCATTCATAATATACTTCTTCGCATCCTGGGAAAAACCAAACATAGAAAGGCGTAGCTCAGATTCTCAGTAAGGATAAAAATATAGTGGAAACATTCATAAATAAGCATAAACATTTAATGAAATGTATAAGGCTAAAAAAATCCTTTTAAACATGAAATTCATCATAATATGGAAAATATAAAATCAAATAATTCCAATTACTTATTCACATGGATATTATACTTTTAGAAGAATCACATGCAATATCAATAGCCACCTTCATTATGATGGAATTCATAATGCCTGACTATCAAAACCACATAGTCCAGTCCTTGTGGAAATACTACAAATAAGATTTTCGCAAGGCCTTGGGCCAAGACACTAGTTTTTTCTCATGATACCTACTGATTCATCGAGGAACTATAGCGGGCTCCACCTGTCACTTACTAAGTCCAATTCATTCCTCATCTGAAAAGTTTGAAACACAATCTAAACATTTGTATTAAAACTGGCATACAAAATGTCAATATTTTAACCACAAACCATGAATGGTATAAAAATAGCTCATCCACAATCAATCATAACTAATTCAATAAAATATGGAATATTGTATTATAATAGATCAACCTCAATATAGAATAATTAATGATATTTAAATAGTTGAAAATAATCATTAAAACTATTGTTGAGAAATATCCCTCTTTTTCTCAAAAACATATAAAAGACTCACTATTTATCAAGAATACTTTTAAAATACATTTTCAAATCAAAGAGTCCCATACCACTTTGAAACTTTTAAAAGTAATTTTAATTTTAAAACATTAATTTCCATATAAATAAATCCTTAAAATCATTTTTAAAACATGGACATTAATGAGAATGATTTAGAATAATAAATCTTTATGCCATTTTAAAATGATATTTTAGGCAGAGTTCCTAACCAAAAGATAGACACTTGAATAAAAATAATTGCGGTAATAAAAACTTTATAATATCATGGGAATAAAGGGATTCATGATATACAATGTCAATGTACATTATATAGAACATATAAAAGTGAATTGGCATATAACAACAAAGAAGTATCAATGGAATGTAAATTGTGATGAAATCTCTTATGAAGACCATATCATTAAGTTAAAGATAAATCAATGATATAATTATGTGTGAAAACTATATATACAATCAATATTTATTGGATATACAGTTTCAATCAATCATAGGACATTCACACATATTCTTGTAAAAACAACACTAACGAAATAGATGTTTAACTCAATAAATGGAGATTGAGTTAAAATTACTCTTATCAATTTCATATCGAGGACTTGAGAATTTATCAATGGAGTTATTATGTGTATCAAATGTATATACACCAAAATGGTAGTGGAAATTACTGCACAAATAATAAATAGTTATTCCACACATAATCATGGAGTAAAATAATCAATAAAGTATGCGTAAAGCTGAATGAGTGGAAATTGAAATTTGAAATTATATTACCAATTTATTAACTTACGAAACATACATCCCATAAAATATGGATCAAAAAATTAAGATCTAATTACTCATAAATTAAATTATATTACACAAATAATACAATCATTGGGTACTACATACACCACACAAATGGAAATAGTGGCAGTATGGCATTAATCTCACGGAAATAAGAAGTGAGATAAAAACCCTTACATCATTGTATTCAATCAAGTCGTATGGAAAAAAATTAATAACAACCAAATGAATTAAAAAATACCATGAATTAAAATATAATCATGATAATATATATATATATATATCAATTGATAGTACACATTACACCACATTTAGTAACTAAGTGGAAAACAATAGAAATCTCACAGAATTAAAAGAGACATAAGAAACACCTTAAATTGTAAAATTCATTGTTCGAGGGTATATTAACATCATTTATAATGGTTAAATAATTGTTATTAAATTATTCTATAATAATATACATTATTATGATATCATATATGATCATTTAATATTCTTTTGTTAATAATATTTTATTATTATCGTCATTTCGAGTGTTAACTGATTTGCTTTCCTTTACATGATTTGTTTTTTATGTATTTTTTTCTATGAATAAGAAGTATCATATTCATATTAGTAATTAAATTAAGTCTTTAAACCTTATTTTTAATCATCTAATGAAAATTAATCATGAATTGATTACGATGGAGAATGAATCTCGTTGCATTTGTGGAGACGCTAATCTGTACGTACGTACGAGCGACAATATCATTCTTTTGATATCAAAATAATATATAATTGGATGGTATATCATATATACATATTAATTATCAGGTTATATTTATTATTTACATATATTGAACATCATTATTATACCCATCCAAATAATAATGTATTGAATAGAAATTACACCAGGATATGGAGACGGTAAGTCGTACATACGCAGGTATGGTGACATGTCATTCAAAGGATGGATATAATAATGAATATGGTCATAAAAAATTTATAATAACATCACATTATATATAAGATACTGTAATTATTATTTTATAATGGAAACAACAAAGAAAGATGAAGTGGATGAAGAAAAGAACTTGAAATAGGTGATGAAATATTTACCTCTTTTTCGGGTTCTTCCTTTTGATCTGATCAAAAGGGCTCTACAAGTTAGATTTAGGACTAAAGAAAGGACTCTAGGATAAATTCAGGACAATTGAGTGGTTATTTGGGTAGATTATGGTCATGAAAAAGTTCTTTGAAGGTGAGAATTTGAGGGAAGATAGAGTGCCCTTTTCTAAGAGGGGTGAGGGGCACATTAGGAAATGCTAGAAATATTAGTTAATTATAAAATAATTTTCCTTTTTTAATGGCTCATAAATGAATTAATTAATGACTAAGGTTGGTATGGGTCGAAACACACTCAACCAATAGGTTTTAGACAGGTTTGTGTCACTATATTAACCTTATCGTTAAGATTTAACTCTTAGTTAAATATTTTGACATTTACCATGTCTCTTTGTATTTTTATATTATATGGTTAATAAACATTCTATATACATCCAAGAGAACCCTGAGTGGTTCATTAATGATAAAACTATAATTATATAAGTCTTTTTACAACCATATATTTTTAGGAATAGAATATCAATTAATAATATAATATTTGTTTTAAAAACACTTTTATGTCAATTTTGACACTATTTGGTATTTTTTTATAAATTTATAAAAGAATTATTACATCAAAAAAATTTATTCTAACCAACTATAACATGTCATATTAACCTATAAAATTTGTTTAATTCATAATTATTCTCAAATTACATTTTTTGATATTTATAATATAAAATATTTTAGTATTTCATTAATAAGGTAATTACTTCATCAACATTGTTTCATAAATAAATTAAATTTTTTAATATATAAATAATATAAATTAAATACTATTATGTTGGAAATACATTTAGGTTTATAATGAATATTTATCATCGAATTTATCTTATGTATAATCCTATATTAAAAATGTTTTAGTTATTAAGCTTTGAATTTCACACTTTTAACTCTTCTTTTAATTAAATAATAATAAATGTCCTGATCTAATCCATGTGAACCTAAAGGATCATATATTATTCCTAAGGTTGTATTTGGTTGAATTAAACTTATCCAATAGAATTAGGACATGTGTTAGGGTAATAATAATATCATTTTTACCCTTAATTACCCTATTTACTTTTAACCCTGGTAAATAAAAGTCAGAAGTCACTATTAACCAAAAATTATTTTTATCTAATTGAACCACATTTTACTTACTAATATCAATCGTGTGTCTTTGATTTTTGAAATTCAATTCATAGATACAATATAATTAAGTTTTATTCAAATTTACAAATGCTCCTAGGAGGTGGGTAAAAGACGGTTAAAAAGTTCAATAAAATTTTTATATATCAAATTTTATTATAATCTGAATATAATGAAATAAATAAAAATTATATAGGTATTATATATATATGTTGACCTAAAATAAATTTAAATAAAATAAAAAACTATTTTAATAAAAATTCAGTTTTAATCTATAACTCGGTGTTTTTCAATATTTATAAAAAATTGAATGTTTTGAGAAAAATTTCAGAAATTCACTGTAAGCTAATTTTGATATTCTGAATCCAAAAATGAAGTTCATTTTGAAAGATAAAATTTATAATATTTCAAAAAGTGGATTTTACTATTCATGACAGCTAGTTTGATTGGTCGTGGTGTGTTAGAATCGTGGAATTGTGTATAATGCAAGCTATTACATTATTTAAAGGGAAACGTATAGTGGAATCATGGGGAGTTAAATTCTTCCCCCTTTTAAAAATTGAGCCATCAAAATTTTTAAATCTGGGCTTGGGAACAAAATTTAATATCCCGCATCAGAAAAAGAGTCAATAAAAATATCACATTAAAAAAATAAATAGAAGTACAGAGGTCACCCAAGATAACCCATACTTGAATTCCATGTAAAAATACATGGATATGGAAGATAAATTAAGTGTCAGGTTCTGATGGAGAGGGATAGACATATGATCAGGAGAAATTTAACAACATGAAAACCACAAACTTGTGATGGGATAAATGGTAATTTGTTTCCCAATAGGAAAAGTAAATGGGCAACATATTTTTGAGATACATTTCATAATGACGAGGAATTTATTTATGAGAATGATTAAGAACATAAAGAGATATACATACTTTTTAAGTAGATTTTCCATATATAATAAATTTCTTCTAATAACTCATTTTTTTCAAACAATGAGTATTCATGATGATATGGCCACACAGGAAGATCTAAAATCAACTTTTACAGAATAACATGATCCACAAAGGATAAAATATATATTTACCTTGTCTTTTGGGATTAATCAAAACCAAAATGGTTAGTACAAGATCAAATGATACCCCAAAAGGATATTCCGATAGAGAAAAAAACACTAATTTTAATTTCTAAAATTAAACCAACAATACCCCAAAGATAATTAAATACCATTCAATAAACAATTGTCCTTAAAATCCTTCAATATAATCCAAACTAATATTGAAACCCAAAAAATAGATGAATTTGGTTATTTAGTCTTCCATGTTAAAATGTATCTCCAAATGACATTGACTACTCTAAAAGTCTCATACTTAAAAGTAATTATCCTAATCACGTATTCTCTATTATAAGTTAATCATTTATATAAATAATCCAAATCGATATAAATATATAATAAAAACATAGCTAAAAATCCACCATTACTCCTGAAATGACATCCCATAGTATTCTATTTTCCTTAGGAATATATTGTTCCCAATCGAGCGAATGTCTTCCAAAATAACATTTATCACTTAACCACCAAATCATTTTCCTATACTATGGGTATTCATTTGTTAATACATAAGATCTAAAATCAACTTAGTATTGATAAATAAAATCATTTAAATAAAAATAATTAGTCACACTAACCAGGGCCTTCACGTAGTCTAGTGGTACGTGATAAATCACAATCACAATATAGTTGTGGGTTTGATTCCCATAGCATTGTCTGACATGACTGGTTGTCCCACAATCTGTGTGTTTTCTTTTTTTAAAAAATTTATTTTATAACATTAGCAAAATGAGATAAATTCCTCAAAATAACCATAACATAATTTAACCACAAATGTTTTCTCATACCTTGCATTTTCATCCCAAAATATAAAAACTTGTAATTGCCTCAAACCCAATAATCATATAAATCCAAATGGCTATTTATAACTATATCCACAATAGAAAAGATAATTCTTCTTCAAATATCATTTTCACATGAACAACTATAGGGTTCCAAATACAAGAGAAAATTATTCCAATGTAATACCATTAACAAGTAGCACAAATACATTTAAACATTTATCCAACCATATATTTCTACATAGATTCTTCTTTGACCATGAAAATATACTATAGAATATGGAATTACCTCAGGTAATGGAAAGGTCCCATAAATTTAAAGAAAATGACTATAAAAGGATTCTTGGGAACATTTTTATTTTCTTCCATAGTACTCTTCATTTTTCGTCCGAAATTCTTTACTTTAAGTCCTTCTTTCCCACACGTAAAGAATTTCTTTATTCCATTGACACACTTTCCTGGGTTTCTCCTTCCACATTACTTGCATGATGGAAAGTGAGGATTATTTTCTCAATGGTCTCCACTGCTAGAGATCCTATCATTCAACACCTTTCTCTTCTTTGTTGAGTCCGGGAGTTGGTTATTATATATTTTGTTGATCATATTTTTGGAAAACTGATTTGGCATGAACACGATATCTATTTCACCTATCAACATTCCATTTTATTGCTCATTTCCACCATCATTCCCACCTTTTATAAAATTTTAAATGTTATTATGACATTCTTTGAATCCATCAGTTGACTAAAACCAGAAAGCATTGTGTGAGTAATTTTAGTCATAAAATCATTTAGAGAGTATCATGAAACGATATTTTTAATTTAAAACACATAAGGATTAACCAAGGTCCTTTATTATAATATTATATTAAAATACTTCAAATAGGTTTGTTAATAAAATGTAAATTATCATAAGAATATCCCCCAGGGGTGTCCTAACCAAGAGTTCTTTAAGGCCCATTGTCGTTCACCAGTTCCCGTTCGAGTCTAGCTCAAAGTGGTGTTTTTGGGTTTTACCCATAGGAACATTTGTACCAGAGCCGCCTCTACCTGCTCATATCCATAAAGGGATGTATTGCTTGGAAAACTCATAAAATATCTAAAATAAAAAAATTTAGGAATTTCTTCTATACCAATCCTCAAAGTCTATCTTATGGGTATGTTCTCTAATTATAGATTATCTAAAACTAGTTTTTATGTTTTGTACTAAACTACCTCTGATACCAACTATAATGCCCCAACCCCAAGAGCTCAGAGTCAGTGAATTATTATGTATCATTTGAATGATAACAAAATATCATGTCTTGAATGATCTATTATTTTAGTATCCTAGGATGTACTAGATAAATTCATTAGGTTGACATTACATCATAAAATGGAAAACCACAACAACTTTGTTTTCATAGACAACACTGAGATCCCATAGTCTATCTCTAAAGTTCATTCATAATATACATATTCGCATCCTAGGAAAAATAAAACATAGAATGGGTTGACCTCAGATGCTCAATAAGGATAACAATATAGCGGAAGCATTTATATATACGCATCAACATTTAAGGCAATGTATAAGACTAAAACAAAAGCTTTCAAACATGAACTTCAACATAATAGGGAAAAGATAAAATCAAATAATTCTAATTACTTATTCACATGGATATTCTAATAGTCTAATAATCACATGAAATATCAATATCCACTTTTATAATGATGGAATGCATAATTCCAGACATTCAAAACAACATAGTCAAGGCCTCATGCAAAGACTACAAATAAGATTTTTCCAATGCCTTGTGCCAGGACACTAGATTGTCTCATGAGACCTACCGATGCATCGAGGTGATATAGAGGGCTCCACCCATCACTTAATATGTCCAATGCATTTATCATATGAAAATGATGAAACATAATATGAATATCTATATTAAAACTAGCATATGAAATGTCAATATTTTAACCACAAAACATGAATGGTGTAAAAATAGCACATCCATAGTCAAACATAGCTGATTAAATAAAATATAGAAGATTGTATTATAACAGATCAACCTAAAAATAGAATAATTAAGGATATTTAAATAGATGAAAATAATAATAAAACTTTTGGAGAGAAATATCCCACTTTTTCTTGAAAACAATTAAAAGACTCGTTATTTATCAACAGGCTGTTTAAAATAGATTTTTGTATCAAAGTGTTCCATACCACTTTAACACTTCTAAAAGTAATTTTAATTTTAAATATTTAATTCCCATATCAATAAATCCTTAACAACATTTTTAAAATATGGACAATAATGAGAACTATTTTGAATAATAAATCATTAAAACATTTTGAAATGATATTTTAGTTAGAGTTCCTAACCCAAATTGTGAAACTTGAATAAAAATAAATGATGTAATTAAAACAATATAATATCTTGGGAATAAATGGATTCATGATATAATTTTTCAAATTACATTATATACACCATATAAAATGGAATTGGCCTATAACACCAAAGACGTCTCAATGGAATGTAAATTGAGATGAAATCTCTTATAAAGACCATATCCTTAAGTTAAGGTTAAATTAATGACATAATTATGTGTGAAAAATATAAATACACTCAATATCATTTTATATTCAATGTAAATAAATCACTGGACATTCACACATATTCTTGTAGAAACAAAACCAATGAATTGGATGTTTAACTCAATAAATGGAGATTGTGTTAAAATTACACTTATCAAGTACATATCGATGACTTGAGAATTTATCAATGGTGTGATTATGTGTATTAAAATGAAATCCACATAAATGGGAGTGTAAATTACTACAAAAATAATAAATAGTGATTCCACACATAATCATGGTGTAAAATAATCAATGAAGTATGTGTAAATCCAAATGAGTAGAAATTGAAATTTGAAATTCCCTTACCAATTTGTTAACTTACGAAACATACATCCCATGAAAGTTGGATCATACAATGAAGATGTAATTACTCATAAATAAAAGTATAATATACAAAGAATAGAATCATTAGGTTGTATATACACCACACAAAAGGAAATAGTGGCAGTATGGCATGAATCTCACGGAAATAGGAAGTGAGATGAAACCCCTTACTTCATTGTAATCAATCGAGACGTATGGAAAAAAGTTAGTAACAACCAAATGAATCACATAATACCTTGAATATAAAGAGAATAATGATAATATATATCAAATGATAGTACACAATACACCACATTTAATAAAGATGTGGCGAACAAGGGAAATCTCAAAACATTAAAAGTGAGATAAGAAACCCATTAGTTTATACTTTTCTTTGTTGGAGGGTTGGTTAATCTCCTTTATAATGGTAAAATAATTGTTATTAAATTATAAAATAATCATGTACATTAATATGATATCATATATGATCTTTTAATATTTATTTTTTAATAATATTTTAGTATTATCGTTGTTTCGGGTGATAACTAATTTGTTTTCCTTTATATGATTTGTTTCGTAAGTAGTGTTTATTATGAATAGGATCTATCATATTCATATTAAGAATTATATTAAGTCATTAATCATTATTTTTAATCATATAATAAAAATTACTCTTGAATGGATTACTATGGGAATGAATCTCATCGCATTCGTGGAGACGGTAATCCGTACGTACGCACGAGCCACAATATCATTCTTTTGATATTATAATAATATATAATTAGATGGTATATCATATATACAGAATAATTATCATTTTATTTTTATTATTTACATCAATTTCACATCATTATTATACACATCCAAATAATAATGTATTGAATAACAATTACACCATGATGTGGAGACGATAAGCTGTACGTACGCACGTTTGGTGACATATCATTGAAAGGATGGATAGAATGATGAATATAGTTTTAACATATTTATAATGACATCACAGTATATATAATATACTAAAGTTATTCTTTAATAATGGAAACAACAAATAAATAAGATGTTTAAGTAAAAAGGATCTTGAAAGAGGTGATGAAATATATACCTATTCTTCAAGTTCATCCTTTTTGATTTGATAAAAAGGGCTCCTTAGGCTAGCTTTTTGACTAAATGAATGCCTCTAAGATGAAGGGAGCACTTTTTAGAGGGTATTTTGGTAGAGGTTGGCCTAGATAGTAGGCTTTGATGGTCTGAATTTTAGGGAAGGGGGAGTGCCTTTTTATAAGAGGGGTGAGGGGTACCTTAGTAAAAGATATAAATATTATTATGTAATAAAACTATTTTCAGTTTCTAATGGCTCCAAAATAAATTATTTAACGGATAATGCGTGGATGCATCGAACACAACTCAACCAATAGGTTTTAGACCGGTTTGTGTCACAATATTAATCTTATCTTTCAGATTTAACTCTTAGTTAAATAGTTTGACATTTACGATGTCTCTTTGTAATTTTATATTATATGGTTTATAAACACAATATATACTTCCAAGAGAACCCCAAGTGGTTCATTAATGAATCAAATATCATTATATAAGTCTCTTGGATGAGTCTTAGATCTTTAGAAATATAATATCAATTAATAATATAATATTTCTTTTAAAGACTTTTTTATGTCAATTTTAACAATATTTTTATTTGGTTTTTGCTAAATTCAAAACAGTATTATTTCTTTGGTAAAAATTCATCTAACCAACCCAAACATGTAATATTAACCATGGAAATTAGTGTAATAAAGAAAAAAGCTCAAATTACAATTATTTTTATATTTATAATATCTAATATTTTAATATTTTATTAATTAGGTAATTATTGCATCATCGTTGTGTCAAAAATAAATTAAATTTTTTATTGTCTAAAAAATATAAATATTTTTTAGCTTTTTAATGACTATTTATAATCTAATTTATCCTATGTATAACCCTATATTAAAAATGGTTTAGTTATTAATCATTGAATTTAAAACTTATAACTCTTCTTTGAATTAAATAGTAACAAATGTCCTAATCTAATCCAAGTGCACCTAAAGGATCATATTTTATTCCTCAGGTTCTTTTGGTTGAATTACACTTATCCAATAGAATTATGACATGTGTTAAGGTAATAATAATGTCATTTTTACCCTTAGTTGCCCTATTTACTTTTAACTGTGGTAAATAAAAGTAAAAAAGTTACTATTAACTAAAAATTCTTTTTATCTCATTGAACCACATTTTACTTACAAATATCAACTATGTCTCCTGACTTTTTAAAATTCAACTAAAAAAAGCGGTAAAATTAATTTTTATTCAAATTTTTAAATGCTCATATGAGGTTAGTAAAAGAAGGTTAAATGGATCAATAAAATTTTTATATATCTAAAATTATTATAAACAGACTCCATTGAATTAAAATGAACTTATATCGGTATTATGTTTCTATTTTGACTGATAATAAATTTAAATAAAATAGATAATTATTTAAATAAAAATTAGGTTTTAAACTATAACTCAGTGTTTTTCACTGTTCATAAATAATTTAACGTTTTCATTAAAAATACCAAAAAATCCCCATAAACTAATTTTGATATTCTGATTCCAAAATTGAAGTCAATTTTGAAAGATAAAATTTATAAACTTTCTAAAAGTAGGTATTACTATTCATAACGTCTTGTTTTATTGGTCAATGTTTCCTACAATGCAAGCTATTACATTATTCAAAGTGAAACGTACCATGGAAACATGGGGTGTTACATTTATGTTTTTTTTATTATTTTAAAATAAAAAAATAGTGAAATAGTTTTAAAAATTCCATTTAGTATTGGAAATCATTTGATATGATTTGAACTATGTGTGGTTTATTTTTTAAACATGTGGTCTTTCTTTAAAGAGATATAGTTATCACATTGAATTGGTATTTTTCTTGTTAAATCATGTTAAGAATTTTCCATAAAAAATAAGAATTTAAAAAATTGAATGCCTCATGAATTGTTTATCTTTATAATATGTAAAGGAAAATGAAAAACTATTATAAATATTATATACAAACTATATAGATTAATTTTTATTATAAAATTAATTAATTAGAATCATAGTGATATCCTATTAGTTTCTTATCACACCCCACATACTCAAATTAGTGGGTATGATGTTTTCATGTCTTGTGTATGCTCTTTAATATTTTGGATTTCATAGTATATCATGTTAAGGTTTACTAGGGAATAAGATGTTGTAGGAATGATTCTGGTGGCTAGAGTGTAAAACTATGTTGATGATCAGGCATTTGGTTTCTTGGAGCTGGATGTCTATAGATTTGTATCAACTTCTTTGGACTTTACTATTTTTATCATTCATTGTGGTTTCGTATCTCTGATAGGTTGTTTGTATATATGATATTTCTCTTATCACATATCTTTTCTTTTAGCTGTTATTCCTTTTCTCTATTTTTTTTTATTCCATGAGAGTGAAAAAATATTTAATGGTTATGTATAAAAACATTAAATCATTTCATAATATTTGGAGGGTCTGGGATATCCCTTGTGTATGTGGAAATCTTTATTGGAAATGTGATGGATGTATTACTAAGTTTGGTTCATTAAAAAAGGTAACATATATAAATAGGATTAAGAAAATGGTAATATCTTCTAAATAAACCCTATTTCTTATTTGGTATATCACTGAATAGTATGTAGACTAAGATTTTTCTCAGGGATGGGGTGGAGTGTGTGGTAATGGGATTGTCCTACTCCTTATTTCACTAAACCTAGACATTTCATGGGTGTATTTGGATTTAGTATTTATCATTGGAATATATTTTTATGTTCTCATGTATATTAAATGTGTTGATTTGATTCTTTAATCCCTGTGGAGTATATCAGTGATTTTGAGGGTTAATTTTAGTTGTGGATGTTAAAAGAATGAATATTCTAGGGTCTCACATTTAGAAAGCACGGTTTGCTAAAATGTGTGGTGACTATGTGAATTGGATAAGAAACTGTGATATTCTATGTTTCATGGTTGGATCCTAATTTTCCCACCTTTTTGGGTATACCATTCACAATTCATTTTCCCCATTGAGATAATTGGTTTTCCATCCATTCTTTAAAGATTGACACTAATAAAGATAAGTGTAATTTTTTAAAGAAAATTACTTCTTAAATTGGATTTTTTAATAATTGGATTATGAATTTGTTTTCTAGTAAATTCTTTATTTCAAATGTTATTTTTAAAATTATTTTGGAAAGAAGAGTAAGATTTAATTTTTTTGAAACGTGGTATTATTCCATTGGAATATATGTGTTTTATCCTTTATTTATATGAGTTTTGACTCCCTAGGGTATCACTAATGGGTATAAATTTTTAGAAAAGTGTTGGAAGGTAGTGGAAATTTGAAATGATATTTTTAAAGTAGTTTGAAATTTAATTTCAGTAATTATTTTAAAATGTTGTTTGTATTGATTCCCATCTTTATGGGATATCATTATTTTTTTGGGGAGTATGGATGGTTGGAATCATTTCTTGTGATATTTTGCAGGTCCCCCTTATAGTATTTGTGTAGGATAGAGTTTTGTTCATCGATATCTCTTTTGGAAGATATGATTCTTGGGTTTAGGCAACATTTAGTTAAATTTTCATTTCTTGAGTGATCAGCTATTTTAAAATTGAATAGTTTTAAGGTTTAAAGCTTGTGTAATGTGTTGATTTGGTTTTATAAATGTGTTAAAGGTGATTCTTTTTTCTTTAAAGGCCACTTTCACTTAAAATTTCATTCAGGGATAGAAATGGTTGTAGTGTTAAATTTAAATGTCAATTTAAAATTGGATAGTGGATTTTAAATGTGTTGTTAGATCATTTGGATCATGAAATGAAATTTAATGTTTTATTTTTTGATTTCAATGGTTTTCCTAGGTAGATTCAAGGGACTGATTTTTTAAATGCTTATCCCCATATTGGGTCTTATTGTGAAATTTTAATAATAGTTCTTTTAAGAACATAGATGGTCATAACAGAAAATAATTTTTATTAAATATTATTTTGAATTTTGAAAAATAATTTGGAACATATATTAAAATGGATTTTATGATTTATATTTTTAAATAATTTTTCTGTGTGGGACATCTACAATTGAAAACTTTCTCTCTTAACATTTTCCTAAGAGGAATGGGAGATTTTTTTTAGATAACTTTTAAATTGGATTTTGAAAATTATTTGAAGAGCGGTTTTAGAAAATAAATGTATTGTTCTTTACTTTTTTTTAGAATTATTTAATGAGTCCCAAATCAGTTTTGGGTGGTTATGTGGATTTTAGGGAATATAACGTTTTTGATATTTTTAGAGGTTAAATCCCCAAAGTGTTATATAAATGTTTTTTTATTTAAGCGCAGTGGTTGAGTTTTTTGGGATCTTCATTTCTGTTTTTTGGATTATCAATTGTTTTGGTTTGAGATATTACATTTTATCTTATGATAAGTCTTGGTTTTATTTTGCTTGGGTACATTCCTCGTTGTTTTTATTGTCCTTTTTTGATGACTCTATTAATTTTTTGTTCCATGATCGATTTAAAGCTTAGTTTATTGTTGATATGGGCATACAAGACCATTAAATTGTTATGTGGGAAATTTGGAGATATTTTTCCTTTATACCTTTCATCACTCGATAGAGCATGTTTTTTTGGTTCTCTATTGGACGGTGTTCTATCTTGATTCCCTAATTTTCCCCTAGAGTATAGTGTCATGGGTTAAATTTCCTTGTTGTGTCTCGCTGAATGGGCTGAAGGCCTCAATTTTTTTTATTTTTGGATAAACCCACTATTAAGGGATAAGGGGGAAACCTCACATGACTTTAAATAAATGGATATATAAATGGAACCCAGAACCAAAACATGACGACTTAAAATGTTCCTCCCCAGCATCAACATCGTTATGGAAAGCCTCCACCGATGCACGGCTACTCAGCAAACTATCCTGTGCAAAGATGCACGGGCCTGGTGCCGATGTCTATGCCATAACCACTCAATATTACAAATCTGAATAGACATACATAGTGAAAGCTACCTACTATGAGTCCTCATCTGAAGCATTTCCTTGTAGAAATTATAGATAAAGTCATCATCCAATAATTTTGAACCATAAAATGTAAAGCTTATTCAACTTTCCCAAATGTTTTGACCATACTCCAACCACAAGAAACAACATAGAACCTCCATAACCAAGCTTCCTCTCTTATTTGTGAATTATTTGAGGTTATCCCTTATAGAGTTGAGTGTTAAGAATGGTGATCTCTCAGCCATGTGGGTGTCTAGTTTTTTTGGTTGGTTTTCCATTAAGGAATTTATTGTTTGTTTGTCAGTGTTATTTGGATCCTTTTGGATATGTTTCACCATAGTGGTGGTATTCCTAATTTTTTTTATTTGAACGTCATTTTTATGATTTATGAATTCTTTGGAGACCCACACATGGTATCCAATTCCCTTAATGTCTTATATCGGTGAGCATGGTTATGTCTTCAATAATGTCTCTTTTTAGATTTGTGGATTTTGTGGTAACGTTTTGACGAATCATCATTGAATGAAAATCTATTACTAGGGGCCTCTATAGTTGTTCGTCATCAAAATCACCTTGAATTGTGGATGTTGTTATGTGGATGTTCCTATTTATGTTTTTCATGAATTTGGAATATGGGGGGAAGTTTCACATTGGGGAGTCGGTGACACTCATACTACCACTTTTATGTTGTATTATTTAGTGGATGTTTTAGAACGTTTATTTTTGGGTGCTTTTAGGAAGAAAACATTGAGGTTTGAGGTATGTTTTTGGGTTTAGGGTTATAGAGAATAGTTTCTTTGACCATGAAGCCTATTTTTTAGGCTCATGAAACTTAAAACAATTTTTATCTACATCATTTTTTCACGGTTTGTCTAACCATGTCAGTAAACCATGAGGCCCACTAGAATAGGGGTATTTTTGTCATTTCCATTTATTTTTTAAGTGTGTTATCTTCCATTGCCTAAAAAACAATTTACAAAAACATTCATTCCTTCGTGTATGTTTTTCCCTTGACAAATATCCTCCATGTTGATTTCATGATGGTTTATTGGTGGTTCGTTGACCATTTCAAGAGTTTATGGATTCCTTCTACTTCTTCAATGGTTTCTCTATTTTCCCCTACTCTTAAAAACATAGAGGCAATATTTTTTCAATTTTATAGAATAGTTTGTTTTGAAATTGTGGTTTATTATTTATATGGTATTTAATATATCCATTCAATTCTTTTTCAGTGGTTTTTCACAACCAAAAAAAATGACATATACCCACGGTTTTGGGAACCATGGTCAAAAAAGGCATCAAGATAGGTCCCTAACCTATACCCAATGTTTTTTGAATCGTAGGTATATCTTTTTTCCACTATTTAAAAGCCTCAAAAAAAATTTCCATGCTTTCAAAGCCTTACACCCATGGTTTTAAAACCATTGGTATAAATAGTACAAAAATCGGCCAGCGGGTATTGACTTGTGAGCTCCATGACATACACTTCAAATTCGATGCACCGCACCACTTAAGCTACATCAATTATATATATATATATATATATATATATATATCTTTATTTTTCTAAATATGTAATTCTACATCTGTATTAGGAAAAAACTTTAACGTGGTTCGATTCAATGTCTGACTATATAACTTTACAGAACCTAACCAACCCAGCTAAATTGATTACATTTAAATATATATTTATTTAGTATAATATATTAACCCTTATCATGGAATTAAAAAAATAGGGTCTGTATGATTTTATCATGTGACCATCATTAATAGAAAATAATGACTCACTAGCCCACCGACAAAGTCTATATGTTTACATATTTCTATATACCTGAATATATTATTTCAAACCATGGTTATAGGAGGGAAAACCATGGGTATAGGTTTTCCCAAGAATTTTTTTTGTATCCAATGGATTTTTCCCCTATATCGTGGAAACATTATACACACAGTTTTATTAAACCATGGGTATTTGTCTTCGAAAAAAACTCTATACCAACAATTTTTAAAAACCCATTGGTTTAGGCCTAGAAAAAAACAAATATTCCCAGGGTTTTGAGAGAAACAATGGGTATAGGTTTTTTTCCCCACAGTTTTTGAACATCATGGTAATAGGCCATAAAAAACCTATACCCATGGTTTTGGAAAACTATGGGAATTGGTTTCCATACTATACCTATACCCGCATTTTTTAAAAACCATAGTTATAGGGCACCCCTATATCCACTATTTTCCAAAACCACATGTATAAGGAAATTTTCCTGTACTGTTTGTTGTAGGTGATAATGTTCAACAACATGAAGTTTGTATTTCCATTTCATTAAATTTTTCGTTAGAATTAATGTAAAGGTTTTTATGATATCTATTTTTGATTTTTCAACAATTTTATGTTCTTGGATATGTTTCCCTTCAGAAAAAGAGGATAATTATCATAGTGAAATAAAATTTTGTATATAAATGGTGTTTTATAAAATATTCATGTTGGATAAAATTTCAAAGAGTGTTTTATTTTTTAAATTAACTAATTTTCTCTTCTTGAAGAAAGTTTATTTTTTAAAAGTGTGGTTTTTTTGTGTTTGATGGGATTCCTTGATTTTTAAGGGTTGTTTTGGGTTTATAATATGAAAATAGAGTTCCCTTGATCTTATTGGGTTCTAAAAACAAGTTTTCATGATTTCTTTTGGAATTGTGTCATAATTTCAAGGTTTTTTAAAATGGGATGTCCCAAAGTAAATGTTTTATATATGATATGTAAAGGATTGATTTTTTACTTTGTGATGTGATGTTTACTGTACCATTATTCAGTCTCCTGGGATGTTGTTGATGTGTATTATTATCCATGTTATGGATGATTTATGATGTTCTTAGTGTGGAGCTTATGTAAGGTATTAATATTAAGGGTAGTGTTAGAGGTGGAAATAATAGGATTGTGATGTTTTACCAGGTGGATTTTTATTTTCATGTGATGTAGTTATTTATCATGTCCCACCACTATTTTTAGTTTATTAGGTGACCAAGATTTCTATGTGGAATGTAAGATGACATTGATAGTCTAGTTGGGGTTTATCATTGGTTGTTCCCCCATAGATTTATGTATTAATAGCTTGGGGTTTTTCAACTGGGGATATTGTTTGGAGACATTTAGTTGAAGCACATGTGACTTGTTAATTTATTTTAGGTAGGTTTTCTTTTTCAAGTCATGTGTTGTCATGTTTTTTTTATTGAGGTATTGTATCCTATTATGTATCAAATGTTATTCCTCTTATTCTATATATTGGAATGTGAGATGTATATTAATTGGATTTAATTGTTTTCTTTTTTGATCATATTTTATATAGTCATGTTGTTGAATAATTTTATTTTTGATTTTTATTGGATTTATTTACACCTTTCTCTTGTTTTGTTTCATTATTTTTTTCTATTGTTTCCTTTAATTTCTTTATGATGGGTGTGTAAAATATATTAATGAAAAAAAGATGATTTTTTTTCAAAATTTCATTCATGGTAATCATGATTAAAAAAATTAAATCCATGGTTGGGTTTAATTTTCAAAACTGGTGTATTTTTTAAAGAGAAACTGTTTTCAATTTGAATTGGCATGGTTATTTGTAAAACCTCATTATGGAATGTTTTAAAAATAATATTTTATTATTTGAATGTATCATGATTTTATTATACATATAATATGTAAAGGAAAATTAATTTTATATTGTTATTATATCCAAACTAGTTATTGTTGTTTATTTCATAAAATGAATGAATTTGAATCAGTGTTTTATTCTATTGGATTCTGCTCACACAACACATAATCATGTTTGTGGTTATGTATTCATCAGGTATTTTGGAGGTTACTATAGTTATTGTCATTAATTGTGTGTTTTTTACAATATTTTTTTAGAATTTAGTGTTTTAAAATTTATGGTGGTGACTATAGAGTCACACGTAGTTGGTGATAGTGATTTCTATTTCATGTAATCAGATGGCTCAAGATTTGATCATCTGCTCCATTCATTATTTTGATTATTTCTTATTATGGACTTTAATCTATGATTGGGTATTTATTTATATGATATGTATCTTTGAATTTGTCCTATATTTGTATAATAATTCCAGATTTTGATTTATATATATGGTTTTATGAAGGTGAAATTTTCCCCAATAGTTATTTGTGATACACTTCACGCTTGTTATTTCCATAGGGGGATTGGGGATGATCCTCAAATATATTGCAGGTTGGCTAAGAATTCTGATGGATATATGTCCCATGTTGGGTTGTTACACATCATTCAATCACATGGATAAACCAAATTATCAAAATAATTAATATATATGATATATATTAAATTATAGTAATTATTTAAAATTAATATATCATCTTTGTCTTTACCCTTTCCCCAATTAATGGAATGATATATACACTTGTGCATAAGTTTTAATTTTACATTTAAAACAATCTAAAATAATTATGAAAATAGATATAATAAATATGTTTGATATTTATGACATTAATATCATTATAAAGATGATGGGTACTTATGTTGTACAAAATAACAAGAACTTGTGAGACAAATCATGCATAAAAACAATTAACTCATAAAACGGTAATAAATAAATATTATTAATGAACTAGTGGAATGATTTTAAAATATTATCATATATTTTATTATAAATTTGAATATGGTTTTGGTATGGTTATACACTAATAACATTCTTAAACCTGTTATAGAGGAGTTCAATTTATATTTAACTAAAGTGAAGTTTGATGTAAGGGACTTCATCTAAATTTCATTTCACTCAAGAATATATTAATATCATTCCATTAATTTATATTATATGGTGTATATAATTCCTATTTAATAATATATAACATAAATATTTCATAATTTAGGATAGTTTACAATAAAATTCATTTAATTTCATCCCTGGAAATTTGAAAAGAGACGTACCAAGTGGTAAAGATTTCATGAATAAATTAAATTTCATTTGGTTATATTAAATATTAATTATCATTGATATTATTAGATTATGTGTTTATTTATTTTTTATTATTTTATATAATATTAAATCCTATTTTATGTGGATTTAAATTTGATATAAAAAATAAAATCATTCATTAATCCCCATTTCATTAGTATGAACTTATACGATATTTCATATTAATATATACTCTATTGATACATATTTGGTATAATGCATCATTTTATTTTTATGAGGTGTATCTACTTCCCTATTCATATGTTATATCTTGAAAAAATTTCTATTCATAGTATTTATTGTGACATTTTGAGTTCTTTCATTCATGGGGGTTATGAATAAAAAGTTACCAAATTGGTAATAGAATATGCATTAATATCATTTTAATCAGTATTGTTTATACATGACTACCCATTAAAGAAAATTATTTTATCATTATCTAATAAACCAATTAAATTATATTCTACTCTATTTATTCATGAAATTTCTTGTAATTGTATCATTTCCCTCTCATTTGTACATAAAATTATTGATAATTTCTTTATGTAAAACGCACAAATTTCTATTTTTACACAAAACGTATTCTTCTTCCATATAAATATTTTTCTTCAATTTTTTTCATTCAGTATTTTTTATATAATTTAATGATTTATAAAAGTATATTTTACCAATGATTGAATTATAATATAATGGTCTAAATGGAATCATCTTGTAGCTTTCCCAACAAGATACTTTTTGACTTTTTACTAATAATTTGAATGACATTTTTTTACATACATGGAATGAAAGGAATTATCCATATATCATGAACAATAATTTTTCTGAAAAATCCTTTATAATTTTTCATATTTTTTTTACAGAAAATAATTTTCCTGATATTATGGAAACTATTAGTTTTTAAAAGTTCTTATCAATGTGAAATTTTTTCCTCAAAAATGTTTTCAATAATCTTTTTATGGTGCTTCAACTAATAAATGACAAAAAACTATCATTGTACTCAAACTCCACTGGGTGTATATTGTAATCAAATCATCCTTATCCTTTTTGAATAATGTTTATTATAGTTTTTACTTGGTAATGTTTTGGTATTTACTTTCTTGATTAATTTTTTTATACTAGTTTCCCCATGAAACATTTACTTTCTTATAATCATTGAACATTACATATCCATTAAATATCCATGTTTTTATCATGGATATGATAATTTTATAAATTTTATATCACTTCTACATATGGTGTTTTTCATTGAATTTTATTTTATTGATTGGAAAAATATTGATATAATGTATTCTTTATTCAATGTAGATATTTATTGATATGACATATTGTTTATGAATTAAATAAAAATTCATTGTATGTGGAAGTAATTTTACACGAATTTATTATTCTAATCATAATTATATATACTTTTGAATAATATATATTCTCATGGAAAAATATCTTTACATGAAAATTTAAATTGGTTTCTAGTGTTTACATACCCATTGAATAAACTATCTTGGTGCAAGGTTTTACAAGTACTGATATCATGATATTTGACCTCATGATGTCTAATAAAATATATTTCCTTCAAAGATAACTAAGTTATTATAATTATACCTATGATTATGGAATTGATTTCATCTGTGGATAAATTTTTAGTTCAAGTTATTAGTTAAAGGAAATGTGTTTATTTAATTAATAATATTGATTATTTTTTATTTTCTCCTAAAAACATCCATTATACTAACAGATATTATTCATTTCAGCTCACCCTTATCTTGTTTCATTTATCCTTGATATGAAGTTGAATTATATCAATGAGTTTCATGGATTTGGATTATTTCATTTAGTTATGTTTTATATTTTATTCCAACTGTAAAATGAGAATCATGTTTCAATAAAGTTCTCTACGACCACTCTAATGATAGGTCCATTGGGATTATAACCCTTAAATTTTTTTGAATTTAATAATATAAAAATAGTAAATAGGTTAATTGAGTTACGGTTATAACTCCAATGGATTAAGGGAGTTAGAAAGAAACATAAGGGATATAAAATGGTAGATTTTAAATTGAAATTCTATTTTTAGAATTCTCTTTAATGGGGCATGGTGGGTCCCACTTATAAGTGGAGTAAATAAATTATTATAAATATAAAATCTTAATATTAAAGGATCAAATGATTCACATGAAAGGAGGGATCCGACATATTTAATAATGGTGAGTATAAATGATTACTAAAATACATACCTCAAAAAATAATTTTAAGACATATTTTTTTATATTTTAATTATTTTAAATTTAGATTTTATAATTTTACCATTTTTTGTTTTTATTATGGTAAATAATTTTAACCTATGTATTTTATTTTTCTATGCTTTATAATTAAATAATGATAATTAATTATTTGAAAAAAAATATTCCATATAATAAATTAATTTTATCAAATAACATATATAATGTTTATAAAAATTTATTTTAATATTTTCATAGATAACTCATAAAAATAATATTTAGATAAAAGTATATTTCTATGTATAAATAATATTTTTTGGATAAACTGACAATTAAATTTTTTATTGACATTAGTGGGTATATTGTTAATATAAAATGATTAATATGACTTTTAATGTGATACAAAACAAATGTCCACCTCCTAGATACTTTATTAAAGGAAGAAGACTAAAAACTGTTTTTATTGAACTAAATATTTCATAAGTTTCAAAATTCTAAACATCGGTTTTAGAAATCTAGTAGTGTATTTAATTTAGATAAGTCATTTTACTCATAAAAATGATATTTGGTCATGAAAAATTCTTGTAAGTTTTATCTTAATGATATAATCATTAACGCTATGGTATTATCATAAACTATATGTTTCTGTATTCAACAAAAAATCTATTATTTAAGAAAAATAAAAATTAAATCACCCAAAGATAATGCTCAAATTTTTAATAAGATAAGATGATTTAAATAAGTTAAAAATATAAATTTTGAGCACATAAATTTTAAATAAAAACATAGAATATAATGATAATAGTTTTTATAGAAAAATAAAATTTTAAAATATCATTTATTGATATTCTATTTTAATACCAATTAATATCTATATATTTTTTAAACACATGATCAATAAATTTTAAATATAATATATTTAGTTTATTAAAATATATCATATAAAAACCATTTTTTTGAATACAAAATTACAATTTTATCATTAAAATAACTTTTTTTTCCTTTACCAACATTAACATAATCTTTTCAATTCATTAATATTTAATGTTATCAATTTTATATATATAATTCTCCAAAGAAACTATACCCTAGTGGTTCAGGATCCTTCTTGACATCCAAAAGACCCAGGATCAAATTCGGGCAGGGGAGAATTCCCGAGTACTGTAGCAGGCACTGTAGTATGTCACGGTAGCAGTACTGTAGCAGCAGCGGACGGTAGCAGCTGTGGAACTGTAGCGGCGGAGGGACTGTAGCAGGGTACTGTAGCGGCAGCGGTATTGGAGCAGGAACTATAGCTGTGCGGGTACTGTAGCAGTACTATTCACCGAGGGGTCCTTTGGGCCAAAAAATGGGATTTCTAGCCCTATATGCAGGCCACTTGGCCTTGGGCCTTCGGGCTATGTAATGGGTCACCCCCTACCCCGTCTAAAGAGGAAATTGCTTTAATAATAAATTGAGTATTCAACCCCAACCTTTTACAAAAAAAAATTATATATATAATTCATGATTTGAAATGTATGATGATTTATTACATTGTTAATGAAATTTTTATGTTACCTTAGTTTAACCTTGCATAACCCTTCAAAATCTAAAAATACCTAAGATTAAAATATACTCATGTTGTAATCATCGGATGCAGTTCAGGTAGCTTGGATCTTAGGGAATTTCAAAAAATCT
Source organism: Viscum album (assembly GCA_963277665.1). NCBI lineage: Eukaryota > Viridiplantae > Streptophyta > Magnoliopsida > Santalales > Viscaceae > Viscum > Viscum album. The sequence goes on along the minus strand of OY728133.1, from coordinate 1,818,050,427 downwards.
AGAACTTCACTAGTATATGATAGCACCCATACCATAATTATTAGTGTTCATTTTTTTTATTTTTTAAATTAAAATCCTAGTGAAGAAATTTTTTTTCCAATCATAGAAAAATGAGCTTCCTATGGAAGAATCCAACTACCTAATTCCATATCATCCACATTTTTATTAAATTTTTAATTTGGTTACATCTATTTATATTGGAATTCTCAATGTCTAAGTAATAATGGTCATATTTAATAATTTTATATTTATTTATCGAAGTATTTTTTATGTTTGTTGTTTATTTTGAATAATAGAATTAATCAGGTTTTTGAAAATAAAGGAATAATTATAATAAAATCTTGAGGCATTCAACCCCCCTAAATTAAATAAAATTATTACTTGTTATTTCCATAATTAGCTACTCATGAAAAAATTGAAAGTTATCTCAAATATTGACACAACAGAAGATTTAATTTTTAAAGATATAAAAACCTTTATGTTTTATGAAAAATATCATTTCCTCAAAATAAGATTATCTCTAATGTTTCATTTTATTAAACAATTTTTTCTAAGATTTTCTAATTATTTGTATCAAAACCCCGCATTATAGAACATCATTTTAAAGGTTTTTTCATAATCATCCTATCATTAGTAGCATAACATATTTACTTCTCAATTTCAACAAAATCTTATTCCTCTATATATTGCAAAGAAATTTGTTTCCAAAATCAAATTAAATTCACCTAAATAAAAAATAATAAATTTTTCCCATGTCACACTACCATAAAAATTAAAATTGGGGAATATTACTCATCCAAAGTAATGATTTATTTAAATCCATTAGAAAATGTTCTAGATAAAAAGTAGTTTGTAGTACTGGAATAAAATATATCTCATGTTGTTATTTAGTTGATGATCAATGTTCCATATTTTACTTCATTTTTGGGACAACATAGGCTTTTACTTTTTCTAATGGCCTTCGGAATTACTGATTCCTTTCATCCATAGGATCCCTTACACTATGGAATTAGCATTAATAATACACATGTTTCCCATATAAAATGATTTCAAATAATAATAGTTAGTTGGGATAATAATTATTTTTCTTCATTATATTAATTCAACATAATTTTTCATCAACAAATACTCCATCTGTGTCCCCCTTTCATCCTCGAAGACATGTCAATGTTCCATTGAGACATGTACCTGGGGACTTATTAACCTGTTTTAACATGTAAGAAATTGAATATTCTATACATCGTAAAACTTTTTACCTAAACATCCATAATTAATCATATTCATTTTACTTTTATTATTTTATAGTTACATTCTCTTTCTATTATTATTCATAATATAAAATAGTGGGTTCTGTGTAATGATAAAAATAATGATCCCTTATCTTATCCCATTAAGATTCTCTTTGGGAAAATCTCTACATTGTTTATGAAACTAATTATCATTTTATTTTTTTATTCGTTAAATATTAATAAAACAAAAAAGGTTTCACTTGAGTGATGAATGATTAAAAATATAAGATAATTATCATATATAATTTCATGAAAATATCAACAATGAAATTCTGTACTCTTAAATAATAACATTAGATTTTAATTGAATAGAATCACTTTTAGTACAATATTGGTTTCATTGGATTTTTTTTATTATTGTCCTTAACATAATATCTTAATTAAATAAATAATTAATAATTTTTTATAAACATTTTTGGATAAACCAAGACTTATCTCACAAGTGAGTCAAACCAGGTGTGAAGATATACTTCATTTTCATGAAATAATTGATGATTGTGATTATATAAAATAAAACGCCTAATGTTTAAAACCCCAAGGAAAAATTATTTGTGATCCTATATCCCCTTATTGTATACATATTGGTATATAATTTTTAAGAAACCCCATTATCATTATTTTATCAGATAATCTTGATTTGTTTCATTACAAACACATTTCACTAGTGTTATCTCAAAATTTATCTCATCTTAATAACCAAAAATAAATATAATAATTATAAAAAATTGGTAATCCCTACCCTAATACCGATTGAGTCAATCCACAGACACACTCTCAAATATACTACTAAAAAAACATTCATTAAAAATTGATTTTACAAAAACTAAGGAACCCTAATCTAAACATGTTACGAACCAACTTAATTGGACTTTAGAGGAAAATACTCTAAACCCTCCTCCAATTAGCCTGAGGTAGATGACTAGTTACAAGAAGTTTTATCATACATATGAGAGGAATTTACCTTAAGTACATGTATTCACACACACATCTCCAAGACCACAAAATGATAAAATTGAAAAACAATTGAAAAAAATTCAATGGAAACATCTACAATCATACCACAAGAGTTTCATAAAATGTAATTAAAACCTTAAAAGGGGGAAAAATAAATTCCCACCAAAAACTAAAAAGCTACCTCCCACATACACTCATGCATGGTACTAAAATCAAAAGAAACATTGGTATACACATCAGTCTACCTATCCCAAACTAGTTCTACAAACTCCTATCCCACCAATGAGTACAAAAAAAGATCATTCTTCTGCATAAGATAAGACACATACTGGGAGATCCCATGAAGGGGTGATTAAAAAAATACCTATTAAGACACCCCAAAAACAAAAGGAGCAATGAATAAATAGTATAAATAATCTCAATATAGTCATATGTGTATAACACACATAACAATAATTTCCATATATACTCCAAAAATACACATAGTCTCAAGTTAAAGATCACAACAGAAAATCCATTCTAGGATTCCTGCTCAAAGAATCCATATAAAACTTATATGATAGAACACACTCCACAAGATATAATTCCATTGATTATATTCGTCCTAGATAGAACACTAATCTAGTTTTCACACATAGGATGTTGAGTGGGTTCATCTAAGATACAAACTCAATCAGCCTACACCTCATCGAAAAGATCAAATCTTGATTCATATATAGAAGAAAATTCCCAAGGCTCATTGGGGACACCATACCATACTATAAACATCCTACAAGATAAGGGATTCGTGTTCATGTATAAAATGGCCTCACATATTCCAAAAACACCATCCTAGGTAACACAATGGAAAATGAAGATTGATTTAGGACTCTCGGAGGGATACATGCTCCATGTTGCTAAGTCAGCAGTCGGAGTTGCCTAATTCTACTCACTCTAGAATAAGGGAACCCTCCCACACTACTCTAATAATTGGAATATATAGTGGGATAACCCACTATGATAGTAATGGGAGTCCACACCAAAACCACATAGGAATAGACCCTGGGAATAGAATCGCTATAAAATAGTACAAGGTAGTAGACACATGATCTCAAAAATGATAATATATGGAGAAATAAGATTCTGAAATGTCCTCAAAGGTGTACATGGTGGGTCCCTAGCAGTACAAATCTTGTCTCACTAACTCTAGCACTACCCCCGTATGGTTTTAGAAAAATACGGGGGAACATGTAGTGATCGACATTAGTCTATAGTGATAGAACTTAATTACATTAATTTGACACGGAAATTTGCCTATGGTTTCCAAATGGATCACACCATTCTGATCCTTGAAGAAAAACACTCTTAATAATCTATTCAATTATCTGAAATAGAAAACTGGTGAAAAATTACATTTCACCAAATATCACATGAACGGTTCTTCATGGGCCCCACCAATGAGTTTGAAATTAATATAAAATATTGGTCTCAAAACATCCACCTCAATTCAAGGTCCCAATGTCATAGATAGCACTTTAATCATACATAGTGTGATGATTGTATGTTATATACAATATTCCATAGTAATAATATTATAATTATTATTATTGACCACTTGGTGGACCTAAACCATGAGTTTGAAAATGGTTCCAGACATTGTTCTTGAGTCGATCGGCTCAATCCTAGTGTCACGATGTCGTAGATGTCTCATCAATTTGATGCCTCAGTGAAAATAAATACACCTAACATAGTTTTCCAACAAAAATAAAAATAATATTATTATTAATATTATTATCATCATCATCATCATTCATATATATATTGGACAAGATGGTGGATAATTCCTGGAACCCCCCCCCCTAATTTAATACAAAAGGCGCCCCTAACAAGAATCAAATCATGTTTAGGATATTCCACTAGATGGTCCAATCTACTGGAACAATCCAAAATATCACTAAAACATTGAATATTCACCTATAACAGTGACAGTTCCACCAAAACATTCACTATTTGAGAAAATGGTGAATATTGTAGTGGGTATCTAGATGGTTTCATTGGACTTAACCATCTAGTCAAATCTCCTAACAATAGATTATAATTTTCACTATATTATGTTCTCATTTTTATTGAATAAATTATTCAAATTATATTAATTCAATTCAAATAATTTATTTCCATTATTTATTAATAGAAACCATACGATAGCTTTTTTTATTCATGCAGTGGCTGCCCACACCCCAAACTCCTTCCCTTCAGATGTGGCATCCCAAAATCAAGCGGTGAACAAGACCACCTAAAATCATACAATTGGAACCTGTAAATTGTTCCCCACTACAAATCATGTTTATAGATGGTTCTCGGCTAGCCACCACCCTTTCCTCCGAAAACCAATGACCACTCCTCATAGTGAAAACTATGGATTTACCTCTGATCGGACTTCGCATGCACCAACATCCAGGTTTTCAAACATTATTAAGTTATAATGAACCCTTCCATCAATCTATATCCTTATCAAACTCTTAAAAAAATTGATCCTCTTTCTTTGTTAAACTTCACTACCACATCATGTATCTCAAACTTGAATACATTGAAATTATTTCATTATGCTATCAAGTTGTTATGAAATGATTTGTTTTTCTAAGATTTATATCAGAACGCTTGAAAAACTAACTATCGGGGATGGTCAGTGAAGGACGATGGGATAAAATTATGATAAAAATCAATGGAAAATCTCATCAATTAATCATGTTGGATTCTATTCATAAGAGTTAGAACTAAAATTATAATAGAATCTGATAAACTAAAACAATGTCAATTACTATACCATAAGAAGATAAATCAATTACCTAAAATAAATATTAGACCCAAAAATTAATATTATGTTGATTAATTTGTATTATTCATCGGTAATGAAAATAGGGATAGATCAATAATAAAAACTACCTACCTTGATTTGGATAAATCATTGATAACATAATATTACATGTCATATTCATTAATGATATCAACAATAAGCATTGTCATTATCATTCCTTATAGTACTTTAATTATTTATCCACAATCCCAATTTCCACTAACATTCCACTATTTTATCCACTAAATTAGTTGAGTCATATTCCTAATCCTACCAATTAGTAATAATGGTGTATTTATAGTGGAATCTAGGTTATAGTTTTAATGAAAAAAATAACTAAATAAAATATTTTATTTCATATTATTTTATTCATTTCACACCAATGATGAATTTTTCAAAAATACCTCGCGCTGAAAATGGTTATGTCTTAGCTAGGGTAAAACCCATGTTCTGTACTTAATGGTGCCCTATGATATCTGATATGATCATTTGAGTATGCTTTATTTCACTTTTTTGGGAAAAATAATTTTTGTGATATTAATATATGTAACATATTTCACAAATTAATCCTAGGGACATTGGGTGTTATAATAACATGTATTCTCAGAACATGGATCTAGTAATAATCATAGAAATATATGAATGTCCGATAGAGTTAAAACATGGGCATTACATTATTACAAAAATTAAAAATTTCATCCCAAAAAATGATGAAAATTTTAACGATATTGTGATCTCAATTGGGTCCCCTACTCCAGTGATCTCTCCCGGTAATTTCTTGTTCTGTCAACAAACAAACACAAATAGAATAAACTCATTCACAAAGTGTCTTTCTCATGATGGTTAACAATGTTATCAGATCATTGAAAATAAAACTCCACTCCCACAGACCATTTCACCCAAGTCATTACCACAAAATGAGTAGTGAAAATATCACCTCATCCATGACATGTAGAGAACAACAAAAAAACCAAAACTTCTATGGTTATGGAGTTATGTGGTACACAACATTGATAAAATTATAGAACAATAGGGAAAAAATGGATATATGATTCCTAAAGATATCCTACCACAATAGATAAATATCTATAACTTTTCAAGGGTAGAGTCATCTTTCTTCAGTCCTTGAGGACTCTTAATGTTTTACAAACATTTATCATCCTACCTTCGATGAACTACTGTCTATTACAACCGACTTTATCACCAAAACTATGAAACAATATTGATACCCACTGGCCCCAACCAGTAAAATGGGGTCCTGTAAAGTCCATCATTAATATCCTTAAAAATTTGATACTCTAATTATAATGTGGTAATCATCATGTTACACAAACCCCACCGATGGTAGATGATAAACCTATCATGGATTAAAAGTAACACGCAAACCTGAGGCATGTTCGCCAGAACTTGAATTGTCCAATCTACCTGGCTAGAATTCAAAGATAAAAAATTATTTCCAACTACAAATTAGTCCCCATAGGCTTCTGACATCTTCACCATAATGGTTTCATTATGTATGAATCATGGTTAAAATGATCATTTATTTAATTCCTCAATTTTGGGAAACCTCATATCTGCACAAGTGTAATGTGCTCCCCAGAAATATATGTCGGTCATCACCCAACAAAATCCAAAACTACAAGATTTTAACTCATAAACTCATTGTAACACCATTGGATTCCACACCTATATAAATAGATCATAGAACATCCTCACCCCCACTAGATGTACATCTTGGAGATAAAAACAACCTTACAACATCATCTCATGGTGACCAGAATTACCATTCGTCCCTAAAAAATGATGATGTGATTCCATCCTTCAATGAATTCCATACAGAATGTTTCCAGTGGATAACCGATCAAGAAAAATATTTCTGTTGATATTCCCATGTCTTAACTCCTTAACTATCCCATGAAGAAAAGGGATTATAATCATAAAATAGAGGTATATTGTACCATCCTCACCCCCATAAGGGTCAACTAAAAAGAGGTAAATATAGAGATCAGCCTTTCCTTCGACATAAGGGTTTAGAAAATATGATCCATTAGTATCTCTAAAAATTACACAGTGGATTCACTAAGTGAAATGTGGCTCATATCTTCATTTAAAAAATGCAAGAGGGGATGTGAACACACTCATCAAACCTCAATCTATACTCTAGACACTATAAGATCCCACTACATGGAACTCATTCATTCTCTATACACCATTTTTACCACAAAAAAACTCTTCTTCCAACTCCATAAAAAATTAGAAAACCCAAACACTAAACCCATAGAAATACATCCACCACACCTTGACAATATCGACATTGTGTGGAACTAACAATTCCCTACATTTTGGGATCATATCTCAATAACGTATCTCATTGGGGGAATTGTCTCCCTTTTTTTATGTAGGAAATTTTTTAATGAATCATCAATATGGGCTCTATCAATTCCCTATATTTACCTAAATAAGTCACACTACCTAGACCACAATCAAGGGGGCCTCATTCTAGAGCGACATTTACCCAACAAGCTCAAAATAGTTCTCCAAAAGTCGAGAATGGGGGTCCAACAAACCATGAATCCAAGAGGAAATATTAATCTAGAAATATGTTTCACACTCAATATATGTGTGTCCTCGTCCACTAACACCATTCAAACTATTTCTCCATATAGAAAATGTGTATCAAATTAAACCATCTGATCGGATGGGATCAACATATGATGAAAAACCAAATTAATTACTCTAGTCAAACCCCTAGCACATGAGAGTTTGTCTTATCATAGAACAACAATGGAGTCTTCCACTATAAATTTAATAACATTATAATCATATTCATAACATCTTATTAACCTACAAGATTTAACAACTACTCATCACATGGATGACCATCAACCTTGTCCACATAAGGATCAATTTGTTGTTCAACAAGGTGCAGCACTGTATGGTACAATCTAGAAGAAAACCCCCATTTGATTGGGTCCCTAAAACAAAACATCAACACTCATCTATTCATCATCACAACACCGTCTCATAATCTAACCTGATTTTTATCGTAGAATCATCCTAAAGTTATCAAGACGTACCATGGTCAATGAGTATATCGGGAGAGCTAACTCAACAAAGACTTGTAAACCAAAACTCATTCCAATATGAATAATGTAGAAATTTTTCCCCTATAGCTACTGTCTATATATACTGAGTCCACAAGAAGGATATCAATTCCCTGGTGAAGTGATACATCGGTCGTCACAAAAACTCTAAGAACCATGTCCTAAGAGACAATCTTGAAACACTTCAACATTTTCTCCCTAGTTTCAAAACCAATCCTCATAGCTAGCCATAATAAATTTAATACTTAATTATTATTTTGAGGTAGTGTCATGAAATTTCATTCTAGGTACTCTTATGGTACCATTCATTCATGAACCGATGTGATGGGGCTCAATATGCAACTAACCTATGCCTACCTCCAATAGGTTAGGGGTTAGAGACTTGCTCCAAGAAGTTATATCACACCTAGAGGGGGAATTTTACTTATATACATATACTGAAACACACATATCTAATCCCATAAAATGATGAAATGTAAGAACCACTAAAAAAATGAATTCATGTATCTGTAATCCCACAACTATAGTACAATAAATAGTACTAGAAATCATTAAATGGTTCAAAATACAAGAAAAACTAAAACTGAAATATAATGGTACACCTACACATATGTAATGGACTACTTTAAAAAGGTACCATGGGATACACCTTGATCTTTCTTTCCAAAAATATCTATACTGGGTCCTAGTCCACCAAGGAACCCAGAAAAATATCAATCGTCTGCATAAGACATGACATGGTTGGGAAGATCTCATGAAGGGGTGAGTACATCAATACCTAGAAGGACACCCAGAAATAAAAAATCTCAAAGATTATAGAGTAAATTTCAGCTATATATATGTATATGTATACTACACACATAACACAAATATCCACATATACAAAAAAATACATGTAGTCTCAAGGTAATGACCATAATAGTAAATCAATCCAATGATTTGTTCTCAAATTTTCCACATATCACTCGTCCCAGATAACACAGTCCATGATCTACAGTTAAATTAATGGCACTCATCATAGAGTTCACGCTTTTCATTTCTAGACACAAAGTAACATGAGTGGTTTTATCTAGGATACACACTCGATCAAACTACACCTCATCAGATACATCAAATATTGATACATTGATAGGGTTCCATTTCCATGGATCAAGGGGGCGCTGGATCCTACTAGAAACATCCACAAAAATAATTTATAGGGTCCCACAAAAATATTTTTAATGCCAATTCTTATAACCCCATAAAATAAGACATGAAGGGACATGAGGATATCTTTGGACCTATCAACGAGATAAATTATCAAATTTGTTGATTCAGTGGTCTTGGATATTTGAGTCAACGCACTCTATAATAAGGTAAATCACCCACACTACACTAATACACGGTATCTATAGTGGGACCACCATCTATGATAATAATGTGATGCCACACCAAACCCTCATATGAATAGAATATGGGAACACACACAAGAAATACTGGTATATGGAATCCCTTGAAAGCTCTTAACAAATCTAAGAAAATAATAAAGAGGAATCCAACATGTCTTAAAAAAAGTACAAGGCATGTCTATATGGGTACATGGTATGTCTCACTGTGCCAGGTATTTCCCAAGTTGGAGTCTGAAAAAAGCATGACTAATACATAGGGATCATCATGGTTCTGAAGGGATAAAATTTAATTTCACTTATAAGAGTCTTCAAATAGTCTCATATTACCAATTGGATCACATCATTGTGATATTTTAGATAAACACTAGAAATAGGCTGTTCACTTCTCCAAAATATAAACCCAATGAAAAATTCACATTTCCCATTATTGCACACGAACATTGTTTCATGGTCCCCACCAAAAAGATATAATTAATTATCTAATATTTTTCCCTGATCCTCTACCTCAATATAGGGGTCATGATGCCATATATTTGCCATCAATCTGATATTGTATCGTAATGGTATGTCAGATTCAAGATTCATCATCAATAAAAATAAAAATATTATATTTATAATTATAATTATAATTGGAGGATATGTGGGCTTAATCCACAAGTCTGAAAAAGGAACACAATATTGGTCTTTAATCCATCGAATTGATCCTAGGGTCTCAATACTAGAGACGACTTGTCAATATGATGTCACAAATCCAAGATACATCCAAAACATGGTTTGACAACAAAATTATTATTATTACTACTATTATTAGTATTACCATAATAATATATATGAGATAATATGGTGGCTCACACCTGGACCACCTCCACCCTCTTTCATGCGAATGTCACCCCTTATCGAGTTCTCATTTTAATTTAATAAACTATTAATATTAAATTAATTCAATTCAAATCATTTTATTCTGGGGTTTCAAAAGTGAAAATTTAATTCCATCGTGGTTCCATGCATACAACAACTTTCTATACCAACAACACTTTCCATTAACATGAAAAATACCCAAATCATGTGGTGCACATTGTCCCTATAAATCAATCATGTGGCACCTGTAAATCACACCACCCCCCACTATTTATGAATGATCATTGTGCTAGGTCGGCCACTGCCCTATTCATTGGCGACCGATAACCACTGTTCATTGTGAATAATCCCAATCACCCATGGGTATTACCTCATCAAAAATTGTGTCTGGGTTTAGCAACATTGATAAATTAGATTCACACCTCTCTTTAGTATTTTTCATTTCCTCAATCCCAAAAAGAAAAAAAAGCCAATTTTTATTCAACACCGTTCTTAACCATTATTTTCACATCATGGATGTCAAACTAGAATATGTTTAAATAAAACCATTACGTTATCAATAATTTGGGAAATGATTCGTTCTCAAATATTTATCAGAATAAAAAAAATCATCAGTAGTGATGAACGATGATTAACGATTGGATAGAAACATGATAAACAAAATTGAGGAATGAACCTCAATCATTGTTCAGATTAAATTCAATCCACTATCAATAGAAAAAAATGAATAGAATTATATTGATAAATAAAATATCAATTAATACACCATAGGTAGATAAACCAATTACATGAATCAAATGATCGATCCCCAAATTTAATATTTAGGTGACTACTTCATCCTCATCATGTGAAACAGAAAAATAGAGAAAAATATAATAAAATATCTACCTACCACAATTTGGATCAATCACTAATGGAAAAAGAACAGAGGTCATTTTCATAGATGATATACACAAGAATCATTGTCATTTTCATTCATTATAGTACTACGATAACTGATCCATAATCCTGATGACTGACAACATTATTATATTCTATCCACCCATTTATTGTGGTTATAAGATCAACCCATACAATTGATTATAATTTTGTATTAATATAGTAAAATAGTATTATATTTCTATGTAGAAAATAAATATATTTTTATATTTTATTTTATTCATTTTCAACAACGATGACTTTTTCAGAAACACCTCATATCAAAAATGGTAATGCCTCACCTAGGATAAAAACAACATTCCGAAATCAATGGTTCCATTAGGTTACTAGTCCAGGTATATATTTAAGATTTTTTTTCACTTTATTATGAAAACTACATGTGTGTGATATTAATATATTTATTATATTTCAAAAATTAATTATTTTCACACCAGACCTCAGAATCTCATCTTATCTAAGTGCCAAGATCTAGAAATATTCAGAGAAATATTTCAATGTCATATCAGGAAAAAAAGGTACATTACAAAACATATAATTATTTTATATAAATTCTATAATTTTAACAATACATCACCTAAATAATTTCACAATACTGTGAATCAATTATTTTGTGTCTTGAGGATTATCCACACAAAAGAACCTGAAAAATAATAGTTTTTTATACGTTGTGATAGGATGGAATTAAATCACAAATGAATAAAAATTTATCAATGGATACGAGTGTAGGATATTATTCGTGATCCATGGAGTATTATTAAAGGGATGTGATGTTAAATGTTTTATATCATGGAAACATAGAATAAAAAGGATCTAGGACTCAATTAATAGTGTAGAGAATTAAAGAATAGTAGATTGGAAATCATGTTCATGCTTCCCAAAAAATATAATGTTGGGAATCATGGTCATACCTCCCATCACATAGTGGATCTATAATCATGTTACTTTATCCTATCACATACAGGGTCAATAATCAAATCGTGACTTCACATCAAATAGTTGATTTAGAACCACAAACCTACCTCAAATATAATAGCCCGTAATGAATAATAGGTCTCTAATAAAATATTTCTTCATCGTGAATCATGTCTCTAAATACCAAAATCAAATCATTGGGAATCAAGTTCCTTATTTCTCATATGTTTTGCACTAGGAATCAAATTCATTCATTGAAAATAAATTTTCATCAAGAATCACATTTCTTCCTAACATTATTATATCGTGAGGTATCAAACATTACTAAATGAACAATACATATATATAATTATGGTCCAACCTCTCATATAATTTTAACCATACATATTTGCAATAATAGATAATGAAAATATTCATAATTAATTCATTACATAATTAACCTATGTAAAAGTGATGGGTTTCAATAAAAACATTCATAGTAAATATCTTAATCCATGAAGAGAAAAATAATGTCTGGTATTATATTAAAATATCCCTTGAAAATATTAAAAACATTGTAGGATTTTGAGTTAAATGTGAAACACCATTACGAAATGAAAACATTGACTGATTACAAATAAGACGTGATCAAGAAGTTTTTTAAATAATATATGTTTAATCCTCAATATTAATAATAGTTTAAGTGGATTTAGAGGGTAGTTCATATAAAATTAATTTCCAAGGAAATAAAACCTTTTTTTGATATTATGGAAAATTAAATTTAAAACATAAAGGTGTATTTATAACACAACCTCATCATTATCATAAGATATTACGTTATGTTTCACATTAAAAAGTCAGTTTAAAACATTTCAATTAAAAAAAATTTCACGATACATTTTAACAATTATATATAATAGCGTATCCCAAAAAATTTATAATAGTTTTGTAATGTAATTGTGTATTTCAATATTGACCATATGGTCATGAAAGGAATGATAATTTAATATTTTAAAAACATGTTATTGAATACCCACATCAAAAATGGGATAATAAAACCTCCTTTCAAAACATTGGAATGGAAAATATAGAGGTCACATGTGATAAAATATAACCTGGTTATAATATGTAAAGGTGATCATTGGTGGGAAGACTAAACATCGATATGGAAGACAAAAAAAGATTATATAGAAGTTTCTAGAATTATTCTCAACAATTTTATATTTCAACGAGAAAAAATTCATCATTGAGTGATCATTGAAATTAAAAATTATTACTTCCTATTAGTGGAATAGAAAATATAATATAATAAAATTTAATAGTGGTAAAACTAAATCATGTGTGAAAAAGTTTCATAATGAAATTCTATAACTCAATGAAATATGTTTTTAATTATCAATATCTATTAAGACATTGGTATCATAGGAATAAATAACCCTTGAATATGGAAATTAATATAGATTCTCAAAGAAGATTATTTTCAAAAATAATATAATAAAATGAATTTATATGGATTTATATATACAAATAAATAAGAAATAAATTTTTGACATAGAATATGTTTCAAAGAAAGAGAGTGTGATAACAATAACCTCTATAGACATCATAATTCATGAAGTAGGTAACTTATGAAAAACATTATATGATAGAAAAAAATACTTATAAAAAATTAAATTCAAAATAATATTATAATATTGAATTTCATACCAAGAAAATAATAATATTCTTCACACAAAAAATATAACAGAAAAAACAGAAATTGAGTTAACAAAAACACCTTACCATTACACTGAACTTTCTTAAAAGTCAATTAACCTCCTATTTAATAAATATAAAAACCTCAATAAACTATATCATAATATTATTCATATATAATAATATTTTTACTTTTATTTTATAGTTATTCATTATTCACTCATTTACTAATTAATTATTATTTGCATTATCAATTATTATCAATAATTCATCTCATGCATATTTTTTAAGGGTGACATCAAACCATGTTCCATGACACCATTATCATTATTAAAATATTATAAAAGATATTAAAATAATTTTATTAAAATTACTTTTGAATACCCATATTAATTTTATAGAAGCTATGAGCATGGTTTGTGAGAATGAAATCAACAATGAGATTTGTTTCAGGTAATTTACCAATATTAATAAATTACTATATAATAATACTTATTTTTTATAATCATAAAAATATTTATTAAATATATGAATCCATAATATTATATTAACATATTATTTATTAATTTTTAATACCTTTGTATGGTGGTAATTTAAAATAGAACACTTCGCTTCATAGAGGAGGTCGCCCACATGTACACACAGATGACGTTTTAAATTTTCATAGAACAAAAATTAAGTAGAATTAAGATTGTCATATCATAATAATAATAATGTTATAAATATAATATTTATACATTAAATATCACCTTATTACCTTTATTTTATGTAATTTAATTAAAATTAATCACATAGCTTCATTGAGGTTGTAGTCTACATGTATGAACAAAATATGTTCTCCGTTTTTCTAATGGAAAAGGGGAAAGATAAATGATGATTATTCAATAAACATAAAAACATTAAGTACAGTAATAATAATTATTTAAAAATATAAATATATATGTAATATTTTGATTTGAAATATAGAAAATAAAATCAGATAGATAATAATTAGTAATTATGTTGTTAATATGGGCTTTCCCTTGGAGGACTACATAGAAATGGAGGTCTTTGGAAAATTTCACGTGACAATAGGATTTGAGAAATATAATTTGACAATATTTGAGGTAAAAATATATATTACCTATAGTTTTTTATATTTATATTTTCTTGGAAAGGGATTCAATGACCACTTTTATAATTGAAGGGATTGTTATTTTTGAAAAAAAACCTGACAATAAAAATGGAACACGTTATTTAAATTAAAAGTGGATTACGATTTGTAAAATAATTAACATGTGAAATTTTTTTGTTTATATAGAAATAAAACACTTATTTCAAGACATCTTACTATCATTTTTTTAGATTTTCACATAATGACTTTATACTTTTATAATTTTTTCAATTTACTATGGTAACTTATTTTAACTAAATTATTTTTCTTTTTTTACCAAATACTAAAAATATAATCCTTGGAAAATATATACATAATGATTAAAAATATAAAATCCATATTTTATATAAAATTTACATGGTTTATATAAATTAATTTTTATGCTAGAAAACATAACCTGAAAGTACAATACTGATAAAAAAATGTGTTTTCTTAAGGATTCATATTATGTTTTGGATAAAATTAACAATTTTTTTGATTTCCATAAAATTAATTGGTTTATAATTATAAAAATATGATATATATGGATTTTAGTGAAATCTAAAAAAATATTCCACCTTGAAGAAACATAATTAAAAGAATGGTTGAAATATAGTTTGTATTAAAGTAAATATTACGTAAGTTTCAAAATGAAAATAAAGGGTTTAATTAATTCTTAATTCAGTTATTAAATTTATAATTTTGATCCATAAAAATATATTTCTTCATGAAAAATCTATATATGAATTTATCACATGATTTTTTCATAATAATAGAGTACTTGTATAAACTATATTTTTCACATTTCACATAAAAATTTATTATTTCAGAAAATCCAAAACATATATGTTATAATAAATTTTACATGATGATTTTAATGAATAGATAATTCTTTAAAAAAATCTAATATTTTATGATTTAACATTAAAATATAAACATAAAAATATAATTAAATTTATTTTTATACGAAAATAATATTTTAATTTATTTATTATAATTATTATTATTTCGTATCATTTACTAATATGATTGGTGTTAACATATTATAAATATATTTTATATATAACATATTTATCATCAAAAATTAATTCATATAAAATGAAATTCTAAAGAAAAAAATTTAATCATCAACTAATTTTACTACTTATTTAGTGATATTAACTAAATCTTCTCAATTAATCATTATTAAAAATCGATATTAACATTATTAGAAATTCAAAATGTTAAACATAAAATAATTTAATACCCTGATATTTACTTGTTTATATCGTCTTAATTTCTACTTATATATCCTCCCCTATGTTATTCATGTATTACCTATACAAAATATAAGTTTCGCTACAAATATTTGTTAGTGGTTTCGCTTTCATAAATCTTATTGAAATTTTCAAAGCCCAGAAATTCTCTCACATATGTACCATATCATGTTATAAATTTTATTAATCGAAATGACATTTATCTGGGAAAACCCATAGTGAAGAATCCTCCATTCCATGCTCAGAAAAATGATATTCATAAGCAATAATCCCACTACATGATGTCATTTATTTGGAATTGTTTACTAAAATTAAAATATTGTTACTAATGTTTATATATTCATACTCAATGGTTATGTAAAATTAGTCATATATATATTCTTTTTTTAAAAATAACAATATATCTATAGTTAGGATTTGAATTAGAAGCATGTTTTAAATCATAGTATACATTTTAAATAAAAATTAATACCAAAATCTTTGGGAAATAAAATTAAAAAAATATGGGGATACCAAAAAAAACTAATATCCATGGATGATCTGAAATTGATACCATAGATAAAACAAATATGTATCACTTTAAACATAGTTAAATCATACAATTTGATTCAATGAGATAAAGGTCACACTTTTACCCACACTACAATGTTGTAATATCTTTTGGGGAATAAGAACTCCAAAAACTATCCTCTAAATCATTTTTTCATGGATAGATGATTCCCAACACAAAATAATACAATCAAAAACTCCTCAAAACATACTCCCAAATAACTATACCATGGATACCATGACTACTCTATAAATTTAGTACAAAAAATGTCACTTATATTGTGGAATCATGTGAAATTAACAAACAATTACCCTCTTCTGAGGATTGATGCTCTATCTGACTATATAAAGTATTTCATCCGGTTTTCAATGATAGATCCACATTCATGGTCCCTCTAGTTGATATTTTGGGTGTAATAATTCAATAAGATCTCATTTTTTGGTTTAAGGGGAAACCTCTAGTTCATGTTAATGTCATTTAGTGTCATGAATAACCCAACCACATTCATATGACTAATGGACTCTCTCTTATATGAGTTCCTAGATCAATTTAAATTCATGTTAATAAATAAAATTATTATATACTCAAGGTCAATGGATGATCATTATGATCACAATAACAAGATTTTATAGATATTTCAAACCCATAACCTTTATAAGAATATGTTCAAGTGTATGTTTTAGAGTTGATAGCTAAAATTACTTGGGAAAGTAGTATCCCATTAGTGAGTAGGAGTATATCCATTTATGATTAAGTTCATTAATTTCTATAGTGGAACCCATGAATGTTGTAAAGAAAAATTTACTTCTTTCTCTCATATACTATTACCTTGTGTTCATATCAAAATTATCATGAGTTGTAGAACCATTGACATCCTTGATCTAAAATTATCATTCTTTCTTTTCAAATTATTAGTGTTTGAAATATTTAAACTACCTAAAGGTGTATAATGAAATATACATTTCATATATAAATATTACATTTTATTATATGAATATTAAATAAATTACTTAATTACCCATTCTAGAATCATATAGGTATAATATATTTGGAAACATGGATTCCTAAAAAATGTGTTCATTAGAGACATAAAATATCACCCACTATTTACTTTTTAACTATCAAACATCATATAAATATTATACTTAAAACATTTCTTTATAACCAAAACATAACAAAGGGTGATCTATGTTCCTTAGTAAGTGTAACAAAGAAATTGATCTACAATCACATAAAAATTATATGGGTAGAAGGGTATATTTACATTAGAATAACATTTGAAAACTATACCATACATATTAAATATTATAATATTCATTCATGGAAAAACTTATGGTAGTAAATACTACATCAATCATCATTTAATTAAAAAACATGAGCCATAGGAGCATAACATTAGTATTAGACATATTTATGTTGCATAAACATAATAATATAAAATTTATCCTTACTAAATGATCACATAAAAATCTATTATAGTTGATTTTCCTTAATCTCAATCACATAGTATCTTTAGATAATGTTAACATTCAAGCCTATCATAGTGGATATTGTCCCTTACTGAGCTGGGTTCACTACACATTTTAGTCCTTATTATCTCATTAGATACATATTTTTACGCAGTTTATTATATGGCTATATAATATTGGTCCCACCCATTACATAATCATAATTTATTCATATGTGTGAAACAAGATCATAAATCATTCATCATATATCATTACTCATGTAAATAAAACATGTTTCATAATCACTTCAACATTTTATCATAACATATAAATTGTAAAATCAAAATAATTTACTTAGATAAGGTCATTATAATCACACACAATCTATATAAAATATATATATGGTATAACTGGATCATATTACTATTAAATCATATGTCCCATCTTAGTATATCACCTTAGAGGAAGATCCTTTAAAAGATAATATGGAATATTTCTCAATAAAATTTTCATTTTAACTTTGAAATAACTTTGTTAAAATATGATACATTATAAAATATTATAGAATTCATTTTTCATTTTAATTAATCATAGAAACATGTAAATGTGATATTGTTTCATTGTGTGTTCATGATAATTGAAATTCTTTTCATTCAATAATTGTTAAAATAATGATTCATTTAAAATATCCAATAAAAAGTAAAAAAATATTCCTCATTCAAAAAATAAAAGGTAGATTACTTTTAAAAAAATTAAGAACTCAAACAAGTGTAGACATAAATTTAATCAATCAGGGTATATTAGTAAAATCCTCTATTAAATCATTTTATAATTCTTGGATGTGGAACAAAAATGAGTTTTGACCAAAGAGAGAATAAATGTTGTTTTTCCTTAAAAATATTTTTTCGGTATCTTCAGTATGTAATGTTAATAAAATAAAAGGAAAAATTATATTATAAAAAATAACACGATGATAATTAAAATAATGTAATATTCAGATATATTTCAAAAAAGTTCATCATTATTATTGTATTTATAAATAATCCCAATAAATATTGATATCATAACATTAATTTATAACCTTGAGTTCAACATTATACGAATGTTATCTGGAATCTTTTATAATAAATTTAATTTTACTAAAATTTAATATCAATGATATGTACACACATACAATATCATCTATGATCCAATTATGATATTTAAATTCATATTTATTAGTATTTCTTGTAACATCCCTAGTAAATAAAAGATTATATATTTTCATATTTATTAATATTTTTGAATTATATATTAATTTTTTATTAAAGGGGGTTATAATATTGATGGCATATTAGATATGCAACAACGAGTTCGGTTGAAATCTTATGTTGCGCGCAATGTTGAGTTATACTAAAAAATAATAATATAATATTATTATTTATAATGGTAGTTAATGCATATCTGTTGTATTAGGGGGAATGAAAAAAATTAACTAAAATATGATTATACATGTCTGTTATATGTCTTTACCTTTATCTAAAAAAAATTAGAGGATTAAAATATGAATGAATCCAATTTTATGCATAAATAATCTAATATTCTTTAAAAGGTCGATTTACCACCTTTTGATGGAGAAATGTTTTTTAATATAGTTTTTTTTCACTTTTATATGCTATATTTGAAAAAATAAATTTCTTATTTTTCATAGGGACATATAATTTTACTTTGGGTACAATTATAGTGCTTTTTTGATAAATTTGATGTCTTAATAAATAGTAAAAAATACAGCATTTTAATTCCAAACTAGGTTTTATTTGATATTGATTATATGGTTATATTATCTATTTAATTAGTTTTAATTTTTGTTGAGATTATATTTTTACAATTTAATTCAATTGTGGTCATTGGAAGTGATTTCACTTTGAAATTTGATATAAACAAATGTCAATCTTTTGATAGATATTATTTCTTAAAAACAAGCTTTCTGGATTTGACAATGAGAATTAATTTTAAATTAAATAATTAAATTTATATGATATGAATTTGGAAAAGTAGAAATCATTTATGTATTTGTAATATCAAATTTTTCTTAGTGTTAATTATTGGTATTTTTCTAAAAACCTTAATTGTTTTACGAATAGTTAAAAATACTGCTTAGTAGTTAGAACCCAAATTTTCCCTTTAAATTAAATCTTACCGCTTCTTTAATTTGAAGTTAAAATATCCAACATACATGGTTTTCATCAGTATTTAAAATTTGGTAGAATGGGATAACAAAAATTTGGACAATATAAACTTGTGATTTTTATTTACCGCGATTTAAGCTAAATAGGGTAATTCAGGGTAAAAAATACTAATATAATAATATAAAATTATCTTTAACAATTGAACTAACCAATTTGGATGATTACTTGCTAACTGATGAAATATTTGTGTGAAACCTTTGACAATTACATTAAAAAAAATTATTTAATGTGAAATCTAAAAATATCATAAACATGTATTGTTTTTCTAAAAAAAATTATGTGGGGACACATAATTGATATATTTGACTATAAATATTCATTATAAAGATATAAAGATTTCCTACATCATTGTATTTTATTTATAATTTTTAGGCCCCAAGTAAATAAATTTATTAATGATAGAATGATGATGTAATGATTACCTCATTAATGAATGTTTTTAATAAATGTGATTATAAATGTTAAAATAAATCTATTTTTAAATTTTTTTATGTATTATACGAATTTTTATGGAAGATTATGACTTTTTATATTTATATTATTGTAATTTGTTTTAAAAAATCAAGTTTTTATTGATTTTTTTAAAGGTCTTGATATGAATAGTTTTTAAATTGTCAAAAATGAGTTTTTAAATAAATCAATATTTTATTAAATGATATAATAATCCTAAATATCTAATATTCGACCAAATAACATAGATAAGGTTGATAATTTCATTAATGAACTACCTTTGGTTTTATTGTCATTTTATGGTAACTATATTAACCATATAGTAGGAATATATAAGTGAACACAGTAAAGTTAAATAAGTTAACAAATGAGTTAAATAAAAAATATAAGGATTAAATTTTTTTCCAAAACATGTCCAACTATTATAGGATGATTTTATTCAGATTTATATGAAAATTTCCTCAAATTAATTATTTTTTCATCTTTTTGATACTTAATATATGTTTATAATAAAATAATATTTCCAAATATTCTTAAAGAGCTCCTCTCCCCTAAAATGGGTTATCACCTATAACCCATTACTCGGACCTCTCAAGCCCATTGTATTATCCAAACTCTGACCAAATAATCTCCCAATACCACTATCAAACACCTATAAGCCTTACTTTAGGTATAATGCTCTTCAATAAATCCTTTTGGTTCAAACGAAAGAGTGTTACCCAATTTAAATGTAATGTCTTCCATCAAGCTCTCCTCTATAATTTTACTTCATCACTCCATATGAACTTTTAATTATTTGTTTACATAACAACACTAGTATCCTAATTATACTAGGTTTTTTTATGAGAAGTATTTGAACTACACTTAAACACATCACCATTTACTGGGTATAAAACGTAATGTTTCATTGGACGGTGAACCACTTCCTCACGATACGATGATTAGAAAATATTCACTTACAACCTATAATAGTTGAAATTATGATTTCAATGTCATTATATATGATATTTATTATATTTATTATACCTATATTATTCTATAATTATCTTTTACAACATATCTTTATTATTTTCATGTTGTATATATAGGATAATTTAATTTGAGGAATTGCGGATAACTGCCCCCTAAATGTGATATGACTCATTCATACCATAAATGGAAAGTATGAAAGATAGTGTTAATGAAAATAAGAAAAATATATAAAATATTATATTATACTGTAATAATAATATACCTATGTATCGTTTGGATTTCATTCCATTTAAAATGAGAAAAAAGAAATGGAAGTAACATTCATGCGTACGTATGGCTTACCGTCTTCATAAACGGTGCATTTCATTTTCATATATCCAAATGATATGGAATATTTTAAATACATATATAATGAATATATATGGTATATATTTTCTATAATTCATCAATATCATTTTGAATATAATATAATTTCGACCACATGGGAAATTTATAATTATAATGAGTTCATTTTTTACTCAAGTTTCGAACATCGAAAAAATGTCTGATATGAACTCAAATAATTAACATATTGTTATATAAAGGTAATAAATGATATAATAGGAATAATTTACTTGGAAAATGGTTTTATGAAATTATAAATTAACTTAATTTTATTATTCTAGAATTAAAGAACTAACTGGTCAATTCAGACACGGGGTAAGGGACTTCATCACAATATCCATTAATTGAGGCATGTTTTGATAATATACACCTCCTTCTTTAATAGGGCATATAATAAACCCCATTGACATTTAATTTTATTCTAATGGAATCTTTTCTTCTATAAATAATTTTACTAAACGTAAAAAGTTAGGTTTTTAACTTTTGCGGCGACAATTACCTCCCCACCGCTATAGTCATTATTTGTATTCCTCTATAATCCTTAATGTATTTAAATGGAAAAGAAATCACTTATTCTCTTTTTGGTTGTTTTGGTATTGAAAATGGTTTTTGAAATAGATCGATTTTTCCAATATCTTGAAATGATTTCTTATGTTTTCTAATGAAATTTTATTAGTAAAATGAAATATTTTATGTGTTAGGCTTTTTTAATGGTACTTGGAAATTTGACAGGTGGTTGCATGATAAACCAAATGACGGGTGGTGTTGTGATAAAACAAGATGGATGGTTACGTTATACACTCCAATGAATTGGATATGGAAGTTAGCCTTATGTCTAGATCATTTAGTGATAAGTGTTTACGTGGATTGCATGGTTATTCCATTTAAGTATGTTTATGTCCCAAGTTACCTTTATTTGTTAAGTGTCCTTTCTATGGGTTTTATGGTAAAATATTTGTTAAAAATGGTTAGTAAAGAGGTTTTATTAAATAAAGACTATTTACTACTTCATATAGGTTAAAATTACTACTTAAGATAATGTCTTCCTAGTTTATTTGTAGTTTTGAAAAAATAATAGTTTTCCAACATTGTGTATCCCTTGCTGAGCTTCTTATGCTCATTCCATGTTTTTTGCAATATTTTTCAAAGGAAATAATAATGAATAGGGTCAAGTATGGGATCAAGAAAAGGTCATGCGTTCTAATATAAGGAACTATACATTACTCTTTTTTTTAAGAGTATTGATTTTATTAAAAATATTGATACTCAGAAAAATTTTATGCATGTAATATTTCTAATTGTTATGTATATGTTATGACCTACTTCCCTAAAACTCCAAACTTGAAAAGATCCCCAATGATAATTATCAACATAATTCAAATTATTTAATGTTTAGGTCTGGGGCATTATAGTTCATATTAGAGGTCGGTTTAGACAACATTAAGAGTTAGGGTATTGTTAAATTAATATCCATAAATAAATTTATGGTGAGATTGAAATGGTGTAGCATTTAAAGATTAATTATTGCTTTACCTAAGATATTTATGTGTTCCAAAAGGTTTTATATATAGAAATCAAAGTAGTTATATTGGGAAGCCATACTGAAGACAATAACCCTCCCAATCAGCATCTTGAGATGGTCGGAATTGGAACTAAATAGTTTTTTTAGTAATGGAGGATTTGAATGAGGCAATAAATTGTGGTTGTATACATTCATGAGACCAACATGATCAACCCCGGAGGAACATGTCTATAGTGGAGAATTTCATGAGGCAACGTCCCCCATCATTCAGAGGATCATCTGACCCTGTTCAAGATGAAGGGCGAATCAAAGCACTAAAAAATATTTTGTATTTCATGGGTTGTATAGACAATCCAAAGGTTAGTCTTGTTGTTTTCCATATTGAAGGTAAATTAGATCAATGGTGGTCGATGGTGAAAAATATCAGAGATAGTTAAGAAAATAATGCTCCTGGTTTGGATGAATTCAATGGTATATTTCTTGAGAAATATTTTTAGAAGTTGGTTCCATATAGGATGGAAAAACAATTCTTGGAATTGTGGTAGAAGGAAGACTCGATGGATGCTTGTGAATAAATGTTCACTTGACATGAAAAGTATGCTCTATATTTCATCTGATATTTTGATGGTAAGATAAATGGATTTTGCTCGGAAATTAAGATATGATATTTTAATGAATTATCCTCTAGTAAATTCAAAATCAATGAGATACTTGTCAGATGTGCCGAGAAGGTGGAAATGGTGTTTTCTGATAATCATGTTTTCCAATAGAGCAAACAAAAGAAGGCGTCAGTTGGCAGGAAAAGGGAAAGAATTCATCAATGAATCTTGGAGGTAAAAAGATTAAATATCCATCTTGTGAGAATTGTGGTAAAAATAATATTATAAAATGTTTATCAAAGTATGGAAAGTGCTTCTGGTAAGTCTAGCAATATTTCTTGTAACTTTAAGAAAGATGATCAAGAAGGAAATGAAAAGAATGTGGAAAGATGTTTCAAGTGAAATGAAATGGATCATTTTCCAATTGAGTGTCCAATGAAGAACTCAACTGAGGAAAATTAGTCTGACAATAAGAAGAATGGGGTGGTGAAATAATTCGTAAATACATCAAAATATTTTGGGCCATCGATTGAGGTAGTATCAAGTTTACTGTCTGTTTATTTAGATTATTCTAATGTGTTGTTTGATTCAAGGACTACACATTCATTCATTCCTGAGAAATTTTCTAGTAAATTGGGGATTCTATCTCTAGATATGAATCATGGTCTTATGGTAAAAACACTGGAAGGAAATGTTGAGACAAAAAAAGAAATTTTAAGAACCTTATTTTCCTTCTGTGTAGAAAGAATATACGTACAATACTTATTATGTTACCTCTAGTAGATTTCAATGTTCTTTGGGAATAGATTTTCATTCCTTTTATCAGGCTATGATTGAATACAGTGCTAAAGTGGTTTTTTTTCTAGAAAAAATTTCAGTTTGGGTACAAGAATGAACCATTACTTTTGATAACATATCAGGAATCTGAGAAACTAGTGAAAGATGGAAATGAAAGTTACCTTGCACATATTGCGGAAAATAAAGGCACTGTTTAGTTTAATTATGTGCCAGTATTAAATGATCACCATGATGTTTTTTTTGATGAGTTTCTTAGTATAATACCTAATCGGGATGTTGAATTTATTTTTGACTTTTTTTATGATGTAAAGACAATTTCAATACCCCCTTATCGAATGTCTCAAATTAAAATTTTAGATATAAAGAAGCAACTGAATGAGTTATTAGATAAAGGTTTCATTCGACCTAGCACATCACCATGGGGAGCTCCTAGATTGTTTGTTTAAAATAAATATGGTTTCATGAGACTTTTCATTGATTATAGAGAATATGATACATCACTGTTATGATCAAGATTCATTTCCCTCATGTCGATAATTTTTTTTATCATCTCCAGGGAGCTCTATATTTTTCGAAGATTGACTTGAGGTCAGGGTAACATTAGTTGAAAGTAAAGGAAGCATACATTCTGAAGACCACATTTCGTACTAGATCTGGCCATTATGAGTTTGTAGTTATGCTGTTGGTTTAACCAAAGGACCAACGTAATTCCTGGATCTTATTAATTGAATTTTCTATGAGTTATTGAATCAGTTTATGGTTTTGATTATTGATGATATTTTGGTTTATTCTAAAAGAAAATAGAAACACAATGTTTGTTTAAGGGTGTTCTTTTACACCCAAAATGAAAAGAGACTTTATGGGAAATTTAGAAAGTGTTAGTTTTTGTTGAAACAAATTTCTTTCCTTGGTCACATTGTTTCAAAAAATGGCATAACTATTAATCCTTCTAAAACAAAACTTTTTGAAGAATGACCAATATCTTCCAATATCAAAAAAAATCATATTTTTCATTTTTTTAGTATGTTACTATCAAACGTTTTTGAAAAATTTACATGTTTATATTTCCCAATGACTATGTTAAGTCCAAAATATGTTAAGTTCATTTAGACAAGAGAATGTGATAATTTTTTCATGAATTGAAAACACAATTGGTGAATGCTCTTGATTTGGCACTACCTTATGGATATGGTGAATTTGTTATCTATAGTGATGCTTAGTTGAAAGGACATGGTTGTTTTCTAATGAAGAATGATTAGGTAACTTCTTATGGTTCATTTCAGTTGAATCCTTGTGAGTTAAATTACCTTGCACATGATTTGGAATTCTTTTTTGTTGTTTTGTCTTAAAAATTGGGAGGCTTCATCTGTAGAGAGTAAAATGAGAAATATATACTGATAAAAAAAGTTTGAAGTATAAATTTACTATGAATGAATTAAACATGAGATAGATGAGATTGTTATAATTAATCAAGGATTATAATTACAAGATCTATTAACATACGGGAAATGAAAATAAAGTGGATTATTTT
Organism: Viscum album; assembly: GCA_963277665.1. Classification (NCBI taxonomy): domain Eukaryota; kingdom Viridiplantae; phylum Streptophyta; class Magnoliopsida; order Santalales; family Viscaceae; genus Viscum; species Viscum album. The sequence continues at coordinate 1,818,023,606 of OY728133.1, read as the reverse complement.
TTTAGTTGAAATAGTAATTCTTCCTTAACAATGAAACTTTTAGAACAATATCATTTGCATATTGATTTGATGGATTTTCGATTGGAAGATTTTGGTGCCAGAAATTTCTCTGTTTTGTTTTAGGTTCCAGTATAATCATCTGAGGAAGATAGAATAAAGAATGCAGGGATAGGTGATAGTGAGTCGCAAAAAATGGTAGTATTGGTTTAGAATAGCAAGTTACCTTATTTTAATATTGATAGAGGTTGTGTTTTGAGGTTTGGAAAGAGATGATGTGTGCCTTTTGATTCACATTTGAAGAAAGAGTTTTTATGTGAAGCTCATACTTCTCTGTTCTCAGTTCATCCAGGCAGTACTAAGATGTACAAATATCTTTAGGAGTATTACTGGTGGGACAGAATGAATACAATATTGCTGACTTTACAATGAAGTGTTTGAATAGTCAACAAGTTAAAGTAGAGTGACAGTTACAGAATGGAATGCTTCAAACATTATGGGTTCCATAGTGGAAATGGGAATATATATCCATGGACTTTTTTATGTTATTACCAAATACATCTAGATGTATCATTGCAATATGGGTTATTATTGATCGATTGACTAAAACTGCTCATTTTCTTTCTATTCGAGATACATTTACTCTAGGTCAAATTTCTATTTTGTGTGTTAAAGAGATAATTTGGTTGATGGAGTTCCACTATCTACTATATCTGGTCATGATTCTAAGATTATATATAACTTTTTGAATGTACTTCTGAAGTCATTGGGTACTGAATTAAATTTTAGTACATCTTTTCAACCACAATCAGGTAGGAATTTAGAACGAACAATTCAGACATTGGAAGATATGCTACGTGTTTCTTCAATGGATTACTAGGGATATTAGGACCAACATCATTCTTTGGTTGAATTTTGTTGATAATAATAATTTTCATTCCAGTATACAAATGGATCGGTTTGAGGCATTATATGGAAAGTGGTGTCGAAGTCGAGCTTTTGGTATGAAGTAAGGGAAAGGAAGTTTGTGGGACCAGAATTGGTAGTAGAGATTACCGAAAAAGTAAAATTGATTCAGAAAAAATATTAGAATAGATCAGAGTAGGTAGAATAGTATTACAGATCACTGAAAAAATGATTTTTTTTAAGGTAGGTGATTATGCCTTTTTCAATGTTTCTTCATGGAAAAGTGTGATGAGTTTTGGCAAGAAATGAAATTTGAGACCTAGGTTCATTGGACCCTATAAAATCCAGGAGAATGATGGATCATTTTCCAATATAGTGGAATTACATATATGTTTATCCCAGGTATAGAATGATTTTAATGTTTCAAATGTTGAGAAAGTATATGTTAGATCCATCTCAGGTTTTGAGTCCAGAGGTAGTTCTGTTGGGAGAAAATATTTCTTATGAAGAAAAACTGGTCTAGATTCCTGACCAAAGAGAAAATGTGTTGTGGAATAAGGTAATTCATCTTGTAAAGGTATTTTGGAAAACCCATATGGTTGATTAGGGAACGTGGGAATCTTAAAATGATATGAGGGATAAATACCCCCAATTATTTGATAAGTGAATAAAATTGCGAGGACACAATTTATAAATGGGGGAAGGATGTACCATCTTAGGTAAATAAAAGATATTATATTTTCATATTTATTAATATTTGTGAATTGAATATTAATTTTAATTTTAAGGGGATTCTATGTTCGATGGAAGGCCAGATTTACAACTATAGGTTTCTTTGAAATCTTATGTTGAACACAATGTTGTGTTATAATGGAATATAATAATATAATTTTTTTAAAAGGTAGTTAACACATATCTATTATATTGGAAAGAATGAATATAACTAACAAAAAATATTATCATACATGTTTTTCTAATTTCTTTAACTTTATCCAATAATAGTTAGAGACATAAAATTTGAATGAATCCAATTTTAAGCATAAATACTCTAACATTCTTTAAAAGAATGATTTAACACATTTTGATTGGGAACCCCTTTAAAATATATTTTTTTTAACTTTTATAAGTTTTATTAGAAAACTTAAACTTACTTTTTTAAAATAAAGACATCAAAATTTACTTTGGGTAAATTTTTTGTATTTTTCTGATAAATTCCATTTTTTTAATGAACAGTGAAAAATGATACATTTTAATTCAGAACTTCCTCTTAATGTAATTTATTTATATGGTTATATTATCTTTCTAATTGTTTTTAATGTGTAATTAGACTATATCCTTACCAGTTAATCCAATTTCAGTCATTGGAAGTAATTTTAATTAGAAATTGGACATAAACAAATATTAATCTTTTGATTGTTCTTCTTTCTTAAAAAGACGCTTTCTGGGTTTGACAATGAGTATTAATTTTAAATTAATTAATGGAACATCTATGTTTTTAATTTGAAAAAATAGACATCATTTTTTTATTTGGAATATCATATTTATCTTGTGATGAAATTTTGTTATTTTTCAGAAAACCTTCATTTTTTGAATAGAGAAAAAGACTACATAATAGTTAAAAACTTACTTTTCCATTTAAATAAAATTTTAATGATTCTTGTGAATTGAATTTACAAAATCCTATATATATTTTTGTCATTATTATGCAAAATTTGGTTCCATGGGATGAAAATATTTTTTTTCAAATAGTATCTTTTGATTTTTATTTATAGTGGTTATAGATAAATTGGGTAATTAAAGGTAAAAATACTATTATAATAATATAAAATTGCATTAACACTTGTCCTAACTTATTTGGATGAGTTATAGACGAACATTAAAATATTTACGTGAAACTATTGGCCTTTGAATGCCACTTGGGTATGATAATTACATTAATAACTTTTTATTTAATGTAAAAATAAAAATATAATAAACATGTATTGTTTTGGTTAAAAAAAATAAATGTGGGGTTATATAATTGATATATTTTACTATAAATAGTAATTTTAAATATATAAATATTTCATAAATCATGTTATTTAATTTATAATTTTTATACATCATATAAATAATTTTATTTATGACATAATGATGATGTAATGATTACCTCATTAAAGAATGATTTAGATAAATGATATTATAAATGTTAGAATATATTTATTTTAAAGTTTTAATGCAATAAAATAATTTTAAAAATATGTGTGACTTATTATATTTGAATTATTGTGGGTAGTTCAAAAGAATCAAGTTGTTATAGATTTTGTAAAATACTGGAATTGAATAATATTTAAATTGATATAAATGAGTTTTTAAATCAATCAATGTTTTATCAAATGTTATAATAATGATAAAAATCTATGAATCAGAAATATTACATATATAAGGTTTATAATTTCATTAATTAATGACTTTTGGTTAGATTGAAATTTTATGGTAACTATATCAACCATATACTATGAATATATAAGAGAACATGGTAAATATAAATAAGTTAGCAATGGGTTAAACAAAAACAATAAGGATAAAAAGCTATCCAAAAACTATCCAATTATTATTGTATGATTTTCTTTTGGCTTATATTCACATTACACTCTAATTAAATAAGTTTTTTAAATTTTGAATCAAAAAATCAGTTAATAATAAAATAATATTTCCAATGTTTCAAAAAAGTGCCCCTCCTCCCCCTTATAAAAGCCTATCACATCTAACCCATTATTCACACCTCTCAAGACCCTTGGATAGAAAAAACTCTTCCCAAATAACCTCCCATGATCCCTATATTAAACCTAGAATCCATAGCTTAGTCATAAGGCACTTCAATGAAGACTATTGGCATAATCCAAAGGGAGTTACCCGATTTAAAGATAACGTATTCTCTCAAGTTCTCTTATTTTATTTTACATCTTCTCTCTCTATTCCCTTTTTATTCTTTTTTTACATAACAACACCAGTATACCAAATATACTAGGTTTTATTTATGATATGTATTCTCTCTACACTTATAAAAACCTCCATCTAATTGGTATAGAACATAATGTTTCTGTGGACGGTGAATTGCTGCATCATGAAACGATGAATGTTCAATCTTATCCTACCACCTCTTATGGTAGCCATTATGATTTAAATATAATTATATATGATATTTACGATATTTATTTTATCTATATACTTATTTAATTCTCTATTATAACATACTTTTATTCTTTTCATGTTGTATATATGTGATAATTTCATTTGAGAATGTTCGGACTACTTCCCCCTCAAAGTGATATGACTTGATCATACCATACATGGAACATATAAAGTATGGTGTTAATGAAATTATATAATGGATATAAAATATTATATTATAATGGATTGATAATATACATAGTATCATTTGGTTTTCATTCCTTCTATTATGATCAAAATGAATTTGAAGTAGCATTAATGCGTTTGTACGGCTTACCATCTCCATGAATTTTGTATTTCATTTTCATATATCCAAATGATATGAACTTTTATAAATACATATATAGTGGTTATTTATTATATATATGATTTTTAAATAATGAATATAAATCTGAATATAATGGAATTTCGACCATGTGGACAATTTTTAATTATAACAAGTTCAATTTTACTCATGTTCCGAACATCAAAAAAATGTCTGATATTGACTCAAAAAATTCCTAATTGTTATAGAAAGGTAATAAGTGATATAAAAGTAATAATAAACTTGAAAAATTTCTTATCCAAGTAGAAATTTCTTAATTTTATTATTAATGAAATTAAAAAATGAACAAGTCAAGTCAAACATGAAGTAAGAGACTTCATCTCAATCTCCATTCATTGAGGCATGTCTTAATAAAATAAACCTTCTTCTTTTATACGATATATAATAAAATCATTTGACATTTAATTTCATTAAATATGAATAAATTTTTCTACAAATAATTCTACTAAATTACAAAAGGAATATTTTTAACGTTTACAGAAACAATGACCCCTTTTACATCGTAATCATTATTTGGCATCCACTGTATTCCTTAATGTTATTAAAATGACAAGAAATCCCTTAATTTCTTTTTTGGGTGTATTGGTATTGAAAAGGTTTTTTTAAATTGATGGATTTTTTCAAAATCTTGAAATGATTTCTTGTGATTTCAAATTAAACGAAATTAGTGAAATGAAATATTTTATGTGTTATGATTTTATATTGGTAATCGGACATTTGATGGGTGGTTACGTGATAAACCAAATGGCAGGTGGAAACATGATAAACCAGGATGGGTGGTTAAGTTATAACCTCTAATGAATTGGGTATGGATTTCGGTCATACGGCTATTCTATTTAGTGATATGTGTAGAATTATACCATATGGTTATTCCATTTAGATGTGTTTATGTACCAAGTTACCTTTCTATGTTATGTGTTCTTTTTATGGGTTATATAGTAATAGTATGGTTAAAAAAGGGTAATAAATGAGAATTTTTTTAGTGAAGAGTATTTACTACTTCATAAAGGTGAAAATATATACATATGATAATGTATTCGTAGTTTACTTTTAGTTTTAAAAAACTAATAGTTATTTTACTTTGTGTGTCCCTTACTGAGCTTTTTATTCCGATCCTATGTTTTTTGAAATGTTTTTCATAGGACTAAAAGATGAATAAGGTCATTCATGGGATCAAGGAAATATAATTCACTATAAAATAAGGAACTATACATGACTCCTTTTTCAAGAGTTTTTATTTTATGAAAATCAATGGATACTGAGTAGAAGCGTCTATATGTAATATTTCGAATTGTTATGTTTATGTAATGAAAGAATTCTCCAAAGCTCTAAACATGAAAATATCCTCATTGTTAATTGTTAAATTGATTGAGGATTGTGTAACGTTTAAGGCTTGGGAAATATATTTCCATATTTGAATCATCGTTTCTAGGTGTTAACTATTTCATCTATCATGAGAATATATATTAATTATCTTCAGTACTTGTTCATTGATCATGGAATCATCATATAATGAATATAAATATGTATATAAATGTTTTATATATTCACTTTATATATTTACAGTAATATAAAAAGGATAGATATATACAAATGAATGAAAATATTCATAGAGTTGGTATGTCATACATACCCATGAAAGTTGTTTACACTTTTTGATAGATTGAATGAAATAACATAAATAATATTTCACCATTAAAGAATAAATAATACATAATATATATCCTAAATATTCATTTATAATATCCTCATAAAAATTCAATTTTATATTAAATGAAGAAAAATAAATGTTTTGTGAATGTGGTAGTCCACACATACTCATTTGCAATGTTTTAATTTTCCAACATATAGGACGGTTTGAAGACAGATATGAAGTTATACATTCAAATTTATATATGTTTAATAAATATTATATATTAACATTAAATGAAATATAATAACTAACCATGAATAATAGTTGTGGAAAACTAATTGTATCACTACATATATGTGGTGGTATATTTTTACACATTAGTGATGCTTTAACTTCCCATTTTTTGGAAAAACTGGTGGATAATAGTAGTTTTATAATCATATTTATCTACCAGTATAAATAGTAGACAATAATTATTATTTTATGATTAATAAAACATATTTATAAAAGGTATGCGATTCAATAAATTGAAATAGGTTAAGTAGAATGATTATCCATTCATTGATCGGCCTCCTTTGGATACCTTCTTAAGGACCACTTTAAAGTTTTTTCAATAACACTAGAACCACTAATTCATATGATGGGACATTTAGAAAAAAAATTGGGAATATTTTAGATGATATATTTTCTCAATGTTCATTATGTAAAATATAAAATTGAAGTCCTTTTATAAGGGAGAAAAATTACACACTTCTAATTATTCAAAATATTTAAATATAATTAATTTATATCAATGAATAATAATTACAAATGGAAAGTAATTCAAAAAATAGTATTATGCCAAAATATAAATAGAATATGAAAGTCATATACATTTTGGTTTCATTTTAAACATTATTTTTTTGTTTTAACCGCTTCATTGTCATATTTTATCCCTAACTATAGTAAAAAATCTTTCAAAATTAAAAGTTTAATATTTTACTTATAAATTATCAGTTACATCAGAAATTCATAATGGGTGAAAGTTTTTACTATTTATCATTCTAAATATACTCTTTCAATATTTTTATGGTTTTTTAATAATTTAATAAAATATTAGTTTATATAAAACCACATTAATGTCATTTTTTACACTACTTATTTAATTTTATATTATAGAAATGAAAAATTAATTTAATAAAAAATAAATAAAACATTAACACAAAACTAATGTAGAATATTAATATATTAAATTTGTGGGTAACTATTAATCTCCCAAAAATATTACATTTATATATTACTTAAATTATGTGATTATTGTACAACATGCACAAGCACTATATGTGTGATGTATAAGTATTGGAGGTAATTTTTTTATCAATTAAAATTAAAAATACATTTCCATTATAAAAAAATTATAATTTAAAAAAATATATAATTGAACATACCCTCTTATTACCCTTATGAAAAAAATTTAGAGATATAAAATTTAAGAGAGGGAGATTATAATTTTTCTGATATATATTAATAGAAATTTCATTATCAATGGGAAATAGAATAGAAATACCATAAATTCAAATTTGTTTTTGATAAAATGTACTTCATACAAAGAAATAATAGTAATTTTTTTATTTATTTAGTTTTTGAGTATATCACGTAGTTATTAACCATATTTTACACATTTTACCCTATTGAAGGGGAAAAATATTTACCAAAGTTAGTATTCATAATAACCAAAATAAAAAATTACCAATTAATAAAATTTGAACCTCCAAATTCTAAATATGGAATGCATTTCAGAAATTTAAATCTCCAAAAATACTATTAATCCATTCATATATAATTTCTTAGCACTCAACAAAAAACAATGTTTTAGAACAAAATGTAGACTTAAAATTTCCAATATATCAATACAATGAATATGTCAGATTAAAATTAATTAAAATGGAATATTATAAATCAAATGGAACTTAATGAAAATTAATAGCATGTCTAAAATAAAATTGTACTTTTAAAATAATTTATTCAAGAAAAATAAATGACAGTAGTTGAAGAATATTTAATTCTCACTATTCATTTAATAAAATTAATTTCATGAAAAACCTCAAAATTTCACAAATAAGTTAATTTTGAAAATGTAAATTTTAAAATAATGTAAATTCTCCCAAATACATTTTCTAAAGGTGGATGAAATTAATTTTATAACGTTCTCATAAGAAAAATGTAACCTATGTTGGAAAAAAATTTATTTATTAAGTATATAGGGAAATTACTAAAAATTGAATACTCATTTATCTTAAATTTTTATAAATAATTTTTTTAACTTAGGTTATTCTTATTTACTCAGAAAAATTAATAGATTGTTTATATTGGTATTCTATATTATTTTTCATTTAGAATTTTGGTTTCATGTACCCTAGGTTATTGAAGAAATTTTATTTCAAAGAAATATATCAATAAATATCATGATCCAATGTTCTACCCCCTTATCTAGAATTTCTCCCCCCATATTTCAATAACATAATATAAAACAAAACTAAGGATATCTATATTTCTTCATATCCTCAAGTTCCCTTATATCCTCTTCCAAATAATGATTCTTTACATGAAATATGACCATGTTGTGATCCTTGAACTACTGGAAAACTGCCCTATACCCGCTGTTCAAAACCGTGTGTATAGCCCCCAAAACCATGGGTATAGGCTATACCCACGGTTTTGGGAATTGTGGCATGGAACGACGTCAGAATAGGGGGGTCGACCTATACCCACAGTTTGAAGAAACTGTGGGGATAGGACTGCCACAGTGTGGCAGGTGCATGGACATACTGGCACAGCATTGACCCCACGTTTTGAGAACCGTGGGGATTTAATATTCAAAAAATGCCACCAGGGGGTTTCAAACCCAGGCCTCGCGCTGCGCTGGCGGCCGCGCACGTATCAACAGACCACCCGAGATGTGCCTTCAATCTATTATATATTCATATATCTATCCATTTATGTTAATATGCGGTATTAATATTCCAAAAGAAAACATACAGCGTGTTTCGAACCCGTACCTCCTGAAGTATCTCGCGGCCGCACCCCACCAACCAACCAACCATGTTGTGAGTTATAATTACTTTATACACATACATCTGTGTATATATATAAATATAATCGACATGGATATTTTAATTCAAAAAATGCGAAGAGGGGGATTTGAACCGGCGACCTACAGAAGACGCGGATGACATTTTACTGACCGAGCTATAAACTTTTGTGATTATATATTTATATTTTTGTAAATATATTAATCTAAACCATTAATATTTTCCTTCCCGCCAAATTTTTTTCATGTCCTGGATAATTTAATTTCGGCGCCATAATGCTCGAAGGCTATACCCACGGTTCTGGAGATCCATGGGTATAGGTCTTCAAAAAAAATCCCAATACCCACGGTTTTTATGAACCATCGGTATAGGTCTTCAGAAAATACCCTATACCCATGGTATGGCCAAAACCGCGGGTATATGGTTCGAATAAAAAACACATATACCAAGGGTTTTTCATAACTGTGGGTATATGTGTTCCAAATAAACCTATACCCACGGTTTTAAGCAAAACTGTGGGTATAGGTTATCTATACCCACGGTTTTTTCAAACTGTGTGTATAGGTCCCTATATTACCCCTATACCCACGGTTTGGAAAAACCGTGGGCATATGGGTACTCTATACCCACGGTTTTCGGTAAAACTGTGTGTATTGACCCATTTTCCAGTAGTGGTGATCAATGGCACGTTATCTATATGATATAATGTTTTTACTAGTTATTCTTCATAAGAATGATCTTGCTCCAGTGGTATAACAATTTATTTCATTAAATGAGAAGGATCATGTGTGCGATTTATTTTGAGAGTTACATAGAACATGTAGTTAAAATGGGATAATTTCGATGGATGTTCCAAGTGATAATCAATCATTCCTACTTAATGTAGAATCTTGAAGGGGATAATATAACTAGGGAATAGATTTCACTTTCTTCTGAATTTCATAAGATTTTATCATGAAAAAATTAATAGTAGTTCTATCTAACAAATATCAAATTTTGGGATACAGAGATGATTCTGGGTATAAATTTTATAATGATTATGAGCATCCTTCATGGTTTTCTGAATAGATATGTCATTCTCTTCCAATTCCACAACTATATCTAGTATTAATTATATTAATTCTACCAACTAGATCAAGACTCATGAACATTAATTCTCCAACAACATCACATAAATTTAGTGTTCTATAATTATTTCCATAGATGGGATCATAATGATCTATATGAATTTATTAATTAAATATATCATTAGAGAAAAGTACAAGAAGAAATTTTTTATCCAAAAAAACTATTGAAATAAATAGAAAAGATCTTATCATATCCTACATGGTTTTTATAGTTATCTAAAATTTGGTATCTATATGTAGATGATAATTAGTATTATAACTAAACACTATATCTCAATCTTACAGAATAGTTAACTAGAACTTTGAGGTAAACCTTAATTCCAAATTATATATAATAGATTCTAGTCCTCCATTTAAACTTAAGACATATTTAATTTATAATCATGAAATATGACAAGGATTGAAATATTCTCTAATTGAAATGGAGTGCTCTAAAATTGTAAGCTAATTGACTACATCCATAATAGAATTATGTTCTTTATATGTTTGGGGAGTCTAATGAAGAAAAAAAATTGATGTTTTCCCATTTCCATTATGTTATGTGAAATGGTTTTAATAAACCATATTAATTTTTTCTCCCTACATTAACCTTCTAAATTACCAAGCACCGAGACGAATACTCTTTAAAAACAATTTTCATGTTTTCCAACTAGAAATACTCCATCATATATCTGTACATATATGGACTTATAAGAAGAATATAGAATGATTAACTATGTGATTCATTTAATATAATATTCATCAAATCATTTTTTTTGATTTGACACATACATAGTTCCTTAACCTTAAAATTCTATCCATAACTAGGTCGAACTCAAGAACATTTCTCACCATTTCTTTTTGTTCTATTTATTCCTTTTTATCCTCTTTAATATTTATAATGAAATACGTTTTATCACTCATTTGATAATGATAATATTTCCACCCTTTCATTGTGGTTCTTTTATCTATCATTTAAAAATATAGATATATTAAATCTTTTGTGATCCTCATTAGAGATAACCATCCATGATCTTTTCGACTATGAGCATATTCCTCCATTTTCACTTTCTTGGGGTTCTAATGTATTGATCATTTCCCAAAAAACATTAACCATATTCTATTGAACATATTCATCACTTTTTTGAGTGAATATATACTTTAATCATGTATGATTAGTATATCTATAACCCCTCCATCTAAAAATATAATACCTCGTTATATTTGATGTAAAATTTAGCATAGATAACTCTATCAAATTAACAAGGTAATTTTGACCATGAAACTTCAATTGTAATGTGGCATAATTTATAACCATATCATTCATCATGAGGTAGAATCCCAATCTCATATTTAATGAATCACTAAAAATTAAAAACCCTTATTCACTTTCATGTAGTGTACGTATAGGTGTTCTAGTTAACAATCTCTTTAGTTCCTTTAATCATTCCTCATACTACATAATATGTTATCATGGACGTTGAATTAGATATCCATAATAATTTCATTAAAAAAATCCAATAATATCTTGAAAAACCAAGAAAACTTATGATATTGGTCACAATGTTTCTTCTAGGAAAATCATCAGTAATATCTGTCATTGTTGGATTGATAGATATACCATCTCTTCAGATTATATAATCCAATAATGAAACATTTTATAGCCAAAATTCAAATATTAAAAAAATTTCCTATAGATTCTCCTACCATGAGGTATTCAGTACCATCCTTATGTGATCTTCATGGTCTTACTTATTCTTTGAAAATATAATAATTTCATATTTAAATACAACCATAAAATTATCATGGTAATATATAACGACTCTATTTATTAAATCCATGAAGATATAATAGGAATTATAACGACTGAATTTATTCACTATTAATTCATAGTGTCCTTACATTATATAAAATCTTTTCTTGGGTATTTCATCACTTTTAGTCCTTTAATTATAGTGTGCAAATCGATGATAAATGTTGTGATAAGGTTGAGATCATAGTTATTGATCAAAAAATATTCAATATGTGGAATAGTATAATTATTCATTATTTTTATCTTGTTAGGTTTTTGATAATAAATGTAGAGTCACATTGATATAAATTTTTTCATAACAATAATAAAAGTTCCACACCATGGTGATTCACATGGATAAATGAATTATTTATCATGATTCTCCTTGTATTCCTTCATCAATTCCTACAACTCAATTGGGGTAATTAAATATGGATTCACAGAAATTGTTGTAGCAGTAGGTATGAATTCTACTGAAAACTCTACATAAAAATTAGGTTGAATACATGGAATATCTTCTATAAACCCATTTAAAAAAATCTTACTGTGGGTATGTATTCTATTTTTACCTTCTCCCTGCCCATCTATGATAATCATTCCTTTTGTATCATATTCCAAATCCATATAATGGATTAAATTTCCATTAGATATTAGTATTTATCTTCTCATCAATATAATATCCTAGGTTGGTCAAAAAATTAAACATGACTTTTCTTACCCTAAAATAAATTTGGTGTTTCATTAAAAATCTCAAATCCATGCATAAGATAACATCAAAGTCGATATGGGGTAGAAAAATTTTTTACTATAAACAAATTCCCATAAGCATAAATTAGAGAATAATCATAGACATGAGATCCAATGAAAATACTACTATGGGTTCTCACTATCAATTTTACATCTAATCATTGAGGTGTAAGTGTGATACCCTTATAAAATTCATCAAATATAAAAGACTGGGTAGATTCAATGTCAAATAATACAGTTGTATTTCTAGATTGGAATACAATTGAACCATTCACCAATTCATTATTGTATCCCACCTAAAAATATGAGATCATAAGATATTTCTCTTTTTAAATGGGCTTAAGAGGTTGCTGACATGAATTGTCATCATTAAACCTTGGATTTGAAAACTAGTTAGTATAATTCCCATACCCCTTAGAATTGAAACACTGGAGTGTAGTATGGAATTATATAGTGATTATTCACTATAAATATCTAACTTATACTTCCTATAAAATTGAAATTTTATTTCCCAATCAGTGACCTTCCCCATCATAAAGAATTTACCATTACCATTAAGACAATATCCTCAATGTTTCCTTCCATACATAATACATAATGGAAAGATCATATTATTCTCTCCCTTGTTTTAAGAATATCATTTGAATTTAATATTTCTTTTTTTTTCAAAACCATGATATTGACTGGTAACTCCAAACTCAATTTCCACATTTATAGAAAATCGAATAATATCTTAAAACATACCATAATCCCTTATTCAGAATACCACTTAGATACTTTCTTTTAATACCACTAATGATTTCATCAACTTTACTTTCTGTTTCGAATTCAATTCAATAATCATAACTCACATTTATTATAAAATATTCCTCATTGGTACTGATATATTCATTAACCATATAAATTATTGTATGAATTATTTATCTAATTTCATATGAAGAATCCAAGTAAATTAAAAAATGAAAAATAATCTCATCATATCATCTCAACTAATGGATTAAATTCCATCCCTTTGCATCACATTCTATATAAGAGTACCCGATTAATCTTATACAACATCCAAATAATAAAAAAACAAAATAAATGTCACAACCCATCCTCAGGTCCCATGTCGTGACTACCACAAGCCTGCCTTCCATAGGCCAGGGGCTAGCGACTAGCCCCAAGGCGTAATTCCAGATAAAAAGGAAAGGCATTGCCTTTGTAAAGTAAACAAACACACAGAGTAAGCAACCAGAAGTAAACACTAAGTAATAACTGGTACAAAATTAAGTGAGTAAAAGTAAATGGGCCAGTATACAAACCCAAACTGAAAGTAAAGTACAACTGGAAAAGAAAAACAATGACTGAATTTAAAGCCGCAACATTGATCCGTCCACTGTAAGTCCCACCTGAAGGGTGTGTACATATAGTCTCCACAGCTCCACGGGTCCAGCCGTCCGCTCCGTGTACGTCCCGCCCAGTGGTCCACATCCAGGTACCGACTCGCTCCACAAGCCCCAACCAAGATTAGTGTTGTCTTTCATCTGCAACCAACACAACATGGTGCGGGCATAGCCCATGTAGGTGTGAGTATAAGATACTCAGTAGGGACCTGTAGACCCCCGAAGTTCTCCAAGAATCCACAGAGGATAAACCACAAAGGAAAGATACAATCACGAAGTAACATCCGACATTACATAGGTACATTCCCATACATATACCTAAGTCATCAATTTACTACCAACATTCGAGCTCAAGTACAACCCAGTCCACACAGGAAACATAACCCGTTCCACATAGGAATTCACAACCAAATCCACACAGGAAAGCATAACGTAATCCACACATGAAATCAAGTCAATCTTATCGATGATAAGATCGAAAGTTAAGACTCATCTCATAAGGTATAATTCTTAGTAAGACGATAGAGATGATCAGATGTATCCACTAATTCATCTATTCCGTCGGACCCACACAGGATCGATAAGTACTAACCCACGCAATGACCCACAAAGGATCGATAGGTACTAACCCCCGCAATGACCCACATAGGAACTGACCCACACAGGATTGGAATGCGCTGGCCCACACAAGACTGCTGAGTACTGAACCACATAGAATCTGACCCACACAAGATCGGTAGCACTGATCCACGTAGGATCGCTGAGTGCTATAGTCGTCGCCATCAAATCCATGGAGGATTTCTGTACAGTGGTCATCGTCGCCGTCGAATCCATAGCAGGTTTGTTCGGGAGGGTCCGCTCCACAAGTCGAGAGGCTGATACATCAACTGACACGAAGTATGGAGTTGATATATCCAAAAGTTCTGTATCGTCATCATGAACTCAACGTCACAGATAGCGCGTCAAACGGACGCCCGGTCTGAGAGTTATTGGCTTTTTCGTCCTAGGGGCCCGGTTGGTTTTTAAGTCAAAACCAACCAGAACATACTCCAACTCCATCCAAACCTCGTGCGAAGTAAGCCAAAGGGTCCGTATCACTAAGATAAATCCAAAAAAGTCGAAGGCACGTCAATCAGACGTCCGGAGCTCGAGTAATAAGTGTTTCCTCTCCGAGGGCCAGGTTGGTTTCGTGTTCAAACCAAACCAGTTGAACCCAAAGTACTCCAAAACCTTGACTGTGATATATCAAAACGACCATCTCGATCCAAGGATCACATCGCAGCTGACGGTGCATCGATCGGAGGTCTGTAGCCCATGTTCTGGGAAAATGATGGGAACAAGTCAGAAAGTGCGGGTTTTGGGCCCGGACCGACCCAGCCCAAGACCCCTTGTGTCGGCCATAACCGGGTCGACCCGACTCGGGTTCGGGTCCAGCCTTCTTGGGCGCGGCCTGGCCCGGCTGGCGCGGCCATGCCCTGCACGCTGGCGATCCTTAGTCCAGCTCGGTGTAACCGAGCAGGGCAGTCAAGGTGGGTGGGGGGGGTTGGCGGCTGCCCCCCTATTCAATTAAACGCATCCCCCCACGTGGGGTCACTGTTGTTCGGCCATCCAGGGTTTACAAACCCCCGGCTTCTCCCCTGACCGGCCCGCCCACTTAGGTCGGCCAGCTACTGCCGCCACGGGACCAGCTGGTCCGTTCCCCCTACTCCGAAGCCGGCTGCCGGAAACCAGTCGCCGATCCCTACTCCACCGCGGTCAAAATTTAGTAACCACACCAGAGAAAATGAAACTCCAAAAAATTGGTTCCTAAGCAATTACCGATGCTTTGATTCCATCGGTGTCCTCAGATTTCGATTCCGAGCACCGGTTCAAAAGTTAGGAAACCTCGCTCGTTCGTTCACTGAACGTACCCGAGCTAAACTTCGAAAAATGATTCAGGGCACACCGGGCCTCGGAATCAGGTGCCATCAGAAACTGCGTTCTTGTAAAATCCCAAAGAAAATTAAGAAAAAATCTCTCTTGAATTGTACAAGTCTTTACAATAAATTTTCATGTTCTTAACATTAGAGAATCTGAAATAGTTTTTTAGTGATTCTAACCCATCTTTCAAGAACTAATGGATCAAAAGACCCACTAAAATATGGTGGATGTTTCCTCCTAAAACACTAAAGAGAACATTTTTCAATCATTTTCTCATTTGGAATCTCAGCATGATTCATGTCACACCTGGTTTCTAATGTATTTGATTTGATCTTGTTCATTGGAAATCATGATCCTTTTTATTGGATCTTAGGTGATATTAATTATTGAGATTTTAAGTTTCATATATGTCTAATCACCCTAATTTAGGTTCCCCATTTCTTTTTTAGGAGTTTTGGGACCAAGGGTGGTTATTTCATGATTTGGGTCTACTGTGAGCCCATTTCCAGATTTAAAAACCTTATTTTTTTCTTTATAACATTCTCATTTTTCAACATTTTTCATTCATTAAACTTCAAACTTTTCATTCACTAACATATTGAAACTACCATATCCTTTTGGACCTCATATAAATTCATATGTATGTAGAATTTGGGTTACTTATTTAGGTATTGGGTGAGCATGGGGGCCCATTTCCAGTATTAAAACAATAAATTGATTCATTCATATATATTTCATTATTTAATATTTTCGGTGATTCAACCTCCCATTTGAATCCAGCATACCTATTCCTACCCGAATTTTCTAGTTTAACTATTTTGATCTCATTTGAATCGCTTATTATGGTGAAATATCTCTAGATTCCTTAAAATGTCCATAATTGAGAATGCAAATTGTTTTATCCATAAGTCATTTAATTCGTCATATTTTTCCTGAAAATCTTATTTCCCTTGTCCTTCCTGTTATTATTATCCTATACAAATATTTCTAATCAATTTCCCTCTCTCTATGGTTGAAGATATAATGGATTACGAAGAGTTTTTCGAGGTGGCAAGGTGAGATTCCATCTCCTTTCTCCTTCCACATCCCCCTCCTTTCATTTTTTTTGGTTTTAAATTATCCCATAGTCATGTTAAACATAGGGTTCAGTTATACCATGTTTTTTATGGGTTTTTCTGCTTTTATGGGGATTTTTGTCATTGGTTTAATGTTTATAAATCCTGGATGGTGATATTGGGTGTGTGTTTCCATTACACCATAGATCTAAGGTAGGATATCCCTTGTACATGCCTTTATCATTTAAGTTTCATCATTTAATAAATTTTCACATTTTATATATATGTTTGTTATTTTTTTCCATTGTTTTTATTATTTCATTGGTGTGAAAAATGGTTGTTTAAGCCTTGTTTTGTGAAAGGTATAGTTGTTTTGTCATAAAAGTGTACCCCAAGTGTTTTTTCAAATGTTCTATTATCTATTGAAACTATTTTGTGAGGTTTTAAACCTGGTTTATAGTATTTTGAACATGTTATAGAAGATATAATAAAATCTGGAATGAAATTGGTGTTTTATTCCTTGTCAAGATATTAAAATAAATTTTTTTGTTCAAAAAGGGCTTGTCTTGTGTTCTGTAAATTGCCCGACTGGCTTTTATGTGTGTTGTGACATTTAAAATTTATTTTGTTAGGATTTATAAATGAATTTTAAAAATGATAAATTTTATTCTTGGGTCCTTATATGTATTTCCTATTAGTACATGGTTTTATAAACAAATTGGTTTTGGTTTACAATAAGTTTTGGCCCGAGTTGTTAAAAAATGGCATGTTTCACATCCTTATGAAAATGGTTATGGTTTGAATATGTAACCTGAGTGTTTTAATGGATTTATGAATGTCGTTTTTTTCTTTAAATGGTGTTTACATTACTCCTTAATAAAATTGAAATGAATACCTTGGTCAAATGTTAGTTTTGAGAAAGGCTTAAAGGCCCATTTGGATTTTGTTTTCTAAAAATGGTTTCCATCTATATTCCATGTTCTATATTTTGGGGAAATTTTATGGTCCATGAAAGTGATTTATTAAATTGTTTAAGGGCTGAAAAGGCAGTTTTTTTATGTAATTTATGGGTTTATGACCTTAAAAGTGCATTTTTAGAATGGATTTTATGTGCAAGGCCTCGTTATACTCCTTGAAATTGTTTTACAAAACATTATAGTGGTTTATTGATTCGGGAAAGAAATGTGAAGCATGTTTTGGGGTTGTTTTTGTGTTTTTGGTTTTGTAATGGAATTATAATGTGAAAAGTGTATTTTATTATTTGTGTAACTTGATTGAGCCCTAAAGGGAATCCCGAGTATCTAGGTGGGCACATGTGTACTAATATGCTAGTGATACCATGGTGTTTGGCCCTTGTTTCACATTGAAAGATTGACAATGAAAACACTACCAAAATTATGATTATTATGATATTGGGGGCCACTAGGTTATGGTTATTCTCCCTAATAGTGTCTCTTGTGAACAAGAACATATATTTTTTATGGTTACTTTCACTGAGATATGAGGCACCTAAGCCTCAGAACTAACTAGTGCCTAGGGGTCTTCTCATAACTTATGCTCGTGGGTTATTTTGAACACACTATCGGCATATGGTGTTATTGGTTTGTAAATTAAGTAGTGTTTGTGATATATTTAAATTTGTACATTCTTTAAAACTTCCTTCTTAAAAACTATTTTCATTTTGAAGTTGCACCTCTTTGAAATTTTTTACTAGGATTCTTGTTTATAAAACATTCATGTTTTTTTCTAGTAAATTTTTTATAGCATGGGACCTCATTTGGAAAAAATAACACTATATCATGTATTTAAAACCTGAAATTGATTTTACTTTTATTTTAATGTATTTGCATTGGTAATAGAATATCGGACTAACCTACTGAGTTTTAATACTCACGACTGTATTCTTCTTTTGTTTTTAGCCATCGTGCAGGTTTTAGCATGAGTTCGATTGCCTTGGGAGATGTGTGATAATTGAATTGGAGAGTGATCATAGGGGTCTAATGGATATAGTTGGTTATCAGGTTTGATCAGTTGAGTTTTTGGGTTAGTTATACATTAAATTTCTTGTATAAATAATCTTCATTCTAATTTTTATGTAAATGTATTTTGGGCTATCCATTTCATTCCTCTGTTTGTTTTATTGTTTATATATGGGAAAAATAATTTCCTTGTGTACTCTATTGATTACCTCGGTGGTTTTTTCCAGCTCGGGGGGATCGGGAATGCCTCTCGGGACTTATCGCGGGCGGTCCTATGTGACTAGTTAAGGGTCAACTCGGGCTGGTTCATGACAAAATGGTATCAAAGGAGGTCAAATCATAGCTGAAATTTTTTAATGACGGGGGATGTCAAGGTAGATGGAGTATGATTGTTGGGACTTGAGGGGTAAGTGTGGGAAGAGCGTCGTGAACCCTTGCTCGTTCTGATCCTCAAGTTTCCATGGGATGTTCAGTTTCTTTTGGTTCCTTTGTTCTTGTTGATTGTTTGGTGTTGGGATATGACAAGGAAGTACGACTAATGGCCTCCATGAGCTCAAAGGGCCTATAAATCCATGGAGAGCTGGCACATGGTCCTAATAAGTCTCTCTATTTTGGTTTTCTGTTTGACATATGGCTTCCAACCATATACTAAAGTCACCCACTGATACTAGTTATCTTTTGTGGGTTTCTTGTACCTTTCATAATTTCTGATTTTTTGTTTTGAAAAAACTTTTGTGAAAATTATGGAAAAGGTTTTAAAATGAAGGATAGGATTTTGAAAAGTGGAAAATGGGGTTTCAAAAACTAAATATTATAATACTCTTAGGAAGGTTGTTTTTCAAACAAATTTTGGAGAGGAAGTGGAAATGATTTAATGGGATTGGATTTTCCCTAATCTAAACATGTGGTTTGTAGAAATAATATGATTTGAAATTGTGAATAATTTTAAGGTGATTCTGAATAATTGATTTAAATGTGTTGTTTTTGGATGTTAAAAATTGTTTGAATCTGATGAATTGGTTTTGGAAATTTATTTTGAGAAATTGGTGTTTTCGTAGAAAGGGTATTGGTCTTAATGTCCATTAGATTAAAAAAATATACCTTGGTGATTTTTCGAAAATTGGAAGGTTTTTCTTGTAGTAGCTTGGTTGTTTTGAATATTGATAAAAATGAAAAGGGTTATGTTTTTATAAAAATGGTTCTTGAGGAAGTGTGGTTTGTTTTTTGAAATCTGAAAAGGTTATTTGACTTTGTGGTTAGTGTTCAATTTGAACGTACTAGATTTTTTAGAATGATGTTGTTTTTTTAGCCTTTAGTGTTTTCATGGGTGCTCACATGCATGATTTTATTGATATCTAGAAGGATGGACTATATGTCATGGTGGTTGGGTGCCTGGGGTGTCATTGAAATGTTCATGTGGGGAAGATTTCATTAAAAAAAATTGGTTAATATTGAAACCCACCAATTTAGTTTGTTTTTCAAAAGAGTTTTGAGCTGAAATGTTGTGGTATTTGTTTATAAGTTGTTGTTAATGTGGCTAGTTTTTTTTAGGTCTTAGAAGAGTTGTTTATTCAGAATGCTTAATTGTGGTCTATAACTCGTACTCTTTTTTTCTCTTGAGATGAAATCTTGTTGGTGCCTCAGTTTTGGAGTAATGTTCAGTTGGTTTATAAAGATGTGTCGGATGTTGTGATGTGGCCATTAATAGTTCCCTATTAGAAATATTTCCTTTTTATCAACCTAATGATTCATTTCAAATGTCAAATCCACATTTTTAGATGATGACTCAGCCCATTTTTTTAACAGAGTTCTATTTGGGATTGATTTATCATTCTTCCAGGTCATGAAAATTCTTTTGGACATAGTAGTTGTGTTCGGTGATGTTGATTTGTTTCTCCATAATCCTTGTCCATTCTTCTGCTCGTTCAGATTGAGAGTAAATTTTGATATGTATCATTGATTTCTTATTTGGATGAAGATTTTTTGTTGATCAAGTGAGATTTTTTTAGTGGTGTTTTCTTTATCACCTGATTATGGTGCTGTAGATGCTTCAATAATCAGGACTCCAACCATAGCCCTTGGAGTGAAGCTTTCAACATAGTTATGAGAACACCAGAGGTGTTGAGTGCTCGACTAGGATCGTACCACCACTATTTTTGTATGTTTGTTTCTATACTATTTTTTTTTAGTCATAACTGTGAACTTTATCTTGTCACAATAAACTTGGTGGACTTTCCCTGCACACAGTTTTAATGGTTATGCCTTCTTGGATGTGGGATTTTGATCAATGTCCCTCTATGGACTGCCTGTGTAAATTGGGTGCAGTCATGGTATTACTAGTCCACAGATGGAGGGTGTGGGGTGGTTCATCTATTTATTTTCGGGTTTTAGAGGCCCAATTATTAGGACCCCATCCCTCCCCGCCCCGAGTGGTGGGGGTTTTAATCCATGTTGATTGTGTTGGCCTAGTTCGTGTACCCTCCATTCGAGAGTGAGTGTTTTAAATATACAGGTTATAACCCTCTTAAAATGGGTGGGTAGTTTGTTATGGGATATTTTTGTGGAATTTCAAAAGTGATTCCCAAATGTAGTTAATGATTCATTCTAGTTTGTTCATTGAAAGTTGGGTTCTGATGGTTGAGAGACCCTCCCCCCACAGGTAACATTGATTTTTCCTCCTATGATATTATCTAGTGCTATTTATTTCTTAATAGTGGGGATTAAATTCTATAATCAACTGGAATATTGGGTTTTTGTGAGTTCTCATTGGTTTGGGTGATTGTTGGATTCCTTGGTAAAATTCCCAACAACCAGGTTCTTAGTTACGTTGTTGAGGTAGTTACTCGATCATTCGGTTGATTCCCAATAAGTGGTTGAGAGTTGGTTTTTTGGATGAGGTAAGAGTGTTAAGATTCATTAATGGTTGATGTTGTTTCAATGGATTATGTGGCTGGACGAAATTCATAAGGAATCCTTAGGTGTTGATCTTTAAGCAAGAAAGTTCTATGTCATTCTAGGGGCAGAAAAGTTTAATGGTGGGGAGAATAGTCACAACAGGTTTTTCATATCTTTGTTTTGATTTCGTTCATTGGAAATACCAATCCATTATATTGGGTATAGGGTGAATTTAATGTTGAGTTTTGACCTTTCATTTATTTCTAATCTTCGTATTTGGGATCCCCATTTATTGTTTAGGAGTTTTTGGAGAAAGGGAGGTTATTTCATTATTTCAGCATACCGTGATCCCATTTCCAGATTTAAAAACAAATTTATTTCTTTTATAACCTCTTTATTTTTCAACGTTTTTTATTAATTCCACTTCCCACATTTCCACCAATAAAATAGTAAAACTACCATATCCTTTTTGACCTCTTATAAAGTAATAATCATGGAGAATTTGAGTTACTTATTTAGGTATTGGGCCAGCCCGTGTGCACATTTCCAATTTTAAAACAGTAATTTGTTTCTTTTATATCTTTTCATTTTTTAATACTTTTGGATTATTAAACCTCCCATTCGAATCCAACATACTTTTCCCCAACCTCGATATCTATTTTACCTATTTGGTGCTCATTTTAATTTCTTATTAGGGTGAATGTTCTCTGGTTTCCACAAAATGTTCAGAATTGAGAAGGAAAATTGATTCATCCATAAGTCATTCAATTTTCCCTCTTTTTCTCACAAATATTCTTTCCCTGGTTATTCCAGATCTTAGGAGCCTCTCTAATAAGTTATAAGACAATAATGTCTCTATAATGGTGCAAATCTAATTGAAGAAAATGAGTTTTCAAGGTGGCCACGTCAGATTCCTTCTCCTTTCTCCTTCCTCTACCTCCTCCTTCATTTTTTAATGGTTATATTTTCTCCCCTAGTCATTTTAGACCTAGGGTTCTATTTTCCTAGTTTTTGATGGGTTTTGTGTTTGTTTGGGGATGGGCGTCATAGGTTTAGGGTTTATGGACCCTCGGATGGTGATATAGTGTGTGGTTTTCCATTATGCCCAGGATTTGAGGTAGGATATCCCTTGCACGTAAATTTATCATTTATGTTTCATAATTTTATTATTTTTCACATATGATATATATGTTTATTATTTTTATCACCCTTTGAATAATTTTATTCGTGTGAAAAAATGGTTGTTTATGCCCAGTTTTGTGAAACATGTAGTTGTTTTTACAAAAAAAGTTCACACCAAGTGTTTGTTTAAATATTATGTTATCTTTTGCAACTATTTTGTGAAATTTTAAAACTGGTTTTTTGTAATATGAACTTTTAAATTTATTTCTAGTGAAATATGGCCTAAAATTGGTGGTTTATTCCTTGTCATGTTCTTAAAATAAATTCTTTTGTTTAAAAATGGGCATGTCATGTGTTCAGTAAATTGTCTGATTGGCTTTTATGTGAGATGTGTGATTTAAAAATTATTTTTTCCGATTTATAAATGAATTGAAATAATGATAAATGTTATTTTTGGGTTCTTATATGACATTTCAATTTGCATTTGGCTTTACAAACAAATGGGTTTTTCTTTACAAAATTTTTTCACCTGAGTTGTTGGAAAATGGCATGTTTCACATACTTAAGAAAATGTTTGTGTTTTGAATATGTAACCTATGTGTTTTAAGGGATTTATTAATGTGGATTTATTGTTTAAATGTTTTTTATATACCTCCTTAACAAAATTGAAATTCATACCTTGGTCAAATGTATGTTTTGAGAAAGGATTAAAGGCCCCTATGGAATTGTTTTTGGTAAAAATGGTTTCCATCTGTATTTCAGGTTCTATCTATTGGGGCAATTTATGTACCATGAACGAGATTTATTAATTGGTTTTGGGGCTTCCAAATCTGTTTTATTTTGTTATTTGTGGGTTTCTGGCGTTAAAAGATCATTTTTAATGGAATTTATAAACATGGCCTTATTATACTCCTTGAAATTGTATTACAAAACTTTTTAGTGGTTTATTGATTCATGAAAGAATTGTGAAGCATGTTTGTGGGATGTTTGTGTGTTTATGGTTGGGTAATTGAATTTTGATGTGGAAAGTGTATTTGATAATATGTGTAACTTTATTGAGAACTAAAGGTAATCTCAGGTATCTAGGTTGGTGGATGTGTACTAGTATGCTAGTGATCCAGTGGGGTTTGGCCCCTATTTCACATAGAATGATTGATGATGAAAACAATTACTAAATTATGATGATGATTTTGATGATGGTGGACACCTAGGTTATGGGTATTCTCCCCATTAGTGACTTGTTTTCATGAGAATAGATATTTTTATTGTTACTTTCACTGAGATATGAGGTACATGGGGTTCACCACAAACCTGTGCCTCAAGGTCTTCCCAAGACTTGTGTTTATTGGCTATTTTGTACTCATTATCAGTACATGGTCTTTTTCATTGGTAAATTCATTAGTGTGTATTATTTATTTTGGAATGTAAATTATTTAAAGAATCCTTCTTGAAAACTATATTCATTTTGAATTTTCACCTCTTGGAAAAATTATACAAGAATTCTTGTTTATAAAAGATGGGAGTTTTTGTTTGGTATTTTTCTTTATACAACGTAACCTTATTTGAAAAATATACCATTATATCTTGTATTTAAAACATGAAATTAATTTTTCTTTTATTTTAATGTATTTTAATTTGGAATAGAATATCAGGCAAACATACTGAGTTTTAATACTCATGTCTATAGTCTTCTTTCATTTTTATCCCTTGTGTCGGTTTCAGCTAGAGTATGATAGCCTGGTGAGATGTGTGATCATTTTTATTGAGACAGACCATAGGGGTGACATGGAGTTAGTTGTTTATCAGGTTCGGTCAGTTGAGTTATAGGGTTAGTTATACATTTAGTTTCTTGTACAAATAATTTTCAGTTCAATTTTTATGAAAATGTGTTTTGGGCTATCCATTTTATTCCTCTAATTGTTTGATTGATTATATATGGGTAAAATCATTCCCGTGTGTACTCTATTCATGCCCTCAGTGCTTATCTCCATCCTAGGAGGATCGAGAACACCTCTCGGGACATGTGGTGGGCCGGCCTAGGAGACCAGTTCAGGGTTGACTCAGGATGGTTCGTGACAATTCCTATAATGAGAAATTTTCATAATCATATGAACACAATTTTTCATTTAGGATCCTATAAAATAAATTTCATTATGAGGAAACAGTTTTAATTTTTTCACATTCATATTTTACATAATTTCTTTAGTTTCTAGATGTAGACAAACATCAAAAAGAGTATCGTGTAAAATAATAATCACCGTAACAAGCCATATAATCCTGAAAAAAAATTACAGAATCAGTAAATCATGAAACCTTTTCAATATAAATTTCCTTATTTTTGACCATGGTCATTCATATTAGTCATCTATATAAATTCTTTATAATGGTTCATTTGGATAAAGAGAATTAGACCTAGATTATACATTGATATTGTTAAACCAGTTATGTTGTAAGGGTACAAGAACTATACACTACAATGATTTTTGTGATATACTCAACCAACTCTTCTCAGGGGTATTACCCCAAGATGATCCTATTCCAAAACCATATCCACATGTATAATCTAGTCTGGGGTGTTTTTCAAGGTAAAACACTTTGTTTTTTACCATAATATAGTTTTTCCTCCTTTACGTAAGACTATCCTAAGAGATATCAATATATTTTATTCATATTAGTTTCCAATGATAACTAATCCTTCCCTTGATACTTATTTTAGTGTCCTTTAATTTCCATACATCAATGTAATATATTATTATATTAATATTCAACACATAACATTATGATAAATTCTAGATTCATATAGGTTTATTATCTTTTAAAACATGGATATATAAAAAACATTTTCATTAGATATCTAAATTATCTCCCACTATGTTCTCTATAATTATACCCCTTATTAGAAATTTCATACATACAGAAATTCTACAAAACAAGGGAATGTAATCCTAATAAATAGTGATATCTAATGATCGATAAGGGTAACCGATGGAAAAATCAATGATAACATAAACATAACATGGTCATATGGTCATGAGAACATGAGACTAAAATAAAAAATCCACTCACTACATGTCACATGTCATAATATTATATCATTGCATAAATAATTCAATATTAGTTGACATTTATTATAAATGAATCACAGAATGTGATCCATGGGAGAATAACATTGGTAGATGAATTATGTTATTTGGACACACATAACCATAGAAACAATTCATTATTCAATTATGACTCCTCAGACAATCATAGTTTAATGGGTTCAAACCTCATTAAACCATATCGTTAGTCATGGTTCACCACCATGACTATCATAATTGATATATTCCCTTAATAAATATGTTTCACTCCCAATTGCAGTCCTTATTATACAATGATATATCTATCATTACCATATTTTTTTAGTTCGATATATAATAATACAACCACCAATAACATAACCAAAATCAATTCACATTTTGTAAGGAAATTTCTTTGAAAATAGACTTGGAATCATGTAACATATTTATTAAATGATTGAGTGGGAATGAGTGGGTAGAAATGTTTTTCATGCCAAGTATGTTAAAATAATAATTCCATTAAAAAAATTAAAATTATTAAAATGTATATCATTCAATAAAAAAAGAATATTCACATTAAACCATTTTTTAATGGTAAAAAAAGTGAAAAAACGAATAGAATAAATAATTTTATATTTGTGAGAATGGATTAAAAAAGAGTTTCAACCAAAGAGATAAATAATTTTATTTTTACTTAACCACATTTATTATGTCACATGAGTACTTATGGTGTGTAAAAAATGAAAACATGTAATATCAAGAAGTAAAAAGAGTATAATAAAATTCAGGGTAATATTTATATATATTTCATAAAATGTAATCATTATAATCTTATACAAAAATAATCTTGGTAAAAATTGATATTGCTTCATAAATCCCTTACCTCGACTTCAACATACATTGCAATTTATCTAAATACCTGTGAAAAAAATATTTTTTATAATAATATTCCACATTAATGAAAATTATTATAAAATCATATACTATCCACATATAAATTTTAATCAACAATTTATTAATGTAAAATTATTAAAATCACCATTTTTAGTTGCTATCAGATTTATGTTTTTCAAGAGAATTTCGATTCAGTACTTCCAATCCTTATACATAGATTGTGGTTTAAGTATCTACACAATTTCAATAATGATATAAATATAAAATATATTTATTATATATATAAATATATTTATTTATTTATTTATTTATATTCATTCACAAAAGATAGAGATAAAAAATTAATTGTCTTGTTCATTGAGGTGGTTGGTTGTGCATATGCATGAACACTATTTTTTCTTTTCAACAGCTAAAATGAAAAATTGGTAAACAATTATTGTACTTTAAATAATCATGTTCATTTCCTATGTATCATAAAATATCATTAAATATACCCTTATTGATATATATTTAAATCTGAAATTAAAAATTAATCGCATCACTTTGAGCACTTTGTAGTCTACTCGTATGCATGAGAGACATTATAATTTTTCAATATATAAGATCATATGAAGGAAGATATGAAATTATAATTAAATAAGCATAATTATTTCATAAATATAATAAATAAAGTTTATATTCATTTAGAAAATCCATTAAATATGTTTATGGAATGAGATTTTTATCTCTTCATGGAGGTGGAAGCCCACAAATATGCAAAAGCGATAATTACACTTCTTATTTATTAAAATATATGGTCAATAATGTATGTTATAAATTAATAATATCATTTTATTATGTTTAGGAAAAATAAGTTATTTTTTAATGATTAATATCCAATTTTTAGAGAAGGTGGAAAAAATATCAATTGAAATAAGTCAGGTAGGAAGATTTCCTCTTCCTTGGTAAGCCTCATTTTGATTCCTTGTTAATGATCCTTGGAATGGTCTTTAAATAATAACATAACCTCAAATACATGTATATGAAAAATAATATGAGCATCATGTATGGTATTTTCCATATATATTTTTCATGTTTATATAATTAAATGATATAAGGGGTGTCAATTTATATGGGAGGGAACAGACACACATGGAATTTTAAAGTGGATTTAAATATAATGAATTCTTTTTCATGAAAAATGATTCCAACCAGGAGTATATTCAAATAAAACGAGTCCATGAATTAAATATAGTCAAATAATGTAATTTCATCAAGGATTGGAAGTATTTTAAACCATACATTTTGATTTAACCCCTTTGATAAATGATCTCAACAATTACTGTTGTAATAGCATTTTCAGCCTTAATGAGATATAATTTTACTTATAAGTTAAATATTAGATCATGAATGAAAATGTGATGAAATTTTAAACCTTTTCTAATACTACATGTCCAGTTGTATGGTTATTTTTATATTTAAATAATTTAACAAGATATTATTTTAATAAAAATAACATTAATATCATTTTGACACTATTTATTTTATTTCACATAAAAGACATAAATATAGTAATATAATTATAATATAAAACTACAAAAAATTTATATTATATTATATTCAATCGTAAAATTTTTGGGTAACTATAACACAACAAAAAATATATTTATTTAGAATCATTAAAAATTTAATGATTTTCTAACTGTTTCCACAGTTGGTCTGTTAGTGTTGGGTAAATATTCTAGGTATTTATTTAATCAATATAATTTTAAATGTAAAATACCAGATAAATAAAATTAATTAATATTTCAAAGAAATAGTAAAAATAGATTATATCCCCTTTTTATCATAATGTTATATATTTAGATATATCAAATTCCTGAGAGTAATATTTAGGATTTCTCATTAATTAAAATAATATAAATTTAATTATCATAGAAAATTGTCCTTAAATTCCATGTATTATAATTTTCGATGTTTATGATCATATTTATTCCATTTAATGAAATATAGGAATGTCTTGGGTAGATTTTGATACATTAACTCATGTTTTATAAACATGTTTTTACCAATTTTACCTATACACAGGTGAAAAATATTTAACATAATTGCTATAAATAATAATATAAATAAAATAATACTATTTAATAAATTTTAATATCCAGATTCCAAATATTGTATCCATTTTTTTGTAATTAATCACTATAAGTTGAAACAATAAAAAATAAAATTATTTTCATAGAACCAATGGAAAATATTTTTTCAGAAATAGTTTTAACGCATTAATATTAATATATATCAAAATAATTAATTTTACTATTCAAAATTTAATTTATTATACTTTTATAAATAAAATGTATCATTTTTTTATGAAAAAATCCAAAAATAAAATGGTAATTTAAAAAGAATTAATTTAATGAAATGAAATGGCAGTATATGAAAATTTGTATTATTTCATTCTCCAATGAAAGATAAATCATTTTTGATAAATCCTAAAATTTATCCCTACATTAATTATTATATAAAAATTTAAAATAATATGTTCAATTCTGAATTTAATAATTTTAAAATATTATGAAAATAGTTTTTTATGTTCACCTAAAACGAAATAATAACATTTTTTTGGGAAAATGTATTTTTATAGTATATATTGACTTTCCTGAATATGGATTACCTATTAATATAAAAACCTTATAAATATTTTTCAGAAATATATGTATTGATATTATCTTCTCCAATATAGTATCTACATTAGAAATATATGAAATATTGTTGTTCATTTAGATTCGATGTTGAGTGTATCGCAAGCTATTGAAGAAATTTTAATTAAATAGAAATATAACATAAAACCTCAGAGTGTTATATGGAAAGATTGATTATTTCTCTCAGGATTAAGATTATAGATTAGGTGGTGATGTTTTAGGTGTTATTTGAGGTATTTTATAATAGTTTGGGTTGTGTTTTCATTCATTATATAAGCATTTTATCATATCGGTTAATTGGATAATGTCCCCATGATCATAATCATACCACCCATGTTCTAGAGTTAGAGACATTGGTTTTTTCACTATATATATTGAAAACATAACTCATCATTCAGCACATTATGGAATTTACATATCAAAATATCCTATGTTATTTGTACTCTAACTAGGAATTGAATCTATTAGAATTGATGGGTATTTGGTTTCTCTATGATTAATACTCTGAGATCTCATAAACATCACAGAAGGGTAATGAATTTTTAGATGTGATAAGTATAAATACATTGGCAGGTTTTTTCTAATCAGAAATATACATTAGGAGAGGGATATATGACCTTTTAATGATGCATCATGGTGTAGAAGATGTATGTGGTAGAGTTTTCTTATTTTATATGGATGTGAAATCATTCATCATGCAGTGGGAGGAGGATTATATAGGGAGAGACTCTGAAGTAGATTTCTTGTTAAACTATGTCATCCATGGTGATGTTCTAGGGGGATGTTTGGAAGATTACCCATATCATCTAATGTTTCCAGAGTGTAGTTTTTTCATTGTTAGTATGTGATAAGGTCCTTTAGGATTTTCTTGGATCTGTAGTAGCTATGAATCCTTGTATGGACAATATATAACATGATTATAGGGCTTATCTTTGGTGACCCATAATGTTGAGATGAATGGAAGAGTTTATATTATAGTGTTTCATTTGATATCTGGTGAGGGTGGAGCATCATGTTTTCTGGATTTTGTTGTGGTTTAGTGAGATCCCTACAGTTGAAATTGGATGATGAATCAAATGATTTCATCACTTTAAATTCATTACCCTTAGGATGTTTTAATGTTATTCGGATAATCAATGATCATTTTTTTGTAATCACATTCCCACATTATTTTTCAGTCTGTTGTAGTGGTGGTTTTAATAAGAAGGGGTTTGGATGAGGTGGTGTGGCTTCATGGGGTACCTAGGAAAATTATTTTCATTTGGGTTCCTCATTCGACCATATAAATCTAGATAGGATAACAATAAGATTTTTTCCCTTAGTTTCACCTTAGATATTCTTTCCTACCCAAGATGAAGGGTAGGCCCAGAAGACCCTCCAAAAGTATGATAATGTTTCGTAGACTAATTTTTTTGGTTGTGGTGGATAATGGGTATGGAAATTACTATTGTATGAGTTTTCATAAAAATATTGGTTTCACTCTTTAACACGCAATGACTAATTTGTTGTGTTGTATTTAGGGGATTTCTGTTCTCTATTATACTAGACATGGTTTATGGATTCATTATTCATTGGATCATATGTGGTTTAGACCACAATCGAGAAGATTCAGATTTTTTGAAAATCGATAATGTATTGAAGTGCTGTTAGAATTGAATTATTTATCGGAGTATGAAGTCATATGAGTTAGAGGTTACTAATCAAGGGATACCCGTCATTGGGAAAATAAGAAGTTCAAATAACCAAATAATCACTATCCTTAGTTTATTGTTCCTTTTAAGCTATTGCGATGTATTGGTGAGGTGACATATCAATTAGAGTATCCTCTCAATGTTTCTAACATCTAAGATTTTTTTATTATTTTGAATATCTGGTGATAACTTCACCCTGATTCACATGTAATTTATTGAGGATTTTCTGATATTTATGTTGATGAATGTTTTTCTAGAAAATTGTTGAGATTTAGCATCATTATAATAAGGTGTTGTGTGGGTGTGTTTTTTCATTACTGTTAGTCCTATGGAGGTACTGCAGAATGGAGGAGAGCATATGGGAAAAAGATTCTGATATTTCAGTTAGTATCTAAATCTTATTGGATTTATTTTTTATTTTCTATTTTACCTTTTTTTAATTATATTTAATTACATGTTTTTATTTTCTATCTATTTTTTTGAGTTATTCTTCCTCATGAAATGTGAATTGGTGGGGATGATATCATCTTTGTGAGTTATCTACTCGGGAGTTCTTGCCTAGAGGTGTATAGTTGTTTCATTTTTTGTTTTTTATTCTAATGGATGATAAAATTTTTATTTTACTATAATATAATGACACAAACTTTTATGTCATTTTATATTGTGTGATTTTGTGACTTAGATGTGTTGGGAGGATTTTCAAGGAATGACAGGAGTAATTGAGATAAAAATTCCACTAGGTGAAGTATATATTAATGTGACCACTAAGGTCACGGTGTTATGTGTATGTAGTTTTATATGTGTATTTCTATAGTTCATGGTCGTGTAATAAAATAAAACCCTTATAGTGTGTTGTTTTCTAGGAATAGGTCGAGTTTTCTAAATGTGATATTTCAATAATTGTCCTGGGATCTACGGTGAGGGGCCTTTAATGATCATTTTAAAATGTTTAGGATCACCTGATTTAGGGTAAAAATCAATATATTATGATGTGAATATCTTGATGTTGGTTATTTTTCTTGTGTATCAATTGAGGTTGCAACAAGATGGTATGGCTCATGTAATGACATTACTCTAGTTGGATCTTAGCAGATTATTGGACTATGTTTACGGTGAATGAAATATTAAAATCACTCCCCATACAAATTCATTATGTATGTTTGGAGAATCTATAATTTATATATAGAGAGATTTATATTGTATCTTTACATAATATTTGATGTCATAATGAAATGGTATGGGTCATGGTTTAAAATTTCTCTAGTTCAATCAAATTAGACTCTTCGATAGAGTTTAATGTAAGAACATTTTTTGATATTTAGAACTTGATTTTTTGATATTCTACGGATATATACTTTTCATGTATTGATTAAAAAAATTTATAGTGTGTTTATGGGTTATTTTTATATCAATGATGGATATATGTCCTACAGTCTTGATCATGGATTTTTTTAGACATTTTTAAATCTTTTAGCGTTCACGATTTCTCTAACATCCCCTCAATTTTTCATGAATGGGAATAAATCAGAGGATCATTTTTTGACTATCATGACCCCCTGTAAAACATTTAAATCATTGGATTTGTAAGACTTATAATTCTTCTACCCATGATGAGTTATAACCCTTATTTACTTATAGTTTATTCTATCTTTATTCTCATAAAATGTTGTAGATGTTGATTAATTTTCTTGGATTATCTTGTTACGGGTTGTTGATGGTAATATAAATGTTATATATTATTGAGAATCAAATTATGTGATTCATACATCGATATTATTAATACTCCTCATTGTTTTTTCTCTACAATCATTAATGCATTAGTTGAGGAATGATATTCAATAAATCTGCCTCATTTTATGAGTATTGGGTGGTTTTCATTCTTTTTTATACTTTAGTGGAGTAATATAGTGTGATTTCATAAATATAATGAACTAGGATAATGAAAATTTAAAGGTATGGGGTCATTTTCATGTTTTTACGTACTCTCATGATATTTATATTGAACTTTGATCTACTTTATTGCTACATATAAAAATCATTGATGTTGTTGAGATATATGTGTTCATTTTTAATTTTTATTATTTGAAAAAACATTCATAAAAGTATATTTACCACCATAATCTAATTAACTAGTTGTATGGAATAAATTTATGTTTTAATTGGAAATTTTTTTTACTTGATGTTCAAATAATTACTTTTTAATGTTGAAATGCTTGTTATTGTGGTTGTATTTGTATTATTGGTGTGGGGTTTCCATGAGGTTTGTGTGGTTGGAGCTATATAAGACACCATGGGTTATATAATTGGATATAGTTAATGTAGATTATTGTAAAATTTGGCCTTGTATATCATTCCATTATAAGTGAGAGGGAATGAGTGAATTATTTTTGATGATGACTTCTTTGGTTGATTTCATATCATTTGGTTGTTATACGGTGTTATACAATATAATTAGTAGTGATAAAAATGAATTATTTTCACTAGAATTTTATAATATTATAGATTAAAATGAAACATGAGAGGTTTAAATGAATTTTTAATGACATAAATTTTTTTTATCGATTGGTTTATTATTAAATATATAATTTAATGGATTAATGAATTTAGAATAGTTAGAAAGATAAAAAACTAGATATGCAACAATAGTATTTTTATGTGGTAATTTATGTACATCTATTTTGGATTTTTTTATGATAAGTGGCGTCCAGTAGTGGTGTAATAGTTTCTAGATGTGGTTCTATGTGAATATGTCTAAATTGAAAGGATGGTGGGATTTGGTTGTGTTGTTTGAGTAAAATAGCTAGGTTTGTGTTATATGTGTATATAAAAATACATGAATATTTCATTGTGATTAATATAAATACCACACTTGAGTTGGATACATTACTAACACCCAATGTGCACTGGATTTTATTTTTTTCAATATCCAGGTTAGTGGGGGAATAAATGGATGAAAACTCTATCTTCCTTAATATATCATCCATGTGTACCATGAGTCGTGATGAATCAATGTTTGTATGATTATAGTACCAAAGAATTTATCATCATTGAATAATGTAACAGGTAATAGTGTGATTCTAGGTACATGGTAAGATTGAGGAAACCATGGGTCATTGATGTAGAGGTAAAAGGTGTATTGGTATACCCTACAGTGTATTGGATGAGATCATATTATATGGTGGGGCTCAAGCATGGCGGGAGGAGGAAACAATGTTTATGTAATATATGTTCATGATACCATATTATAGAATATATATTTTGGATTTTTAACACATTATATGTGTTAGAATAAATTGGATGATAAGACTGGTGTGGATATGGGGTGTGGTATAGTTGTGATATAACATCCAGTGTCTTGCAGCATTATTGCATAATAGATTGGGAGCACATGATTCATAATATTAAGGAATGATAGAGGAAAACTATTAGGCAGCTGGTTATAGGGTACCTTATTGTTATATTCATCAATATTATTTTACAAATATTGCATACTATATTTAGTGAGAGCCTTAGTGACTCATGGTGGTTGTTGACATGATAGTTTTTGGTTTATTATTTTCTTCATTGATGAATTGTTTTTCTGCTTCTATGTTTTCCTGAGAGATATTGAGTGAGATCCTACTGAGTTTACATATTATGACTATCCCTATATATATAAAAATTATATTACATGGTTTTAGAGTGAGTTTAGTGAAGAATACGAATGGTACTAGCTTGATCATTATGGTTTTTCAATGAATTACATAAATGTACTCTTTTGGAATTTTTTATATTGGGAATGGTATTTTTATTAAATTATAAATGCATTTTGAGATTATTATAATTCTTGAAAAAAAATTGTTATATTTATTATTTTATTATTTATATACACATGTTATATTTCTGGTTGACGCCTCATGTTGTATATTTTTTACCCTCAGTGCTAGTCTTCTAACAGAGTCCGATTGAATGTGGGCCTTTGGGGGAGTCCCTATAATCTTCTCAAGAAGAAAAGGTGGGGTTATCAATAAGATTATTTTCATTAAAATACTTATATCCAATATTTTTATTAAGTTATATTATGTTGATTGTATTTGTATTCCCGTAAAAACATCTTCTGATAAACCCTATGAAAGTTTCCTACTTTGAACAATTGTAGAACCTAGCCAAATGAATACCACTAGAAAATATGCAAGAGATCCAAGTCATTTAGAAGGTATCACATCACTATTTATATCAGAAGTTAAAATATCACATACCCTAGTCAATGTAAAAAAATTGACCATTAAAATCATTTTTTAATCTCCATGGGAATATATTCTAAAACTGTGAAAATACAATAAATGGTAAACCATAATGATAAAAAAATGGACACAATGAATTAAAATTATTAAAACACGAATAAAAACTACTTATTACTTTTCATTATAATTAGATATATAATTATTAAAAAGATTATGAAAAATTGTAATTGATTATTATGAGCTCACTAATTCTCATAATTGATCCTTTCAATCTAACTAACATATACACTAAGGTCCCTCTCACATATATAGGGATTGTCCTCTAGTTGGATGGTTAAAACTAATCCCATGATATCATGGTAAACTAAACATGATAACATAATAATGGATACCAAAACAGTGTGACAAAACATAATATAACGACAAGACATTGGTCTTTACTATGGATGATATAAACTTTTAATCAATCCAATAACCCTAGTGTGATTATGATATTTTTTTCTTACACTTCATTTCTATATACTCTAGTCACCTATATCTAATAATATAAATTTGGTGAATGAAATTGTAATTAGGAAAATACATAAATCTTATTTTAACAACATCACTCATGAATACTTGTTTTTTGAAAACATTATCAACACTTCAACACTTCAAAAAACTTTCTTTCGTAAAAAATTATCTATGTTCCTCTAAATCCTTTTAGGCGTTCGTGTCCCACTAATGTAATATGTTGACTGATATTTATTAAACTATAACCCTAGTGAAGATATCGACAATATTTTCTATTCCTTCTATATTTTTTATCTATAGTTCCATATCCTTAGGAAATATATAGGTGAAAATGTTTTTAGATCAGTATTACTTGTCCTGTCATCGAAAATTGGATTAAGATCCTTTTGAAGAATACTATAATTATCACAAAAAAGATTCTATCGACTTGAATTCTTCTGAGTTCCCTTAGAAAATACATAAACAAAACCATTTCCTTATGTAATTATTTTGTAATTACACAGAGTGCTTCCTTTTACACAGAGTAACAATACATTAGTGTGGTCACATCCAACTGACCATTGTTAATACATATGTATACCTATGTAATGTTGTTCTATTATAGGTATCTAAATCATCAATGAGGTAATCATCAGTATGTTCTTTCAATGATTATCCATCCCACTAAATATGATTATATATTTTATTCCATTCATGTACCATAGGATCCATTTGAAAACCTATGTGTGTCCCTTTCTCATATTCAATGTGAATTTACTTATAGTTCCCACTACAGCTGAAATATATATTGGTTTGTAAATAATCACATATATCAAAATTTTGGATACTAATTCATTTTTAATCCAATGTATGTAAGAATATGAATATTAAATTTTGGATAGTTCATACAAGGGAAATTTTAAGTTTTCATCCCAAGGACTTGATACTAAAATTCTTTTGAACAACCCTAATCATTTGATTACCCTCTTCATATAGTCCCATTGAGATAACACCATGGTTTTGGATCCTCTATGATATCTCTCTCAATATTCACAACTAATATCTTATTATCCTATTTGATATTACTCATTTTTATTCTCCATGAAAATATCATTCTTCATCATCCCGATTCTTTAATTGTTTTGTCCGGCTAACAATATTTCATGGACATAAATGAGGTGTAAAATGAAATTTCAATCATCCCACAAATTCTCCAAATGAAAAATATCTCGTTTGAACCTTCTAAATTATTATTATGACATAAATTAATCATGATATTAATTATATTGTCTAATTTCATGCATTATCCTATAAATTATTTTCTTTATCATAAAAAATAAATTTGGTTTTCTTATATTTTGGGAAAATCTATCGGTTACCTCATATAAATTAATTCATCAAGATATACATGATGGAAAGTTGTTAATACTATATAATTAAATTATAATTTTATAATGAAATACTATTATACCCACCCCTATGAATGTGTTATTCAAATAAACATTGTTTTTCCTGAAATCCCATTACCGCTAGTCATGATTTGAATCTATTCTTTTAGTTGGCCTCTTTGTTTAAATTGTAAACCCACACACAATTAATTACACAATTTACTTATGGTAATTTAGTCTACTAAAAACTTATATTTGTCATTAATAATTATATTTTTCATATATTTTGATTTTATAAATAAATTATGTTAGCTACCATATATGATACGCAACACCAAGCTTAAACGAACAATTAAATATTGTAATTTAATTTTGGTTGATTAAATCATTTTATTGGAATTGGAAGGTATAAATATTATAAAAAATATTTTTAGATATATATACATTTATAATCAATATGAAATATTTTTTCAATTCTAAATAAATAAGGTCTCCTTTTTTTATTAAATCTATTTTATTCTTCAAAGAAATGTTTTCTTCAAAAAGGTTATTTTTTAATTTTTTTAGAAACTAATAAAATTATTTTCTAGAATTTTTAAAATTTTTATTGTATAAAATTAATATAAATTTTTAAGTGATCATATCAAAATTAATCTTTGGATAATTTTTATATTTTTCAAAATGCATGATATTTCAATAAATAGTGAAAGTAGTTATTTTTATTCAAAATTGTATTATTTTCTATAATTTATAAAGTCTAAATTAATTTTTAAATGAATTAAAATAAACAATATTTATATTATATTATTAATAATCCCATAAGTTTCTCTATACATAATTTTATACATTAATTTGGTATAAATATATTTTTATACATAAAAATGCATTTTTTCTGAAAACGCATTTTTCGTCGCGTTTTTACAGATAATTTTTATATAAATTTGGAAACTTCTATGTATTTAATTTTTCAAGATTTATTCCAATATTTAAATTATTCAGCCATAATTTTTTAAAAATTGTCCTTTTATTTTAAAACATTATGACTAGTAATAGTTTTGATTTTTTATCACGGAAAATGGAAAATCAGGCCATTTAGGTTAGAAATAAAATTATAGGTACTCATAAAGGACCATAGAAATTTACATAATTTTTTTTATGAGTATATATCATCCATAATCATTCAAAAGTATAATATATTTCCATTTTATTATTTTCCCAGGATTTTGATTATTGTGTTATTTTATTTAAGGGGAAGTCAAAAATGGAATTCTCTTTGTTTTTTTCAAAAATATTTTTAGGTATAAATATAGTATATGTTCAGAAGTAAATATTATTTTGAAACAAAAATGGTCAATTTTATTGATAGTAATTTAGTTATAACTTTGATTAATTTACTAATAATCGTAAATTCTTATGAATAAATGACATTGTTATTGTCTAAGGAGTGAAACAAATCAATAAAATTATTTTAAAAATTGTTCGAAAATACTAATTTAGTTTTTATATTGTAAAATGATTTATAATGATATAATTTTCATATTATAGACGTTTTAATATTTTTATTCAAATTCCACCATTTTATTGTAGTGTGAAATGTCAAATCACATGACCTGTTAACAAAATTGACATTAACATTGTTTTATAATAAATATCATTTTATAGAATGGTATAGATTACTGAAAATAATTTATTTTAAAGAGTTATTGGTATATGGTTGAAATATAAATCATGGTTCATTTATGCTCCAATTTTTTTTAATAACTATATTGATCCGTATAGAGTATAAATGTTATTATCATTTTCATTGTCCAAAGTGTTAACCAAGGGTTAAAAGAAAAGGATGAGGGTAAAAATGTGACCCATGATTGTCTAAATTTTATTGGATGATATTAGTTCCCCTAATATACATATTATATTTTAAAATAGTCAGTTTTAGATAAATTTAACATCAATATTAATTTATATTAATTTAGTATTGTATGACATTCTTAGAGTGTCCCTCCTCTCATTTAGTAAAGGGAATCTCTACATCTCATTTTATTACACCTAAAACAAATTTGGTTAAGAAAATAACCACCAAAATAAATTCATTAAATCCTTCTACATAATATATATTCCTTGTTTTGTGCATAATTCCAATCATTGAGTTATTAAGGAGTATGAATGAAATTGAATGAAGAGGTGGTATAATGTTTAACATGATTTTTTTGTAATTAATCTTACAACTATATAAAATATTCTTATACCAGGATTATAATGTAAAAAATTATATCCCATATACTATGATTTTATTATGTTAATTTAATAAAATATATCAATCTCTAATATCCATCAAATGGGAAAGGAATCCATCATTCTAGTGTATGGCAGACTACCATCACACAGAATGATTTAATTAGATTTCCATAAAAACCTTTTAAAGATGGTTATAATTTTCTAATTATGTTTTATATATTATATTATTGACTAATTTATCACTATTATAAGTTAACATATCATTTATTTTCCAAACCTTCCATTCACTGAAGAATGATGGCCTCATTCATGCGTACCTGTGGACTACCACCACCATAAATCGATGTGATTCATTTTTCATCACCAAATCAGATAGATGATTTATTTATATATGAATTTTTTAATAAAAAATTATATTTATTTTATAATTATAATTCTATAAAGTTAAAAAAAATGCATACCTTCTTTTCACAATGATCATTGAAAAATAATGATGATACTGATGTGTGTGTACATCTTAATGTGTCCAAGCTTGAAAAATAGTTATTTTTTCAAATCATATTTCATGAATGTTTTTAGAAGAATAATGTTTTTAAAATGATAATTGTATAATGATTATTACTCTAGATATGACTGAATAATGACCCCCTGAATACATGATGTCCTAAAAAAACCTAACATGGACTTAAAAGATTATTTAATTACATACGTCCTTAAAATAAATGAATTGATTTCCCCACTTTCATGAAAATTATTTACTTTTAATATATGCTTACATTTTATGGAGTATATTTCAAAAAAACTACACTTTAAATATTCTAAGTATTTTTTTGTTTGGAATTTTGATTTTAAGAGTAAAATGGTAATTTTTTTTAGAATTTTTTAGGATATTTTAATGGTATTTAAATTCATGAATTAAAAAATCCTTTATATTAATTATCCCTTATTAGGGATATTCTGTAATGATTCTATATTAATCCATTAAAAATATTTATTGTGATTTTTTAATGATATTTTCATACAACCTTTTTCTTTTTTATGAGTTAATATTGTTAAGAATTGAATAATGGGAGTTTCTATGAGTGTTAAGAAGTGTTTAAATGTCTACGTACATTATTAATGATATTATTATTCAGAATTGTTTATTATTATTTTAATATTTTTTATAGACATATTATGTGTCATAAAAATTTTAACCAATTACTAGTGGTTACATGATAATACAATGATAGGTTGGTCCATGACATACCTCTAATTCATGGGTATGGTAGTCGACTGTATGGATTTTTCATTTGTAAGTGTGATATGGAAAATGATTTAATAAGATACCTATGTTTTCTAAATATTAATTCAATTGGTTTTTATAGTAATATTATGATTTTTCAAGGTATGATAATTACATTTTGTTTAGACAAAAGGTATTTTCTACTTCTTGTGGGTGAAAAGATTTGGGTATTTAAAGATTAATTTGTATAAAACGGATATTACATAGCTAATTATTATTTATTTAAATGAATCCATCCTTTATTAAATCATTATTCTATGTTTCATGATTGATTTCCATGTTATTAGTGGGAATGAATTTCTCTAACGTTATTCTCATTCACTTTTATTATTTAATTATACCCTAATGGTCATCCTAATATCACCGATGATATTCATTTATTAATGATTATATCTACCCTTACTGTACATTTCTGATTACCCTTATTATATTTCATTTTTCTTAGGTTATATAAAATTATGATAATTCATTTGAGTCTAAAAATTCACATATTTGAAGAAATATTTGGTAGATGTGTATGATATATTATTGAACCTGAAAAGATTACTATATTGGTAAATATACTCTCATAAAGTCATGAGTGTTTCTTATTTATTTGTTTTTACCTAATCATATAAAACAATAAACATTAAAGTACCTTTGGTATGCAAGTGAACTTGTATTTCCATTTTATTCTATATGGTTTGGATGAAAACTATTGATCCACATTTTTTAGTATCAAATCCAGAAAAGTAATGTTCATGTTTTTATAATCAGATCTGAGAGTGTGGGTTTGGGGATTTTATTATTGGCATCAGGGTAGGGTTTAGATAATATTAGAGATTTGGATATTTTAATGTGAATATTTATTAAGATTAGTGGATACCATCACAGTTTTAGGAGTTTAATGTTTTTTATTACATCAGGGTATTAAAGATCCATTTTGAGGATTTATTTTATATAATTGTAATGTGTCTTACAATATTATTAGATTTGTTTTAAATGGTTGAGTTTTATAAAACCTATATGTTGAAACTAATGTTTTATTTGAGTAGTCCTGGTTGAATTATCATTGGTAATAATATATGATATTAATTTGGGTTCATGGAAACTCTAGTAATTTTTAGAAATTATTATCATATTTTGGAGATCATATGATTATGTTGTAATCCATTATGAGACATTAATTTTGTCTGGAATAAAATTTTAAAATTATATTTTAAAAATATGTGATCAAATTATTTTGATTTTTTTGATCATAACACAGTGAATAATGTTTTGAAATTATTTACGGATAGTCATTTATGGATTCATTTACTTTGAAATTTTGGTATTACTATGAAATTTTTTAGGATAACATATTATTTATTTATTTCAAAATCTATTCATTGTGTGAATTTTATTACATTGTGATAAATATTTTCATTTTGTTTAATGTTTTAAAAAATGAAATAAATCTTGTTTTTCTAAAATTTGATCAATTAGAAGTTTATTATAGTTCTTCCGGTAGGAAAAAATATTATTGAATAGTCATTTTTAGAAAAAATGTAGAATATATAGAAATTTTTATAAGGATTACATATTATATATCCTAGAAATTTTATTTCATTATATCTTACTCTACATGGTAAAAAAATTCCTCATATATAGGAAATTAATGTTGAATCAAAACATTCATCAACTTAACGTTGTTTTAAATGAATCAATGTTATTTTTCACACCTATTCAGATTATGGTTTGGTGATCATTAACCTTCTCATTATCATTCATTTTCTTGTGATGAATTATCTATATAACTCTATATAATATTTTTCTAATTATGTGTTTTTATTCAATTTTTATTTCATAGCTTCCCACTAATAATATTATATTTGGAAACCTAGAATTTTTTTCATATAAACCAAATGTTTTTCTTTCTTTCTATTTAAGAGGATGTTTTATTAAACCTTTTTGTGTTATGGGATTGAAAATAATGTATTTTGAAAAGAAAAA
This sequence comes from Viscum album, assembly GCA_963277665.1. Taxonomy (NCBI): domain Eukaryota; kingdom Viridiplantae; phylum Streptophyta; class Magnoliopsida; order Santalales; family Viscaceae; genus Viscum; species Viscum album. The sequence continues at coordinate 1,817,980,541 of OY728133.1, read as the reverse complement.
CCCCCCGTTAAATAGCATGAGATATAATTTCAAAGAATAAATTTATTAAATTGTTGTTAATTTTATATTTGGATATTATAAAAGAATGAATTTATGTTCGATAATGTGTACAACACATAACATGGTGCTTAATCAAACATTGATATATTATAACATTAAAATGATAATTATAATATTTCCATTATATAAGAATGAAGGAATAGTATTAAGTGAATTTTTAAATATATATAATGGTCATGAAAAATAATAATGTATTGATGAATTCTCAGGGAATATGCACTAAATTTAGGGTAAAGTCATTTCATTATTAAAAGATTGGTTTTCGTAATAATGTAATTTTATTTATTTTTGTGAGATAATAATATGATTATTTTTTGTCAGATTTAAAATTTTTATTTAAGAAAATATACATCATTTTTAAATCATTATACTAAAATTATCTAATTTTAAAATTTTGAGATTTTTTTTAAAATTAATTTTTCAATGAATAGTTAAAATTAATGATTATTATTGAAAATTCTATTTTTAAGAGTATCTATAAAGTTAAATATTTTAAAACAAATTTAATATAAAATTATTTATATTATAATATTTATAATCAAATTAATATTGTTGGAATCAATTTTGTTATTTTTTTCCATAAAAATATTTTTAAATTTAAAAGATAATTTTTCTTAATAACCATTTTTCGTCACATTTTATGGATTTTTTTAAATAAAATTCATCCACCAATATTATTTTTAATTTTTCAAAATATAGTTAATATTTATTTTTTAGAGGACTATTTTTTCTAAAAACATACTGTTTATTTTTTGACATTATAAATAGTAAACTAAGAAATTTTTGTTATCACTGTTAAAGGAAAATATGATAATTTAGGTTACAAATAAAAAGTTAAAGACTAAAAATGGAAATAAAACATTATTTTATTTTTTTATGATTATATATAATCCATAATCATCAAATAGTATAATGTACTTCATATTATTTCCATTTTGATATGATTCTGATCAACGTATTATGTAATTTATAGAAAATTCAAAATGTGATCCTCCATGTTTTTTAATCTTAGATTTTTTATATAGGGATAAACAATGGATATGATCTGTAATAAATATTATCTTTAATTATGATTTATTTATTTATACCACGGTTATTTATTTAAAATTTTTATTAATATAATATTTATATTTAGTGCTTCTGAATCACAAACACAATGATTGTGAAAATAGTGAAAATGAAATAAAATTATTTTTAAAACCAAAAAGAGAATATTTCAATGCTGATTTATTCTATTTCATTATTTTTTAGGTACACATGACATATTATGGAGGTTTTCATGAATTTTTTAAATACCATTATTGTTTCCATTTTAAAAAGTCAAATAAAATAAATAGTTCTAAAATTGATTAATTTATTTTAAAAAAATAACATTTTAGTAAGTGATTTAAAATTTCTATAAATATAATTTTTACAAGAAAAATAAAATATTGTTTAAAATATTATCTAGGGTCTACATGAGTTACAGTTTTCTTTTTATAGTAACTATATTTACCGTATATAGTAAAATCATTATTATCATTGAAATTGTCCAAAATTCTAACAAATCACTAAGACAAAAATATATAGATAATAATTTAATCAAAAAATATATATATAATAAGTTATGAGAGTAATTAAAATCAACCTAGACTTTTATTATAATATTATCAATTTTGAACAGTTTCGATAAAAAAATTAATATTTACTTAATATTATAAAAAATTCCGCGTGTGCCCATCCACTCTCTTATAATAGTGAATTTTCGTTTGTCATCTCTTCACAGAAAAAAACATTTTTTATTCCAATACCTACCCAAATCCATTAATTCTAACCATTTCTACATTTTAGTTGAATTTTTTAGGGAATAATACCAATCATATGAGAATTAATTTTTAATGAAAATGAGATTTTCCAAAGAAGATATAAATTATTTAACTGATTTTTTTATTTATTTATCCTTACAGATCCATCAAACATTCCTTAACCATTGTTATATAATAACCTAAATATATAATCTATACTATGATGTTATAATGTTAATGCGATTACTGATATCTATCTACATCCTCTATAAAATTAGAATGTAACCCATCATTCATGTGTTCGGAGGACTACCTCATCATGAGCCGATGTAATTCATATTACATCACTGCCACTCAAAAATGGTTATAATTATGGAAATAATGTTTATTCATAATATTAATGTCATATTAATCATTTTAAAATGTAATTATATCATTTAATATCTTACCTATACATTCACTAAAGAATAATAACATTGTTTTTATGTACGTTTGACTACCACCTCTACAAATCAATGTCATTCATTATTCATCATAATCATCCCATGGATGATATATATTTAAATATTACTAAAAAACATATTATTTATTATATAATAATAATTATAGAATAATAATATAATAATGCTTCTCATTATTAAAAATAAATAATTGATTTATTACATAAAATTATAAATAATATATCTCATAAGAATGATATGTTTATTGTATTTTGGAATTAGGTAGACATCATAAATTCTTGTACATGGGATACACCAACATTATTGAAAACATCCTTAGCATTCCTCAAATATTCCATGTTTATTAAAACTACACAGTATTACCTAGGTATATACACAAGAAAGGGGGTAGGTATATGACTAGTAAGGTAATAGTAAAAGAATAGTATAATACATGTCATTAAAAAGGCATATAAATGTGGAATAAGAGAAAAATTCATTATAAGGCATGATTTAGAAAGATAATAATAGCATGGTAAATTTCACCAAAACATAAAAAAATGCATCATAAATATAGTTCAAGGCTAACTACTAGTAATTCATGATCTAAAAAGTCCCATTAAGGAATCAGGTTCACTACCTAACCCAACATGTCAATTAATGAGAATAATCATTTCTCAGTTCATTGAATCACTATATAATTATTGGCACCCATGTCAAAGTAATTTCATTTTAATTCTTAAATTTTCCTCATAGATCATAAATAATTCACTCATTCATTATTATATTTTATTTCATGATTAAATATTGTGTAATACATTCTTTTAATCCCAATTCCAAAATTCATAAGTGTATAATGGTGAGTACCCATGATTTTTAATTGGTATCGTATTCATAACACAATTGTTTTGGCATGAAAAATCACAATGATATTTAAATATCATAACGTCATCAACAAAAATCATAAAATGCGAAGATGATAATGAATGGGGTATCTCATAATTTTGATATAAATTTTATAGTGATGGTGATATGGAATAAAATATCCAATTATAAGGAAATTAAGGTAAAATATATAAGGTAAATAAGATTCTTTAAAAAAGAGGAGACATGAAAAGATCCCTTACTTGGGTGTGTGCCTTAAAATGCTTTTGAGGGGATTCATGAGAGCTCAGGGAACCTTCGTATGACTCTAGAGAGGAGAGGGAAGATTAAGGACGTTTTCAATGGATTTTAGGGGAGGATTAATTTTAAATAGGGTGGATTATATATTAAATCAGTGGGTAATTATTTATCATTTCCTGAACATAGGTTTTGAGATCTATAAAATAAAATAGCAAAATGCACAAACCCTATGATGGTTTTTCCCATGGTTTCTTCTAAATGGGAGTTGTGTCCACTATTTTATATGTTCATCGTATGATCATAATAAAATAATACCCTTTCCTACATGGAGGTGATTCATACTCTTAAAGAAATATTTTTGAAGACTTAAAATATATTAATTATTTTGGAGGATTCATAATGACATTATAATATTGATAAAATAAACATGAAATATCATTATTTTAAATATAAAACATATATTTTGTCATGATAACATTTATAGTATTTATTAAGTCACTTTGGGGTAAATTTTAGGTCTCATTGAATATTTTCAACATCATTCTTCTATCGAAACTTAGTATCCTTCATGTTTTCTTGAGTGGTATTAAACATTTCCACCACTTCTTTGACCATTAAAAGAACTAGTAGTTGTTGTTACCCAACATCATCCCATCATATAGGTATTATTCACCTTTTCCTTTAGATTCATTCAAAGGGATCCATTTGGAATCTTGAGTATAAACTATTATTGTAACAGAACATGACTAGATGAACATGTTGGTCCCATCTCCCTTTCATTTAAATTGATAATTCTCTCAACATGTACTTGGAAGTTAGGATACTCCAGTAATGACCAAGACTCAAACAGCCACCCTAATAGTGCTAAATGGGTCAGATGCTACTACCATAGGCGCACCTCTCTAAATGCCAAAGGCTGCCGACCAGCAGCGAGAGTCTTATAGGTCTAGTGGGGAGGCTATACCCTCTCGGAGGATAATAATAACGGTACTAGTCTGAGTATAATAATGAAAAAAATCCAATAGAAAAAATGACTCAGCAGACTCGAACCAGACCCGTAGAGCAGAAGCACATTCAATATCAAAAAACAGGGGAAGAAATAAATATATACAACAGCAGTGGAAATAATCATAGCATCATGTTGATCACTTGTAACTACTACTGAACAATAAAACATGCATCCAGAGAAGGTCGTACATATCTTATTATAAAATGGGTGAAAATGGCTAACCATCTCTAGCTAAAAAACAAGTAAGCATGCTGATATAGGAAATAAGAATGTTATGGTAAAGCCCAACTAAGAAAGTCCTCAAGGTCATTATCATCTCCATGGAACAGCTAGTACAGCCCAACTCCTGAAGCTGGCCCCATTCCTGCACATAAATCAATAATATCAGCACGCGTCACGAAGGGCCCATGTCGGGTGTGAGATGAAGCTTGTAGGATACCACCCAATGGTTCGTACCTAATATAAGGTTTAAGCTAGCATGCATTTATAAGGAAAGAAGTAAATATAATGATGTACAAATAAACACTAACTCAACTAGTGCTCAGCCGCCACTATGGAGTGTCACCTGCTTTGGCCAAAGCCGGAATCTCTATCATGTAACCGGGAACCATGTGCCCCCTGACACAGCATGTCTGAAGTACCGACATCCCGAAGGCACGTCCGAGAAACAGTAACCCGGAGGAATATCGATGCCTATCCTCAATAAGTAACTGGAGTGACAATGATGTCTACCCTCAAAATAAGTAATCTGATGCACAATGATGTCTGCCCTCAAAATAAAGTATTCGGTGGGACAGCGATGTCAGCCCTCAAATAACGGTGAGCCTCTTCCCCCAACCTGATATCCTTAATATTATCCCCTAAAGGCTCGTCACCACCCACGTGGCTTCCTACTAAAATCACCCTTAAACCAACAGTACCTAAACCACAACTAATGGTGGAATCTACCCTCACAAGTGGTCAAAACCACCTCATTATGAAGTCTCACTATGTGCACACTACTATGAGTTTCTAGGTGAGTGGTAATCACCATAATACAACTCAAGCCACAAAACCTCTGACACCTCATGTCCCTACGACCTTGCCACTCAAGTATGATGGCCTTGCCATCCCAGTAACCACGGCCATGACCAATGTGACAGTCATTATGCCTCAAATCGACGCTCATGATGCCCAATCCCATGGTCATAACCACCCTACATAACCTTTTCCAAGCCAAAATTGTGATCAACATCACTCTACAATATCTAGACCATGACCAACACAACCAAAAGGGTTCCAACATATTCAATTCAGCGATTACGTATATAACACATTTAACAAAACACATAAATAGGCTAAACAAACTAAACAGTTGAATTGCACAGACCCAACAGTTATCAAACAATAGTACTGAGATCTTGAATTCCTCTAACAGTTCATATCGAGGTTTAATAACTAAACTCAATAGTTTAGAACAATATAATTATAATATAACCATTTTGGTATCCCCTGGCCAAAATTCCCCAATGACAACGACCCCTCGTCTGTCCACACTCCAACAAAAATGGTAATAGTGCATACATAAAGGCATCCCATATGTCAAAAAATCAATTCAATATGTCATATAAGATAAAACGGGTCCCGCTCAAAATACATGAAAATGCACTGAAGGCTGCGCCACCCAAATGACCACGAAAACACAAAAAGTTATACGCACCACCTACCTAAGACTTGTACGGTGCTACTCCTCCGTTTACATACTCCAATTAGTTCTAAATGACGGTAGATATAAAAAAATCAAAACCTCCCAAACCCCTTTAACTCGTTCTAGAACAGAAATCAAACAAATCGGATCATGGAAAATTGAGGCCTTACTGAGGGGATTCCAACGGAATAATGGGTGATCGAAACGGAGTTCAGATGAAGATCTGGGAGGGTTTTGAAGTCCCAACCGGCTTGGTTTGTAACGCCCCGACCCCAGAAGCTCAGAGTGGGTGCATTGTTATGTATCATTGGAATAATCATAAAATATTAACTCTATAAAGCCCGATTAGTTTAGTATCCATGGAAGTACTAGATACATTCATAAGGTTTACATTACATAATAAAATGGTAAACTACAACAACATCATTTCCATAGACAACAATGAGATCCCATAGACTATCCATGCAGGTCATTCATAATATACTTCTTCGCATCTTGGAAAAAATAAAACATAGAAAGGGCTGATCTTAGATGCTCAGTAAGGAAAAAAATATAGAAGAAACTTTCATAAATAAGCATAGACATTCAAGGCAATGTATAAGACTAAAAAAAATTCCTTTTTAAACATGAACTTCACCATAATACGAAAAAGATAAAATCAAATAATTCCATTTTCTTTTTCACATGGATATTTTACTACTCGAATAATCACATTCAATATCAATAGCCATTTTCTTAATGATGGAATGCATAATTCCAGACTTTCATAACCACGTAGTCAAGCCCTTATGACAAGAATACAAATAATATTTTGTTAAGGCCTTGTTCCAAGACAGTAGTTTGTCTCTTGAGACATACAGATGAACTGAGGATCTATACTAGGCTCTACCAGTCACTTACTAAGTCCAATGCATTCCTCATATGAAAAGGTTGAAGCATAATCTGAACATTCGTTTTAAAACTAGCACATTAGATGTCAATATTTTAACCACAGACCATGAATGGTGTAAAAACAGCACATCCACATTCAAACATAACTCATTCAGTACAATATGTAATATTTTATTATAATATGTCAACCTCAATAGAGAATAATGAATGATATTTACATAGATGAAAATAATCATCAAAACTTTTTGAGAGAAATATCCCCCTTTTTCTTGAAATCATTTCAATGTCTTACTATTTATCAAGAAGTCATTTAAAATAAAATTTTGAATCAAAGTGTCTCATACAACATTGAAACTTTTAAAATTAATTTTAATTTTAAGACATTAATTCCCACATAAATAAATCCTTAAAATAATTTTTAAAACATGTACATTAATTAGAAAGATTTAGAATAATATATCTTTAAAACATTTTAAAATGATATTGTAGTTAGAGTTCGTACCAAAAATAGAGACACTTGAACACAAATAATTGAAAAAATTAAAACTCTATAATATCATGGGAATAAATGGATACATGATATACTATGTCGAAGTACATTATATACACCATATGAAACTGAATTGGAGTATAACCATAAATAAGTTTTAATGGAATGTAAATTGAGATGAAATCTCTTACAAAGAATGTATCCTTAGGTTAAGGATAAATAAACGACATGATTATGTGTGAAAAATATAAATACACTGAATATTATTGGATTTTAATTGTAAATCAATCATATGACATTCACAAATATTTTGGTAAAAACAACACCAGTGAATTAGATGTTTAACTCAATAAATGGAGATTGAGTTAAAATTACTCTTATCAAGTTCATATCAATGACATGAGAATATATCATTGGAGTGAATATGTGTATCAAATTTATATCCATATAAAGGGGAGTGGAAATTACTACAAAAATAACAATTAGTGATTCTACACATAATAATGGAGTAAAATAATCCATGAAGTATGCGTAAAACTGAATGAGTGGAAATTGAAATTTGAAATTCTCTTACCAATTTTGGTAACATATGAAACATACATCCCATGAAAGATGGATCATAAAATAACGATGTAAATACTCATAAATTAAATTATATTACACAAATAATAAATAATTGGGAATTACATACAATACACAAAAGGAAATACTGGAAATATTATAACGCCCCGACCCTAGTTACCTAGAGCCAGTGCATTATTTTATTACATTGGCACAATTACAAGGAATAATGTTTCAAAGGACTGATCAGTTTAGCAGTCTTGGAAAATATATTACAGACAATAACATTACATTAAAATTTGAAACATAAAACACTGCATAGATAGTTCTTTGAGAATCCAATTTTTTCCTTTAGTTTAACCCTACATTTCAATCATAATACACTTCTTGGAATCTAAGGAAAATAAAACATAAGAAAGGTGTGAGCTCAAATACTCAGTAAGGATAAATAATTTTGTAAAACCTATAAAATTTTAAGGCAAGATGTGTAATAATAACAAAATCCTTTCAAACATGAACTTCAGCATAATTTGGCAAAAATAAAATGAAACATTACCATATAAACATGCACATGTATATTCTACTAGTCGAATAATCACATGTAATAACTAATTTCACAATGAGGGAATGCCTAGTACCGGACATCATTACCACATAGTCAAGGCCTCATGAAAAGACTACAAATAATTTTTTTTTCAGGGCCTTGTTCCAAGACACTAGTTTGCCTCATGAGACCTACCGATGCATCGAGGAGCTATAGCAGGCTCCACCCATCACTTACTAAGTTCATTGCATTCCTCATATGAATAGTTGGAACATAACATAAAAATTTGTATTAAAACTAGCTTACGAAATGTCAATGCATTAACCATAAACCATGAACGGTATAAAAATAGAACATCCATGGTCAAACATATCATAACTCATTCAATACAATATGGAATATTTTATTATAATAAATCAACCTCAATAAAAAATAATATCCAGTAAAGGATTCTGACATAGTTGAAAATGATGAGAAAAACTTTTGGAGAGAAATATACTTTGTGTAAAATCATTTAAAAGTCACACATTTTTAAAATTATTAATTTAAAAGATATTTTTTAATCAAAGTGTCCCATACCACCTTGAATCTTTGTAAAATAATTATCATTTCAAAACATTCATGTCCTTATAAATATATCCTTATAATCATTTTGAAAACATGTACATTAATTAAAAATATTTAGAAATTTAAATATTTTAAACATTTTAAATTCTGATAATGATAAAGAGTACCTTTCAAAAATCATTAAAATACTCATTTTGAAATCATTTTTATGAAAAATGTACATGGATGAGAAAAAATTTCCCAGTAAATATATACACATAAACAATCTCAGATAATAATGATATTGAGGAATTAACCCTTACCTTGCACTTTCCATTAGTAAAGGGTAGGTTTAACCTCCTGTACGAAGATTGTAGTATGTTATTAAAATATAACAGAATCATATTAATATTTATGATATCATACATGATTCAGTCATATCTTTATACTAACCATTTAATAATTATTTCCATTTTAAATTAACATTTCGTGTATTAATTGCTTTCTTTATCGTACATGTTTTAACTTGTTACTCATGATTGTATCACTTAGATCAAGATTTAAATAATTCCATAATATAAAAAATTATTTATATATCATATATATATTTATTATATAAATATGTATAATAGACATATATATATATATATGAAATAAAAAACACCGTTTATGGAGACGGTAGTCCGTACGTACGCATAAACATTGTTTCTGTTTTCATATCATATTGAACTAAAATAAGTGAATAAAATATAAGAAAGTACATATATATATATGTGTGTGTGTATCTCTAGTTGCATTATTATGTCATATATTACAAACATATTAGTAATATATATTTTTATAAAATTTGATAATGTAGAAATGAATCTTATCACGTCGTGGAGACGGTGATCCGTACGTACGCACGAGTGACAATATAATTTCCTTAAAGGTGTGGAATTGGATTGTATATTAATTTTACGGATACATTATCTTGTTATTTACATTATTTATATACATATTACTCATCATTATATCCATGAAAATAACATAGTGTTGAATAACAAATTACACCACAGTGTGGAGACGGTAAGCCGTACGTACGCACTCATGGTGACATTATCATTCATAAGATGGAAAGAATAATGAATATAGCTGTGAAATATTTATAATAATATCACAATATATAGAAGATATTGGAGTTATTATTTTAGAATAGAAATTACTAATAAAGAAGAAGTGTAAGAAGAATGGAACTTGAATGAGGGTGGTGAAATCATTACCTCTTCTTCAGGTTATTCCTTTTGATTTGATCAAAAGGGCTCTATAGGTTGGCTTTATGATCAAAACAAGGCCTCTATGATGAATTTAGGGATGTTTGGAGGATATTTGGGCAGGGTTTGGCTGAGCCAAATGTCTAAGAATGTGTGAATTAGAGTGAAGGGTGGGTGCCCTTTTATAAGAGGGGTGAGGGGCACCTTATGAAAAATGTAAAATATTATTTTATAATAAAATTATATTCAGTTTATAATGGCTCCAAAATTTATTATTTAAAGAATAAGTTAGGTATGGGTCCAGAACCACTCAACCAATTGTTTTTAGACAAGTTTAGGTTACCATTTTCACCTTATCCTTCATATTTAACTGTATGTAAATAGTTTAACTCTTACCGTGTATTCTTGTATTCTTAGTCTATATGGTTAATAAACATACTATAAACATCCAAGATAACCTAAAGTGTATCATTAATGAAATATGTACAATTATTTAATCCCTTTGTCCGATCCTTACATTTTTAGGAATATTATATCAACCAATAATATAGTATTTGTTTTAAATATTAATTTATGTGAATTCAGATACTATTTGTATTTTGTTTTTGTGAAAGTCATCACAACTTGATAACTTCAAAAACGATACATTATATCATTCCTATAATGTCATATTATTATAGAAAATTCGTGGATTACATAAAAACGTTGAAATTATATTTATTGAAATATTTAGAATACCATTTATTTAATTCTTTTATGAATAAGGTAATTACTGCATCATCATTGTGTCATAAATAAATTTATCTATTTAATGCCAAAAAATTATAAATAAAATAGTAAAATGTAGGAATATTATTAGGATTCTAATGAATATTTATAAATTAATTTATCTTATGAATAACCCTATATTAAAAATGTTTTAGTTATTAAATATTGATTTTAACTCTTTTAAATCTTCTTTGAATTAAATAATAATAAATGTCCTAATCTAATCCAAGTGGACCAAAAGGGTAATATTTTATTCCTAATGTTGTTTTTGGTCGAATTAAAATAATTTAATATAAATAGGACATGGTTTATAGTAATAATAATACCATTCTTACCCTTAATTACCCTATTTACTTTTAACTATGGTAAATAAAAGAAAAAAGTTACTATTAACCGAAAATTATTTTTATCTTATTGAACCAGATTTTACTCCATGATATTAACCGTGTCTCTCAGATTTTCTAAATTCAACTCACAGAAGCGGTAAATTTATGTTTTATATATATATTCAAATGCCACTAGGAGGTGGGTAAAAGATGGTGAAAAGTTCAATAAAAAAATTATATCTAAAATTATTATAAACTAACTCCAATGAATTAAATTGAACTTATATATGTATTTTGTATCTATTTTGACCAAAAATAAATTTAAATAAAAAAATAATTATTTAAATAAAAATTCATTTTTAAACAATAACTCAGTGTTTTTTCACTATTCATCAAAAATTGAATGTTTTAGAAAAATAGTAAAAAATTTCCCTAGGCTAATTTCGGTATTCCAAATCCAAAAATAAATTCTATTTTACCAAATTCAAAACATATAAGTTTAATTTATTAATTTAAAATTAATTCCCATTGTCAAAACCAAAAGGTGTATTTTTAAAAAACAATATCTATAAAAAGATTGACACTTCTTTATGTCTAATCAAAAAGTGAAATTACTTAAAATAACCAGCATTGGATTAAATGATAAAAATATAATCTATTTATTCATCGAATCCATTAAAATTTATAATTTAACACTATAAATTGTTTTGATTAAATATGTTGTTTTCAGTTAAAATATAGTATTTTCACTATTCACCCAAATATGAAAGTTTTCAGAAAAATGCCAAAACTTTATTGAAACTAAATTATTATGTCTCGATTATAAAGAAGAATTTTATTTTGTCAAATATAATATATAAAATATTCAAATATTTTATTAAAAAGGGGTTCACTATTAAAACTCTGTAAAAGAGAATTTTTTGAAAAATACTTCTTTTAACTGAAAAATGAATTAGTTCTTACATTATGATTAAGAAACTCAGAATATGGATTCTAAAATTATATAGATTATATATAGTTCAAAATTTAGGTAACACTATTCATAACCACTTTTGAACGGCAACTTTGGTACGTTGTGGTGCGCTTGAACTTGGTGTTGTGTTTAGTGAAAGTTATTGAATTATTTTGATGAAATAGCATAATTTGAAATCTTTCGGTGTTACAAATATGGCATGAATCTCACGGAAATAAGAAGTTAGATAAAAACCCTTACTTCGTTGTAATCAATCGAGTCGTATGGCCAAAAGTTAATAAAAACCAAATATATCACAGAATACCATGAATATAAAGGGAATCATGATCATATATATATCTAATGATAGTACAGAATACACCACATTTAATAAATAAGTAGTGAACAATGGAAATCTCACGGTATTAAAAGTGACATAAGAGACCCCTTACATTGCACTTTCCTTTGGTCGAGGGTACATTTAACCATTTATATAATTACCACTGTATGTTATTAGATTATACCAGAACCATATTCATATTTATTATATGATACATTATTCATTTAAAACTTTATACTACCCATATAATAATGATTTTCATGTTAAATTATCATTTCGGATAATAATATCTTTCATTATCATTCATATTTTAACATGTTATTATGGATTTTATCATTTAGTTCATGTTTTAAATAATTCCATAATTTAAACCTTGGTTTATAAATCATTCATATTACTAATATACATATTTATAATAGATACATATATAAAATGGAAAACAACGTTTATGGAGACGGTAGGCTGTACGTGTGAAAAAATGATGTTTCTGTTTCCATATAATATTGAAAGGAAGTAAGTGAATAATATATATGTAAGTACATAAATACATATATATATATATATATATCTCCAGTATTATTATTATGACATATGTTACATACTTATTGTATATATTTATAATTGTCGATGAATGGTAAACTTAGAAATGAATCTCATCGCGTCGTGTAGATGGCAATCTGTACGTACGAACGACCGACAATATCATTTACTTAAAGGTGTTGAATTGGATGGTATATTAATTTTACAGAGACATTAGAATGTTAAATTCATTATTTATATACATATTACTCATTATTATATCCATCCAATTAAGATAGTATTGAATAACAAATTACACCACGGCGTGGAGATGGTAAGTCGTACGTACGCACACATGGTGACATTATCATTCATAGGATGGATAAAATAATGAATACGGTAGTTACATAATTATAATATAATCAAAATATAAATAAGGTACCGGGTTTATGATTTTGGTGTGGTAATAACAATGAAATAGTAAGTGGAAGAAGAAAATAACATGAAAGTGGGTGATGAAATCATTGTCTCTTCTTCGGGTTCTTCCTATTGATTTGATCAAATTGGCTCTATAGGTTGGCTTTCTGATCAATATAAGGCATCTAGGATTAAGTTAGAATATTTGGGAGGATATTTGTGAAGGAGTTGGCTGAGCCAAATGGATTTGGAGGTGTGAATCTGAGAGAAGAGGAATTTCCCTTTTATAATTGGGGTGAGGGGCACCGTAGAAAAAACATAAAATATTATTTTATAATAATATTATTTTAGGTTTCTAATGGCTCCAACATGTATTATTTGAAGTCTGAGATGGGTATGGGTCACCAAACACTCAACCATTATGTCTTATACTGTTTTGGGTCACTATATTAACCTTATCATTTATATTCAACTCTTAGTAAAATATTTGGAAATTTACCATGTCTCTTTGTATTTTTATATTATATGGTTAATAAACATACTATATATTCCTACAGAACCCCAAGTGGTTCACTAATTATACACTTATCATTACATAAGTCTTTTGGCCTAACCATATATTTTTGAGAATAGAATATCAATTAATAATATAATATTTTTTCAAAAACACTTTTATGTCAATTTTGACACTATTTTCTATTTTGTTTTTGCTAAATTCATAACACCATTATTACTTCTAAAACAATTCATCTAACCAACCCTAATATGTCATATTAACCTAGATAATTTGTTTAATTCATAAAATGTCTCAAATTACATTTATTTGGTTATTTATAATATCAATTATTTTAATCACTCATTAATACGGTAATTATTGCATCATCATTGTGTCATTAATAAATTTTATAATTTAATTTATAAATAATATAAAATAAATACCTTTATGTAGAAACTCTTTTTATATTTCTAATAAAAATTTATATTCAAATTTAACTTCTGTGTAACACTATATTAAAATTGGTTTAGTTATTAAACATTGAATTTAACACTTTTAAATTTTCATTGAATTAAATAATAATAAATGACCTAATCGAATCCATGTTGACCTAAAGGATCATATTTTATTTCTGAGGATGTTTTTGGTCAAATTAAACTTATCTAATAGAATTATTATATGTGTTAGGGTAATAATAAAATCATTTTTACCCTTAATTACCCTATTTACTTTGAACCGTAGTAAATAATTGTCAATAGTTACTATTCACCAAAAACAATTCATCATATTGAACCACATTTTACATACTGATATCAACCATGACTCTCAGATTTTTTAAATTCAATTCACAAAAGTGGTTAAATTCATATTTATTCAAATTTTCAAATGCTCCTAGTATGTGGGAAAAATATGGTTACAAGTTCAATAAAATTTTATATATCTAAAATTAATAAAAACTAACTCTAATGAATTACATTGAACTTATATAGGTATTATATATCTATTTTGACCTAAAATAAATTTAAATAAAATTAATAATTATTTAAATAAAAATTTGGTTTTAAACTATAAATTAGATTTTTTACTATTCTACAAAAATTGAAAGCAATCAGTAAAATACAGAAAAAATTCACCCTAAGAAAATTTTGATATTGCGAATCCAAAAATGAAATCCATTATGAAAGTTAAAATTTATAAATTTTCAAAAAGTGGGTATTACTATTCATAACTGCTAGTTTGATTGTTCACGGTGTATTAAAATCTCAAAGTTGCATACAATGCAAGCTATTACAGTATTCAAAGGGAAACGTATCGTGGAAGCATGGGGTGTTACATTCTTCCCCCCTTTTTGAAGTTGCGTCCTCACAATTTTTAAATTTGGGATTGGGGACATAATTGAAAGTCCCACATCATAAATTGAGTCAATAAAATTGTCACTTTAAAATAAATAAATAGAAGTAAAAAGGTCACCTGAGAAAACCCGTACTAGGATTCCATGTAAGAAAACATGGATATGGAAGATAAACTAAGTGTCATGTTTTGATATAGAGGGATAGAAAACATGATCGGGAGAAAGTTAACAACAAGAAAACCAGAAGCTTATGATGGGACAAATGGTCATTAGTTTCCCAGTAGAAAATGTAAAAGGACAACATTATTTTTATGTCACATTTCATAAAGATGAGGAATTTATTTATGATATTGACTAAAATCATAAAGAGATAAACTTATTTTTCAAGTTGAGTTTCATTCTTTAATAAATTTCTACCACTAACACATTTTTTTAAATGGTGAGTATTAAAGATGACTTGGTCACACCGAAAGAGCTAGAATCAACTTCTATAGAATCACATGATGCACAAAGGATAAACTATATATTTACCTTTTCCTTGGAGATTAATGAAAACCAAAATGCCTAGTACAAGATCAGATGATCCCCCAAAAATGATATTCCTTTAGAAAAACAAACACTAATCTTAATTTCTAAAATTAAACCAACAATACCCCAAAGATAAATAAATAACATTCTCTAATAAATTATCCTTAAAATCATTCAATATAATCCAAAATAATATTGAAACCCAAAACATAGATAAATTTGGTTATGTAGTCTTCCACGTTACATTGTATCTCTAAATGATATGGACTACTCTTAAAGTCACAAACATAAAATTAGTTAACCTAATCACATATTCTATACTATAGGTTTATCATTTCCATCAATAATCCCAATCACTATAAATCCACAATAAAAACATAGATAAAAATCTACCATTACTACTCAAATGAAATTTCATATGATTCTATTTTTTATAGGCATATAGTGTTCCCAACAGAGCGAACGTCTTCCAAAATATCATTTATCACTTAATCGTCAAATCATTTTAATATACTAAGGGTAATAATTTGATAAGACATAACATCCCAAATCAACTTATTATTGATCAATAAACTTATTTAACAAAAAATAATTAGTCACACTAACCAAGGACATCACGTAGTCCAGTGGTTGGTGATAAATCCCAATTCTACTCTGGTTGTGGGTTTGATTCCCATAGCTTTGTCTGACGTGATGGGTTGTCACACGGTCTTCGTTTTGTACTTTTTAAAAAACTATATGTTATAACATTACCAAAATGAGATAAATTCATTAAAATAACCATAACATAATAAAACCACAAATGTTATCTCATACCTTTCATTTTCATCCCAAAATATAATAACTTGTAATTTCTTCAAACCCAATGATAATATAAAACCAAATGCTTATTTATAACTATATCCACAAGAGAAAAGATAATTCTTCCTCAAATATCATTTTCACATGGCAATCTACATGGTTACAAATAAAATATAAAATTATTCCAAAGTAATCCCATCAACAAGGAGCACTAATACTTTTAGACATTTCTCCATCCATTTATTTCAACATAGAGTCTTTGTTGGCCATGAAAATATCCTATAGGATAGGGCATTCACTTTTGTAATGGCCAGGTCCCCTACATTTATGAAAAATAAATGTAAATTGATTCTTGGGACTATTTTTATTTTCTTCCATAATACTCTACATTTTTCCTCAGTAATTCATTACATTATGTCCTTCTATCCCACACGTCAAGAATTTCTTGGTTCCATTGAAACACTTTCCTGGGTGTCTCCTTGTACATATCATGTATGATGGAAATTGAGGATTATTTTCTCCATGGTATCCACTACTGGATCTCTTATCATTCATCACCTATCTCTTCTTTGTTGAGTCTGGGAGTTGTCTAATATATGTGTTGTTGATCATATTTTTTCAAAAAATATTTGGCATGAACACTATATCTTTTGTGCCTATCAACATTCCATTTTGTTTCTCATTTATACCACCATTCCCACCTTGTACATCATGATCAAAGTTACTATGACTTCCTCGGAATCCATCCATTGACTAAAACCAGAAAGCATTGTGTGAGTGACAGTACTCATAAAATCATTTAGTGAATATCATGACACCATATTTTCAATTTGAAACACATTAGGATTAACCAAGGTCATTTATTCTAATATTGTATTAAAATCCTTCAAATATGTTTGTATAGAAAAAGTAAATTATCCCATGAATATCCCCCAGGAGTGTCGTAACCAAGAGTGTTGTAAGGCCCGTTGTCGTGCACCAGTTCCCATTTGAGTCTAGCTCAAAGCGGTGTTTTCGAGTTTTACCCCTCGGTACATTTGTTCCCAAGACGCCTCTACCTACTCATATCCAAAAAGAGATGCATTTCTTGGAAAACTCACAAAAACTCTACAATTACAAAATTTTAGGAAGTTATTCTATACTAATCCCCAAATTATATCTTAGGGCAATGTGTTCTAATCAGAGTTTACCAAAATCTAGTTTCCAATGTTTTCACTAAACTTCCTATGATACCAACTATAACGCCCCGACCACAGAAGCCCAGAGTTGATGCATTATTACGTATCATTGGCATTAGCAAAAAAATAAAGTCTCAAAAGACTGATTAGTTTGGTATACTTGGAAGTACTAGTTAAATTCATAAGGTTTTCATTACATCATAAAATGGAAAGGTAAAACAACATTTTTTCCATAGAAAACATAAAGATCCCATAGACTATCCCTACAGGCCTGTCATAATATACTTTTTTGCATCCTGAGAAAAATAAAACATAGAAAGGGGCGAGCTCAGATGTTCAGTATGGATAACAATAAAGTGGAAACTTTCATAAATAAGCTTAAATATTCAAGGAAATGTATAAGACTAAAACAAAATCCTTTTAAACATGAACTTTAGCATAATATGGAAAAGAAGAAATTAAATAATTTCTTTTACTTATTCATACGAAGATTCTACTAGTCAAATAGTCCCATGTAATATCAATAGCCATTTACATAATGATTGAATGCATAATTCCAAACTTTCATAACAATATATTCAAGGACTTGTGCCATGACTACAAATATGATTTGGTCAAGGCCTTGTTCCAAGACACTAGTTTGTCTCATGAGACCTAACAATGAATCGAGGAGTTATAGTTGGCTCCACCCGTCACTTACTAAGTCCAATTTATTCCTAATATGAAAAGGTTGAAAAATAATCTGTACATTCGTATTAAAACTAGCAAACGGAATGTCAATATTTTAACCACAAACATTGAATGGTATAGAAATAGAACATACACAGTCAAACAAAATTCATTCAGAAAAATTTAGAAGATTTTTTTAATAATAGGTCAACATTAATAGATAATAATGAATGATATTGACATAGATTAAAATAATCATCAAAACTATTTGAGAGAAATATAACCATTTTTCTTGAAAACATATGAAAGTCTCAATATTTATCTAAAGCCATTTAAAATAGATTTTTGAATCAAAGGGTCTCATACCACATTGAATATTTTAAAAGGAATTTTAATTTTAAAACTTTAATGTCCACATAAATAAATCCTTAAAACCATTATTGAAACATGAACATTAATGAGAAAGATTTAGAATAACAAATCATTAAAACATTTTAAAATGATATTTTAGTTAGAGTTCCTATCCAAAAGAGAGACACTTAAATAAAAATAATTGAGGTAATTTAAACTCAATAATATCATGGAAATAATGGGATTCATGGTATACTATGGAATAGTACATTATATACACCAAATAAAAATGAATTGGCGTGTAACAAAAAAATAAGTCTCAGTGGAATGTAAATTGAGATAAAATCTCTTATAAAGATTGTATCCTTAGGTTAAGGACAAATCAAAGACATAAATATGTGTGAAAAATATAAATAAACTCAAAATTATTGGATATTCAGTGTAAATAAATCATTGTACATTGACACATATTCTTGTAAAAACAACACCAATGAATTTGATGTTTTACTCAGTAATGGAGATTGTGTTTAAATTACTCTTATCAAGTTCATATCGATGACTTGATAATTTAGTAATGTGGTGATTATGTGTATCAAAATAATATCCATATTAATGGGATTGGAAATTAATTCACAAATAATATATAGTTATTCCACACATAATCATTGAGTAAAATAATTAATGATGTATGCGTAAAGTCGAATGTGTGGAAATTGAAATTTGAAATTCCCTTAACAATTTGGTAACCTACAAAACATACATCCCATGAAATATGGATCATAAAATGAATATGTAAATAATCATAAATTAAATTATATTACACAAATAATACAATAATTGTTCCTTACATACACCACACAAAAGAAAATAGTGGCAATATGGCAAGAATCTCACAGAAATAAGAACTGAGATGAAAACAATATGTTGTATTCAATTGAGTCGTATGGTCAAAAGTTAATAAAAAAAATATTAATCACATAATAACATAAATATAGATATAATAAAGATAATATATATATCAAATTATAGTACACAATACACCACATTTAATATATAAGTGGTGAACAATGGAAGTCTCACGGAATTAAAGATGAGACAAGAAACTGTTTACCTTGCACTTTCCTTTGGTCGAGGGTACGTTTAACCTCCTGTATAATGACCATTATATGTTATTAGATTATATCATAACCATTTTTATATTTATTATATCATACATGATTCATTTATGACTTTATATTACCCATTTAATAATGATATTCATTTTAAATTAACATTTCAGGTAATAATCTATTTCTTTATCGTACATGTTTTAACTTGTTATTATTAATCGTATCATTTAGATCATGATTAAAATTATTAAATAATATAAAACTTGATTTATAAATCATAAATATAATGAATATAAATATTTATAATAGATATATATATGAAATGCAAAACCCCATTTATGGAGACGGTATGTCATACGTACGCATAAACGTTGTTTCTGTTTTCATATCGTATTGAATGGAAGTAAGTGAATAAGATATATGTATGTACATAAATACACACACACACATATATATATATATATCCGGTAGTATTATTATGTCATATATTACATACAAATTATATATTTTTTTAATAATTGATGAATGGTGATCTTGTAAATGAATTTCATCGCGTCATGGGGACGGTAATACATACGTACGCACAAGCGACAATATCATTTCCCTAAAGGTTTGGAATTGGATGTTATATTAATTTTACAGATATATTAGAATGTAATTTTCATTATTTATAAATGTATTACTCATCATTATATCCATCCAAATAAGATAGTGTTGAATAACAAATTACACCCTGACGTAGAGATGGTAAGTTGTACATATGCATGCATGGTGACATTATCATTCATAAGATGGATAAAATAATTAATACGTTTGTGACATATTTATAATATCATCACAGTATAAATAATTTACTAGAGTTATTGTTTTGGTATAGTAATAACAAATAATGAGTAAGTAGACGAAGAGAAGAACATGAAAGAAGGTGGTAAAATCATTACCTCTTCTTCGGGTTCTTTCTTTTGATTTGATCAAAAAGTCTCCTCATGTTGTCTTTGTGATCAAAATAAGGACTCTAGGATGAAGTGATTATAGTTGGGAGCGTATTTGGGTAGGTTTTGTCCGAACCAAATTGCTTTGGTGGTGTGAATTTGAGAGAAGGAGAAGTTCACTTTTATAAGAGGGGTGATGGGGACCTTAAGAAAAACTAAAATTATTATTTTATAATAATATCATTTTAGGATTCTAATTGCCCAAAATTTAATATTTAAATTATAAGGTGGGTATGGGTCCAACACCACTCAACCAAAAGGTTTTAGATAGTTTTGGGTCACTATATTAACCTTATCTTTTATATTTAAATCTTAGTTAAATAGTTTGACATTTACCATGTCTTTTTGTATTTTTATATTATATGGTTAATAAACATTCTATATACATCCAAGAGATCCCCAAGTAATTCATTAATGATAAAACTATCATTAAATAAGTCTTTTTCCAATCCTTATATTTTTAGGAATAAAACATCAATTAATAATATAATATATTTTTAAAAAACACATTTATGTCAATTTTGACACTATTTGTTATTTTGTTCTATATAAATTCATTGCAGAATTATTACTTCAAAAAAATCATCTAAACAACCCAAATATGTAATATTAACCTATAAAATTATTGGAATTTATAAAAAGTCTGAAATTACATTTATTTGGTTGTTTATAATATCAATTATTTTAACATTTCATTAATACAGTAATTACTACATCATCATTATGTCATAAATAAATTTAATTATTTTATGTCTAAACAATATAAATAAAATTTTTATTATGTATAAAATATTTTTATATTTCTAATGAATATTTATAGGAGAATTTATCTTATGGGTAACCCTATATTAAAATTGGTTTATTTATTAAACATTGAATTTAACACTTTTAACTCTTCTTTGAATTAAATAATAATAAATGTCCTAATATAATTCAAGTGGACCTAAAGGATAATATTTCATTTATGAGGTTGTTTTTGTTTGAATTACACTTATTAAATAGAATTTGGACATGTGTTAGGGTAATAATAGTTTCATTTTTACCCTTAATTACCCTATTTACTTTTATCTGTGGTAAATAAATGTCAAAAGATACTATTTCCCAAAAAATATTTTTATCTTATTGAACCACATTTTACTTTCTAATATCAACTGTGTCTCTCAGAATTTTGAAATTCAATTCACATAAGCGGTAAAATTATGTTTTATTCAAATTTTCAAATGCTCCTAGGAAGTGGGTTAAAAACGGCTAAAAGTTCAATAAAATTTTTATATATCTAAAATTATTATAAACTGACACCAATAAATTACATTAAACCTATATATGTATTCTGTATCTATATTGACCTAAAATAAATATAAATAAAATAAATAATTATTTAAATAAATATTCAGTTTTAAACTATAACTCAGTGTTTTACACTATTCATCAAAAATTGAATGTTTTCTGAAAAATAACAAAAATTCACCATATGCTAATTTTGATATTTCAAATCCAAAAAAAAGTCCATTTTGAAAGATAAAATTTATAAAAATTTAAAAGGTTGGTATTACTATTCATTACAACTAGTTTGATTGGTCGCAGTGTGCTAGAATCTCGAAGGTGCGTACAATGTTATATATTACATTATTCAAATGGAAACATACCATGGAAGCATGGTGTGTTTCATGGTTTGTGAAACCCAGTGAAAAAATTGAGTTCTTCCTCAAAAATGAGGCTACAACCCATTTTTTTGGGAAAAAAAGTACATGGTGTGTACTTCATGACTACATGCCGTGTATATCATTTAACTGTTCATATGGTGAATGGAATTCTGCCGAAATACTTTCCAGAACCTACCGACATGTGTACACAACGTGTACCTGGGGTTACACGACATGTACTTAGTTTTTCTTTGCTTCCTCTCCGACTTACACACATTCCATGTATATCCCTCATACACAGCCAGACTACATAGCGTGTCTAAGAAGGATACGGTGTGTACTTGGTTAATGATTCTACCTGGACAACATGCCTACACGCCATGTATATCCCTCATACACAGCCACGGGTACCATTCATGTCTATAACTACTCATAATGTAGTTAGAAATTTCTACATTGTCATCACACGACATGTACTCGGCGAGTCCACGACCGACACTCGCCCAGCCTATACACGGCGTGTACATAAAAGTACATGGCATGTAATCTGGAAATTTCCAGAAACTACCCAAATTCTCTACTTTTCTCAGGGAAAAGTCAAAAATTCAAAAATGGATGGTAAATTGATCCATTCTAAAAACCCATGTTCTTACAATGTCCCCACCTTACTATAGCTCATCCCTAAGCTATCAAACAAAACCTGGATATGGCACTAAACATACCACCCCGATCAAAGTAACCCAGTGTTCCCCGGTCTCAATGGTCCTGGCTAAAATCCTCAAGGGGCTCCCCACCGTAGGAATCGCCTAAATCAGTCTCATTGCGACAAAACTCAAAGAAAATAATCTTCACTAACCTGTTTTCCATACGCATAGTCCCTTCCATGATGCATTGTAACCCCTGCACCACATTGGTTCTCCTATGTCGTCTTCACACCCAATGTATCCTGAACCACATCGTTGTCCGCCTCCACGAGGTCTTACATCCCATGGACACTCAAAAACAAACCTTGTGCCTAGCACCTAATGTATCCTGCATCCTCAATACCCTGATGCTACACATCTCATACATATATATAAATATATCAAGCACCCGATATGGTGTCAATCCCACTGACTAGAATCTATACATTCCACATAGTTCTTTTGCATCACGTGCAATCAAAACGGACACACCTCTATAAGTAATGCCAAAAAGGAAACATGGAAATCACTGCCATGCCCATGGTGTACCTCTAACCATCGTCGTCTCACTATCTCGCTCAGCCTACGGAATCTCCACGGCATGCACCTAGCCTAAAGCATGGCTGCCTAATACCTGACCTCCCTACGGTGCTACTCCAGCCACTGGACACTAACCCCTTAGCCGGATCCCATGGTCTATGTCACTTCCTCCACATGCAGCAGAACCTAAGATACCCTCTCCTGGTACCAAACCTAAAACAAATCCATATGCCACCATCTGTTCTGGTCCATGCCTGCCAGCCATCTAAGAAGGCTGTCTGCAAAAACACTTCAAGGTGCCTGACATGTCCACATGCCCGACACTACTTTGGAGGCCTATCACACTGGTTCCAAACATTCCTTGGTTGTCCACACTGAAAGAAAACTACTAAATAACATCTATGAGGTTGTCTAGTTGAGTCATTGGCCTGAATTCCCTGTTGAAACTCATCACGTCCTCGCTTCCTGTTGTCTGAACACTCACCTGAAGCTGCCGTTTGGACAACCTGAGGCATACCCTCTGGTTTCCATCCATTATGAGCACCTGATTGAACACCTATGAAATAGAACCTAGCTAGAAGATATTCACGTAGATCCAAATGGCGTGCCATAATCCATCCTCAAAGCACCTCTCCCTATTCATGTCATCGTTTATCATACTAGGTGCAAAGCGAGATAGCACAGTGAATGTAGCTGGATAGTCCATAACGAAAATGTATCCTAGCTGAAGACTGATGAACTCCTGAGCCCTCTCTACTCGTAGTGTCCCTGGGTAGATGTTCTTAAGAAACCAGTCTTCAAAGTCCTTCCCTGTCAGTACCTCGTTCCTGCGATCCTGAACCTGTATATCCCAGCAACGCTTTGCCGGTCCTCGCAGCATGTAAGTCACTAGATTGACCCTCCACCATGGAGGTGTCTCAAGCTTCTTGAAGATCATCTGCATTCTATCTAACTAGTTCTCATCCTCCTACGTACCACCCTCACCCTGAAAAAGTGGCGGGTTCTATGACTAGAACTCCCACATCAGATATTCCATAGATGGATCTGAACCCTACGTGCCTCTATTGATCCCTTGAATGACATTTACCTGTATCGGTCAGAGATACTCATTGAGCCATGCCCCGAACGCCGCAAATCCGACTGTTGTCCTGCCTGCATTGGATCCTAAACATGTTCCTGTCCCTGAGCATGTACATGTGGCTTGTGCTCTGCTTGTACAGAATCCTAAACCTGGTCCTACACCTGCAGCACTGTATCCTCACGTTCTTGATGCTCCATCAAGACATATATGAGGAACCCACTGAAGACCATAAATGGTGAGACAACCCATATATATATATAACAATATATCTTCAGCACAGATAAGAAAGTCATAAAAGGTAGCACACGACTACCACCCTTACTCTCCCCCACTGAAACCATTCCCCACGGTATCTCGGCCTCATGGCCTCCTAACCCACCCCTAACTGATCCATGTATCAAAAGTACATCGGTCCTTGCCCATCCTAACATTTAACGTTGCCTCAAACTGAGTACCGAGTCACCCAATCCTAGTGATCAAAATCACCTGAACCAACAGTACCTGCCTGCTCGTACAAGAGCCTGACCCAAATACCATTTCACATGCAATTAAACAAAAATATAAAGCATGTCATACACATTTATACAAACAAGAAATTATATCAGGAATTTCACATATTCACATTTCAGAGCATACAAAGCATGGAATATTAATTTATTTAAATGAAATTATCACTTCAAAAATCATATGTGTAGTTATGAAATTGAAATACCCTAAAAATGTGTCTATCAAAGGCCAAGAAAACAAGACTTGCCATACTGGGCCAAGGTCCAATTCTCCCTTACCGCACGGGGTCAAGGCTCACACACCACAATCATTAACATCACAAACCAAGTGATCCACCAATGTGGAAATCATATAAGATGTAATCTGAACAAAAAGAAAATAGCAAATCCCACCCATGGTAACTTGGACCATCCCTCGTACCTAGGGCTGCAGCCCAACTAGAAACCTAGTTCCAATAACAACCTATCTCTAATTTACCATATCCCAAATAGTAAATCACGAAAAAATAAAAGAGAAGCCTCAATATCATTGGTATCTAGTAAAATGATACTACTAAATACCTGTCAAAAATTCCTCTGATACCACTTTGTAATGACCTGGACCCAAACTTCCACCCAAATAGTGCTAAACAGGTTGGGTGCTACTACCTTAGGCAAAACTCCCTGAACACCAAATGATGAAGACTAGTAGGGAGGTCCTTAAAGGTATTGTGTGGAGGATATACCCTCTCAGAGGATAATAATAATGGTACTGTTTTGAGTATAATAATAACAATAAATTCAGCGGAATAAATGACTCAAAAGACTCGAACCAAACCAACAGAGCAGAATCACATTCAATATCAATAAACATTGAAAGTAATAAATATAAACAAAAACGGCGGAAATAGACATAGCAGCATTCTCTTCACTTGTAACTACTAAGAAAAAATAAAACATGCATCCAAAGCAGGTCATACATATCTGAATATAAAAAGTGTGCCAATGGCTAAACATATGTTGCTACAAAACAAGAAAGCACGCTGATATAGGAAATAAGAAAGACAAGGTAAACCCTAGCTAGGCAAGACCTCAAGGTATATACCATCTCCATACAATATCTAATACATCCTAGCTCTTGATGTTGGCCCCTTTCCTGCACGTAAATCCATAAAGTCTCCACGCATCCCAAAGGGACCATGCAGAGTGTGAGATGAAGCTTAGTAGGATACCACCCAATGGTGCGTACCTAATATAACTGTATAGATAGACATGAATTTATAAGGAAAGTAGTATAAATAATTATGTACAAATAAACCCTAACTCCACTAGTGCTCAGTAGCAACCATGGAGTGTCACCTGCTTCGGCCAATGCCGGAATCTCTATCATGTAACCTGGCACCATGTGCCCCCTGACACCACGTGTCTCAAGTACCAACATCCCGAAGGCACACCCAAGAATCAGTAACTCTGAGAAACAGTGCTTCCTATCTTTAATAAGTAACTAGAGGGAAATTGATGTCTACCCCCAAAAAAAGTAACCAGAGGGACATAAATGTCTGTCCTCAAAATAATGTATCCTGAGGAACAACAATGTCTCCCTTAAAAGAATGACGAGCCTCTTCCCCCATCTCGATAGCCTCAATTCTATCCCTTAAAGTCTCCTCGACTCCCACATGAAATCCTAAAGTAGGCAACCCCAAACCAATAGTACCTAAACGACAACTAAGGGGGAATTTACCCACATGAGTGGTCAAAAAAACCACATCACAAAGTCTCTCTGTGTAAACACTACTCAATGTTTCTGGGTGAGCGGTAATCACCAAAATAGTATCCAAGACACAACACCACTGACACATCATGTCCCAGCGACCATGATTCTCAAGTCTAATGGCCTTACCATCCCAGTGACCCGGGCCATGCCTAACCTAACAGTCACCCTACCTCAAACCGACGCCCATGACGCCTAATCTCGTGGTCAAAACCACCCAATGTAAATCTGGCCAAGCCCAACCTATGATCAGCATCACTCGACAATATATGGTCCATGACCAAAACAACCAAAAAGGTTCTAGAATATGTAATTGAGCAATTATATATATAACACATTTTACAGAACACATAAACAAGATAAAAAAATGAAACAGTTGAATAACACTAACCCAAAAGTTATCAAACAACAGAAATAAGATATGGAATGCCTCTAATAGTTCATATCAAGATTTAATAACTAAATTCAATAGTTTAAAACAATATAATTTGAATATAACCATTTTGGCATTCCCTAGAAAAAATACCTCGATGAGCAATGACCCTTCTCCTGGCCCCACTCAAGAAAAACTGGTAATATAGCATACCTAAAGGCATCCCATAGGTCAAACAATCAATTCAATATGTAATAGGAGATAAAACGGCTCCTACTCAAATACATAAAAATGTGTGGAAGGCTGATCCACCTAAATGACCACGAATACACAAAACGAGGTATGTTCCACCTATATGAGACTCATACGATGCTACTCCACCAATGACAACCTCTAATTAGGTCTAAAATGTGGTAGATCTACAAAAGAGTCAAAACCGATCAAAACCCTTTAACTCATTCTAGAACAGAAATCAAACCAAATTGCTCAAGAGGAATTGACGCCATACTGAGGGGATTCCAACTAAATAATCGGTGATCGAAATAGATTATGGATAAATATTCGAGAGGGTATTGAATCCCTGACCAACTATGTTCACGAATCCCGACAAAAAAATTGTGTTCTTCCTCAAAAATGAGGCAACTATCTATTTTAGTGGAAAAAAAGAAAGTACATGACGCGTACTTCATTAATACACATCATGTATATCATTTAGTTGTTCATATGGTGACTGGAATTCTGCTGACATGAGTATATGGATTGTACCTAGGGTTACATGGCATGTACTCAGTTTTTCTTCTCTTCCTCACCGACTTCCCCACACTCTATGTATATCCCTCGTACATAGCCAAAGAACATGTCATGTACTTGGTTAAAGATTTTACTCGGCCAACATGCCAACACACCATGTATATCCCTCTCACATGGTCAAGGGTACACGATTTTTCTATAACTACCCGTCGTGTAGTAAGAAATTTCTACACGGTAATCACACGGCTTGTATCCATGATCGTTTTCCTAAAATATATTGTTATGGGTATTTTTTGTTCCCTTAATAATGGTTTATAATGATTCTTCAAATTTACCAAAGCATATCCCCATAATATGCACCCATAACATTCATTTCATTATCAGGCTTAAGTTTTCTGCATAGATCACACAACATGGATTAACTCATCATCAAATTTTATTCCATGATTAAGTAGTGTAGAATACATAAATGTAGGTCCCAATTCAAAGAAATGTATGTGTATAAATTGGTTAATAATTTATTTAAACATTTTATGGATTTTAATTTTCAAAACATGATCTCTCATATAAAAAAACTAGATTCAGTAATTGTGAGGAATATTCATATCAAATTTTCTTTCTCTTGGACATATGTTTATGATATACACCTATATTATTTTATGATGTGTACACGATTCCCATTTTAAATGTTATATCATTAAAATCATTATTTTCAATATATTTATAAATTCATTTTATTTTATAATTTCATAGTTCTTATGGGTGAAATGATACCAAAGTGTCAATGGCATTATGAGAAAATCTCTTTTTGGTTTATTTATATTCAAGGTTTCCTAGGGGAGATCATATGATCTTATTTTCTTGAACCACATATATATTATTATCCCTAGGTTTTTATTTTGTTTTTAATTTCTAATTTCAATTTTCTCCCTTATCGATTAAATAATCATAAAGAAATTCATTTGTATGTGTTATAGTTCCAGTATCATATTTTAGATTGGAATATTTGTCTTATATATTCATGTTTTCAAAAATGTTTTAATAAAAATTATTATCTAAACATATATTTTTTAATAAATATATTTAACAAGATCATTTACCATATTTTAAATATATATTATATGAATATTTCGTAACATTTTTCAAATGAGTAGCTTTAGACGCCGGTAACAAAAACTATGAAAAGAATATAAATTTTTATCATTTTAACATAAATTGAGTTTTCCCACATCATAGACATTATTTTATTGAATATTTATTTATATGTTTCAAACAATATTTTTAAATAAAATTATTTTTAAAACATTTAATGAATTTTTTGTTTGTAAAAGTTGTTTTCTAAGTGAAAAATAATTTTTTCTACAAATGATTATCTATAATAAATTATTGGTATTTCCATTCTTTATTTTCAACAATCCATGATGTAAATTATGCTTCATTAGGAATATTTTTTAATGTACCATCCATATTATTTCCCTATATATATTATGGTTGTTTTAATGATATTTTCATTGAATATGTTTCATTTCCATAGGTAATCTTATTAAAGGAATAATTGATGTTTCTAATAGTTTTATGATGAGATTAAATATATATATGTATTTATTCAATTTATGGTTCTTGTAGATTGTTTATTATTATATTGGGTTCTATTATAGACCAATTATGTGGGGTTATTTTATAACCAGGGATGGGTGGTTCCATGATAATCCAATGATGTGTGGTTCATTGATATCCCTATAATGCATTGGGTATATAAGTCGACAATATCGCTATTTCATTTGATAGAGTGATCGAAAGTGATATCCAATGTTACCTACATGTATTATCTATTCATTATATGCTTTTTTATGAAAATTTTATTATTTTTAAATTTCAACTAATTAGATAATGTTTAATGAAATATATTTTTCTACTTCTTATGAGTGAAAAGATACGTGTTTCCCGGATTCCTTTGATTAATATTAATCTCAAATGGATCATGATTATTGATTAAAACGACTCAATACTTTTTAATTATTTACTACATGTTTCATTATTTATGGTATAGGTATTTGTGGGTATGAATTTAACTTATGTTATGTTCATGCATTGTGACACTGTCATTGTACCCTTATTCTCATCTTACACTCATTGATGAAATTTAATAGTTAATGCTTACCTTTAACCATAATGATAATTTGATCCCATAATTATTATCTTATCTATTCACAATGTTTTGAAGAATTATGATAAATGACTTCAGTCTAGAAAGGTTTCATATGTGAATACATTTTTCAAAAATGGTCAATAATAAATTTGTAATATGAAAATCATGGAATAGTGGGGAAAGAACTCTAATTAATTCTTGAGTGTTATTTATGTAAGTGTTTTTCAAATTCCAAAAAACTCTATACCTAGAGGCTATTGTATATGTAAGTGATCCAGTATTTTATTTAGATGTTTCAACGTTTTGATGGAAAAAATTGGATCACAATTATCTTTATCAAATACAAAAATATAACTTTTATGTTTTTAGAATCGAGTCTAAGAGTATAGTTTTGGGGATGTAACATATCTCTTTATCCATTATTGAAATCAATTTCATCAAGTCTCTAGGTTTCACCAATTCTTATTTGACCTCAAGATCACATACATCAGTTATAAGTAATAAAATGGTCATGTAATACAAAATCCTTGAAAACAATATTCTAACTCTAGTTAATATCCTCAATAGAGTTGTATGATTTATACTACTCAATGCTATTATGATTTCTGGACCCTAAAAATTTGGTACTCCCACTCAATATTTATTTTTTGATGGCCTTTCTTGAATTTCTCATGATGGCCTCTCCTCTAAATATTTTTTATCTTTCTCATTTCCCAATATTTTTCTCTTTTAATGTATTTTTATTAAATTAAATTGAAATTTAAATTGTGGATTATTTTCCCTCAACTTATTTATCCAGAAAATTCATGTCACTATATTGATCCTCACTGTTGATGTAAACATCTCATCACCTGACTAATTTCTTCTTAGTTTTATCACATACCTTGAAAAACTCTTCTCTTCATTATACCTAATAAAAAAATACTTTGGAATATTAATTGGTATTTATTTAATCCTTAAAGTCAATATGAACATGAACCAAATTTATGAAGACATGATTATACGAAACATATAGTTTTTAATGGTCCATATATCCTTTAGAAGTTACTACCCACCACTAATGATCGATATATGTCGAAATAGTATATAGTAGTGTTGAGTGCCTCTTCCAAAATGAGCATAGAAATTATAGGGTAAAAATATTTTCTTCAATCCTTCCTAGTAAAATAATAATTCAACCTTAATCCATAGGAATATATATTGCATTATAGGAACTATCTTCTCATGTAGTATATTATTGTTCCAAAAAAATCCAAATCATGGCTTCAATTTATTCAACGCTTTTTTGAAAATGAAGGTTTTTAAACTTCTGATCACATTCCCTATCAATCAAACATTTTTTTAATAATATCCCATAATAAATAAATATTATTCATTAAAAATTAAACTAAAAAATTAAAAATAAAGTAATATATAAATGTTTAGATGTAAATGGAACCATTGAAGGACTGAACTAGAGATTGTCCCAAAACATCCAAGTGGAATAGTTTCTACTTATGACTTCTAGGATTTCATCCTTCTATATTGGAGATAACCCATCTCAATTTCACTAACACAAAACATTTATAAATTTTGTTATATGTGTCATAAAAATATATTATTCCTTTATACATTATAACATACTTGATTTTTTATATGTTTATTAATCATTGAATTCTAATCATTAAGATATTGATATAATGTAATTATAACCAATATTATCATGTCAATTATTTCTACAAAATTGAATCCCATCCATTTTTCATTTTTCATCCACCATGGAATGAGTATCTTTCAAAACTCCACATTAGTACTTCATTATATTGTCTTCCCCATTATGTTTTACAGTTGAAATAATATTTTTCAATATCCCCAGGATGTTCTTGACTCCATTATATATCATGATCCAACTTTAATTTATTTTAATACTCATGTAACCCTTTCCAACAAAATCAAATGCCTCATTATACATTAGATGAAAATGGTAAATAATTTCAAATATATAATTCACCATGTATCCATAACATACTATTGAAGGAAAATATTCAATTGAATTAACCAGTCATGATCCCATAAGAATATTGACTCAAAGAAATAGTTGTCTTCTTCCATCAATTATAATAATTTAATTTGAGAATTAATGATTTTTCCTTATTCTGAAAATCCTATTATGACTCATATAGTCCTTATTAATATAAATTTTATTCCAAAATCTCCAAAATTTAGAACCAGGATATCTAGTTGTCCCTAAAACATTCTCTTTCTATATAAAATATTATTATCTCTCCTAATGGAACATTAGTTCATGTGAATTTCCTCATATGTCTATATTAATTACACATCCATATGGTGTTTGGACATCTCACTACCTAGGATCTAAATTTCAGATCAAGATACATATATTCTCATTCTACAAAAAATCATTCTACTTGAATTTCAGTCACTAAATAAAAAATTTATACTAGATATCTAGAAGTTAATATATCATAATTATAACTGAAAAAAATACTTTTTTAATTTTTCTTATATTAATTCAATATGAATATAAATCTTGTAAAATTCATTCTCAATATCTACTAATTTTATTACATTCAATAAATATTAGATAAAACCATCACATCATGAAAACTGTTTTTATTATTGTATAATTTATGAAGATGTTGTTAAATTTCATTATAACTTATACAATTTTTTCCCAGATGATAAATATTTTGCTCCATATAAATTTAATATTAAATAGTTTTAGTGTATATACATATGATTCTTCCTTCTCCATTTTCTCTAAATACACACTATTATGTGTAATTTCAAGGTATCTCAGAATTTGGGTATCCTCATTCTAAATTTTCTAAAATCCCAAATCCCTTCCATAAAAAATATTATCCAAGACCATTCTAGTACCCAATTCAATAAAATAGGTTGAAACTAAACTCCCACTAAAAAATTATTTATTAATGGAAATTGAGAAAAAACCTAGAGCTTCTTGAATAATTATGATTTAACAACAATTTTTGGGAATCCATTTAGACCAGCATCTAATAATACCACTTGAATAAGTCCACATTAGAATGTGGAAGTACCCCAACCTATAAATAAAAATATATGATTAATAGTGAAACAATTTCATCATGAAGGGCTCCCCATACTACGTGTAATAGATGTAAGAAGACCACTTAACCTACTCATTGTAGAAAATATACCATTTAAAAAATTCCAATAGAGTGAGTGGAATATATTCCGAATCTATTTTAATTTAGTTTATAAAAGAATATATAAAAAATGAATAATAAATGAAGTGAAAAACATTCTTCAAATAATGTTTCCATTGTGTACTAAAGACACACTAGTACTACATTTTCATTAAAATTATAGGTATATGAATTATAAATTATATTATTATTTATATTAATCATTATGAGCTCTAAAATTGTTAAAATTAAGTATCCTCTCTAAAAAATCATCTAACGGCTAAGTTCCCACATGTTTATATAGTGAGTGTCATTTGATCAACAAGTTAAACCCTCTCCCTTAAAATCATTGTAAACTCAACATAACCTCAACAACATGGATAACTACCCAATCAACCCTATATTTATATAACATTAATATTTTATTTTATTCTTTAGATGATATTATCATCTAATTCATATACTTCTCCAATAGATATTGTGATACCTGTTTCATTACACCCCATCAATCAATCTTCCAGTCAACTAATTAGAGTGAACTAGTTATAATGATTGAAAATCTATTGAACTAAAAAAACATTACATACAAATATATTAGATTTAGGAAATATTAAATATTTTATCCATATATAAGAAAATATTATGATCAAAACATGGTTTAAAAAATTTAATATAATGACTAGCTAGGATATGGGACTTTTAGGTAACCCCTAATCTGATATAAATTCACAGATTTTACCAAAATTCCAGGAAAAATAATGTTTCTTATAGTATGAGGAAATTATAATGGTGAATAATTAATTATTTTCTATGATTGTGTTTGAAATATGATTATTTTGGTAAACTAAATGGATAAAATTAAGTAAATTTGATTAAATAAATTTCATACTATAATTCATATGGTTTTTGTTTATTGTTTTTATATATAATGGATAGTCATTATCAATTTATGGTATGGGTTGGTATGGGTAAATAGGATTACATGGTTGATCATAGTATAGTTGAATTTTATGAGGATTAATAACTACAAAAGAATATGTTGTGTGACATCCAGTTTCATGTTATATTTTTATATGAGTGGTGAATATCTGACTTGGAGATAGATTACCTGAAGGATGATCTAGAGATCCGTTTCATTCTGACTTGATATAGGGTTGAGTATCATGTTCCATGAGTATTCAGCCATATGTAAGTATAATAATAAGATTTATGGATATTATATTTTTGATATAAGAAGGTTGTAAATGTTTCTTGGCATGATTCTCATTAGTAGTTTTATGTGTAGTTTATATACTAAACTATGAGGGTGTAAAGTATGTAGGAGTTGGTGTTTCATTATCAGGTGATCCACATTTTCTGGGATATGATATCCTTCTTAAGGATATAAATTTACTTCCACAAATATATTAGTTAATATAGAGTCTAGATATTTGTGGAATAGCGAGGCCCGTAATCCTGTGATTCAATATGCACACACTTAATTTGTATTTTCTATGTACTTGAGGTTGAAAAAAGTATAATTTTATTAAGAAATTAATTTCATATTGGATTTAATGTCGATAGTTTATATATCCTTATTCATTGAAAATGAGGAGTGTTGTTGGTGGTGTATTCCATTATTCAGGGTCATTGAGGTTTCCACTAGTAGGGTGTTCTCCTTGGAAGTTGTATTATAATTTCACTATAGTAAGTATTTACTCTTCACAAAATGGTGGATATGGAACTATTTTCTTTGCTTGATGGATTTATGTTCATAAGATATTCCAATTTTTGACAACCTTTGGTATTTGAGGGGTGTGGGAGATCAAATTCCTTATAAACCCTAGTAGTAGTAGTTTCTTCAGAGGATATATTAGTGGCCTGTGTGGTAAGATAATGTTTTTCTAGAAAGAGATAGATCTATTGTTGGATAGTGTCATAATTTCCCTCTTCCTTTGAGACATATTTTTGGGTGCAGTCATGGGGATGGTTATCTATTGGGAGGTAGAAGATCTAGACTTCGGTACCTCAATGTTATAAATGAGCCCGCTCTAGAGGGTCCTGAAATCATCTGACATTCAATATTTATTCTTCTACATTACTATATAAATTGAAGGAATATATATAATCACAAAACTATGTTTCACTCACCAAGGTCTATTCCTTCGGACTCAAGCTGGAGAGGATTCCACTGTATTCAGTGTTAAATATACCAATTGGACGTCTAATGTAACATCCGAGGTAAATAAAGAATAACAAATTTTCATATTTATTAATATTTACGAATTAAATATTAATTTTACTTTAAAGGGGGTGCTATGTTCGATAGCGTACCCGATACGCAACAAAGAGTTTCTTTCAAATCTTACGTTGCACACTAGTTTTAAAATAATATTATTTTAAATGGTAGTTAACATGTAGCTATTATATTGGATAGAATGAATATAAATAAATAAAATATTATTATATATGTTTTTTAAATGTTTCTTACATTTATCCCA
This sequence comes from Viscum album, assembly GCA_963277665.1. Taxonomy (NCBI): domain Eukaryota; kingdom Viridiplantae; phylum Streptophyta; class Magnoliopsida; order Santalales; family Viscaceae; genus Viscum; species Viscum album. The sequence goes on along the minus strand of OY728133.1, from coordinate 1,817,944,232 downwards.
TAAACGATAAAGGCTTAAAATACGAAATGAATCCAATTTTAGGCATAGATACTCTAACATTCACTAAAGGTCCACTTATCACCTTTTGATGGCGAACCTTAATTAAATATATTTTTGGTCACTCTTATACATTATATTAGACCAAATAAAACTATTCTTTAGAATCGGGACATCAAAATTTACTTTTTGTAAATTTTTGGTATTTTTCCGATAAAGTTCATTTTTTAATGAATAGTGAAATTTTTTGTATTTTAATTCAAAACCACTTTTAAATATAATTTATTTATATGATTAGTTTATATTTTTAATTGGTTTTAAATTGAAATTACAATATATTTTTACCATTAAATCCAATAGTGGTCATTGGAATTAATTTCAATTTGAAATCGGACTTAAACTAGTGCCAATCTTTTGATACTTATTGTTTCATAAAAACACGCTATTTGCTCTGACAGTGGGAATTAATTATTATATTAATTAATGAAACTTATATGTTTTGAATTTTGTAAAACAGAAATGCTTTTTTAATTCAAAATATCAAATATAGCTTAGGGTGAATTTATGATATTTTTCTGAGAAACTTCAATTTTTGATGAATAGTGAAACCACTAAGTGGTACTTAAAAAACTGATTTTTCGTTTAAATGAAATTTTACCAACTTTGTGTTTTGAATTTAAAAAATCCTACATACATGGTTGTCATTAATAATTAAAATGTGGTTTAATGGGATTGAAATAATTTTTTGGTGAATAGTAACTTTTACGTTTTTATTCGCGATTAGAGGTAATTAGTGTAGTTTAAGGTAAAAATAATGTTTTAAAATGTGAGATGAGCATGAAGCATGTCCCTCCCTTATTGGATGTGTCATGGCCGACCAAGAAAATCCATGGGTAAACATGGGGACCCCATGGAGCCACTTTTCTAGGAAAATGACAATAATATTGTTTTATTTAATGTTAAAATAAAAATATCACTAACATGAGATGTTTTACTAAAACAATTTTTAAATAGGGTTATACAAGTCCTAATTTTGACTATAAATATTCATTAGAAATCTAAAACGATTTCCTACATCATGATATTTTTTTTATAATTTTTAGACATTAAATAAATTAAATTATTTATGACACCATAATGATGCAGCGATTACCTCATTATTTAACGATTTATATAAAATGAAATGATAATGTAAAATCTAAGACCTAAACATGTCAAAAACATATTTAATGGAAGTATTTCGAACTCGTATCACCTTATCCTCTAAATATATAATTTTGGGACCCTTTGTATCCGAAAATCATTTTATAATGAAGTATCTTTTCTAAACTTTCCAAGAGTGTCCCTCCTCTCCTCTTATAAAAGGCCCCCACCTCTACATCCATACCCACACCTCTCAAGCCTTTGGTTCGGCCAAGCTCTGCTCTTTTTGCCTCTCCAAATCCCTCTCTTACTCCTTGAAACCTCACTTTGGGCAGAAGTCTTCCCAAGGAAGCCTGTTAGTTCAAATCAAAAAGAGTTACCCGTTTTAAAGGTAGTGTTTTCTCTTGGGTTCTTTTGTTTTATTTTGCTTCTCGAACACCCTAAACTCTTTTTATTCATTTCTTTTGTAACAACTCCAGTATCTTAAATATACTAGGATGTTGTTATAAGAATAATTTGAGCTACACATACACACACCTACATCTAATGGTTAAAGAACATATTGTTTCTGTGGATGGTGAATTTCTGCCTCACGAAACGATGATTGTTCAACACTCATATAACACCTTCAAAGGTGGCCATTAAGATGTCACTATATTTATATATGATATATAATATGTTTATTTTTTCCTTAAGCTTCTGTATTTTTCATTTATGTCGTACCTTTATGGTTTCCATTATGGGTAAACGCGATATCTTCATTTTAGGAAGTCCGGACTACCACTCCCTCAAAGTGATTTGATTCGTTAATGACATATGTTGGATGTATAAAGGATGGATTTAAAGTTATTATATATGATGTTATACTGGAATTATAATATAACTTTATATCATTATTATTTTATTCCATTAAAGTATGAGATAGAAATGAAATTAGCGTTCATGCGTACGTACGGCTTACCGTCTCCATGAACATTGCATTTCATTTCTTATCCCCAGATATAATGTACTATTATAAGTAAATATATATAATGGATATATATGATGTATGTAACATCTAAATGATTAATATAATTCTGTATTTAAAATATACATATCTCTCATTTAGTTTTAATTCCATTAATATGACCTAGAAATGAAAGTAGCGTTCATGCGTACGTACAGCTTACCGTCTCCATGAATGGTGCATTTCATTTCTTACCTCTAAATGATTATGTATTTTTATAAATACATGTATATACTGGATATATATGATATATATGATATCCAAATCATTAATATCATTCTGGATATAATGAACCTTTGACCACACGAACAACATGTAATTGTAAGAAGTCCACTTTCGACTTAAGGAACAAATATCGACAAAACAAACATTATTAACTTTAATGACTACATAATGTTTATAACATGGAAATAAGTGATATAAAAGGAATAATGAACTTGAAAAAGGTTCTTAATCAAGTAGAAATTAACTCATGTTTATTATTCAGGACGATAAAGAACGATCGAGTCAAGTCGGACCCGAGGTAAGGGACTTCGTCTCAATCTCCTTTCATTGAGGCATATTTCTTTTTATACAAAACTTTATTTTATACGGTGCAAAAACCACTTTTACTTTTAATTTTATACAAAAGGAATCTTTTTCAACGAAGCGTCTTTTAACGTACGCCGTTACAATGACCTTTTCTGTCGCCACGAGTATTATTTGGTCTTTGGCTTCCTCAACAAGACGTAATGTTTTTTTTAAAATTAAATAAATACCATATACTGTTTTATGTATTTTGGTATTGAAAAGGGTTTTTATAATGGATTTGTTATGTCAATATATTTAAGTGATATATTATGATAAAAGTGTGGAAATTTGTTCTTTCCATTATATTTGTTTTATGTATTATGATTTTATAATGGTACTTGGACATTTGACGGGTGTTTACGTGATAAACCATATGACGGGTGGTGCTGTGAATACTAGGACGGGTGGTTACGTTGTAACTTCCAATGCATTGGGTATGGAAGTCGGCCGTATGGCTATTCCATTAAGTGATATGTGTGGAAGTCGACCGTATGGTTATTCCATTTAAATATGTTTATGTCCCAAGTTACCTTTATATGTTATGTGATCTTTATATAGGTTTTATGGTAATAATTTTGTTACAAAAGGGTAAGTAATGATCTTTTATTCAGTGAAGAGTTTTTACTAATTCATAAAGGTGAAAAGTATTACTTTGATAAAGTATACATGGTTTACTTGTTGTTTTGATAAACTAATAGTTTTCATTCTTTGTGTATCCCTTACTGAGCTTTTTATCCTCACCCCATGTTTTTTTTGAAATGTTTTTAATAGGACTTAATGTGGAATAGGGTCATGGATGGGATCAAGGGAAATTCATGCTATTTATAACATGGAACTAGACGTGTTTCTTTTTAAGAGTTTTTATTTTGTGGAAACTTAGTAGAAGTTTCACCTTTGTAATCTTTTTATATGTAATAGTTATGTCCTAAATCTCTAAAACTCTAAACCTGAAAATATCCCCAATGTGAATTATTCATTTAATTCAATATTAAGTAAGGTTTAAGGCCGGGGCCTTATAGTTGGTATCAAATCGAGGTTTAGATAACATTAGGAGTTAGAAAATTGTTAAATTATAAATTAATTTATTGTATGATTGAAATGATATAGCATTTAAAGATTACCATGTTGCTTCACCTAAGATATTTCTATGTTAAGAATAGTTTTTCATAGAGGAAACAGAACAGCTTTTCTGGGAAGGAATACAGAGGGAAATGACCTTTCAAATCAGTATCCTGAGATGGTCAGAATCAGAACTAAACAGTTTACTGCAGTGATGGCTCAGTTGAATAAGGTGAAAAATGTTGGTTGTTTTTATCGATGATATTTTGGTGTTTTCTAAAAGTAAAGAGGTGCATGAAAGTATTTTAAGGGTTATTTTTCAAACCTTGAAAGAAAAGAAATTGTGTGGGAAATTCAGAAAGTGTGAGTTTTGGTTGTAATAAATTTCTTTCCTTGGTCACATTGTTTCAAAAGATGGCATAACTGTTGATCCTTCTAAAACAAAAGTTGTTGAAGAATGGCCAAGACCCACAAATGTAACCATGATCCATAGTTTCCTTGGATTGGTAGGTTACTATCGAAGGTTTGTTGAAACTTTTTCACGGTTATCTAGTCTAATGACTAAGATAACTCGGAAGGGTGTTAAGTTTATCTGGAAAAACCAATGTGATGATTGTTTTCAGGAGTTGACCAGAAGATTGGTGAATGATCCAGTTTTGGCACTTCCTTCAAGGAATGGTGAGTTTTTTATATACAGTGATGCTTCGTTGAAGGGAAGTGGACGTGTCCTTATACAGAATGATCAGGTAATTGCATATGCTTCATGTCAATTGAAAACTCATGAGGTAAATTACCCTACACCTGATTTTGAATTAGCTGTTGTTGTTTTCACTTTAAAAATTTGGAGGCATCATTTGTATGGAGTAAAGTGTGAAATATAAACTGATCACCAATGTTTAAAGTATATATTCACTCAGAAACAATTGAACATGTGACAGAGGAGATGGATGGAATTAATCAAGGATTATGATTGTACAATTCATTACCATACGGGAAAAGAAAATAAAGTGGTTGATGCTTTGAGTTGAAAAAGTAATGCTTCATTAACCATGATAAATTTGGAACGAGATCCTTTGGTTTTTGATTTGATGATCTTTGGCATGGAAGTTGTTTGTGCAGAAAGTTCTTTTGTTTTGTTTCAGGTATCAGTGAAATATTCTATGTCAGACAGAATCAAGAAGGCACAAAAGCAAGACAGTGAATTGCAGAAAAACGTAGAGATGGTTCAGAAGGGTATGTTTCCTGAAATCAACATTGATAATGATTGTGTTTTGAGTTTTGGGAAGAGATTGTGTGTACCTTGTTATTCACAGTTGAAGAGAGAGTTGTTATGTGAATCTCATAGTTCTCCGTTTTTAGTTCATCCAGGATGTACTAAGATGTATAGAGATCTTAGAGAGTATTACTGGTGGGATGGAATGAAAAGGGATATTGCTGATTTTACTATGAAGTGTTTGACTTGTCAGCAAGTTAAAGCAGAGCAGAAGTTACCGAAAGGGATGCTTCAGCCTTTACCGGTGCCAGGGTGAATTGGGAAAATGTATCCACAGACTTTTTTGTGGGATTACCGAGGACATCTCGAGGTAATAATGCAATCTGGGTTATTGTTGATCGCTTGACTAAATCTACTCATTTCCTTCCTATTCGAGATACATTCTCTCTAGATCAACTGTCTCGTTTGTATCTTAAAGAGATAGTCAGGTTACATTGAGTTCCTCTCTCCATTGTATCTGACCGTGATCCCAGGTTCACTTCTAACTTTTGGAAAGGCCTTCAGAAGTCGTTGGGTACTGAATTAAATTTTAGTACAGCATTTCATCTGCAATCAGATGGGCAGTCAAAATGAACAATTCAGACATTGGAGGATATGCTATGTGCTTGTTCGATGGATTATCAGGGAAGCTGGACCAACATCTTTCTTTGGTTGGGTTTTTATATAATAATAGTTTCCATTCTAGTATACAGATGGCACTATTTGAGGCATTATATGGGAAGTGGTGTTGAACACCAGCTTTTTGGGATGAAGTGGGTGAAAGGAAGATGATGGGACCATAATTGGTAGAAGAGATGGCAGAAAAAGTTCAGTTGATTTAGAAACACATGAGAATAGCTCAGAGTATACAGAAAAGTTGTGCGTATAACCAGAGGAAGGATCTATCTGTCGAGGTACGTTATCATGTTTTTCTCAAAGTTTCACCATGGAAAAGTGTGATGCGATTTGGTAAAAAAGGAACGATGAGTCCAAGGTTCATTGGACCATATGAAATTCTGGAGAGAGTTGGATCAGTTGCATACCGAGTGGCTTTATTTCCGAGTTTATCTCAGGTACATAATGTTTTTCATGTTTTGATGTTGTGAAAGTATATGCCAGATACATCTCATGTTTTGAGCTGAGAGGTAGTTCAGTTGGAGGAGAATCTCTCTTATAAAGAACAACCAGTCCAGATTCTTGACCGAAAAGAGAAAGTGTTGCGAAATAAGGTAATTCATCAGGTAAAGGTTTTGTGGAAAAACCATATGTTTGAAGAGGCAACATTGGAATCTGAAAATGCTATTAGGGATAAATAGCCCCACTTATTTTGATAAGTGAATAAAATTGTGAGGATGTAATTCCCAAAAGGGGGGAAGGATGTAACATCCCAGGTAAATAAAGAATAAAACATTTTCATATTTATGAATATTTATGAGTTAAATATTAATTTTACTTTAAAGGGGTTGCTATGTTCTATAACGTAACTGATATGCAACAAAGAGTTTCTTTGAAATCTTACGTTGCACACTAGTAATAAAATAATATTATTTTAAATGGTAGTTAACACGTAGCCATTATATTGGAGGGAATGAATATAAATAACTAAAATATGATTATATATGTTTTTTAAATGTTTCTACATTTATCCAATAAAAGATAAAGGCTTAAAATACGAAAAGAATTCAATTTTAGGCATAGATACTCTAATATTCACTAAAGGTCCACTTATCACCTTTTGATGGTGAACCTTCATTAAATATAGTTTTGGTCACTCTTATACATTCTATTGGACCAAATAAAACTCTTCTTTAGAATCGAGACATCAAAATTTTATTTGTGTAAATTTCTGTTATTTTTTCGATAAATTTAATTTTTTAATGAATAGTGAAAATGTTGTATTTTAATTCAAAACCTCTTTTTAATATAATTTTTTTATATGATTAGTTTATCTTTTGAATTGTTTTTAAAGTTAAATTAGAATCTATTTTTACCATTAAATCCAATAGTGGACGTTGGAATTAATTTCACTTTGAAATCGGACATACACTAGTGTCAATCTTTTGATTCTTATTGTTTCATAAAAACACGCTATTTGCTCTGACAACGGGAATTAATTATTAAATTTATTAATGCAACTTATATGTTTTTAATTTTTTAAAACAAGATTCATTTTTGAATTCGGAATATCAAATATATCTTAGGGTGAATTTTTGGTATTTTTCTGAAAAACTTCAATTTTTGATGAATAGTGAAACCACTAAGTTGTACTTAAAAATTATTTTTCATTTAAATGAAATTTTACAACCTCTGTGTTTTGAATTTCAAAAATCCTACATACATGGTTGTAATTAAGATGTAAAATTTGGTTCAATGGGATTAAAATAATTGTTTGGTGAATAGTAACGTTTAAGTTTTTAATTGCGATTAGAGGTAATTAGTGTAGTTTAAGGTAAAAATAATGTTTCAATAATATGAGATGAGCTTGACACATGTCCCACATTTATTGGATGTGTATTGGACGACCAAGAAAATCCATGGGTCAACATGGGGACCCCATGGAGCCACTTTGTAAGAGAAATGACATTAATATCTTTTTATTTAATGTTAAAATAATAATGTCACAAACATGAGATGTTTTACTAAAACAATTTTTAAATAGGGTTATACAAGTCATAATTTTGACTACAAATATTCATTAGAAAGATAAAATGATTTCCTACATCATGATATTTTTTTATAATTTTTAGACATTAAATAAATTAAATTGTTTATGACACCATGATGATGCAGCGATTACCTCATTATTTAACGATTTAAATAAAATGAAAAGATAATGTAAAATCTAAAACCTACACATGTCAAAAACCTATTGTATGGGTGGATTTAGAACTCGCATCACCTTATCCTCTAAATATATAATTGTGGCAGCCTTTTTATCCGAAAATCATTTTATAATTAAGTATATTTTCTTAACTTTCCAAGAGTGCCCCTCCTCTCCTCTTATAAAAGGCCCCCACCTCTACCTCCTTACCCACACCTCTCAAGCTTTTGGTTTAGCCAAGATCTGCTCTTTTTGGCTCTTCACATCCCTCTATTACTCCTTGAAGCCTCACCTTGGGCAGAAGTCTTCCCAAGGAAGCCTTTGAGCTCAAATCAAAAATAGTTACCCCTTTTTAAAGGTAGTGTTTTCTCTTGTGTTCTTTTTTTTTATTTTGCTTCTCCAACCCCATAAACTCTTTTTATTCGTTTCTTCTGAAACAACTCCAGTATCTTCAATATACTAGGATTTTTTTTATAAGAAGAATTCGTGCTAAACTTACACACACCTACATCTAATGGTTAAATAACATACTGTTTCTGTGGATGGTGAATTTCTGCCTCACGAAACGATGATTATTCAACCCTCATATAACACCTTAAAAGGTGGCCATTAAGATGTCACTATATTTATATATGATATATAATATGTTTATGCTTTCCATAAGCTTCTGTATTTTTCATTTATGTCGTACCTTTATTGTTTCCATTATGGGTAAACGTGATATCTTCATTTTAGGAAGTGGGACTACCGCCCCCTCAAAGTGATTTGATTCATTAATGCCATATGTGGGACGTATAAATGATGTATTTAAAGTTATTATATATGATGTTATACTGGAATTATAATATAAATTTATATAATTATTATTTCATTCAATTAGAGTATGAGATAGAAATGAAAGTTGCGTTCATGCGTACGTACGGCTTACCGTCTCCATGAACCGTGCATTTCATTTCTTATCCCCAATTGTAATGTACTATTATATGTACATATATATAATGGATATATATAATGTATGTTACATCTAAATTATTAATATAATTCTGTAATTAAAATATACATATCTCTCGTTTAGTTTTAATTCTTTTAATATAACATAGAAATGAAAGTAGCGTTAATGCGTACGTACGACTTACCGTCTCCATAAATGGTGCATTTTATTTCTTACCTCTAAATGATTATGTATTATTATAAATACTTGTATATTCTGGATATATATGATATGTATGATATCCAAATCATGAATATCATTCTGGATATAATGAACCTTTGACCACACGAACAACATGTAATTGTAAGAAGTCCACTTTCGACTAAAGGACCAAATATTGACAAAACAATCATTATTAACTTAAATGATTACATAATGTTTATAACATGGCAATAAGTGATATAAAAGGAATAATTAACTTGAAAGATTTTCTTAAGCAAGTAGAAATTAACTCAATTTTATTATTCAGGATGATAACGAATGATCGGGTCAAGTCGGACCCGAGGTAAGGGACTTTGTCTCAATCTCCTTTCATTGAGGAATATTTCATTTTATAAACAAAATTATTTTATATGGTGTATAAACCCTTTGACTTTTACATTTATACAAAATGAATCTTTTTCAACGAAGCGTTTTTTTAACGTACGTGGTGACAACGACCTTTTCTGCCGCCGTGAGTATTATTTGGTCTTTGGAGTCCTCAACAAGCAATAATGTTTTTTTAAAATGAAATAAATACCATATACTGTTTTATGTATTTTGGTATTTAAAAGGGTTTTTAAAATGGATTTGTTATGTCAATATATTTAAGTGATATATTGTGATCAAATTGTGGAAATGTTTTATTTCCATTATATTTGTTTCATGTCTTATGATTTTATAGTGGTACTTGGACAGTTGACGGGTGGTTACTTGATAAACCATATGACGGGTGGTGTCGTGAATACCAGGATGGGTGGTTACGTTATAACCACCAATTCATTGGGTATGGATGTCGGCTGTATGGCTATTCCATTAAGTGATATGTGTGGAATTCGACCGTATGGTTATTCCATTTAAGTATGTTTATGTCCCAAGTTACCTTTATATGTTATGTGATCTTTATATGGGTTTTATGGTAATATTTTGGTTACAAAATGGTAATTAATGATCTTTTATTCCGTGAAGAGTGTTTACAACTTCATAAAGGTGAAAAGTATTACTTTGATAAAGTATACATGGTTTACTTGTAGTTTTGATAAACTAATAGTTTTTATTCTTTGTGTATCCCTTACTGATCTTTTTATGCTCACCCCAAGTTTTTTTTGAAATGTTTTTAACAGGACATAATGTGGAATAGGGTCAAGGATGGGATCAAGGGAAAGTCATGCTATCTAAAACATGGAACTAGACATGTTTCTTTTTAAGAGTTTTTTTGTGGAAACTTAGTAGAAGGGTCTACTTTGTAATCTTTTGAGACGTAATAGTTATGTCCTAATTCTCTAAAACACTAAACCTGAAAAGATCCTCAATGTGAATTATTCATTTAATTCAATATTAAGTAAGGTTTCAGGCCGAGGCCTTATATCTAATGACTCAATGAGATTTTTGTTGGGTTTATGACCTAATAATAGAGTAAAATAAATTATCTATGGATTTATTTGTTCATTAGATTTACCAATGTGATTTCTTCTGCAAAATTTATTGGTTGTACTCTATATGAATAGCTATTTAGTTTTTTGGAGAAGATATGTTTTAGGTGACCAGGAGGTCTACAATGTGGTGTTTTTCGATGAGTATGAGCATCTAATGGGTCATAAATGTTAGGAGTTTTTACTATATCATCATTCATTGAAGTACTAGGATTCATAGAGGGGAGAGGAATTGGAGTTTCCTAGAAATGATATTATATTTTGGATATAGTTGAAATCTATTGGAAGAAATATTTTAATTGATCCTTTATGGATGGTACATTTGGAGCTATAGGAGATAATGATTCAGGTTGATAACCAGATATAGTAGGGATTTATTAGAACTAGTGTTCAATCACTAGTTCTTAATATGTATTACTACTAGAGTAATCATGGATGATTTTTTTTTGTGATTGGACAACCAATAATTGAATTAAGTGTCTATCAATAACCAACACCCTCTACAAAGTGTGGATGCTAAATTTTACATGTTGAACATAGAAATGTAATTTTTGATGACCAGTTTAGTGTTTTTATTTCATCCTATGAGGGGAGAAAGGGGATGACTATAAAAATGATTGCATGGGTTGATATAAGAACAATTATTTCATGGCAATGTACTTTTGTGTCATTAAATCCCAATCATAATCATGGTATTGGTGAACAATGTGTATAATGAGTTATTGGATTGGATTCTGGTCATGTCTTTAAATGAAAACCCAATATATTCACATGGTTATTTGAGGATAATCTAGGGGGACTCATGGTTTTTTATAATTATTAGGAAGAAATAATATTTAGGGGAATATATCCTTTTTTATGTTTTAGATATGGGAGGTGCATTTAATATTCAATGTGGTGTGTTTATAGAGAGAAGTTGTGGATCCATTAAATATTAATGTCATGTTTTCTTGAGAGGTGTCCATTAATTATGTCAAGTTATATAATTTATAAATCCCATGGAATATTATTGGAGGTGCGTATATGAATTATCATTGGTAACAAACCCAATAATATCCTTGATTTCCGATGACCAGATGTTCTTTTGGATTGATCAGTGTGATGCAGTATTCGATTACCTAAAGGATAGTATGATTAGTTCTCCCATACTTTTTATATTGAAGGAATGTGTAATGATTAATGTTTCATTAGATTTTTCCTAGATTTTCATTGTATTATATTGATATATTAATAAGAAGTGTTATCCAATGTATCTAATTAGTTATTCCCTAATTAGCTTAACAATATGACCTATAATCATTATTTGGATGTTCGGGGTTTTATAAGTTTGTTTCTTCAATGGCTCATTATTGAGTGATTTTTGGTATTTATAGATCACAATATCTTGAGGTATCTTTTCCTGTCAATAGGATTTGAATCTATGATAAAAATGGTGGATTTATTTTCTTTTGTAATATGACTTAGAGATTTCATAAGCCCCAATAAAATGGAATTTTTTTCCTAATAGTATATGAGGAAATTATCAAGGAGATATTGTTTGCGAATATAGATGTACTTTTACTATAATGGGAGATCTCATAGTAATGTTTATTAAGATATAAGAGACTACTTATAGGGGTTTTTTATTCCATAAAACAGTGTAATAACCCTTGATAAATTGGGTGGAGGAATCTAAATAGGAATAATTTCAGGTAGAATCCATGTAGGACCAATTAATCCATGATTTTGCATCAACGGTATGGTCATAGGATGATCAACATTAAATGATGGTTCAGGGGAGGTTGTTCATTATAGCATCAATGCACAAGATGTTTATCTATGAATTCCATATCTCAGTAGTGATAGTGCATCCATGTTTTGGAAATATGTATCATGCCTCGAAGAATCATCTTTGGTGGCATGAGATAAAGAGATTTATATCAGACTGCATATTGAAAATCTTGGTTCATTAGTAGGTGAATGTGAAGCATCGATTTACAAGAAGGTTTGATTATTAATTATATGTCTTTAATCGAAAAGAAGACAAAATATTGATGTACTCCATCATGATTCTAACACAATATTAAGGTTGATGAGATTATATTTAAATTATTATGCATTGATTGAATAAATCATACCACTTATAGGATTTTTTGCAATTTACTATTGGCGTTATTGGGGTGGCGATATATGGGATAGATGGTATGGAATCACGAAGTACTGATGACCAATATTTTTTATTTATATCCTCATTTTACCTTCACAATTTAGGAGAGTGTTCCACTATACTATGGGATCCAATTTATTCCTTATCACTAATTTTCATCCCCAAATAAATTGATAGGCTATGTAGAATATCTAGAAACTGAAGGATCTGTTGTAATCGTATGATATGAATTTTGGTTATCCGTGGATGTGGAGTATTACTATGTTTGTGTTTGTTTATAATAATTCATTTCTCAATTACCATGGGATGGATCCATTCATTTTTTTGGGAATACTAGTTATTCTCATTACTGATGTAATAAGGTTATAGAGTTAGTCATCTTTGGTCCAGATGTGTTATAGTTCACAATAATGAAGAAACAGTCAGTTCAAAGAGGATGATGGTTTCAAAGGACTGAAATAAGTCTTATGTGGATCAAAGGAAGTGACCACATTATTTTGATGATGGTGATCATATGCTCTTAAGGTTGTCCCCACATATTTTAAGTATATATATTGTCTGGGGAATTATATATCAACTTTGTTTAGTAGTCCATTAATATTTTTTTATAATATCAGTGAGGTAGAAAATTAGATGTTTCTTACACCACCAATGTACCATGATCTTGGTATATTATAAATGATTTAGCTTCATGGATATATTCTCAATTATTCTAAAATAGATGATTAGATAGTGTTTGATATCAAAGATTATGTGATGTTTGTAGGGTTACTAATCAATAATCAAGATTATTTGGAGAAGATGCAAAATGGTCATATTATTCCATTGGGGAACATATTCTGGTGGCATAATGGAATAGAGTACAGTGCATGGGAATGATGGTTACAAATTCGTGTTTAGTTCCTTGAGATATATTTATTTTTTTATTTTTCCTTTGAATGATATGTTTTATTTTTATTGAATTGATGTAGTTGTTTGTTAATTGATAGTTTCTTGACATTATTCTCATTTTATTTAATTTTATGGTGGTGTCCTGAAACATGAGAGTTATCCACAATTTATTTAAGATAAAGATGTTTGGATATTTTATTATTGTTTATGGTTATAATATAAATGCAATGTTCTTACCAATGTATGATTTATTACCATGACACTAGGTTGCTAACTCTTTCATATAGGGAGGCATGAATGAGGTCTTGTAACCCTCTGGTTGAGACATAATCATGTGATCTTGAATCAGAGTGTTATAAAATTGTGTCAAATATTAATTTATTTTTTATACAATTTATGATATGATTGATATGAATTGGGGATGTATATGATATTGTGATGGACCTTGAATATGAGAGTCTTGAATACCTTGCTATTTACATGTCTAGTTTATCATGGTTATTATATTACTATTTTTGGTTTTCCCTATTTTTGTTGATATATTTATTAAAAATTATTTCTTTATAATTTTTTTATTTATAGTTATTTATTTTGGACCATAACACTAAGATTCATGTACACATGCCTCATTTTCATCAGGAACGATTCATATGAAGTTCATGTTCTTTTATGTGATTTATTTCACGGATGATAGAGTCTTAAATTGTTTAAAGTGTCAAGACAAACTTATATAATGTTTTAATTGGTATATATTTTGTGTATGTATACACAATTAAACCATTTTATTTTATTTCTAAATATATTTCATATAGATGTAGTGGTTGAATTTTCATGGTTGATGACTATATAATACCTTTATAAAAGGGATTTATAGTGATCCTCCCTAAAATAGATAATCCATTTTATTCCATAGACATGATCTAAGCATGGGAATGGGTTTCCCTAGGTATTTCGAAACCCAAATTTCAATAATATGATTGGTGTGAGGATTTGGGTGGATGAAAGAGTTAGATGTCTATCCTTATTGATTTCATTTTTACATTTATGTGGCATAGTGGGAGAGGGGATAAACACATTTCTCTTTTGGAATGGAGCCTGGGTGGTGGGTGATCATATAGTTGGCCTTGTCCTGAGAATGATTCCATTGAATTATTATAATTAAATCATCGAGGATTTCTGCCAAATAGATGAAAATTAAATTTAGAGGATGATATATATTTTTTATGGACTTCATTGTATGATTTACATTGTGTTACTCAAGGGATCATGATTCTAGTTTATCAAACATGTGATATGGGAGGATGCCCCATTGATCATTTATGAGTTCGAGGTTTATATTTGGAATGAAAAAGGGGGTTGGTTCATCTATAGGATCACAATATCTTGAAGAGGATATTTTTTTTGGTATGATTTTTCGTGGAAAATTTGTGCTATGTGAGGGAAATAATACGTGTTCTTATTTTGTGTGATTCTATTTATATTATTGATCACTAAGAGAGCATGTGTGGGTTGAGGGATGCTGAATTATATGTAACACTTTCTTGAATTGTGGAATTTATTTCTATATGAATGGAATGTGTTTGTATAATATGATAAGTGGAATCAGTGATGAATTGGAGTCCCTTTTTATAATCTATCATAACATAGTCATTTATAGGGGTAGGAGGATAAGATGAGAAAGAATCAAAAAATGAAAATTACATGTGATGATGGGATGTTATGGGTTAGTGATCAAGGTGTATTGTATAGTAATATGTATTGTTTGGATTGAAATATTGGTTGTCGAAGAGTCTGTCCCTTATTGCAGGTTGATTTTGGTAAAATTTATAGATGAAATTCCGGATGAGATGGAAATAGGTAGCAATTATTATTTCTACTTGGAGGATAATTATGAGTGGAATGGAAATTTTAAGTTGTTTTTTATAATAGATCGACCATGGTCTATATATAATGGTTATTTTTTCTGGAAGAGTGATAATAATTATACATCTATGGGGGATAGAATCAAATCTATCATAAAATTATGAACCTCCTTTTGGATGGTTTTTGGATTCACTGAGACCAGTTTGAAGGATGTTTGAGATAACATCAGGCTTATAAGTAAAAGTTATATCATATTTTGATCTAGTTCTTTAGAAAGTGCAATATTTAAGGACCACATGTAGTGTTTTATTGAGTCAAATTGTTGGAATCATGATGCATATATAATTATCCATGATCCAAGTTAATTTATGATCATATATATTATAGTGATCATGAGGATAGTGAAAATATATTTTTGTTTTGTTAAGGATTTAATTGTGGAATGATGTTGAATTTTTAGTTTAGAAAACTATGTGGGTTTTTGAATAATCCCTTGATGCCTATAGTAATTTTTGAATTATGATATGGTAATGGGATGACATGTATGTGAATGACACATAGGATGTCTTAAAAAAATTCAATAATGGGAGGACTTCATGGAATGTTATGAATTGGGGTGAAAATCACACTGAGAATCTCAAAGGATTTCAAAAAATTTCTTTTTAGTAGTTTCTTCTAATGTATTGGTGAAACATAGTCTAGGAACATCCTTTAAAATAAGATTATAATGGGGGTACCAAAATTCTGTAGATATATATGTTGATTGAAATTAATTTTCTAGTGATTGATGTATGTTTTTCAGAACTATATCGACGTTGGAAATGGGGAATAGTGTGTACCTCAACTTTTGGTGTATCATGTGTATTAATGTGGATAGGTCAATATTGGAAGCTTGTTCGACATTCGAGGATGGGATGTGGTGATTTAATAGTGAATTAACAATAGAATTAGTTTGATTGTAATGTTAATTGGAACATTTTGGATTCTTGAGTGTGAAAAGAATTATGGTACAGAGATTTAATGACACATTTTATTAATGGTTTTAAAAATCAGGGTAAATTTGAATTTCCTATCTTGTAGTAGGGGAATTCGTTATAATTAATATTTGAATCATGAATCTAAACTTTATAACTTCTTTAGGAGATGTTTTTGAATGTGGATCAAGGTTCACTCTGTGCTTCTGAATCTTTGGAAAAATTAGAGCAAGGTTGCTGGACATAGTGGAGATATTATTGTCATGTATTGGGTCACATTGTGACTTGTATGTGTCTCATAATGACATATAGGTGTGGTATTGTAGTATAAATTTTTTTTTTTTTTGGAAAATTAAAAAAAATTATGTATGATGGTCACGTTGCAACCTATGAGGTGTCACTCTATGTTCAAAATTTGATTTTATTTGGGCTCATTTACCTAGGTTCGATCACATCATGTCCTAGTGAGGCCAAACTATGGAGACTAGGAGGTCACACACTAAGGTACAAGGGACATGGGTGTTAAGTTTTGACATTTGAGTAATTTAATGAGTTAGGTTGTACTATAGGGGTGTTCTTATGGGTTAGGTTCTTTATTGTGACACATTATGACACTCCATGATCAGGGAAAAATATTTGATTTCATGAAACGACCCCTTGGGTTTCAAAATGACATGATATTGTCCTTATTTTCTTAGTATAATGGATGTACCACCAATCCAATGTTATCCTAACATCGGTTTTAGTTCAATATACTTTATAGTGTGATCAATTATGTTAGGATCACACAACACATCCTCCCTCATTCATCCCCCCTTGTATTTTGGCGGTTTTTAGGTGTTCTGTGGTTGTTTTAAGGCAGTTTATTCCCCTATATTTACTCCTTTTTATTTCACATATGTTGCCTATTTATTTTGGATGGTTTTGGAAATATCATTATTTCTAATATCACTGGAGCCCAGTGAAATTGATTCTCGATTATGGTGATTTTCCATATCCTTGATTATGGACTTCCTTAAAGGGTGAAAACAATGGGTATCAAGATTTTTTGGGGATACAATGGTTCTAGATATGTTTTTCAACAATTAAACCTCATTGTATTAATTTGAACAATTAATTTTAAATTCATATGATTAATTGTTTCTATTATGTTTCATGATATATGAACTTGGGTGAAAGTACTAGCTTAGATGAGGAATTTCAGTCTTGGTTGAGGATGAGTGGAGTATATCGAGGATGGTAAAGTCATGTTTAAGGTTGGGGTTCCCATTAATACAATATAATATGCTTTTTATGGATTTGTGTGCCTAAATTCTTGTTTTTATTGGATTGTGTGAATGAATAGGGACATAAAACACCCTATAGTAAAAGATAAGATGGAATGGATCCTCTTAGATAGGCAGTATGTGATCTGTATCACATTGGGTAAATGAAGATCACCCAATGAATATAAGTCCAAGGTGATAAGGTGTTAATTAAGATATAAATATAAATTCAATAGGTCATAGGATATTATATTTAATAAAGGTGTCAAATTTTGGTTACCTAGTTATTCATGGGTAGGCATAAGAAGCTTATGCCTTTCTTTGATGAGTGATATTGTTGTATATCTCCTACTTACTGAGGAGAACCCCCTTTGGGTTGTTGAAAATATGGTGTATGTCATTGCAAGGATAATACCTATAGGAAAAGATGATGTCTTACAGTGGATGTTTTCTTATAATTTAAGGACTTCAAAGATCACCAATTGAGAATTGATATATGATTCTAGAGTGGGACTAGGTAATTGTTAAGGACATGGAATGAAGTTTCCATGGGATTAGGAGTATGTTATCTTAGGGAATTCACTGTGTGGGTGGATCAGGTGGGGATGATAAATCAGAATATGGTTGGACATACATTTAAAGGACAATTTCTAGAAGATTATATGGACTAATACACCACCATTGTGTGTTTAATAAGACATGGTGTCGATGATCTGTGCCTATGATATGTCTGAAGGATCCTAGTGGACTCCCTAACTGGCAAGACAAGGATACTGAGAGATTTGGAATGTTATAATTTTATAACTAATATAGTCTTAAGATTGTTATCATAATATGATATTTGTGATTCACGACATGTTTATATATATATATATATAAAGATACATATCAAGTGACTAGAACCTCAGCGATGAGCTGGTTGTCTTGCGGGATGGGATATATTCTCATATTACTATTACTTTTATGTGCCAGATTTCATGTGTATCATAAGAAGGAACAAGATGGTTGGTCTTTATATGATTAATAATGCATGGGTATGTACATTACTTAATTGATAATGTAGTATTTAGGTTGTGATGTTATCATCGAACATACCATTAATGATGGGTATGTGCTCAGGATGCTGGCCACAACATGAGTGAGTCATTGTTTTCATGGACTGCCATAAGTTAGAAGGTTGTTCCCCAGTAAGATGTTATATTAGAACCTCCCTTATGTAATAAGGTAGAGTTTAGCATATGAAAATCTGGCCCTACCATGAATGATAAGTAATTGTCTTATATGTGGATATCAGCCTCACCATGAGTTTGAAGTGGTTAGTATAACCACCTTTAGTGGGGTGGTTAGTCCTGAACTAGGATACAAGATAGATCACTACATCTTTAGTTAGTGTTAAGGACATGGTTACACCTAACCATTAGTGTTTCATTATGGTTTAAGATATATAGAATAAGGAGACTAGATTTTGGTAATATTAGAACTATGAATGTTTAGTTGTATTGATGGAATTATTAGAAAGTTTTCACCCAATGTGTGTGTATGGTGGTGGTGTCAAAATAGGCTATAGCATGTATATTAAAGTTTCATGCTGTTCTAGTTATCACAGAATGACCAAATACATGTTATTATTATTTTATTTGTTTTAATTCTTCATTCAAGTATATGATCACATATATTAGGGAAACATAGTGAGACCCTATAGAGATGTATTTTCCATACCCTATGTGGGAAAATTCATTCATGTACATGCCTTATATCTTGTTGTGTGTTGGAAATATTGTGTATTACATTTTGGTAAAGGGAAGCTCTATGGGGACTTGATTTTGGGATTAGGTGAGGCTTGGGGATAAAGGTTATACCTCTTGTGTATTTGTTTTCCTTTTTTTATTTTTTATTTGTGATTGGCCTAGTGGTGTATTAGATGATATATATGATTACATGCCACATTTCATTTTTTATAACGTAGTTATTTTTTTATTTTTCATACTCTGTTGATTTCAAGTGGAGGATGATTTGTTATATTGTTGTATTAATGGTTATGATATCAAGGGGATAGTCTCCTCTATGTCAATTTAGGGCCTCACCTATAACCTCTATCATCTGATATATATGGATCCATGCCTGAAGTCTTATGAAACTCTTTTAGGGAAGCTATTGATTGTTCAATTTTCGGTTGTTACGTTAAATTTAACAAATATTTCATACTATCATTAGGCCATTGAATATCATTGAAATAATCTCAATAAAAATCAGTCCTTAAAAATTGAATAATACCGAATATATCACAAAGAAATCCCATTTAAATTTCTAATATTTTAATTATAAATAAGAATTGATCTAGATAATCATTTAATGATTGAATTCAAGGGAATGAAACAACTGATACTAATATTTCTTTCAGGGTACAAGTAAACATTGATAACTTCGAAAAATTATATATAAAAAATTAAAAATATTACCAAAAACAAAATACTTATATGTAAATATTTGACAATGTAAAAGATATTGTTCATCATGTGAGAGTGGTGTCCTTCAGTATAAGAGTGACATACTTTAGTTTCCATTCAATATTATTCCAACAAATTGATTTCATCATTATAGACAAAAAATATAAAAGTAATACCTCTGAAATATATGGTTAAAATTTACAATCATTATTGTATGTATAATATTCCAATCCAAATAAATAAATTTGACATTAAAAATAAGATAAAATTATACCAAAGGTAAGAGTCATATGTAGAAATCACAATATGTGTAAGTGTTAAGAGATATCTGTAAATTACATATGAAATATTAAATACAAACAACAGCTAATATATATAGAATCCAATTACCCAAATATAAAGATATTACCTATGTGAACATTCCAAACATAATAGTTACTACTTATTTATATGATTCGTACACATAAAAAAAATTTATTCACTCAAAAAGTGTTAAATAATTGAATTTATTTTCCTATATAATAAATGATAATAATAATGGACAAAGAGTAATTAATGATGGTTTTGTAGGGTTCAAACAGGAACTGAATAATTTATTTTTCCTTCTGATGTATAATATGTTAATAATAGTATTATTGTAGAGAACCCACCCGAATTTCTCTCATGGCCGACACATGAACCAATCTATCACATAACTTAAGGGCATTCTAGATCCCAACGGGGTGGAGAAAACACCTGGGAATAAAATAACAAAGCAAAGGGAATGATTGCTCCTAACCTAAAAAACACTTGGCATACCTACCTCTATATCATGAATGAAGCAGAGAACGAACAACAAATACATATGCCTTAACTGTTAGAAAAATAGCAGATATAGAACAACTGTAATAGTATATAAAACTCCAAAATATAAGTCTAAATGAAAAGTTCTAAAAAAACAAATAGATACTTCTAAGGATGTTAGAGACTGACTCCCACAATCTCACCACTAGCTACACAACAAGTTGACAAAAATTCACCACCTAACAATGGCACCTTTCCTTTCCCTAAACCAGAGGATATATAAAGGTCTACACGCCACTAAAGAAGTGAGAAACATGTGATCATACCAGCTCAGTTGGATCCCAAGAAGGAGTACTATAACAATCTCTTAAATAAATAATCATATATTCTCATTCTAAATAAAACAATTGTATGATTAGAAGTAATGTAATTTTATATAAAAGAGGGTAAACATTTCCCATTTTCCATAGTTCTAACTGAAAGATAGTATATAAATTTCAAAACACATTTTCAGTATCACGTTTCATTGGAATAAACATGCATATCAATGCTAAATCATAAATGAAAACAATAAACAATAGAAGAAAACGTATCACAACACCAAAGAATACTACATGTCTAGGCCACAGACTACTCGCACCTTAATATAATCAAGTTCACAAAACTGACCCTAGAACAATGGGGCAAGTAATCATAGTATTACCACATGAGTAAACCACCAAAAATGTCAATATCTATCAACAATAACAATGGTACTAGGAAACATAGGAAATCCCCAAGAAAAAACCCCTTAAAATCGCAAATGATGGATGATGGCCACAAGCTAAACCTTCCATCTAAGTACCCATGGTAACCCATGTGATATTTTTCACAATCAAATTTCAAGGCATTAAAAACCATTTTACAATCAATTTTAGTTCCTTAAAAATACCCATTTTCATTCTATTTATAAAAAACTAGGGAAACCCCATTTTCCATTGAAAACTATTTTCAACACACACAAAAATCATGTCGATTTCCATTTTGAATCAATTTTTAAATCAAATAAATAGGTTTCATTATCATAGTCTGGAGACTAAACCACATACCTCAAAGCTCAAGACACACATGCCTGCAATGGAATCCACCTCCAATACAATACAATTATGACAACTAATGCCCTATAATCAAAACCATACATCTTGGAATTGATTAAAATCTAAACCCAAGAGGTCAGACAAAGAGAGAAAAACCAAATACCTCAAAGAATAACGCCCTCTACACCACGACCAATGAGGGAAAAGGCCTCTAGAATGAGACATCACAATGGATCTTGAATATACTAAGAAGAAACATCCAACATAGATTAATTTATTAGGTAACGAAAAGATTAGGCGATGTCACGATCAACCATAGTGGAGAACCAGAATGAAGATTTACCATGTGTGGCACACCACAGATGCAAAGAAGATCCAAAGGTGATTGGATTGACCTAGAAGTAGAAGGTACATTGAAATTTTACTTGGAGGATTATAGGGTTGAGATAAACGCATTCTGGAAAGAAAGGACCGAGGAAAAATGTTGGACGCCTCACTTAACCCTGGGCGCATTCCGGGATAGGATGTGTTACCCATGGTCACATTATAAAGGCCACGCAAGATAAGTAATCCAAAAAATGTCACCTTGGATTAAAAAATTGTCATTTAAACCCAACACGATTTGAAACCACCATTCCCAATGTTTACTAGTTCACAACGTGATCCCCCCTTTCATGAATAATACACAGCAGCCAGTACATGATGTGTACATCAGGTACACGGTGTGTAATTGCTCTGCAACCAGTATAAATTATAAAAACCACCTCTAATAACATTGAATCAAAAGGGAAGCTAGAGAGAGATAAAAATACACATTCAATGTAATGGGATGTTTCAAACTCCCCACCATAAAGACATTTTGTCTCCAGGAAGTCATGTGAAATATGTAACCTAAAGAAACATATGAGGTTATAGCTCCCCCATCAACGACACACATTCCCATGTCATGTGAAAATCCTATATTTTTTGACATTCAACTCTAGCTAATGGAATCAACTTCCCATGCAATAAATTCTCTTGAGATTTCACAATATCAACTGGTTTATCCAATATAGAAGCATTTGTATCTAACTCAAATTCATCCCAATCATAACATGAGAAGGATCCGGGTGATATTCCATGAGATGAGATATGTGGAAAACATCATGAATTCTTATCATGTGAATTGGAAATGCTAACTGATAAGAATCCTTTCTAATCAATTCAGTGATCTCAAATGATTGAATGTATCTTGGATCTATCATTTCCTATTTTCCATGTCGAAGGTGACCCAAATGAGGATAAGCTTTCAGGAAGTCCCAGTCACCAGTAGAAAAAAAAGGGTGACGTCGCCAATTGACATAGGATTTCGGTCGAATATGGGCTATATCCATACAACAATGTACATTTTGAATCATTACAGATGTTTCTTAAACCAAACATGGTCCATCTAAAGATACTTCACCCACCTATACCCAATAAAGAGGTGATCTGCATGGGTGACCACACAACACCTTGAAGGGTGCCATTTTGGTTGAAGACTAATAATAGTTGTTATAGATGAACTCAACCAATCTAGGATGACTATTCCATGATCCTTAAAAATATATGAGTTAGGTACGAATCACATCCCTAAGGAACTAAATTACATGCTCCATTAAACTGTCTGTCTGTGGATGGTAAGTTGTGCTCATCAATTTTCCAAATCGCATTACATATTGAAGACTTATTCAAAACCATGAGATAAACCTAGGATCCCTAGCCCAAATAAGGATATGATGAATCCCACATAACCTCATAATCTCTTTCACATATAGCTTACCTAGATTTTCAACCATAGTGGTGTCTTTGATCAAAATGAAATGAGCAGACATCGTTACCTGATAAACAACCTCCCAGATAGAATTTTCCCTTAGGGGTGTCAATGGTTACCCAAAAAGAAAATCCATGTATATCTCATCCCATTTCTAAACCATCACCAGAGGGTTTCAAGTGATCTTCTTTTATCTGTTGGAAGGTGTAATAGTGAGACATAAACACTGTGATGTCACACTTCTTACCTTACCACCATAATCTTCCACTCATGTCATAAATCTTCTTCACTGTGACTGGATGAATGACCCATGATGAAATTTGACCATCAAACAAGACTATAATCCTCGTAGATTTTTGGATGACAAATCGCTTCTTGAAGTGAAATATGAAATTTGAAGAAAGAGACCAATCAGGAATGGTATCTCCGCCATAAAGGCTTTATATAAATTTACAAAACTAATCATAATCTTGCAGAATCTGAAAAATAGACTCTAGGGGAGATGATGTTAACTGAGAAGTAGTAAAAACCTTACCCAAAATATCCTCCTGAGCATCTAGATACAACTAAGAAAAAATCCCCATAAAATTCAACTACTACTTCGATTCCAGAACAACATGTGAAGGTACCTTCTTACTTATAGTTTATGTGAAAACATTCCCTTTCCCTAAGGTGTAGTCAATATCAAAGTCAAAAATATGAAGGTTTTATACCCATCGCCTCTATAAAAGATTCAATTATTTATAAGAAAATATACAACTCAGACTCTTATGATCATAGAATACCATGATCCTTCCCCCAAAATGATAGTTTCACCAAAACATGAGTACTTATGTGACTAATCCAAGCTCAAACTCAAGAGTGGGGTATTTCTTCGCCTATGGTTGAATCTAACTAGAGCCTTAGGCTATTAAATGTTCATCCATCATCATCACACATCCCAAACCTCCATCAAATGCAACACAAAACACCATATACCCATTACCGAGCTCCAGTAGGATCAAAATAGGTGATGTTGTCAGAAATAATTTCAGTTCATCGAAAGAAGTCATCAACCTTCCATACCACATAAATTTTATATTTTTTCATGTGAGGGTAGTCAAAGGTGACTTCATCATTGAGAAATAATTGACAACCCCAAGGAATTTTCTATCAACATCAAGAAATCTATTAATTTCAAAGACATTCTATTTTTCCTTCCAAGAAAAAACATCCATTTCATTTTCTAGATCAACTAATAATCCATTCTCAAAAATTATGTGTCCCACGAACATCACATCTTGAAACTATAAAAAACATTTTTAAATCTTTCCATACAAATGGTGATTTATTAGTATTTCTATAACCAAACTCATATGGTTCTTGTTCTCATGCTTGGATTTCTAATAAATTATAATATCATTCCTGAACACTACCACAAAAGTATCAACATATTGATGAATGATCTGATTCACTATATCCATAAAAATCGCAAGAGAGTTATTCGGACCAAAAGGTATCACATGATATTCATAATTTCCATTCCTACTCTTGAAGGATGTCTTTGGTATATCAGACTCTTGATCTATGATCTGATGATAACCTTATGAAAGATCAATCTCTGAGAACAACTTTCCACACATAAATTGATCATACAAATAATCCACAAGAAGAAAATTATATTTTTTATTAACTATTACCTTATTCATATTTTTATAGTCCGCATATAAACAAAGTTAATCCTCCTATTTCTTGGAAAAGAGCAGTGGGGATACCCAATGTGAAATGCCAGGTAAAACGAAAACTTTTTCCAATAGGCCTTCCAACTAAATCTTGAGATCCTTCAGCACTGTTGGAACCATATTATAAGAAGGAATGGATATTGACTAGGTACATGGTACCAGATAAATCCCAATCTCTACCACTCCCTATGATGTAATATTGGAGTAATCCTTTCGGAAATGGTCAGGAAAATATCGAAAAAAGGGGAAATAATAAATAAAAGAAATGACATTAGGTTAAAATGAAACATCAATAAATAGGCTCATGAGCTCTGGGTGGGAAGCTCCTGGATGATTAGAACTTGGGTCCCACTCCCCCTAAAAAACACAAGATATACAATCGACAATTATAAACAAAACACGTATTTTATATCAATAAACACCATCTAGATGAGAGACATGAAAATCCATAATAATGAGGACATCGAAAAGATCTAAATTAAGAATGAGAAAATCCCAGACCAACTCTGTATTGGCTATCATTAACGAATAATAAGTACATTAAAACCACTACTCTTTCCTCAAACCAAGAGGTGTCATTATCTCCATTATTAAGGGATTAATTTTTGTTTTATGTTTAAGAATATAAACAAAATATGAAGATACAAATGAGTTAAAGTCACCATTATTAAAAAAATTAATTTTTACTGTAGATGCAACAAGAAGAGTTTCTCTCATTATTATCAGACTAATGTCATATTCTATTAGAAACTCATCTACTTTATGTAAATACTTCACTCTTAAGGCATGAGGCTGGATACATATAGTTTGAGGATTCTGACTGCACCATATTAGAATTTTTATCTAATAAACCCTGTCCATAATGAGGTGTAGTCATAGCCTGGAAGAAGCATTGTAGAGGACCAACATGTCCATAGCTATTGCACATATTTGTGGCCATAAGACATGAACATATGTTGCACCCTCCCTTTTCACACTGATATTGATTCATAGGAGCATTTCCTGCTATATGATATTGTGCATTAGAGGCTCTCTACGGAGACCCACCTTCATAACCTATGTGACAGTCTTTCCACTTCCTCTTCTTCCCATGCACACCACTAAAGTTATCACCAAATAGAAGAAAAAAGGTGGAAAATATGTTCATTCCTTATATATTCTCTGAGGCCATCATTGCTATGTCCACTAACTCCTCATATGTATAATGATCCAGTATGAACACCTGAGATATATTATCCTCTATAAATCCTTGTAGGTACGTTTGTGCCCTTAACTGGTTATTTCTCACCACATCCAAGAAAAAATTAACAAGAATAGGAAACTAGTTAGTGTATGTCAATAACAAATTCTCCCCTGGTTGCAATGATAGTAACTCCACATACTTCTCCAACATTATATACTCTAGAGGAAACTTCTAGAATATCAAGTTTTGAGACCCTTCCAATCCAATCACACATGTTTATCTGCCTGGACCATAGAATCTCACCAAATCATTCCAGATCCCTTGAGATTGAACAATGGGATCTTTACCCCAAAAAATTGGTTTGTATATGAAATAAAATATTTGATCTATCCTATCTATCCAATACTCCACCTCTTGAGGTTAATTTGTTCATTTAAAGGTTGGTGGATTCGCAAGTAAGAACTCTCATGATCGATCTCCCTCCCCAATAGCTTATAGGTGTATTTCATCCACTGCGTTCTGAACTCGTGGCATATCCTGATCGATAGAACAGACTTCCTGTATGATAGGCTCAATTCAATTATAATATATGGGTGGACTTTCTTGAGATGAATCTAATACAACTTCTTGAGGAACCTACAGATGATGTATCAGAGGCATATTGTTGCAACTGAAACATAAAAATGATGAGATGTGGAACAAATTTCAGTTCAAGATAGAAAACACAAAATCAAAAGCTAAGATTTTAAAACAACAACCCAACACTAGAGAGATATATCCTGACGACCCATGGTAACTAGAGTCTCATTTGGAGAATAGTTGTCCAGGCACATATTACAACATACCTCTCAAGTCCTGACAATCTAATCTCCACCCTAACAGATGTCCCAAGAAAAATATTCCTGAGGACACACCTCCTCTGATACCAAACTATAGTGAACCAACCTATGTTTCCATAAAACCTAGCACCTGACCTGATTTGGCACATACCTATTGGGTATTCCAGATCCCCATGGGTTGGCGATAAGCACCAGCGCATCAAATGAAAAAATCGAGGGAATTATTTCACCCAACCTAAACAACCACAAGGAATACATATCTATATATAATGAATGAAATTTTGGATGAACAATGAATATATATTCCATCACAATGAGAAATATAGAAAAACCAGAACAATTGTAACAGTAGATAAAACTGAAAAAATACATAAAACTACATTGTACTAAAAATTAGTAGAAAAACTACAAAATATGGTAGGGAAAACTCCCACAATCTCACCACTAGCTACCCAGAAAGATGGCACAAAACACACCACCTCTCTATGGCGCCTTTCCTTTCCATGAACTAAAAGACATAAAATTGTTCATTCCCCACCAAAGAGATTCACAAGGTGTGTGAAAATAAGATCCATAGGATCCCACCTAGGTGTTCAAAAACATGTCACTATAAAATATCATGTATGCCCATTTAATATAAAAACATGGGATGTCAATCAATAAAGTAGTTTTATAAAAAACAAGGTTAACAATTCCATTTTCCATATATATAAATGAAAGAAGTTACATAAATTTAAAATAAAATTTTCCATATAATTGTTCACAATCATAAAAATTCATATCAAGGATAACTCGGATATCAAAACAATAAAAAAATAATCATAGGTGTCACAACACTGAGAAATACTATAGGTGTATCCCATATAACACACAAAAAAATAATCACATTCACAAAAAATGATCCTCGAGAAATGCACCTAGAAAGAAGGGTAATACCCCTTGAGTTAACCCACCAAAATGTCAATATTGGTCCCCTAGAATAATGGGCCTAGTAATTCGAGAAAATCCCCAAGACATACCTCCTTGATAATAACAAACAATGGATGATGTCCTAAACCTAAAACTTCTACCTAAGTACCCAAGGTAGCCCATGTGTTATTTTTTCCAATTCATGTTCAATGATTTCAAAACCATTTCACAATCAATTTTAGAGCCTCAAAATACCGCTTTTTATTACATTTATCAAAAACTAGGAAAAACTATTTTTCATTGAAAACTCTATTCAACAAACATAAAATAATCATGTTGATCTCTATTATGAATCAATTTATAAATCAAATTAATTGAATTTATTATTATAGGCTTGATAAGGAACCACATACCTCAAAGCTTTGGATGTACACTTCCGCCAGGGAATCCAACAATTATGAAATACAACGATGACAAAGATGGGCCTATAATCAAACCCATACATCATAGGATTGATTCCATCTAAACACAAAAGTACGGATGAAGAGAGGAAACCCACATACCTCGAAGATGAACTCCCTTCGCACTATGACCAATGAAGTAAAGGCCTTTGAAATGAGATCTCATTATCAATCGAGAATAAACCACGAAAAAAATCCAACTTAATTAATGTATCTAGTAACGCAAATCTAGGGTGCTACCATGATCAACCACAATGATGAACTCGAAGGAACACATACCCTAAGGGGACCACCAGATATAGAATGAAGATCTAAATCTAATAAAATAAATGAAAGAGGATAGGTGACTTTGAAAATCACATAGGAGGAGTCTTGGGTTGAGAGAAATTGAGTTACTAAAGGAAGGACCAAGAAAAAATAGCGAACAAGTGACTTAAACCTAGATGTGGCATGGGTAATGAAATGTTCCCCCAAGTCATGTCGTGAAGGACACACTAGAAAAGTATTCCAAAAACACATCACCTCAGATTAAAAATCCATCATTTAAAACCAAAACGATTTGAAACCTCTGTTCCCGATGTGTACCCGGTCACGTCGTGATCTCCCCTTTCATGACTTGTACACAATAGCTAGTACATGATGTGTACCTCAGGTACAAGGTGTGTAACTTCTCTACAGCCTGTAGAAACTCCTAAAAATAACTTCAAAGGAATCTGAATCAAAAGGGATCTTTGAGAGAGTAAAAAAATATCCAATCAAGGTAATAGGATGTTATAGTGATAATTAAACATAAACCAAGAATAATGATTAATAAAAATTATAACATCGACTAATATTTAATAAAGTATAAAATCAAGTAAATTTATGGATAAATAATATTAAAAATAAAATAAATCATTAAATAGAAAGTCAATAATTGACCCTTTTTATAATTCAGAAACTCAAAAATATTACTCCTTTTAAAAACAAAAATAAAAATATGATGACATAGATAAATTCATGTAAATATTTAAATAAATGAAAATATATCAACAAACAAGATTAGTTATTAAATTATATAAAATAGTAAGTATGGGATTTTGAACTAACATGATTCATCTATAGAAATAGGTTATAAATATTTAATATAGTTTAATAAATTTTGAACTTGATTAGAGAACAATTTTTATTGTAGATATATTTCTTCATGAATCCATCATTTTATGCTTGTATATAATATTCTAAAACATTATATAATATCATTTCCTTGAAATATTTGATCTATCAGTTTTTCTAAATGAACAAACTCTAAATTGATATCAACTTTCATTACATGATCTCTTATGGAATTATTTCTCACTTCTATATGAATTTCTCTAGAATACTATAAATGGTTCTCCAAAATTGATTTAGTTAATGAATTATCACCCAAAATATTCATCCACTAGTGCTTATTTTGAATATATTTTAACCTCTATAATTAGATTCATTATAATTCAACAATTAAAAATATTTCTTTAAAGGGAATAATAACCAATATTTAACTGAACCTTTGAAATATATAATAATTATTTTCGATTATATGATATTAATTTCATTTGGGTTAGCCAGAAATCATGAAAAAATACATACACTATACATCAAATCTTGTTTACAGGCTATTAAATATAACAAAAATCCAATTAACCCTCTAAATTTTTTATAACCAACTAATATTGCATCAGAAACATCAATGATTCTATAAGATGTACTCATAAGAGTATTTTTATTTTTAAAAGAATCAATTCCAAAGAAATTCACTCACTCTTTAAAATACAAAATTTGATTCATAAAAAATTTATGCATTCTCTAGAAAAAATATGAAATCATTAAACGAAATTGAGTTCTCTTGTGTGGCTCATGCTAAACTCCTTAGGCATTAAATCCAAAGATTCCTTACAATAATTTTCACTATATGAACTAGATATAATAATTTTTATATAAATATAATTAATCAATATATGTTGAGAATTCCATTTAATCCCCAAAGTAGGATCATCTTTACCTTTAATATAACTATTCAACAAAATAAACATGAAAAATCATTTATACCAATCTCTCAGTACCTATTTCAATCACTGAATAGGATTTTGAATCATAAATACATAATCTTCATTCTTTTCATGATGGAATATTCTTTATTGTCGTACAAATATATCATCTAAAATAAGTCTATATTAAAATACACTGTTAAAATAAATTTGATATAACTTGAATCCTCAATGACCTTTATAAGAAAATAATATAAAATAGATTCCAATATTAAAACATTTCGAAATAGTTTTCCATAGTAATTCCATTTTCCTAATGATAACATTGAGAAAATAATATTTCCTAATTCCTTATAATTCTTTTAGAATCGTAATTATTATTTTCCAAAATCAGTTTAGCTCTAATCACTTCTTGACCATAAAGTGGTTCAACCAATTCCCAGTAATAATTTCATGAAAATTAGTTAATATCCACTTATATATAAAAAAAATTTGGTGCTTCAAAGGATCTATAACGTCAATCAGAAAAAACATAGATATAAAAGAAGAATATCCAAAAAAAATCTGTAAATAACATCTAATATATACACATAATTAAATATTACTAGTCACATTTTGAATAGGATGATATCAATGAGTCTTTCAAATTCACTATTGAACTAATTAATTATCCTCTTCAACAACTTAATCATCCACTTCAGTCTAATCATTTGAAAAATTTAATTATTTAAAATATTATTCTATCTAATATTATTTGGTAAGCTTCTCCATTGAATACCTCAAACAAAATATAATATGAATATATTCTTCATCTATCGAAATTCTTCTATTAAAAAAATATTCTTTACAAACACATGAATATCCTAAAATTGTTGTTTAGTGTTTTAGAATCATAATTTCGCAAGTTATCCATATTTGTTAGGATAATATCTCTACATAATACAACTCTAAAATAATAATAAAAAATTATATAATTAAATATTTCATAACCAATTTCTATTAAAATATTATTGAGAATAATTTTATTAGAAATGTGACATGTTATATAAATAAATTTTACCTAGAAATTTCTATGTAAATTGTACTCATAAAACTTGTTCATTGCATTAATCGAAGATTCATATTAATTATCTATAAATATCATTTTCTCAAGATGATTTGGATGTAAAAGGTATTTAGGATAATTATTATTTTTAATATATTTTTCATATAATATATTCTAAAATTATCTCACATTATCACTATTAATAGAAAATAGTATATCCTTTATCATTCTCAACTAAACTATAGTGTAGGTAAAAATGGATAATGTTTTAGTTTTATGAGATAAAATATACCTAAGTAAATCTATTCCACTCCCCCAAAATACGATATGTTTAATTATTTCTTCTGAATATCTTAATTTGAATATATCTAAAAAATAATGATGAATCAACTAAAATGGTGTTACATTGTTCATTTTCATGATTATCACAAATGACTGCTTATTTGTTTCCTTTCATTCGTGAATCATAAACATGAAACATTTCCATTTTGAGTTATGATACCAATTGTAAATTTTAATTCTTTTAATACTTGGGGAGATATAAAAAATATACCTATGCAAGTCTTTTAATATAAAGAATATTATCCATCTTCACATAATTTAAACACATCAAATATTTAGTTGTTTGTTTAGTAAATTCAATAAACTAACTATTTACTTTTCTATTAGAATAAAAGAATATATAATTACACTTAAAACCACGTAAAATGTCTTTATTTAATTTAATAATTATTTCTTCATCACATAATTAAAAATTGATAATAATTATATATTTTAAACGATAAATATGTTATCCATTATTAGTTATATTGGAATTATATATTACAATCCTTCAAACCTCATTTACCTTACCAATGGGACTATATCCATAAGTGATAGTGCATCCATTACATATATTGTAAGAAATTATGTTTTATGGGTCCCCATAATATTTATAGAGCATCCACTACATAGTTAAAATACATCTCTCTTAATAATTCCAAGGTACCTTTACTAACGAAATCAAATAGTATAAAATTTTCGAACCCATTAATATTTTCCCCAAATGAGTTTTTAATGATATTTTTTATTACCCATAAAGGTTTTATAAGATTTTTTCATGTAAATATTTTCTCAATTGTGTCCCAAATATTATAGAAATATAACTGAGAATTTAGTAGCATAAGTTAACTCCACCCTACATCTAAAATAATTAGTTGTTCAGTTTTTAAATTTAATTATTTTTATAAAAAAATACATTAGAATATATGGATATTTCCTATCATAACCAACACTGTTTTTTTATTATCATCTTGTTAATTAACATCATCTTTTTATAAAATTATCATGCTTGAAAAAAAAGAAAAATTATTTTTCTTTAAATGTATAATTTTAATCTTATGATTTTTTTTCAACTTATGAAAAGTATATAATTTTTTACATAGTTTTTAAATCAACATAGAATGGTTAATATTATCATATCATTTTCTATAGAAGTAAAAAAAATTACAAAATTTGTTTTTTTTTCTTCTCTTATGATCCTTATGAAATCATAGATTGTAATTATATATATATTTTAGTATTTAACTACATTCATTATAAAAAGTAGGTTTAGAAATACAAAATGAAACATTATAATCAAAAATAAAATCAAAAAATAATCACTAACTATAATTGTAGATTTAATGAATCACTTGTTATCATATTTTTTCTCAGTTTGATGTTTTTCTCTTTAATCAGATTGTTTAGTAAAACTCAACTTTACAGACAATGACCTATTTTCTTTCTTCCTGAATATATAATTTATATAATTATTCAATCTTGGGTAATCAATATGGACATGGGATTTTGTTTTTCATTCATAATATATTGTATATGATGTAATATAATTCGAATTAGTAGTTATGTCTTTATTTTCATTGTGGGCATCTCTTCGATAGTCATTTTTAAATATTATTTTGAATCATTTATTTATTTTCATATCTCTTCAGAATAATTTTTCTTGTTGAGAAACATCATTTTTCCTACCTATATCTATGTATTATGATATTCATAGGAATTAAAATTTACAAATTTCAAGGATACATCATTCTTGTTTATTTTTATATCTTTGATATAATTTTCAACTACAACTATTATTATAGAAGTAAAACAAATGACTTCCTAAAGTGTTAACTCATTGATGATATTTCACACACCAATGGATGCCTTATTCGAATACTATTTCTTGAGTGGTGATACTAGAACACATAGAATATTTACTCTATATTTTCATACATAAATATCATATTATGTTAGATGAATATTCAATACATTTCACAAATACAATCCTGAGTAATTTGATCGTTTAGTGTATTTGAACACTAGGTGCACAATTTTATTATCCAATGACTGATATTAAACATACCCTATAATTATGTTCCCTTTTTTAATCATTATAAACACACCCTACTTAAAACCATTATTCATAACCTAGGGAATGGAAACATTAAAAAATTTCAACTTAGATGCATAGTAATGGTATGCATGGGAGATATCATACTATGATCATATGTTTCAATAAGATAAGAATAAGGGTATGAAATCATGAATATAACATAAAAATTTCATACCTAACCTATAATAGATCATAAACATGATTCATGGAACAAATCATTAGCATTCACAAAGAAAGATTTTGTAAGAGTGTGAAATCATCAAAATTCATGAACCATAAGCTCATGTCCAACATGTGTGGCACCAATATAGTTATAGAACCCATTTCATTTGTTATGATAAATTAAAAGACTATATAAAATAATTTATTAGGCCTCACCACATTTTTTCCATTATGGATCATGTACAACATCCTGTTTTCCATAGTGGATCAAGCCCATTGACATGTTTCTCATTATGGATCAAGCTCTTCGACTTTTTTCCCAATGCTATCTCATTAGACATAAATATTTACCCAATACATTCGATATGTATATATATATATATATCACATATCACTTGAATAAAATAATAAATATGTGTTAAAAGAGATCATAAAAATTTAATTATATTAGAACCCATGAAATGAAATGAGTATTATAAACTTTTCATCATTAAATATCCCATGGAAAAGGAATACGTTTAATGAACATTTATTCATCATGATCCTAAACCATTAAAATAAAGAAATATCATATAATCCTTTGATAATATCCCCTATAAATAATAATTATTATTCTATTGATGTGATATTATATAAAAAAAGAATTTTGGAATATCAATTTGAACATTTTATAAGGAAAATAAGATTTCTAATTTGAAAATCATATTTTAAAATTAACAGTTTATAAAAAATATTGAAAATATTTTTATTTTAAATAACATAACAAAATATAAATTATTTATTAAATATTTTATTATTCATGATGGATAAAAATTCCATTCTTGTCGTATATGTTTCGAAATAAATATTCATTTAACATTTTTGGTAAAAAAAAATAAAAAACACATTGTTCAGAAAATGCTAGGATGATTACCTTTAAAAAATTTAAAAAATTAAAACATGGGTAGATTTTAATTTAAAAATTAATTGGCAATACTAAAAACATTATTTAATTTTCTTTTGAAACATGGCCACGGGTGATAAATATTTTTTGACTGACAAGAGAGATAATGCCAATTTATAATGAAAACATATTTTTGAAATCTTGTTTTCTTAAAGAGGTGAAAATGAATGGAACAGATGTATTATAAATAAATACTCTAAATATAAGAAATTTCATGTGATTATTGAGAGATATGTCAAATAATATCCTCATTGTATTCTTAATATTAAATAATCCCTCTAAACAATGGGATTGTAACATAAAACCTTTACCAATATTGTAACCATTAGGTTCATAATCCCCATGAATAAATGAAATATTAATGGATATGTAAATCACCAAAAATCTCATAACAAGAATCATAAAATAGATTAATGGTTATTACAAGCATTACAAGAAAGAAATAAGTAGTGAATATATCTTGTGTCTTAGAGAAATAAAAGTGTGATGATGATCTCATACATTAAATCTCATCTTCATTTATATATGTTCGAACCTCTTATATAATATATATAGTCATATTATATATATATATATATTATAACAATACATATTTACATCATACCATATATGATTTCTATAGAAACCTAGTGTTCTCAAACATGAATATTACATCTTTTTAGAAGAGTATTTAATAAATTACTCAAACCAATGTCTAAGGAGAGAAATTGTTTAGTGCCTTAGAAATTGGGAAACAAAAACACTAGTCCATAAGTGAGCTACATCATCACACACTACGTTCTTCAAAAAAATCCCCATTCTTATATATATCATACCTAATACATATCTTCATAGAATGGGGAATGTAAACATAAGATAGGGTGAGATCAGATCCTTGGTAAGAGTAAAAAATAGAGATTGGTTATTATAACATAAACATAAGGGTAAGATAACATGATAACAATGCTCAAAACCATAACCTCTATATAAAAGATCATATTAATTTTTCTATGAATAAATATCGGTTGTTCATAATAAATAAATCATAAGACAGTAAAAGGACATTATCAATAATATCATAATATATTCGAAAGTAATGGGATTTGTGGCATACAAAAGTATAGAAGACAATTTCAATATTTTCCAAGGATTGGTGCAAAGGACATCCAAGAAGACAGATTACATTACTGTACTGATTTTAATCCTTGCTCAAACCCTATCTTAATTTACCATGTCTACTCATCATTCCATTCCTATCATATTGTATCGGGGTCACTCCATATTCCATCTATGTCTATATAAGGAGATATATAAATCTTTAACCAATGCACCAAAGTGAGATATAGGTAACACCTGTCATATAATTAAATCATACATATGTGGTCTATAGGATCATAAAAATTCATCATATAAAAACCCATGTAATGAAATAGATATTGAAAACATATAATCACAACATAAATTGTGGAAAAAAATATTACTTTAAAAATCATTTCATCAAATAATAACCCCTGAAAAAAAAATGTGATTCATAAAAATTCCTTGATTGTATGAAGCATTCAATTGAAATTAGTTTCATAAACATAATTAAATAAATACAATAACAATTAACCTAATTAATATGAATGGTATCCTTGTATTATATCACTAGAAATTCATAGCTAACACCAATAGATGTAATCTTATAAGGAAAATAATTCGTAATGATCATTTAAAATATTTCATGAGGAAAATATACATTCCACATTGAAAAAAACATTTTAAATAAATAAAACCTTTTTATTTTTAAAAAAAATTCAAACTAATAAATGAATATTTCTATAAATTATTTCTCAAGACGTTAGAAAATTCAGTTTTTGTCATACACGTTAAAATTAATTGTCCTTTCAAATTTCTGAAAAAGCTAAATGTGCATAATTTTGGAAATAACAATGAAGATTCCTTTAAAAAAATGAAAATAAAAAATGGGTAAAAATATTTTTAATATATTATACAAGTTTGATAAAACATTTTTAAAAACATTTTTACAAAATAATTTTTTGAAATAAAATATATTTCCAACTGAAGAGAGAAATAATATCCGATTTTGTTAAGTAATTATAAATTATATTAATTGACAAAGAGTGGAAAATGGAACCATTAAATGAATATATAATTAATTCTCCAATTATAATAAAAAAAATGATAATTATAGAGAGGTATATCATGACATATCAACATTATAGACATGATCATAAACAATCCTGATAAATTATTAGATTGTAAAATAAAATCATTACCACTTGGGTAACCCTGAATTATAAACCCCCTAAAATAAGAATGTACAATGTAACATAAAATACCATGAGGAGGAATAAATTCATCATATCCATGGAAATGGGGATTTATATAAACCATGTGATTAATATTGGTTCATAACACGTGTTACATCTAAAAATTAAAAATAACAAAAAAATCCATTTTTTTCTTGAGTAACATTTAAATTATAATAGAGATAAAGATTAAAATCATTTTAAAAATTTATTATCATAAAATTTGGTAGATTCCTGATATATCACTCATTTTGAATTTAAATAAACCACACAAAATTAATCAGTGCTGAATATGGAATAAGTCTCTCACAAATAAAAGTGAGATTAAAAATCCACTTATCTAAATTCTTGAATTCCACCGTACTAGTTAAAAATGATCTATATTAAATATAAGTATATTATACATATATTATATAAGAATATTCATATATATCATAACATAAGTGATTTTTGTGACTTTATATCACCTGTTTATTAGTAATTCCATGTTAAAGTTGTGTTTAAGGTAATAACACCATTGTTTTTCAGACATGGTTTGAATTGTAATATTTTTTCTCATTTAAATTTCATCATGATTTCAAAATATACATATTTTATTGATGATATAAATATCATATATATTAATTTATATTGATCCATAAAATTTTGTGATTGAAAATGAAATGCACCATTTTTTCGATGGTTGCCCGTACGTAAGCAAGAACGTTGTTTTTTATTTAATATCCATTTTTAATGAAAGAAATTTAAATGATATTTTATCATTACAGAATAATTTTTATTTCATATATATCACATATTTTTTTCAACCCATCCTCAATAACATCCATGAAAATCATAAAAAATAACATCGCTTCATGAGGCAGTATTCCGCCAAACACATGAACAACATTAAAATGTTCTCACAAAATTGAAAGCACGAAGGTATGTGCGATATAAAAATTACCTAAGAATAATAATATCATTAAAATCATAAATATCACATATAAATATTATTTCCATCATTATTCCCAACCATTATATGTGGTACTGGAAACACCCTAGACACAAGTTCGCGAGGTGGTAGTCCGCCATACACACTAACGATGATTTTGTAACTAGTTTGAC
This sequence comes from Viscum album, assembly GCA_963277665.1. NCBI lineage: Eukaryota > Viridiplantae > Streptophyta > Magnoliopsida > Santalales > Viscaceae > Viscum > Viscum album. The sequence goes on along the minus strand of OY728133.1, from coordinate 1,817,905,442 downwards.
AAAAGTGTGTGTGGTTTATAGTCATAACATTAAAATAAAGTTATATAATTTTATTAAATATAATGAAGTTTTTAAATAATCACGATATAAAAAAATTAAGGGGTTTGAGGAATAAATAAATAAAACATTTGTTGATGAATATTACCTCATCTTTTGGGTATCCTCCTATGGATTTCACTAAAATATTTCATTGGTAGAATTTATGTACAAAATAAGTATTATAAGAGAAGGGAATGAATTTTGGAAAATTATTTTTCATGATAATTTTCATGATAAAATTGTTTAGAGGTGTGGTGATGTAGGGATAGTGGGCTTCTTTTTATAGTTTAGGAGGAATGACATTCTAGTAAATACTCAAAGTTATTCACTTTTCAGAGGTAAATCCTACCTAATGTCACTCCAATACTAATAATTAATTATATTGGGGGATTAAATGGTACACAATAACCTACAAAACAAAATTAATCACATTGTTTAAACATTTAATTCCTTAACTGTTATGTTTCCTAGTTTTTTGCATTATGGTTTTTCACTATAGTAACTATTTTTCCAATCATGGTAATTTATCCTTTATTAATAAACTATAATGAGCATTATTAAAAAATTTGGAACCATTTATTCCAAATATTATATATAATTTATAAAATATAAATCCACAGTATGTTGAAATTTAACTTTAATATAGGCCCATGTAACGTGAATAAACACACTTTCAACCTTAACCATGTTAACCGATGTTTTACTAATTAACGATCAATATAGTCATTGTAATACAAACATTTGGTCCCTAAATGCATATAATATGATAATTATTACAATTTAAAATCCACATGATATAATAAATTATATTTATTAATTTTAAATCATTTAATAAAATATCATTTAATATAAAATAACATTATTTACAATTTTGAAATTATTAATCCAATTTGAATTTAAAAATATATCCAAAAAATAATTTAATTAAAATATATTAAGTTAAAAGATATGGTACATGATATATTCAAAAATTAAATAAATATAAAAAATTAATTCCCTCAATTTACTTCACTTTTTAAATTTTTAGTATTTGAACTATTATTTTTTATTAACTAAACAATTAGAGAGTTGTGGTTTATTTATAATTTTCAGTAATAATTTCATATAAGAAATTAATGATAAATTATTATTATAATTAAAAATATTTTATCGTAAAAAAATTATATGTATACATATATATATATTACCTAAAATATGTTGTTTATGTCCCTATTCCCAAGCTTTATAAATGATAATAGTTATAAAAGTTTCATTTTTGTATTCTTTCCATAACTTATTATTTTGGATACCTTCAAGGAAAAGTTTTCCAAACTCATTAATAATATAATATGGTTTTTAGGATTAAAATATATCCAAATATGGGTTTGGTAAAAAGTAGTAGGTCATTTTAACGAATTGCTTCTTAGTTTAAAAATTTTAACCATTATTACCTTAACCGTGGTAATTAATTGTTACTATATTTACCTTTCATTTTGGTCAAAAATTAAGATAGAATTATTAGAAACTAGAAGTTATACATATTCCAAATATGGAATAAATTTTTCAATAATCTAATCACATATGTGGAAAAAACTAATTTAAAATAGACGGGATGTGAAAGTGAGGTTTCATGGTGAAAATAATAAAATGTTTACAATGTTTGTATATTCAATTTTATCACAAAATTTATTACAATGAAATAAATTATATTAATAGATTAATAATTGAACTAATTTCACTTTAAAAAATTAATATATATTTTGACATTAAAAATAAATTATTCTAATATGAGATTTTCTATTAAAAGTATTTATTCTTCAATATTTATCAAAAAATGAAACATTTTAGTTTAATCCTAAAACTCCACCCTAAACTAATATTGAAATTATGAATTCAAAAATAAATTTATTTTTTTTCAATTAATTTTTTAAATCTATCAAAAATTATATTTATTATTGTTCATAAAATAAATAAAAAACATTTATTCGATAAAATATCATTTTCAAATATATAAATACTTGACCAATAACTGTGAATTTTATTATCAATATGTTTTTATTATGTGAAAACATTGTAATTAATATTTAAAAATTATTTAACATTATTAATTTTCTAATGCCTAATAGTTGGATTATGATAGTTTAGTTTAAATGAATATATTAATAATAAAACTTTTTTTCTTAAAAATCAGTGTTTTTTGTCATGTGTATGTGTGCTTACCAAGAATTGAATATAGTGCGAGATAAACCGTGTAAATGTGTAACTAAATCATGAATGTTTTGCATGTAATTAAAGACTTCAAATATATTTAATTTATTTAAAATTAATAATAATTCATAAAAACTCAAGATGTTACATTCTGCCCCCTTAAAACAAATTTCTCCTTCAAAATTTGTCACTCTGATAAAAACAAATGATGATACTTATACCTCATAATATCCTCAATTTCCCATGTACCCTCAAAAAAATGGTGTCTTCACCCCAAAACAATGAGTCAGTGATTAGTTTTTTATAGAACAGTCTATATTCGAAACCTAATTTCTACTGGTTGTTCCTCATATGAAATATCATGTTCCAATGGTACTACTTCTGAGTTTAGTACATGTGATGGATCAGCTATGTAATTCCTCATATGTGATACATAGAAGACATCATGTAGATAAACCTAATTTTATAGAAGATATAAATAATTAACTACTTTCTTGATATGATCATGTATTTTAATGGGACTGATAAACCTAGGGATTCGTTTTCCCTTATTTCATCCATATAAATATTCATTGAAACAACTAATTATGAAAACAAAATTCTTGATCATGCTGAAAATTATAAAAATAAAATTTTGTCATTTTTTTCAGCTCTTACATGTTTATTAATGGATAACACCTTCTCTGTTATCTAGTCATTTGGATTGGGTCTCAATAGCTTTCTTCCTACAGCTTCATTTCAGTACATTGGAGTTCTACACATAATGTGTTTCATAAAGAGTCATCTGAATTCTTCAATGAAAGTTATTATTGAAAGAGAACTCACCTAGAGTAAAGTTTTTCTGTCAAACACCTTTTAAACACAAATAAAAATAACTGAACATATCCTCTATAATTATAATTTTTATCATATATTTACCATCTATCTAAGGATGATATGCATTGCTTAACCTCAACTCCATATTAAGATGTCGATAAAGACTTCACCAAAAAATTAAGGTTCACATAGGATCACTATTATAATAATTAAACATGGTACTCCTTGAAACCTTAACACATTGTTAATATATATTATAGAAAAAATATCTAAAGACAAATATTCTCAGATAGTGTCGAAGTGTGCTAACATTGTATGGTGATTGACTACAACTCCTAACTACCTCATCATCCAAGATAAGTTAAACACTAATGATAACTAATACCTTTAATCTTATTTCAACAATGTTTAATGGTACTCACCCATAAATAACATTTTCACTAAAATATAGAATATAAAAAAGTATTGTATTAATATAAGTGTCTCTTAAAATATCAATAATCATGAAAAATTAAAATCACATGAAACCTAAAAACGGGTGTCAATTATTTTGAAATTTTGATCATCCTTAAACTCATAAAATTATGGTGGAATCCCAAACTCTTACATATCAAATACATATATCATTCAAAAAAACAAAATCCTTAGATGTTTCTTAATTCTAACAATGATAATAACATTTTTAAAATACTTCTACAACATTATTCCCACATCCAAATACGTAAATTCATCAATTCAAACAATTCAATGATTGGAATGGAATAGTTCCTTCCATAGTCTTGTAGTTTAATTTAGGGTATTTATTTGGATATTAATTAGGTTAAACACACCTAATACATTGAACTCCATGAAAATTATTCACTCTATAGCTTATTTTCCACATAGATTAAATTTTTCCTTCCATTTTAGATATTCCCCCAGGTTTTTCTTCCCATCATCTTTACATGTCAAAAAAAACTTATTTACAATATATTTATTCCCACATGAAATTTCATACAATCCCATATTCTTGATATTCAATGTGTTAGTAATTTCACCTATTTTCATGTTTTTATTCATATATCATGAGATCTTAATATAAATAATCAAAATAACATTCTCTCCAGACATCATAAAATTCAGTTTCTCATAGTTGATGAATTTTCCATTATATTCCACATTAACATGAATCCTTCATGCACCAGCAATTGATTAAAACAAAAAAACAATATTGTGATAAACTCTAATCATATTTTAAACCAACATAATTATGAAAATTCACTTTTATGATTACTCATAAAAACTTCTTTAATTTATCACACCTTAGGTTTATCATCGGTCATTAATAGTCATTATCTATTTAGATCATTCATTAATATTCATAAACTGCTTCTGAATTTCCATATAACATCCCCTAGGACATTCAAACTAGGTTTTAATAAAGGCCCACTTTCATAGACCATTTCACGATTGAGTCTATAAAAATACAGTTTTTCAGGGTTTTTACCCATATGTACATCTATTAGAGAGTCATATCAAATTGTATTGTCCAAATATTGGTGCAATTTCTTGGAAACTACACTCACAACTCTTTACCAAAATTCTAGGGTATTTTCCTAATATTGGACTCATCCTTATACTTATTTGTAAAGACATACCTAGACAAATCCATAGAAATATCCATAGGAATCTCACTAAAGTTTTATTATCCTAGTTTTAAAAGGATAACTAAACTATTCCTTTGATACGGACCATAGAGACACATGCTTACCATAAATAGATATTATTTATTTTTATATGAATATTCAATAGATTACACAAACACATGCTTTTGGACCATACTTGTTTAGTTCCTATGGAATGTTGGAAAAATAAACATATGTCCATAAGTGAGTTATATCATCCCCCACTATGTTATTAACAACTATGACCCTTCTTATAGATATCATAGATAATACATATCTTTATAACATGGGGAAAGAAATATAATAAAGGGTGATCTTATATTCTCTTTAATGGTAAACAAGGGAGATACGTAAGTATAAAATAAACAAAATGGTATGGGGACATTAGAATAACATTTGAAAACCATACCCTTTATGTCAAATATAATATACATGAGTCCAAAAATTAATATTGGAAGTTCATAAGACCTAAATTATAATATAATTGATGAACATGATCCATAAGTTCATAACATTCTAATAAAGCATGGAATTCGTGCCATTAAAATAATCATAGAAAATAAGAAACATATTAGTCAAGGCTCACCATAGATGATGTTATAGTGGAAAATTTCTTTAACTGTAATTTTTCACACCTCACTCTAGCTCTGTGATATAGAACATGGTTCGCTCCCCATTCCTTCCCATCAATACTATACTAGTTTCACCCCCCATTGCAACGATTTCTATCTTTTGATATATATATATCCTTACAAAATACACTGGATGGAGACCCATTTATGACTTTCCTCAGTATGAAATCCAATATATATATTCCAGAAGACAATAACATTTTATCATGTAATTACCCTTGAAATTAAATGGGCATCAAATCATTTATTTAAAACATAACTTTTGGAAAATGGATAGGTTTCATAATCATTTCATCATATAATAACTTGTGGAAATAAGTGGATTTCATACACATTTTCTCATGATATAACCCTTGGGATATAAATATGTTTTGTAAATTTCATGGAACAAAAATAAAAACCATTATAATTAAGAATATGAATGATATAATTGGATCATATCCCCAGTAAATCCTAGGTAACAACAATATATTTCATCTGAATTGGAAATAATTTATAAAGTTCATTTAAAACATTTCATGTGGAAAATAACTTTTTATATTTAAAAAACACTTTTTAAAAACAAAAATAAACTTTTGAAAACATTTTTATTTGAAAATAACATTGAAATCATATTAATTAATCTTTGAAGAAATAATTTTTCCTGATATAATAATATTATGTGTAATTCATACACAATAAACTGAAAATTCCTTTCACATTTTATATAAATTACAAAACGAGAATTATTTTGACAAATGAAATGAATATTCCATTAAAAAAGTATAAAAATTAGAACCAGGGTAAAAATTTATTTTAAAAATCATAATATAGTACCAATAAAAATTTAAGCCACAATTAAAAAACATTATTTGGAAATAAATTAAATTTTAGATCGAAGAGAGAAATAAATTTGTATTTTCTAAAATACATTTTCATAATTATCATAGGATCCAAAGATTGGGAAATGGTAACATTAATTTTTGATACCATGAATAATAATAGTATAGTAAGTTTCATGATAATTCATGATATTTTGATCATCATATTTCATAATTGGAGTCTTGATCATAAATAATCACAATAAACAAAGAGATTGTAACATAAAAAGATTACAACATTGGTAACAATTAATCATAATACCCATGAAGTAATAAAATAATATGAAACATAAAATATTATGAGGTTGAAAAAATTAATTATATTCCATGTTAATTGGTATGAATATACACCTCATGATGAATATTGGTGAAAAACATAACATATGTCACAAAGAATGAAAATTTAGACATTAAATACCTTATTAATTTAGTAAATATTAAATCATAATCCCCATGAAATAATAAAAAAATGGAAACAATAATTATAATAAAATTATTTGGATTCATGTTATATCATTTCTTAGGTAAATATATACACAACACTGAATAAAGGAGTGGTGGATATAGAATAAGTCTCTTAGAAATAAAATTGAGACTAACAAACCCTTACCTTAAGCCTTATCTTCCATCTTAGTCATTCAAAAATCCTTTATATCAAATATAATTTTATTTTACATATATCATAGAAAAATATTGATATTTATCATACGATACATTATTTTTTTATGACATTACATAAACCTTTTATTAATAAGTAAATATTAAAGCTACATTTCGGGTAATAATAGATTTGTTTTTCATACATTCCTTGATTTGTAATATTTTTTTCCTATTCTCTAAATAATGATTTCATTATATAAATAGTGTAGAAATTATTTAAATATCTTTTATATTTATTATATATTTATTTATTGTAATTCCTAAAATTTAGTGACATGAAATGAAATGAACCATTCCTGGAGACGGTAAGTTGTACATAATCATGAACATTGTTTTTCATATACATTTAATTTTGAACGAAAGAAAATTAAATGATATATTAACATTATAGAATAATTTTTATTTCATATATATATAATATTTTTATTAAACCCATCTTTAAAACATTCCATATAAATATTTAAAGAATCGCATCGCTTCACGAGGTCGTAGTACATCGTAGACACAAAGGAAATTATTGTATTCACCCAAAATGGAAAGAAATAAGGTATTTTTAAGATAAAAAAAATTAAGTATAAAAATATCATCAATAACATAAAAATAACATATTAACATTATTTTCATTATTATTCGCAACCACGAGAGGTGGTAATGTAAAAACGTACGATACAAGTTCGTGAGGTTGTAGTCTTTTTTTCACATGAATAATGGTTTTGTAACCCATTTGATAGAAGGGTGTGTATTTATATATTTTAAACCTAAAATAAAAATATATTTTTATTTTTGATGTATTTAGGTTATTATATAATCATAATTTAAAAATTATTTGTGGTTTTTTAGTAAAAAATAAAAAAAAAACGTTCATTGATGCACGTTATCTCTTCTTTGGGTATCCTCTTTAGGTTTAAAATAAATTACTTCCTTCTATGGATTCTGGACCAAAATATGTCCTTTAGAATGAATATATGGTAGTTGGTACATGATTCTTCAAGATATTGGTCAAAAAAAATTATAGGTTTGAATTAGTGGGGGTGAGTGAATTTTTATAGTTGAGGAGGAATGAAATTCTTATAAATACTAAAAAGTATTCACTATTATGATATTAATCATACATCAGGTGAATAACATACTTATAATTATATATTTATAGGGATAAAATGGTTTATATGCACCCCCACCACATAATTAAACACATTTTTTAAACATTTTGTTCATTAACTTCTTTGTTTCCCTATTTTTATCATTTTTTTACTACTGTAACAAGTTTTCTAAACATTGTAATTTATCATTTTAGAATAAATCTGAGTGGGTCTTATTAGATAAAATGGACCCAATTATTCTAAATATTATAACCAATTTATAAAATATAAATCATATTTGAGTTGGAAATTAACTTTAACATAGGCATATTAAATGCTCAAAAACACTACTTTAACATTAACTGTGCTAACCAGTTTTTTATGAATTAATGATCAATATGTTAAATATAATATTGAAATTGGTACCTTACTCGATAATAGAATATAATAATTGAGATTTAAAAATATCATTATAGAAAAAAGGATTTTTATTAATTTTAAATCATTTTCTAAAAAATAATATTACAGTAAATTTTTACATAATTCATTTAATTTGAAATTAAAATAATATAAAAAAAATAATCTTATTAGATTCTATTATGTTCACACATATTTAATGTGATATATTCATCTAGAAAAATAATATAAGAAAACATTTCATTAGATTTACTTCAGTTTATATATGTTTATAATTAGTTATTTTTTTGTTAACTAAATAATTTCTGAGTTGGTGTTTCTTAAAAATTTTATGTAAAAATTACATCTATAAAATTTAAAGATAATTTATTACAATAAAAATTAATCTTTCAATGAGAATAATATATATAACCGAACATATGTTTTTTTCCCTATCAAAAGTCTATATAGATATTAAAAGAAAGAAATGTATCTTTTTTTTCATTTCATTTACATAAATAATTATATAAGACACATTAATTGAAAATAGTATTTTTCAAACATATAATGACTTCATGAAAAATGAATCATTTTATTATAAATATTCTTCTTTTTTGTAAAACCATTTTAAGGAATATTTAACAAAAATTTATTAAAATTAATTTTTATATGTCTAATTTCATGGTTATAATGTTCAATTTTAAACGACTATATTAACAATATGATGTAGTATTTTTAAAACTCAGTGGCTTGTGTCACACAAGCTAATCGTGTGTTACATGTATTTTAAGATAACATAAGGTAAAATTTAATTCAATCATGACATGGTGTTGTCTTTAACCAAAGACATAAAATAGAATTATTTTTTAAAAAAAATAACTCAAAAAACTTTAGGTGTTTTTATTTTCATATTAAATATTATTATAGGTTTATTGAAAATTCCTTGTTAAAATAAAATTTCATATGATAATTGATATGTTTTCTATCTGTTTTTATTCTGTTATTTTTATCCTTTTACATTAACCATGGTTACATAATATTAATATTTTTATCCATGATATAAATATAAAATTTATTCATTATATATGTATTTATTGAAATCTGTAAATGTTAGTGATAAAAATGAATTACATCATTCATATAGATGATAGAACATACGTATTCATCAACACATTTTCCATTTTTGGACATATTAAAATAAAGGTAAATAATGTATAAAATATATGGATTAATTTTTATGACATATATATCACATATGTTATTTAAATTTATCCTTATTACCTTCCTTGTAAATAATAAGAGAAAAACAACCCACATTGATTTGTGAGGAGGTAGTTTGTCGTATAAACGAGTGACGTTATCATATTCCCAAATAATGGAAAGTAAGAGGGTATATGTGATATTATTATTCCAAAATTTTAATTATTTCATAAATATAGTATACATATGTTAAATCTAACATATATCCATACGTGATAGGTGTTGATGCAACATTTACTACATCAGTTCGTAAGGTGGTAGTCCCTGGTATACATTTTAAACAGTTTTATTTCCCACTTGATGGAATATGACATAGATGTAGATCATTCCTTAAACATAATTACATATTAGTATTTTCTATACAAGTATGTTATTATACCATAGTTTTTAAAAAATATTTGAAGTTATTTGAGGTTGAAATAAAATGAAAACACATACTAAATGCCTATACATATTCTTTGGAGAACCCCAATATGTTTACATATAAAGCCTTATTAAGTGGTTTTAATTATAAAAATAAGGCCTATATTGTATGGGTAACGAAGTAAGAAAGATATATTGTTAGGAATTGACTGATAAAATTGTTTTTGAAGTGTGAATTGGAAATTATAGGGGACGTACATTTATAAGTAGAGAAAGGAACCCACATGGAAATTACATGGAAATTTTCCATAAGAATCCAAAAATGGATATTCTAAACAAAAATGCTTCAAAATAATACAATATTTTCACCTGGGATATTATAAGCCTATTATATAGAAAAAGAATAACATATAGACAATTTTTATTTTCAAAATTACAATTATATTTAATGTTTACCCCCCCCCCCAGAAAAGTCATTTTAACCTAAACCACAATAATAAATTTAAACTTATTTTATTATTAATTATGAAAAAATTAAACATATTATTATAATGTAATATTGATTATTTTGATTCCAAATATGAAATAAATTTTTTCATACTCAATTCACATAATTAGAAAATTTAAATTTAAAATTTAACCCACACACATGTTGAAAATCAGTCTCTGAAGGGTAAAGCATTCATAAGAATAAAATGTTTATATATCAAAAATAAATATGAATTTGATTCCAATTATATATAGTTTACTAATAATAAGATAATTTTACAAATTATACATTGGTAACATATTTAATATATAGGTAAATTTTTAATTCATTAAATGGACACAAATATTTTAACAAAATTAATATTTTTCTCTCTTCATTGAGAAAATTATATTTTTTATAAAATTCCCAGAATATTTCTCTAATTAATATTGTATTATTGATTTATAAAATGATTTTTATTTATTAAAATTAATTTTTTAATGTTTTAAAATTTATTTTATTATTTTTCACCAAAATTAATATAACATTTTTTGAGAAAATTTAATTCTTGAAACATATAATTATTTTTCTAATAATTAAATAATTTCTATCAATATTAATTCTATATATGAAACAATTATATATTTTTTTTAAAAAATTGGTTAATGTAATGTCTCGGTTCCAGAATCCACCCAGAGGCGCCCCATACCCGGTTGGTCACATGAACTCAAGTGCATTTACCCAAACACTAGAGGCTGCCGACTAATAGCGAGGGCCTTGGTAAATTATTGGGAAACTATGCCCTCGTTTGGTAAGGTATACAAGGTAAAAAAACAACAGTCAATAGCAGAAGCAGTAACAACATACATAACTGGAACCATAGAGTAGAAGAATAAATATATAGCAATGATGATAATGATGCAGCATGTACAAGTATCTAAGGAAAGAAGAAAGCACAAGAACATGCTCAAATACAACTGAACACAAGTACTAAAGCAACAGAAAAAGAAAAAAAGATGAGAAACTCCCCAGCATTGCATGCCTCGGCTCGGTCCCATGCTCTCCAGATCTATTAAAATCAAGAACCTAAAGTAGAAGGGCGCTTGACCTTATCTATACCTTCAACAACATAGTCTACTTGGGCCCAAAAGTATGGCCCAAATAGGGTGTGAGACAAAGTCCTAGTAAGAAATCACCCAAAGATCTATTCCTAACAGTCAATGAATACATGGCAAGTAAAGTACATGGATAGTAAATAGGAGAATACACAACAGCTACAATTTATTGTCTATCATATAAAATACACATGTACAAAACAATCAACAAGTACAAAACAATCAAAAAGTAAAAACAAGGAAACCCCTTGGGTAGTTCTCATAGCCTAACCCTTATGGTTCAACCTATATGTACTAGAAACCCCCTAGGAGGAAACGCGGTCTCACCCCTCTGGTTCACCTAAATAATAGACTCCCTGGGGAAGCACTCATCGTCAATTCCCCATATAGCCTTGTATCTACTAAAGGCTCTCTAGGAAAGCACTCAACATCAATTCCCCTTGTGGCCCGCATTGATGAACTATAGACTCTCTGAGGAAGCACTCAATGTTAATTCCCCATGTGGTCTTGCATCGTAATTAAATACACTCTGGAGAAGCCCTTCCGTCCATTCCCTTTTATGGTCTACTACACTAGGTTCCCAGAGCCCTGTGTTTAAATAAACATGCATAGCGCTTGTCTATCGACCAAGTAAACCTCATTAACTACTTGGCTATCATTCTAAGGCTCAGCAGTAAAACAAAACAATAGTTCTACTATCCTACATCTAGGCATGGCAACTGGCATAACTCCTAACAAGCAATGAAAGTATAGAAAATAGTCAGACTACAGAAAAACTACTCTATTCACAAAGGTAAACCTCTACTATAGTAATCAAGCAGGCATGCAATCAATCAGGGGAAAACATGGAAAATGCACAATTCCTGTTCAAGGGAATTGGCATAATCACACAAAATATTCAAGGAATTTCTACACAAAGGCACAAACCACCAACATTGATGCTAGGGGATTGATATACTTCAACCATGATGCCTGATTCACCTCATAATGGTGTAGATCTAAGAAAAAGTCTGAAACACATAAACCAAGATATCATGATAAGGAGGAGGAATTGGAAAACAGGTCTCAAGAAGAAGGAAGAAATCACCCCTGTGATTCCAATTCAATCGACCATGCTCGAATCGGAAAACGGACGGAGATTTGGGGGCTCGTTGATGATTCGCGAATCCTCAGTGCTCTTGGACGAACTAGGCCTAGAAGAAGACGTTTCTGTGCGTCAAGCGCGACCCCAGTCGATTTAGTGAAAATAAAAGTACACGGTGTGTACTAGGTCTTTCTATACTCCGCCAAAATCGGCCTCCACGTCACCCCTACACACAGTGTGTGTGGCCCGGACACGGCTAGTACACGGCTTTGAGCGGGAAAAGATTACACGGCATGTACTCAGAAAGTACGCAGCGCATACTTCAAAATTTTCCAGAATCTCCATTTTTCATAAAAACACCAGAAAAAGGACAAACATACCTGAACAATGATCTGGGTTCTTACTAACTTTCCACCTTAGAGAAATTCATCCCCAAATTTCCCTAAAGAGGTGTAGAAGAAGAAACCCCGAATAGATCTGGCCACTGCGATCGTACATTGGCCTCCCTCTCCTTGGTCTTGTCCATTACTCTCCCATGCTGCCATAGCACCCATACAAGAGGGACATACCGCCCACGTATAACCTTTGTACTGTGATCGACAATCCGGATGGGATGCTCCTCAAACGATGCATCCACTTTGAGCTCAACTTCCTTAGGCTGAAAGACGTGAGATGGGTCTGAAAAGTAACATCGGAGCTGAGAGATGTGGAAGACGTCGTGCATGGCCCGGTACCTATGGGTTAGCTGCAACCGATAGGCGACCGGCAAAAATCTCTCCAAAACCTCAAACGGCCCGACGTACAACAGTCAAAGCTTACCCTGCCTCTAAATCCTCTTGTGTCCCAGCCTCAGTGCGACACGCAGGAAAACCTGACCCCCGACCTCAAACTCCAGAGGTCGTCTCTGCTGATCAGCATAAGACTTTTGCTGAGACTGTGTTGTAGCCATCCTCTTCTGAATCAGCTCTATCTGCTCTGAAGTCTCTTGAACAAGATGGGGTCCCAGAAAGGCTGCCTCTCCTACCTCCATCCAACATAACGGTGATCGGTATGGCCTACCAAAAAATTCCACGTAAGGTTCCATCTGAATGTTCACCTGGAAACTGTTGTTGTAGGTGAACTCAACCAGAGGGATATGCTTCTCCTAAGGACCGCCAAAGTCTAGGATGCAAGCTCAAAGCTTATCCTCAAATACCTGGATTGTGCAGTCGGACTGGCCATCAGTCTAGGGATGGTATGTCATACTCAGAAGTACCTAGGTACCCAAAGCCTTTTGAAATCCCTGCCAGAACGAAGAGGTAAAACACGCATCTCTGTCTGAAACAATAGATTGTTGAATTCCATGTAGAAGAACAATCTATCTGATGTAAAGTCATCCCAGATCATCAATAATGACGGTCTCCTTGATCGGCAAGAAGTGAGAATCCTTCGTGAGCTTGTCGACGACAACCCAAATAGCATCATTCCCCCATGGTGACCACAGTAACTAGGTCACAAAGTACATCGCAACATCATTCCACTTCCACTCCAGAATGGGTAACTGCTGTAAATGGCTTGCTTTTCGCTGATGCCCCACCTTCACCTACTGACAGGTAGAGCATCTCATGAAAAAACCAGAAACATCCCTCTTCACACCTAGCCACCAGTACTAGCGATTAAGATTCTGATACATCTTGGTGATTCCCGGATGAACTACCCAAATTGAGGAATGAAAATCATACATCAGCTCCTCGCGTATATTTGTTGGCACGCATACGAATCCTTGGAAATACAAGGTCTCATCGTCACCCATTGACCATCCAGGAAGACGGTCCTCTCCTAACATAATCTCCCGCAGGACTAAGCCTTCTGAGTCTGATAGTTGCCTCATCTGTACCCGATCAAGTAGTGTAGAGGAAACAATTAGAGAAGATTTTAAAGTCAATCTATGTCTGTCGTGCGCCTCCAGATACATCTCAGAGAATAGATCCATAAGCTTGCACTCACTGCTGGCCTCCTGAACTACCTGAATCTGGGTTCTCCTGATCATCGCATCTGCCACTGCATTGCCCATTCCTGGCATATAGGCAAGCTCGAAATCAAAATACTGAAGATACACGACCCACCAGTGTGGCCTCAGATTCAGATCATGCTGAGTGAAGATATAATTGAGACTCTTGTGGTCAGTGAAGACCACAAAGTGATCTCCCAGAAGATAGTGTCTCCAACAGCGTAAGAAATGAACAACAGCTGCCAACACCAGATCATGCATAGGGTAGTTACTCTCATGTGGCCTCAACTTCCAAGACACATACGCAATGACTCCATCTCCTTGCATAAGCACATCTCCTAACCTGATACCTGAAGCATCACAACAAACGGTGTAGCTCTTGCCTGGCTCTGGCAAGACTAGTATCGGTGCTGACGTCAACCTTCCCTTCAGCTCCTGAAAGGCTGACTCACAAGAATATGACCGTAAGTACTTCACCCCCTTCTTGGTCAGACCCATCAAAGGTGCTTCTAGGTGTGAAAAGTCCTTAATGAAGCGTCTGTAGTATCCAGCCAGCCCTAGAAAACATTATACCTCAAAAACATTCTTCGGATGCTCCCAGGAGACTACAGCTCTCACTTTCACTAGGTCCATAAATACTCTTTCCTTTGAGATGATGTGACCCAGGAATTGAATCTGTTCCATCCAAATTTGGCACTTCGAGAGTTTAGCAAAGAGCTGATGCTCTCTCAGTGCACTCAGAACGATCTCAAGAGGTGTGGCATGGTCGTGTCGAGTGTGAGAGTACATCAAGTTATCATCCAAGAAGACCATGTTGAAGGAGTCCAAGTATGGATGGAACACTCGGTTCATCAATAGCATGAGAACTGTAGGCGTGTTTGTCAGACCGAACGGCATGATTGTATACTCGTATAGACCATACCTGCTCATGAAGGTTGTCAGAGGTATATCTGATAGTATAACGTGCAACGGATGATAGCCGGACCTCAATTTGATCTTCGAGAAAACCTGGGCTCCTTGAAGGTGATCAAAGAGGTCATCAATCCTCGTCAAGGGATATCGGTTCTTGACCATCAACTAGTTCAGCTTCTGATAATCCACACAAATCCGAAGGGTACCATCTTCCTTCTTCGCAAAGAGGACATGCAAACCCCAAGCAGAAGTACTGGTTTGGATGAAACCCTTTGCCTGTAACTCCTCAAACTACTTCTTGAGCTCCAGGAACATGGGTGTAGCCATCCTATAAGGAGGAATAGACACTGGTTCCACTCCTGGAACAAAATCAATCGAGAAGTCTACCTCACGCTCCGGAGGAAAACCTGAAAAATCCTCTGGAATTATATCCCTGAAACGATCCACCACCAGAGGAATGTCTAGATGCGAAGTTCCCTAATCATCCAGATAATAAATTGCAATCTAGGATATCACCCTTCCCATCCCATGATGCTCGAGTCCTGCTCTACTTGCCTAAATGTCCCATTCGCCTCTATGAAGAAAAGACTCACCCTCAGGTGAAACGAAACTCACTCTGCAGCGATAATAGTCAACGACTGCCTGGAAGGGAACCAACCTGTCTATCCCGAGGATGACATCATATCATGTCATCCCTATGACATAGAGGTCCCATTAGAAACGATACCCTGCAACCTCGACACTGGCGTAAAATAGATGTCCTCATCCCCAAAGGTGTCTTTAGTGTCAACGAGTTGGCAGAAGAAAAGACACAGAGCCAAAGGCTTTCCACAACCGCAACAGAGATAAAGTGATGTGTGGACCCAGTATCGAAAAGAGATGAAGATAAAACTGAGGCAACTAAAATCGTACCTCGAACTGTACAAGGTCCAGGATCCTTCTTCTGATAGGTCTGATCCACCACGAAGGTCTGGCCTACCCTGCGGCCCTGTGACCCTGCCTGACCACACTGAGCTGATACTCCCTGCTGGTGCTGAAGGACTGGTGACTGACTGCCACAGCCTCGACCTCCGCCTCATCCTGAATGGCCGGAAGAACTCCAGTTACCTAACTGGTGTGAAACTAGTGGTGCTACTCCCGAACGAGGAGTCATGGAAGAACCCCTGTCACCAGCTATTGAGAGAAAACCTAGCAGAAATGCTGAAGGTGACCCATCTTTCCAGAAGATCGGCACTCCACTGGGACCCTCTGGCACTGCAGCCTCGTGTGTTCAGCCCTTCCACACTGGTAGCATATTACCTGGCTACCCAAAGAGGTATCTCGCCTCCTCGGATAACCGCGCATAGGCTCCCTATGGCACTTCCTGCTGTCAACTGGAGGAACACTAGTTCTAGAAGTAGAATCGGCCTGGTTCGCAGCTCTGGAGTCTCATATTGTGATTCCCAATCAGTGGCTGGTTCACAATGGAAGTGATGTAATTCAACTGGAAGATGTTCACCTACGAGCGGATCTCCCTCCTGATTCCATCCTCAAACTTCCTTGCTAAAAACACCCCAATTCCATCCCGGCGGGGTGTGAAACACTACAGCTTAGTGAAACGAGAGGAATACTCCATGAAAGAAAGTGTACCCTGCTCTAAGCTCATGAACTCCCGGGATCGGTCGGCCCTTAGGGTATCCAGGTAGAAGTAGTCATAAAAGACGTGCTGAAACCCCTCCCATGCCATAACCTGCTGATGACCCACCTATGGGATCACGTCCCACCACCCCTTGGCGGAGTCTTGGAGTATGTAGGTGGAGATCTTCACCCGCCTCTCTAGAGGTATCTCCAAATGCGTGAAGATAGTCAGTATGGCTTCTAGCCATGACTCTGCAGCCTATGGTCCTCCTTCCCCTGAGAAAGTGGGAGGATACTGCTGCTGAAAAACCCACATCAAGTCTGTCATAGTCGAGGTAGGAGGCAGTGCTCAATGACAAGTAATCATCATCCTCATAAAACCTTCCCTGAACATCTCATCAGCTCCTGCAACTGGTATGACAACTGGTGCCAAGGATGGCCCGACATGAGGATCGGCAGGAAGTCCCTGATCATCCATATCTGGCATCTGATCACTGCCTGACAACAGGCGCATAATCGGAGGACACCTCGGAGGCATAGCTCTGAAAGATCCAAGGAGCACCTTAGATCATAATTAACAAATACTGAGAACACAAGATTACAAAATGGGAATAGGGGAAGAAAAACACACAAGATTACAAAACACAACTACATTGTGTGTATAAAATCTACATGGATTGTCTTCATAAGACACTGACATGGGCATGTACCCCTGTCCTACAGGTCGTGTAACCCCACGAGCTACACGACATGTTGACCCACAGACGGTGTGTACTTGAAAACTATTTCCTTGCCCGAGTCTCTTTACACGGCTAACCCACACGGTCTGACTTATCCAGAGACTACACTGCATGTTCTGAACAAACACGGCATTTACTAAACAAGGCTTCGCAGGGCCGTGTTTTTAAACACACCATCATCTAAACGGCTGAACCTTACACGGTGTGTTCCTAACAAGCACGACCTGTATAAATGAAGGTGAAATTGTCCCGTGTTTTTCTCCACACGGCCGTGTACCTGAACAAGACTACATGGCGTGTTCAAAAATGACACGACATGTCTAAGAAAGGGTAACGCCAACCCATGTTGTTCGTGACACGGATGGGTACCTAGACAGGACTACACGGTGTGTTCCTTTATAACAAGACTTGTTCGGCTCAAGCTTCCCCGACCCGTGTTGTTAGCTACACGGTCGGGTACACGACTCTGAACTACATGACGTCTACCTACCGTACAAGATGTGTTCTTGAAGTTATTTCTAAAACAGCATGTCCCTTCTCACATGCTTAGTGACATGGTCTAATTACTACACGTCATGTATTCAAATGTACACGCTATGTATTCTGGGTTTTTCTAGGTTGTAGCTCAGAAACTACACAGAAGCCTAGAAAACACAAAAAACAAGGCAAGGAGGTGCCAATTTCTGATTCGTGAGGGCCCATAACTCCTCCAGAATCAAAATTTGGCGTTCATTTAAGAAATGTAGGAAAGAAACAATACTCTAACAAGGCAGTAGATATTCTATCAAGAATTTATCACAACAACATGCTTAATCTACACAAAGTCTATCACAACAGTATGTAATCGCTAATGCAACCTAGATGGCATGGCAAGAATGCATGGAATGTGATTTCTACAAGTGCTTATATGATGCATGCGATGGAATGCCCTCATCTCATCGGGTTGCGATAGAAATAGAACTACAATCGTCAAGGAAATAACAACACAAAGAATGTGAATCACTCTAGGTGAAATCATATAAACTGTAAAATCTCAAAACCAGCAAACTGCAATTCACAAGGTAGTATGGATTATCCCTGTACACGGGTTACCTACTCCTGAGCATAGCTTAATACCAAGTACCGAATCCGTCATATCCCTGTATAAAGTCTCAAAATAGTAAATCAAGAGAAAAGAAACCCCTTTGATACCACTTTGTAACATCCCAGTTCCGGAAGCCACCTAGAGGCGCCCCGTACCTGATTGGTCACATGACCTCAAGCACATTTCCCCATACTCCAGAGACTGCCGACTAGAAGTGAGGGACTTGGTAAATTATTGGGGAAACTATGCCCTCATTTGGTAAGGTGTACAAGGTAAGTAAACCAACAGTCAATAGAAAAAGCAGTAACAACATACATAACTGGAACCATACAACCGAAGAATAAATATATAGCAATGATGATAATGATGCAACAGGTACAAGTATCTAAAGAAAGCAGCAAACACGACAATGTGCTGAAATACAAATAAACACAAGTACTAAATAAATAGAAAAAGAAAAATAGATGAGAAACTCCTCAGCATCGCAAGCCTCGGCTCGGTCCCATGCTCTCTAGCTCTAGTGAAATCAAGAACCTGATGTAGAAGGGTGCTTGCCTTTATCTATACCTACAACAACATAGTTTTCTTGGGCCCAAAAGCATGGCCCAATCAGGGTGTGGGACAAAGACCCAGTAGGCAACCACCCAAAGATCTGTTCCTAACAGTTAATGAATATATGGAAATTAAAGTATAGGAACAGTAAACAAGAGAATACATAGCGGCTTCAATTTACAGTCTAGCATATAAACTACACAAGTACTGAACAATCAACAAGTAAAAACAAGGAAACCCCATGGGTAGTTCTCATAACCTAACCCTTATAGTTCAACTTATAAGTACTAGAAACCCCCTGGGAGGCACACACAGTCTCACCCCTCTAGTTCAGCTAAAGAATAGACTCTCTAGGGAAACACTCACCATCAATTCCCCCTATAGTCTCGTATCGTACTAAATGTTCTCTGGGGAAGCACTCAACGTCAATTCCCCATGTGGCCCATGTCAAGGAACTACAGACTCTCTAGGGAAGCACTCGATGTCAATTCCCCCTGTGGTCTCGCATCGTAATTAAAGACACTCTGGAGAAGCCCTTCCATCCATTCTCCATATGGTCCACTACACTGGGTTCTTGCAGCCCTGTGCATAAATAAACATGCATAGCACGCGTGTATCCACAAAGTAAACCTCAAGAACTAATTGGATATCATTCTAAGGCTCGGCAGCAAAACAGAACAACAGTTCCACAATACTACAACTAGGCATGGCAACTGGCATAACGCCTAACAAGAAAAGCAAGTACAGCAAATAGCCAGAGTACAGTAAAACTACTCTATTCACAAAGGTAAACCTCTACTATATCAATCAAGCAAGCATTCAATCAATCATGGGAAAATTGGGAAAATGCACAATTCATGTTCAAGAGAATTGGCATAATTTCACAAAATATTCAAGGACTTTCCTCAAAAACACACAAACCACCAACCTTGGTTCTAGGGGATCGATATACTTGAACCACGATGCCAGATTCTCCTTAGAACGGTGTAGATCTAAGAAAATGTCTGAAACACAAAAACCACGATATCATGATAAGGAGGAGGAATTGTAAAACAAGGCTCAAGAAGAAAGAAGAACTCCCCGCTGCGATTCCAATGCAATTGACCATGCTCGAATCGGAGAACGGACGGAGAGGCAGGGGCTCGTCAAAGATTCGCGGGTCCTTGGTACTCTTATATGAACACGACCAAGAAGAAGACATTTCTGTGTGTCAGGCATGACCCCGGTCTATTTAGTGAAAAAAATAAAGTACACGGCATGTACTAGGTCTTTCCATACTCCGCCAAAATCGGCCTCCACGTCACCCCTACACACAGTGTGTGTGGCCCGGACACGGCCAGTACACGGCATCGAGCGGGAAAAGAGTACAGGGCTTGTACTCATAAATTACATGGTGTGTACTTCAAAATTTTCCAGAAAATCCATTTTTGATAAATACTCTAGAAAAAGGAAAAACATACCTGAACAAAGATCCGGGTTCTTAGAGTTAATATGATTAATTCATTCAATTTTAATATCTTGGTAATAATGGTCATGTTTAAATAATAATATTAATAGTATATTATGGTTTGTTAAAACATGGTGATGCATGTAATACAAGCTATCAAAAAAGTAATTTAAAAAAATATTTCATTCAATCTCATGGTGTTTCAATCTAAACCCTTTAAAATGAATTTCTCTTGGAAAATTCATCACATTGATTCAAACAAATGAGTATATATCCACCTCCACATATTGGAAAGGTCCCATGAAGCTTTTTAAAATAGGTTTTCTTTATGCAACACTAGGACGAAGTAGGTGTTCTTGTTCGTATACCTTTCACCATATAATACAGAATCATTATAAGTTGTTACTCATGAGAAATATCTTATTCCATAGGTATAACCTATGAGTTATATGCATGTGAAGGATTAGGTACATACCTCCACATGAGATATAAATGGAAGACATTGTGGACATGTGAGAGGTTTGTTGGAAGTGCCAATAAATATGCTATCATCCTGATATGATGAATAATTTTTAAGGGGATTATATACATATTGTTTAGTTTTACCTTATTTTCAAATAACATTACCTTATTACTTGTGCAAATTATTAGGAACAACATTTCACTAACTTAAAATTCCATATCATACTTGTAGTTAGCATAATTACATTCCTGTTGACTTTGCTCCACACTTTTGTTGAATGGATTTAACCTTCTATACCATTTCATCAGTCAATTATATTCCCAATATATTTATTTCTATAACATCATCACAACTCACTAGAGTTCTAATCTTCTTTCCAGAGAGATACTTTTAATTATCTATCTGATTTTTTTGAGTTAAAGGGACTTTTGTAAGAACTATGATGTAGAGTAAGGTGTTATACGAAACTCTCTTATAATCCAAAGAATAAGATCTCAAAATATAAAAGGGTCTAGATTTTTCACTCTGACTAACCATTTCTCTTATAATTAGATGTAGATCTGAAACTCAACATTGTATCGAGGTGTTATTAAATATATAACCAGAACTTCGAGGTAAAACTCAGATATCGATCAGATACAACAAAATATGGTAAACTGTGAGAACCTACCATTTCATTATTATATATTCATTCACTCTCATCCAGAATGGAATATTATCTAATAATGATTAAGTGTGCTGAAATTTTAGTGGGACTGACTATATCCCATATAGCATTGTTTCATTTAGATTTTTTGGGGAGTCTGGTGAATATTTCCAAGGGGTTTTTTTATTTACATTCTAGTGTGGGTAATGGTAGTAACACCACCTAAGAGTTTTTTGTCTCTCAAACGTAATATAATAACATTGAATTCACAATTTTCCAATTTTTGATATCACTCTTCATTATTTCTAACCAAAAACACTATTTTAACTCATTATTAATCATTATACTTATAGTATATATAGAGAATGAATAATTATGAGCCTTGTTTAATAGCTCCTTCATCAATCCCAGTATTGAAAGAACATATAAATTGTTCCTACACAATGTTACTATATCAAAATATTGATTAAATTGAGGGTCATTTGTTCAATTCATCGACATCTCCACTGTGTAATGACCCAAACTGTTACAAATAAAATTCTCCTTTTAATTTAATTAAAATTCTTATTATGTATTCTTGTTATACAAAACACATGAACTCTATTTATTTTAATATACCCTATAATATTCAAATGGATTTAAGCATATTTTTCATTGATAAAATAATAATTTAACAATGATCTCATTATTAGTGTAAATATAGGGTTTCAATAAATCTAATTAACATTGAAAATGGAAGTAATGGTCTTAATAATTTTGATTGTACTTTATGAAGTGCATTTATCGGAGCTTCTGAGAGAAATAGAATCACAGGGTTTTGACGTGGATGAAGTCCAGTATAGGATGTAACAAATTAAGTATGAGAAAAAAAATGTTTACATGATAAGTTTGAGCTCATTGAGATCACAGCCCAAACCATGTACGTCGAACTTCCCCATGGAAGTCTCACCATCACAAACTTTACTCTTGGGGATTCTTTCGGTGTTTTAAATGGATATGTATAACAAATATATAAATATGATTATGTAAATTATTTTTTATTCAATAATGAATATATTTTTCTCATCTTAACAATACTTTATTAATGATTTTTATTTCTAGAGAATTAAACACAAATAATATTTTTGGTTAAAATTCGACATCAATTAAAGAATTTAATTTGTTGAATGAATGGAATTTTTAAATAACTAATATTTTAATAAAATACTTTTATTAAAATACTTTTATCAAATATTAATGATCATTTGATTTTTATGAAGTCAAATGTAATTTTATACAGGTTCAAAAACTGTTATTCGCAAAAAACAAAACATTTCTCAATAAATATCGATTTTTATTTTGAAAAGTGAAAATAGATATATTTATAGAATTATTTAGATAAAATAAATATTATTTTTTTAGTAAGAATTTTGATATAATTCCCTGACTAAATTTTCATTATTTTTTGAGATAGATGAATTTTCATGTAAAAATTAATTATTATATAAATATACATTCTTTATTATGACCTCATAATGACTCAAAGATGATGTAATAAATACAATAAAAAGTATACCTAACCAAATACACGATTTTAATTTAAAATAAATTTATTTTATATTTATTTCATTAAATTTAAAAATCATTTGTGAATCCTCCCAAACTAATAATATATTTTATTGTTTTAAAATCATTTGATTATGAGTATGACTCTCCACTAGATAATCAAGGGAATTATTTTCTTATGTTCAGAACGTGGACTTAAAAAATACATAACACCACTCAAATTTGGTAGAAAACATTGGGAAATCCATGTGAAGGTTTTTGGTTTTGGTTATTATATTAAATAGATTCTGAAAATGTTGTTAGAGAAATAATAATGAAATCCCCACAAATTTTCTATATAAAACTACCCAATATCGCATTTCTATTCACCCAAAAACCATGTATCAAATCCTTTCTCGTTAATACCTTCTCTAGAGTCGTCTTATGGTGCCCCCAAACTCTGAACAATATCCTCTCAAGCATTAGGAGACACAAAATCATGTAATGGATCTTTTCATTTCTACTCTTATTTCATGAATCATCATTACCTTATGACTTTTATCTTAATTTCAATAGAAAACCTTATTAAAATCATAGATTAATGTTAGATAACCTCAAATATAAATAATATAATATTCCTACAACTAAAATTTCCAAAAGTTTAGTGCCATGGGAAAATTAGGACCATAAATAACGTTTACATAATAAAACATAAACATTTAATTAATGTATTCCTCTCTAGCTTCTTATTAGCCCTTGTGTTCTTTATATTAAATGCATTCGTGTGAGGATATTTAACAAAATAAGTGTAGATCTAAAAGTCAAGTAAGAGGTTGAATAAGAGATATGAAACATGGGTGATCATAATCATAATCATAAAATCATCATCAGAATCTCGAGTGCAAGAATTATATGAAGGAATAGAATGTGGAAATGCATTAAAATAAAGTATCATGTCCTAGTGGTGAAATACAAAACATATTTATGAACCAAATAACATCATGTTCACATGAATTTCAATTTATCTCATGAGATATATAGCATTACCCAATTCATTGTAGCTCTATATAATTTCTGGTGCAACCATCACATTGTAACATTTTTAGGCTCCATATAAGTCTGGGCATAGTCGTCGCATCCGAAAATTTACATTATCATTCTTGAAACATAGAACATTTAAGGAATCATGGATATAAAATTACCAATTTAAGGAAATGGGTTTAATTTCAAAAATAATACATTATTGAAAAAATGTCGGGGTTCCCAAATGAATGATGGAATAACATAATTCGAATAAGAATCATTAATATCGAGTAAAGATGAAACAATGTCATGAGAAGTATAAGATATATTTTTTGGAAAGAAGAGTTATTTTGGAAAAGTTATTTCATTTGTCATAAAATCATATTGGAATCATGTATATCCTATAAAATAAAATTTAAGTAATAATAAAATATATTTAAGGAACATTAAAGAAACATATAAACTGAAAATGTAATGAAATAAGGAAATTTCTAAAGTAAGGAAGTTTATTTCGATAATCCCCTTAACTTTTGTCTGAATTATTTCTTCACCTTAATATCCTGGATAATAAAATTGATTTAATTAATTAAAAAATATATAACCTTTATAAATTTATTTAATATATATTATTTTTATTATGTTCATTTGTGATATTTTTAATGAGTTATAGACTTTAATTTCATCCTTTGAGACTATTTGTTTTCTTGGTTTTCATGATCTGTTTTCTTATATATGATTACGGAAGTTCTTGTAAAATTAGAAAAGATACCCAGAATTGAAATTAAATTTTATTAATTAATATTCATAATATTAAATGATCTTATATATCACTTGGTTTTATGTTATGTGGATGAATCATTAGATAAATAGGTAAGGAAAATGATTAAATTTGTCTATAGAATGTTACGACCATCACAAACTCATATCATTTTATTTAATATCATATTAATATGTTGCTTCCAAAACATTATATAACTAATAATATGTATAATAAAATATTATTTAACCATAATTATGGTTTGATGACCATCCTTGAAGATGGTAGTAAAAAATAAAAATTCATCATCCAGAGTGGCTGTAAATCGACACACTGTGAATGATATTTTCAATTTTAGAATAAAAGGAAAAAAACAAATTGATTTGAAGATGAATTATTCCATTAACATAACGAAATTATAGTATCTAAAAATAAAATATTTATCACGAAACATAGATAAATGTAGTTGGGGAGAGGATAAGAAAATAAATGAAATTGATAAGAAATTAAAAGAAAAAGAAAGTGGATTTTACCTCTTGATTTTCTCCTCCTCTATAACCTCCTTAGGGAAATGGTTTCGGACTTTTGAAAAAAAATAGTTCTTGGACATGTGGTGGGTGATTGAGAATATATTTTTTAGAATATGGACAAGCTTCAAGGCTTGGAAAGAGTGAGAAGAATAGGTGGTGAGGGGTGGTATTTATAGGGGAGGAGAGGGGGGGGGCTTAATTGATTTATTCCTTATTTTATTATTTTGTATCAAGAATATAGAGAGATTTAACCTTGTCACTAAATATATTAATATAATCAATTATAGTTCATTATTATTTCCTTAAATAATATGTATGTCAATAATGACTCAAAAATTCACATATTTAGCCTTTATCTTAAAATATCTTATTTTACATTTCCCGAAAAAATCTTTCATTTTAAAAAAAATCCATCAAATTATCCCAAACAAATTTTAAATGTGTATAATTCAAAAAGGAACTCCATTTTATAATAATAATATTCTCAATATGGGAAATTAAATATTCATTTAAAATCGTCATTCATTTGGAAAAAAATTATTTTAATATTATAACAAATTTTATAACACTGAAAAATTAATTAAGGTATCATAAAATTCTCTTATAATAATAATAAAATAATATGGTAATTTATGAATCAATTTTATGAAATGAAATATTATTTAATATAATTATATACATTATAAGATAATAATGACACATTTATGTTTTATAAAATACCAACATATAATAATTTTTAAAATATTTATATGCTTATACCATGATATCATTATATCAAATAATCATTTATAAAATGATTAAATTTTGTTTATGCATTCATAAATGAGGTTACTATTCTATTGGCTGAATTAATATTCATAATTGTTACATTACAATTCAAATTTTCAAGTTATTATTCCATCGTGATGGGTTCTTTACATTATAATAAATACATATTATTTCATTAAATATTAATTTATAAATTTTGTATTTTGTTTTAAAAGATATTTTATGTGGTTCTCACTATATGACATAATTATAAGAAGTTAATTTCATTGATAAAAGTTTAGGATGTTAAATTTTTTTCCCCTTATGAAAATTCACCCTCAGAATTTTGTTTTACAAATAATGGTGAAAACAGGTGTGTGTACTTCAAATTAATCTCTTCCTTTGGTTACCATGTTGCATCTTAATACTTATAGTTTTACTATAGTACATTTTCCATTTGATTATCCTTTTGTGTGGAACTGTATCTCTATGATCGAAGATCTTCATCGGCTTCTCCACATAAGAGATATCATTTTCATACTATTCCACCTAGAGATTTAGTACTTGTGAGGGTTCTGGTATGTACAACCTCCATAGGGATACAAGGAATAAATTATAAACCTCATACATGGTAGTTGTAAGTTCCATTCGATTTGCCATAACTCCGACAATATCAAAAATATCTAAAGGGTCGATGTTCCTGGGACTCAGGATTCCTTTCTTCCCAAATCTCAGGATCATATTCCATAGAAATATATGGAGGAATACCATGTCTCCATCCTTAAACTCTAGCCCCTATCAATTGTTGTACACATAGCTCTTATGTTGTCTTTGGGCTTCCTTGATGTTCTACTGAGTGGTTTTCACCTTTTCTACCATTTCATGGTCCATTTTAGGTCCTAAAATCTTACGTTCTCCAACTTCATCCCAACATGCTTTTTTCATGAATGGCTTCATATTGATCTATTTAGATGCTTGAGTAGAAACTATTATTGTTAGAGCACCCGGCCAAAGGAAGATATTATTCCTACCCTCTATTTATGTCCATAGAATATCCTCTAAAAATGTATTCTTGTGTCTAAAGTTTTTACTAATATATTCCATCTATTAGTGAAAGATAAGTTGTACATAAAGTTTTGTTCATCATTTAGATCATGTAGGACACTTTTCCATAACTACAAGGTCAATATTAGATCTCCATCAGATAAAATTAATAATCTTACTCCTTGAATCCTTATCAATTTCTTAATGTATATCTATGAATGTCGATCTAGTGAGAAATCTTCTCCTATTTCGTCAATGTGATCTATTATTGTCAGACTATACACAAAAACCCTTATAGCTTTGTTTCCTCAAGATTTATTCAGAAGTATGATGAAATATTTGATGGTAATATTTTACCATATCCATGTTGGTATGGATAATGGTTTCTTCATCCCATATACTTTTTTATTTTTGACTTCACTTGTTTAAATGCTAGGCACTTTGATGTAAATTCTATTATCTTTTCCTTCATATTGTCCTATCAATATTTCTCTCAAAGATCTTGATACATCTTTGTTCTCCCTGGGTTAATTGAGAAGGTTAATCTATATTTTTGGCTCATAATATATTTATTTATCTTTTGATATTATGGTATAATTTGTGACTCAAATCTTACAACTCCATCCTCATCAATTTTAATCTATGAGGATTTACCCATTCTCATTGCATTGACCATATTTGGAATTAACACATCATTTATTTTAGAATCCTTTATTTTCATTATGATGGATGGTTGAGAAATAATTTTAGGAAGGATTTATGGTTTTCCATTCATAATGATTCACATTTAGATCCTTTGAAAATATAAGAAAATTGGACCGTACTCAACTCTCATCATTGATAATGTGAAAGGATCATTTATACTAAGTGCATATTCCACATTATTCACTTTTCTAGGATGTTATTAGATTGATTAGTCATAATCCTTGATTAAATAAGAAGATCTATTTTGGTGCATATTAATCTCCATTTGTATATATTTATGGGTCTTATGATTATAATATAAGTCACACTTCTCTACATAGTTATAATGCTTCCATATTATAAACGCAAAGATCATAGGTGAAAACTGCGGATCATGTGTAGGATAATTTTCTAATAAATTTTTGACTGACATGAGGGGTAGTATATAAAATTATAATTTTTCATCAGTACACAATCTAATCCCTTCTTTAAATCCTCACATTATACCATAAACAATTCCCCACTTATCATAAGTGTGAGTACTAGCATGAAGATAAAACTTCATTTTCACTCTTTGAAGTAGTCTTCACATTCACTAGTCCAAAAAAAATTCTCCCTTCCAATTCGGATAGGTTATTAGGTTTTAAAATTATGATATGTTCCTCATAATTCACCGGTAATACCCACATGGACCAAGGAAACAATGGATATACATGATAGATGATGGAGTGGTCCACTCTTTGATTGCCTTTGTCATGGAAGGGTCCACATGTAATCTTTTATTGGTCATCACATGCCCCAATAATGATAAATCCTCTATATATAACTCACATAATCTATAATTTTCATAATTCTTATTATTTATCAAATTATTTAGTACATAATATAGATGATCCTCATGTTCCTCCCTTATCTTGGAGTATATGAAAATATAATAAATATTGACTACCACAAATTTGAAAAGGAAAATTCTATAGACTCTAGTAATTATATACATGAATATTGTTGGAGAATTATTGAGTCAAAAAGGATTCCCTCTGAACTAATAGTTTCCATACCATGTTCTAAAATAAGTCTTTGAAATATCTTCCATTCTCACATTTAATTGGTGATACCCCAACCAAAGGTCCACCATAGGGAAATACATGGCCCCATGTAGCTGATCGAACAAATCATCTATCTGTGAAAGGGGATACTTGTTCTTCAATGTGATTTTGTTGATCTAATAATAATTTGGGTAGAAGATCATTGATCCATCCATATTCGTAAAAAAGAGGACCGGTGCACACCCTGGTGAGGCACTTAAGCATATAAAATTATTGTCTTATTTCTCTTGTAAATGATTCTTCATTTCCTTCATCATAGTGTTGGTCATTCTAAAAGGTGTCTTTGATAGGGAGAGATATCTAGGAACTGGTTCAATTGATAACTCAACCAGTTAATTAGGAGAAAGTCTATGAAACTATTCGGGGATCATATCATTATAGTCCTTAATAATGGACATGTATTCAATCATGATTCTATCCTTTTTCTCAGTTATTTGATCAAGATATGGTTTCTTATAAGGAAATAATATTCACATATGAGATGATAACTCTATTGAATATTCATCCTCATCCTTGTACTTTTACCTAAATGGAGGATTCCTCAAGGTGTGAAGAGTGATATACCTTTCTCAGATGTTGATGTTGTATTTGTTTCAAGATAGACAATCCATATAGCAAAAAACTCTTCCAAAGTAAGTAAGACAATATTTTTTGATAGTTTCATTCCACAAACATTAACTAGGGATGTGTAATATACATTGGATGTAATAATTTCCCTATTTTTTATTATCGCTGATAGCTTGACCTCAATATTCTGATGTGATGTTTTATTTGTTCTACTAATCTTACAAGATATGAAATGAGTTTATAGAAGTAGAATCAAATACTATGTTATCTATTGTTGAATAAATAATTAGTGTACCTATCACTACATAATTATCAATCTCCACCTAATCAGTAGTGATGGAATAATAATTCCCTTATTCCTTCGTATTTTGTGGCTTCTAGTGCTTATTACCCTTATGGAATTGACATTTAGGGAACTATCTTAGAGAGTTCTCTCACTTACTATAGTTGAGGCATTGTACCATGGGTGGTGCTCTCAATTCTTCCACCACATTTTCCATCTCCCAGATGTATCTTAGACATTCATGAACTTAGTGGATATATCCCCCACACATGAATCATTTTTCTATACCTTTGAGGATTTTACCATGATGATTCTTCCCACATTTTTGATGTGTGAGTGGCTGAGTTTTCTTTCCACCATTGTCATTAGATCCTCCAACATGAAACTCTATATTTTATTTCTTATCTTCAGATCCGTGGGACCATTTTCCAAACTCCATATCCACATTTAGATAACATTGAACAATATATTCATAACTCCTAATGTCATGAATTTCTAGAGACATTGGAAGGTATTGTTTTAAACCACTAAAGAATCTATCTATTTTTCAATAATTATTGATACCAAAACCCAAATCATAACTTGAAGACCTGTGAAATTTTTTTTTTGGCCATGGAAGTTCCACATTCCTTTTTCTTCATATATATGAATTATCTCTCCATATTTTTTTGAATATTCTGAAAGAAATACGTGATAAGAAATTTTATTTTCATGTATTCTGACTCTATATAATCAATTGCATCATTCAACTTGGAGTTTTAAATCAACTCCCACCATTTATCAACCTCTCCATCTATAAGTTAAATGGACAGATTCACCATATTCTTCTTATAATAGTGGAACACAAAAAAGATCGTCTCTATCTAGTGGACATACTATTTTATGACTAGTGGATCTGAAGATCCACTAAATTTAATTAGTCGTTGCGTATAAAAAAATTTATTTCCAGTTTCTTCCTCTTAGGTGAAGGTGGATGTTCTACATTATTTAGGTAATTTTTTATAGCATGATATATCTAGGTAAAAATCCCCATGATATTTTGAACACCACCTCATAAAATAATTAGGTATTTCGTTCAGGTAATCATTTCATTTCCCCTCACACGTTTCGTTGGACTAGTTTCTCCTACCTCCCTCCATTTTAAAAAATATAAAAGGTCTGAACAAATCATATGTATTAAATTCATGAATAAATAAATTATTCCTATGCGTATTTAATATTAATGGTGTACATTGTGGGATCTCAATGTTTATAACTTTTTATAAACAAATATTATTGTGTTCTTAAATAGTCGCATACTATGTTATTTCACTAGGGTTCTCTAATCCTATTTCCCAAGCTTACAAAACCATGCTATGATACCAACTGTAGTGACCCAAATAGTTTTTACCGGACTATTACATCATTTTAAATATAAAAACATAAAAGTGCATCAAATATAGGATCCAATGGTTTAGTTTTTGGGAAAATTTATTACCATGAATAGATTTTACATCATAAAACATAAACATCTATTTAATTCCTTCTTCATTATATTCTTATTGGCCCTCGGGTTCTCCTTAGTACAAGTATTCACCCAGTGATACAAATCAATGGAGGGGGTGAGCTAGAATCCGAATAAGAGGATGAATAAGACACATGAAACATGGGTGATCATAATCGTCCTCATAAAATCATCATCAAATTCATGAGTGGAAGCATTAGATAAAGGCATGTAATGTGGCCATACATAAAAAAGAGACATCATGTCTTAGTGGTCAAATGCCACCCAAATTTGGGAACAAAGATAGAATCATGTTCACAAAAATTTCACTTTATCTCCGAAGATACATCACATTACCCATTGAATTGGGTCACTATATTATTTTGGGTTCACCCATCACATCATAACCTTTTCATGGTCTATATAATTCCAAGAACACCCATCACATCATAACATTAAAATTAAAATGCATGCCACATATAATTTATATCAATCTTGGTCATATAATTAACAAATGGAATGAAATGGATTTCATTTCACCAAAAATATATTCATGAATAAAATTTGCAGTTCATAAATGAAGTAGTGAATAACATACATGGTATAATATCTATCAATATTTAGTGAAGATGAAACAATCTCGTGAGAATTTAAATATTTAATTTTGGAAAAAATAGTTCTTGAGGAAAAATAATTACATTTGTAATAAAATGAGATTGGAAACATGTTTATCCCAAAAAAATGTTATGAAAAATATATGGTATTTAAGGATCATTAAATAATATCCATACTAAAAATAGGGTGAAATAGGGAAACCCCAAAGAAAGTGATTCGGGCCCAAGAATCCCATTACAAAATGTCTAAATGATTTCTAAACTTTAATATATTGGAAAATTTAATTACATTCATTAATTAAAAAATAAAAAACCATTTATTCATGAATTTTTTTAATTTTAGTTTTTTTAATATCATTTGTGGTCTTTTCTATGAGTTATATTTTTTAACTTCGTTCTTAGATAGAGTTCGCTTTCTAGGCTTTCATGATCGTTTCACTTGTATTTGAGTATAGAAGATCATGTATAATGGGAATAGTTATATAGAATTGAAATTATTTATTATTAATAAAATTAAACAATTTATAATGATATTATATATCATTTTATTTGATGATATTATGATGAATTATTATATAAATAGGTAATGAAAACAATTTAATTTATTTGTAAGATTTTATGGCCATCAAAAACTCATATCATTTTATTTAATTTCATGTTTATATATTTCTTAAAAAACACTATATAATATATAGTTTTTATAATAAAATAATATATAACTATAATGATGGTTTTATGACAATACATGAAGGTTTTTTTGAAAATTGAGATGCATCATCCACGGTGGAAGTAAATCGACACACCACGGACAATATTTTCATTTATACAATAAAAAGAAAATACAAGATATTTAAAGATCAATTATTAAATTAAAATAATAATATTCCTATATATAAAATATATTGTAGTTATCATACCACTCTAATATGTTGTGTTTTATATAGGATAAGAATATAAATTAAATTTAAATTAAATTAAATGAAAAAGAAAGAGGATTTTTCTTATATATTTTCTCTGACTTGAGAACGTCCATAGGGAAAAGGGTTCTCTATTTTTATGATACAATTGTATCCTGGACATGGATGAGGGTATTTGGAAGAGTATTAGGAAGAATTTGGACATGATTCAGGGCTTTAAATTTGTAAGGAGAAGAGGTGTTGTGGAGAGGTATTTATAGGAGAGGAGAAGGGTTTTTTCTCATTTTTTTTATCCAGTAGTTTATTATTTTCTATAAAGAATATGAATAGTTTTAACCTTATCACTAAATATATTAAAATTATTAAACATTGTTTGATATTTTGGGATTACATCAGCCTCACATCAATAATGACACAAAATTCATGTAATTATCTTTTATCGTAAATTATAATATTTTACTATTCACCAAAAATTCAAGCATTTTAAAAAAAATACCCTAAATTAACCAAATAAATTTTCTACATATAGAATTTAAAAATGAATTAAATTATATGTAATTATTTTTTAAAATATGATAAATTTAATTTTTAATTAAAATCATCTCTATCATGGAAAATATTAATTTTTAAATTCTAACTAATTTTATACCACATTGCAAAATTAATTATTTTATCAAAAAATTATATTACAATAATAAAGAGATAAAATATTAACTTATGAATCTATTTTATTAAAATAATGTTTCTTTAAAATAATTATATTAATTATAAAATTATAAACAAACATTTATGTTTTATAAAAATACCAACACGTAATTAATAATTTTTAAAATTTTTATTTACAAATAACACTATATAATTATATCATATTATCATTCATAAGATTATTAAATTGTTTTTATATTTTATTATATAATGTTATTATTATATAGGATAAATTTTTACTCTTAATGGTCACTTTTCTATTCCCAATGTCAAGTTACTATTCCATCAGAATAGGTTTATTAATTTATAAAAATATCATTTCTTTCTTTAATTCTTAAGTTATAATGTTTATATTGTGTTCTCTATGTGATTTAATGAGGTTTATACAATATGAAATAATTATAAGAGGGTAATATACATTGATAAAATTTGGGGTTGTTACAATTTCATTAAGAGGGGATATGGTAATCCATATCCCCATGATTTTCCAGTTGATGCCCAAAATATGAGACACCCATTTCACTCTCATCAACCTATTTTATGAATTTTTAAGCGACATCGTTATGCTACCAAAATTTCACCATGATTTTCAATGCCAAAATAATAATATAGAGAACACCATACCCATTCCCTGTAAAGGGTATTCACCTTTATACCCATATACCTCTTTTACATGGGACTTACATGTATGTATTACACTCTACTTGATCACGGAATAAAATATGATGATTAATGATTCCAGGGTGTATGATAATTATGGAACACTTAATCCTAAGAATGATATGAAATTGACAGGTTATACCATAATCATACAGTGCTCCAATACATTGGGTAATGTTTAGTCTCAAGAGACACCATGTTGGTAGAGGGAGTGAACCTGATTCCTTTATAGTACTTTTGTTCAGCATTTCTTGGATGTTTTCCCTTGACCTATGATTTCAATGTAGGGTTTTATGTTATTTCTAGATTTCCTTGTTCATATTTATGTTAATAATATGAATCATGTCTTATTGTCCATGTTTATGATTCTCAACACATTTATTCACTATTTATATGTATATTGTCTAACATGTATTATATTCCTCATGTTAAGCCATGTTTATTACATTACGTCTCTATATATTTCAAAATTTTCATATTTATGTCCCCTAGTAACCCCATTCAGTTATTAGTAAGAGAAGTTTAAGGGAAGTCTCAATAAAGATGATGTTTTTCATATATTAAATTGTTATCTAATATACCAAAGTCCCAAACACACTATACTTCTCTATATTCTAGGATTCAATAAGTGTACTCTTATCTAATAAATCATATATTAATATGTAATAAAGATATGGGTTCTTATACATTCCTTCCTTCGATGCCACTTTAATATTCACATGGATATATGGTTGAACAATCATTTGAGAATGATATGATTTCTCCAAAAACTACAAGACTTACATATCCTTCCTTTGAAAATTCATGAATATTTGATCTTCTTTATCCTCATCATGGATATTCATGCATGATTCCGTCAACTCAATGAATCTTCTACCATTTTATATTTACCTAGGTTATAATATATTGAGAATTCATAAAAATTAATATACTCTAACCATATTATATTATGTTTATTCAAATCATTCTATGTGAATATGTTCTATTATATTTGTGATTAGTATATATATTACAATTATCTCTATAAAATTAATTTGTCCATATCATGAATAAAAAAATTATTATAGATAACTCCAAATCATAATTTGGGTTATTATTTCCAGTAAACAACAAATTTCATGGGGAATAATCTATAACCATATAATTCTACATGATAACATATCTCAATACCATATTTTCTGGATCACTATTAATTAAAAACCCTTCTCTACTGTAAGGTAGTGTATATACCATTTCCTTGACTAATATATTATTCAGTTACTTGAAATTTTCCTCACGTTCATCTATCTAGAAAAGAATGGATCCTTTATAAGTTAACTTAGTGATTGGATTAGATAGTCTTGAGAAAATCTCAACAAACCATTTATAATAACATACTAAACCAAGAAAACATTGGATATTAGTTATTTTGGTTAGTCTATTCCAATGATCAATAACCTTCATTTTGGATTGATTCACTAATATACCATCTCTTGATATTATGTATCCCAAAAATTAAACAATTTATATCTAAAATTCATAATTTATAAATTTTACATGTAGTTTCTTTGTCCTTAGGTCCTTTTGTTTATTTATAAAATGATCGTCATTCTATTCCTTGCTATTTGAATAAATAATAATAATATAGAATACCAAAAACATATCAAGTGAATCTCTAAAAAATCTATTCATTAAATTCACAACTATCGCAGGGGATTAGTAAGACCGAATATCCTAACTATATACATATACTGTTTAGACCTAGTACAAAATGCTTAATTGGGTGTATCCTCCTTCCTAGACCTTACTTGATAAAATATGGGATGAAGGCCAATAATGGAAATGTATTGAGGTCCATGCATTTGATTAGATATATCATCAATATATGGTAGAAGATACATGTCCTTGTTTGTGGTTGTGTTCATCTCCTAATAATCAATGTGGATTCTCATCAATCCATCATTATTTTTGGAAAAAAATAATGGGTTCACCCAAAGGTGAATCACGTGGATGGATGAATCCCTTCTTAATATTCTCCTCGATATTCTTCATCACTTCCCACAACTCAATCATAACCACATTACATAGACCATTTCAATGATTTGAGGCACCTTGTATGAGTTATTTTTAGAACTCAACTTCATGTACTAGTGTAACACTAAGAAACACTTTTGTAAATACATCAAAAAAATCCACAGAATAGACATATCATATAAGTTACTTTTCCCCCAAACAATCTATGATATATTCCCATGATTTAATAGGGAATTAATACCCATATAATGGATGTTACCTACATCCAAAGTTCATTTCTATTGTTGAATTGATAGATGATCATATGTTGGTTTCAAATATCAAATATGACTTCTCATGTCGTATAATTTATTAGTTGTTTATGTAATGAAATAAAATACATACCTAAGATAACATCAAATTCAACCAGAGCGATAATAATAGGAATTTTTAGAATCATATTCTTAGAAACTTCAATTTATGGATAATCATAGAATTAAAATTTTACCGTGAATCCATTATGGATTTTCTATACTATTTAAACAAATAATAATTAATTGTATTAATTGATATTCTAATATAATGTTCACGATATAATAGAATTAATATGACTC
Organism: Viscum album; assembly: GCA_963277665.1. Taxonomy (NCBI): domain Eukaryota; kingdom Viridiplantae; phylum Streptophyta; class Magnoliopsida; order Santalales; family Viscaceae; genus Viscum; species Viscum album. The sequence goes on along the minus strand of OY728133.1, from coordinate 1,817,868,117 downwards.
ATATAAAATAGGGTACATCAATATTTTATTTTACTTGTAACATCTTCACTGTCATCATTCTATCTCAAATCCCTTCCTAAAACCAAAATGGTTAGAACAACTATTCAGAATATTTAATTACTGTAATGAATAAATAAATATAATTATTAAGATGTATAAATAAAGAATCCTTCTCAATATATGTCTCTTTAGTATTAATATATGTCATTCATGATCACAACCTATTCAAATCCTTCATGATGTTTCCAAAATACATTTCAATTTATAAAAAATACCCCATAGGACTGTCAAACAAGGTGTGAAAAAATAAGCATTTTCTTGCACCATGGGATGATATTCTCAAACACCAATAATCTCTTTCAATGTTAATACCCATATGTACAACTATACAAGATCAAAATCTACTTTTATTATCATTATAGGGAGGTTATTTATTAGAAACTGCTCTCCCTAACTTTCATAAAAATTATATAAAATTTTACTATATGTTGGAATATCCCTAGAAATATCATTAGATATATCTCTGTGGATCTCAGTAATTCTTTCACATCCTAGTTTCCAAGGGTTAACTTAACATTTCTCTGATAAAAACTATAATTACCTAGGCATTTCTAATTTAATTATTACATTTATTTAGATAAATATTGGACAAAATTTAAAAATACATGAATTATGACCATAATGGTTAAGTGTGTTTAGTGACTAGTTAAACAAAACTCTTATTTAATTATTGAACTTCAATATCTCCCATAATTATCTTCCCCTTTTTAAAACATCATAATCATACCCAAAATAATACAATTATTTATAACATAGGGAAAGGAAACAAATGAAAGGGTCAGATTATATTCTTAGTCAGGGTAATCATGAGAGATATCATTATATGATCATACAAAATAATATTTAATAATATGTATATGATATCATGAATAAAACTTGCAAATTATATTACCAAACTATCATAGATCATAAACATGATTCATGGCATAAAAGATAAACATTTCAAAAGACATGAATCATAAGATTTTGAAATCATTATAATCCATGAGCCACAAGCTCATGTCATTAAAGTGTGGAACCAACATAGGAATAAAAACTATTAACGTGATAATTTATATACAAATACCTTTAAATACAGAGGATAATGCCTCATAAAATATTTCCGATTTATGGATCAATCCCATCAACTCGTTTCCCATTGTTATCTTTGGTGATATAAATCCATAAAAAATTAATTAGAGGGATATATAGGTCCAACTAATCAGAAAATGATATTCATACATATTTTTTTTACAATATCATAAAATATTTACTATGTCAACACGCATGAAAATAAATAAATTTCATAAACATTTCATCATATCATAACCCATTGAAAATGAATGTGTATCATAAAATTTTCATCATTATAATAATAAGCCACTTGATGAAATAATAATAAAAATATCCCTGGATCATGTCCCTATAAAATAATAATTAACATTAATGAATATCATTTTAGATGAAAAATTATTTTGAATGGTCACTAGGAACATTTCTTGATGAAAATAGCCATTCCACATTCAAAATAATATTTGAAACTAAAAACTTTTAAATAATATTTAAAAATACGGTTATTTTAAAATTACATTGTGAAAATATAAATTATTATTTAAATCAGTGATTGGTCCTGGTGACTAAAAATGGAATCCCTTAAATACCTATCTAAAAACAATGATTCATTTAATATTCTTTTCCAAAAATTAATAAATCCATGTTGATAAAATGAAAAGAAATTTTCTTTTAATCCAATCTGTAATAATTAATACATGGGTAAAAAGTTCTATAAAAATTAAATTTATATTAGTAAAAACATTATTTAAAAAAATTTATAAAGCATGGTCATCTGATTAGAATAATTTTTTACCAAAGAGAGGAATAACGTTGATTTTTACATCAAACATATTTTTGATCTATTAGCTACAGATAGGAAAATTAAGGGAAAAATTTCATTCACATTAAATTTCTAGATGATAATAAAATTCATTAGTTTCATGACTGATAAATCATAAGATATTATCATCAAAACCATATTAATAAATAATCCCGGCAAACAATGTGATTAAAACCTTAAACCCTTACTAGTTTGGTAAAATTTGAATTCATTAACCTCATTAAAGATATAAAAATAGATTGATATTTAATTCAATATAACCACCCTAATAATCATCATAAAATATATTGATGGTTAGTATATACAAGGCACAAAATAAATAAGTTTTTAATATGTCTTTGGACTCAAATAAATAAAAGTGAGAGAAAATAGCTTACTTGAAGTATCAAATTCCTTTATACACATTTAAATATCCTATATAATAAATATTGGTCTATTATAACCATATAATATACCCATATATATTTATATCAAACCATGTAGGAATTACTTATGACCTTTTATTATACATTTATTAACAATTTCATGTTAAAATCATGTTTCTAGTAATAACGTATTCATTTTCCATTTGTGTTTTAGTTTGTTATTTTCAACCATTTTCGTTTTATCATAGAATTATCAAATATATGATTTTGATAATGATATAAATTTCTTAAATATTCATTATATATATGTGTGTGTTAGTGTGTGTGTGTGATTCAATTAATGGTATAGATTTAAATGAATTACATCGTTTATGGAGATAGTAGGTCATACATACGTATGAATGTTATTTCCATTTTATTGAATGAAATAACTAAAGGAATATAAATAATACATAACCATCATAGATCCATTATTATTTCATTTATATCATATATATTCACTAAATGTATCCTCATTACCTTGCATGAAAAGGGTATGTGAAAATGCAGCATGTCTCTTTGTGAGGCAGTAGTCCACCACACACAAGAGCGATGTTGTCCTATTCACATTGAATTGAATGTATGGAGTTATATATGGAATTATAATTAAAAAAATATAAATATTTCCTAAATATAATATATATATATGTTAAATTCATCCTTAAATATAGTTTTGAGATCACTTTTTGGAAAATGAACTACATGGAGGCGGTAGTTCGCGTAGACACGATTGACGATTTCATTTTCCACTTAATGTAAGATAAGATAAATGTAACTAATTTTGTTGGAATAGTAAAATTTCAGTATATGTTAGATTTTTAGGTTATTATTTTATAATTTTCAAATAATATATAATGGGTTTTATGACTAAATAAAATGAAAATCCATAGTTAAGGACTATACGTCTTCTTCATAAAACCCCTTTAGGTTTACACCTAAAGCCTTGTTAGGTGGGTTTCCTATTCAAAATAGGACCCCTATAGTGTGGGGAGATAATTAAGGAATATATATGGTTATGTTTTGGACGAAACAAATTTTTTTTTTAATTATTATTGGGAGAGGATTGGAGAGAGGGATACCTTTTATAATTGGGGAAGGGAACCAATATTGAAATTACATGGATGTTTCTGAAAAAATTACAAAATGATAAATTCACTACCAAGAAAAATGATTCCAAATAACTTTATATTAAAACTTGGGATATTATAATGATCAAATAATGCTATATATTAATATTTGGACAATTTTTGTTGTAAAATTTACTCTTATCATATTTGTTTAAATCCCCGATTAACCTATTCTAAAATTGAACACGGTATTTATTTTTTACTATTTTTACTATTCATTTGGAAAAAATAATATGATGAAATTATAATTTAATGATAATTATTCTGATTTAAAATATAAAATCCCTATTTAAAAAACATTCATATCAGTGGAAAATTTTAAATTAAAATTTAACCTAAATATGTATGGAAAAAGAAGTTTTCTAATGAGAAAAATTTCATAAGTATAAAATATATTACTATAATAAATTGAAATGAATTTGATTCCAATGATATGAATTGTATTAACATTAAAAAACATTACTAATAAAACTTTTTAATAATTTTTAAAAAATATGGATCCTTGTAAAACTTTTAAACGAAAAAAATGATTTTAATAAAAATCATTATTTTTCACTACTCATTGAAAATATAATATTTTTTTAAAACTCTTTAAACTACACCCTATTATAATATTGAAATTTTGGTTTAAATTTTTTATTTTTTTAATTCATTTTCTAAAATTTTCAACAGTACATTTTATTTATTTTAACAAAATTCAAAAAAACATTTTTTGAGAATATGGTATTTTAGAATCATATAAAGACTTTAATAAAATTTAAGTACATTTTAAAATTATTTTTTATTTATTTAAAACAATTTTAGTATTACATAAATGTCACAACCCGTCCCCTGGGTCCCTTGTCGTGATAACCCCAAGCCTGCCTCCCGAAGTCCATGGGATTGCGCCAAGCACCGAAGTCGTCAACCTGCAAGTGGGGGGCATTTATCTGAGTACCTATATGCACACAAACACCCAACCACATCCAATCACACTAAAAAGGGGGAAAAGTACCATTGAAACAAGATGAGTTCAAGTACAACTGAAAGTAAGTGGGATAGAATACAAACCAAATTAAAATAGAAAATAGAATGTAAAAAAAAGGAAACCCTAATGACCATATGTAGAAAACCCCACCTGATCAAGAGAGTAGTGAACGCATTGGATGCCTAAGTTCTACGTCATGTCCGCTCGGTCCAACTGGGTCCCACCTGGTCCTAGGCCACCATGTCCACCATTGTAGCATCCGTCAACCCCGTCTCCCTAAGCACCCATGTCGTAACGTCGGTCGTCTACACTAGACACAACAAGGGCAGGTGAAACCCATGTAGGGGTCAGTAAAACAGTAGTCATTATAGACCACAAAACCAAAAGTAAATAACACATACAAATTCCACAGTGTAAAGTAAAAAACACAAGACAACTCACACGCAGTATATTCAACGGTAGAAATAGAAGAATCTTCAGTCACAAATGTCGAACTCCTCGACAGCTGTTGAACTCCTCCTTTATTGAGTACAGTGGTCATGTTGGGTCACACGGAGTTTCTTCCCACTAACCTTGAACTATTTTGATATTCATCACTAATGAGTATCGTGGGTTTGTTGGGTCATAAAGGGTCGCTCCCCACCATGGGCCTACCGGGTCACACAGATCGACTTCCCACATTGTCAGAACTATAGTACTCCTCCTGTAAATAATCATGGGTCTCCCAGACCACAAATATCCACTCCCAACCATGAGTCTTCTAGGTCACATAGTGCCACTTCCCATTGGGACATCCGTGGGTATTCTTCATGTGTTATCAAACCACAGGGTTCCCTAAATAACGCTCTTCGGAGAACCTCACCTCAATAAATTCTTCACTTATTGACATCCATGAAAGTCACCACAAATAATTCTGAAATATCCACGTCCTCGAGAGGGTCCAAATACCGCAAAAATACCGTAAATCTAATGTGAGAATTGCAAGATACTGGTGTTTTAGTAACCAAGGGTCGATTCTGAAGGGGCCTGGTCCAACCCAGTCAAACCGACCCGACCAACACGGCATGGGGGTTTAACATACCATGATTCATTTTGATAGACCCGACCTGACCTAGTGTGGGTTAGGGTTATTCTGGTCTGGGATAGCTAGTTAAATAAGCCCAATAGACCTCACTGGACCTGGCCCGGTTGGTTGAGGGTCCAGCCGGCCGAGTTTCCCAGCGACCCGCCTAGTTCGGCCCAACATGAAGAGGGCACGAGTCCCAACCGCTGGGCTTAGATCTGTCCTGGACTAGTGAGCTGCGGGATAATAATGTTGGGCATTTCTCACCCCAGCTAGTCTGTAAGAGGCAGACTGGTCCACAAGAGTTGGACTTGTCTGCCTCGTTGGATACGGAAGGGAGCCGCATCCGTCCACCAACATCACCCTATGGGTCGCCATCAGGCTCCCCCTACACCATGGTCAAAAGACCACAAACTATCTTGTGGTACATGGCTTGGTGCCTCATCACTGAGTCCCCAACATGGTCGAGCCACCACGTCTGTCGCCTCCAACTGCCGTCTTGACCAGTGGCTTGTCCTACTATGTCGCAACTCGGTCTGGCCAGGGCCTTTCCTCCAGTGCATCATTGTAGTGCGTCACCTCCCACCCACAACCACTAACGTGAGTCACTTCTTTGATCCACCAAGGGCACTGGAGCATTGGAATATTCTTCCACATACCACCGAGTCCACACCGATTATTCGTTTTTTTATGCTGCTTGCACCTGCGTTTACCGGGGAACGTCTTCTCCACAACGACGATCTCAAAACTATCTTGTCATCAATTCAATATTATTTCCATGTAGAACACCCACAACAGATGGGCTAGGTCCTTGTTCATGTCAGCCCACACCCTCCACATTATAAGTTAACAAAACAATGGAGGTCCAGGGATTTTAATTCGAACAACAAAAATAATTAAATCCAATAAAAATACACCCCAATGAAGATACCCTCCTATAAGAATGTGTGGTCCACAGATTAACGTGTTCATGGGCTAATCCACATTCATTGTTTTTAAATAAGAATAGGGAAACATTAAATGAAAATACCTTTTAACTCTTAAAATGTCTGATGTCACGACATTCATCATCATGTTGTTAAGACATCGACGTCACTTCCTGGCTTTGATCTTTGAAAGGCTTCGAAGATGGTGATGTTCCACCAGCGTTCGTCATTCTTCACCGAGGTAAAATTCTATCAGAGGTTCCCAAGAGAATCCTCCAAATTTCTAATCCATATTTCCCTAGCGCATCTAACTATAAATAGAAATATGTTGTAGTGTTCCCATTATGATGTGATGTCGCGTCGTTACGTTGTTTCATTTAAGAAAAAAACATCGTTGTTACGCACTATTAAAGCGTCATTAAAAACTGACTTTAATGATCCATTAATGAGCCTCATTGATATGCATCATCGCCGCCCATCCACATCCCCTCAGCATCGTCATCCTCCACTCAAAAGTGAGAAATAAAATAAAATAATTCATTTTATTCATTTTATTATTTTTCTCAAAATTTCAAAAAAATAACTTTTCTGCCCGCCCCTTGATAGCCGAAGTTATGTCATATCTTAGAAAATACCCACATTCTGAATTCAACAGTGCCCTCAAATTTTTGATCCAAGTGATGGTTCAAATGATATAAAATCCCACTAGTACATTTACAGAATGTACCATAAAAAGTAGAAAAATTACATTCCATGCTCTTTGGACCTTAGAATTATGTGCTGTCAAATTTCGTTGTGTCGAAATAATTCCATATAAATAAAAAAATACAATTAATAAAAATAAATTATATTATCCCCGCCTTATGTATTTACATCCCTAAAAGCCAAAAAACAACTAAACAAAAAGATGGGGGCACTGACCACAAATCTGAGCCTCCTACTCCCATTCGCTCTCCTATTGTTTCTTGTGTCGTCATCCGACATGCACTAGAGAAATAGATCATCCATGTACTACTCACTTCTGTTGATCATCATTCTCTACTAGGAACTCTGCAAACACCACCCGATCATCAATGTCCATCTATCCCCAGTCAATGACATGGGATTAATCATGCACATACCTTCTTAGCTATGACACATAGAAAACATCATAAACTTTGTGCATCTCTGGGGGAAAGGCTAGTTGTTTGGTCACCTTACCTCCCTTTCTTAGGATCTTGAAAGGACCTATGAACCTTAGATATTTCATTCCACCCTGGCCACATATCTGTAATCATTTTCTGGGTGAGACCCAAATGAACAGATGATCTACCTCCTTGAACTCCAAGGGTCTCTGCCACATATCGGCATAAGACTTTTGCCTACTCTGTCTATTCCTCATCTGTTCTTGGATGATCTTCATCTTCTCAGTGGTATCCCATACCAACTCCGGACCCATTAGTGCTGAATCACCTAGCTATGTCCAACATATGGGTGATTTTCATGGTCAGTCGTACACGGCCTCAAATGTTTCCATGCCAATGGTGGAGTGATAGCTTTTTTTGTATTAAAACTCCACTATTGGTAGGTGGTCCTACCATCCATGACCAAAGTCAAGGAAAACACCACAAAGCATGCCCTCCAAGGTTTGTATTTTCCACTCTATCTGACCATCCATCTGGGGATGAAAATTTGTGATCAAGGGTACATGCGTCCCAAATGTCTCCTGTAATCCCTTCCACAATCGGGATATAAAGAGGGAATTACAATATGAGACGATCGCCAAAGGCACCCCGTGTAGCTGCACTGTCTCTAGGGATTAGAGGTGTCCCAAGACCTCTACCGATCCTTGTTGCCAGAAGGGTATGAAGTGAGATGACTTGGTTTTCCAGTCAATGATCACCCAAATAGATTCTTCAAATCTAGTTGTACGTGGTAACCCCATCATGAATTCCATCGATATTTCATCCCATTTCCACTCTGGTACCTCAAGTGGCTGACTGAAGCCTTTTATAACAAGGTTCTCAACCTTCACTTGCTGACAAGTGAGGCATCGTGAAATGAATTCAGCCACTACTTTCTTTATCCTTGGCCCCCAGTACTGATGATGGAGGTCCAGGTACATCTTTTTTAGTATAGGATGTACCACCAAATAGGAATTATGGAACTCCCTCAACACATCCTCCCATGACGCTACTGGTACTAAGTTTTACCCTTTGAAAAGGATGATGTTATCCCGACATATAAAAAATCCATCATGAGCTTGTCCTGAGGATATATGAGCATGTTGGGCCTCAGAGTCAACATCCCCCATATGTGCCTCCCTAACACAATGTACTTGTGGGGGATTAACAATCATCAACTAGAGGTAAATAACTTCACCATAATCCATGTGGTATACCTGAATCGCGGCTAACTACACTATCGCCTCACTCAATAGCCGCAACTTGGTCCTCCTACAGAGTGCATCTACCACCATGTTCCCCTTCTCAGGAGTATAGAAAACAACAAAAACATTGTCTTGGAGGAACTCTATTCATTGTAGTTGTCTCAGGTTTAGGCCCTTCCTGGAGAAGATATACCTTAGAATCTTATGGTTAGAGTAAATGGTGAACCTCTAACCCATAAAGTAGTCCTTCAACATCTTAAATGAAAAGACCACTACTGCTAGCTCTAGGTCGTGGGTCGCATAGTTTTTTTATACTGCCTCAATTGTCATGAGTCATAGGCGATCACCGCTTTCACTTGAATTAGGACACAAACGATATTGGTACCTGATGCGTCACAATAAATTACATACCTAAGGAACTCATCTAGAAGATAAAAAATGGGGGAACTAGTCGGTCTCTGCCTCAGCTATAAGAAACATTGTTGGCATTTCTCTATCTACACGAAGTGCATCCCCTCCATTTTAATGCCGATAAGGGTTCTACTACCCTGGAAAAGTTGGGAATGAACCTCTGATAGTAACCAGGAATCCCCAATAAGCTCTGCACCTCATTCGCACTCTTGGGTAGCTCCCAAGAAAGCACCAACTCTATCTTCGCCCGATCTACTAAAACTCTATCCTCTGAGATAACGTGTCCTAGAAAGTGGACCTCATGTATCCAAAACTGACACATCAAGAACATACCATAAATCTAGTGCTCTCTGAGTGTATCCAGGACTATTCTCATGTTTGTAGCGTGTTTCTCCTTCGACACTTAATACACCATGATTTCATTGACGAAGACCACAATGAGCTGGACGAGGTAGGGCAAGATGATCTCATTCATGAGGCCCATGAAAACAATGGGGAAATTTTTTTCACACTTAATGCCATCACCAAAAACTCATAGTTATCATAACAGCATCTAAATGTTATCTTTGTTACATCCTCATCTCATTCCCAAAGCTGTTGGTAGCCTGATCTGAAGTCTATCTTCAAGAACTACTGTGCTCAATTGAGCTAGTCGAGGAGATCATTAATTCTCAACTGTGGGTACTTTTTCGTTACGGTCACCTTGTTCAGGAATCATAATTCCACACAGAACCTCAAACTCCCATCTACCTTTATGAAAAAAAGCACCAGGGTTGCCCATGGTGAAATGTTGGGTCCTTTGAACACCTTATCCTGCAAGCCCTCCAGCTGAACCCTTAGTTTGCGATGATCTTCGGAATACATTCGATATATTGGGGTGGATATTGGTGTCGTCCTAGGATACAGGTCATTACAGAAGTTTTCCTATCTACAAAGATGTATCCCTAGAACCTCATTAGGAAAACCATCCTCGTACTCATCCACCACTACATGGAAACATATACTCCTCTCCTCCACTGTAACTAGGGTGAGGCCAACTGGCTGGTGATTGATCGGATTCACCCCATCTATGCGTAAACACCACACCATACACCTAAAATAGTCATTCTGAACATGAATTGTGGATAACTATTCCATACCCAAGATGATTTCATAAAGAATTGATGTTGCTACAAGAAGATCCCAGCCGATTCTATCTCCTCCTATGGTAAGTTCACACTACTGACACCAGTATGTAATCATTGAATCGTTTATAGTAGGAGTCTATATCCATAAGGATCAGGCCAATAGCTCCACTAGAATCTATGAGCTCTGAAAGAGAGTCGTTATAAGGATGGATTGACTAGCACCTATGTCTATAAGTACCATAGATAGGGTGGAGAATACATTGATCATACCTTGGATCATATCTGGAGCATCGTTGTTGTAATCCTCTACTGCCTAGAGCTGAGATTTCCCTTGTATTCCTACACCTTGAGGTCGGGTTGGAACACCTGGGGGTGGTGGTGGTAACATCTCAAACTATCATCCACCACCTACCGCTCAACTATCACCTCTGCCACATCCACCACCCTATGGACCTCCTCTCTTGAATCATTGAAGCTACTTCGGCAGTCCCTAGACAATATTTTTGATATATATACATTAGGTCGGGCAGTCATGTGTCATGTGTCCCTACTGCCTCACACATGGAACTTCCTGGTTCCCTACCGACTCCCTCCGAACGGGGAGCCTCGAACCACCAACCCTGAGTCCTAGGGTCATCCTTTGAAAGACGTAGCCCACTTGGGCCCACACACCTGTTGTCTACTTCCTTCCAAAGAATCTACCGCCTGGAGTCTTCTAGTAGCTCTAGCTTGAGGCACCAACTCCGTGAGAACAATATCCATCATAAGGGATGCTTTGGGGCCCTGGCCTAGGTAGCGATGATGAGAGACACCACTAAAGCCCAAAATATCCTGCATGAGTCACTGCTCAAAGGCTCAATCCCTGAGTAATGGGTCTCCAAAAATATATGTGGAGTAGTGAGAAATATCGATGAACATTTCCAAGTACTCGTCCACTGTCATGTTGTCCGTCTTTAGGTGAAGAAGCTTCTAGAAGTGCACAAAGCGCATGGTTGTGGTGAAAAATTCATCCCAGAAAAGACTCTCAAAGTCAACCCATGTGATGGTCACCTCACCATAGGTATTGTTGTTCAAACTCTACCATCTCCTTATCGGTCCCTGTAGAAGGCTCGCTGCCAAGATCTCCATCTATTCAGGTAGTTTCCTCACTAATCGTAAGACTCGTGTCATAGCCTATAGCCAGTCCTCAGGGTCCTGAGGATTCGTCTCTCCCCAGAACCTGGGAGGTCTCTATCTCTAAAACACATGTAGGCCACTAAGCCTACAAATTTCCTCTACCAAAACCTTTGGTAGTAGATTCTGACCATCACGTGGTTGTAGCACTAGTGAAAAACCTGGTGGGGCCATCTCTAGAACTACTCCCAGAACAGAAACCTCTTCGCAAGGTGGGCTATACACACATCCTTGTATCAGGATCTTGTCTTATCATCCATGTGGAGGAATCATGATATAGATCAAGATATACTACGGTTATAAGTGTATACATAGGTAGAAAACTCTTATTCAAAAATAAGGATGCACTTATGCAATCACTTTTTTTATGTTAATCCAAAAATATAATTCATGGTCCTGGTGTATGGATACGTTGGCTGTCGTACCAACACTGGACACCCAGAATCTGAAAATCGAACTCACAACACTTAAAACTGTTTTCCCAAAAAAAACATCAAACTCCCGATCTTTTAGGGAAAACCGGCCGCCCTTGGATACCACTTTTTCAGGACTTTTCCCTCGTGGCCCATGTCAGTACTACCACAAGCCTTCCTCTTGAAGGCCAGGGTCTAGAATCTTGCACCGAATACATAAACCTGCATGTGAGAGGAATTTCCTTGAGTATCTATATGCACAAACACACCCAACTTCATCTCAACACATTAAAAAGGAGAAACAAGTACAACTAGAACAATATGAGTGCAAGTTAAACTGAAAGTAAGTGGGCCATAATACAAATCCAACAAGAAGTGAAAAAAACAGGTAAAAAATGAAACTATTATGGCCATCCATAGAAAGCCCCACCTAATGAGGAGATTAGTGAAGCTACTGGAATCCAAATTATTATGTCAGGGCCTCTTGGACCTATTGTGCCCTACCTAGTCCTAGGACACCAAGTCCACCATCATATCATCTTTCAGTCCCATCTCACTAAGCACCCATGTCGTAACGTCAGTCATCGACACCAGAAATAGAATGTGTGGGAGAATCCCATGCAGGGGTGAGTAACACATTACTCAGTAGGGACCCCAAAACAAAAAGTAAAGAACACACAGTAATTCCTAAAATTAAATCACAAAACCCAAGATCTCTCACACCAGGTATAACTTAGGGTAGTAATGGTAGCATCGTCAGTCAAAAATGTCAAACTCATCAGCCGCTAGATAAATAATCATATATAGAGTACAGTGGTCCTTTTGGGCGACACAAACCCACTTCCCACAGAACATGAACTAATGTGTTATTCATCCCTAATTAGTTCCATGTGTATTCTAGATAACACAAAGATGACCCCCACTATGGGCCAATTGGGTCGAACAGAGCCACTTCCCCCACTGAACAAACTGAGGTACTCCTAATATTTATTATTTTGGGTCTTCTAAGTAACATAGATCCACTCTCCACCATGGTATTGTTGGGTCACATAGAGATGCTTCCCAATGGGCTATCCTCGGGTAGTCTTAAAGTCTCAGTCAACCGTAGGGTTCTGTATGTAACACACTTGAGAGAACCGCACCTCAATCCATTAATTTGTTATAGGCATCCCTTAAATTCACCAAAGATCATTCTGAAAGATTATCCTCCTTGAGAGGGTCCCAACGCCGCAAACGGCCCATCAATCGGACCCACGGTTTTCATGATACGGGTGTCTTAGTAACGGGGGGAAGTTACGATGGGGCCTAGTTTAACCCAGTCAAACTGACCCAACCAACCTAGATCTAGGGTTCCACATACCCCGGATCATTATAGTCGACCCTACCAGACCTGGTGGGGTTTGGGGTTGATCTATCAGGGCATGGAAAGTGGGAGAGGTCCATTAGCCCTCGCTTGACCTGGCTCTGTTGGTCGGGATTCCAACGTGCTGAGTTTCCCAGAGACCTGGCCTAGTCCAGCCCAGCCCGAAGAGGGTGAGGTTTAGGCCATCCATTTCGGTTTCATCCCACCAACAAGGTATGGACTATTGGTCTTGGGTCCGGCCCCATCTTTTGAGCCACAGGTCCGACCCGCTGGGGATTTCACGCATCACCCGGTCGGTAGGAGGAAGACTAGTCCGCCTTGCTAGATGTCGCAGGGAGCTGTGTCTATCTGCCACCATCACCCTGTAGGTTTTCATGGGGTACCTTCTCCGCTTTAGTCAAGAGACTCTGGAATGTCGCATGAGAATTCGCTCGGTGTCTCATCTATGGGTCCCAGCCACGGTTGATCAACCATGTCTACTACCTCCAACCATCTGCTCACCCAATGGCTTTTCCTGCCACACCGCGGCCTGGTCCATCCATGACTTTTCCTCTAGCACACTGAAGGATTCTTCTACGGACCACTAGGTCCTCACCCATTGTTATTTCTTTGTGCCTCTTGTGACTATGTTTACAGGGGAATGTATTCAATAATGAAATGGTCTTAAATCTGTAATCTCGCTAAATCAAAAGTTTCTCCCATAAGAACACAAATAGAGGAGGGGCTCGGGCATTGTTTGTGTTGGCCCACACCCCCCATGTTAGAAGTTAACAAAATAAGGGAGTTTTGGGATTTTAATTTGAATGAAAAAGATAATTAAATACAAGATAAAGAAACACTGAATAAGTCACGCTCCAGCAAGAATGCATGGTCCTCGAATTAACCTATTTGAAGGTTAATCATATTCGTCATTTTGAAATAAGAAAGGGGAAATATTAAAATAAAATTACCCCTACCTCTTATGGCATCCCATGTCATGGTGTTTTTGTTCGAGGGGTTAAGATTTCGATGTCACTTCCTAGCTCTGATATTCTAAAGGTGATGAAGATGGTGATGTTATGCCAGTGTTCATAGTTCTCAGATGAGGTGGAAGTATGTTAGAGATTCACCATAGAATCCTCGAAATTTTTAATCCATATTTCCCCAGCTAATCAAACGATTAATTGGAGCACATCGTAGTGTTCCAATTATGATGCAACGCCACATCGTTATGCTGTTCCATTTAAGAAATAGCATATCTATTACGCGCCATTAAATCGTTGTTACGCTATGAGTTTAATGAATGATTAATGTGCCTCATTGGTGCGCAACATCACCACTTTTTAGCTTCCCTACAACGTCACTATCTTCCAATCAAAAGTGATAAAAAATCAAATAATTCTTTGAAAATATTTTATTATTTTTCACAAAAAGTCTGAAAAATAACTTTTATGCTCTTCCCTTTCCAGCCAATGTTAAGTCATTTCTAGGAGAACCTCGCCTTTCTGAATTCAACGGTGCTCTCAAATTATTGATCTGAGTGGCGGTTTGAAATATATAAAATCTTGCTTCAATGTTTACTGAATGTACCTTTAAAAGCTTTCAAAATTCTGTTCTAAGCTCTCTAGACACTGGAATTACATGACGTTGAATTTCACGGTATCGAAATAATTCTATCAAAATAAAAAAAATTATATATAAATTCCAATACATTAAATTAAAAATGTGGTTGTTACTATTCATAGAACCATATTTAATGGTTATTATATAATGTAAATGTTTGAATAAAAAAATTAATAATATATTATGGTTTTTTAAAACCAGACGGTGTTTGTAACATAAGCTATCAAAGAAATTAAAATATTTGAAAATAAATAATTCACAAAAATTCATTGATTTATAGTTTAAACAATGGAACTATTTTCCAATGCTTCTCAAAATCACTAATTCCATTCATCATTATTTTGAATCTATGGAATATATAGTTATAAGTGTTATTTTCTCCCATAAAATAATATGGTACTTTTCCCCAAGTATATCTATACTAGTTATTTTCAGTTTGTCAATAACATAATAATTGACTTGATGATTTATCCAAATATTATGAGTTGTTCTGTTTGAAAAAACCCAACTACAAAAAATTTTATTTTTAGAACAATAAATAATTTTAATGATCATAAAATTTAGAAGAGACTTAGTTGTATCATTTCAGCAGTAGAATTATGGTCTAACTCAATATATTTAAAGTGTTTTACCATAGTATTGCAGGGATTAGTACATAATTTGTTGATATAGGATTTTATTATTTCATTCTAAAAACCATATTCATTTCCATTAAATTGTTGAAATTTATAAAACAAGAAACACATGAGATTCATCAGGTATGTTATTTCTTATTAACAAAATAAGAAAAACATCTTTTTCCTAATAAGCCACTTCAGTGGTGGCGTGGTGGTGAAGGAGAGTGTTACAACAATGCTGTTCTTTGGGAGGTTTAGG
The DNA here is from genome assembly GCA_963277665.1 of Viscum album. Lineage (NCBI taxonomy): Eukaryota > Viridiplantae > Streptophyta > Magnoliopsida > Santalales > Viscaceae > Viscum > Viscum album. The sequence continues at coordinate 1,817,852,364 of OY728133.1, read as the reverse complement.
GTTCTAATCATGGGAGTCAGCTTTTAGGGTGAGCCTCTCCCCCGGGATCCACCCATCTTGCCAGGTCACTTGGTCTCAACTGGGAAGGCAATATGACGTGTGGCCCAATGTGTTGATGGATTGCTTTGACAAACCATTATCGATCGGGCGGTCACCTTCTAGGATGCTCTGCCATCTCAGCTGGAAATGGATCTTTCCCCAGCTGGGGCTCTACCTCAGGGCGGTGACCTCTTCATGGGGGAGGGGTTTTACCCTGAGTGGAGGGTTCTAAAAGTCCACACATGGGAAATCCCTTTCTAAAGAATATGTTCTTAATAAAAACTCAGTTGTAGTGCAACTCTAAATGAAACTAATTATACCTTTTCCATAATATATTATATACCAATAAACCATGCACATGAATTTTCCTTTAATTAAAAACACATAATAATTTCCATGTTTACACTTTAATAATATTTTTATCACCTGCATCAAATGAGAAATATTTCCTACTATTTTTGGAATAACACTTCTACCAACCCTGAGGCATTATCATCTATATATGAATAATCTTTACCTTCTCAAAAATATATTCTAACAATTTGGGTCATAGAAATATCCACTCACCAACTTTGTCAAAACAATATAGATTCTAACATAATTCATCATATAATGCATCAAAAGGTTCCAACAATATACATGACTAAAAACAATTACTATAATAAAATTAAAGTAAATATATATTCTGTTTTAACTTTCCTGATAATACAAGAAAAAATATCAAATAGAGTTATCTTAAGTCATAATTTTACTCATTTATTTTCTTTCAGATTGTGGTTGAACAATTGTACTAAAATTCAGTTCAATATCTATTTACATTTGAATCCATATAAAAAAAATTGATGTAAACCCAGGATCCTCATCATATACAATGGTGAGAGGAACTCCATGTAACCTAAATATTTCATTAATTTAAATTCTTAGATGATGATACAAAGAAATAGCATATCATAGTGGTTAAAAATTCACAATCATATTCAGTTAAGGAAAAATAACCCAAATGACATTTTTAGATTAAGATGTTATTTCTAATCTCACCACAAAAGACATGTATATATTCTCCCTTTTCATTTCAAGCACTTAAGAAGTTTAAGAGTACCCCATTATATTTTTCCCTCAACTTTAAACCATTGAAATTTAAAACACTACATTACAAAATAAGATATATATTTATTCATAAATTCCAACAAAAAATAATCTTAAAGGTCTTTATAAATCATAGGGCTACTCGATTGAATAGAAAATGAAGAGTTTCGTGATTTTTATAACTATTCTTTCTTCCATTGGGAATCACTTTGTATATAAAACCTATTTAAAAATCCGATAAAACCTTATTTATCAAAACTAAACTAATGAAACATACATTTTTTTACCAATTATACTCTTTTTTTCAAACCTTGATCTTCCTTTTGAGACACCTTAATTGCTAATACCAAATATTAAAACATTAATACCAAAGATTAAATAGGAAAATAATATGTATACATAATTTTCCATCCATCATTTTCTAAATCATTAACAGTAAGATCATGTTCCAATCATAACATGGTTAACAATGAAATATCTTTTAATCTCAATGCATCAACTACCTAGTATTCTTTACCTAGATGATAGTGGATTGTGAAATTATATTCCTTATTTATTTTTATTTATCTTCTCTTCCATATGTTAAACTCTTTTTTGAGTTAATTTTCTATTGAATCATTTATTATTAGTATAAACTTCAAAATTCTCCCCATATAAATGATGTCTAAAAATTTTTAAGGAAAAAAAAGTACAAGATACTCAAATTCATGTGTGGGATAATTCTTCTCATTTAGTCTTAATTGATGAGATGCATATTTAATAAAATAAACAGTCTATATCAAGACACAACCAAGTCCCTTTAAATAATAATCATTAAAATAATCAACCTTTATTATTGGTAAGGATAACATTATAGCTTTAACCAATATTCTTCTCAATTCCAAAATTAAATCACATAATTCCATGGTCTATATAATTTAACACCTTTTTGAATAAAGTTGGTTATTCTTCTAGATACCATGAAAAGTTCTATATATACCATCAGTACTAAATGGATAATATAAGAAGCATTAAATCTGAATCAAATTTATAGATCATGGACACTTATCCAAAACTATTATTTTAGAAGGATCAAATATAATTCAATTCTAATACTTAGTTTTCCAATGAAAAGAAAATCATTGCACCGAAAATTCTCATTTAAAAAATTTCCATTGAATTAATTTTCATTTAATGTCCTCAAAAAAATCCTTAGGTGTTTCTCATGATCCTTATAGAATTTATAGAATAAAATAACGTCATTAATAAACCCAACCAAACCTATTTCTAAATAATCGTGTATGAATAATTTCATTGGAACAATAAATATTGCATGTGTCTTATTCCACTTGAAAGGAATACCCACGATCTCACAATGATCATAACTACTACAGAACATTTTCCAATAAGAATCGTCCTCCAGAACCATCAGTTGGTGATACTTGGACCAATTATTGATCTTCAAAAAATATTCTGAACCCTAGATCTGATCAAAAAATTCATCTAAGTGAAGAATTTTGTTGTTTTTCTTAAAAATAATGTTATTGAGTTATCTATAATCAATTAAAAACTTCAAACAACCATATTTATTTTATAAAAAACAATATCATCCCTTGGTGTTGTTCTAGGGAAGAAGAATCATTTGATAAGAAACTATTGTAAACTCATTTTAAATTAAAACATTTCAATTGAAGTCATTAAATATGGTGGTTTTAAAATTATATTATCATCAGAAACGAAGTCATCAAAAAAATAAACCTCTTATTCATAAATAGTTCTAGTAAAATCATTAGTAAATATATTCAGATGTTCATTTACTACTAGAATGTCATTTATTTGAGTAGTTCATTTCTTCTCATCAATATGTACAAGATAACATTCACTTAAAAATTTAATCAATATCATAGATTTTTTATATGTAATCAAAGGTATAAATCCATTATTATATACAAACATAAACTCATTATAAATAAAATAACTTATTTATCTTTGTAATCAATCAAATAATGATGAACTAAAACCCAATACTTATCCAAAATAAAATTAAACTCTACAAATATAAAGATTACCAGGTTTATAGGAAAATCCATTCTATATATATTAAAAAAAGATTTTTATTAATTATCGTTTCCCTTTTACTACCCCAATTATTTTTTACTAAAAGTTTAAATAGCATTTTAGGAGATTTTATTTTCATTTTATATAGAAATTTACAATATAAAAATGAATGTTTGGCTCAAAAATCAATCAATACATTGAAATAGTCTGAATAAACAAGTAATGTAACAGTCATTACATTATTTGATGGTATTAGTTTTTTTGTTGTTGTAGAAAAAGTGTATTTTGTATCTTTATATTTCTAATAATTATGATTCATGTAGGAAAATAGTTATTATCTCACTTATAGATCCTTTTAAATTTGGTCTAATTCTTTATTATGGGCCTAATATAGATTCCTAATGATTTTATTATGGTTTTGAGTGTGTTTAAGATTTTCTGTACATTACAACCATAGATGGTGGAGAAAATAATAGGCCTCATAGAGAGTAGAAACCATGATTCCTAGCCCAGATGGTCTCTCCTAACCATGCGGGGATGGATAGTGGGGTAAATAAGGGTTCACAGTTTTCTCTAATCATGTTCTCAGGGTTTCATGCATGTATGAAATGTATTCAATTTTTATCAAAGGTGTTTTTAATGGATATAAAATTGTTTCCATAACCATGTGGCCTAACTATTTTTGTGCCCCCTCAGTAGAACAGAAGTTTCATAGTTGGTTCACAGTTTTGAAAACCATGTATCAAAACATTGTGACAAATGTTTTTGGGTGAAATTGACAAATTTAACTTAATGAAATGTTTTATCCTTATAAATTATCTCATTGTCTTATCTAGTGGGTATAAGTCCTTATTTTCTTCCTTTTGAGATAATAAATCCATCTTTTATTGGATATGATATCGTTCATCATTCAGGAGTCCAATTGAAGCATTGTTTGTCTTGTTGGATCAATATTAGTAATATTATAATTCTAATTTTGACATTTCTTGCTTCACTTCCCCTCAATAATGTTGTTGCTACCAAGTTTTATGTATAAGGAATTTATAAAAGTTTTATGTTAAAATATGTTGTCTTTTGTTGTCAAATAAGCTAAATCAATTCACTTTGTAAAGGACATGAAAATCAGACGATGCTTTGCTGATTTGTATTTTACAATCATTACAAGTTAGGAAAACATGTGGTGAAAGCTGTATGAAGTATTGAAAGAGTAAAGTGATTTTGGAAAAACACATTTCGACATCATACTATCCAAAAATGAAAAGGGAAAGAAGAAGGCCCGCAAGTGGCGGCGAGCAAGTGGCAGTGCGCAAGTAGCGGCGTGGTAGAATTGACATGCAAGTGATGTAGAGGCATGAAAGTTGTATTTCAAATAGAATTATTTCAAAGATATGGAAATGGAAAGAATGTGGCGTGAAAGTATTGGCACACAAGTAGTGGCACACAAGTATTGACGTGAAAGTGTAAGTGGTGTGCAAGTCATATTTCAAGATCATTCCATCAAAATATGACAAAGGAAAAAAAGTGGCGTGCATGTTTATGACTGGCGCGCAAGTCAAGAAGTGGCTTGAAAGTATCTGAGGCACGAAAGTGTATGTTTATGGAAAGTCATATTCCAACATCATCATATCAAAATATGACAATTGAGAGAATGTGTTGCGCTAGTGATGTAAGGACGTGTAACTGATGGAGCGGCACACAATTGAGGAAGTGGTGCACAAGTAGGAACAATGCACAAGTATAGGTCATGCAAGTCACAAAAATTTCCTATAAATAGATGACTAGCCTCCTCATTTTTTAAGGATAAATACTTGAGAATTATCTTTGAGCACTAGGCATGCAAGTAGAAAGTTGGGCACAAAAGTTGAGGGTTGTTAGAAGGCCCACAAGTTTGGGACGCGCAAGTTAGAGGCGTGAAAGGGTAATTTGGCGCAACGGCTACAAGCAGGCAGTGTGTCTGAAGGGCAGCGCACACGTATGCAGTGCACAAGAAGAGGCACGCAAGATGTAGGCATGAAAGTATAGGTTGCATAAGTATAAGTGGATGTGCAAACTGTTTTTCTCTATGGGTTCATTCCAGCTTCTGGGTAGGAGAGTGAAGAATTACATTGAAAGATTTGATTTGTGTAATCTCATTAAGAAGCACTGATCCATTGTATTACCCTATTTGTTCTAAGAGGGAGAACATGAACTATTGGATTGTTTTCAAAGTGCTACATGATTGTAAGGGTATATCCTACTCGTTGTATTCCACATCAAAGGATTTTTTTTTCTAGTGGATTGTGTGGTACTGGATTGTTTCCATACCATACCAAGAACATAGCTACTCTTGTTGAGTATTGAACCTTGTAAATCTTGTGTTCATGTGGTTGTGTGTGTTCAGTAGGGAAGACACTCTTTAATAGGAGGTGAAGGTTGTTTCAGAAAGGGCGAAACTTAAAAAGAAAAACATATCACTGATTCACCCCCTCCCCCTATCAGTGATACATGGATCCTAACTGGGAACATCAATTCGTATCAGAGGGAGGTTCCCTTCATTTATTCTTTGATAAAGTGGTTTAAGAGAAGTTTTGATGGAGAATCTAAATTGTGTGAACAGTAAGGGGATTCTAGTTTTTTATGGAATGAACTATCACATCTAGAAGGACATAATGATGCCTTATATTATGTCTCTTGTATATGAAGTTCTCAAAACTACAACGGACGGATTTCCTGCTATTGATGACAAGGTTCTTCTTACTCTTGTTGATAAGAAGAACCTTGAGAACGATGGAAGAGCTAAAAATGAATTACACTCATCTCTTTCTGAGAGTGAATTTTTAAGAGTGAAAGGTGTTGCTACAGCCAATGGAATCTAGGACAAACTGAATAACATCTATGAAGGAAATAAAAAAGTGAAGAAGGTTAAACTACAAATCTGGAGACTAAAGTATGAATAATTGAAAATTAGAGAATCTGAATCTGTTGGGGATTTCATTACCAGGATAAATGATATTATCAGTAAAATCAGATTTCTTGGTGAAACGTTGGTTGATTATATAGTTTTAAAAAAGATCTTGAGAATTTTTCCTGACATGTTTGATGCTAAATTTCCTTCATTAGAAGATAGAGACCCAGAAACATTATCTTTGGATGATTTTCATATCACTCTCATTACTTATGTGATGAGAAGAGAGAAGACTATGAAGGGAAAAACTAAAGCTGATAGATAAATATCATTGAACGCTATAAAGAGAGAGAAGTAAAAGAAGACTCTAATTGAAGATGATGTTGGTGAATCCGATTCTGAAGATGTGGTATGTAAAAATTATGATGAAATTTTATCCTTTTTTTCTAATAATGTGAAAAAAGGTACATGGAAATACAAGGGTAAACATCCCTTGAAATGTTTTGAGTGTGGATTCGTTGGTCACTTTGTGGAAAACTATCCTCAAAAGAATAAAGAAGAAGATAGTGATGATGATAACAGAAGGGTAAGAAGGTTGTGGAAGAAACAAGCTGACAAAGATAAATATTTTTCAAAGGGTAAGGATAAAAAGTTCTTTAAATAAAAAAGACGAAGCTTTTTATCTAAATATTAAGATTAAGATGATAGAAAAGATGAATCTGAGAAATTATTTTATGAAAAAACTAGAGAGAATACCTTTATTTCTACAGTGAATAATGAAGTGTATGAGAGTAATAGTTCAGAAGAAGAAAAAACTCAACCTGAATATCATCTGAAAGAAGAGTTGAAAGAATTCTTGAGGAAGATCAGAAGACATGAGAAGGAAAACAACAAGCTGATAAATGAGAATTCCACATTAAAAAATCAAGAAGGTTTTACTGATGTGAATATTAAAATGGAAAAGGAGATTGAGGATCTGAAAAATTATCTTTATAATACGAAGAATCGTAATGATCATCTTGAAGTAAAGCTAAAGGGAAAAGAAGAAGAGTTGGAACTTTTCCAACATAAACTTTATAAAGATAAAGAAATGAATATTAGTTTCAAAAAATCTATCTCAGAAGTTGGTAAAATTTCCAGTAAGAATGAACCAATCAAGGATCCACAATAGTTACCTTAAAAGGTCAAAATGAAAGATAGAACTGGTTCTGATAAGAACAAGGCTGGAAAGACAATGTATGTGGTCAAAGACGGCAATGATGAAAAATCAGAAGTGCGTAAAAATCACGAGTCAAGAAAGACTTCTAATACTTATTATGCTGTTAAATTTTATATGATAAAGGGAGTTACGAATGAATACATGATGTTTGATGGTCAACATAGTCCTATTACGAAGGTTTTTGAGAAGCGTGTTCACCAATATAGTCAGTATAGATGTTTCAGAGGAAAATATTCTTTCTATGGTTATTGCTGGTATTCTGGTGGATTCGGACACATGGAAAATATGTGTTGGTTCAACCAACAACATTACAACTATTCCACATGTTTTGAAAGATAAGGATTGAGGGGGGGTCAATCCTTTAAAAATATAAAGACTCCAAACAAATTTCATAAGATATCTGAGAAGATTGTTGTGAATGTTGAGAATAGATTCCAAACACTGGAAACTATTTGTGAAAGATGAGACCAACCTGGACATCTTGCCAAGGGCTACCTTAGTGTGTTACCAGAGCAACAAAAGGTTCTTAATAATTCTCAAAAGTCAATGTTTTTAAAAACAAAATGGGACAGGTCTAATAATTCTGAAAAGAAAGATTGAATGGTTGTACGGAAAGAACACATCGACCTGTCTAGGAAATTTGAGGAAGCACAACAGAAAGTGAAGGAAAAGGAAGAACAAAAATATCTTGTTGTCAAAAATGCTTTTAAAGCTACAAAAGATGAATGTTCATGTATTCTTGATAGTGGGTGTTCTTCACATATGACGTTAGACTTAATGTTTCCTAATAATGTGAAATACATAAAATAAAGAACAGTTACATTTGGAAATGATGAATCTTTGAGAATAAAAGGTGTTAGATCAACCATCATCTGAAAAAATGATATATAAGAAAACATTAAATATTGATGGGTTGAAACATATTCTTTTGAGTGTTTCACAACTCTATGGTGAGGGAAATAGAGTTATATTTAGAAAATATGGATTTGTTGTGAAAAGTGAAAATAATGGAAATATAGTTACAAGGGGCCAACGTACAAGAGGGAATTTGTACCAAGTCGGTGAAGTGCAGAACTCTAGTTACATGGTTGCAGTGGATGAAAATCAGTTATGGCATAAATTTCTGGGATATAAGTGTCAAAAAAATATGTTCAAGTTATCAACGTGAGATAGTGTCCAATATATGCTTGATTTATCAAGAAGAAGAGATTGGTGCTGCACTATTTGTGAAAAATGGAAGATTACAAACTCTTTTCATAAAAGAGTTGAAATTCCTTCAAAAAACCCCTTGGAACTTATACATTCTGATATATGTGGACCAATGAGTAAGCAATAAAAAAATAGAGAATAGTACTTCATCACATTCATTGATGACTTTACTCGCATTACTTGTGTTATGTACACGAGACATAAGTCAGATGCTCTGAAAATGTTTAAGAGTTTTAGGATAAAAGCAGAAAAAGAATGTGAGTATTCAGTGAAGATGTTGAGAACTAATAATGGCGGTGAGTATAAGAATTAAGACTTTGAAAGTTACCATGAGAAACATGGAATTTGGCATGAGATCTGTTAACCAAACAAACCTCAACAAAATGGAGTTGCTGAAAGAAAAAATCGATGTCCGGTGGAAATGGTGAGAACTATGTTACTTCAACATATTCTTTCTCATTATTATTGGAGGGTATCCATGAGCACTGCTATTAATATTCAAAACGGATGCTACTCTTGGCCAAACTCAGATATGACTCCATATAAAATGTTCTATGGAAAAACACCAAGTTTGAAACATTTAAGAGTATTTGGGAGTCCATGCATTATAAATAAGAAAGGTGGAAAAATTGGAAAGCTTGAGAAAAGATTTGACGATAGAATTTTTCATGGATATGCTCTAGAAGGAAGAGGATATAGATGTCTCAACAGTGAAACAGGAAGAATTATTGATTCTTCATATGTGAAAGTTGTTGAAAATATTGAGAAAGAAAAGTAGTCATGTGTTGATGTGGAAGTTAAGCAGGATAGAGAATCTTTTGTAATTGATTGTGATAATTCTTCATTTATCATGTTCTAAAATAAAGAGAAGTATATTATATAGCATGGTATTCTAAAATAGATACTTTCATAAAAAATATGAACCTTAAGAACGGGAGAGTTGACAGAAATATCTATATCAAGTAATGTCAGGTGTTTTTAGTGATCGTTATTTGTTATGTTGATGATATTATATTTTCTTGAAATGATGAAAGATCATGTGAAAAATTGGCTGAGGAGATGAAGAAGTTATTTGAGATGTCCATGATGGGAGAAATGAAGCACTTTCTTAGGCTACAAATTTCACAGAAGAAGATTCATGTTTTTATTTCTCTAGAAAAGTATGCAAAGTAACTTCTAAAGAATTTTGGCATGGAAAATTAGAAACCAGTTTCCACGCCTATTTTAGTGGGAACCAAGTTGTCTAAAGATGGATAAGGCAAGGATGTTGATCAGAAAGTGTTTTGAAAGCTGATAGGAAGTCTGTTGTATTTGACTGCCTCTAGACTTGACATCATCTATGGTATCACTTTATGTGCAATATTTTAGAGTGCTCTTAAAGAATCACATTTGATTGCTAGAAAAATAATTCTCAGATATATCAAAGGCACAACAAATTTTGGAATCAGGTATGATGGATCTAAAAGTATTTATCTATTCCGGTATTCTGTTACTGATTGGGCAAGAAATGTTGTTGATCGAAGATCCACATCTGGGGGAGGTTTCTTTCTGGGGAAAAGTTATGTTAGTTGGTATACCAAGAAACATAATTCAGTAACTCTTAGAATAGCTGAAGCTGAGTATGTTGCTACTACTCAAGCTGCAACTCAACTAATGTGGATGAAGACTTAGCTAGAAGATCTACTTGTTGAAGTAAATCTAGCATTGCTCTTGGGTTATGATAATCAGAGTGCAATCAATCTTACAAGAAATCCAATACAACATTTTCTTTCAAAATACATTGATATAAAGTACCACTTCATCAAAGAGAAGGTGGTGAAGAATTAATTGAGGCTGGATTATGTTCTTACATCTCAACAAGTAGCTGATATATTCCCAAAACGGTTACTGAAGGAACCATTTTCAAAATTGAGGTCGAACATGGGTGTCCAACCTCCTTCTCATCAAGGTTAAGGTACGTGTTTTTTCCCCTATCTCGTCTTACCTTTGGATATTGTTTTCAAGGGGGAGAATTGTTTCATAAATCTGTCCTTATGGAAGCATACAGAAAGGGGGAGTTGTGGGTAAGCAGTGAATCCAGCATGTATATGTGTGAACTATTCTAACTTTTTATTTGAGTAGTTGTAGGAAAGAGTGTTGTTTTCTAGGAAAGTTGACGCATTGTATAATACTACTATAGAGGCTTGAAAGATGATATGAAGAAGGATGAGGAGGTATGATAATGATATTTCATAGTAATTGATTTTGGGTATCATGGTTTTAGTTGTCAATACTTCTTGTTTCCTATAATGAGTTAGCTCACGTAGGCTTAGAATTGTTGAAAAATAATCTATTGCTTATGGTTACAATGTTCACTAATTTATGAATCATGGTTGAAAATAAAATCCAAAGGGGGATATTTTTGGGACCATGTTGGATGGATAAAGATGTTATAAAAGTTTGTTGTTACAAAGTGTTGCCTTTTTTTCAGAGAAGTAAATCAATTCACATTGTAAAGGACTTGTAAATTAGAAGATTCTTTGCTGATTTTTATTTTATAATCATCACAAGTTTTGAGAACTTTTGATTAAAGATGTATGAATGATAGAGAGAATAAAGAGGTTTTTTTAGAAAAAACAAATTTTTACATCATACAATCCAAAAATGACAAAGGCAAGAAGAAGGAGCGGAAGTGGAAGCACACAAGTGGTGGTGCGCAAGTGGCGGTGCGCAAGTGGTGGCGTGCAAGTGGCGGTGCACAGGTATTAATGCGCATGTTCTGTAGAGGGGCGCAAGTCATCTTTCAATTAGCATTATTTCAGAAATATGGAAAAGTAAAGAAAGTGGTGCGCAAGTATTGGCGTGCAAGTAGTGGCGCGCAAGTGGTGGCACACAAGTATTGACACCCAAGTGTAAGTAGCGCGCAAGTCATATTTCAATATCATTAAATCAAAATATGACAAAGGAAATAAAGTTTCATGCAACTTAATGAGTGGCGTGAAAGTCAAGAAGTGGCACGCATGTATGGAACACAAGTATATGAGGCAAGCAATTATATGTTTCTGGAAAGTCATATTTCTATGTCATAATATCAAAAAATGACAAAGGAAAGAAAGTGTCACAATAGTGATGTAAGGGTGTGCAAGTGATGGAGTGGCGCACAAGTGAGGAAGTGGCGTGCAAGTAGGAATGACGCACAAGTTTCTGTCATGCAAGACACCAAAATGCATATAAATAGATGACTATCCTCCTCATTTTTTAAGCCTCAATACTTGAGAATTATCTTTGAGCTCTGGGTTCTCAAGTATAGAGTTGTGCGCGCAAGTTTTAAGAACCTGGTTTTTGCTATAAAATACTTTGGAATATTCTTGATGTTATTCTAGAGCAGCGCCTTCAGACGGCCTATGATTCTGAGCCCTAGTGTGGCTGGAATTATGTTTTTATTTTTTTCACACTGGGAATGAAAAATAAATGGGATAACTCCTAAACAGTGTTTTAGATCAGAAATCTGAGTGCACTGATGGGTCTGAAATAGGGTCTTTACCCTAGTAATGACGTAAAACATGTATGTGCGGGGCGTTTGGACCCCTCACCCGCTATCGAAATGTGAAATGGATAAATTAAAAAATTAATTTATTCGTTCAATGGTTAAACACAAGTAAATCTTAAATGGTTTCTAGGATGGGAAAACTGAGGGAACCTTTGTGTCCGGAGAATGTTGTTTACCCTAGGAAGGGAGTATGTTTCGTGGGCGTGGGCCTTCTGGGGAAAATGCCACCAGGGGCATTTTCATAATTTAGTAGACTCAGGAATTAAATATTATAACTTTTTAATGGGGCCTCATATTAAAATTATGAGACTGTCGTTGGGATCAGAACGTGGAGATTACCCTATGGGAGGCTTATCCTCGACCCCACTGTGGGTTCGGGTATGGGGCCTAAGGGCAGGGGGTTTAAGTGTTTTCTATTAAAACACTTCTCTTCTCCCCATGTTTGTTTCCCCCTAGCACAAATCCTCCAACGGAAAGAGGAACTCCTCCTCTCCTCCACCTCTCCGGTGAGGCGTGGTAGCTCTGGTGGATCATTGGTGAAGCGTCGGGCAACGCCCATTAAGGTAGGATGGTGCATTTTTTATTTTAAACTCCCACACCTTCTTTGAAACCATATATATGTGTTTATATTCCATTATTTTGTTTCACGAAGCCCCTAATTGCATAGCACTTGTTCTGATCTTTCCGATTCATATTTCATATTTGAATTCTGAGCTCCGAGGCATATGCAGCTGTCCGACGAAGTTTCGGGTGGTTTTGGGGTTTTCTGACAAGGCTCTGGTGGTCATGCGTCGTGGTCCAGCGAGCGGGCACGGTGGGGTCCAGGGAGAGGTGTGGGAATTCGGTAGAAGGTTGAGGTGGTAGTGACTCCTCCGAGTGGCGGGCTCCAGGCAACGACACTGTGGACCGGGGTCGCGGCGTGCGACCCCGCGGGGGAGACACGACCCGCGTCCCGTGGGTCTTCACGCAGGGCGCCGACCGGCCATGAGGGCCGGTCAGTGGGGGAAACGCAGGTCCACGGCAGGCCCGTGTGGCTAGGACGTGGGCCGGTTCTATGAGTCGGGCCTACTGGCACGGGCCGGCCCATGTCGGGCGGACCGTCCGACCCCGGCCGGACAAGCCCAAGGGGGTTCTCCCCTCTGATTTCGAACACCAGTATCTTCCACTACGGGTGTCTATTTTGCATGCTGTCTACAGAAGTTCAAACCTCAGCTCGAGGTGAAGAATATGAGATGGTTTCGAGGGTTTTATCTACCGAGATGGGGGCCTCGGTGGAGCGGTGTGTACTTTAAGCGGATTGTCATTTTTCCAGGGGTTTTTGTTTTGTGCGGCGCAGACACATCTGTTGTCCGATTTAAGCATTGTAATTGTCTTTGTGTCCCTGGTGTCAAGACAAAGATTTCCAAGGTGGTTTCAGGCATTGAATACAGAGTTGAGCCATGGGCCCCACGGCCGGTCTTTTAAGCTGTGTGCAGCACGTTACAACTTTTTCATTGGATGTCTGTTCGGGGCTTGCGAGAAGCCGATTCTAGGTGTTTTTCTGAGGGCATTACAATGGCGTAATCTGTCCTCTTTAATTCAGCATGTTGGTGAAGGCCCCACAAGGGCCGTTTTGGGAGTTGGCGGTGATTTCTACCTTTATCATCGGGTGTCCGTTTCAGACAGGTAGATTGTCAATCTTGTGTACTTTTTCGAGAGGATCACAACGACGCAATCCATTTGTAGCGCTTCGGGACCGGGATGCAGGCCCCACGTAGTACCGCTAATGTGAGGTATGGAGAGACGTGTCTTTTTCTCCGGATATCAACTCCACGCAAGATAGTAGTCTGTTTGGCGTGTCTTTCCGAGGAAATAACAATGGTGCGATGCGCCCGACTGTTTTTGGGGATGAGGTTCTGGACCACGGGACGTTGTTCGGGCGTAAAGCTGTGTCAGACGAATTTTATGTTGGATATTCATTGGAGGTGAGTAGATAGTCTATCTCTCTTATTTTTTCAAGAGGATTACAATGGTGTAATCTATTCAAGTGAGCAGAGCCTCTCATGTGATCTTATTAAATGTGGAAATATGAAAGGTTCTCTGGTTGCAGTTCTTCTTAATGTGTTCAGAATCGAACCCTTGGTGTGAGATTTCATTCACTCTCGTGTGAGTGATTTTGATGCTTAAAGAGATGTGGTTAGTCGTGCTAGGGCTATGGAGGATGTAGGTTGGCGAAGTTACATTTACGCCCTTTTGCGTTGACATTGGGTGTCGTGTGTACGATAGCCCTTGGGCGGGAAATGAATTATACTAAGGGATTATACAGGAATGTTTATATGTACATGTTATTGTTTATACATGAAAACATTTGTGCGCTTGGTTTGGAGATGAGTTGGGGCCACACGTTGTGTGGGCCCCATGTGTGTACCATGTACTACGTTACATACCTTTGACATAGCGCGGCGTAGAGGGTCCTTCTGTTAGCAATGTTTAGACCAGTAGGGTTGATTGGGTCCCCCTGGTCCTATTCTCGATGGTTTAGATTAGAAGGGTTGAGTGGTTCCCCCTGGTCCTGTTCTCAACGGTGATCAGCGTCGTTGATGGGTCCCCCTATTCCTTTAGCCATGTGGGCTTTCAGTATCACGTCCCTTCAAGTTACCTGGTAGGGTTTGGTGGATTCGGTGTGACCAATAATTTACATGGGCAAAGATTCTCTACGCATGAGGTTGTTTCTAGTAGGGATGGCCAAAGAAGTTCTGAGTTTACCCACAAGCAGAGAATGGGAAGTGGGTTTCTCATTGTCTTCTTCCAGGTCTACCCTCCAGTAGAGACTGTGTTGTGGGTCACCTGTTGACATCTTCTAGGTCTACCCTCCAGTAGATATTAGGCAGTGGGTCGTCTATCGACGTATTCCTGGTCTACTCTCTAGTAGGGACTGGGAAGTGGGTCACCTGTCGACTTCTCCTAGGTCTACCCTCCAGTAGAGACTGTCCAGTGGGTCGCCTGTTGATGTATTCGAGGTCTACCCCCTAGTAGAGACTGGGAAGTGGTTCACCTGTTGACTTCTTCTAGATCTACCATCGAGCAGAGAGTAGTCAGTGGGCCGTCTGTCGACATATTCCAGGTCTACCCACCAGTAGGGCAGGGTAGTGGGTCGTCGGTCGATCTCTTTGGGTCTACCCTCTAGTAGAGACTGGGCAGTGGGTCACCCGATGACCTCTTAGGGTCTACCCTCCAGCAAAGACTGGGCAGTGGGTCACCCGACAACTTCTTTCAGACATAGTCCTTTCAACTAGGCTAGTCTATGGATTTTCTCCATGATTACTAAAGGGGGGCCCTTGGTTGTATGTGTCAGTTAATGGATGACCTTGACTTTGAGAATTCCTCTCGACTGCGAGGTAGTGACGATGTGTGGTTTGACATTCCCCAGAACTCTCAACTATGATGGGTGCTTTCCCCACTGAGATGTGTCCTTGTGAAATGAACTAAAATTGTGCGGGCAACTCAGTGCTGCCCAAAGAGGATAGTGTTGAGGTGCGGTGATTTGAGCCCCTTGAATTGCAGTTCGGGGCAGACGTGCGGGATACTGGGCCCCGATGGTGTTTACTTCTAGGAATACTGGCTACTAACTTTCTTGGGCTGAGATACGGGATGGAGATCCCCTTGAGATCTTTTTTTGGTTTCTTGACATAGCATATATATATGTATACCTTGTTCTTGTACCCACTCCTTGGTTTTTGGCTACTCTCCTTCCAGAGGAGGCGAAGACGTGGGGGGTATGCCACATGCTTTCTGTGTATATCTTCTCGTTGTTGTACGAGTTTACTCTCCTGATATAGGTAGTGAAGAATCAACATGATGTTCATCTTCTCACTGTTTCTAGTTCATTGTGTTGGGATGAGTCTACTTAATTTCCCTTATTTGGTTGAGATGTACTCTTTACAGCACTGATGGTTGTACTCGTTTACTTTTCCCTATTTGATCTACTACTCACCTCTTCAGTACCACCTTTTTTATTCCCTCGAGCCTTTGGGGAATCCTACTAAGTATTTTTATACTCACCCCTGCTTGGGGTTTGCTCACACTTGGTGTGCCCTTGCAGACGACAGACAGGTTGGATGTGACTTCAGTGGAGCTTAGGAATTCGGGAGCTTGGACAGCATACAGTGGTCGTAGTCAGGTTCCAGGTGTTGGACTCTCCCAACCGTTTTACTTTTGTTTACCTGTTGTCGGGTTCAGGCACTTATCTAGTTGGGTGCGTGTTTTGTCCGTTTTCTATTCTGTTTACCTTCAGCTTTTACTTTGTTCTATTTAGAGGTCAATGCACTCTTGTGGTTGTTTATAGTAGTTTGTACATTACATTCCCTTTTACTCTGCACTTTTTCCATTGAGTGGGATGTGTGTGTGTATACAGGTACTCAGACAAAGGCCTCCCCGATTTGTTTAGCCTTCGGTGTTTGTCGCCATCCCCTAGCCTGTGGAGGTAGGCTTGGGGTAGTTGCAGCTCAAGCCCGAGAAGGGTCGGGTTGTGAAAAAGTAGTATCTGAGGTGGTTTTTTCCTTGGGACGTTGTTCGGACAACCCTAAAAATGAATTGGTTGGGTTCTAGTACAACAATGTCAAAGTGTCTCAACAGCGTCTCACAAGCCAGGGAGTAAGGTGATGGTGTGGCGGCCAACGTATCCATTCACCATGACCCTGATAACCTGCTTATCGACTCAGTATGCAGAGACACTCGTTGCAGGGAAATTGGTTTCTGCATCACATAGGATTGAGTCTTGACTATCCTTCTTGAGTCAGCTCCCAATTAGTTGGCGTGAAGGCTGTAGGCAGGCAGCGCGTATAAAGGGAAACGTGCACATAGGTAGCGCACAAGAAGAGGCACGCAAGTTGTAGGCATGCTAGTATAGGTCACGCAAGTAGAAGTGGGCGCGCAAGCTGTTTTGATACAGGGGTTCTTGCCAGCTTCTGCGTAGGAAAGTGAACAATATCTTTGAAATATTTGATTTTCATAAGCTCATTAAGAAGCACTAATCCATTATATTACCCTATTTGTGCTTAGATGGAGAACATGCACTATTGGATTATTTTCAAAGTTCTACACATGTGTAAGGGTATATCCAACTCATTATATTCCACATAGAAGGGTTGTTTTCTAGTGGATTGTGTAGAACTGGATTTCTTCTATACCATACCAAGGACGTAGATACTCTTGTTGAGTAGTGATCCTTGTAAATCTTGTGTTCCTATGGTTGTGTGTTTTCAGTAGGGAAGAAACTCTTTAACAGGAGGCGATGGTTATTTCAGAAAGGGGGAAACATAAAAAGCAAAAGATATCACTGATTCACCCCCTCCCCCTCTCAGTGATACTTGGATCCAAACTAGGAACTAAAAATGTCATCAATGTGTATGCTATTTTTCCCTATTTTCAGGTCATTGTTCCATTATTCATATTTCATTCAATATAGGTTAACCTAAATGTTGAGATTGGATGAGTAAAATCATACATGTATGAGGTAGGTGTTCAATAATTTATTCCTCATGTTTTGATTTTTATAATATACATTGTCTTGTTTCATGATGATTTCACCATGAATTGCTTCTATATTTCATCTTCCTTAAATGTGATTCCATGATTAGAATATAATGAACCTATTGGACCCCTTGAGATCAAATACCATAGATGGATCCATTGATTTGGGTGTTCCCTCTTATATGCCTAATTGGAATTAATGATAAAAAATCACCATTTATAGTGGTTGATTTGAAATCCTTAAAGATAATACCATGTTGACTTGGAATGAATGATTTTTATTAAAATGACTAATGGCCTTAACAATTATAATTTTTTGAATTAAAGTGATTATTGATCCAAAGTCACTATCATGTGCTGAAAAATTACTATTCCCTAATTAGTATTGAATAAAAATGTATTATGAATTATTCCATGGATAATATTAAATACCATGGTTATTTATCAGTGATATTTCATCAGTACCATTAGTAGTTATAATGAATATGCATTACTACCCTTAATAATTATAATAAGTTTGAATTACGACCCTTAATAATTTTAATGATTGAGCATGATGACCCTACTGTATAATTTAACTGAATGGTCCTAGATTCCCTCCTAGTTTGATATAAAATGGGCTTGAAGAGCTATTTTTTTAATGGAATCAGAATGTAGACCCTTATATTAATGTGATAATTATCATAGCATCCCCATTTTTTGATATCAATCATGGTGTCCCCTATAAATGTGATATTACGAATGGAACCAGTATTTTTTTATATCACTCATAACATACCTTACATTTATGATATTAGGCATGATATCCCATAGTTCTATGATACTAGGAATAGCATCCCTTATTAATGTGATATGGAGCATGGTGTCCCTTATAAATGTGATATATGGAATTGTGTCTATAGAAACTATTTTAGAATTATTCTAACCTGGGCTGAGGTAGGTATTGTCAGTCTGATTTTCTTTCAAGAACCAGAGCCAACTCATTTATTGTTGTTATTACTGCTTTACATTTTTATATCTTTACACTGTCATATTTTATACATGACAGAATATTTATAGACATCATTGATGGTGGCCACCTTATACTTATCCCACACCCTATAAGGGCCTCCCATAGAACCTAGATAGATTATATTCTTGTAGGTATAGATAAGGATAAGATTTCTCTTATGGATTCATGGTTTATGGCATGACATAGGATAGAGATGGTAGAAGATGAACACAATGGAGCGTGGGATAAAGGGATAGATTTTTACTTTTTTCACCTTTTTAGTGTTTCTTCATACTAGTTGATTCAATGATTTCTTAGTTTTTAGATACATGACATATATTATCTAGCATTTTAATGTGATTATGTTATGATTTGATTACCATTTATTTCTGGTTAAAATCTACTTTTGATGTTCCATATATTTATAAATATTCTTCCTATATTATCAATTATTTTCTATCTATTTTTCTACTCTGGTTATAAGTGAATAGTTTCCCAAAGAACACACCCTAGGCCCTCGATTCTAGTTGACAGCCTTTGGAGTTTGGGAATATGTGCTTGAGACCATGTGTCTCGTCGGGCTTGGGGCACTGTTGAGTGGCATCTTGTTTTGGTATTTCACAAAGTGGTATCAGATGTTTCTCTTTTCTTGGTTTAATATTTTGATACAATAAAATAGAGATTACAAAGGTGGGGTATTTTGGTAATGAGTTTTTCAGGGGCATAGGTAACCCATGTACCAAGAAAATCGAAATTTCCTTTATTGATAATTGATATTTATTGCTTTTTTCTTATTAAAAATGAATTGATTCCACTGTTGGGTGATGAACTTGAATCGTGATATTGTTATTATTCAATTGATTATTATCTTTCATTTATGTCCTGATGAGAAAAGGGAAAGGAATAATTTAACAGGCATAATATTAGGCACCATATAGAAAATTCACATGCGATGCATATGACATGCCATATAAGAGAATTGTGTTATTTTCATAGCCTATGTTTTCCATGAGTGTGATGGATGTTATAAATAGAATTGTTAAATGGATGATCATTATTTCATGGGATTCAAAAAACATAGTTGATACTTAGAGTTCCTACTGTAAAATAATAGTGGTTTTTATATATGCTATAGTAGACACCCTATGCAGCTAACTATGGCATGTTGAGTCATGGACCATCATTCGGATGGACTAGAACATGTTATGGTATGGACTGACTGGACACCATATTTTGATTCATGATGCAATCCATACCATAGTAGTGGGTATTAGGTGATGTCTCTGTTGTTCAATATAAATGTTTTATCACCCAGACAATACTCCATGAGCTAGAAGTTGGGTAAAAATATAACATAGAATGGCCTTGTACCAACCTTATTTCTATATTTGTGCATATGCCTTTATTAAATCCAATCTGAGGAGAATGTTTGATTATTTTAGACTAATACCATCATGACATCCTCTGATTATATATCAGGAGGGTGGTGAAAATCATGCTCCAGAGATGTCGGCCCTTGAGCCGCTAGTTCTACCTTAAGTAGTGTATCATGTGGTAAAAAATTTTGTTCCCCATGAGGATGATGATTCACAATTTTAATGATAATTTATATGGATTATGTAGACCATACCAAGATCTCCATTCTCTTCCCCTTATAAGGGAGATTTGACTCTGGAGTTCCAATAGCATTATTCTCCCACATTTTTAGGGGATGGTGTACCATAGGTAGGAAATTTATGGCCAGATATTTTATGTCTATATTTTAGCATCTGAAGAAAACTCTTTAGGGGATATTTAAACTCTCTACTTATATGATGAGAGGATCAGTGAAATGGTGGTGGGATATGCTGAATCACGATAGTCTGTTTCGAGAAGTGGCATGGAAGGACTTCCAGTCGATATTATTCAATTTCTTCTTCCCAGAGACTCTATGGTCTGATTAGGCCATAGAATTCAAGAACCTTTAGCTTGGGTCAATGATATTCTTGTACTATTAGTATTTTTTTTATAAATATTTAGCACTTTGTACCTATCTATACTACTGAGGATCTAAAAAAATAAAAAATATTTGAGTATTCTATGAGGCATCATATTTGTTCTCTAGTAAATATTTTCCTTATGAAAATAATATTAGATATATTTAATCATGACCTTATTAGTAAGTGGAACCAAAGGGAAGTAAACAGTGTGATCCATGTATGTTTAGAAACTAGGATGTGTAGTTTTTCTTCTAGTAGTAAGAAGTTACACTTTGAGTATATGAACATGTGAAGTGGAAGCCAATTGACACCCACAGATAGTAATGTGGAATGTCACCAGTGTGGAAACCCTAATAATAAGAGTCCCCAGTGTTCCAGATAACCTGTCGAGTGTTGAGGATTTGGAAAATTTGGAAATATTCAATATTTTTATAGGATCGTCACATTTGTGTCAAGTTGGAGAGGATTTAGGATTTCTCCACCTTCAATATCATGTTTAGTTTTACCTCTCTAGATAGGTAGCTAGATTACTACTAGTTGTAAAATCAGAGAGTGAGGTCAAAGAAGGGTTTTCCAAAATTCACATTTTTTGTCAAAATAAAGTGGAACTCTTCCAGGTAGTCAGGTTATTGCTTAGGGTTGGGGATCAAATGATAACTATTCAGTTCAGCCTATACTAGAGGAGCGGGATGTTGGGTCATCTAGTGATAAAGGTAATATTCTAATATCCTCTAATATCTTCTCTTCTTTATTTGATATAGGTTCATCACATTCTCTCATTTATGTGCCTTTTGTGGAGGGTCTAATACTTCATGTTGATACCCTAGAGGAATAATGACACTAGTCACAACATTGGGTATACAAACAGAGAGTGTATGCCAATGCAAGGAATATCCTATGGATGTAGGAAATGCTAGTTTCTTATGCATCCTCTTCATCCATGAGATGACCATCTTTGAAAATATTATCTGAATGGATTGGTTCATTCCTTATCATGCCTATTTAGATTATTATAATCGGAGGGTGTTGTTTACATCA
Source organism: Viscum album (assembly GCA_963277665.1). Taxonomy (NCBI): domain Eukaryota; kingdom Viridiplantae; phylum Streptophyta; class Magnoliopsida; order Santalales; family Viscaceae; genus Viscum; species Viscum album. The sequence goes on along the minus strand of OY728133.1, from coordinate 1,817,830,842 downwards.
CCCAAGTGTGTTATTTATATTCAAGATGTTGATTTGGAAGTCTTGTATGGTAGATCTGGACTAGAGAATCATGGGATGGGTTGAGTGATCTCTCATATTGTTATCTATTATATGATTAGATAGGGAATATATCATGTTGATTTCCCTCGTATATTCAATAAATTCATGGATGTATTCCCTGATGACTTTTTAGGAATACCTCCTCTGAGAGAGGTATAATTTAATATCATTATTGTCCATAGATATGCACCAGTACTAATTGTTCCTTAATAGATGGATACTATTGATATTCAGGAGCTCAATTGGAAGTTATAAGAATTATAAACATATGGTTTAATATATCCTAGTACTTCTCCTTATGGTTCACCGGTTCTTTTTACCAAGAAGGAAGACTAAACCCTTAGGATTTTCATGCATTTCCAAAAGTTGAATTAGAAAATAGTGGAAACAGGAATCATTTACATGAATAGATGATATTTTTTACCAATTCAATGGAGTGAGGGTGTTCTTTAAGATTGACCTAAGATTAGGATATCATCAGGTTCAAGATAGACCTTTAGATATTCCACATACAACTTTACATTATCAATATGACATATATAAATATATCATGATGTTTTTTTGTCTGCTGAACATTCCCTACATTTTCATGAATTTGATTCATATAATTTTCCATCTCAATTTATATTTCATTGTCGTGGAATTCATAGATGACAACATGGTGTATTCTCAGACTTGGGTTGATCATAACACTCATCTTGAGATTATTTGGAATACACTAAGAGAGAACCAACTATATTCTAAGATATGTAAATGTAAATAATGAATCGACAAGGTTCTATACCCAGTTCATATTATCACAGAGGTAAGAGTTTCTATTTACCCTGAGAAGGTGAGGGAAATGGTTACCTAGAATCATACCTATAATGTCTTTGACATATAGAGTATCTTGGGAAAAACTGATTACTATAATAATTTTATATATTACATTTCATACAAAGAATAACCTATTAAATATTTGACTATTAATGGTGTGATGTTTATTTTTTTGAAATCCAACAAGATATCCTTTCATGGTTTGAAAGGGATATTGACTTCTGGGCGGATCCTGATTCTTCTGGAGCTAGGTAAGAGATATAAACTCTATTTTGATGCATCAAGTATTAGTCTAGGATCCATTCTGATGAAATAACATATAGTTATTTTTTATAGGATATAGTAGCTGAGAACTCTTTTGTAGAATTACCTGACACATGATCTCAGGATAGTATCTATTGTACACGCCTTGCATTGTTGTAGTCATTACCTAATTGGAGATGACTTTTTGGTATTTACGGACCACAAGTTTCTTAGGTATATATTTAAAGAGATATTCATAAATAAATGGAATTGAGTATGGTTTTAATATATATATATATATATATACATTTAACTTTGAGATAGCCCATATGCATGGGAAATGAAATTATGTCTTCGATGCACTGAGTAGAATTAATCTGATAAATAATTTTCTAGAAACTTGTAGAAAATGGTAGGTTATGGCTCTGTTTTCTAATATTCCCATTGTTGTTTAAGAGCGTCATGGAATGTCTATACACACATCAAAACTAGTGTCCTATTCACTTATGGAGAAGGTGATGATGATTTAGTTTTCAGATCCTATGAATTTGGTCCCATAAGAGAGTATTATAGGTGAGAACCCCCCTCTAGATTGCAACATTAATAATGTGGACATCCTTTGTATGCATGAGGGTATTTTCATTCCCAAGGATATGATAGAGGATATGATTTGTGAGTCAAATTCTTCCAAGATTGTTGTTCTCGTGGGTATCTCTATGTTGTATTGAGCCATACACCGACAATATTGGTGTCCATCGATGAAGCTTCAGATGGTAGGTTTTAACACATGGTGTTCCACCTATTAGCAGGTGATGGTAGAACACTAGTTTCATAAAGGATTTCTATAGATGTTACTAGTCCCATAATGGAAATGGGAATATGGTTCCCTTGAATTTACAATCATCTTAACATGATCTCTTAGAGGTACCAATGTTTTATGGGTAGTCATTTACTTACTTGTGAATGTATCCCACTTCCTTCCTACTAGGGAGTATTTCTGGGTTGATGATGTTAGAATATTATATGTCTGTGAGATTATTCTACTACACGGGGTCATGGATACTATTGTTTGGGACTGAAATTATCACATCACCTTGAGGATCTATATGGGGTTGCAGAATGCTATGGGTACATAGGTCCACTAAAGGGGATCATCTGAAAATAAATACTTTATTATAGATGTTTGTGAGAGAATAATATCCCTTTAATCAAGTTCACATACAATAATATTTATCAGTATCTTATGTAGATGGATCCCTATAAGATCGTATAATGTTGGTTGTTCTGTTCACCCATGTGATTGTTAGAGGTAGGAGAGGTCACGCTACTACGTTCTCATCTCATTTAATAGACTTAAAAGTAGGCTTAAAAGATCAAGAACCATATGTATACTACTCGGTCTAAATAAAAAACTTATTATGATCAAAATTAATGACCTCAAGAATTTGAGGTTAGGGAACATGTATTCATATTTTTATCACCCAAACATGGGAATATACATGTACAGAGTCAAGGGTAGATATAACCGAACATTTTTGGTTCATTTGATTTTCTGGAGAGGGTTAGGCAAGTAGATTATCATATTTTTTATCTCATAGGTACCTTGACATGTAAAATATCTTATAGGTTTCACAACTTCAAAGATATCATTCTGACCAATCTAAAAAAATTTATTCTTTTGATTTTGAGCTGGATGTTGATGCTTTGTTTGGAGAGTATCCCATATGCATCATTTATCGAAGAAAGAAGGATATCTTTTGATGGTATGTCCCTTCATTACATGTGTTTTAGCAGCACCACGAAGTACATAATGAAACATGGGAGCAAGAGGATGATATATGTGATCAGTGACTATAGTTATTCTCAGATTTAGTTATTTTCCCTTAGAAGGTGAACTCTAGGAGGATTTCCTTTAAGGGGAAAGACTATAAGATCCTTGTTTTCATATTAGGTATGGATCCTTTTAATTTTGGTCTAATTATTTATTATGGATGTAATACAGATTTTTTATGATGTTATTATGGTTTTAAGGATGTCTTCGGAATTTTTGAATCTCAGAACTATGGCTGGAGGGCAGAGCACTGGGTCACCTGGTTAGTAGAAACTGTATGACCTAGTATAGATGGTGTATTCTAACCATGTAGGGTTTGATAGTGGAGATAATTAGGGTGTACATTTTTCCCTGCCTATGTGCCTGGGATCTCACACTCGTGTGAAATATATGTGGTTTTTAGTAGGGGTCTTTACATGGTTGGTGCATGGTTTCCCTAGCCATGTGTACCAACAGTGTAAGTTCCCCCTAAGCATAGTAGAAGGTAAACAGTTGGCGCCGAGTTTGGACAACCAAGTATCCAAACCAAGAAACCCATGTTTTGGGGAGAAATGGAGAAATTTCCCTTAATGAGATGATTTAATCACTTCTCTTCTCCCATTTTCTCATTCATCTGTAAAAGGCCCTTGTTTTCTTCCTATTAATCCCCTAAATCTATCTCCCTTAGGATTCGATCTCATTCATCCATTCAAAGTCTGATCAAATCACCTATCACCTTAATGTATCTAAACCTATAATATATTTATTATTTTTCAGTCATTATTTGTTTATATTATCAATGATTATGTTATCAAGGTGTAGGTTCATACGCCCTATGTTCAAAGTGTTGATCCATATTTTATATTTCCTCAAATCAATTTTGAACAAATGGTTGATACTGGATTAGGTGATTCATAAAACTATAAGGTAGGTGGTCAATAGTTTATTCATCATGGATTGATGTTTTATAATATGTTTCATTGTGTCGAGCACCGGTTTCACCATGCATTTCTCTTAAATTGCATCTACCCTAAATTGGTTTGAATTATTGGAACTTATTAGTACCCATTATATTATATAACTTATATGGATCCATTTTTTTGGGTATTCCTTCTTATATTCCTAACTGGATTTAATAGGAAAACAGCTGAGGAACTTACAATAGTGTTTTATTTTAAATCTGAAAAGATAATACCCTCTTGACATGGAATGAATGAGGGGGATTAATATGGATAGTTCCCCTAAAAATTATAATGGACTGAATTAATGTGAGTGTTGATCCCACCTGACTTTCATGAATTGAATGGTTGTTACACAGTGGTTAACAGTGAATTTAAATGAATTTTGAATTATTCCGTAGATCTTATTTTAGAAAATTGTTATTTATCAATAATAGGGCATGAAGACCATTAATAATTATAATGAATGGTCTTGAAGAGACTTAATAATTATAATTAATTCAAATTATCACCCTTAATAATATAATGAATGGGAATGATGACACATATGCATAATTATACAAAATAAGAATGGAATTTCCCCTATATTGATTTTAAATGGGAATGAATACCCATGTTATAATTGAATTGGAATGGAGATCATTTTATTAATGCGATAATGTTTAAGGGTTCTGAATTCTATGATATTGGGCTTGGTGTACCTTATAAATTTTATACCATGAATGGAATATCTATTCTGTGGTATGGGGAATAATGCCCCTTACTTCTGTGATATTAGTCATGGAATCCCTTACTTCTATTATACTGCACATGGAATCCCTTATCAATGTGATTCCAAGAATACTATCCCTAATAAAATATATATATGGAATTTCAACCCTTCATACTAATTTAGAGTTATTCCTACATGGGTCGAAGCATGTAATGTCAGTCTGGTTTTCTCAAAATAAAAAAAGTCGAACCATTTATAGTTGTCATTACTACATTACATATTTTTATCTGCAAACATCCATATTGTATACACAACTTAATATTTATATGTGTAGTTGGTGGAGTCCAACTAATATTCATCTCACACACATATTGGTCACCTTTGGTACCCATGAAGATTAAATGCTTGTAGTTGTAGATAAGGGGAGATCCATCTTATGGATGCATGAATTCTAGCATGACAGAGGATGGATATAGATGAATATGATCGGGTTGGATCTCATAATTCTAGGGTAAATTTTTCTCTTTTTTAACTTTTTTTAGTAATTCTATCTTCTTGTTCTATCCATGTTTTTGTGCTTTATAGATACATGGAATACCTTATCATCCATTTTGTATATGATTTAGTTATCAATTAATTATTATTTCTTGGTTGTTTATATCATATTATACTAATCTATCAGTTTATAAATATGATTTCTCAAATATATGTTATTACATATCTATTTTGTTTTAATCTCGTAATTAGAGAATAATCTCCCCTAGGACACACCCTATTACCTCACACAAAGTTGGTAGCCTCTAGCATTTGGGTATATGCACTTTAATCCATATGGCCCACTGAGATCAGGGTACTGATGTGTGGTACAAGAGTCCAAGGTATCACAATTCTAACATTTAGTTTCTAAATTTGGACCTACACCATAATATCCTAACTTATTGTAATTAAATAATTTCTCCACCTAATTTACATAACCAGTCAGACCATTTTCATTACTCTTTTATATTTAGTCATGGATAATGTGTCAAGGGTTCCCAAATTTATAATACTTAAATTATTGATCTAAAAATATTATAGAATGTTTCATTCCACACATATCATAATAGAATAAATTATTTTTCTTATATTCACATTTATTTGATGAATTATTCCCCATCGTCTACCACCTATATATCTTTTTAACCTTGTTATTGTAATATCCCTCAAATTGCATCATAAATTTCACAGAACACATCATGATTTTATCATAAATTTCATAGACATTAGTGACCAGTTCCCTTTGTAACATTTATTAGATCCTCATTAATAAAGATTTACATTACCATCGTAGTCTAGAATGAAATTTGGTGTATACCATACCAATACTTTAAAATTATCTTCATTGGTGGTAAAATATTCCTTGTCATTTTTCATCAATACTATTTCCATTCCATTAAACGCCAAATAACTTGATAAAAATATTTTTTTTAATGATGTATATGAAAATAAAATCCCTTCCATGGATTCAATTTATTTGTTTCCTTACATTTATTATTCAAATACAACATTGGTGAGATTGACCTTCAAAACAATAAATAGAAAGGGTTGCATTTTGGGGTTCTAAACATTCTATAAATTTAAATACCTTATCTAGTGTAGTAATCCATCCATTATATTTCACTAGGTCTAAAGATAAATAAAATGTTAGAGGGTGTTGTTTCTTAAAGTTCTCAACTATAGAAATGTTCCTCGGTAGAGGATTCTATAGTATTCTTTCATGGGGTACACCATTAATATCTTACATCAACTGATTCAATCATACCATAAACTATTCAATTACAACCATTATAGGTTTCTTATTTGGAAGGTTATTATACCCTTGATTGTGTTATACCTTAGATTAATTGTTTCTAATATGTAAAACCTTTTTGAATGATAATTTATAAAATGAAGCAAATTTGAAATCATCAAAATATATCCCATGATAATATAAGAATACTTTATATTAACTTTATGGTGTCTTTTAACAATATTCTAAACTATAAATTATATAATTATTTTCTATAATACAAAAAAAATTACACCTCATACATTAAATAGCACATAATTCTATTACATATAATAGCGGTTACAATTTCTTATTTTTATTTTAACTTTTTAGTATATATGTTTAAATAATTATGTGAAATATTACATAACAAATAGGAAATATCAACATAGTACCATTTTTACAAAAAAATAAGTTCATTAAAAATACTCACTTACCTCATTCAAGGTAACACCCATATCTATAACTCTAACATTACTAACTTTTCTACACATCCTAGATACCTATGATAGATAATTTCAAAATTTTCAATGTTTAATATAATTCTCAATAAGAAAAATAAAATAAAAAAACACATTATTGCATTTCTAGACCCTTTTATATAATATTTCATATGATGTTATGACTAAAAATACATAATTATAAGGGATTATCACCGCACACAAAAAAACACACGAATACCCTCCAACGAAAAAAATCCATTCACCATTATAACGAATTGTCCTAAAATTTCCTTAAAATCATAATTTCATTTCTATACAATTTAAAAACAAAATATTTCCATTGTAAATCATTTATTTAATATCACGTATGTATATTGTGATATTATCCTTGATTTATATTATAAAAAAAACCCTTATAATGGAATAACCTAGCTGGTTTATTCCAATATCTCATTGAAGTAACCAATCTTCAGTAAGTTGTGCCACTTTACCAAATGCATTGAATATAAATATTAGGCTCTCCCATCATTATAGATATATCAAACTCACCTCAAATTCATAAGATATTTCAAATAACAATAGCATGAATAAACAACATATATATTTTACATTGATCATAAAATGCATTTTAATTTGAATTCAAGACCATAATTAATAACTATATATTTTATCTAATAAAGTTTATAAAAAGTTGTTGTTTCCATATAAAAACAACTTAAAATTACAAACAATAATAATATTGACAAATATGTTTACTTTTAAAATAAAAAATTAATAGTATAAATGATTAATTAATATTAATAATTGTTATGATAGTGTGAATAATTGTTCAATAAAAATATTCTAAAAAATCATTCTTTTTTCACCTTGGTAAAAAACATCCAAATGAACCATTCGGTAAATGCTTAAAAATTTGTTTATAAACCATTATAAATAAAAAAGTAGATGAAAATGAAATTTTAAATCCATTAATGTATAAATAAAAAAATATTAAAAACTTTTAATGAATATGGACATTAAATAAAACTATTTTAAAGGGAAACAATAAAACATTTGTTTATTGCAAGTCTATTTCCTTTTGTCTCATCTAGCATTGTGCATTTTATAAATATTGAATGAAAATTTATATTAGTTCATTGGTTCCTTTAAAAAACTAATGTTCATTTCATTATTATTATTCATTAAATTTAATTTGTTGAAATTTTTTATTTAGTTACTAAAATGGTTTTGTGTGATTTAGATGTTTTTGGGTCATTTGGTTTATAACCTCAAAAACCACATCAGTGCATTGACTAGGGTCAATGTGTTTATTCTACCATTTTCTCATAAATATTATACCAAATAAATTTATAATATTTATAACTTATGTTACATTTTTAAACAAACCATGTAATGTGGTTATGTAAAATAAACCACGCCATTCCATAGAGATGGTAGTAAATATGTATGCATGATCGTCATGTTCATTTTTTTAATAGGATGAACCAATAATTTAAGAAAATATTTTATTAAGGATTACAAATATTTTATCCATGTCATATTAAATTATAATTTCAAAATTTATGGTTATCCTTATATGGTGGAAATTTAAATTAAACCACATCACTATGTGGAAGAAATATTCCACAAATACTCGTGAGGAATGTTATCAATTTCCAATAGATGAAAAGAGTAAAAAAGTTAAGTAATATATTTTCATTAAAAATTGAAATTATGTCATAAATGTCATATAAATTTATTTTTCAATCATTATAACTATCTTTAATACCTAGTGATGAAAAATGATGCACATCCCATCATGGAGGTTGTATTCTGCACATACACATAGGCGACGTTTTCATTTCTCGTAAGATAGGAAAAATATGAAAAGTTGTTTTAACATAATAATAATAATAAAATAATGTATATTTAATATAAAAAATTATAATTTCATTATGATTGATTAATATTTAGTGGAGGTAGGAGAATAAATAAACATAAAATAGTTTGTTTCATACTTATACCATATACTCAGATATCTCTTTGTGGATTAGACATTAATCCCTCTTAGTTCAGACTTCTAAGAATATCAGGACCTCATGGATGTGGGGAAGGATATTGATGAGATTTTTGGGTATGTATTCTCCGAAATTTTTTCTTTAAAATGTGTGAGGGTGTGAGGAGTAGAGGTACCCTTTTATTAGTGAGGGGTTTGGCGCACTTGTAATTTTAAAAAACATTTAAATATTATAATGTCTTTATAAATTTTAATGTATCTAAAAAACTATCCAATTTCTATTATAAGAGAAAAGAGTATGAACAAAATTATAAATTAAGATTTAATATAAATTTTTTTGGTCTTATCGCTATTTTTTACCTTAATTAACATGATTTATCTTTTACTGTGGTGACACATTTTTTACCAAGGTTACTATTCTTATTTACAAAAAATTATATTATACATATTAATAAATAGGAAACACATGATTAAACAAATGGAATCCATTTTTAAAGATTTATAATAGCATAAATGGTATAATATACTTTCATTTTAAATGCATAAAACTCAATGAAAAATAGTTTTTACCAAAATGGGTTTTTTTTTCCAAAAATGAAAATATAATAAAATATAATATATTATTGATCCCAATTGGATTATTTATATTCTATTTAATAAAATGGATCATATTTTACATTAAAATATATTACAAAACTGAATTTGGATATTACATTACCTAATTTATTTAAATAAAATTACAGTTTTGCATAAATCAATATTTTTCACTCTTCACTCAAAAATCAATCCACTGAGAAATGTCCTAAAAAATAATACAAAGTTTTATTTGACATTTTGAGTCCAAAAATGAAACTTTTTTTATTTAATAAAATTTATAAAATCAAGAAATTTATCTTTTAAATAAAACAATGTAGTTTGTGGAAAAATATTTTAATTAACTATAATTATTATTTTTCATATTAAAACATTTAAAAATTATTTATAAAAACGAAAAGAATATAAATATATAAAATAAATACTTACAAATATTTTGATTTATTTATTTATAAGACAACATGGGTAGTCACACGTACCCACTAATAAAAAATTACTTTTTTAGGGGAATCACAATGCTTTTATTACATTCGTTTTCAAGTGGAATCACAACGACAACAAAATCTTCTTTTTGATGGGAAATCAGAAATCAAAATAAATTTAAAGATAAATGGAAAAGATATGAAAAATAAATGAAACACAAAAAATATGGGATAGATATAGTTAAATAGGAATACCATATCGAATAGGTTTTGATAATGAATCCATAAGTTGATGCTTTTTGTGTATTGTAGTAGTAAGATAGATATGATCATTGATTTCAATCTATGTGTCATATTTTTGTATCATGAATGTCTCTAATTTTTATATTTCACAATTATTATGAATCCTATAGATTCAGATATATTTTTATGAATATATAGTTCCTATATAGATTAAACTTTTAGAATAATTCATATATAAAAGAATAATTAATTTAGCTGATATTTTAGAAATTATCACAACTACTAAAAATCTATAGTAAATACCCAATTAAATATTCAAAACCTAATATTTGAAAAAAAAAACTAATTTAAGGTTGTCTAGTATTTATTTAAGATAATTTAGATAAATGAACAACATTAAAATATTCTATATAATAATCCATCATTAAAATTTGAAAAATCCATAAAATATGTCAATATAGCTCCTCTAAAATTCTAATATATTAATTTTGAATAAGAATATATCCAAAAACTCATTGAAAGAATGCCTTCATAGGCATGATATGACAGATAAAAATATTTCATCTACTATATAATTAATCTTTTATGACATTCAAAAACATATTAATTATAAATTTTTCTTTTAAATAATTTAATACTTATAAGTAAAAAATTGATAAAATAAAAGTCACTCTTCAGTACCTTAGAGTAATGTAATTCAATGTGAGTGTAACTACCTTTAAATTGTGATAAATTTATTTACAAAATATTGAGCTATTAACAACTAAAAAAACTAAAAATAATATCTATGAAACGTATGACTAAAGTTTCTAATCATCCTTACATTCATAAAATTCTAGTTCATAGTGAAAATTATTATTGATCTAAAATGTAAGAGTAAACTCTTTATAACATAAAAGTTGATTCGAGGTAATACTATAAAATTAAATGTCAAAACATAGTAAGGTATTCTATACATATATTTAAATACCAACTTCCATTAAAATATTTACAAATAAATTAATCTAGCATAAATATTCTACCCTTTGTGAAATTTATAAACCTAAGTGTAACTCGTCATTCTTAATATTTTAGTATATCTATATAATTTCATTAAAAGGGTAACATATAATAGAATATAATTTCCCATATGATTAATAACATTCATAAATGATAAAGAATAATAATTTAAGGATTGGTAGCCTTCTAAAAGTGCCAACAAAATTTTTTATTCCTAGTGAAATAGAATACTAATAAAATAAAATGAGAATAAAATATAAGGAATTCATAGTGGATAAAAAAGTGATTGAAAGATATTAATGGCAGATGAAGACTAAAATAATGGATAAGTAATTATCAAAATATAAAAAATACATAAAAAGAGAAGAAAAAAATGAAACTCAGTAGATATAACCCAAAAACATCGAATTTGTAATGGATTTATAACATATATCCTTGTGTAATATATCCAATGTTAATTGAGGAGGTAATAAACCATCATTTTATTCCCCATAAAATTACATCATCGATGATCAATATCATTGTTTTTGAGGTAAAAAACATATTCTTCTAATGAAACATAACCTTAATTCTATTTTCCAACATAAATACTCAATTACCATCTTTATATAAAAGCTAACATGAAATTAATCTAATGTTGTACAAAAAAAATTAGAATGAAAGTAATTTATCGTACCAAAAAATATTTTTCTAAACACTATTTCTAATTTCAACAACATCACATACCATAACACTTATATAACATAATAATTTCAATTCATCACTAAGTGGTGGAAAAAATATTTCAATATAAATGTTTAGATTTTTTTTCTTGAAATTTTTAAAAACATAATATATTTTAAATTCCTATTAATCTGTGTTGTTGAAATATAATTTACCACTACAACAAGTCGTGTATTTTTTGTGTTTATTTTTATTACACTGGGATTACAATTATTTAAAAATAATGTGTGATGTATGTTTCAAAACTCATTTTAAATCACAGTACACTATATGTTAATTTCCTTTACCTTAAGATAATATAATTGGTGTTGAAGATTATTATCATAATTATATTTATCTATATCTCACATAAACTGATTTCTTATCTCTAAGAATCTATACATACATTGAAATATATGAAATATTCAAATATAAAAAACATCATTTTTATATTTTAATTATCTTTATTATATCAAGAAATATCACTCATGGGATATTTATATGGATGTTCGTTCCCTTTTCTAAATAAAGTTATTTCATTATGGAAGGAAATTGTTTTTTTTCATTCCTTATATCCCTAGAACATAACCTTAATTTATATTATTATTTTTAATAAGACAACTTCTTTCTTGAATAAAATTAATCAATAAAAAAGTATCTCAGAGAAACTAGAATCACTATATATTTTTCAAACATTCATGTTATAAATATTTAGTGGCATATATAGTGTTATACATTTAGTAAAATAAATATAAAAAATTTTCAATTTATATTTCATAAATCTCTTAAATTTTTTTATAAAATCATTAAATTCATCAACATCCATTATTCTTATTCCATCAATATGATATATATAATTAAATATACTTGTACCGGTATCTAATTTCTCATAATATATATTTTAATTTTCCTCATTAGACAATTTTTAATCTTCACTATGTTTCTATTAAATGTTTCGGTCATGGAAGAAGCATCATTTTTCTAGTATGTCCAACAAAACTTTTATTCATGAATCACTTGTAATTATTTCAATATTACATAATCAAAATGTCACATCAAGTGAAAATAATAGATTAATCAACTGGATTATAATTTTTAAGCAATTCGATAAGGATCTTCGTATATAATTAAAATTAATTTGTATTCATATATATAATTCCCTTAACTCGCCATTTTATCTCTTATGCCACAATTTTTATTTGTAATATTTTTTTCCTGGATAAATGCATCTATTATTATATTATATAATATTATACAACTATAAAAATAGATAAACCCCAGAGTCATTGTCTCGTTAATAAATTCCATTACATTAGTTATCTACAAAACTAATGAAATTTTCAAATATTTCAATTAGAAGATAAAAATATAGAATAGCACAACTAAATAACTAAAAATATAGATTTCCCTATAGTCATATAATCATCAAGTTAATGAAAAAAAATTTATAATTGAAAGAAAATGTTTTTAAATAACTAAAAAACATAGAAATTGAAATTATATAATTGTGGGAAGAATTTTTTTGAATATTGACTAAAAATGAATTCATATTTATATGAGTTTTTTTGACCATAAGACTAGTTACCTAATCATTGGGAATAGTAACATGGCTATTCTAAATAGTAAACAGGCCATTGGAATAGTCATTTATCTTCATAATAATAAATTATGATATAAATTATATTTATCATTATTACTTTAAGTAAATATAAATATTATAAATCTAAAATATAAAAATAATTAGTAATAAACTCAGTAAATTTACATTCACCTTTTTAAGAAACTTTATTATAAAATATTTCATAAAAACAATAATTTTTATATTAAATATTACAATTACCTATTCTAGAATTTTATTTTCAAAAAATATATATATACTTTTTAAAACCCGCACATAGAAATTTTCCATTGGTTATTTTTGAAAAAACATAATGAAATACTTCACCTTTCATGTGAATAGTAAAAAGGTAGTTTTTCATGTAACTAATGTATCTTAATTTACATAATTCATGATTTTATAATGACCAAATAATTTATAAAACCTGAGGTTGGACTAAAACAGATTTAATTTGATATATTTTTCATTAAAATACAATAAACTTAATTTCCAAACCTAAAAATGATCGCATAAAATAAATTTTTTTCTTTTTTCCTAGTTTCATTTTTAATAAACTAAGTGATTTTGTATAAAAAATGGTTTTAAAGTCCAAAATTCATTATATTATATTTATATATTGTTTATTCTATTAAAAATTCTCTATTTCATGTTTTATTTTTGATATACATGACGACCCGCCTTCTCCAAGATGAGGGAAGGGATGGAAAAGAGTCTTTCCATTCCTTCTTCAAGGTGAAGGAAAGATGATGACCCCACAAGTCCCGCCTTATATAGGCCCTAGTGTGGAGATCAACTGTAACGACCCAATCTTTTTGAGTAGTATATTAACTTACTCTTATTTATTTAATAAGATGTTAATGGTTAATGCAGAAAGAGGAGTCGATGGCTTCATCCAGTAGACTCAACCCTTACGAAGCCCACTTATCAGAGCTTGGGAAGGAGGTAGCATCTGTGGGCTTCGCTTTGGACCAAGCCCAATCCGAGCTCCAGCGTGTCAAGCTTGAACGAAAACGCTTGCAGGAGAAGTTCAAGTTAGTGGAGATTGCTACTAGGGCAATGTTATCTGAGACTCCCTCAGATTCTATCACCATAGCACACCTTACACTTAGGTCTTATGCCAGTGTTATAAGGGACTATGTGATGAGACCCTAGTTTCCTTGTGTAATCCTTTCGGATGAATAAATTGAGATTTCTTCCTTTAGTGATGTTTGTGAAATTTCAAATGTCTAGATAATTTTAGAATGTATTTTATTGATGAATTTTTAAAAAGGGATATTTTGAAATATTTATGTAAACCCTAAATAACTAATGATGTGTAATGATTTTCAAAAAATGGTCTTCTACAAAAGTGTTCATTAAGGAATTTGGAGTCTAATAAGATCAACTTAATTTTTGATGAATAGTAAATTATGAATAGTGATTTTACGCTTAGGATTAGTAATGTGACCAAATGGATTAGTAATCTCACTTAAAAAAGTTTTAAAATAATCTAGGCACCTTGATTAAGTAATGTGATTCAATAAAATGGGTAAATAACAGTTTCATAAATTATTATTCAAGTATTAGTTTTTTCGAATGAATAGTGTTTTTTAATTAAAAATTTAATTAAAAATAATTAGAAAATTATTTTTATAAAAATGACTTTATTTTTGAACTCAGAGCATCGATATTATGTTATGGTAATTTTTGGGGTTTTTTCTGAAAAAATGAATTTTCGATGAATAGTGTATTTATTTAAAAATAAAATTAAAAATATTTAGAAAATTATTTTTGTAAAATGGAGTTCATTTTTGAAATCATAGCATTGATATTTGGTTAAGGTGAAATTTTGGGATTATTCTGAGAAAGTTGAATTTTTGGTGAATAGTGAAAGTATAGTTTTTAAGTTACGGGTGTTTAATGACATCATTAAATGATGTATTAAGTATATATTCAATATGGTCGAATTATGAATAGTAAGATAATGTGTGAGGTGTCCCAAGTGGCCAATACCATGGGAAAATACCCTGGGCAAGCCCATGGTTTTGCCAAAACCACTAGTGAGGTGTCCCTTGACCATTAATGCTTTGTCCCCTCACTTTCCCTATAAATACCCACCCGTTCCTCCCTTAGTTTTCACTCCCAACTCTCCCCCAACGAAGTTCTGGTCTTCTTACCTTCCAAGGAGTCCTCCCAAGGTGCCCCCAAGCCCTCAAGGTCCAATCCTTTGAGTTTCAAGAGTCACATTTTAAGGTAAGGGATCCGACCCCTCTCTTTCTTTTCATGAAATCTCTTTTATGTCATTCCTATTATGCTCCATGTTTTTATGTGATAGGATGTTCTTTTATATTCCTCTTACTTCCCTTTCATGTTAATATGATGAGAGATCCCCTCTTACTCTCATCATTTCGTTTTATGAAAGTTTAAGTGACGCCGTTAGGCTGCCGAATTTTTAAGGGATTCTTTCACCCTTCTCATATTTTTCAAGTTCGATTTTCATGTCAAGTCTTTCAAGTTCCTTTTTATTATGTTGGGGTATGATCTCTATATCAATCATACTGATCACTTATGATCATATTATGAGGGACCCTTTTTTATCTTGTCAAATCATTTTCTTTTGAAGTTAAGTGACGCCGTAAGGCTGCCGAATTTTCATAAGAGAAATCTAATCTTTTTCCTTCCATGTTTTTCATTTCAAATGGTATGTCCATAAAATTTCATTACGATGTCCATATGTCCTTCTTATTCTTTCACCCTACTGTTTTATGGATCATTTATGAGTGGGTGACCCATGTCCCCTCTCATTTCAATGTTTTCTAAAACCCCGAAACTTAGCCGTTATGCTGCAGAATTTTCCCCTCAAAATGCCTCTCTCTTTTCTCAAAAATTATTTTATGTTATAAATTGAATACTCCGAGCTCTTATTTATACAAGGGTATTCACATATATATCAAAATGTTCCATTTTAAATTCTGGGGTTTACATACATGAGACCCGCTTTCCCTTTCCGTGGGTTTAAAGTGACGTAAAGATCATGTCTTTAAAGCAGTTTTTAAAACGTTATGATTATGAAATGAAACCCATTTATTTTATGCTATGTGGGTTATTTATGAAATGTTTGATGATGATATATGTGGCTCACATGATAATAAAGGCAAATTTAAGGGTGCACCCTGATAGCGCTCCAATGCATTGGGTAATGATGTAACCACTAGAGATTACAATTTTCACGATACCTTGGTGAATAACCTTGGTAATTTTCAAATGACACCTTGGGGATGGACCTTGGTGATATGTTCATGATTGTCTATGTTAAATGATGTAGCCACATCTTCAAGTTATGAAAAATGTTATTTTTATTATGAAATGCCTCATGATTTCTTTCTTATGCCTTAAAGTTCTTTTCATGTCCTTATTGAAGTATCTCAAGTTCACATGTAAAATGTTCCTCTTATTTCCCTTACTGGGCCTTCTGCTCACCCTTTCTTTTGATGTATGTCCCCAGGTTATGAGATGCATAATGAACATAGGATGAACTAAAGGAGAAGCCTTTCAAGTGTTTAAGAAGAATGTTTTTATGTTTTTTTTTATGTTTTATGATCCTTGTTTCCAAGACACTAAACCTTAACGATCCTCAGTTTTGTGTAATGTAATGAAAGTTTATGTTATAAAATGGTGGGATGCTATAGTTGGTATCAAAGGATGGTTTAGTTATTTGTGGAAATTAGGATATAAAAACTTTAGGAAGAACCCTATAGAAAAGTTTAAATATAGGAAAACTTCCTAGTATTTTGGTAAGTATTAAGTAAGTGGTCTATCAAACAAATACATCCCTGTCTGGATACGAGCAGGTAGAGGCGGCTCTGGCACAGATGTACATAGGGGTAAAACCCGAAAACACCGCTTTGAGCTAGACTCGAACGGGAACTGGTGCACGATAACGGGCCTTGCTGCACTCTTGGTTACGACACTCCCGGGGGATATGTTTGGTTAATCACATGCATTTTATGAATCATTATGAAGGAATTATAGAGAACTATAATTGTCTAAGCACGAAGTCTTAGTTAAAAGATTCATAAATAAAATAAGTTTCTCACTAAGGTTTTATTCTTTTAGAAAATGACGGGCAATAGGAGAAACCGTGCCGATGGTGACCACAATGCACCATGTGCTGACGGCCCTCCGATGGAAGCCGGAATGGAAACATTCATGCGGATGATGAACCAACTGACTCAAGTTATGAGTAATAACTTGAATCAAGCTGAGAGGCCGACCTCACCACGAAGGGAACAACTTTCTGTTGAGTCCTTCATGCGTCAACGACCGCCAACATTCAGTGGATCTACTGACCCATTGGTTGCGGAACAATGGATAAGCTCCATTGAAAAGATCTTTTCTGTACTTCATTGTTCGGAACAAGAAAAAGTCACCCTTGCTGTTTACCGCCTAGAGGGAGAAGCTGATCAGTGGTGGTCACTGATCAAAAACACGAAGCCACGAGGAGAGATGGAAGCTATGGAGTGGGAAGAATTTCGGGGAATTTTCTTTAACAATTATTTCCCTCGTTCCATGAGAACGAAAATGGAGAAAGAGTTTCTCGAGCTGAAGCAGAAGGAGAACGAATCTGTCGGAAGCTATGAGATGAACTTCACAAGGCTTTCCCGTTATACCTCAAGCTTTGTCATGGACCCTAATGGGAAGGTTGATAGATTTTTTGGCGGACTACGACCACATCTGCGGAAGAATCTAGCCAACAGGGACTACGATAGCTATGAAGAAATAGTTCGAAGTGCTATGAAAGTTGAACTAGAGTTTGGAGAGACACAGTGGTCTCACAAATCTAATGAGAAGAAGAGAACTCTAGAACCAAGCCTGGGAAGAAGTTTTGATCAGGAAAGAGGTGGAAAGCATATGCAACATGCCACATGCAATAAATGTGGGAAGAAGCATCCGGGGAACTGCTTTATCGGAAGTGGCAAGTGCTATAGGTGTGGAAAAGAAGGCCATATTTCTCGGAATTGTCATGGTGATGTGAAGCCTCAACTTCCCAACACTAACGACAGAGGAAAGATGGTTCTGGCCCTACCCGAAGTCACATGCTTCAAGTGTGGACAGCTTGGGCACTTTGCTAATCAATGTCCAAATCCGAGGGCGGTGGAGGGGAATCACCATCAACCTCAGCAGAGGCCAAGGGAGCAAGGTCGTGCTTTCTCTATCACCACAACTGAAGTTGAAGTTCCGAACGATGTGGTAGCAGGTACTCGTGTTGTCCTCTCAAAACTAGCAAGTGCTTTATTTGATTCTGGTTCTACGCATTCCTTTATTTCTTCCAAGTTTGCAAAGAATATAGAATCAATCCCCGAATTGCTTGAGGTAGAGTTGTCAGTCAAGACTCCAAGTGGGATTATCCATGCATCAACAGTGTTTAGAGACTCTAGTGTTTACTTTGGTGAGCACAATCTTATCGCAAATCTAGTAGTCATTCCCATGATGGAATTTGACATTATACTAGGGATGGACTGGCTCTCAAAGTATAATGCTATGATCAAATGCAGAAGTAAGGAAATATCAGTAGTCTTGAATGAACGACCTACAGTTATCTTCCGAGGAGAGATATCCCGAACTGATCCCTATCTAGAAGCACCTCCTATAGCTTTCTTTATGGAGTTAATCGGTGATGAGGAAGAAGGGAAAGGGAGCATACAAATTGAAGATGTTCCGATTGTTCAAGAATACATGGATGTATTTCCTGAGGAGTTACCTGGACCTCCCCCAGAAAGAGAGGTAGAGTTCTCCATTGAACTCGTACCTGGGTCTCAACCGATATCAAAGACTCTGTATAGAATGGCAAATGTAAAGCTAGAGGAGCTAAAGAAACAACTCCAAGACTTGTTGGAGAAGGGGTTTATCCGACCGAGTGTGTCTCCTTGGGGAGCACCAGTTCTCTTTGTGAAGAAGAAGGATGGATCAATGCGGCTATGCATTGATTATAGAGAACTGAACGGGATCACAGTGAAGAACAGATACCCTCTTCCAAGAATTGATGATTTATTTGACCAACTTCGTGGGTCTCAATTCTTCTCTAAGATTGACCTTCGATCTGGTTATCATCAACTGAGGGTGAAGAAGGAAGATATTCCAAAGACTGCCTTCCGATCAAGATATGGGCATTATGAGTTTACTGTTATGCCCTTCGGCTTGACTAATGCTCCTGCTATTTTCATGGATTTGATGAATAGAGTCTTTAAGGACTACCTTGATAACTTTGTGGTAGTTTTTATTGATGATATTTTGATATATTCAAAAAGTCGGGAGGAGCATGAAGATCATCTGAGGGTTATTTTGAAAACTCTACGGAAGGAGAGGCTCTTTGGGAAGTTCAGCAAGTGTGAGTTTTGGTTACAACAAGTGGCTTTCTTGGGGCACATCGTAACCAATGAAGGAATCTCGGTTGACCCTGCAAAGACAATGGTTGTGGAGGAGTGGCCTCAACCCACAACAGTAACTGAGATTCATAGTTTCCTTGGTTTAGCGGGATATTATAGGAGGTTTGTGAAAAACTTTTCACGGCTTTCTAATCCACTAACCAAGTTGACTCGAAAAGGGGTTAAGTTCATCTGGACAAAGGAATGCGAGGAAAGTTTCCAAGAGCTGAAGAAGAGATTGGTTACTGCACCTGTGTTAACACTACCCTCTATCGGAGAAGGATTCGTTATTTTTAGCGATGCATCTCTGAAAGGGCTTGGGTGCGTCCTCATGCAAAATGACAAAGTAATTGCTTATGCATCTCGACAGTTGAAGATTCATGAGCAGAATTATCCTACGCATGATCTAGAGCTGGCGGCAGTTGTTTTTGCTCTAAAGATATGGAGGCACTATCTTTATGGGGAGAAATGTGATATATACACTGACCACCAAAGTCTAAAGTATATTTTCACTCAGAAAGAATTGAACATGAGACAAAGGAGATGGTTGGAGCTTATTAAAGACTATGATTGTTCAATTCATTATCACCCTGGAAGAGCAAACAAAGTCGCGGATGCGTTAAGCAGGAAAGATCCTGTTGTTCTGGCAACAATGAGGATCCTGGGAGATCCCTTGATTAAAGATCTAGTAAAACTGGACATGGGAATTATAAGGAAAGTGACATCATCAACCCTATCCCAAATGATTTCTCAACCTTCATTACTAGAGAAGATCATGAAGGCTCAAAAAGAAGATCCTTTGCTGCAGGAGAAGTTCGAGGCTGTAAAGGATGGGAAGTTCCCTGATTTCAATATTGATCAAGAAGGCGTGTTGAAATTTCGTACCAGACTATGTGTTCCATCCATTCCGGAGATAAAGAAAGAACTGATGGATGAAGCTCATAGCTCTACTTTCTCTATACATCCGGGAAGCACTAAAATGTATAGAGACCTTCGTGATCATTATTGGTGGGATAACATGAAGAGGGAGATTTCCGATTACACTACAAGGTGCCTGGTGTGTCAGCAAGTAAAGGCGGAAAGACAACTTCCCAAGGGGGTATTACAACCACTACCCATACCAGTATGGAAGTGGGATAATATCACCATGGACTTTGTAACTGGTCTCCCGAAAACATCCAAAGGAAACAATGCGATATGGGTTATTGTGGACCGTCTCACCAAGACAGCCCATTTTATCTCTATTCGGGAAGATTTCTCTCTGGATCAGCTTTCCAAGATATACGTGAAGGAAGTGGTAAGGCTTCATGGGGTACCACTATCCATCGTATCTGATCGTGACCCAAGATTCACATCAAAATTCTGGAGAAGTCTTCAGCATGCTCTGAATACTGAATTGAATTTTAGTACGGCCTATCATCCTCAAACTGATGGCCAATCTGAAAGGACTATTCAGACACTCGAAGACATGTTGAGATTATGCTCAATGGAATTTAAGGGTGGATGGGATCAACACCTCCCATTAGTGGAGTTCTCTTATAACAACAGCTTCCATGCGAGTATTCAGATGGCACCCTATGAAGCTCTGTATGGAAAGCGGTGTAGAACTCCTACTTGTTGGGATGAAACTGGTGAGAGGAAGCTTCTTGGGCCTGATCTCATGCAAGAGATGACAGAACAGGTTCATGCCATCCAACAACACATAAAGGCTGCTCAGAGTCGGCAGAAGAGCTATGCTGACAATCGTCGAAGGGACTTGGAGTTTGGTGTTGGTGACAAAGTCTTCCTTCGAATTTCTCCATGGAAGAGAGTCATGTGGTTTGGGAAGAAAGGGAAGCTCAGCCCTAGGTACATTGGCCCCTATGAAATCCTTGATCGCATAGGAGCAGTGGCCTATCGTCTAGCACTTCCACCGAACCTAGCTCATGTTCATGATGTCTTCCATGTATCTCTCTTGAGGAAGTACATACCCGACCCTTCGCATGTACTGAACCCAGAGGTGGTACAACTTGAACATGACCTCTCTTATGAGGAGCAGCCAGTGGAGATCTTGGACCGTAGAGACAAGGTCCAACGAAACAAGACTACCCACCTTGTGAAAGTGTTGTGGAGGAATCATAAATATGAAGAAGCGACTTGGGAGCCTGAGGAAACGATGAAGCAAAAGTACCCTCACCTTTTCAACTAGGCCTCAAGTATAAATTTCGGGGACGAAATTTCTTAAGGGGGGAAGAATGTAACGACCCAATCTTTTTGAGTAGTATATTAACTTACTCTTATTTATTTAATAAGATGTTAATGGTTAATGCAGAAAGAGGAGTCGATGGCTTCATCCAGTAGACTCAACCCTTACGAAGCCCACTTATCAGAGCTTGGGAAGGAGGTAGCATCTGTGGGCTTCGCTTTGGACCAAGCCCAATCCGAGCTCCAGCGTGTCAAGCTTGAACGAAAACGCTTGCAGGAGAAGTTCAAGTTAGTGGAGATTGCTACTAGGGAAATGTTATCTGAGACTCCCTCAGATTCTATCACCATAGCACACCTTACACTTAGGTCTTATGCCAGTGTTATAAGGGGCTATGTGATGAGACCCTAGTTTCCTTGTGTAATCCTTTCGGATGAATAAATTGAGATTTCTTCCTTTAGTGATGTTTGTGAAATTTCAAATGTCTAGATAATTTTAGAATGTATTTTATTGATGAATTTTTAAAAAGGGATATTTTGAAATATTTATGTAAACCCTAAATAACTAATGATGTGTAATGATTTTCAAAAAATGGTCTTCTACAAAAGTGTTCATTAAGGAATTTGGAGTCTAATAAGATCAACATAATTTTTGATGAATAGTAAATTATGAATAGTGATTTTACGCTTAGGATTAGTAATGTGACCAAATGGATTAGTAATCTCATTTAAAGAAAGTTTTAAAATAATCTAGGCACCTTGATTAAGTAATGTGATTCAATAAAATGGGTAAATAACAGTTTCATAAATTATTATTCAAGTATTAGTTTTTTCGAATGAATAGTGTTTTTTAATTAAAAATTTAATTAAAAATAATTAGAAAATTATTTTTATAAAAATGACTTTATTTTTGAACTCAGAGCATCGATATTATGTTATGGTAATTTTTGGGGTTTTTTCTGAAAAAATGAATTTTCAATGAATAGTGTATTTATTTAAAAATAAAATTAAAAATATTTAGAAAATTATTTTTGTAAAATGGAGTTCATTTTTGAAATCATAGCATTGATATTTGGTTAAGGTGAAATTTTGGGATTATTCTGAGAAAGTTGAATTTTTGGTGAATAGTGAAAGTATAGTTTTTAAGTTACGGGTGTTTAATGACATCATTAAATGATGTATTAAGTATATATTCAATATGGTCGAATTATGAATAGTAAGATAAGGTGTGAGGTGTCCCAAGTGGCCAATACCATGGGCAAATACCATGGGCAAGCCCATGGTTTTGCCAAAACCACTAGTGAGGTGTCCCTTGACCATTAATGCTTTGTCCCCTCACTTTCCCTATAAATACCCACCCTTTCCTCCCTTAGTTTTCACTCCCAACTCTCCCCCAACGAAGTTCTGGTCTTCTTACCTTCCAAGGAGTCCTCTCAAGGTGCCCCCAAGCCCTCAAGGTCTAATCCTTCGAGTTTCAAGAGTCACATTTTAAGGTAAGGGATCCGACCCCTCACTTTCTTTTCATGAAATCTCTTTTATGTCATTCCTATTATGCTCCATGTTTTTATGTGAGAGGATGTTCTTTTATATTCCTCTTACTGCCCTTTCATGTTTATATGATGAGAGATCCCCTCTTACTCTCATCATTTCGTTTTATGAAAGTTTAAGTGACGCCGTTAGGCTGCCGAATTTTTAAGGGATTCTTTCACCCTTCTCATATTTTTCAAGTTCGATTTTCATGTCAAGTCTTTCAAGTTCCTTTTTATTATGTTGGGGTATGATCTCTATATAAATCATACTGATCACTTATGATCATATTATGAGGGACCCTTTTTGATCTTGTCAAATCATTTTCTTTTGAAGTTAAGTGACGCCGTAAGGCTGCCGAATTTTCATAAGAGAAATCTAATCTTTTTCCTTCCATGTTTTTCATTTCAAATGGTATGTCCATAAAATTTCATTACCATGTCCATATGTGCTTCTTATTCTTTCACCCTACTGTTTTATGGATCATTTATGAGTGGGTGACCCATGTCCCCTCTCATTTCAATGTTTTCTAAAACCCCGAAACTTAGCCGTTATGCTGCAGAATTTTCCCCTCAAAATGCCTCTCTCTTTTCTCAAAAATTATTTTATGTTATAAATTGAATACTCAGAGCTCTTATTTCTAAAAGGGTATTCACATATATATCAAAATGTTCCATTTTAAATTCTGGGGTTTACATACATGATACCCGCTTTCCCTTTCCGTGGGTTTAAAGTGACGTAAAGATCATGTCTTTAAAGCAGTTTTTAAAACGTTATGATTATGAAATGAAACCCATTTATTTTATGCTATGTGGGTTATTTATGAAATGTTTGATGATGATATATGTGGCTCACATGATAATAGAGGCAAATTTAAGGGTGCGCCCTGATAGCGCTCCAATGCATTGGGTAATGATGTAACCACTAGAGATTACAATTTTCACGATACCTTGGTGAATAACCTTGGTAATTTTCAAATGACACCTCGGGGATGGACCTTGGTGATATGTTCATGATTGTCTATGTTAAATGATGTAGCCACATCTTCAAGTTATGAAAAATGTTATTTTTATTATGAAATGCCTCATGATTTCTTTCTTATGCCTTAAAGTTCTTTTCATGTCCTTATTGAAGTATCTCAAGTTCACATGTAAAATGTTCCTCTTATTTCCCTTACTGGGCCTTCTGCTCACCCTTTCTTTTGATGTATGTCCCCAGGTTATGAGATGCATAATGAACATAGGATGAACTAAAGGAGAAGCCTTTCAAGTGTTTAAGAAGAATGTTTTTATGTTTTTTTTATGTTTTATGATCCTTGTTTCCAAGACACTAAACCTTAACGATCCTCAGTTTTGTGTAATGTAATGAAAGTTTATGTTATAAAATGGTGGGATGCTATATCAACACAAAGGCTAGAGAATCTCACATAAATGGAAAGAATTACACTTTTATAGAACAATATCAGGAGATAAAATAGTAAATCCCATCAACACCCAAGACTATAGATAAAATTAAATCCAATAATCCTTTCCCACATGCATGATCAAATGTAAAACTGATACATGGAAAGACAAAACTCCCAAATAATGTTTAAAAATGAAGAAAACTAAGTAGTAATAAAAATTATCCTGACGCCCGAGCTAGTAAGGTCTAACATTTCATCTTGAAAACATGAAATCACTTTTACATACATAGGGTGAGCATACAGGTATACTCACTAGGGAAACTATAGCTACTCATTGAAAAGTGATGGAACATACTAATGACATTGTGAGAAAAACACTAGAACCTCAAGCACATACTAAGGAATACTAACTCGACTAACCTCACCAAGGCACACTCACCGAAGTACTATAAATCAAGTAAAGTAATAACATAAGCACATGGAAATTTGGGTACCCCACACACCACTTTCCATATAGTTAACTGATCATTTATAATAATCTGATGTCTTGATGTTTCCACTCTTCTCACATGTAGTCCCACTGCTATAACTTTCCCACACACACATCCACCTCAAACCCTAGACATCCACACACGCAAAAACTTAGTAAACAAAAATCACCACCACTCCCGAAGATAGCTAGGCATCAATAACCACATGCCACGCTGAAAGGGACCTGGGCCTCATCCTGAAGATATATGAGAAAACATACCTCAACCGCAAACACCGGATCCCCACATCCAAAATAAACCTCTTCCTAATGGATCTTGGGCTTTGGTAAAATCTCAATCCATTACAACCTGCCACGATATTCCCAATCAGGATGTTCTGAAAAAGGTTGTGAGGAAGAAAATCAGTAACCAGCCATCCATCTTCCCATTGGGATGTTGGGAAACACACCCTCCCCCATAAAATGGAGGTGTTCAAAACATATTTCTTAACATTTTTGTGGTGTGTATTGAAAACACAAGTAACTATAATTTATATATATATGTAAAAAATCACACAACCCCATCCTACGGGTTTCACATGAACAAATAACCAGCCTAAACCAGCACTGCTTTTCTGTAACTCCAATATTCACAACCGTACAGCACCCACTATCAAAGAATAACCCATCCCCTTTTTTTATTTTCCGATCATTTATTTAAGGGTATTAAATTAAATCATTCCAATACTTCTAGGAAACTATCAATTGTAAACACACTAAGTGACCATCTAAACCAAAATTTAGTACCATTGCACAACAACACAAAACTAGACTTACAGTCCCACTACACAATAGCACAAAACTATACATGAAATGCCACTAAAAATCCATTTTCAACTACCATAAAAATCAATCTTTAAAGTAAAACCACCAATTCCTTCTCTCACAACCTAGTTTTGCATCCCTACTAACCAAAAAAATCCACAATGCAGTCACACTACATAACGAGTCCACATCCATAATGCAGTCCCATTGCCCGAAGATGGTTTGAGACCACAAAAAATAGAAATGATGTTCAAATTCCAACAAGTTAATCCATTACATAGTCAATAAATCTCTCAGACTGAGACACCAACATTCCATGGACAGTCACTCCATCTACAAGATTCCTTATCCTTCAATCCATAAATCCCTCGGACTGATACACCAACACACCATATGTACCACCCCACATACCAAACCCATAGAATCGAGACCGGAACACACAACACATAATCACAACCATCAAACCAAATGTATTAAACATTAACTGACATGGGTTCTATAATTTCCACTTTAATACAACAGGGGTGATCACAGAACATGATTGATCATGGAAAATCCTTTTTTATTTAACGGAGTGTAATTGAATAATCAAATTTCATGTTACTATCTTTTTTCAAATCACCACAAGAAAGATCTGGTATCATCTTTGTACAATAAAAAACCACTAAAGGTCTGTATTTTCAGAAGTAATGTAGCCAAAATAATCCATAATAATAATCAATGATAACAAGTGAAACAGTTTATCAAAAATCAAGCCACACCCTACCCATTATTTTACATATATGGTTTATCTTTTGATCATACTAAATCCTCATTTAAATTCATGCTTCAAAAATAGTACCCATATATTATTTAAGATTAACCATTAATATACCCACCTTGCATGATTCAACATTAAATAGAATCCAACAAAAATCCTACGTGGTTGATCAATGATCGAAGTTCTTTCTTTCACCAAGAACATGGGATAGTGGGATTTGTTGGAAAAACTCCAAGGATAAAAGGGAAGGGCTCCAGTATGGGCGTACAACACATATTAAGAGTTAGTCTCTAGGTTCCCCATGAGAAATGAAAAGGAATAAGGAAGAGAGTATCTCATCTTAAGAATAATCCATATCTTAAAATCATGGAGACTATTTTGAAGAACATAAAAGTTAGATCGTGGCTTGACAATGTGTTGGGTGGTTTCACATGTTGGAATTAATTGATATTTAATAATTCCCCCCAAAAACAATGGAGGGAGACCAGAGGATGGCTATGAGTTGATAGATTATCATTAAATGGAGAAACATATGTAATAGGGGTGAAATTGGAAAAACTAGGAATGGTTGAAAATGAGTCATTGATGGGTGAGTCACCAACACTGAGCTACCGATGATAAGCCACCAACGACGTGCCAACAATGGGTGAGATACTGAAGAAACCTAGTTATGTTGAGTTACTAATGCTTCGACCTACCAATGCTCTGTCCTACCGACGGTGAGCTACAGACGCCTTGACCTACCAACACTATAACTAAATAATACTGACACCCTATAAAAATCGATTCAAATTCCCCTAACTCACCAATGTACTAAAATGAAAACACACTAACATTATGACACACTAACATGTTGACACACTAATATGCTGACGCACTGACATGCTAATGGAAAAACTAGAAATTTGGAAAACTCATGAAGTAAACCACTGACAACTCACAAAACAACTGAACAATGTATTTTCACAAAGGAAGTTCCTAGGAGAATACCGTGTTATTACATTAGATACATCTCAAAATATTGTCAGCCTTCATAATTTAAAACTAACATAGAATAAAAGAGGTTCGAACAACCATCCATTGATATACCTCTCAGGAGTAAACCACCCTTTGTTGAAAACTAGAGGGGAAACCTCAACATCCAGAAACACCACTATCATATATGACTAATGAACAACTGGGTATACACTAATGCTCCATTGTCCTCAATAAATCAGAAAAACACCATGGGTCACAATTTCCAGACACGTGGACTCGGGAGTTCCTTCCTCTATGTAAAGATACTATTCTCTTTGGGAAGAACTGACTCACCTTAATGGGGTTAATCAGATTCACATTAATGTATATTGTGTACAGATAAGGTTTTCCCCTCCCCATAGTTTGTAATTTTCACCCAAAATCAGTTAATAGGGAAATAACTTATCATACATTAAGTGAGGTAAAACATTACATTATAAGCAAGGCATAAGGAAAAAACAAGATCCAAACTCAGAACAGCCCTATGTATTGGGAACACATCTGTGCTTTTGGCCTCCAAAGGAAATGAACCAAGGGGACTTATCCTCAACAAAGAACCTTCTATTTTTAATACTTGATTCTCACTAGTCGCTCTACGAACGTCGCATCGTCCTCGATATCCATCTCCCCCCAATTGAGGATGTTGGAGTCATCATGTAGATACAGATGGAGCTGAGATACATGAAATATGTTGAGTATACTCTCCAAATGTGGTTGCAATGCCTGCTAGTATGCCACCACACCAACTCATCCCAACACCTTGAATGGCCCGATGAACCTTCAAGAAATCTTACTCACCCTACCAAACCCCCATGTCCATGTCAAGGGGAGACCTTCAAGAACATGTGGTCCTTAACCTCAAATTCCAAGGTTCTCATCCTATGATCGACCTATGTATTTTTCCCATCCTGAGCTACCATCATCCTTTCACACACAAGTTGAACCTTCTCTACCATTCTCTTCCCCACCACTGGGACAATGACACCTACCTCTGCATCCTCTATCCAGCACATGGTTGAACGACATAGTCTTTTGTAAAAGGATTTAAATGGTTTCATGCCAATGGTAGAGTGATAGGTATTATTGTAGGAAACCTCCACCAAGGGAAAGTGTTTTACCCACAAACCTCCAAATTCCAGAACACATACTCGCAACATATCCTCTAACGTCTGGATGGTCCCCTATGTCGGCTCATCCTTCTGAGGGTAGAAAGAGGTGTTAAGGAATCACCGGTGGCCAAAATCATTCAATAATACCTTCCATACATTTAAAATAAAGCATGTATCTTGATCTGTAATGACGGATTCTGGAACTCCATGTAGCCATACCACTCCACTGATGTACCTCTGTGCTAAGGCATCCACTATTCTTGACTCGTTAATCACCAACATGTGTGACAATTTCATCAATCGTTCCACCACTCCCCAGATGGAATCACAACCTCCCTCATCCATCAGTATTAATGTGAGGAAATCCATCAAGACTTCATCCCGCATCCACTCAGGGACGTCTAATGGCTGTAACAGACAACAGGGAATGCGGTGTTCAGCCTTCACCTACTGAGACATGAGGAACCTTTCCACAATCTATGCCACTACCCCCTTCACTCTGGGCCACAAAAAATGTCATCTCTTGCCCTGGTACATCATGGAGACTCCTGGATGTACCACCAAGGGTGATTTATAGAAGTCACTCAGAACTAACTCACACATCACCACTGGCACAAATGACTTACCATGGAACAACATCCAATTTTTACAATCCTTCAACCATCCCTCTAGTGGTTCACCTTAGATAACATAATCACTCATAAATTTAGCCTCTGAGTATCCCCACTGAGACTCCTCTAGCTTACATACTAAGGAATATTGCACCGTCATGTGAAATAGACAGCCTATATCGTCCTCCACTTTCATGCCCAGATGTAAAGTAGGAAACTACACAATCACCATCCAAGCATCTAAAAAATCTCAAACCATATTTTTATGTGACATCATGCTCAAGGCATCGTCAACCACATTCTTCTTTCCTGAGGTGTAGTAGATATCCAAGTCTTAGTACGAAAGAACCTTCACCAACCTCCACTGCCACAAGTTTAGGTATCGGTATGAGTAGATATACCTCAATCTTTTGTGATATATGAAGTACATGAAGTGTATCTAGATGAGGTAATGTCACCACAACATTAGCGAGAACATGACTGGTTAATTTTTCATATAATGGGTGACATAGTTATATTCGTGAGGAAGTAGCTACCTAGAACCATAAGAGATCACTCCACACTACTACATCAGTACACACCCCAATCCTAGACTGGAAGCATCAAAAAACCCCTCAAATGTTACCCCTTCCTCAAGAAACCTCAGCACTAGGGGACTAACTATCTTCCCTTTCAAATAATATAAATCTAGCTAGTGCTACTCACTCCATATGAAATCTGGGTCTTTTTTGGTTAAATCCATTAATGGATTCGCAACTCGAGATAAATCAGGTACGAACCTCTAGTACTAACCTGTCAGACCTAGGAAATTATAAAGCCCTACCACATTCTTAGGTGTTTCCAAAGAAATAACCGCTTTGACCATTAATGGGTCCAATTTTATTCCCTACTATGACTCCACGTGTCCATGGAAGTCCACCTATGATGTATAGAACTTGCACTTTGATAACATATCATAGAGATAATGTTGTCGGAGGACCTCTAAAACATTCATTATGTGCTCTGCGTGATCCTCCTCTGATCATGAGTAGATTAGGATGTCATCTATTAACACAATCATGAACCGGTCTAGATACTCATGGAAAATAGTGTTCATGAGTCCCATGAACACAAATGAAGCATTCATAATGCCGAACGACATTGCCACGAACTCAAAGTGACCATACATACACCTAAAAGTAATCTTTGGGATGTCACCCTCTTTCACCCAAAACTGGAGATATCTAGACTGAAGTTAGATCATAGAAACCCGACATGCTCTCTTCAACAGGTCAAAAAGGTCATTAATCATATGGAGGGGGTACCAGTTATTGATTGTCACATAATTCAGTCTCTGACAGTCTATGCACAACCTAATACCATCATATTCTTTCTTTGCAAAAAATACTCAAGCACACCGTGGAAATAAACCTGGTTAGATAAAACCCTTCTTCGTCAGTTCATCAACCTGGATCTGCTGCTCCGGTAACTCAGAAGGCGTCATCTGATAGGGACCCATCGTAATCAGATGGCCACCAAATTATAAGTCTATCTAGAACTCAACATCACGTCGACACGGTAGAGTCACGTCCTCTTCAGGGAAGATTTCTCAAAACTCACTGACAATCCCCAGAACATCAACCATCTCTAAGTATAATGATTCTACTGACAACTCAGCTAATAAAGAAAGAAGGGGATCCACATACTGGTTGCCTTCTGGGAAACTCTGTATGCCAACAAAATCCATATATTGGTTTCCCATAGCTGAGAACACAACCCTTCTCCAGAAGTATTCGATAATAGTGTACATGGAAAATAGCCAGTTGACTCCTAGGATGACATCATATGGTTGTATTAATAGTAGATGAAGATCCCTACTAGACTGATGCAGCCCTAACATCTGTCTACCTCCTCGACAAACATTAAACTAGTTTGTCTGAACTCCAACTTGAGTACTCAACACCAAGGTAATGGGAAGTATCTCTATGTCTAGACCCAAGGTGGATGCTAGACTTGGTGAAATAAAGGTGTTATAAGCTTCTAAATCAATCAATGAACTAGAAAGAATACTAAACAGACTAATCATACCTCGAAAAACTTTTGGCTCCACCTGAATTGTTGCTTATGTGTTGTGCAATTTCCACAACCCATCTCCTCTTCTTCTCGGTTTTGGCTGCCTCCCCGACCACTCCTTGGTCTAGGTCTCAGAGGGGTGAACTGATGATGGCATCCTCTATCATCATTCACCCTCGATGGAGTGGGTGCTCACTACCCTTCCTACAGGAAAGGTCTAGATAAAAATTAATAAAATTGAGGTTGGAACTGAACCTTCCCACCCCCACTATAATGTATTCAAACAGGGAACTGATTTCGAAGATGCCTAAAACATTCATAAATAAAGAAACTTGGTCGTAGTCTCATGGATAAAGGGCAAGGACTGGGGGATCTAAACTGTAACTACTGAGGCCTACTCCCTGCTGGCCAAAAGTTGGAAGGCCCTGATGCTAGAGACCTACTCTTGATATTTTTTTCCCTTGGACGAACTCCAATGACTCTCTTCTGGTGGCACAACTCCCAGCGTGTGCACCCTCTCCACTACTTCTTCCTTCTTCTGAACCTCCTAGTACTTCAGTGGAGTGAAGGAAGTAACATCATACTGAATAGAAGGTCGGAGTTCCTCCTCCAAGCATCTTGCCTGCGACTCCTCATCCATAAATAGGTCCATAGAAAAATGAATGATATCTTGGAACTTGATCCCCAACACCCTTACCAATATACTTTCTTACTAAAGGAATAAAATCTCATTTCTCTTCTCGTCCTTCATTGTGGAAGAAATAAATTTTTTCCAGAACTACTTCTCGATGTTAGTCCACAAAACCTCAGTTTCCTTCTTTTCCCCGAGTTAAAGAATCCACCACCAGTGTGCTGATCCACACATCTAGTTCACTTACAGTAGAATCC
Source organism: Viscum album (assembly GCA_963277665.1). Classification (NCBI taxonomy): domain Eukaryota; kingdom Viridiplantae; phylum Streptophyta; class Magnoliopsida; order Santalales; family Viscaceae; genus Viscum; species Viscum album. The sequence goes on along the minus strand of OY728133.1, from coordinate 1,817,798,170 downwards.
AATACTTATTCAGAGCTTGGATCAAGCTAAAAGAGGCCACCAACTCCTCGAGCCATCTATTCATCACCATGTTTAAGATGCAGGCCTTGTACTTTCCCAGGGTCTACCACTAGAAGGCATAAAGCCTCTTCTACCCCTAGTCATCATCTTACTCTCGATCGGCCCTCTTCTGATCAATGTCATCATCCTACTGATCCCAAACTTCCCATACTACTCGTGGAATACATCTATGTTCCATAGCTAAAAAAACAAATAGAAAACTCATATGCCCCAGTAGTGTGGAAAATTCGTTTTTGAATTTTGTTTAACCTTTTTTTTAATTCCCAAAAAACCCAAGAGACCCAAGAACACAAGACATTATGATGCATGAAACTTTACTAGGGTCTCTACCCTACAATTCGTGTAGCCTCATGTGGTCATTCAGTAGGTCTAGTGTCCTTGCATCAGATCACAAGGGACCCTAAAATCATGTGTCTTAGCCAGTCTTCCCTAACCTATTTCACGCACCAAAATTTCCTAACACTTTTTCCCTACCATCCAATGCAATCCACATTATTCCTAACCCCAAACACCATCTCATATCTCAACCATCACCTCAGATACCATTCTTTCATGACCCACCTTCTCTAAGATGAGGAAAGGGATGACAAAGTGCCCTGCCCTTCCTTCTTCAAGGTGAAGGAGAGATAATGACCCATGAGTCCCACCTTTAGTAGGCCCCAGAGTGGCGACTAGAACCAATGGTATAGAATATCACACAAATGGAAGGCATTAAACTTTTTATAGAAAAATATCGAGATATAAGGTGGTAAATACCATCAACACCCAATACTAAAGATTAATTTAAATCCCAAAATCCATTCCCACATGCATGATCAAAAGTAAAATAGATACAAGGTTAGACACAAATTCAAAATATTGTTCCAAAAAAGGATGGAAACTAAGATGGAAAAGTAAATGTCTCGATGACAGAGCTACTACGGTCCAGAAAGTTCTTAATATCCTCCTAAAACCCTGAAAATAGCTTTACATATATTGGGTGACTGTACAGGTACACTCAGTAGGGAAATAAAAGCTACTTGTGAACACATGAGGGAACATACTAATGCCCCTATGAGAAAAATATTAGATCCTTAAGCACATACCATGGAATATTAAGCATAACAACTTCAACAAGGAACACTCACCCAAGTAAAAAAATCATGTAATGTAATAATATAAGCCCATCGACATTTGGGAACCCCGCACACCAGTTTCCCACTAGTTAACTACTCATTCCTAATGATCTGATGTATTAATGCTTCCAATATTCCCACATGCAATCACATTTCCCCAACCTTCCCACACACACATGGGCCTCAAGCCACACAAAACCATGCCTGCAGACACCTGGGCCACCACAACCACTGCCACGCCTGAAGACACCTGGGCCTCAACAACTATATGTCATGCTCAAAAAAACATATGCCTCATCCCGATGATACTTTGGAAAACCTACCTAGCTCACAAGAACATGGGACCATTGTCCAAAACAAACGTCTACCCAAAGGTTCTTGGAATTTCGTAAGCCTTAAGGCATTACATCCTAGCTTGATATGTCTGTGTAACACCCCAGGATTTCATAGTGTGTTATTTCATAAAAATAATTCAATAACTTGCACTACACGCAACACCGAGTTCAATCACACCATGACGTACAAAAAAAAAGCCATTAAAAGAGGTTATGAATAGTATTAACAACATTTTGAACTTTATATAATCCTTATAATTTTTGAATCCCTATTATTAGTTTCTTAGTCATAATGCAAGAACAGATTCATTTTCAGTATTGCACTTTTATCAACTTTAATAGTGAAACCTTTTTAAATAAAATATTTTAAACTATCTGAATAAATTGGGACATCAAAAAAAATTTAAATGAAACATCCCAAGCTTCCACGGTACACTTTCCTTTGAATAAAATAGTAGTGTGTGTTGTACGCAACCTTGAGTTTTAACACACACCACAACCAATCAAACTAGCCGTTATGAATAGTAATACCTAAATTTTGAAATTATATATATTTTATATTTTAAAATGGACTTAATTTTTGGATTCGGAATATCGAATTTAGCCTAAGGTGAAATTTTGGTACTTTTCGGATAACTTTCATATTTTGATGAATAGTGAAAATTACTAAATTTTAATTAAAAACAACATTTTTAATCAAAATAATTAATAGTGATAAATTATGAATTTTAGTAGTTTTAATGTATATTTAGAATATATTTTTACCATTTAATATAATGTTGGTCATTGGACATAATTTTACAATTAAACCGAACATAAACAAGTGTCAATCTTTTGATAGTTATTATCTCTTAAAAACACGCTTTTTGTTTTGACAGCGGGAATTAATTTTAAATTAATTTCTGCCACTTCTGTGTTTTGAATTTAGAAAAATGGATTCAATATTTGGAATCAGTATGTCCAAATTGTGTAAATAGGTAACTTTTATTTTTAGACATTTTGAATAATTACTGTGGTAAATATTTTATTTACCATGGTTAAGGGTAAATCCGGTAAATAAGGGTTAAAAAATAATATTATAATAATACAAAATTACCCTAAAACGTGTCCTAACCTTATTGGTGGACACATACCCGACCATGAGCATACTTGGGTCAATTTGGGGACCCCTTGGAGCCACTTGTATGTGGTAGGGACACTTTATATTAATAAAGATAAAATAAAAATAAAAATGGCATAAGCTTACATCTTTTAGAAGAACAATTTTTACATAGGGTTATACATGTTGTATTTTCGATTATAAATATTCATTAGAAATCTAAAAAGATTTCCTACATAATGATATTTTATTTATAATTTTTATACATCAAATAAGTTAAATTATTAATGACACAATAGTGATGCAATGTTTACCTCATTAATAAATCATTTAAATAAATAAGATTATAATGATTAAACTATTATCTAAAACCTGTCCAATTCTTATTGGTTGATGTTATTTAGAATATGAGTCATCTTATCTTCGACCTAAATGATTTTTGGACCATTATAAACCGAATATAATTATATTATAAAGTAATACTTTCACTCTTTCCTAAAGAGCCCCTCCTCTCCCTTATAAAAGGAGACCACTTCTACTCATTCCTCACACCTCTCAAGCCACTTGGCTCGTCCAAACTCTGCTCAACTAATCTCCCCACATCCCTATCCTCTTCCTTGAAGCTTCCCCTTAGGCAGAAAGCATTTCAAGAAGTCCTTTGGTTCCAACCAAAGTGAGTTACCTAAATTAAAGGTAACGATTTCTCTTAAATTATTTTCATTTATTTTGCTTCTCCAACCCCCAAACTCTTTTTATTTCCTTTATTTTGTAACAACACCAGTATCCTCAATATACTAGGATGTTGTTATAAGAAGTATTCAAACTACACATACACACAAATCCATCTAATGGATGATGAACATAATGTTTCTGTGGATGGCAAACTAACGCCTCACGAAACGATGATTGTTCAAATACATCTTACCGCCTCTCATGGTGGCCATTATGATGGCACTATAATTAAATATGATATTAATGATATATATTTTATATATAAGCTTCTGTAATTCCATTTTATTTCATACCATTATTCGTTTCATGTTGTATATACATACGATAATTTCATTTGAGGAAGTGCGGACTACCGCCCCCTGAAAATGATATGACTCGTTCATACCACACATGGAACGTATAAAGGATGGTGTTAATGAAACTAAAGTAACATATATAAAATATTATATTATACTGTAATAGTAATATACCGAAGTATCATTTGGATTCAATTCTTTTAAAATAAAAATTAAATGGAAGTTGCGTTCGTGCGTATGTACGGACTACCGTCTCCACGAACGCGATGAGATTCATCCTCCATCGTATCCATTCAAGTATAATTATCATTTGATGATTTAAAAATGATGTTTAAGGACTTGATACCATTCTGGATTTGAATAATATACAACCTATCCTTTACAAACATGTCTTACGTAACAAAACATACAAAAGAAAACAAGTAAGTTACCACCCGAAACAACGATAATACTAAGATATTATTATCAAATCAATATTAAAAGATCATATATGATATCATATTAATATATATGATTCTTGTATAATTTAATAACAATTATTTCACCATTATACAGGAGTTTAACCTACCCCAACCAAGGAAAAGTACAAGGTAATGGATTTTCTTATCTCACTTTCAATTCCGTGAGATTTCCATTGTTTGCCACTAAATTATTGAAAGTGGTGTATTGTGTACTGCCATTTGATATATATTATCATGATTCTATTTATATTCATGTTATTCTGTAAATCATTTGGTGGTTATTAACTTTTGGCCATACGACTCCGTTGATTAACGTGGTAAGGGGTTTTCATCTCACTCCTTATTCTCATGAGATTCATGCCATATTGCCACCATTACCTTTTGTGTGGTGTATGTACTGCCCATAATTATATTCTTTGTGTAATACACTCTAATTTATGTGTACTTACATATTAATTGTATGATACCTCTTTCATGGGTTGTATGTTTCATAAGTTACCAAACTGGTAAGGGTTATTTCACAATCTCTTCATTATCTGAGGTTGTTTATACGTAATAATCTACTGGGATCTCGTTATCATCCACATCCATGTTTCTTCAAAATGTATTTCAAAAAAATTTTAATATTTAAAAGAATATGGGTTAAAGTCATTTATACCCTTGTTTGACTTTTTATAAGAGGTTTATAAGGGAATCTTTCCGTCTTTTTCCAAACAAGGTGCTTTTTAACCTTTTCGACAGAATTAAGATAAGAATGTTTTTTTAACTTATACGGTAGGTGCGGTTATTTTCCGCCGTTATAAAATCGTCAAAGCTTCCCTTAAAAGATTATAAGATTATTTTCAAAGAAAATGTTTGATTTTATATGGAGCTTAAATGATTTCAAAATAAAAGGAGATATTTCTTTAAAAAGAATTTTGATTTCATCTATGTCAACATCCTTTGATGGGTTTTAAGATTATTTGAAGTTGATTTATTATGATACAAAACTTCTATATTGTTTTGTAGGTTTTGTGATATGTTTGAATGTGGATGTGCTATTTTTATACCATTCATAGTTTATGGTGAAAGTATTGACATTTCGTATGCTAGTTCCAATAAGAATGTTTATGTTATATTTCAATCTTTACTTCATATGAATGTGTTGGACAAGTATGTTCTAGGTTGGGGACTGGTTAAAGTATGCCCTCCAGGTTGGGGACTGGTAAAAGTAAGCCCTCCAGGTTGGGGACTGGTAAAAGTAAGCCCTCCAGGTTAGGGACTGGTAAAAGTAAGCCCTCCGGGTTGGTGTCCGGTTATTAGAGGCACTCCGGGTTGGTGTCCGGTTATTAGAGGCACTCCGGGTTGGTGTCCGGTTATTAGAGGCACTCCGGGTTGGGTTCCGGTTACAGTTAGCCCCAAGGTCTTGGGACGAGGCCTTGAAAAGTAATTAAAGTTTAGCATTATGCATTCCAACATTATGAAAGTGGTTATTGATTTTGTATGTGATTATTCGATTAGTAGAATATCCATGTGAACAAGTAAATGGCATTATTTCATTTTACTTTTGTCATACTATGTTGAAGTTCAAGTTTAAAAGGATTTTGTTTTAGTAATTCATTGCCTTAAATGTTTATGCTTATTTTTGAATGTTCCGCTATATTGTTATCCTTACTGGGCATTTGAGCTCACCCCTTTTCTATGTTTTATTTTTCCCAGGATGTGAAGATGTAAGTTATGAATGACCTGCAGGGATATTATGAGGGGATTATAGTGTGGACTGTGGAAACATTATGTTGTTGTAGTAGTTTTTCATTTTATGATATAATGTAAAACTTATGAATATATCTAGTGTTTCCAAGGCTACTAAACCAATCGGTCTTTCGAGATTTGATCTTTCTTGTGATCATGCCAATGTTATGTAATAATGCAACGACTCTGGGTAACTGGGGTCGGGGCGTTACAGTTGGTATCAGAGGAAGTTTAGTACAAACCTTAGAAACTAGATTTAGATAAACTCTGATTAGAGCACGTAGACCTAAGATGAACTTTCAGGATTAGTATAGAAGAACTTCCTAGAATTTGGGTATCGTAGAGATTTTGTGAGTTTTCCGAGCAATACATCCCTGTCTGGATACGAGCATGTAGAGGCGGCTCTGGCACAGATGTACCTAGGGGTAAAACCCGAAAACACCTCTTTGAGCTAGACTCGAACGGGAACTGGTGCACGACAACGGGCCTTGCTGCACTCTTGGTTACGACACTCCCGGGGGATATGCTTAGGATAACTCTCATTTTCTTACAAATCATTATGAAGGGTTTATGAGTATATACTTCCTCAAAGAAAACATTTTTATGATTATGGATTATATCCATAAATAGTTCAATTTATGTTAAGTGTTTTATAAGTATGGGATTATGTATTTTGATTCATAAACTGATCTAGTTTATGCCATTGTTTAGAAATGGCGCCCAGTAGAAGGAATAAGATCTCCAGAAATGCACATGATCCAAAGAGAAGGAAGGATCATATCTTTCATGGTCTTAATCTAGAATTGATAAGAGAAATAGTCTCCCATGTATTATCATCATATGAAGAAATAATATCATGTGTTGATAAGATAAGTAAAGAGTTTACTGAGTCCTATGGCTTTGAAGGGAAGCAAGAGAAGAAAAGGATGGAAGAGAGAAAAATGGATAAAGGGAAGAGGGAAAAGAAGATTTTTCCCATATGTGGTAACTGTGGGAAGAAACACCCTGGAACTTTCTTGAAAGGAATGGGAGTTTGTTATAAGTGTGGAGGAAAAGGGCACAAAGTACGTGACTGCAAGGGTGAGAAAATGGTTTCAAATGTACAATGCTTCATTTGCAAGGAGTTTGGACACTACGCGAACCTATGCCCCAGTCATCAGACTATGCCGCAAATGATGCTATTGGATAATAATCAAGTTATGATACTACCATAGATGAAGAGGAATGATTAGAGTTCTTATGTTGATTATGTCAATTGAGTGTTGTATCAACAATGTACTTGTTATAATAATTATGGAGTATATAAGGATTGTACTGCAGTACTATTTCATTAAGGACTTGAGATTGTATGGAACAAAGAAAAGTGACTCAATAGCAGGATAAATTTTTGGAAAATATATGGTTGAGAGAAAGATAAACCATAATATGGTTCTGATACCGAGTTAGTGATTTTAGAATAATACATGATTGATTTGGATAAATTATGTTGGATATTCTTGACTACCTTGAAACTGATTAATGATTTGTATATTCCATCATTATTTTGGGGTTTAAAACATTTTTGGATTGATGAAGTATATCCAGCATTCTATATGGAATAGGGGAGCGTGAATGTAATCAATAAGGAATATGGTAATTCAAGATGTTTCAGTTTATTAAAAGAATACAAGATGAAGGTATTCATATGCTATTACGGGGTAAAAAGGATCTATATTATGTTTACCTTCCTTATAAATGTTGGACTATGAGTTTGGACAGAAGTATTTTGGATAGTTCTAGTTTGGATTATTTTGGATTACCATAAAAGGACAACCCAGAGGTCGGGCGGCAACCCGTCGCGTCCGGCAAGGCTGCGAGACTTGAACACGCAACCGAAGGGCGACAAGGGTGTATCACCTACCACTGGCCCACGAGATGTCCTGGATTAAATAATGTTGTTTTTTTTAAGATCTGGTAGATGAATTATAAATTCATTTATTTTGGAACCCTGTACGAATAGTATAAATAAAAAAATTACATTCTATTATCTTTTAGAGTGAAAGATGAGTTTGTGGTAGAAATTTATTAATGGATAAAACTCTAATTATAAAGTAAGTATATCTCCTTATGATCTTAGCCAATCTCATAAATATATTCCTCAACATTAATAAAAGGAACATAGAACAAAAATGTTGTCCTAGATGGTACCTTAAATCATCACTAATTCATGGCTTTGGGATTGTTGGCCTTTTCATAGCCATGTTCTCTACCACTCTCCATCAAATAATTGATGGTTAGATTTCTCTTCCATATCCATATTTTCCTACATGGAACCCTAGTATGTGTTATTTTCGGTAATCTTCATACTTTCCACTATTTATTTTAAATAGAGGCCTCGTTAATTCATTTTTCGATGTGGGATTTCAACTATGATATTTTGAAACCTCAAAAATGTGTTATCCTAATACCCTATGTTTTGTTGAACCGATGGTATTTCAAATCATCATAGATTGATGAATTTAAGGACCTCAATTATACACTTGTTTGTGATTGATGATCTCAATCACTACCTATAAATATTTACGTTTTTCCTCCAATTATATGTCTCTAATTGCCACCAATGTTCTCCTAATCAAGATCATAATTTGGTGGTGACTCTTTCATTTCTCTTTTCCTCATATTAAGACTAAATTTTAGTAACCTAATTTCCGATGTGGGTTTTCCCACAAAGATATTTTCTATTTTCAACCTTTTATTTTCGAAGAACAATTTGAAATTGCGAGGACGCAATTTATTGAAGGAGGGGAGAATGTAACACCCCAGGATTTCATAGTGTGTTATTTCTTAAAAATAATTCAATAACTTGCACTACACGCAACACCAAGTTCAATCACACCATGACGTACAAAAAAAAGCCATTAAAAGAGGTTATGAATAGTATTAACAACATTTTGAACTTTATATAATCCTTATAATTTTAGAATCCCTATTATGAGTTTCTTATTCATAATGCAAGAACATATTCATTTTCAGTATTGCACTTTTATCAAATTTAATAGTGAAACCTTTTTAAATATAATATTTTAAACTATCTGAATAAATTGGGACATCAAAAAAAAATTTTAAATGAAACATCCCAAGCTTCCACGGTACGCTTTCCTTTGAATAAAATAGTAGCGTGTGTTGTACGCAACCTTGAGTTTTAACACACGCCACAACCAATCAAACTAGCCGTTATGAATAGTAATACCTAAATTTTGAAATTATATATATTTTATATTTTAAAATGGACTTCATTTTTGGATTCAGAATATCGAATTTAGCCTAAGGTGAAATTTTGGTACTTTTCGGATAACTTTCATATTTTGATGAATAGTGAAAATTACTAAATTTTAATTAAAAACAATTTTTTAATCAAAATAATTAATAGTGATAAATTATGAATTTTAGTCGTTTTAAAGTATATTTAGAATATATTTTTACCATTTAATATAATGTTGGTCATTGGACATAATTTTACAATTAAACCGAACATAAACAAGTGTCAATCTTTTGATAGTTATTATCTCTTAAAAACACGCTTTTTGTTTTGACAACGGGAATTAATTTTAAATTAATTTCTGCCACTTATGTGTTTTGAATTTAGAAAAATGGATTCCATATTTGGAATCAGGATGTCCAAATTGTGTAAATAGGTAACTTTTATTTTTAAACATTTTGAATAATTACTGTGGTAAATATTTTATTTACCATGGTTAAGGGTAAATCCGGTAAATAAGGGTTAAAAAATAATATTATAATAATACAAAATTACCCTAAAACGTGTCCTAACCTTATTGGTGGACACATACCCGACCATGAGCATCCTTGGGTCAATTTGGGGACCCCTTGGAGCCACTTGTATGTGGTGGGGACACTTTATATTAATAAAGTTAAAATAAAAATAAAAATGGCATAAGCTTACATCTTTTAGAAGAACATTTTTTACATAGGGTTATACATGTTGTATTTTAGATTATAAATATTCATTAGAAAGCTAAAAAGATTTCCTACATAATGATATTTTATTTATAATTTTTAGACATCAAATAAGTTAAATTATTAATGACACAATAGTGATGCAATGTTTACCTCATTAATAAATCATTTAAATAAATAAGATTATAATGATTAAAATATTATCTAAAACCTGTCCAATTCTTATTGGTTGATGTTATTTAGAATATGAGTCATCTTATCTTCGACCTCAATGATTTTTGGACTATTATAATCCGAATATAATTATATTATAAAGTAATACTTTCACTCTTTCCTAAAGAGCCCCTCCTCTCCCTTATAAAAGGAGACCACTTCTACTCATTTTTCACACCTCTCAAGCCACTTGGCTCGTCCAAACTCTGCCCAACTAAGCTCCCCACATCCCTCTCCTCCTCCTTGAAGCTTCCCCTTAGGCAGAAAGCATTTCAAGAAGTCTTTTGGTTCCAACCAAAGTGAGTTACCTAAATTAAAGGTAACGATTTCTCTTAAATTATTTTCATTTATTTTGCTTCTCCAACCCCCAAACTCTTTTTATTTCCTTTATTTTGTAACAACACCAGTATCCTCAATATACTAGGATGTTGTTATAAGAAGTATTCAAACTACACATACACACAACTCCATCTAATGGATGATGAACATAATGTTTCTGTGGATGGCAAACTAACGCCTCACGAAACGATGATTGTTCAAATACATCTTACCGCCTCTCATGGTGGCCATTATGATGGAACTGTAATTAAATATGATATTAATGATATATATTTTATATATAAGCTTCTGTAATTCCATTTTATTTCATACCATTATTCGTTTCATGTTGTATATACATACGATAATTTCATTTGAGGAAGTGCGGACTACCGCCCCCTGAAAATGATATGACTCGTTCATACCACACATGGAACGTATAAAGGATGGTGTTAATGAAACTAAAGTAACATATATAAAATATTATATTATACTGTAATAGTAATATACCTAAGTATCATTTGGATTCAATTCTTTTAAAATAAAAATTAAATGGAAGTTGCGTTCGTGCGTACGTACGGACTACCGTCTCCACGAACGCGATGAGATTCATCCTCCATCGTATCCATTCAAGTATAATTATCATTTGATGATTTAAAAATGATGTTTAATGACTTTATACCATTCTGGATTTGAATAATATACAACCTATCCTTTACAAACATGTCTTACGTAACAAAACATACAAAAGAAAACAAGTAAGTTAACACCCGAAACAACGATAATACTAAGATATTATTATCAAATCAATATTAAAAGATCATATATGATATCATATTAATATATATGATTCTTGTATAATTTAATAACAATTATTTCACCATTATACAGGAGGTTAACCTACCCCAACCAAGGAAAAGTACAAGGTAAGGGATTTTCTTATCTCACTTTCAATTCCGTGAGATTTCCATTGTTCGCCACTAAATTATTGAAAGTGGTGTATTGTGTACTGCCATTTGATATATATTATCATGATTCTATTTATATTCATATTATTCTGTAAATCATTTGGTGGTTATTAACTTTTGGCCATACGACTCAGTTGATTAATGTGGTAAGGGGTTTTCATCTCACTCCTTATTCTCATGAGATTCATGCCATATTGCCACCATTACCATTTGTGTGGTGTATGTACTGCCCATAATTATATTCTTTCTGTAATACACTCTAATTTATGTGTACTTACATATTCATTGTATGATACCTCTTTCATGGGTTGTATGTTTCATAAGTTACCAAATTGGTAAGGGTTATTTCACAATCTTTTCATTATCTGAGGTTGTTTATACGTAATAATCTACTGGGATCTCGTTATCATCCACATCCATGTTTCTTCAAAATGTATTTCAAAACATTTTTAATATTTAAAAGAATATGGGTTAAATTCATTTATACCCTTGTTTGACTTTTTATAAGAGGTTTATAAGGGAATCTTTCCGTCGTTTTCCAAACAAGGTGCTTTTTAACCTTTTCGACAGAATTAAGATAAGAATGTTTTTTTAACTTATACGGCGGGTGCGGTTATTTTCTGCCGTTATAAAATCGTCAAAGCTTCCCTTAAAAGATTATAAGATTATTTTCAAAGAAAATGTTTGATTTTATATGGAGCTTAAATGATTTCAAAATAAAAGGAGATATTTCTTTAAAAAGAATTTTGATTTCATCTATGTCAACATCCTTTGATGGGTTTTAAGATTATTTGAAGTTGATTTATTATGATACAAAACTTCTATATTGTTTTGAAGGTTTTGTGATATGTTTGACTGTGGATGTGCTATTTTTATACCATTCATAGTTTATGGTGAAAGTATTGACATTTCGTATGCTAGTTCCAATAAGAATGTTTATGTTATATTTCAATCTTTACTTCATATGAATGTGTTGGACAAGTATGTTCTAGGTTGGGGACTGGTTAAAGTAAGCCCTCCAGGTTGGGGACTGGTAAAAGTAAGCCCTCCAGGTTGGGGACTGGTAAAATTAAGCCCTCCAGGTTAGGGACTGGTAAAAGTAAGCCCTCCGGGTTGGTGTCCGGTTATTAGAGGCACTCCGGGTTGGTGTCCGGTTATTAGAGGCACTCCGGGTTCGTGTCCGGTTATTAGAGGCACTCCGGGTTGGGTTTCGGTTACAGTTATCCCCAAGGTCTTGGGATGAGGCCTTGAAAAGTAATTAAAGTTTAGCATTATGCATTCCAACATTATGAAAGTGGTTATTGATTTTGCATGTGATTATTCGATTAGTAGAATATCCATGTGAACAAGTAAATGGCATTATTTCATTTTACTTTTGCCATACTATGTTGAAGTTCAAGTTTAAAAGGCTTTTGTTTTAGTAATTCATTGCCTTAAATGTTTATGCTTATTTTTGAATGTTCCGCTATATTGTTATCCTTACTGGGCATTTGAGCTCACCCCTTTTCTATGTTTTATTTTTCCCAGGATGTGAAGATGTAAGTTATGAATGACCTGCAGGGATATTATGAGGGGATTATAGTGTGGACTGTGGAAACATTATGTTGTTGTAGTAGTTTTTCATTTTATGATATAATGTAAAACTTATGAATATATCTAGTGTTTCCAAGGCTACTAAACCAATCGGTATTTAGAGATTTGATCTTTATTGTGATCATGCCAATGTTATGTAATAATGCAACGACTCTGGGTAACTGGGTTCGGGGCGTTACAGTTGGTATCAGAGGAAGTTTAGTACAAACCTTGGAAACTAGATTTAGATAAACTCTGATTAGAGCACGTAGACCTAAGATGAACTTTCAGGATTAATATAGAAGAACTTCCTAGAATTTGGGTATCGTAGAGATTTTGTGAGTTTTCCGAGCAATACATCCCTGTCTGGATACGAGCAGGTAGAGGCGGCTCTGGCACAGATGTACCTAGGGGTAAAACCCGAAAACACCGCTTTGAGCTAGACTCGAACGGGAACTGGTGCACGACAACGGGCCTTGCTGCACTCTTGGTTACGACACTCCCGGGGGATATGCTTAGGATAACTCTCATTTTCTTACAAATCATTATGAAGGGTTTATGAGTATATACTTCCTCAAAGAAAACATTTTTATGATTATGGATTATATCCATAAATAGTTCAATTTATGTTAAGTGTTTTATAAGTATGGGATTATGTATTTTGATTCATAAACTGATCTAGTTTATGCCATTATTTAGAAATGGCGCCCAGTAGAAGGAATAAGAACTCCAGAAATGCACATGATCCAAAGAGAAGGAAGGATCATATCTTTCATGGTCTTAAGCTAGAATTGATAAGAGAAATAGTCTCCCATGTATTATCATCATATGAAGAAATAATATCATGTGTTGATAAGATAAGTAAAGAGTATACTGAGTCCTATGGGTTTGAAGGGAAGCAAGAGAAGAAAAGGATGGAAGAGAGAAAAATGGATAAAGGGAAGAGGGAAAAGAAGAATTTTCCCATATGTGGTAACTGTGGGAAGAAACACCCTGGAACTTTCCTGAAAGGAATGGGAGTTTGTTATAAGTGTGGAGGAAAAGGGCACAAAGTACGTGACTGCAAGGGTGAGAAAATGGTTTCAAATGTACAATGATTCATTTGCAAGGAGTTTGGACACTACACGAACCTATGCCCCAGTCATCAGACTATGCCGCAAATGATGCTATTGGATAATAATCAAGTTATGATACTACCACAGATGAAGAGGAATGATTAGAGTTCTTATGTTGATTATGTCAATTGAGTGTTGTATCAACAATGTACTTGTTATAATAATTATGGAGTATATAAGGATTGTACTGCAGTACTATTTCATTAAGGACTTGAGATTGTATGGAACAAAGAAAAGTGACTCAATAGCAGGATAAATTTTTGGAAAATATATGGTTGAGAGAAAGATAAACCATAATATGGTTCTGATACCGAGTTAGTGATTTTAGAATAATACATGATTGATTTGGATAAATTATGTTGGATATTCTTGACTACCTTGAAACTGATTAATGATTTGTATATTCCATCATTTTTTTGGGGTTTAAAACATTTTTGGATTGATGAAGTATATCCAGCATTCTATATGGAATAGGGGAGCATGAATGTAATCAATAAGGAATATGGTAATTCAAGATATTTCAGTTTATTAAAAGAATACAAGATGAAGGTATTCATATGCTATTACGGGGTAAAAAGGATCTATATTATGTTTACCTTCCTTATAAATGTTGGACTATGAGTTTGGACAGAAGTATTTTGGATAGTTCTAGTTTGGATTATTTTGGATTACCATAAAAGGACAACCCAGAGGTCGGGCGGCAACCCGTCGCGTCCGGCAAGGCTGCGAGACTTGAACCTGCAACCGAAGGGCGACAAGGGTGTATCACCTACCACTGGCCCACGAGATGTCCTGGATTAAATAATGTTGTTTTTTTAAGATCTGGTAGATGAATTATAAATTCATTTATTTTGGAACCCTGTACGAATAGTATAAATAAAAAAATTACATTCTATTATCTTTTAGAGTGAAAGATGAGTTTGTGGTAGAAATTTATTAATGGATAAAACTCTAATTATAAAGTAAGTATATCTCCTTATGATCTTAGCCAATCTCATAAATATATTCCTCAACATTAATAAAAGGAACATAGAACAAAAATGTTGTCCTAGATGGTACCTTAAATCATCACTAATTCATGGCTTTGGGATTGTTGGCCTTTTCATAGCCATGTTCTCTACCACTCTCCATCAAATAATTGATGGTTAGATTTCTCTTCCATATCCATATTTTCCTACATGGAACCCTAGTATGTGTTATTTTCGGTAATCTTCATACCTTCCACTCTTTATTTTAAATAGAGGCCTCCTTAATTCATTTTTCGATGTGGGATTTCAACTATGATATTTTGAAACGTCAAAAATGTGTTATCCTAATACCCTATGTTTTGTTGAACCGATGGTATTTCAAATCATCATAGATTGATGAATTTAAGGACCTCAATTATACACTTGTTTGTGATTGATGATCTCAATCACTACCTATAAATATTTACGTTTTTATTCTAATTATATGTCTCTAATTGCCACCAATGTTCTCCTAATCGAGATCATAATTTGGTGGTGACTCTTTTATTTCTCTTTTCCTCATATTAAGACTAAATTTCAGTAACCTAATTTCCGATGTGGGTTTTCCCACAAAGATATTTTCTATTTTCAACCTTTTATTTTCGAAGAACAATTTCAAATTGCGAGGACGCAATTTATTGAAGGAGGGGAGAATGTAACACCCCAGGATTTCATAGTGTGTTATTTCTTAAAAATAATTCAATAACTTGCACTACACGCAACACCGAGTTCAATCACACCATGACGTACAAAAAAATCCATTAAAAGAGGTTATGAATAGTATTAACAACATTTTGAACTTTATATAATCCTTATAATTTTAGAATCCCTATTATGAGTTTCTTAGTCATAATGCAAGAACAGATTCATTTTCAGTATTGCACTTTTATCAACTTTAATAGTGAAACCTTTTTAAATAAAATATTTTAAACTATCTGAATAAATTGGGACATCAAAAAAAAAATTTAAATGAAACATCCCAAGCTTCCACGGTACGCTTTCCTTTGAATAAAATAGTAGCGTGTGTTGTATGCAACCTTGAGTTTTAACACAAGCCACAACCAATCAAACTAGCCGTTATGAATATTAATACCTAAATTTTGAAATTATATATATTTTATATTTTAAAATGGACTTCATTTTTGGATTCGGAATATCGAATTTAGCCTAAGGTGAAATTTTGGTACTTTTCGGATAACTTTCATATTTTGATGAATAGTGAAAATTACTAAATTTTAATTAAAAACAACTTTTTTAATCAAAATAATTAATAGTGATAAATTATGAATTTTAGTAGTTTTAAAGTATATTTATAATATATTTTTACCATTTAATATAATGTTGGTCATTGGACATAATTTTACAATTAAACCGAACATAAACAAGTGTCAATCTTTTGATAGTTATTATCTCTTAAAAACACGCTTTTTGTTTTGACACCGGGAATTAATTTTAAATTAATTTCTGCCACTTCGGTGTTTTAAATTTAGAAAAATGGATTCCATATTTGGAATCAGGATGTCCAAATTGTGTAAATAGGTAACATTTATTTTTAGACATTTTGAATAATTACTGTGGTAAATATTTTATTTACCATGGTTAAGGGTAAATCCGGTAAATAAGGGTTAAAAACTAATATTATAATAATACATAATTACCCTAAAACGTGTCCTAACCTTATTGGTGGACACATACCCGACCATGAGAATCCTTGGGTCAATTTGGGGACCCCTTGGAGCCACTTGTATGTGGTAGGGACACTTTATATTAATAAAGTTAAAATAAAAATAAAAATGGCATAAGCTTACATCTTTTAGAAGAACAATTTTTAAATAGGGTTATACATGTTTTATTTTCGATTATAAATATTCATTAGAAATCTAAAAAGATTTCCTACATAATTATATTTTATTTATAATTTTTAGACATCAAATAAGTTAAATTATTAATGACACAATAGTGATGCAATGTTTACCTCATTAATAAATCATTTAAATAAATAAGATTATAATGATTAAACTATTATCTAAAACCTATCCAATTCTTATTGGTTGATGTTATTTAGAATATTAGTCATCTTATCTTCGACCGCAATGATTTTTGGACCATTATAAACCGAATATAATTATATTATAAAGTAATACTTTCACTCTTTCCTAAAGAGCCCCTCCTCTCCCTTATAAAAGGAGACCACTTCTACTCATTCCTCACACCTCTCAAGCCACTTGGCTCGTCCAAACTCTTCCCAACTAAGCTCCCCACATCCCTATACTCCTCCTTGAAGCTTCCCCTTCGGCAGAAAACATTTCAAGAAGTCCTTTGGTTCCAACCAAAGTGAGTTACCTAAAATAAAGGTAACGATTTCTCTTAAATTATTTTCATTTATTTTGCTTCTCCAACCCCCAAACTCTTTTTATTTCCTTTATTTTGTAACAACACCAGTATCCTCAATATACTATGATGTTGTTATAATAAGTATTCAAACTACACATACACACAACTCCATCTAATGGATGATGAACATAATGTTTCTGTGGATGGAAAACTAACGCCTCACGAAACGATGATTGTTCAAATACATCTTACCGCCTCTCATGGTGGCCATTATGATGGAACTGTAATTAAATATGATATTAATGATATATATTTTATATATAAGCTTCTGTAATTCCATTTTATTTCATACCATTATTCGTTTCATGTTGTATATACATACGATAATTTCATTTGAGGAAGTGCGGACTACCGCCCCCTGAAAATGATATGACTCGTTCATACCACACATGGAACGTATAAAGGATGGTGTTAATGAAACTAAAGTAACATATATAAAATATTATATTATACTGTAATAGTAATATACCTAAGTATCATTTGGATTCAATTCTTTTAAAATAAAAATTAAATGGAAGTTGCGTTCGTGCGTACGTACGGACTACCGTCTCCACGAACGCGATGAGATTCATCCTCCATCGTATCCATTCAAGTATAATTATCATTTGATGATTTAAAAATGATGTTTAAGGACTTGATACCATTCTGGATTTGAATAATATACAACCTATCCTTTACAAACATGTCTTACGTAACAAAACATACAAAAGAAAACAAGTAAGTTAACACCCGAAACAACGATAATACTAAGATATTATTATCAAATCAATATTAAATGATCATATATGATATCATAATAATATATATGATTCTTGTATAATTTAATAACAACTATTTCACCATTATACAGGAGGTTAACCTACCCCAACCAAGGAAAAGTACAAGGTAAGGGATTTTCTTATCTCACTTTCAATTCCGTGAGATTTCCATTGTTCGCCACTAAATTATTGAAAGTGGTGTATTGTGTACTGCCATTTGATATATATTATCATGATTCTATTTATATTCATGTTATTCTGTAAATAATTTGGTGGTTATTAACTTTTGGCCATACGACTCAGTTGATTAACGTGGTAAGGGGTTTTCATCTCACTCCTTATTCTCATGAGATTCATGCCATATTGCCACCATTACCTTTTGTGTGGTGTATGTACTGCCCATAATTATATTCTTTGTGTAATACACTCTAATTTATGTGTACTAACATATTCATTGTATGATACCTCTTTCATGGGTTGTATGTTTCATAAGTTACCAAACTGGTAAGGGTTATTTCACAATCTCTTCATTATCTGAGGTTGTTTATACGTAATAATCTACTGGGATCTCGTTATCATCCACATCCATGTTTCTTCAAAATGTATTTCAAAACATTTTTAATATTTAAAAGAATATGGGTTAAAGTCATTTATACCCTTGTTTGACTTTTTATAAGAGGTTTATAAGGGAATCTTTCCGTCGTTTTCCAAACAAGGTGATTTTTAACCTTTTCGATAGAATTAAGATAAGAATGTTTTTTTTAACTTATATGGCAGTTGCGGTTATTTTCCGCCATTATAAAATCGTCAAAGCTTCCCTTAAAAGCTTATAAGATTATTTCCAAAGAAAATGTTTGATTTTATATGGATCTTAAATGATTTCAAAATAAAAGGAGATATTTCTTTAAAAAGAATTTTGATTTCATCTATGTCAACATCTTTTGATGGGTTTTAAGATTATTTGAAGTTGATTTATTATGATACAAAACTTATATATTGTTTTGAAGGTTTTTTGATATGTTTGACTGTGGATGTGCTATTTTTATACCATTCATAGTTTATGGTGAAAGTATTGACATTTCGTATGCTAGTTCCAATAAGAATGTTTATGTTATATTTCAATCTTTACTTCATATGAATGTGTTGGACAAGTATGTTCTAGGTTGGGGACTGGTTAAAGTAAGCCCTCCAGGTTGGGGACTGGTAAAAGTAAGCCCTCCAGGTTGGGGACTGGTAAAAGTAAGCCCTCCAGGTTAGGGACTGGTAAAAGTAAGCCCTCCGGGTTGGTGTCCGGTTATTAGAGGCACTCCGGGTTGGTGTCCGGTTATTAGAGGCACTCCGGGTTGGGTTCCGGTTACAGTTAGCCCCAAGGTCTTGGGACGAGGCCTTGAAAAGTAATTAAAGTTTAGCATTATGCATTCCAACATTATGAAAGTGGTTATTGATTTTGCATGTGATTATTCGATTAGTAGAATATCCATGTGAACAAGTAAATGGCATTATTTCATTTTACTTTTTCCATACTATGTTGAAGTTCAAGTTTAAAAGGCTTTTGTTTTAGTAATTCATTGCCTTAAATGTTTATGCTTATTTTTGAATGTTCCGCTATATTGTTATCCTTACTGGGCATTTGAGCTCACCCCTTTTCTATGTTTTATTTTTCCCAGGATGTGAAGATGTAAGTTATGAATGACCTGCAGGGATATTATGAGGGGATTATAGTGTGGACTGTGGAAACATTATGTTGTTGTAGTAGTTTTTCATTTTATGATATAATGTAAAACTTATGAATATATCTAGTGTTTCCAAGGCTACTAAACCAATCGGTCTTTCGAGATTTGATCTTTCTTGTGATCATGCCAATGTTATGTAATAATGCAACGACTCTGGGTAACTGGGGTCGGGGCGTTACAGTCTGAGCGGAAAGATCCAGAGGAGGATTCATGGAAGAAAATTAGTAACCTTCCATTCATCCTTCCATCAGGATATAGGGAAAGACACACTCCCCCATGAAATGGAGGTGTTCGTCACATAGTTCTCAACCAGGGTGGGGTGTGTATTGGAATCCCAACAAACTAAAATATATATATAGGTAAGTAATAACTCACCACTCTCCTACGGGTTTCACACAAATAGATAAAAATCCCAAACCAGAACTACATTTTTGTTACTCTAATATGAACAACTGTACAACAACCACTACCAAAGAATAACACATCCCCTTTTTTATATTTTCATTCATTTATATAATGGGATTCACATAAATAATTAAAACACTATCGAGAAACTAACAACTGTAAACACACCAAGAAACTAACAAAACCAAACTACTTTCCCACAACAAAACAATAAAAAACTAGAACTGCAGTCCTGCTACAAAACAGAAAAAAACATGACTTGTAGTCCCACTGCACAACCCTGTTCAACTTCCATCAAACAACTCTCTTAAAATTAAAACTATGTATTCCTTCTCTCACAACCCATCTATGTGGCCCCACTTCCCAAAAAAATCCCCAATGTAGTCCCACTACATAATGAGTCCATAAGCATACCGTAATCCCACTACTCGATGTCACTTCGTGGTCGCAAAACAACATAATGGAAGTTCATTTGCTTGCAATTTCTTCCATTAAAAAGTCAATAAATCTCTTAAACTGGGACACAAACATACCAAGGAAAATCCCACCATCTATATTTATATTGATTCCTAAATTAATCATTCTCACATACTAATACACCAACATACCACTTGTACCTCCACAAATACAAAACCCATTGTACCTAGACCCAAACACACATCACCTAACCACAACCATAAAACAAAACGTATTAAACTTTAACCAATAAGGGTTCTTTTATTTCCGATTTAATATAACTAGGGTGATCATAAAACATGTTTTATCCTTGGGAATCCTTTTTATTTAACCGAGTTTACGTGATAAATAAGATTACATGTTTCTATAATTTTTCAAATCAGAACAAGAAAGATAGGGTATAACTGGTGTGAAATAAAAGACCCCCAATAGTTGTGATTTTAAGAAGGCATAAAACCATAATAATCAATAAAAAGAATCAATGATAACAAGTAAAATAGGATATCTAGCTTCAATCCACACCCTACCCATTATTTTACTTATACGAGTTATCTTTTGATCATATTAAATCCTTGTTAAAATTAAAGTTTCAAAAATAGTATCCAGACATTTGTTATAATGAACCATTAATATACCCACCCCGCATGATGCACAATTAATGTGAAGCCAAAGAAAATCCCTACCTGGTTGATCAACGATCGAAGTTCCTTTTTGTGCCAAGAACTTGGGATGGTGTGATTTGAAAGAAATAATCCAAGGCTAAGAAGGAATGGCTCTATCATAGGTGCACAACTCATCTCGGGAGAAAGTCCTTAGGAGTACCAATATAAATGAAAAATAAAAGGGAGACCAGATCTCATCTTAATAATAGGACAGATCCTAAAATCTGGTAGACTATTTCGATGTGGTTAAAAGTCGGATTGTGTCTTGAACACATGGCTGGGTGGTTTTACATGTTGGAATTAATTGAGATTTAAAAATTCGCCAATAAATGGTGGATATAGACTAGCGGAAGACTGTAAGTTGATAGATTAACATTAAATGGATGAAAACACGTTAAAGGTGGAAAATAAGAAAAACTGGGAAAATATGGAAATGTGTAACTAAAGGGTGAGTCACCGATATGGCTCCACTGATGCTGAGCCACTTTCATTGAGCCACTGATGTTGATTAGTCGACATGTGAGATACCGACATGACCTACCGATGCCTCGACCTACTGATGTTGATCTACCGATTCCTCAACCTACTGACGCACTGACCTACCGATGATGCGCTACCGACACCTCAATCAACTGATGCCTCAACATACCAATGCCCTGAAATAACAACATTGATTCTCTCGACTCAACGATCATGATTACCATAACTCACGGACGCACTGACTTGTCGACGCACAGACATGATTACGCACTAACATGACGACGTACTAACATGCCGATGGAAAAGACGGAAATTCAAAAAACTCTTCACGTAAGCCACCGAAAACTCCCAAAACTCCTCAACACAGGATTTTTAAAACGTAAGGGCCTATGGAAGAACCAAGCTATTATAATATAGCATTTTAATCAATATTTTATTATAAAAATACCCTTCTATCTTCCCTTGCAAAACTACTCATCTAACAATGTATAATGATAATTCTCTAACCATATACTCTTTATTAATTATTTATAAAACATGGGTATCTATTGGATTGCACCCACTCTATTCATCATGGACTTCTACTGTCGTACTAGAGATTCCTTATTAATGAAAGAGTATGATTTTTTTTAAACTATACTCTTATTTTCTTATATTTCTCTCTTTTTCCCAATTACATTAAAAATAAAATGTTATAAGATTTAACTCATAATAATTTCAAAATTAGATTAATTTTTTTAATAGACTATAAAAATTATATTTTTAATGTATTTATATTTTATGCCTATTTTTCTTCATATTTGGAAAACATTCCCATTAATGGTTGGTTAACCGCAAAAATGTATATTTGCAATTTCATTCCATGTCCCCAATATTATGGCTAGTTTAAATAAATTATTTAATCTATATTAATTTATAAATATAATTTTTTAAGTGTTCTTAAATTTATTCTAATTATTTAGAAATTCCCTTGAGAAAAACCATCAAATTTAATAAAATGGGAAATTTTCAAGGAAAACGTGATATAAAAAAGATTCAACATCAATAAATGAAATTAATAAGTAAAATACATTGGTTATAATTGATAAATAGTTAAATAAATTAATATAATTCACATCTGTTTCAATGTTTGAATAAATCAATGCCTATTATTCAAGAAGTGTAAAAGTGATTAAATAAAGAAGTGATTAAGGAAAGGGGATTCTCGAACCCAGTTCTTTTCTTTTGGGTTGTCCATCTTTCATGAAATATTTTTTATATAAATTTTTATAATATTTAATAAATATCATTTCACCATTATTCTATTTTTTCCATATAAATATTTCCACCATGATTTATAATCCAAATATAGTAATTTTTTAAAAATAAATGTTTCCATCCTAAACACATCTTTTACTCATCCCGAGTTGTCTCTCTATCTCTCAAGAATGATGATGGTTATGATAGAAATGGTATTACCTTATTCATATGGGATCTCAAAATTTATTACTAATACCTTGATTTTTTTGAAAACCTTATAAAAATCATTCTTTTCCATTTCTTATTAAACGACATTGATTGTTGTAATTTTTAAGTGGCATCTGTGATTATGTAAATTTAATTATGTGACAGGTGCACCTAGAATTATATTTCTCATTCAATATATTTGGTAATGTGATTAATTTAATTTGATAACCTATAGTATATGTGAAAAAAAATAATATCTTTATTCACAACTATATGTATTGTTTGACCACTATGACAATATGTTTCATTTTTTATACATCACCACATTCCATGACTTTATCAAAATTATCCCTTGTGATTATGATGATGATCATATTATAATAATATGGTTATTATTATTCTCACTGATGTTATACTTATTCATTTACCTTTTTCCTCCTCTCGGTGGAACTTTAGATCACCCATTTCTATATATTATATCATCAGGTGACTTTATATACTAAGGGTAATATGAGAGATTTAGAAGGAAAAATAATAAGTATATAAATTAATGTTTATGTTTTATTATTTTAATGTTATGTCTGAACTGAATTTTCTCATTATTCTCGACAATTTGATTTTGGAATGTAAAACTATTATGTTTTTTATCTTTAAAATGATGTAATTATCATTTCAGAACATGTATGGTATCTATAGTTGGACTCATATGTATGTATTAGTTAATCTAGGATTTATGATTAAAAACCATTATTTAATAACCAAAGGATAAGACTAAATATAGGGAAACTTCCTAGATGCTTTGTTTTAGAAGTAGTATACAAAAAGGGTTCCCATAAGAAATGATTGTAGACTTAATAATTTTATATGAATAAATTATTTATTAATGAATTTTTTATGTACATTTTGGTCAAAACATTAATATTTTACATAAGGTTGGGAACTAGAATAAACCATCCCAACAAACCTTATAAAGGACAATGAAACGATTTCCTTAATAACATCCCCCATGCCAATGAAGGTGGTTTTTAGATCATCGGGAAGATGTTTACCCAATTTAATTGGCTAAGAATAAAAACTTTAACTATATGTAGTGTTCACCTTCACCAAATAAAGATAAAATATCTATTTATACCTTTATATGTAAACAGAAACCAAAATTTGGTGGATATTTCGATCCACATGTTATGGGAAAGTGGTTTAACTCAATGGAGAATATATTTTTTTCTCCACAATTCTGTGAAGTTGAAGGTAACTTTAGACATCATTATTGTAGATGGTGATGTTGATAAATGGTGGGCCTTGAAAATTAAAACCAACCTTAAGGATGGAATGGATGTGATAGAGTGGGAATACAGTAAAAAATATTTCTTAACAATTGTTTCCCTTGAAATATTCGAACAATTATGGTGATTCAATTAATAGAGATGAATCAAATGAAACGTGAATATGTCATGCCTGAATGGATCTAAGGCATTCTTCTTTTATTGATTTTTGATAACCCCATTTTCAAGGGATGAGTGGGAACCATTACAATGACCGTAGACTTATATATTACATGACCTGTATGTCTTAAATAAATTTACAATCTATAACTACATTGAATAGTTACTCCCCATCTTCTTCATCGTGATGTCATCTCTCCACCTTCACATGGCTTGTTCGTCTAGGCTTCTCATGCTTTCACATTTCGGTTCAGATGGAAATGACATACCCTCTCTTTCTGACAAATCTTATTTGCTTCTTCTCTAGTAAATGTTCCTGCTTTGAATCACCATCTGATATTTTCTCTTTGAAAAGTATGTATGGTCATTAAGGACAATCTTTGGTGGCCCTAAGGCCTTGTGGTGGCCTAAATTTCTTAAGGTGACCTAAAGGCCTTGAGGTGGCCGGAAATCCTTATTAGTCCGAATTCCTTAAAAACCCCAAGGCCTAAACTGATGGACCAAAAGTCCGAACAGAAGAATAGTTTCAACTGCAGTAGTACTGAACAATGTATGATACTATATCTACAAGAATACATGCTATAATGCCTACTAAACCATTTAAATCCTCAATCTATTGAATAATTTAGGAGTAAAAAAGAATAAGTTTGATGTGATCTCAAAATAAATATAGGGTTAGGAGAATATTCTCATGGTTATAGAGATAAGAATAGAAAAAATTAGTTCCATGCTAGTGGGCCAGAATGAAAAATTAGGAAAGATTATCCAACCATTGCTTTGTGAAAAATATGGGACGAATCAACATTGGAATTTCCAAAAATAAATGCTGAAATTTTTCATTTGTATGACTAAGGTCCACCAAACTAATGAATGTTAAATAGACTTGATGAATCTGGCCAACCTAATGGGGTAAATCAATCATCCTCTTATTTATCACTCATGGTTCAATGATTCAACTTTAGTGATAAAGGTCACTAGGCAAGATAGTGAACTAACCCATAGGTCCTTATGTGTAATCAATGTCAACAACAATGAAAATCAATGGAGAAAGTGAAATGTTATTTCGTCGCTACAACTAAGGTGGGGTTTAAAATGAAGGCATAAAAGGTATAATTACTATTCACTTAGTAATGGAAAAGCTATTATTTGATTCTGGTTCTATGTATTAATTTATATCCTACATGTTTTCTATAACTATTGACTCAAATCCTAATGACTAGAAGTATAGATATATATAAAAACACATAGTTATTTATCATTACAACCAATGTGTTAAAATTTTATCATGTTAAAGTATGTGGGAATATTATTCTACTGAATCTCAGAATACTTCCCTTGTTAGAATTTGATGTTATACTAGGCACATATTGGATCTCATTATATATTTCACATAACATATTTTAGGAAAATGAAATATGTTTTCATACTCCAAATCATTACATTCTCCACCAAAAATCAACGGAAGCTCATGAAATTTTTTTGGAAAATCCCTCGATTGTGTGGGTGATGATTCCCTATGAAGAAAACTACATTTCCCTAATAGTTGAGTCAAATTAATTTATCAAACTAGAGTAAATACCAATTGTGAGTGAATAAAATGATGTATTTCTCAAATATTTACATGGAATTCTCCTATATTATGAGGTATTGTTATCAATATAACTTATACCTAGAGCCACACCTATCTCTAAATTTCCCTATCAGATGTCCTAGATCGAACTGGCCATGTTAAAATGGTGTCTTAAATGAATTTGGAAAAAGGTTTCATATGACCTAGTTTATCAACTTGGGGTGAACCAGTTCTCCTTTTAAAGATAAAGGATATATCAATGCAGATATGAATTGACTACTGATACATTAACATGATCACCATAATGAAATGTATCCCCCACCAATAATTTATTAATTTTTGATCATCTATAAGGATATAAAGTAAATTAAAAAGGGGAATATTTTTTATATATCATAAACTAAAGGGAATGAATGATGATATTTTCAATACAGCTTTAGGTGGAATATATGGACACCATGAGTTCATAGTGATTCCCTTCGTACTTACTAATGCACCTAAAATCATCATGGAATTGAATAATATAGTCATTGGAAACTACCACGATAAATTTTTGGTATTATTTATCGATGATCTTCCCATTTACTTCCTGTTCAAGAAGGAACATATAAAAAATATAAGGATTGATATAGTGACATTAATTAAGGAAAAATGTATTCTATATTGAAAAAGTGTGATTTTGGAAGTAGAAAGTCACATTCTTGGTGCATGAGATAAACTGTGAGGGAATATTTATGGACCCTTAAAAGATAAAATCAATTGAGAAATGGCCTAGACCTACTAGTTCCATGTAAATCAATAGTTATTATGGGTTAGTTGTCTACTAGTTACATTTTGGGATAAATTTACCATGATTCAATAGCCTGATAACAATATTAACATTGAAACTTGAAAAATTATTCATTTCGGAATAATGTGAGGAAAGATTTAAGGATCTCAATAAGAGGGTAATCATTGTGATTGTAATCACACTATTAAAATAAGAGATTGTTTTTTCATATATAATATGATTCTTTGAAGAAAGAATTGGGTTTTGTACTCATGAAAAATGATAATGTGATAGCATATGCATTGTGATAGTTGATGATCCATGAGAAAAAATGCATGATACATGATCTAGAGTTTCAAGCTATAATATTTTTCTTAAATATTTGATGGAACTACCTCTATGGTGTGACGTGTTGCATATATAACAATCAGAATATTCAATAGTATATATTCATGTATAAGGATATTAACATGTCATAAAGAATATTATTAGTCCTAATCAATGTATATGATTTCCCTATTCACTACCTTCTAGGAATGGAGAACATGGTAGATGATGCTCTTAGAAGAAGATTACTTTATAATTTTCCTATGATGTAGATAGAGAAAGACATTATATTCATGGATATAAAAATTATGAATTTGGAAATCGCAAGAAAAATGAATACATCCTACCTTTCCCAAATGGTTTCCCAACCATTTCTATAATATATGATCAAATAAGAAAAAGGGGTCATCTAGTGATTAAAAGATGGAGAATGTTGTAAAGGAGAGGAAGCTACATGAGTTCCAAATAAATGAGTATGGTGTCATTAGATTTGGAACTAGACTCTATTTTCCTACATCACCTGAGATCAATAATGAGATTTTGGATAATCGACATATCTCGTCTTTCTCCATATATATTGAAGTAGCAAGATGTATTGTGAACATTGAGAGAAATGTTTTGGACAAAAAGAAGAAGGAAATCAGTGATCACACCTCAACCTTCTTGGAATTTTGGTAAGTTGGAGTGGAGATATAGAATCCTTAGGGTATGATTAAACCCTATCCAATACCCATGTAAAAATGATAGAATATCACCATGAAATTTTTCATTGGTCTCTAAAAGACATCCAATAGATTCAATTCTATATGATGTTTCATTGATTAAGTAACCAAGAATGTCCAATTTATCTCTATTCATGAAATATTTATCTATTAAACAAATTTCCATGATATTTTTAAAGGAATTGGTGAGGGTTAATGGGGTTATATTTTCAATATTCTCTAATCATGATCCATGGTTCACTAATAAATTATTGAGAAGTCTTTAAAATTATTTGAATACTGAATTGAATTTTAGCATGGCCTATCACCCCCAAAATGATAGCCAATATAACAGGACTATTTAGATACTTGATGACTCGTTGACAGCCTTCTCAATCAAATTCAAATTTGGATGCGATCAATATCCATCTTTATAAGATTTCATATAAGATAATAGCTTCCTATAATCTATCCAAATGAATCCATATAATGAGTTTAATATAATGTTATTTAGAAATCCAACTTGTAGGGATGAATTTGGACAATGAAAGATTCTTGGACCTGATCTTCTGCAATAGATAATAAAGGAGGTTAAATACATCCAACAAAATATAAAAGTTACAGACAGTCATAAAAATAGATATGATGATATCCATCAAAGGGGCTTAGAGCATAAAGATAGAGACAATTTTTTTCCATCAAATATCAGTGTGAAGAGATTCATGCAGTCTAGAATGAATGGGAATCTTAGCCCAAGGTACATTTGCCCCTTTAATATCTTTGGTCATATAGTAGTAGTATCATATCACCTTTCACTTCCACCAAATATGGATCAAGTTCTTGATTTTTCCACATATATCTTATGAGGGAGTACATAATTGAACCATCACATGTACTAAATCTGAAGGTGGTATAATAAAAGAATGACCTCTCTTATGAAGAGTAGTCGGTGAGGATCTCAGACCATAGAGAAAAACTTCTACACAATAAGACTACTTATCTTGTCAATGTTCATTGGTGGAACCTTTAGTATTAAGAGGATAAATGGTAAAAAGAGGAAACAATGAAATATAAGTACCCTCAACTATTATCACTTGATAATATGAGTTGAAATTTTATGGAAGAAATATCTAAAGGGTGGAAGAATGTAACAACCCATTGTTTATTACTAAAATTTTATCTTGAATAAATATGAGTATTATTATATCATATAATTTTATACATGAAAAAATATAGAAAAACCTAAAAAAATAATCTCATTAATAAATATCATTACATTAGTCAATAACATAACCAATGATAATGTCAAACATTACAAAAGAACAAAAAATTTAAAATTGAACAACTAAAATGTGAAAATATGGATTGCCCCAATCTCTTGTAATCATATCCCCTCACAACCAGTACTATAGAAATAAAAAACATTAGTAAAACAACCAATATATTAGAAAATGAATATAAACTTGGGAGAACAAATATGGAATATTTACTAAAAGGATAAAGTGGTATTTATAGAATATAATGTGACCATTGGAATAGTAATGTGACCATTAGGATTCATAGCCTGAGCATTGTGAATAGTAAAATGACCATTAGAATAGGAAATTGGCCTTAAAATAAAATTTTTTTAAATATAATATTTATCATGATATATTTAAAGAAATATAAATATTATAATGATGACAAAAATATCATGACTAAAAACATAAATAAAATATAAGAACATTTTTAATAAACTATATTTTAATGACTTTTGTAAAATTCATATTTTTTATAATTAAAATTAAAATTTCATATGTTGAAAATATATGTTGAAAAAATGAATAGAATTTTTGAAATCATGAAATCTAAATTTTATAAGAGTTGTTTTTTGGTATTTTTTTTCAATACTTCAATTTCTAGGTGAAAAGTTAAAATACAATTGTTCACATAACCGATGAATATTAAATTACATCATTCAGGATTTTGTAATTTCTGAAAAATATCTAGAACATTAGGTTCAAAAAAAAATTTATAAATTCTTCATTATAATACAATAAAAATAATTTTTAAAAGTAAAAAACATTTTCCATAACCTAATGTCTAATGTGATCCCATAAAATAACAATTTCTCATTTTTCAAATTAACTTTTCCATAAACTAGTTGAATTATAATTAAAAAGGCATTTAAAGACCAAAAAGCATTCTATTCAATTTCTATATGATTTATATGGTCAAAAAATCAATTTTTTATGTTTTACCATTAATATAATATTATATTCAATATTTTATTCCAAGAATACCATGCTCTTCATGTATAAAAAACCCAACTCCATCTCCTTGGAAAACTAGTCTTCACTCACATTAAAAAGATATTATTCTGACCAAATACTCTCTCATAATCTCATATAAACCATTGGTATATGTTGGAGTAACCCAACTACATTAATTAAGTAATTGTAGTGTCATAATTGAGAAGCCACACTATGGAACGAGGATTATTTTTTTCAAAATCTTCTCTCAATTTCTTCTTCTCTCTCATTTTCCAATTTCATTCGAAATAAAATCTTATAATATTTAATTAGGAAAAATATTAACATTATATTCATTATTTTAACCTAGTTTTTGAAAAATTATATATTTTCTTAAATTATATTTTTTTCCTTTTTTCTACATATTGGGACAACATTGCCATTAATAGTATGCTAACCTCCAATGAGAATGTATCCAACAAATTTCACTATCAAAAACCTTATGAATGTTTAAAATAAATTATTTATTATATATAAATCTATAAATATTTTTATTTGGTGATTTTAAAATTTAATCAACTTATTTATAAATTTAATTGAACAAAATAGTGAAATCAATGAAAAATGGGAATTTTTATGGAAAGAGTGATTTCAAAATGATTCAAATTCAGCAACACAAATAAATAAATATAATAAAATGATTAAAATTGATAAATAGTAAAAAAACATAATTCCATTGTATTTTAATTTTCAGTAATTCTATATTTATTATATAGGAGGAATAAAAGTGTTGAAATAATGAAGGAATTTTACTAAGGGGACTACCAAATACAACTCTTTATCATTGGATTATCAATTTTCACAAAATATTCAGTATGTAAATTACTCTAATATTACATAAATATTATTTAAAAATTATTTAATTTTCTTTTCTGGGATACACATGTTCCATCCTTGATTTATAATACACATACAAAGATTTTAAAAAAATACTTCTCATTAAATATTACATATTTTACACCTATTGAGTTGTTTCTCCTTCAATCAAGAATGAAGATGGTTATGAAATATTTGTTTTTTGATTATTCAATAGGGAAACCTAATATTATTTCTGAAAACCAGATTTATGAAAACTTAATCAAACAAATTCCTTTCCATGGGTTATTTCATGATTGAATTTTTTTATATGATCTATGTGGCATGCTTAATTATGTAAATATTTTAATGTAATGGGTGTGCCCATATTTATATATACCACTAATGAATTGGGTAATTTTATGTAAATTATGAGATAATATGTATTATTTGATATCATTATTCTAGATTTTCTCACAACTATGTGTGTTATTTGACCACTATGACATGATATTTCATTTTTTTCATCACCACATTCCTTGTTGTGAAAATAAATCCATCATGATTATGATGATAATCTTATGCTGATGATATGGTGATTATTATTATTCTCACCCATATTATATTGATTCATTTAATGTATTTCTCCTATTAATGGGATATTAGAAAACCATTTTCTTTGATGTATATCCTTATGATACAACATGTAAAAGGGGAAACCTGAGAGATTTAAAAGGATAAATAAGAAGAGCATAAAAATATTCTTATGTTTCACTAAATCCAAATGATTAATGCTATTAATTTTCCCAAGATACTAGACCATTCTATCCTCAAGTGTATAACTATTATTTATTTCGTTAAAATGGTGTTATAATCATGTAACAAAATGTAATGTCTCTATACTCTCTTCATTGAATAATGGTGGAAGAGAACTCATCGCACTATCATTGCACTGTGGGATCCAATTGAAGAGTACTTCTACTATTGATAGTCACATGAACCATCGTCTCTAAAAGGCATTGTAGAATCATAGGTTGTTTTCACAGTCCATCACGTTTTCTTGCATTATTAATTATTAAACATAGAAGAATTATTATCTATAAAGTAATAAATCTTGATGATATATCATTGTATTTAGAGATAATTATGGGATAGCATTGTAGATCTCTTGAAATATCTCATGCTCTTGAGAGTGTCTTAATCTATCTAATGTACACAACAATTGTGTTTGGGTTTATGGTTGAAAAATCCTAAACAATCCCTTTTTCAATTTTTTATTCCTTAGTTGACCCAATTTATAGTATAAATAATATAAGTATTTTCATTAAATTATTAACTTTTGAATCTTATAAATAATATAAATAAATATCATTTATAACATTTCCAATCAAACCATTAAACTCTATTTTCTTTCCCTCATCCACATTTATCGATTCATGAATAGGATTTTTTATTTAATAAAAACAATTCACTACATTATTCATTAATATAATACATATTATATTCACCAAACATGAAAAAAATATTTTAATTTTGTAACATAATTATTTTGTTGAATAACTTCATTTTTGAATTTCGTGATCTACCAAAAAAATATCATTTATTACAACTTATTAATTTCAAAACTATAATTTCACTGGGAGAGTAGAGACACATAGTGTGTAAACCTATAACCATATATCTCAGTGGAAATAGGGATAACTACATAAATTACAAGGTTAGTATCTATAACATCTAGGGTTTTTGAATGATTCATTCTCTTGGGTAAATTTTAAATTTAATTTTGGTGGATGCAACATATTCTATTTTGAGAATAAAGACCTCATAATGATATATTGAAAGCGTTTTTATATCATTTTTAGATGGTTTTTAAGTTCGGTGAGTTCTTGGAGCGTTTAAATAGGTTTTA
This sequence comes from Viscum album, assembly GCA_963277665.1. Taxonomy (NCBI): domain Eukaryota; kingdom Viridiplantae; phylum Streptophyta; class Magnoliopsida; order Santalales; family Viscaceae; genus Viscum; species Viscum album. The sequence goes on along the minus strand of OY728133.1, from coordinate 1,817,765,053 downwards.
AAGTCATCAGTATCAAAAAAATAGTTTTTTGAAAGACATACCGAGGTGTAGGGTTGGCACTTGTTTTGTCTAATCGTACGGCCTAACCCATGCATTCTATTTTTTATGGTCCAGGGTTTGATGAAATAGTGAAGCCACATCTCTGAAAGTATAATCAAAACAATTGGTATGCAGAGTCACCCATATGGTTGGTTCATGGTTTTTCAAATTGTATATCTAGATTTCTTGTTGTATTTATCCTTTCTTCATTGAGCAGGGCACGGTTTGAAAACGGTTTTCCAAACCATGTGGTAACCAGCCAACATTTTAAATGTGCCAAAATGACCTTTTTCCATTACTTTTTAAAGGTATTCCTCTTATTTTCATGATCCCATTCATATTTCACCTTCATAGGACCTTAGATCTCTCCCTCTCCCTCTTTGATGTTCCTCCGGGACTCCCTTATCCAATCACTTATTCAGGTGTCATCAGTGGCTCTGGATTCCCCTCAGTCATTTTTCTAAAACTCCATTTTCATTACAGACCATATGAATTATAAGCCTATATTCAATGAGATAATTACAATGAGTATAAGGTATTTGGTTCCAATATTTTGCCTTAAATATAATGTTTTTTATGATAAATTATTAAATTTGGACATGTTGGTTTTCTGGTGAAAACCGTAATTAATTAATGTGTGTTCTTAAGTTATAACAAATGGTGTGAGATGCTGATGGGAATGATTTTTCTTCATTAAAATTGTATTAATATGCGTATGGGACATTTTACCAATTGGTAAAGTTATGCCAGTTTTCTAATTAAATTAATTAAATTTTATGTACATAAGTTGAATCCATGGGAACATGTCTGGGATGGCCCAAGTTAAATGGTGTAATCTTGATCACTAGGACTAAGGCGACATGGTTCGTCTAGATGATGGTGTAGCCCAAGATACATTTGGATATTTTGATAACCTATTTTAAGTGTCATGTTCCATTATGATTCAAGTTATGTGATCGTTATGAGGAGTGAATATCCAACAGAACATGGGATGGTGTTGACCATCAATACTTGGGTGATGTGGTTTGTAGGTGGCAATGTGGTCTCTATAGAGTGTGTATTAGGAAATTTTTGCGATTTTTTTCACTATTTCTTTTCAATGTTTCCATTGGTGTTTTGTACACAAATATAGGACCTATTTTAGGTGTGGTTGACCACTCATTGTGGATGGAGGAATCCGTAGATACAACAGCGTAGGGGGTGGTGTTGAACAACAGTTTTATAGAATGTGTGCACCGTAGAAATCCATTAAATATGGATTTTGAGAGTATTATTTGGGGGTTTATGCTTGGTGTTTTGTTATGTATGGTGGGATACGATTATTAGAGTAAGGATATCATTGTTCCATAGGAAGTTAGGTTTTTGATATGGTGATGAATTTTGAATAGAAGTTTATGTGATCGTGAATGTATTGATGGGCATACTAATGAGATATAGTTTACTCAATATTTTCACATGAGGTGTTGGATGGAATGAGATACTTGATGAAATGTACAAGGGTGAGATATTGAGGTACTTTCGGTATGAACAACTATTTTATTTCATTCACTATGGCATTGGATGATGCATGTAAAGGATCACTTTTGAAATTTCAGAATAAAAGGGCCAAATTGACTATTATTGTTAATTTTAAATTTCTACTAGTTATTTACATATTCATGAACTATAAAATTATGGATGTGAGACAATCCCACATTGGTGGGGACATAATAAGTTCACTCTCACACCATACATGGGTCCCTCGGGATGAATGTTGACTTTATGACTTTGAGATGAGGAAAGGGATCAGGCTCTAGAGTTGGACTATAGTGATTAGGGATATATAAATTTTCTATAGGAGAGATGGAAGTGGACTAGATACTTCCTTTAAATCAAGATAAAACTTATTTCTGTTTTCTATATATGTAATTATGTTCTCTTCCATGGGTGACCTTTCTCAACTATTTTTTATTTTTTATATTGACATTTGTAATCTTATAGAAATGGTAAAATTATTTTGTATTCTTATTATCATTACTTTTTATTTCTTCTGCTGAGTTTATATTTATGTTTTTCTTGTTTCACTTGCTTTTCCTTAGAGTTTTGTAATTATGCCTCAATAGTGTATTATTAAACATGAACCATTATTATTATCATCACTAATGGGAATTTTATCCCTAGTATTACCTAATTGGTTCTTCACTACTGGTTAAAAACATTTGAAACATGTGGAGGCATGCCTAATTCCTAGTGTCCAGTTGTCCCATAGTAAATATAAAGTGGAAAACAAGTTCGAGAACTATAAATGTTATCATAGAAATTTCTTTTTGTTTTTAGACATTCTATTTTCCCTATTTTAAAATGGATACTAGGATGTAGTTGGAACTGGGTAAGGAGAATGTTTTTGGGTTCCATCATCCCCACACATGGGGTGTAGACCATGGTTTGAGGGGTGTAAGAATGATGTTATGATTTTCTATTTTACTATTGATATATTTCCACATCGATTGGTACACTTGGGTGTAATGTTATTATATTATTATATTTTCACCCTTAGTCCAATATTGAAGTAAGAAGTATTTATTCATAATGGTAGGAACATAGGATCATTTGATATGTGTGTATTATTATGATTTACATTGGGAACCTAGAATGAATTATAAGGGTTGGGCTTTTTAAAGTGTAAACAAAAAATATAAATAGTCATTATCATCTTCTTATTTTTTGTGGTATTCTACTGAGATAGACTAGGTAAGTGGTTACTGATATGATCAGTATCTGATGCTTTTCGTTTATGGTATGTATGGTCCTGACTCTATTAAGGGTAAACCAGAATATTTAAAGGGGTGAGTTATTTAAAATGATAGAAAAAATTTAAATAGTGTTTCCCTATAAAGAATTTTTGAATCATTCTACTTAGCCACCCCAGATTGATGATATCTTCATATACACTGTTTTTGATGACTAACTTGATTATAGTTAAGCAGAGGGATGTGAGGCTTGGATGTCTTGTGACTTGGGTGATACAGGGGAGTGTAAGGGTAGTGAGATATGTTTTATGTAACTGTTTTTCCTATATAAAATATATATGTTTATAGTTATTTAGACCATAGTGTTTGGTATTCTTCATGATTCTGCTTGGATGGATTATGGTGTAGTGGTAGGTGGGATGAGATGTGGTGTCTCTTGAGAATTCACAAGATGAGGCCCCAAAGGGATAGAATGAGGCTAATGAGGGTGGATATGATCATGATCCAGAAAATTGGATCTCGTATAGGTTGGGTATCTATAAGAAGATTTATGATCATTTGACATGACTAGATGATAAGCTCAGTGAAGGCTTGATATGAGTCATATAGGTTTTTTTATAGGAACACATTGTGTTGGGCCATTATTGGCTTATTTGACTAGGGAGTTCTAGTCTCACCACCCACCATAATTTTTGGGTGATGGTGTACCATGGTATCTAAGAACTGGATCAAGTCTATGAAGGTGATATTTTAACATCTTAAGAGACCACTAGGTCATAGGGTGATTTTGGATACATATATGCTCAGAGAACCAAAAAAGAACTAGAGGATGTATAGTATAAGGCTTAAAGGCATGAGGTACCGATCTAGAAGGATTTATATTCCATGTTCTTTAATCATTTCATACCTGAATATTTTGAGGGTTGATATATCCCATTAATTCATGAACCTATAGTAGTGAAATATTTTGATTATGGATTATGTGGTGAATTTCATGGCTTGTCTCATCTTTTACCCTCTATGGTGAGTAATGAAATCTCCAGTGTGAGGTGTTTTGAGGAAATTTTGAGGATATCCATCAGGGAGTATGTAAAAATCAATAAAGTGACATCATTATCATATGTAGTGAATCAAGATATTCTAGTTGATTTAAACTAGATGGAACAGTCATATTAAATCCAGGGGATAGTGTTAGGTGATCATAGTGGTGATACTATATGTATATGGAAGAGTGACTATGAAGATTATCCAAAGGGATATTAGGGAAGAGTATCTAGTATGATAGCAAGGAGTTATTCATTGATGGTGTTCTTTTATTCTGGGAAGCTGGGGATTGTTAGATTCTGTGTGAGTGGGATCCAAAGGAGTATCTATCATGTGTTGAGATGAGGAATCTATAGGGGTTCTGTAAGAATCCTTATCATATAGCTAGGAGTAAGTATCCTTATCTGACTTAGGTTTTTATATAGGACTAGGAGTTTTACCTGGAGTCGGTAGGTTAGATTCTAATTCATGCATAGGATGCAGTAGAGAGAGAGAGAGACCTAACAATGGGTTCAGTGAATAGTAGTTGGTGCAGCTCCATAGGGGTTATGCATTTTCTTCAGGTGTATGCCTTTCATCAGGAAGGATTAGATCTTGTTTGGGAGTTGACGATAGATATAGGTATGCAGTTAATGTGGGAGTGTCCTTTTTGTTTCTATAACGGATGGTTTTGGTGCATGAGGTTCACATGTGATGACTGAATTTACCAGGCACTAAATAAAATGTGGGTATTATATATGATGTGTGATATGTATAATATGTGTAGACATCAAAACATATTATGGGCATCTGTTATTCAATGTGGTTTATATAAGTTACGTTGTCATTAGGGATATAATGGTCATGGATGTATATGTATGATGTGATAAAACAATTGATAAACATTTTGGATGCATGATCTTTGACAATAAGATGAAATGTGGGTTTTGAAGGGTATCGTGTATGACATGGGTAGTAATGAGAATTGGTGAGATATGGGTTTTGATGGGTGTCTTGTATTCCATAGGTACTAGGGAGAATCTAATGAAATACATGAATCAATGGGAATTAGGTATGACATGGGTTTTATTGAGCACTCAATGAGGTACAGGAGTAACCATATGTCATGGGATGACTTGTATGTGCAGGGATGGTCAGAAAAACCATTAGAATGTTAAATAATAGTTTGTGTTAGGGAGAGATCTAGAAAATAATTCCTAATGTGGGGATCTCCACTATGGGAATTAATAAAGACTAATAACATGGGTAGACCAGGTTAATGTAACTGAGATGTGTATGTTTGGTATTTTCTCTAGATAAATCCTCAAAATCGAGGAAGAACTATCATAAGGTGGTTAGGTTGAACTATCTAAGGATTTTAAATGGGTTTTTTACTGGGTAAAATTAAATTTTATGTTTTTTGGATAGACCAAATTTATTTGTGGGCTTTAGGACCTAATTATTATAGTTTGAATGTATTTTTATGTATTTTTTATAGTTTTTTATGGATTGATATGTTCCTTGAGTGTTTTAATGGGGTTTAGAAGCATCGATCTCCATAAAACTTTTTTCAAGTAAGGGCGTTGGAGTCACAAGGTGGACACATGGTTTTTCAAACCTTGTGGCCTAAACCATGCCACTTGTTTTGTTATGGGGCATGGTTTTCTAAAACCATGTGGCCCCATACAGGAAAGAGCATGTTAGAGTGTAGGTGTGTAGATTCATCGGTATGGTTGTAACAAGATTTTCCAAACCATGTTCCCACACAATTCAAGGTGTGTGTCTTTTGGATAGTGAGTGACTCATGGTTAGTGCACATTTTTTCAAATGGTTTTGAAACCATGATACATTTTAAAAGGTAAAATGGCTTTTTTACTAACTAATTATTTTATAGGATTACCCATATTTTATTCCTCCCACATGGAGTGCCCCTACAGCATGTTATGAAGATATCCTTTTCCTTCTTATATGTTCTATTAAAACTTCCTCATCTGAGTTCTTATTCAGGTGTCATTGGTGGTTATGTATTTATTTTGATAAGTTTTCTAAAACTCCATTTTCTTCTGATACGGCTGAAAGTAAGGGTAGATATTTGAAGAGTTAACTCCTATGAGACTATGGTAGTTGGTTCCTAGATTTCTACTTAAATATATTGTTTTTATGGGGTGTGTTATTAAATATGAACATATGGGTTTCTGGATAAAACACTTAATTAATTATTTATTTATTTTAATTTGTAACAAATTTTGTGAGATGTTAATGGGAATTGTATTTCTTATTTAAAAATTTATTATTCCACATATGTGTATTTTGATTAATTTTAATGGTTATGAAAGTTGTATAATTTAATAAATTAAATGTGATATGAATAAATTGGTTCTATGGGAATTTGTTATGAATATATTGGGTTACAAGGGGTGATGTTGCTCATGAGGACTAATGAGACATGGTCCATCTAGCTAAGGGCATAGCCTGAGATACATGGGGTTATGTTGATCACCAAGTTGAGGTGACACGTTTCATTGGTATTGACGCAATGTGATCATCAGACTGATGGCATCAACCATGGGATTAAAGATGGTGTTGACTATCAGTACATGGGTAATGTGGTTTACATGTGGAAATAATTTTTACAGCGATTGTGGATTAGGATGTTCTGGTTCTTGATGCTCACTATTTTAGGCCGAAATTTCCATTCGATTCATGTGCACTTCGATAGGACTCGATTGAGTTAGTGATGACCATGCATTGTGAGTGGAGGCCTCTATAGATACAACCAAATAAGGGATTATGTTGATCATTGGTATTGTAGGAGGGGAAAACCATAGAAAGAAATGGGAGATGGTGTTTGAGACCACCGATTGGGGATGATGATCACTATTATGTTGAGGCCAATGGTCTTGGATTACCAAAGGATGGGTATCATTATTCCTTGGGATGTATGGAAAATAAGTTAATGGATATTTATTTTACATTGGAGGATGGATATAACTATGCCTCAAGAATTCAGGATATTGATATGATGGTGACATTTGAATGAAGATATAAGGGACTTGGGATGCATTTATGGGCGTGATGATGGGATGTCGATTACTCTAAAGGTGAAACATGAGGTTTCATATGTAATGAGGTTCTAGGTGACATGTATGAGGCTAAGATGACTAGGTAGTTCCGATATGACTGACCATGTAAATTTTATTCCACTAAAACATTATATGAAGTAATTAAATGCACAAGGGTGGATTTAGAGAATAAGTGGAGAATGAGTATTATAAATATGGGTGAGTTTCTACTATTTATTTATGAATTTTTTCCATATATTATTATGGTTGTAAGATAGAGACACATTGGCGGTGAACTACTAAGTTCACACTCACACCCAACATGGGCCCCTTGTGAAGCATGTATACTTTATCCTTGAGATCAGGTAATGGATCAGGCTCGGCAGCTATACCGTAGTGATCAGGGTTGTACTACATTTTCATGGGCTTGAGGGAAGTGGACCAGGTGGTTCTTCTATGTCGTGCTGGATGATCTTCTTTTTTTTATAAATGTATTTATGTGGTCATCCACATAATACCTTTCTCATCTATTTTTTGTGGACTTCCTTAACATATATACTCATTTAAAAATTGTATAACACTTTTTCTATATTTAATTCATTGGTTATTTTTCATCTGCTATTTTGATATTTATATTTCCTCTATGTCATTTTTTTCTTCTACTATGTTTTTGGTTTATTCTTACATAGTTTTTTATTATATGGACCATTTTTATTATCATCACTAGAGTGTGTAGTCTCCATACTATCACCCAATCAGACCCTCACTGCTAGGAATTTCCCTTTATTGTAAAGGGAAGCATGCCTAAGGCCTAGTGTCCCCACAAACCATGTCACTGATAAAGATGGAAACTAGTTTGTGGTGTTATAGTGTTTAGAAACTTGTTGATTTATACATAGAGAAAGAAGTTAATGTCATAATTATTTCCAAATTAATGTGATTGTTTACCATGTAATATAATTCTTCTATAAAATATCTCAAATCAAGAAATTTTCATGTTGGTGGAATCATCCTATACAGTCAATTTTTCTTCATTTGACTTTTCATAAATGAACTAACCAATCAAACACATTGTCTATGGATTTATTTGGGAAGTCAAATTCCCATAACAGATCCTAAGATTTTATATTTCATCTAAAAGAAAAAAGGATAAATCCTTTCTTGAATTGTCCATTAATGTTATATCATTTGTGATGTATCCAACTTTACCTAATTCTCTATGAATATATTTCATTGTGGTTTTATTCAATACATAAAAGTGAATGACTCATCATATCGATTAATTATAATAAAAAACTATAATAATCTACACACACATCTGCATATCAAAACATCTAATAACACATGGAAATGTGGATTTCTTATTGATTATCCTATTTTCATATCCTAAAATCTTAGAAATTACCAAGCGAGAACACCATGAGAAGGTGTCTCATGGTGTTATGAGACTCCTAAACCCAATATATTGTATTGTATGTTTCACATTAGACTATGTCATCCATCCATGGAATAAGGTTCAAAAATTATGTTTTTACACCTCTAGGTTATCATCATAGAAGGGAGCTACTATGTCCTTTTAGCGTTACATATATTCTATGTACATTTTTAAGTTAAATATCATGAAAAAGAATTATAAATGTGGGATAAGTAAATATATTTGATAAGATAAAAATATAATAAATCACAAAAACTCATTGTTCTATAGAACATTCTCCAATAGGCTCCCACTTGTACTAGAGGAAATTGACAAGATCCTATAGTCCACTATAACTCACATGATACTCATGTTTCTGCTTAGATAAATTTTTTTTCTTGGGATCATACATTTTTTCCTCTTTGGATACTTTTCTCACCATAACTTCACCATCTTGATAAAAAAACCTCACAAGATGAATCTTTGGAAGTATGTGCTTTGTACAATGGTGTGAAATTAGATCTTTCTAAAGAGCCCCCACTAATGGTTTATCATAGTAAACTATAATAAAATCTTCACCATTAGGGACACATAAATTTTATGGAAAGTATTTTGAATCCAAAATAATTCCGTTGGTGCATCAGAAGCCACAATAAAAGTAGAATCTACTGTATAATTGCGAAAAAATTATCTATATTGAAGTATTTGAGATCATAGATCCTTTATTGTGACAAAATAGATATATATACTATGACTTCAGATCATTCAGATCTATATGAGAACTAGAATATGTATAACCCCTAATGACTCATTATTCATCTCCTCCATACACTAGAGACATATCCAAATAATACCTTAAAAATATAAGGATATCATTAACAGTAGTCCAATTTTATTCTCCTTGATCTATTTGATATGTTCTTACTGTGATTAAAGAATATGAAATATCAATCCCTGTCCACATCATGGGATACATGATATATCATATCATAGAAGTGTATTAGATGTTATTCATTCTTTCTCCTTCCTATTGTGTATATGGAAAAATTTTATTATAATGGTGTATATCATGTGAAACTATAGCTAATACTCACCTGTTTTGTTACTTACGGAACATCTTAAGTGTTTTTTCAATATATATACCTTCACTTATTTAGGAAAGCCTCTTATATTTAACATTCATGATCTCAATCAATAAAATATAAGATGTTTCACATTTTTCCATCCTGGATAAGCACTTCCTAAATTATTCTTTAAAATAATATAAGTCATATATATAGTTTCCAATTCATAATATCTCATCAGCATATACTACATTGAACAAAACTATACTAGCACTAAATTTCTAGTAAACACATGGCCCACATTCGTTGATAATGAAAAAAAATTGGATTCGTCAAATTGAATCTTCCATGACCTGGATGCTTAATTGAATCCATAAATTGATATCTTCACCTTTAATTCCTTTCTAAAATTTCTTAGTGTCAAAACCCCATCAGGATGTGTCATATACACATCTTTTTGAAGGTCCCCATTATGGAAGATTTTTATTACATCAATTTTTTAAATCTCATAGTTATGGTAAGCTATAATGGAAAGATTTTTTTTGATTGATTTAAACATGGAAACTATTGAAAAGTTTTTTTTTAATCAATGAACTAATATTTTTTAAACCTTTAGTCCACTAGCAATTCATTATGAGTATTTATTTTACCTTTCTTGTCAAGTTTTCTCTTGAAAATCCATTTAATCCTAATGGGTTTCACATCATCTTGTGTAATAATCAAAACAAAAAAATTATTTTGATACATGGAATCCATTCTATAATTCATGTATTTGTTCTATCTTGTAGATTTTGAGATCTTAATTGCCTCTTTATAGGAGTGATGATCATTGTTGTCATGAAATAATGAGTCACCTACATCAATTACTAGAAAACCTTATGTGTATGGCTCTCTTACCTATACAGTAATCATTAATAGAATATGTGTTATAATATCACCTTCTTCAATGGAGACCTATACAAGCAATTCCCATACCAAATATTATGTAATATGGACATCCACTTCCTTGAAATAAATCTTTATCCTACTGTCCTTGTTGAGGATATGCTTCCTCCCATGAAAGTTAGAATGTATTTAAATGGTTATATTCTTATATGAAGGGTTTTATATATAGTTTCCTCATATCTCCATTGGATACTCAATAAATATACACTTTATTCCACTTGGTTCTTGTTTTATTCTTGAGATAACATTTATAGACACCTCATAATCCCATGCATGAACATAAGACAAAGTGTGCTTCATTATACTCTATAACTCGAAAGGAATACCATTTACCACATTTTTTTTCAATAAGGTTAGTATGAATAATTAACTCAATAATTAATATCCCCACATTGATAATGGATGGCTTGCATGACTAATAATCAACCATGCCATGCCCACATGGTATGGTTTCCCATTTCGTCAACACCATTCTTCTGTGACTTATAAGAAGGAGTGTGTTGGTATAATATCCAATACTCCCACAGAAATTCGATAAATTCTTGGTAAAATTAATCACCAAATCGATCCAATTGACATTTCTATATCATATACCTATGATGATTCTCAAACTTATTCATAAAGTATTTGAAAATTATCACATGATTCGGATTTATACAACATTAATTAGATATTAGCCTACCTATCATAGTCTTTAGTAAAGTAAATGATGTATGAGTACCCACCTCTAACGTCTACTGGAAAAGGTTCACACATATCAGTGTGTACCAATTCTAGAAGCATTGTGGACCATTCATCATAACTAGTGAACAGTGATTTGATCATATTTCCTTATAAACATTCATAAAATGCTTCAAGTCTCTTTCGATTGAAAGACTCTAAATAAATAATATTAATATAGATTCATTAAATTATTATCATTTACATGACCAAAACAGTGATTCCTCAACTAGGTTTCATATGATTTTTGAATATTTGTAAAATTATAAATTTCTAGTATTTTGTTTTCAAAATACAATACATAATGACTATTAATAAAATGTTTCATACCTTAACATATGTTTGATTTATAAATGTATTCTCCAATATTTCCCTAGATGAATGTAAATCCAAAAATATATATGAAAGAAAAGGAAAAAAGTTTCTTTATAACTATATGAATTTAATGACACATCACTAAAACCAAATTCAATCCATTCAGAAATGTGAGATGGTAGTCTATGATGGATAGGGTAACATTTTTCACAATATTCTCATCCAAAAAATCTACCTCATTTTTATTAATCTTCCATATTATTTTTTCACCTATATTTGGATAAAAATATGATCACCGAATGCAATATCTAATACCCATCGTCTAGATATGAAAACAATGCACTCAACAAAAATCACGTCGAAAGCTTCCCCTTACTTATTTGGATGCGTGTAATTCCAATTATAGTGGTCATTATATCCACATGAAAAACACACCACATCATGTTCCTTTCCTTCCCTCTAGAACTTCTTTGTATAGATGGATGGTGATCCATACCCTTAGAGATGTAATGAGTCTTCACCCACTTTTCTATATTCTTATTCTTATTATTTTCCAAAATGGTAGTGGGTTTGTAATTACCCATGTTTTTATCAATTTTGAGTATATTATTAACAAGATCTTATAGTGTATTATCACAATTTACCTTATTATAATTCACAACATAATTAGATAGGTTTTCTGGTAGTAAAGAAAAAATGATATCTTTGTGAATCTCATTAGGGATCTTCAACCACAAACTCTAAATGTGCTGAGTGTATCCAATCATGATGACTAAATATTCACTAGATGGAACTGAATTTGCAAGAATGCATGTGAACAGTGTATTGGATATCAAATATATCTATGTTATACCTTTCTCTTGATAGATATCTCGATGTTGAGAAACTTTTTTATATGAACCCATATACTGATTTTTCATTAAAACATCATTGAACATGGATGAAAATTTAAAACACTAGACAACCATTACATCATCCACAAGCTTTAGACAGAGAGATACCTCTTCCTCACTGACCACTTTGGAAAGGGTCTCAGGATATGGTGTTTCCATCATGTAAAATTTTTTCTCATGTTGTAGTGTAATGTGAAAGCACTAATACAATTCTTGGATATTCCCACTGATGGTAATTTTAACCTTCTCTAGTATGGATTGATGTGATATTATCAATGTTGTTTTATTTTCCAATACTACAAATTAGGAGAAGATAATTAGTTCTTATTTTGATTAAAAAATAAATTAACAAAACTAATTAAATTCGTATTAATCACCGACATTTTTTTCAAAACTAGATAGGTCTCACCCTCAATTTCATTATTTCTATTCATTTAGATTTTCTTTTTGAAAGGATCCATATTCTCATCTCATAACACAAAAATGTGTTGGGCAGGCACATAGAAGGGTTTTAGGTAGGTATAACATTCCAACTACATTAAATCATCGTTCATTAATAATTTGAGAGGACTCCACAAAACTAAATCATGCTTTATGATTTCCTCAACCATTTCCTTTTTTTCACACAAGGTCCTTATTGGGGAGTCTACCCATAATGTAAACAAAATTATGTCAACACAAAACATCATGCTAAAATTTCCATGATAATTAAAATCACACCAACCTAGATTAGTAAAGAAATTTGAACTGTTAGGTTAATTTTAACATAGGGAGTGGAAGGATAAGATGACGAAATATTTTAATTGATGTATTTTTATAAATATTTGTAATTCCCATTATATCATTTTATGGGACTTGTTAATACTAACTATATTTTCCATATTTTATTAACAAAGTTTAATAAAACATTTATGCATAATATTATTATATTTTATTACATATTTAATTATTTTTAAATAGTTTTTTATTTAATCACAAATAATTTACAAACATAAATAAATTAACCATAATGTTGATACAACTAAAATATATTTTGTGTGATCATAAAAAACTCTAAGGGTTAGTTTATTTAGGGGATGATAAGGTAACCCTCAACCTGAGGGAAAAATAACTTTGGCTATATCTTTTTTGGTGCCACATTATTCATTTTTTTCTCGAATTAGTATCATTTATTGGTTTCACCTCATCTAAATTACTCGTACCACTTCCACTAACTTGGGGGCTTCGGGCATAGATAATATTTTACTCTCAAAAATGTTTCGATATACAATAGATGGGATAAATAGGGTTTATAAAATTGAGGGCATGTAGTCCCATAAATAATAAAGAGGATGGTATGACTCATAGACCATTAATAAGTTAACCATAATAAATGAAAAAAAGCAATCACACAGAAGGATACTCCAATATCATGAACATACATGTGTCAAGAAATGATCATTCATTTTAAATATTGTTATCAACTATTTTGATTCATTTATAAATTAAGATAACACACCATGAAATAATCCATTTAGTTCAATTTATCTTAATTTCACCCATCCATACTTAACTCACCATCACCTATAATAGTATCCAAAATTAATTTCATTTAAAAGTAATGTGGTACACAAACATAATTGGAGGATAGTTAATGGGTTAATAAAAATTCAAAAATGGAAATTAATTTAATATTTATTTTTTAATCCTATGAAAATGTTTGTATAGTCAAATGAAAATAACATGGAACACATAATCCATATATTAATTTATTTATTTAATTCTTCTTTTAATGAAAATTTGAGAAAATATTTGTAGAATAATACATAGTGTTTACAAAATTACATTTCGTATACTTTTCTTCTTCCCATGTATATAGTAAATTTGTCTTTCTATGATTCCATTCTAGGATTTGATCGAGGTACATGGATTATACTGTGAACGTAACATAATATTTTCACACAATTTATATCCTCATTTTATATATCTAATACATGGCTCACTAGTACACCTAGTGTCCTCATCCATGGGAATATATGGACTACAAGGCATGTACAGTACATACATGGTCTAATGTTATATAAGATGTGTTCATGTTTTTTATAGATCCACTCATCGATCCACATTTCTAAATATTAGATTAGATTAAATCATATCTATATGAATTTTTTGTGTGATATGGAGGTGAAAAAATTACATGGAATATATATTGGAAGAAAAAGTCATGTACCATGGTTTTTTCCTAGAAGAACCTTTTATATCATTATATAGTGTTAATTGAATGCTTCCTCATTATTTGTTATTAATAAATTCATGGATATGTTATCGAGAATGATGAAATAAAATATGCAATGATATTGGATATTAAAATGAATATTTTTAAGTAAAATAAAATGACCACGCATTCAACCACTCAATGAGTAATAAATAATTTTAATTAATCATGTGATTTATATGATGCCACTTAATGGTTCTAGAAAAGGAAGAATCATATATTTATTGTATAATCAACTCATTATTTAGTCATTAATCACATGAAGTTGTTTCATTACATGATAAAAAGGTCATTCCCAATGAAAATTTTGTATTACTCGACTAGATTAAAATAGAAAACCACTTGAGAATGATATTCTCATAGAATATATAATTAATTTATAATAATATATATAATTACTGTATCTCACAATTTGACCTTCATTGATTATTTTGGGAATATATCTGGTCATTAGATCATTTCCCTATATGATCTAAGTTTATAACACCTCTAGTGGTGATCCACAAGTGCACCAAAATCTCTGAATAAATTCATAGAATCACTTTTTTCTAGTATAGAAAATCTTGATAACTTGTGTTGTTCATGGATGAGTGTGGTATAATTATGCTAAAGAGAGGATGAAATCTTGATGATATCTCATCAGCTACTGAGAATATGGGTGTAAATCACTCTATATCTCATCATCTCTCTCTAGTCCTAGATATATTCTTACTTTTTCCATTTTTCACTCTAATTCTTTTTACGAAAGTGATTTTAGTAGATATTTTTTTGGAAATATTATGGTTGAAAAATAACACAAAATCTCATTCCCAATTCCTTAATTCTTAGTTGAGACCATGTAAAATAATAATAATATAAATTTTATCATTACACACTTGTCACGTGAAACATATAATGAATATAAGTAAAAATTATTTATACAATTTAAAATAAAACCATTAAACATGGTCTAATTTCCCTCATCCACATTTAGTGATTCTAGAAAAATGAAAATAAATTTAATAAAAAATTATATTTGTATTAATTGTCGATATAATAAATATTATATTCCTCACATATTCAAACAAATATTTTTTATTATTATTTTACTAACTTATTTTTTTGAATAACTTTTGATACATTTATGGTGATCAACCAAACGTTAATAAATACTATTTAGTCAATGAAAATTATGTCTAATATTATAAAGTAGAAGAGATTCCATATACACTTAGTGTGTGAAAATCTAGGACTCACTCTCATTGAAATTACGAATAACTACTAATAGACCATGGTTGGATTATAGAAACATTACATGGAATCCATAAAGAAAAATGATAATTTCCCAATGATCCCCATCCTCCTAAAAATAACTTGACATGAAATGTAGTCCTTTAATCAAAATTTCTCAAATCAAGTAGGATTCATGTTGGTTCCATCAACCTATTCATTTTATATCTCTTTAATGGGCTTTTATAAAATTAACTCTCTCATCAAAGACCATGCCCATGGATCTATTCATGCAGTTCCATTAACATCAAAGATCTTGATATATTAAATTTTCCCATGATAAAAATATGATAAATCCATTCTCATATTATACATTCATGTTATATCATTCGTGATTAACCAAACATCTCATACTTCACTACCAACATATGTCATCATTTCTTTTATCAATACATCTAATTATGTGAATCATGATAACCATTATTGATAATCATAATTTCTATTGATCAACACACAAATCTATATATAGGAACTCCCAGTGACTCATGATAATATGAATTTTCAATTAACATTAATGTTCTCATAATCTTATGTCTTTGAGATTACAAAGGAATAACACCATGAATAGGTGTCTCAATTTTTTTTAATCCTCCTATTCATGATATATTTTATTATCTGTGTCTCTTCAGACAATATCATCCATCTATAGAATAAAATTCATGAATAACATCATGGAACCTCTAGATTATCATCATATTGGGAAACTACTGTAACGTTTTATCGTGACATATATTTTCATGACCTTAGAACCTAAAAATACCATCTAGAATAAGAATGAATATGTGATAAGTAAACCTATGTAATGATAAAAAAATTTAATCATACACAAAAAAAGTTACCTCTAGGGAACTAACTCCAACATTGACATTTTTTTCTCAAATAAAATTCACTATAGATATAAATTTTCATCCTATTTAGTAGAACCAATTCATATTGAATAATAACAACATATACCTATATTTATATTTTTTAAATAACCATCATCAAAATCAATTAAAATTAAATGGAATCTTTGAAAACATCTTTATACTCCCAGCTTTTCTAATTAATATTGACCCATATTTTATTTATATTTATCCTATTTTATATTGAAATTATAAAACATGTAAATTTATGTTCAACATAAACTTATATATAGAGAAATATATATATAAATATATCACATATATAAAGAATTATATATATATAATATAAAATACACACACACATGTAAATGGTGAGATACTGAAGTAAGAAATATTGAGTTATTAAAGGTAGATAACAGTCTAAAACTAGAATACTCATTATGATTTGATGGATTAACATGGGATTTATACATATTTAGATAGGATCTTATTAATTAGTAATGAAAATTATTATAATTAAAAAAATTCAAGGGTTTATCAAAATACATTACTATGGGTGAGATATCACCCATCATGAACCCTTTAAACATTTTTATCTTATAAATATTTGTAAATTCTTCAATAATGTCCTTGAAAATTTTATCGATGAAAAACTCACCCAATATTTTCAATACATTATTATGGAGGAGTAACATAAATTCATTGTGGATATTAATATCTATGCTTAAATTGGTATATATTAAGTGATGTTAAGTAAATTCAGTAAGTATTTCTTTGGTGTTGGTATCATAATTAAATTTATTATAGTGAAATCCTATTAAAAACAAAATGGGAAAGTATCCTGAAAATAATGAAAACATGTGAGGATTTTTAGTGGTCTTATGGCTATATTTTTTACTGTATCTCTTACATGTGGTTCATAGTCCATAAAAAGTTATGGAAATTTAGTTTACTTAAGTCCTTTATAGGCCTTCAAATGGAAATCTACTATCACCTAAAAGTTTCATCTGTTCCTAAACATTTCTCAATGTGAACCATAACAAGGTTTCATCTTCTAGAATTATAACCCATTATATTGGTAGGTATGTATCTCTAGTCATCTACTAGATTTTTTTCATAGTTAATATAATTTTCATACATAATATTACTCAGAAATCCATCATGGGTTTTGGAGGATATCATTATTATATATACCATTAGAATTAGGAAATAGGTGATCCTTTGATAAATAAGTTTATATATCAATTATAGAACCTCAGATCGGCGGTCACATTGGATTGTAAAGTGGAATTAAATCTCTAAAAAATAATTTCTAGTATTGTGTAATATACATAGTTTGTCAATAAAAATATTATAATCCTCCACTTTGATGATCTCATTAATATATTTAAAATTTACATGACTAACTCAATATTTCAACTCCTTTACCTCAGTGGTTGGATGAAACATTATAATAGTATCATACCCTTTATTCCGATGAACATAATATTATTAATTAGAATCCTTCAAATAATCTAATGGATCATTAAAACTATCCTCAACAACTTCCATTATGATTTTCCATCATGAATGAAAAGTCTAATACTCTAGATAAAAACACTTATCTAAAACCCATGGAGAAATAGGTATTAGATTATTAAGCCTTCTATTTTCCAAGTTTCAAGAAAAAATACATCTAGCTGAAATTGTAGACTTTTTTTGTCAGTAGTGTTTGTTAAGAAATAAGGTTAACAAATCTGGTGGAAAAATCTATTTGTGATGTTTGGACATGATTATTGATAAGAAATATTGATACAACATTAGAATTATAGAGACCTATATATGTTTGGAGCATCTATACTGATATTAGATTGATTTTTTTCCATGAAATCGGATCATCGAGTTATGAAATATCTAGAAGGTATTCTAGAACTTACTTGTATAATGTGGGGGAATTTTCAACTACATTCAATAAAATAGTTCTATAAAATTTAGAGAAAGATAAATGTTATTTTTTATAAAAAGGAATGATTTTAACATAAATTAAAATGTTTCATGGAATATTTAATGTTTTTTGATGTGTTTCATGAAATTACAGATTTGAGGGAACCTCAGAATAATTCATCAAAAGCATGTCATTCATGAAAATTTTAAATTTTTACAAAAATCAACATTTCATAAAAATAAATTTGATTGAACATAAGAAATAAAAATTTGAGTTTCATAATGGCAGCGAGTTGTTAAATATAGGAAATATCAAATAACTGATCTTTAGGGGGGAAGAAAATTTTTGTGCATGGTTGGTAATGTGAAATCATATTGAATAAATGGTCAACCATTTCCATAAATAGTCCTTTATCCCCCACATTTATTTAGAGATGAAAACCATAGAGGATATTAGGAATATGATCTTTTATAAGAGTAGAGTTAATGAATTTAATTATTGAAGAATCTATGAAAACATCAGTTTCATGATAAAAAAGGAACTTGTGTTGATATGACCAATTGAGTTCCATGAAAATCTAAACTTGTCTTGAAATTTGGGTGTTTCATGAAAAAAAACATATGAATTTTATGAGTTCTATAAAAACAAAAAAAAGTAGTATAAAATTTACAAAATTTGATAGAAAGTAGAGTAAATGTTTCATGAAATTGAAATTTTTCAAAAACAAATTAAATTTCTCATAAATATTGTGTTAAATTGATATTCATCATGTGGAAGGATGGAAATCAGCATGAAACAAAAAATAATGTCTAAACAACATTCATTCAAAATCCTAAGAGAATATTCTCTTTGATTAAAAGTGAGAACACTTAATTTACGGGAGAAATAAGATTCCAAAGTGTGAAAGGTATTGAATTAGGAAGGATAGCAAGACCTCTCCAATCATTGTAACTATTGTGTGCTATAGTGGATATGGTATATATTAACATTTCCATTGTATCTTCCTTTGATTATCCAAGTTATTTGTTGACCATGTAAAATTTTTATGTCTAATATTTTTTTCGTTCATGTTTGTAAACTATAATAGAAGTGAGAGAGAATAGTGTTTCTTCTGACGATGAAAACTGATCCAAAATGGGTATCATTTTAACCTTTCACACCATAATTCACCTCCCCTCCCCATAATGGGATCCAGAATATTCGATCCAATCATTATAATTAGTGTAAATGATTTAATTTATTGTTCTTAGTTAAATAAATTAATGTTTTTTATCACAATGTCTTTTTGATCATTGAGGGAAAAAATTCCAATTTTGGAAGATTCATATACAGTATTACTTCCTATCATTAGGTATGGATGTTTATACAACTGTGGTTCAAGGGATCATAGTAATTATAGATATCAATACTATATTAGATGTTGAATAAACATAATTAGAGGTATATTCTAGAGTAATCATTTCTGTATAGGGATACCTATTTAACACAAGCAACAAGAATGTAATATTGTGTAAATACCCACATCCAATGTAGGAAAATATATTAAATCAATTTGAATATGGTTCAAAAATATGAGAAATTGTTTTGAAAGTTCTACATATGAAATATAAGGACATTAGGATGCACCATAATTAATTTATTGATCTATTATTTTATTAGGTGAATGTGATTATGGAGGATATAAATGTTCATGGAGAAATCCTCTACAATGTAAATATTTTCATATCCAAAAAGAGAATATTTCCACATCGATTCAATGTGAAGGACCTTATGCTTTAAAAAAATTCCTAAAGGTGCTGAAACTAAATATTTTTCATAGTAATCTTATTTTTAATGATATGTGAATCAATTATAATGAGCCTTTGGAATTGTGGAATTCTAAGCATATAGAAACCAAGGTAATGAAAAATCTCACCATATATGATGGACTTAAAGAAAATGAAGTGTATTAATTAATTTTATTTGTGTCATAAAATATTCAAATGTGGAAAGGTGTTTTTAAAACGAAACATCTACTCATGTGTTTTAGATGTGGAAATATTTGACGCCTTATAGAAAAGTTTCAGATAAAGTTTTTTGAAAACAATGAAGATGATGTAATACACATGAATAACTCTTCATCTAATGTGAATGGTAGGAATGGAACTAAGTAGAAAAATGTTATAAATAATTAACAGATTTAATATAGATGTGGTAGTTTAGAAGAGACCAAAAAAAATAAAACCAGGACCAAAAATAAAATTGTATAGTTGTAGTTATAAAAAATTACCAGACATGGTAAAAGGGTGATGCTAATGAAGGATAAGAGGAAATAATATTAGATCTCAAACATGATACTAACTATAATTTAGAAGAAATTGATGATTAGATAGAAAAAAATTAACAAATCCAAGAAATACATTCACGATTCCAAACTCAATACATAGCAGAAAATGAAGATAAGTATAAGATAAAGGGATAAATTTAGAATATCAAATCTAAAAAACTAGAAATCTCATATATTATCATTAATTACATGATCAAATTTATATAAAAACCATGGATATAAATTATTTGACTAACTAGTTAATGGATCAGATTAAATTTATTAAAGAAAATTTGGTGGAATTGATCATCCTATGATCAAAACTAAAAGATCAAGATATATTTTTGAATATTGGTTTGATATAGGGATAACATATCATATATTTGACAAAGAATTGAATTTTGTGCAAGGAGGACAAACAAATTTGATGTAATAGTCACATCTTAATGATAATTCTATTATATAGCTTGATCATAAATAAAAAGAAGTTTTGTTTTATGATATATTGTATGCACCTACTCTAAAGTAGATGTTTTATTAGAGTATATGTTAGAATTAGAAAATCCAATGAACTACCAGTTTTTTAGAAACGATGAATAAGAATACACCATGTATCATGTATTGTTTTTGTAAAATATGGGACATCCCAAAAATGTTTATTCCATATAAAATAGTTATTGAATAGAATAATAGAAACAAATTCAATCATGTATAGTTTAATTTTTTAGGAATACATCTTATGGTCACTATTTCCAATGTGGGCGATTTGGAGATTTGACCAGATATTTCACATCAACAATGAAAAGGATGGTGCAAAGGAAAAAACAATGTGGTCCAATTAATCATATAAAGAAATCATAAAATGATCTTAGAATAAAAAATTAATTTTTATATTTTCATGATAAATTTAGTCTATCTATCTTTGAAGAATATCAGTAATTTCAATAAAAATGAGGTATAAACCCAAGTTAATGGATATAGAATGGGATAAATGAGTAAAATATGTTAGTATATATTTCCCTATAAGAGTTAAACCATCAAGGAAAATGGATTCTCAATAATTGTTGCACCGCCCACATGAAAAGAACTAAAAATCTCATCATAGGCATAAATAATGATATAGAACGTCTCATTAAATTATGTAATGATAAAGGACTAATGATTATTGACTTTGAAAAATTAATATTCATAGTGAAGGATATGAGATTCACAAAAGTATTGGATATTGAATCTATTAGAAACAAAATGATTAGTGTTAGTAAACTATGTGATTCAGGTCATGCAATAATATTTACCAAGATAATGTGTATCGTCATAAAAATTGTTGGTGCAGTGGTCATTCAAGGGAATTTCACAAAGGGGAATATCTACCTTGTCATTGAAAATTTAGATATATCCTTTATATCCATGGAATATGATAACATGTTATAGCACAAATTTCTTTTTCATTTTAGTGATCCTTCCTCAGAATATCCTGTGAAAAGTGATTGACCTTGAGATATCCCTAAGTAAATAGGTTATCAAACAAACACATGTTATCATTTCCAATAAAGGAATATAAATCAAAATAAATGAAATATATAAGGATCAAAGTCAATAAGAGTGTTTTAATTAGTGAATATTGATATTGGTAGACTTATCATTCCATGATCCACAAATTTGAAGACATATTATGTACTACTCATTAATGATTACAGTATAATTGTATGGATATTAATTATCACCCACAAGTATATGGTTTTTAGTTTCCGTACACTATAACAAAGAGAAAATTATAGAATTATTGGTCAATAAATTCTAATATTTTGAATAGATAATGGTATTGAGAGTGCCCAAAATTAGATTGAATATTGTCTCTAAAAGCATGATAAAAATCGCCATGTAAAAAAACTGATACTTACATAGTAAAATGGCATGGTTGAGAGGATAAATAGGATCATAAACACATGTAAAGAAAAGTTATTATTGGTAACTACCAACTAGAGTGGTTTTTGAAAGAATCATTTTTGACATTGATCTATATTTTTAACAAAGAATTACTATGTGTGAGCCAAGAGAAGACACCATGTAGGATTTCATGTGGAATGACACTGACATTGATATACATTCATGTATTAAAAATTGATTATTTTATTCTCAATAATGAGAAAAACCATATGTTTCAATCCCATGGTGATGATGGGATATTCCATGGATACTTTTTTAGAATGGAAAGAACATAACTGCTTCAATAAGATGTTTGGTAAGGTTATGGATAAAAATGATGTTTTTTAATATATGAGTATAATATTTAAAAAATAATTGAAAACATCAGGAAGATGGTGATAAATAGATGAGAAAATTGAGGGGTAGTACAAGTTTCTCAGAAGATTTAGAAGAAGATAATGATGATGAGAATTTCAATTAAGATATGAAACTATATATAATCTGAAGAGGATATATGAGGTTGATAAGTATAATAAAATTGGTGATCAGTTGTATGTATTTTAGATGATGAGTAAGAAGTTTCTATAGAAAACGTATTTCCTATCACATGTATATTGAAATTGGATTGAATCTGACGAATTAATAATTGGTTTAAAGTGATCAAGAGAGTGTTTGAACATATCAATACGAATCAATCATGCTAGATTTTTTTTGGATATGTAGATAATAATTTAATTAGTAAAAATAGATCATCTATAAACAACTAAATTAAGATAGTATAGCTATTAAAATCAAAGAATAACTTTTATGAAAAGGATACTCTCAAACTGGGGGAATCGATGTAGATGAGTAATTTTCAATTGTTGAAAGATTGTGGAATGATATATTTAATTTTTATATACAATTTGGATTCAATCATTTGAAATTTAAAAAAAATTACATGTTTATACTATGATATATTATTGATATTTTAAAGAAATTTAATCTCAATATGAAAAGTAGTTTCTACAGAAAAAATATACATATTGAATATAATTCAAATCATGAATACAGTTCATGAAATATACTAATTGTAGACTGGACCCTATAAAGGAAATTGGTGATTTGTCAATCCATTACCAGCCATGAATTATCATAATGAACAAAACATAGATTATGAATCCAATTTATGATGTAAAATTCTTATTCCCATTCTCCAATCAACATCCCAAATGATCCCACATATTCAATTCAACCCTTGAATAATCGAAGATATTGAAATCACCATATTCATGAAATTTCAATTCACAACATAAAATCCAAACTCATGATGTGAAAGTTCCAACAACGAAAAAGACTATACTAACTTATGGTTGTTAACTAACTTTATTTCATCAGTTGATCTGGACTTTTTATATTCTATAATTATCCAAATATTGGTACTTTTGTTTTTTTAAATAGACTCTTTATTTGTATTTTTTCTCCCATTTTCTTCTATATTATAATTGTTATTTTATGGTCTCTAATTCCCAAAAATTTTGAAACCATCATTCCTTATTCTTAACCACTATTTAAATTATAATTATTGTGAACATTAATATATGTAATTCAATTAAGTGTTTTATTTTGATTTTTTACATTTAATGATATCCTATTTAATGGGAATTCAAATTACTATTACAATATTTTTCATTTAATATTTAATTATCTATAGGCATCGCTAATCCTTCTATAGTAATATATCAATATTAGGGGTAGTAATGCTTTAATGAATTATAAAATCAATGATTTGGTAATCTAATGGATTTAGATTTGGGTAATAAATCGCATCTCTCACATTATTTTTCATAACCCTAATCCATGGGAATTAAAAATAAAATACTTTAACCTAATTAGATTAATGAAATTTTAGTCAAATAGATTATTTTGTTTCATATTTTTGGGGATGTTCTTTATGTACTTTAATTGATATCCACTTCTAGAAAATGAGTGGTTTCCAGACCCGGTAGATCCATTTGGTTTGACCAAATCTAATTGGTGACTCTCAAACAACTTCATTACTTAATCCATAATACATTCACAAGAAATATTTTGGAATACCTTATATATGGGATTTTAATAATTTATTTTCAACCCTTATTAATAAACTTAATTCTAATTAATTTTTTTAGATAAAATAAAAATATACTTCAATATCTATAGGATTCTATATTATGCTCAAATTTCTAGGTCATATGTCATTTCCATAACCTCTTGGTGGGTTCAACCATACAATTACACTTCTATGTGAAACATCACAATACTACTAGATAGGTTATATAAAAATTTCCAATCTGATAACACCATGTGGAATTAATGATGTCATGTAGGATGATCAATTTTTATCATCATTATCAAGAATTTATTTGGTAATGGAAATCTTGAGAATAGACCTATGATTAGATCATATCCTTTTCCTTTCCCAATTATTTTTGGACTATTTTCACATTGAGTCGTTAAATCATATGTGATAAGATGCTATTACATGATTTGGACCCTATGAAATCATTCAAGGATCCAAGATAATCAAGAACCTATTTATTTTGAACTAAAACAAAGATATAATTATATTTATAATAAATCTCAATCATGCCAAGCATGAAAATCATTCTTCTCCAAGTCCATAGAAATCTCAACTCATGATTCTTAAACAGTAGGGAGTGTAACCACTACTAATAGAGCACACCATTATGTACTATGGATTTTCATCCATTAATGGATTATAAAAAACATCATCACCCATCCCATATATGAAAAAACATATGGAATAATACATGGTTTAATCCACATGATCCAAAATATGGTTTGGTTTAGTGGGAATTAGAGCTAGGAACCACACAATCATATATTGAATTTTCTAAAATTCTAATACATAATTAGAAACCAAGGTGAGTCTTATAATTTCACTAGGCTCATATTTTTTCTATTATCTTCATTATATAGGGATTCTAATTGACTAAAAAATCAGGATCTTGATTCAATCAATACTTGCAATTACCTCTCTAAAAAATTCTACAAAAATAATTTCCAACCATATTGTTCTTAAAGTTGTCAAATAGAATTAAAAATCTTACTTTGTTAAGTGGATAATCATATTATGATGCATTTAACTAGTTTATCGATCTAATATGAAAATTCCCACACCAAGGGATTAATTTTTAACCCCATTTACAAACCCTTTTCATGGTTTGAAACATTTTAATTGAACTATGTAGATAGTTCCACATATGTCAAACTCATGTTAAAAATACCAGATGTAGGTAGGTCCATCCTTGATGAAATTTCACAAAACACTAGCCTTTGGAAAAGTTATCAGGGACCTCCAGGAATAAGGTTTCCCCAAGTAGAGGATTCCACCTACTTTAATGCCAAATTAAATTTTCAAACAAAAAATATAGAAAAATTTCAAATTCCTTAACCCTAAACACCACCACTGTCTCCTATTATAGAATTTTAATCATATCATATTTATGGTGGTCCACACCCATATCAATACTATAGGTTAGGAATATTGGAAAATAAAAATTAATATTATAATAATGTGAATTAAAATCAATAACCAAAACAATATTATTAAACTTTTTACCAACAAAGTCATGATCATTAGATGCAATGGACCATTCTAGGGTATTATCAACAATGGGTTAGTCAAGTTCCACCCTAAAATTAGAAACAACTTGGGTAACAACCTTAGAACAAAGAACCATGAGCACAATAATTGTTTCCACCTAGGGATCAGTAGTTTCAACCTCAAGAAAACTAAAATAGAAATATCCACCTACAAAACCACAAAAAAATTAAATCATTCACTATTAAAAATAGAAAATCTTTAAATAATTTGTTTTTAGAAGGTATAAAATATTACAACTATGAGAGAATCATAAATAAAAAATCAGTGATCTACTCTCTTTAACCTTGAACACCATGAATGAAAAATTTACAAGACTCTCACAGATCAAAAACCATTTCTCCTTCCCCATAATTTCAAGACACATCCCTTAAAGGATTATAAAAATGTTGTCCTGAGAAGTGAAAAATCACTTAGTTCACAACTGTACTTCAATGGTGATGATAGGATGAAAGACGAACCAAATCCCAAGGAGTAAATTTTTTAAAAAGATAAATAAAAACCTGATAAATCTTGAATCATGAATGAGTGAAGGATAAAAAGATCAAGCATAATAGGACCACATACAAAAGATTATACCTATATGGAATATCCACCTATAATAATCCTATTATATTTACATATATTATGAAACAGGTGAATATATATGAGAATCATAAAAAAATTCATGAGATGTTTAAATAAAATAAAATCAATATTCCTTGTGCGGAATCCATATCCTATATATCGAGTTACGAAAAATTCTTAATGGTTGTTCTCTATATTAAAAAATTATAAGACCACAAAATTATAATTTTGAATGTACAATTACTTTTAGTTTTCCAATAAAAATATCCAACAATGATCAAAGACCCTAGGAGTCTCTAAATACCATGTACCATTGGGAAGTGTAATTTTTTAAAAGATCTATTTGATCTTGGTGAAGGCATAAATCTCATGGTAATGATTGTCTATTTATGATTGTAACTCCAGAACCATAGTCCAAAAAGGGTATCACTATAGTTGGATAACGTTTCTATCAAGTACTCTCATAGGATTCTTGAGTATTTTTTAGTTAACATTGGCAATTTTATCTTTCCTATTGATTTTTACATTCTTGATTTCTAATAAGAGGTTGATGTCCCTATCATTTTTGGATGACCATTCCTTATAACTTTTAAATCATTGATTTATGTTAACCCAGAAATATTTATCTTTTATGTTTGGGAGTAATATGTAATTTTCAATCTTTTAAAATATTCTAGGAAAAGTGATGATTCTCTTTAGTTTCAATATATTTTTTTAACTGGTAAAGAATATGACATTATATCTCTTGAATATGATAGTGAGACCCAATCCCATGAAGAAGAGTATAGTAGAGTCTATGAAGATAGGAAATACTTTTAACCTCTTATGAGATACTCCATATGGTAATTCACCAAACCGATCATTAAGTCACTAGAATTAGAGTTGAAGCCACTACATTGAATGTTAAATTCATAGAAACTATGGATACCATCTTAGTTAATAAATTATATTAAATGAATAAAGGTCAAGAGAAAAAATTTATGGATGTCCTTAAGTATCAGAAGAACTCAATTTATTGGATTGTGGATGATATAAATGGATCAACTCTCTGCTTTTCACTCACAATATTGTATTGGAGGAAATATAAAAGCCCAAATTCCAACATCCAAAAAAACTCACCCCACCCATGTAGAAGGTGTTTAGGGATGAATTTTGGAATCTTTTGGATTCTAGTATAATTTTATTCATATCAGATAGTGAATGGTAAGACTAATATAAGTTATTCCAAAAAGGGAGTCCTTATAGTGATAAATAATACTAAAGATGAATTGATTTGGACTCAGACCGTTACATGATAGTGAGACTTCATTGATTATAGAAATAATAATATAGTGACTTAGAAGGACCCATTCCTCTCTAATTAATTAATCAGATGTTGATGTGATTTGTCAATGATGAGAATTATTTTATCTTGGATGGATCTTCATGTTACAATCAAATCTCTATTGAATCAGCTAATGATTCTAAGATATCATTCAAATCTCTATTTTAATCCTTTTCCAATCAATGAACATTATTAAAAATGTGTAATTCTCTGGTGACATTGTAATGGAAAATGAGACATGTCATCCATTATATGGTGTACTTTTATTTGGATATCTTTATATATTATTTATCTATTTATAGATGAAAATTTGAGAAATTTTAACCTAATTTAGACCTCATGATGCAATATTTTGATGAAAATTTTATTCTTGTTAATTGGAAAAATGAATTTTTTTGGGGTAAGTAGGCATTGTCCATGGGAAGAATATCTCAAATAATGGAATATATCCTAAAATTCAACTAAAATCCAAATCATTAATGATTTTCCAAAACCCAAATATTTTATGGTAATAAATGTATTTCTTGGCCATGTAAGATTTTATTAATAATTTTTTAATCACTTTTCTCAAATAGCTCGATCATTAGCATGTATTCAATAAAAATATATCCATTTTTAAATCACTAAATATTGTTGAATAGCCTTTGAGAGTCTAAATGATAACTTGTTGATAGTCCATATTATTTTATCACCTAACTAGGATGAGGAAATTGATTTGATATGAAATTAAATTGACTTCTCATTGGGGATTTTCCTAGAATAATTGGATAATCATATTTTTCATCCCATATACTATTCTTCTCATAACCTCAATGACGCTCAACCCAATTACACCACTACAAAGAAAGGACATCCTGTCATGGTATTTAATTTTGAAAAATTAAGATCCTAACTCATTTTCTCTAAGATTTTGTTCTTCATTGATCATGTGGCATTAAAATATTTATTGAATAAAAAAGATTCCTATACAGGTTTGACATAGTGGATCCTACTGCTGTAAGATTTTATCATTGTTATCAAATACACAAAATGTGAGAAAAAATTTATCATTTATTACCATTCCATATCATTACTACCCAATATTTAAGATAATGAATATATATATATATATATCTTAGATGAATTCCCTAATGAAACAATTTTCCATATGGATGAGAATAATTAACCATGGTTTACTAAAATATCAAATTAATTGGAAAATGGGACCCCATACACACACATCTCCTATCAGCTAATGAAGAAGTTTTTAACCAATTGAAAAAACTTTAACTAGGAAGATGCACTATTATTTAAGAAGTGTTTTGATGCTCTAATGAGACACTGCATCACGGAAGATGAGGTGTATAGTGTGTAATAAATATTTTATGCCTCACCAGTGGGAGGACACCATGGGTCTGATAATGTTGTTTCTAAAGTATATCAATGTAGATTTTTCTATCCCACTCTCCATCTTGTGGCATGGAGCTTCATTAAAACATATGATAAGTTCCACTGAGTAGGAACCATTGTAAAATGGAAAGAAATGGCACTTAACTCCATCCTTGATGTTAACCAATTTTATATATGGGGACTAAAATCATTGATCTCATTATCAATTCCTTTTTAATATATATATATATATATATATATCTTCTTCTGTGTACAATGTTAATATATATATATCTCCTTCTCAATTCCCCGTATACTATCGGACTGGTGGAATTGTCCAATCAGGATGTTAGTCGAATTATTATGAAAATAGTCAATTATTATTGTAAGTATTGGAGCATGAAACTGGATGATTCCCTCAAGGAATATCGCACGGCTAAAGAATCTCCCATGGATACA
Source organism: Viscum album (assembly GCA_963277665.1). Taxonomy (NCBI): domain Eukaryota; kingdom Viridiplantae; phylum Streptophyta; class Magnoliopsida; order Santalales; family Viscaceae; genus Viscum; species Viscum album. Next base: position 1,817,734,962 of record OY728133.1, on the reverse strand, counting down.
ACACCCTTAAATATTCTGTATAGTAAACTAGGTCACCTACAATTTGAGTTGAAGTAGAAATCATTCATTATTATCAATAATATAAATTTGGATTCTGGGAGAGTTAGGATATAATGAAAAATGAAATTATATGATTTGGAGGAAATAATATGTGAAACTTATAGTAATAAAAAATATATATAAAGAAATAAATAAAAGAGTGTAATAATAGATTCATCTCTTAGAACACATTCACATTATGGGATAAAGTGTAAAAATATTAATGAATAATGTTATTACCCAAAAATTGAAATCATGATAGTTGGGACCATTTGAGTTAATTAATGTCTTCCCTTATGAAACAGTGGAGATTCAACATTGTGAGTGAACTCCCATCAAATTCCATGGATTGGGGTAAAAATTTACTAATAACTGTTTCAAAAATGTTGTTTCATATCTTTACTATTCAACTACTAAATAGAGAAATTTTTAGCTCTCACTTTTAAATTTCGTTTTGATAGGGAGGAATCCAAATATTTTCTCTCATGATAAAATAGGTTTTAATTGATTTTTTTGGTTGGGTTATATTTTTGGACTAAGGGTTTATAACCCCTACAAATGATACTTTTTTATCCTTATTCAATATCTTAATTAACTATTCACATCACATGTTTCTTCAATTTTAAGAGATATAAAACCTGATAATTCACATCATGAATTTATAAATCATTATTTGAATTCCTTGAATCTAATAATAAATCCATGAACCCTAGGTTCATTATACCGCACTCTACAATTTCCTCATCCCATCCACCCAAATCTATATATCTATCCCACGATCATTGATCATCATACCCCCACCACTACCCCCAACACTCCCTCCACCACTAAATCCATTTATCCTCAGCTTTTTCCATCACACCTCCACCCCATTACTTTATTTATATAATGGTCCACATAAACGGAGGTATATTTTCCCATTACAAACACATTTCCCAGCATGAATAAAATCTCATACCCAATAACCCATAATGAAATCCTTCCCCATAATCAATCGATCAATCCTTATATCCATTCCCATATTTCTTTCATGACCAGACCACCTCCCACCATTCTGAGGGCGATACCCATCTAATTACAATCCATCCATTCCTTTATTTTCTTACCAAAGATAATTGGTCTTCTTGTCTCATAGGAAGGTTGAGCCTCTTTAGACCTATAAGACCCTAGAAATAGCCATTATCTAAAAGATCCTTATTGTAAAAGATGTTATGGAAGCTTGGGGTGAGATTCACATAACCATATTTTCAAGGTATGTTAGTAGACATACTAGGATCTCTTCCTATAGTATATGAGCACATTATAACTGTAAATTATCCAAATCTCCTACAAATTGGGAGGTAAGTCATGGGTGATCATGTTGGATGAGTTTTGTGTTTTCTTGGGCATCTATTCTATCAATTAAACCACCTCTCTAGCCTACATAGAACTGAGGTTATACCACAACAAGAAGGACACCTTGAACAACTTGGGGTGATTACTAATTACACCACGAGCTTCTAAAATAATTATATTATGAAGATCACCCAACTGAGAGGTACTTATTTGGGCACCATTCATTAATCTTTGGCCTATAGATGTCCGGCCTGGGTGACTCTCATGAGGTTATTAGTCAATTGTGGTACTACTTCGTTCCAAAACAATGGAAGACCCTATAGAGAACATGACCTTCCAGTTAAATATTTAATATGAGGGAAATGTGCAGAATCCCCATAGAACTCTTATGGGATGGTGTTTCATTACACACCAAGAAAAAAATATTGGTTTTTTAGAACCCTTAAATCCCCTATAATCATTAGGGACAATAAATTTAATCAATATTTTATACGCCCTATAATATTGGAAATGAATATGATTGGGATCCTTAGTAAGCCATGACTGGCTATGAGGAACTAGTTTCTGACAATTTAGAAGCCCATTCAGCTTAAAATGTCACACCCCTACCCAATGTTTCTTTTATTTCAGTTATTTTTATATATTCCTTGCTGTAATTTCTTTGTATGAGGTTTGGGTTGAGATTCCAGTGTGTAATTTTTTTATTTGAAGGATTTGGATTGTTTTGGCCTTGTACAAGGTTAGTGTGCATAGGTTAGGGAGAAACATTGGGGATAGTTGTGGAATATGGTGTTTCTAGGTCTTTTTATTCTTGAACATTATTTATTTTATAATATATAGACGGTTAATCCCAAAATGTGTAAAGAAAAGGAGTAAGTGTGTATCCAGTTGGTGGTTTCTGGGATAAGGCCCTAGGCTTGTGCACAATTTTAGGAAACCTTCTGGAAAGCAATTAAGGGATTATGTATTTTTTATATAGCTAATGTTCATAGTTGGCACACTGTTTCTAAAACCATAAATCTAACTCATGTGGTTGTCTCCTACTTCCAGTAGGGTGTTCATAGTTTGTTCATGGTTTGGTAAACTCTGTGAAAATACCTTGAAACTTATCCATATTATTAAAACATTAAATTTCAACCTTTTATATCATGTGTTTTTACCCCGATTCATCACTCCACCCATATTAATCATTTTTATCACATGAAAGGTGTCCCAAAACCCTCTTATATGGGCTCTCATTCCACCATTGATGCTGCTCCAAGGTTTCTATGTATGTTTCACAGGATATTGGGGTGTTTTCCACATCTCCATTCTTTCTCTATTTTTTATTGGTTCTTTCCTAATTTGGATACCTTTTTGTTGATCCCTAGGGTTATGCATGGATAATTATGGTTTATTTTTTTGATGTTTAGTCATGTGGTTTTCTCCTGGGGCCATATTCTTCATTCGCTTGACGTTTCATCAAATTATATGGTAGTTGAGTTAGTTTTTTCCATCCATTTCTTTTCTAAAGCTTTCTATTATATGAAATGTTTTCATAATTGGTTTATAAATGTGATATTCATGATTTTGATGTGTTGGTATGATTTATTAAGGTAATTATGTGTTTCCAATTTGTTAAGAATGGGGTTTTAAAAGTATTTTCTTAGTTTTTACAATATATATGTATGAAGGGTATTTTATAAAATTCCATATTATATTTTAATAGTATTATGAGTGTTTTAGCATTGTGTTTGAATTTATTAATCTTTTGTATGTTGCGTGACATGTGGAGTTGATGTTTTTTTGGGGTTCATGGTGCCTCTTTATGGTTTTTTACTTATGTGTGGACCATTATGATTGATTGTAAAATAAATTTTGACTCTTAAATTAGTCCATTGGGAATTTTTAAAGTTTTACATATATATGCTAGTGAATATGCGAATATATATATGTTCTTGGGGTACACATATTGATATCTTCATGTATATAGATGGTGATTTCATAAAAATTTCCATCTTAAACCCTCGGTTTTTCAAAACAATAATCTCCCATTTTCAGTCACACCTCCACTCCATTTTCCAAATGGTTTTCTAAAAATAAAATGTCTTATAAATGGTTTTTTGGTTTCTAAAGAACTTCAAATGTGGTTTTAAATTATTCATTCCACAACCTGAATTGTTTGGAACCTTGAATTATGATTTGGTAACACCATGACTAAAAAAGTAATTTTTGGAATCATCTAATCATGAGTATATTTACAAATTGGTTTTGGAAATGGTTTAGGATTTGTAAAATTTATTTCTTAATTGGTATATTGTGATCCATAGGAATTTTTATTTGAACACATATGACATGTTGGATTGGTCAGAACATACAAAAGGTTTTTTGCCTGATATAAACTCATATGTTCATCCTTATGATGAGAGGTTCTTTACATATATGGGGTTGGGATGTTTTCATGGGATGCACGTTGGCATTTTTCAGTTACGACTTATGTAAATCATGTGACAAACTCTTTACTCTCTTTTATACTATTATCATTGGATTCGTTGATGTCATCTAGAGGTTCAATTGATGATTTCTCTCTAGTCATGATTAAATGGATTATAACCCCATGGAAATAGGGCAAGATGTGTATTCTTTTCTACTGAAGTGGTTAGATTAGAGCATCCATGTTGGTTATGGACTTTGGATTTGCACCATGCACTGACTGGTGGGTCCAAATCAAGTTTTTCCAAAGTTTACCCCAGAGATATTTATTAAATTCCCATGATTATATATATGTATGATCCTATTTTATTTTTTCGGCACTTTAATTTTGTTCTATTAGTATTTTTCTTCTTATACCTGCATTGTTTCCTTTATTTTTTGTTGTGTTTGATATTCCCTTATTCTTGTACACAGTTTATATTTTTCATTAATTTATCAATTATTTAAAATGTGTTTCTATTTTTCATTTGGTTTTAAAAATTTGTTATTAAAATGGAAAGATGGTCTTGAATCTTTAAATTATAAAAACATATTTCCTATCAGTATTTTAAAACTCACATTTATTCGTTATTTTGTGAAAGAACATGTATGGAATCTTTGGTTCTTAACTATTTAATTGTTTTATGATCACACACTACATGTTCCACTAAATATTGGTAGTCCTAATCTGTTTTTTAGGATCAGATTATGTTCATGTACTCTTATAGAACAAGCTGGTTATTTGGATGGTGGTGACCATGAGGTCACATTGAGATTGTGTCAGGTTCAAAATTTGTTCTTGTTTTCATTATTCCTATTTTGTTCAATCACATTTATATGTATATTTATTATGTATTTCTTTATATTTAGTGATTATTAGATCCTCATATTTATACTACATTATATATCTTATTTCATTTATTTATTCTATTCTATGGTATAAATCATTACCAATTGCATTCTCTTTTATTCTCAACACTAGTTTCCATCCTAGTAGGATCACGAAAGCCTCCTAAGACTTGTTTTGGGCTATCGTGGTTGAATGGTTCTAGGTTCACCCATGTTGGTTTGTGAAAAAATGGTATCAGAGGATTCATTTGTTATTTTTAGTTTTAGGTATACTTGAGATAAGATTGTCTAGACTCGAGGGGTAGTTATGAGAAGAGTTTTATGAACTATTTCTCATCTGTACCATCGAGTTATCGGGCATAATATGGGAATTGACTTTTTTTTGGTTTTGGGTTTTTTACACCAATGATTTTTTTGGAGATTAAGATTTAGGGGATAGAAAAGGAAGTGAGCCAGTGGTATACGGTGGGCATTCATAACATAGAGAACCATGTAAAACTTGAATACATGGATCGATATACTCATATTGGTTAGATCATTCTGAGTTGATGGTATACTAAATAATATTTTTATCATATGAAAATCCACTACTTCCCCATATTTGAGGATTTTATTTTGGTATTTCTATTATTTTTATTTCAGTTGGGTTTAAGTAGATTTTGTAATGAGTGGAAATTTTGGAATATGGTGAGCCATATTAAAAAGAATTTGGTTTTTTGAATAGAAAATAGATTTTTTCTATTTTAAATGTTCTTGGAATTTGGAACATGTATGGTGATTTTTGAAGGAGTGTTTTATTTTTGTTATGTGATGCTTTTATTTATGTGTCTGGTGATTTGTTTTAGAGAATCCCTTCTTTGTTGAATTTTGTGTTGGCATAGATTTGGTTTCTTATTTATTATTTTATTTATATTACACTGACCAAAAATGTCCTAATGGTGTAAAATGAGTCTTTTCCAGTTTTTGGCATGGCTTGTACTCCTAGGGGAGGCGTGGAGGTGATTTTATCTCATTTTTTGTCAGTTTTCTATGCTAATCAAGTTTTATTAGTGAAACATGGTTGAATTTAGATTTACAAGATTTTCTTTAGGTCATTTGGAACTCCTGAGTCAGTAAGGTTAAAAGCTATTCTATGATCATTTGAGGTATTGGGTTTGGATTGGGGGTAGGTGATCTTCACATAATCAATGTAAGTTTAAATGTATTGGGAAGCATTTATGTCTACTTTCATCCAGTGGTTCGTACTTGAGTATTTAAAGGGGAGGAATGTTTTTTAGCTCTTAGGTGTTCTCTAAGTTCAATTGATGGTGGTCTGTATTGATCATTTTAAAGATATGGTATATTTGTATCTAGAGATAGCATAACAAAAACCAATTAAAGTTCTTATCATGGTCTCAGGTGTTCTTCTAGATATTAATGATAGAGTTATCTCATTTGGAGAATTTCTCTTCATGAAGCAAGTGGGTGAGGTGTTTTTAGACGATTTGGTTTCCATAGGGAGGTTTTTAGTAGTCGGTTGTGCATTTTATCTTGGTCCTCATGATGGTTCCCTACCTGGTGATAATAAAGTAATAAATATCATTTTCTACTTATCATTCGATTGACAAACCACTATTGTTCTTCTAGTGTGGTTGGTTTTGCAATCTGAAGTCGTATTTCTATTATCTATTGTAGTTATGTTGATAGTGGGGCCTTTTTTTAACTTAGAGACATTTTTCAAGTCGTATTTTTAGAATAGGATGGCTTGGTTAGAGGTTTCTATCTCTTGAATATGGGACAACAATTGCTTTATGACCTCAGGGCTCCAGCCTGATTCCCCAGATTAAATATTTTCAAATAAAATAAAATTTATATGTGTGGGGGTTATTGGCCTAGTTTTTTTCCAATGTTGGAGTTGTGATAGTTTAAGTTTTCCTTGTTATAGTTTTTTTCAAAATCCTTCTTATTTAATGTATTTTGGTAGTATTGTATTGTTATAAATTTTTGTATTTATTTCTCATGAATTTGTATCTCTGATTGTTATTATTTTCATATAAAGCTTATAATCCTATGATTTTCTCAATTGTATATGCTTAATTGTTATGGAAATAATGAATTGTGGTTTATTTTGTGTTTGGTTTCACTTTCTTCCATTTCGTTTCCCACTTTTTGGGAGTTTTAGAGTTAGTTACACTATACTAGTCAATTTCAAAATGGGGGAAAGACCTCTCTATTTTCCATGTGGTTTTTATTATTGGGGTTTTCTCTAGATCTATCTAGGTGTGACTTTTAGAGTTAAAAGGTCACACTAAGTACCATAGTTTCATTTGGCCTCATTTGGTTTTTGTTATACCATATTTCATCATTTGGCTAGGTGAATTTCTCATGGTAGAATTTTTATGTAGTGGAGCTAATTTTCATTCTCTTACCCATGTTTTATTTTATCTTAATGATTTTTATTTATTTCATGGTGTTTAATATTTTTTGATATTTGGTTTGAGATTCCAGTGTGAATTTTTTAGTTTGGATGGTTTTGGGATGTTTTGGACTTGTGCATCGTTAGTGTTAATAATTTTGGCTGAAACCATATAGTTGGTTGAGGCATAGCTCTTTTCCATTTCTTTTTTTCTTCCAAACTCTTTTTTGAATAGTATATTCATAGTTTGGACCAAACCATGTGGGGAAATAGAGTAACTATATGTCTAGTTTGTGGAGTCTAGAATATGGAACATGGATTAAATTTGATTTTAGGAAACTATGAATGATGTAATTTTCATGGTTGTGAAATGGTTCATAAAAAAATGGAGGTACACCATTTGGGTGTCTCCTATTACTCATTGGGTGCCCCCAATTGAAGCATAGTTTGGTAAACTTTGACTCCAAACCATGTAGCTTACCCAAATTTTAAAAATGTTGAAATTCTTACTTAGAACCTATTATGTTTTTACCATAATTCATTTATCCACCACTTTTTCTCAATTTTGGTTTAGTGTCTTAAAACATAATTCCATTGGCTCTCATTTCCCCATTTATTCTCCACCAAGGTGTCTAGGTAAGTTTCTTGGGATTTTTTGTTTTTTCATCCTCTCACATTCATCCTCATCTTGTTCTTCATTCCTTATTGGATTATATCCTTATTAGATGAACCCTAGGGTGAGGGTTATCTATTTTTGGTTGATTTGTTTTTTATTTTAGGGATTCATGTTTTATCCATAGGCCTCTTTCTTCCCTCCATTGGATTTTTATCAGATTCTCACATCATTGATGTATGTGTTTCCATCTATTTCCTTTTAAAATAATGATACTAGATGCTTATATTTTCCTAAAATATTTATAAATTTTATATATATTCTTATTATGTGTTATAATTATTTGTTACCACACTTTTATTTTGGAAATTTGGGGAAAATTCATTTTTCAAAATAATTCCTTAGTTATAGAAATATTTATATATATATAGGGTGTTTGATAAAATTCCAATTGTACTTTTAAAATTAATTTTAGTATATTTAGATTGTGATTTTCCTATTTGAGCATTAAAAATTTGGGGACTTGTGTAATTGATCTTTGACTGTGGTTTTTCTTTCCTCTTCAAGGTTTGGTGATGATGTTTGGACCCTTATGATTGATTGTATTGTAACTTGTTACTATTTAATTTGAACCTTAGTAAATTTCATAGTTTACCATTTATATATTGATGAAGATGAAAATTTCCAAATGTACATGGCATGTACATATTGATAGGAATACGAATATACATGGTGAGTCCATAAATATTTCCATCTTAATAAAAATTAAACAATATTCACACATTTTCTTTCACCAATCCACTACATCTTCCAAATGGTTTTTATAAAAAAACCTTAACGTATTATAAATGGATTTTTGAAATACAAATGACCAAAAATGTGGTTTTCAACTATGTTATTAAAAACCTGGAATGTTCGGAACATTGAAATATGATCTGGTAACCCTACGACTCAAAAGTCCCTTTTGGATGGTTTTGAGAATGATTATGTTTTTAATTTGTTCTTGAAAATGGTTATAGATTTGTAAATATTAGGGTCTAGTTTGTACCTTGTGAAATTTTTGAAATTTCCTTTGAACTTATATGATATGAAGTATCTATTCGTACCAATGAAATTTTTTATTTGTGATAGTGACCCCTATGATTGTCCTTATGATTAGAGGGTCTTCTCAAGGATGGTATCGATGAGTAGAAAAGGTATTCATGGAAGAATCTACAGGTTGTGATTATAACACCACGAGATTTTATGAGAAGTATTCTTTTTAATTTATTTTATTTCTTGCGTTGTATACTACAACAAGATTATCTTGCACTATACACAACACCATATTAGCTTGTAGTATAGGCAACACTATTCTTGGTTTGTGTTACACAAAATTTCATGTTTTATTGATTGAAGTTATTCTACGCAACATTTAGTGTGTGTATATATATATATATACTATTTATAAATGAAATATGGTTGGATTCTATTATACAAAAAAACAAAGCAATCTTTCACTACACGCAACCCTGACTTGGCTTGCTTTACACGAAATCATGACCTTTCATTATAACATGTGTTGTACGCAATACCAAGTTCCCCTAAACTATGATATGTTATTAAAATATTATATAAACTTGCCGTTAGGAATAGTAATACCCACTATTTTAAATTTTATAAATTTTATCTTTCAAAATGGCCTTCATTTTTGGATTCAGAATATCGAAATCAGCCTAGGGGGATTTTGGTATTTTTCAGAAATTTTTCAATTTTTGATGAATAGTGAAAACAATAAGTTATTGGTTAAAACCGAATTTTTATTTAAATACTAATTTTTTTATTTTAATTTATTTTAGGTAAAAATAGATACATTATACTTATATAAGTTCAATATAATTCACTAGAGTCATTTTTTAATAATCTTAGATATATAAAAAATTTATAAAACTTTTCACTGTCTTTTACCCACCCCTAGGAGAATTTTCAATTGTACATAAAACTTAATTTTACCACTTCTGTGAGTTGAATTTTGAAAATCCAAAATACATGATTAATATCAAGGAGTAAAATATGGTTCAATAAGATATAAAAAAAATTTGGTGAATATTAACTTTTTACTTTTTTTACCACGATTAAAAGTAAATAGGGTAATTAAGGGTAAAAATGATATTATTATTACCCTAACACATGTCCTAATTCTATTGGATAAGTTTAATTCGACCAAAAACAACCTCAGGAATAAAATATTACCCTTTAGGTCCACTTGGATTAGATTATGACACTTATTATTATTTTATTTAAAGAAGAGTTAAAATAGTTAAAATCAAAGTTTAATAACTGATGCATTTTTAATATGGGGTTATATATAAGATAAATTCGACTATAAATATTCATTATAAGGATAAAAATATTTCCTACATAATGGTATTTTATTTATAATTTTTATAAATTAAATAATTTAATTTATTTATGGCACAATGATGATGCATTAATTACCTTATTAATGAAATATTAACATAATGGATGTTATAAATTCCCGAATAAATGTAATTTTAAACTTTATATAAATTAAACTAATTTTTTAGGTTAATATGAGATTTTATTAATAATTTAATTAAATTTTTTAAAACAAATCATTCTGTTATGATTTCCAAAAAAATAATTTACCCAATAGTGTCAAAATTGACATAAAATAGTTTTTAAAACCAATATTATATTATTAATTGTTATTATATTCCAAAAAATTTAAGGATATGAAAAATGACTTATATAAGGTTATATATATTAATAATTAACCACTTTGGGTTATTTTGGCTTGTTATAGTTTGTTTATTAACCATATTGTGTAAGAAAACATGAAGACACGGTAAAAGTTAAATTATTTAACTTAGAGTTAAATATAAATGATAAGGTTAAAATAGTAACCTAAACTTGTCTAAAACCTATTTTTTGGGAGGCTTTCGACCCATACCCAATTTAGCATCTAAATAAATCAATATTAAGCTATTATAAACTGAATATGACTTAATTATAAAATAATATTTTAAGTTTTTCTTAAGGTGCCCCTCTCCTCTGTTATAAAAGGACACCTACTCCCTCTTCCCTTTACACAATTTTTATCTTTCAGGATCGGAAAAAATCTTCCCATTTCCCTTATAAACTTCCCTAGTAACATTATAGACGTTTCGGTCTTGTCAAAAAACCAACTCTAGTTCCATAATAGGAAGCTTAAAAGAGGTGCGTTGAAGAAGAGGTAATCTCTTCTACCGATTCTTTGAAGTTTTATTTCTTCTTAAACTTCTTCTTATTTAGTTGTTTAATTATAAAGTAATAACATATGTATCACTAATATACTGATAAATTATTATAAATATGAAACAACTCTATTTCACCTGCTATCCATCTTACAGAGAATGAAATCTCTGCGCTTGCGTACGTACAGAATACCGTCTCCACGCCATGCTGTAATATGTTTTTCCACCACCACCTTTCTTGGATGGGTATAATGTTGTAAAGAATAACTATATATAGTTATTATGACATCATACTGATTCTAAGATATTATATCATCCACTAAAATTCAATTCAATAATTATGGGAATGATATCATCGCTCGTGCATACGTACGGATTACCGTCTCCACAACGCGATGAGATTCATTCCCAATGTTAACCATTCAATAATGATTATAAAGTATATATAATGAATAATAATGAAATATATGACAAGATAAATCTAATGGATTTATGTATATATATATTTCATCTACTTACTTCCATTCAAGTCAATAAGGAAATGAAAACATCGTTCTTGCGTACGTACAACCTACTGTCTCCATGAACGATGTATTTCATTTCATTTATCTATATATTATATATATATATACTGAATATATATGATATATAAATCATGATTTACATTCTGTAATTAAGTAAATCATTATATAAGTAATAATAATATCAATAACAAAAAGTCCAAACACGTATGATAAATAAAACGATTTTAACCAAAACGCTGCTTTAACATAGAATTTACAAAGGAGTGGTTAATATAAAGTCACAAGTGAACCATATATGATATCATTACAAGGAATATGATTCTTTAATAAGTCAATGACATTATTTAAATCATTATATAGGAGGTTCGGATACGTACGAAGCATATCGGACCTAAGGTAAGGGATAACTTTTCCAATCTCATTTTTATCCGAGATTGTTAATTCATAAGTATTTACTGGGGTTATTCTTATCATCCATGTCCAGGTTTTCTAAAAATTATTTCATGTACGTTTAATGTCAATTTTACCCATTTTTGACTTTTACCACATGTTATGGAAGGAAATTTTCTTTTTTTACCATATGAAGAACTTTTTGGACTTTTCCGACAAAAGTACGAGGAGAATGTTTTTTTAAAGTCATACTACATGAAAGGATTTTTACGATTTTATAATGCCTTATATTCATGAAGTTTAATCTACAATATTTCATGGTTAATTTCAATAAAGGTTTTTTCTTCTAAAATTTTGTGGCATTTTGTGAAAAGAATAATGATTTTTATGAAGAATGGATATTTTCCTCAAGAATTATATTCATGTGTTTACTAAAACCATTTTCCATATAATATGACATTATTTCATATGTGTATGTTTCAAGTATAATATCTCAATGATTTATATGTTTTCACTTTTCTTATGAGGAAATGATGTCCATTTTTTTATATGGATTATGTTTTGATCGGATGATGTTTATGAAACCCATTTTTATTCTTTGGGTTATGATGAATGATTTTTGTTTATGTTGTGGAACAAGTAAGAAGGATTTAATTATGATATGGGTGGGACCTATATCTCCCTACAAGTCATTGGTTAATGATTTATATCTCATTAGATAGACATGGCTAGAATGGTAAGTTAATCCGATTTAGTGATACAGGACTGGAACAAGGATTGAACTCGATTCAGAAAGGGACTTTGTCCACTAAGAAGGTCTTGGCAGCAATGCCTTGGCTTCTATGGAAATAATATCATGTTATTAATGGTGTTCCATAATTAAATGTTCTATTCCCATGCTATTTTATCAGGATTGATTTTCTTTTATGACATATTCCTTACGTACTTCCAAGATTTATTTCACAACTCAATATTTTAATGTGTAAACTTTATGTTAATGTTTTGAAGCTCAAATGTATATGGTTTTTTTATTTTCTCCATGCTTACCCTTACTGAGCATTTGAGCTCACCCTTTATATTTTTTCTTTTCCCCATGATATAAAGAAAGGTTTTAGGTAAGAAATCAAAAGAGGAAGATCTTTTTGGGAGATGTTGAAGATCTTTCACCATGATTAGAAGATTGTGTTCTGAGTATCCAAAGACACTAAACTATTATGGTCCTTGAGTGTTAGTTTTTTTATGTACAAAGTATTCCACAAAAGTAATTCAATGTCTATGTATGTCATGTTTTGGTCTTTATAGTTGGTATCATGGGAAAGGATTAGTTAACCTTTGGAACCTAGGATGTGGAAACTTTAGTGAAATACCTAGAGATATTTCTAAGGTGTGTCTAGGTATGACCCTAAGGATAAGTATATGTATAGGTTATAGTCCTATAATTATGGAAACAATCTTAGATTTAAACCTAAGATGTTATATATTGAATGTAAACCCCCTTTATTTTGTTTTTTTCCAAGCATTATTTTTGCCTCTCACACTGTTATTTTTGGGTTTTAGATGAGGGCTGGAACCCGAAGGAACCATGTTGATCAATGTAATAGAAAATAAAATTTTATGGGATATTGAGTGAAAAATCTAATTTATATACTTACACAAGATATGAATCATTCTGGACTTCAAAATGAGGAGAGAAAGGAACAATATACTATTAAGTCCTTCATGAGGCAATGTCCACCTTCTTTCAGTGGGTCTTCTGATCCACTTGTTGCTGAACAATGGATTATCACCACTGAAAAGATATTTTCGATACTTCGCTATTCAGGACATGAAAAAGTCATTTTGGTTGTCTACCAGTTAGAAGGTGATGCAGACCAGTGGTGCACTCTAATTAAGAATACAAGTCCCCAAGATGAAATTGAATCCATGGAATGGGATGAGTTCAAGAACATATTTTTCAATAAGTACTTCCCTCGTATTCTTCAAATGATGATGGAAAAGGAGTTCCTTGAGCTTAAGAAAAAGGATGATGAATCTTTTGGTATATACGAAGTGACTTTTACCAGCCTTTCAAGGTATACATCTAGCTTTATCATCCAACCTGAAAGTAAAGTTGATCGATTCATTAAGGGCATAAAACCAATTCTTTGAAGGGCATTAGCTATAGGAGTCTTCAGTAGCTATGAAGAAATTGTGAGTTTTTCTTTCATGGTAGAACTGGAAGTTTTTGTTATATATCATCTCATGGTTTTGACAAGAAATTAAAGACGGAGTTCAAGGAAAAATTTCATAACAATGGTGAAAAGAATGTGAATGTTTTTTTATGTTCAAAGTGTGGGAAGAAGCATGGTAGAGATTTTCTAAAAGGTACTAGAAAATGTGTCAAGTGTGGAAAAGAAGTTCATCGAGAAGCTGAGTGCCGAAGTAAAGGGAAAAATGTTTCTAATGATGTGGATAGAGAAAATACTATAGAGAATGGTCCACCAACACTTCAATGATAATGGTGCAAGGAAATGGGGCATTATAATAATAGATGCCCTAATCCAAGGGTTAATGATGATCGATGTGAGAAACCTATTAAGGAAAAGGACAAAGGGAATTCACATGAGATCACTATTAGTGATGTTAATTATTATAATGATGATGTGGAATGATTAAGTGTTTATGTAAGGGGATTTCAAAATAGTATCATGGAATCTCATTTATAGTATCGTGGAATTTTGGAATATCTATGTAATGGTTTTCAATAATTGTGTGGTACCGGTAACCATGAAAAGTGATTGAAATATTTTTCGAAAGTGGATGATATGTGCATAATGAAGGGATTAGAAGAAAATGAAATGTTTGATAGTATTAATTATCTCATGACTGATATAAGGACAAATTGATATCATGGTTTGAGTATATAGAAATTTTGGGATTTTGGTATGCGGAAAGTGTTAACTTTTGACAGTATTCATGTTTTCACTAAGGTTCTATAGTAATTCATGTTTTAAAAGAATACATGATTAAGGTATTCACATGTTTTTAATGTGACCAACAAGATATATCATATGATATATGGGGGATAAATGATGGTATTCATGTGCTTGTTATGTGACCTTTCATGTAATCATTTTATTTATACTATGAGATTGAACAGATGTATTTTGGATAAGCCTGATGATTGGAATGGATTATGTTGGAAATTATATAGTATTATTTAAGGATAGAAAATGTTTTTTGATATTATTTCTGGAATGTTATAATAGTATAGTTTTAGAAAAAGGACAACACATAGGATGAGCGACAACCCGTCGCGTCGGACAAGGCTGTGGGAATCGAACCCACAACTGAAGTGCGACAGGCCTTTATCGCATACCAATGGCCTATAAGAAGTCCCTGGTTAGTATAAATAAGTTTTAATTTATTATGTGGTAAGATATATGAAACAGAAGTCCATTATAGAAACCATATACTATTAATATCACTATAGATGGACTTATGTATATTTAATAACTTTTACCAACCTTTTGTTTGAAACAGATGGAATGACCTATCATTCAATCGCATTATCTACTAACACTTCCCGAATGAGAAATTCAACTTCATTTCATTAAGATATGTAGTGGAAATTGTTCAAGGAACTACCAACGGTGATATTGTACCAAAATCAAGAAATTATTTCTTCTAATTCCAATTTTTTTAACTTTAGGGAAATGATCTTGAAAACCGAAAATGTTGTCCAATTTCCCTCATATCTATTGAATTAGATTCTACCTTAAATCATAACAAATTAATGGCTTTGTGATTTTTGGATTTTTCATTGTCATGTTCTCTAACACTCTCCATTAGAACTTGATGGTTACATTTCTCTTCCATATACATATTTTCATTTATGTTTTCCTATGTGGAAACCCAATGATTAGTTAATTTAGGGAACCATTACATTTCATAATTTATTATTCAAAGTTATGTTTTGGTAGTACTTTTTACGATGTGGGTTTTTATTAAAAAAACTTTCAAGTAGTAAACCATTTGTAACCTTGAATAATTTTGAGGGCGAAATTCATTTTAAGGGGGGTAGAATGTAACACCCCGAGATTTTATGAGAAGTATTATTTTTAATTTATTTGATTTATTGTGTTGTATGCTACACCAAAATTATCTCGCGCTATAGGCAACACCGTATTAGCATGCAATATACACAAAACTATTCTTGGTTCGTGTTACACAAAATTTCAAGTTCATTTGATAGAAGTTATTCTACGCAACATTTAGTGTGTGTGTGTGTGTGTGTGTATATGTATATATATTCTATGTATAAATGAAATATGGTTGGATTCTATTATACCCAAAAACAAAGGAATATTTCACTACACGCTACCTTGACTTGGCTTTCTTTACACACAATCGCGACCATCCACGATAGCGTATGTTGTACGCAATACCAACTTTCACTAAACAAAGATATGTTATTAAAAAATTATATAAACTACCTGTTATGAATAGTAATACCCACTTTTTGAAATTTTATAAATTTTATCTTTCAAAACGGACATCATTTTTTTATTCGGAATATCGAAATTAGCCTAGGGTTAAATTTTGGTGTTTTTCCGAAAACATACAATTTTCGATGAATAGTGAAAACACTGAGTTATTGGTTAAAACCCACTTTTTATCAAAATAATCATTTATTTTATTTAAATTTATTTTAGGTAAAAATAGATATATAATAATTTATAAGTTCAATGTATTTCATTATAGTCATTTTATAATAATCTTAGATATATAAAAATTTTATTGAACTTTTCACCGTCTTTTACCCACCTCCTAAGAGCATTTCCAATTGTACATAAAACATAATTTTACCGCTTCTGTGAGTTGACTTTCGAAAATCCGAGAGACGCGGTTAATATTAAGTAGTAAAATGTGGTTCAATAAGATAAAAATAATTTTTGGTGAATAGTTACTTTTTACTTTTATTTACCACCATTAAAAGTAAATAGGGTAATTAGGGGTAAAAATGATATTATTATTACCCTAAAACATGTCCTAATTCTATTGTATAAGTGTAATTCGACCAAAAACAACCTTAGGAATATAATATTACCCTTTAGGTACCCTTGAATTAGATTAGGACACTTATTATTATTTTATTTAAAGAAGAGCTAAAAGAGTTAAAATCAAAGTTTAATAACTAAAATATTTTTAATATAGGGTTATAAATAAGATAAATTTGACCATAAATATTCATTAGGAATCTAGAAATATCTCCTACATAATGGTATTTTATTTATAATTTTTAGAAATTAAATAGTTTAATTTATTTATGACACTATGATGATGCAGTAATTACCTTTTTAGAGAAATATTAAAATAATTGATGTTATAAATACCCAAATAAAAGTAATTTGAGACTTTTTATGAATTTCACTTATTTTATAGGTTAATATTACTTGTTATTATTGCTTTAATTAACTTTTTTAGAAGTAATCATGCTGTTATTATTTCCACAAAAATCAATTACCAAATAGTGTCAAAATTAAAAAAAATGTTTTTTTAAATGTTATATTATTAATTTTTATTCTATTTATAAAAATCTATGGTTCGGAAAAATGACTTAGATAAGGTTAGATATATTAATAATTAACCACTTGGGGTTTTTATGGCTTGTTATAGTAAGTTTATTAACCATATATTGTAAGGAAACAAGAAGAAACAGTAAAAGTTAAATTCTTTAACTTAGAGTTAAATCTAAATGATAAGGTTAAAATAGTAACATAAACTTGTATAAAACCTATTGGATGAGATTATTCAGACCCATCCCCACTTTATTTTCAATATAAATCAATTTGGAGCTATTATAAACCGAATATGACTTTATTATAAAATAATATTTAAATTTTTTCCAAAGGTGCCCCTATCCTTCCTTATAAAAGGGCACCTCCTCCCTCTTCTCATTACACAATTTTTAGCTTTCAAGCTCCGAAAAACCCTACCCATTTCCCATATCAGATTCTCTAGAAACATTATAGAGGTTCTGGTCTCCTCAAAAGACCAACTCTAGTGCCTTAATAGGAAGCTTAAAAGAGGTGCGTCGAAGAAGAGGTAGTCTCTTCTACCGATTCTTACAAGTTTTCTTTCTTCTTCAACTTTTTCTTCTTTAGTTGTTTTGTTATAATGTAAGAACATAAGTATAAATAATATAATTATATTTTAGTATAAATATGAAACATCCCCATTTCACCTTCTATCCATCCTACGGAGAATGAAATCACCGCATGTGCGTACGTACGGAATATCGTCTCCACGCCATGGTGTAATCTGTTTTTCCACCACCACCATACATGGATAGGTATAATTGTGTAAAGAATAACTATATATAGTTATTATAACATCATACTGATTTTGAGATATTAAATCATCCACTCCAATTAAATTCAATAATTATGGGAACGATATCATCGCTCGTGCGTACGTACGGATTACCGTCTCCACGACACGATGAGATTCACTCTCCTTGTTAACCATTCAAGAATGATTATAAAGTATATATAATGAATAATAATGAAATATATGACATGATAAAGCTACTTGATTTATTTATATATATATATTTCATCTACTTACTTCCATTCAAGTCTATAAAGAAAAGGAAAACAGTGTTTATGCATACGTACGGCCTACCGTCTCCATGAACGGTGTATTTCATTTCATTTATCTATCTATTATATATATATATATATGTATATATACATTATATATATGATATATAAACCATTACTTACATTATGTATGTAATTAAATCATGATATAAGTAATAATAATATCAAGAACAACAAGTCCAAACATGTACGATAAATAAAACGATTTTACCCAAAACATTGCTTTAACATGGAATTTACAAAATAACGTGTAATATAAAGTCATAAGTGAACCATTTATGATATCATAACAATTATTATGATTATTTAATAAGTCAACGACATTATTTAAATCATTATATAAGAGGTTCGGATACGTACGAAGCATATCAGACATAAAGTAAGGGATAACTTTTCCAATCTCGTTTTTATCTGAGATTGTTTATTCGTAAGTATTTACTGGGTTATTGTTATAATCCATGTCCATGTTTTATAAAAATATTTTAATGTATGTTTAATATCCTTTTTACCCATTTTTTACTTTCACCACATGTTATTTAAGGAATATTTCTTTTTTTAACATACGAGTATCTTTTTTGACTTTTCTAGCAAAAGTACGAGGACAATGTTTTTTTAACTTATACGGCATGAACGAATTTTTACGATTTTATAACGCCATATTTTCATGAATTTTAATCTAAAATATTTCATGGATAATGTCAATACAATAGTTTTCTTTAAAAAAAATTGGTCATTTTGTGAAAAGAAAAATTATTTTTAAGAAGAAATGATATTTTCCTCAAGAATTATTTTCAAGTGTTTTATCAAAACCATTTTCCATCTAAGATGAAATCATTTCATATGTGTATGTTTCAAGGACAATATCTCAATTATTTACATGGTTTCACTTTTCTTATGATGAAATGATATTCATTTGTTTTATATGGATTATGTTATAATGGGATGATGTTTATGAAGCCCATTTTTATTCTTTTGGTTAGGATGAATGATTTATGTTTATGTTGTGGAAAAAGTTAGAATGATTTAATTATGAGATTTGTGGGACCTATATCTCCCTCCAATGCATTGGGTTAAGATTTATATCTAATGAGATAGACATGGTTGGAATGGTAAGTTAATCTGGTTCGGTTATACAGGACTGGAACGAGGAGTGGACTCGATTCAGAAAGGGACTTTGTCCAATATGATGGTCTTAGCAGCATTGCCTTGGCTACTATGGAAATCATGTCATGTGCTTAATGGTGTGCCATAATTAAATGTTTTATTCCCATGATATTTTATCATGATTTTTGTTCCTTTATGACCTATTTCTTATCTAATGCCAAGATTTATTTCACAACTCAATATTTTGATGTGTAAACATTATGTTCATGCTTTGAAGTTCAAATGAATATGGTTTGTTTTTTTTTCTCCATGCTTACCCTTACTGAGAATTTGAGCACACCCTTTATATGTTTTCTTTTCCCCAAGATATAAAGAAATGTTTTAGGTAAGAAATCAAAAGGGTAAGATATTTATAGGAGATGTTGAAGATCTTTCACCATGATTAGAAGATTATGTTCTGAGTTTCCAAAGACAAAAAACTATTACAGTCCTTGAGTGTTGGTTTTTGTTATGTATTAATTATTCCTCAAAAGTATTGAAATGTATATATACGTCATGTTTGGTTCTTTACAATGATAAATGATAATATTTTGATGACATTCTCACTCTACATTATATTATTATAATCATATTAATGGATTTAATCTCCAAGGTCAGTTGAAGATTGATTTCTAGTCCTGATTAGACAGATTATATTTCCATATATAGAGGATAATATTTGTGGGATTTTCCATTAGTGATTATAGTTTATATAATCCATGTTAATTATTGACTATGGAGGTAAACCATACACTGGAAGGAGGATTTAAACTTATTAGGTTTAGGGTTTCCTCTCGAGTTGTTTAGATAATTCCCACGATTACATATCGATGTGTTCTTGTTTTATTTTGTAGTGATTTAGTTGTTTTCAATTATTATTTTTCTACCTATACCTAGGTTGTTTCCTTTATTCGTAATTTTCTTTGATATTCTTGGATGCTTTACTTATTTTATATTTTACTTTGTTTTATACATTATTTAGAATATTTTTCTACTTGGGGTTTTGTATCAAATATGTTTTTTTTAAATAGATAATTTACTCTTTAATAGATAAAAAACATATTTTCTATCAGTATTTTTAAACTAGAAATTATGGACTGTTTTGGGAAGAGACATGTTTAGATTCAGTGGTGCAAACCTACTAGGTTATTTTATGCTCACACTATACTTGTGTGACTCAGTATTGGTAAACCTAAGCAATTTTTTTTGTTTTAGATTTTATTCAGGTATACCTATGGAGTGGGAAGGTTTTATGGATGGTGGTGACCAAGAGGTCTCATAGAGATGGTGTTGAGTTCTAGTTTGGTATCAATTCTTTTTTTTATTCCAATTATTTTTTGTTGTAATTGTATCTAGATTTTTTTATGTATTTATTTTTACTATTGATTATTAGATCCTACTATTTATGCTTCATTATCTATCTTGTTTCTTTTATGTTTTATATCATCTATGATAAATCATTTCCTATTGTGTTATCATTGATTCTCGGCACTAGTTTCCAACCTTGTAGGGTCTAGAACACCTCTCATGCCTTATCATGATATTTCTCTAGTGAAAGGTTCATGTTCAACCCGAGTTGGTTAGTGACATACAATGTCCTCAGAACTACTAAGCCACTTCCCACTAGGAATGATCCTAACCCTACCTGGACCATAGTGTCCCCCTCTCCCCAGTGGAAGTTATTTATTCCTACCCCTTAAGAGTGGTTTCTGTATTTTAAGGGAGATCTTTAGTGAATTCTATAGAACCGTTATTTTATTTATCAATGCCTCGATATCCCCTTAATAAATCCTATAAATTTACCTTACACTATACCACCCACCCCTTCCACTAACCCACCCCCTTCTATAGCTGAGCCTTATTTTTAAACCATAACTTTTCATTTATAATACAAACCACAGCTCACTCTATTGAGCTCCCCTAGATATTTCAGACCTTGCAACTCAGCAGCACTTTTTCATAGAGCACACTTGATGGGGAAAGGTCCCTGAGGTGGATACTCCATCTAAAGGTTGCAACATTGATCCAACTTCTAAACACATGGAATCTATTTGGATCATCACCTCAACTAATGTAGCCTCTGACATAGTACCCAATTTCTTGACCAAGCCTCCTTTTAGAACTACCACACATATTTTAGTTATCGATCCACCAAAAACATAAACTATTACTAATTTAGATACGGAAATCTAGTTGTATATACCATTTACTATAGAGGAGATGATTGATGTTATTTATAGTGATGTGACCCAATCCTCTTATATTTTTAGCCTAGTGTCCCACATCCCTATTTTTATTCTTCATGGGTGTGTTTTTTATTCACTTTATTTCCTACAATCAATTTATATTGATTACTTCACCAAATATAAGGGATGCACTTTTTTATGATGACAGATTCCATATTAATTATTTATTACTTTTCATACATATATTATCAGTATCATTCATCTTCATCTTCTATTAATTTTTTCTCACCATCTAGGATGCCAATAGTCCTCTTTATGAAGTTTTCCCTCATGCTTCTCAACTCCAAGAACCACCTCATTATATTTACTTAAGAACTAAATGTATTCTCTTCTTGAAACATAAATTTTTTGGATACTCCATTTCAATGGTGGTTAATCCATCGAAGAAAACCATAGAGATAGAACACACTACCTCCAGCGCTAGCAAGAGGCTAAGGTCTGTGGAGCAGATGGACTTTTCATACTAGTATTTTTCTATCCACCTTGATAGTGAAGTCATGATTGTAAATTTTTGTGAGGAAACCCATAATCCAAAAATTTTCATATTAAAATTGTATATTTAGTTGTTTTTCTTTTTGTTCAAGGGTTATTTCCATCTAGGTAGTTAATTCAAGTGCATCTTTGTACTCGATTACTAGAATTCCAATGATATGACATTAATTTTTACTTGTGTTTACCCCCTTAAAATTTTGGGATTTCGTATTTTATATATACAATGAATTAATCATTTTACAAGTACATGTATCCATTTGTTTCTCTGACACTGTTACATAATTTCTTGATTTGCATAATCTCTGCCATTTCCCCATGTGACATGACATCATGGAGCTCTCCATTCCCAATGCATATAAAATTATTTCCTATAAATTTATTTTATTTATACTAAGAGTTCTATATCGCCCACATAAATTCCATAAATGGTGTTGAAATTATTTTAATTTAGTGTCTAGGGGAATATTAAACATATTTATTTCATATTAACCTTGAAATTTTCATTTAATCAATGGTGTAAGAGACATTTTTATTTGAAAACATCCTTTATCTTGAGATATCATTTCACCCATGTAAATAAAAATTAATATTTATATGTAAATTGATAAAATATTTTATTTATTTTTATTTATAATTTTATCTTGACTGTTGAGTGGATTATTTTCATTCTAATTCTGAATTCCTAAAAAAATTTATCTGGACAATTATTACTTATTACTATGCCATGAGTTATTTCCCCTTTTTTTATTCCCATTATTGAGAGGATTATATAAATTTTTTTCATTTCTTTTGTGTGTATATTTCATGAAAGGCACATTAGCCTATAAATCTATCAAAACATGCATTGGTATCTTATCATTTATGTGAGTAAACAAATTTTATTTTAAAATTATTGAGGCATTACAATTATTGGTCCCTTTTTTCTGAGACTAACGTGTACATTATCCTTACATTTCCCATATTTTACATGTATGAAAATGATTAGATTGATCCATAATTCATGCCCATTTTATCCCCTTCTATAAATCTATTTGTAATATTGACTGATTTCCACTTGAATAAGTTTGGGGAGATATTCATTTATACTAAAAATAGGATTCTTACTACTAAATAGATATGTGGGGGTATTTTCACCAGATTTATGGGACATGGTTCTTGATTACCATTTATATACTTTTATAATTACATTTTTTTATTTAAAAAAACATGGGATTTATATTTTTTTGTCAAAAAACACAATTACCATATAAATGAATCTCATTAAAGATTAAATGTTGTTAGGGGTGGATTTTTATTCTATCTTAAAAAATAATTCTAAAAAAACATGGTACCTTCTATATTATTTCAAAAACAAACATTAATGTACCTTTTTGAGTAATTAGGAGTGTGGAGACATTAATTTATAGATGATTTTATTTAATTTAAATTTCATTATTATCATGCATAATTAATTAGACTTAACATTATTTTTTAGCTTTATTTCTACCGTATACCCACCTATGCTCATACTTAGATTAATTTTAATTATATTGATTAAAGATAACATGATTGTCTATTATATTTAATTAAAATGTACATATGTTGATCCAATGAAATATTATGTTTAGGAACAAGTATTTAGGGTATGTGATTAATTCTAATTATACTTTACCATGATTTGTGAGGGAAAATTCTTGGTGAGTTAAGTTATATCATAGGAATAGTTATCAAAGGAAGAGATAATAAAATTATATTAAATTATGTAAGGATTAGATTAATAACATAAACTTGATTCAAGAATAATTTTCCTTGTGGGAAATATTTTTAGAGGACTAGTGACTTTTTACAAGAACTTGGTTTAATATTCATTCTTATTGTGACTATTTTATATTAAAAACTATTCATGTTCAATTATTATTGACATTATTCTTTCTTGATCATAAGAAATCATTCAAGTATCAGGAAATTTTGTATATTAATTTTATATATATACTTTGGAGTTAATTATTTGGGGTCAATAAAATATTTACACATTAATGTTAGTATATTTGATTTATATTTGTAGGAAATTTGATCTAAATTTGAAAAATATGTTCTTCTATAAAAATAAAGAAATTGAAAATGATTTATTTCTTATGAATAATTCATGATGTGTATTCTTTGAAAAAAATACCTTGGAAATCCAACGTCTAAGCTGTGAATCTTGTAAAAACCACAGAATCCCTAGATGAATGAAATATAGGATTTGAATATAACTCATAATGTAAAAGTGTAATTATTAGCCTTTGATCGACCTCCATGAAGATCCAAAAAATTCAATTTGATCAATCGTTTCTCTAAACTTGTGGATGCTTTCGATTACAATTACAGTGAATAATCTTCTTTCCCATTCAACTAATTATTTTTGTTTAAATTCTTCTCGGATTTCTAACTTATTTAATGATAATGATATTTACTATACCTCTATATCTCATGAATAATTATAAAATCTCAATCTATGAATAATACACTAATCTTTATGGATCAATCATAGGGGTATAAAAGATTCAATTAATTATTTAATCAATGCCTGTGTAATCCATATTCTAGGAATCATGTTAAGAAAGAACATTTATCACATTTATTTTCATGACCCTAATCTGGGGAATTTCATAAGGGACCAAACATTATTATATTAATTAAATTTTTGAATGATATATTTTATTTATTTTTCTTTTGATGTCACTCCTTATAATCCAAGATTGATGGCCACCTCTAGAAGAAAGAGTTGTTAGCAGTCAAGGTAGATACAATTGGTTTGAGAAACGATAATTGGTTACTCCCTAATAGCTTTGTAACCTACTCAATAAGACCTTCCCAATATACATCTTAGTATTCCCTATATAATGTCTTTTTAAAATAGATCTTTAACCCTTCATAATAAACTTCACGTGAATAAAAGTTTTTCAATTAAAATTGAACACTACTAAAATCATGTGAGGAATCCATCGTAGGTTTTTATCCCTTGTTCACAACCTGTTGTCAATGCCACACTATGTGATCAAACTCATACTTTAAATATTCTAAAAACCATAGTAATTGTTCTGTTTGGGTTACATGTAAGTTTACAATCAACTTTATACTTTTGGAGTTAGCGATGTAGTATGGGATGATCAAAGACTATTTGACTATTCATATCAATTACAGTGAAAATGATGTTTAAATTTCTCTAGATGGATTGAAAATACAAATTTCATAATTTATTTATAGAGGAATAAGTGTATATAAAATATAAATATTCTTTTCACATCCATTAATATTATATCAATGTATTTCGGTGGAAGAAGCTGTTATATCAGATGAAGAAATCCCAAATATCATGTTATTCAAGACATGATTATTACATCAAAAATCTTGGTTTCCAAAGTGGTGGAGTTGAGTATAACATCTACATAAAAATGATATTATTAAATTTATGATCATTCTTGTGTATGTTAACGAACTAATATTTGGTGTATCGAATGAAGAACAACCAAAAAGTTTGTTGAATTCATAAATTTCATGTTTGGAATGGAAATGATTGTGGAGATAATGTTTTCTCCAGGATTAAAGATGATTCAAGGAAGTAATATAACATGTATTTCTAAATCCAAATTTTTAATGAGATTATAATACTATTTCGAATAGATAATTACATGGATATTATAACCCTAGTTTCTACTCTGATGAATCTTTCATGGGATGGTAAATGAACAGTGCTAAATTTCACTAAATACAGGCATATCATTGGGAGAATATATTTCTTAACAACAACATGACCCAACAATATGTTTTATAAATTGAAAGAATTATTATATAAAATTAATCATAATTAAAGAAACTTATATTTAGGGAAAATAATAATTTAGTATATCTTGGACACGATGAATTTTGGTATTCTATACAATGAAAAATCACAAAAAATAGTTATTGGGTTATACTAATGTGGATATTTATAGTTCAATGGATGATAATAATTTTAAATAAAATTATTCATTCTATCATGGAAATTTATGTATTTATTGGATAACAAAGAAAAAATATTTCATTTATCATAACACCGTAAAAGATGCATATATTATGAGAACTCCTATTTTTATGTTGTTATTTGGGATGTAGATATATCTTGAAAATATAGGAGTTGAATTGACCTATACATTCAGATTCAATTTTGATAATTCATTTGATATAAATCATAGAAATAATATTCTTCATCACTCATAGATGAAGAAAATTTTAATAAATTATAATTTTAGTAAGGATAAGGTAAAGCATGGGTTAGTGAAGATGTAATATGTGTTTATAGATCGACAATTATGGACATTATGAAAAAGTCCATATCTAAAAAAGTATTACAAATACATCATTCTTCTCTCAGATTCTGGTAAAAACCATACTGTTAGATAGTGTGGATGTTTAACACATTCTTCCATAAGTAATTAGTGTTATTCCATATGTGTTGACATGAGTTCCTTACCTCTATTTAGATCATAATGGATTGAACTGTAATTTCATTGAAAAGTTTGGGATGTTTGGTTCTTGAATGGGGAAACGTATATTGGGGAGTAGTGAATTTGGTGGAGTTTCAAATCATGAAATGTTGAATATGTTTGTACAGAAAAGCTATATCAAGAAATTTTAACTTCTGTGGTCATGCTGAATGTTGTTACTTAGTTATATCGAAGGAGTATCATTCTTGGGTGCCATCATTGTTCTCAAATATGATGAATTGGTACAGATTCAAAAGCACAGTTTTTTGAAAGGTGGCTTTGAGAATGAAGTGAATCATTAATGAACTATTCATTTTTATCCTATTTCTTTTGTTTTCAATGTATCATTCGGTATTATATTATGTGTTTAGGAAATAATTGATCCCTATTTTGGGTCACATTATATAATTTAGGATTGAATAAATAATAGTTAAAATATCTACCACCATGTATATATAGAAGGGTTGATGAGTATTAAAGAGTAAAGAGTAAAGAGCGGTCAACAAACCCAAAGTGGGATATTGTCAGTGTAAAATCCTCAATGGGTCATTGTATTGATTTTTTTTTGGTTTTTTTAGTTTAAAAATATTTTAGAAAAAATTAGTTGTGAAGGTCATGTGTGGTTGTTTTACAAGTATGTTGAAAAGGATCTAGAATTATGGAGACCTATATGATTTTAAGGTTTCTATGAAAATATACAAATTTATTTTATCAACTAAAGAATAGAATAGACAAATGTATTATATAAACGGTGTTTATGAAGATTTTCATAAAAATGGACCGTGTTTTCCCTATGTTTCCATGTTTTGGGGTCCAAAATTTAGAGGAAGTGAAATTTTGTTTTTTGATGAAAATAAATGATTTTTATGATGATAAAAAAGTTAAATTAATGGTTGAAATAGTTTAGCTAAGATTTTTAAAAGTCTATATTTAGGTATATATCTTAAATATATGGAAACTGTATGTGTGTCATTAAAATCATATAGTAATTTCAATGTTAGTGTTCCATGACACACACCGAGTTATGTGAACCTGATAACAAAATATGGGAGTTATATAGAGGTAGTCAATTTCATGATAAAGGAGAAAAAAAAATTTGATGAGGTTCGGAGAACTATTAAGGTATCATGAATGTTGGTGATGCTCAATTAATTTGTTTGAGGTTTCATCAATATCAATAAATAATTCATTCCCCCATAATTTAAAGTGAATAACCCTTAGAGAATATCATGGATAGAAATCTTGTAAGATTTCATGAAATAATTGTCTGTGTGAATTAGCTACATAAGAATTGGTTTCATGGATAAAAGTAATTTTTGTTTATAGGACTAAGTAACCAATATACCAAAACCAAAATTTCATGACATTTTATAGTTCCACAAAAAACTAAAAACTTTCATGAAATTTAGTATTTCTATGATAAAATAAACAGGTACATGAAAGTTATAGAATTTGAAAGAAAGTAGTATAGAGGTTCCTTGAAAGTGAAAGTAACACAAACTATAAAGAAATTTTTAAATATTATATAAAAAATTTATAATCATCCATTAGATGAATTTGGAGCTTCAAGACACACCAAATGAGGTGTAAAAAACTAATTTATAAAATCAATGGTATAATCTTATGAAGGAGATTTGAGTACACTTAATTTTAGAGAGTAATGATCTTTCAATGTCTGACTAGTAGGGAACCATGAGGGATAGTTATTATACTCTTGACATAGTAATAATAGTTCACTATAGTGGATTTGGTACATCTGAAAATTTCCTTTGTATTTTATTTTAACTAGCCCAGTTAAGGGTGAACCATGTAAAATTATTGTGTCTTGTGTATATTTTCATTTATTTTCAAAACTTTCTATGAGAAGGATATATAATATTGATTTGTCTAATTATGAAACAATATTCAAAAAGGAAGTGTTTTAATCTTCCATACCATGATTCACCCCCCCCCCCCTCTCATAGGTCTAACACCATTAATGCCATATTTCCAGGTTTCCCAAGGATAATATTGTAAATAATTATATATGGTTAGGGTACTTCCTTAAAATTTATTGTATGGAACCTAGTTTCATAAATCCTCTAATATAAATTAAATACTAATTGTGTAGAAACCACCATGGGACATTATACATCATTATTCATCATTTCAATTGCATCATATTAAGTGGGATATTTTTTATAAAAAAATATATAATTCCATGGGTATCCCAATGAGTTTCCAATCTGATTGGATTAAACTATGAGATTATGTTTTTTGAATAATCACCCTAATCACACCAATTACATCCTTGATTATGAAAAGAGGTAATTAATTAACAACATACAACTTTTGACTGAGCCTGATCAATATGTACTTATCCCAATCTGATCAAGTTCATTTAACATGATTATTATTTAAAAATAATAAATGTTTCACAAGGGAAAATACTAGGGGAATATCATTTTAGGGTGGATGAATCTATTTTTTTTAAGAATTGTTGGAATGGATTTCTCAATATAGTGTTTTACATAAGGACAATTTGAACTAATAGTGATTTATTTATATTGCC
The DNA here is from genome assembly GCA_963277665.1 of Viscum album. Classification (NCBI taxonomy): domain Eukaryota; kingdom Viridiplantae; phylum Streptophyta; class Magnoliopsida; order Santalales; family Viscaceae; genus Viscum; species Viscum album. Next base: position 1,817,705,567 of record OY728133.1, on the reverse strand, counting down.
TCCAAATGTCTTTGTTTCCCCTAACCACATATATAGATATAGTATAACTTTTTTCTAGGTGGGGATGGGGATCTCTTCATTCAGAGCCTCCTTAAGGAATATAGGTTAATCAAACAAAAATTTTACTCATTTGAACTATTCCTCTCAACATTGTTCCGCTACATTGGGGTTTACTCAATCTGAATTTCCCTATTTGTTCAAGTTTAATTTTTTTATTTGATTTAATTCCAATATCAATATCGATTTAATTATATAAAGGTTATTTAATTGATTATGGAATGAGAATAAAACCTCATTGATAAAGGCATTTCCCATACTTTTTGGTTAACTAAAATAACTTGTTTATGATTAAATTCTTAGAAATATATATTTAAGCGGTATCCATAATATCACATGATTATATATATGAACCTAACGTTGATGAAAAGTCTTTAATATAACATTAAAAATTTTGATATAATGTTAACAAAAAATATAAGACCTAAGAGAATATAACCTGGATAAACAAGACTACATTAAATAGCTTCTACTACTATAATTAAAATAAATATAATATGTTCAATGTCATAAAAATTTTCAACTTAAGTGTTGGAGAAGTCATACTTGGGTCATTGAGATTAAGTATATTAAACCAGTGATTAATATATCTTTGATGATTTTTTGAAAATATTAGTGTCTCTTGGAAACATATAAATATTTTTTGATGTCAACATTATAATTTTAATCTTAATTGAAGTAATTATATAAATATATAAATGAAATAAAAAATTGGAAATATCCATGATCCACTATGTGTTGTGTATGGATCAATCATAGTTTTTGAGATGAAATTTTTTAATGGAATGGGTTGTGTAAGTATCATCATCATGTACGTAATAATCAATTCCCAAAACATAATCATAAATAACTAAAGTGTGTAAGGATGTGTTACTTTATAAATATCTTTTCATGATTCTGTAATATCCATTCAACATTGTGTAAACAATATTTTCCTCTATGTATAAATTAACTTCAACTACATAAGGATGACTCTTATTTTAGTAATATCATCTATAAAATTCATACAGATGATGTTGTAAATAATTTTCATTCATATTCTATCTGAGTATGATTTTGGATGTCCATATTGATCATCCCTTTTATATTTAAACTCAATTATTTCCCTCTTTAAGAATGATTCCCATACTATATAATATTAATGCATTTCTAAAAAATTTATATTTATATGTAGTGAAAAATATTATATTTGAATAACAATATATTCTATAGTAAAAAGGAATTGTGATGATTCCAAATTCATTAATTCTACTTCTAAACATCGTGATTCTATGTATATCCATTATTGAAACATGAGTTGAAAATTATTGATTGTCAAGATAGTAGATATCACTACTCTTTATTCATGAATTTAAAATAATAATCATTGAAATTCAATATTTATGATAAAAATCGACGAGTATATCAAATGGTTATAATTTGGGGACTAATGTTTTAAAAATAGAAAAATCAATTATGGTTCGCGCTTCATAAATGAGACTAATTAACATCAAGTTGTAAAATATAGGATCAAATATGAGTATAACATTGAATAAAATAAATAAAAGAAAAAATCTATATTAATTTTTTTAGATAATAAAATTTATGATGTGGGAGATTTTCATTGACTCTTATAATCATAAATAATTCTTAGTGATGCATTTTTATAATGAAGAATAATATATAAAAAGATTGTTGGTGTATAAATACCCAAGGTAGGAGTCAATAGATGTATTTCTTTGATGCACTCATGAATGAAAATTATTCAACCTTGAAATATAAATTTTCTATATATTTTATATAACCATGATTAATGTTTATTACAACAGTTAGAGAAAGATATTTTTAGAACATGAGACTCAATATTCTAATAAATTATATTTAGAAATATTTGGATGAGAAAATAAATGATATTAAATTAAATTTGGGGTATTTTTATAATACTCTTAAATAAAATATTATAAATAAAAAAGAATGTGGTAACACTCCCATGTGCATGTGTTGGAGAATTTTTTGATATTGTATGATGTATGGATTATTTTATTGACTTGTAGAGTAACTCTTAATCATTTACATTGATTGATGTTGAGAAATACCCAAAGAATAATTGTGAAAGCACGTTTATAGTTATCGATTTTGAGTCTATTGATAAGTAAAATAAAAAAATAATCTTATATAGAAATTTATCCAAGAGAGAAAAATAAATAATCAGATATTGTAGCACACACCATGTGTGATGTAATTTGGTAAGAGTGATATGATAGCAATAGAACCCTATGAAGAATAATATAATGTTTTCAACACTATATAGATAAGATATAATGTTTGGGTATTGAATAAAATATTTTTTAGAAAAAGAAGAATAAAATAAACAATAATGTTTCATGTTTTTATAATCAATCATTATATTAGTCAGCAATTCAAAAGTTTAAGAGGAAGATAATAAGTAACCGCAATCTTACAGGGTTCTATATAATTTGAGAAAGATAAAACTTATGTGTTCATTGAATTTATCATCATTCAAGATTCTAGGGATATTTTATTTAGTGTGTCTATAAACTTTATGATTCATTGGTTTGTGTTCTTGATGTTTGAGCTGTGAGAATACAGTGAGAAAATTTGAAGAATATATAGGATGTTGTAAAGATGTTTTTTCAATTGATGAATTCCATGGTTATATCTTGAAGAATAAAATGTGGTCAAAGATCTTATAATTTGAGTAAGAGGATGATATTTTGTCTATTTTATGAAATCATGGATATAAATATGATCTAATTAAATAATGAAGAAGTTTTTACCAAGAAACATGTGTAATTACACTATAAAGTACCGGTGGGAGTGGAAAGAGTTCACTTGTTTAGTATAGTAAATGGGTTCACTTGTGTAATATAGTTAACAACCAACCTATACAATACAGTTATAGGGTATAGAATGAACACTTCCCTAAACCACTATAAATTCATGATAAAGTATATGATTGGGAATATTTGACTCATTGAAACCCAATCATATCATGGTGTTGAATTCCCACAACAGTACAGAACCTTAACCAGATAGATATGACCTACATTACTAATTTGCATGAATTTCATATCATTGTGTTTGTGTTATATGTAAAAAAATGATCCACCTATTTTAACCATCAATATAGTTTTAAATACCAAATGGGTTAATGTATAAAACAATATTTCAAATTTAATAAAATGTTAACCACACCTTATTCACCCCTACCCCCGCTGGCGTGTCTTCACTAGTCTACTGGGACAATCAATTTGTACTAGAGAATAGGTTCCCTCTAATTATATATTAAACCTTCTTTCTTTTTTATTTTTAAAAAATCAAATATAAGTGACAATTTAATGTTCTTGTAGAAGAACATTAGATAAAATGAACTATTATTATCCCTATTAATACTAATATATATATTTTGGATGAAAATTTGTAAATTAAGAAATGAGGATGAAAAGAAGAAAAGAATGTAAAGATATGAGAAATTATAATCACCATTAGTTGAATTTGGTCAACCTGTTGAATGATGTTTTATATCTAATAATGATTTTTCCTCTTATGAATCAAGTATCTCATGATATTAACAATATATTTTTAATGAATAATCTATTCTTTTTTAACTTTGATATCAATGATTATTTAATGAATTTCAACATTTAGTTTGTATCATACATGCTTTAATATATCAGAGGACTTCATGAATATAAGTCATATCTATAATGAAAAGTGGGTGCAATGTAGATTTCATCATCTATGAAGTAATGAAGTTTTAACACACTAACAAGGCTTATTTAGTCCATGAAAGAATCAGTATACTTTGAAATAAATGGTTTTTTAGAAAATGAATATGTGTAAATTGTTATTTTTTAGAATTTTCTATTTTTAAATGTTGTTAAATAATTTATCTTTGGTGTAGAGAAATTTCCTAAAGTTTCTATTTGTATAAAATATTCTCATCTAGATCTAAATTCCAAGAGAGTAAAATAAGCGGATAATTATATTGTAGTGATATGTAAAAAAGAATTAGGATTAGTTTAATAAACATAAAGAATATTATGATGAAAGGGTGGAATCAATTTATAAATATAAGTATATTCTTAATATTAAATTTCTTGACTTTGAATAAGAAATGGGAAACATGTAAACCACCCAATTCTAGTCCTTACTAGTTATTTAGATTATAAGTTATTCCGTAAGTATTTACAAGTAGATTCTAAATACTGAAAAGTCTCAAATAAAATCCAAAAATGAAATTAGATCATTTTTAGATGAATTTAACTAATGTTTAGTGTAAATGGTAACCCATTTCCCATTTTAATTTTTTAATATATTTATTTTCCTTTGGTGTATAGATTTCTGTTGAACAATTTTCCATGTATCTAAGGATAAAAATGTCATGAAATTCCCCACATCATCATGGTTAATGTAGTTATACCCAATAAAATTAACTACCCAAATACTCCAAAAATAAGTTGAGATAATCCAAAAAATAGAAATTTTTATAAATATTTTAGACTAATTCAAAAGTGAAATGTTCAATTTTAATAGTTCACTACTGGTGGTCTAAGTGGTTTTGACGGAATTCCATATATTATTGGAATGATATCTCAACAAGTGAAAGTAAATTATTGGCTAATATTAGGGGGATTTGAGATAAATTAATGAAGAAACCTCTTGGATAGAATCATTATTCATATATGAAGTAAAAAACTATCCTAGAAGAAGTTATTATATTAAAAAAATCTATGAGTTTTAAAACATATATGGTCACTATTAAGATGATTTTTTACATACACCAGTATATAAACCCTTTTATATTGATGTTTAAATAAGTAAAAATTAAAAAAATAAGGTTATGAAACTTGAAATATCTACTATAGAAAATAAATAACAGAATAATGCTGAGAAGAGTGCACAAAATATGAAAAACGAAGGGGGTATCAAACTAGTAGGAAAAAAATGATTCTAAAATTGTTAGACATTCGAAAACAACTTTATTTTGATTAAAGAAATTAATATCAAGAAATAAAAGGGAATATTGAATTATTAAGTAAATATTCAATCCAAGAAAGTGACAGATGGATTGGTTTAGTGGTTGACACTCCAAATGAACAATATGAATTTCATGGGTTGATTATAAAAAATGTTAAGACATGTTATGATTAAATGTGAGTAGAAGTTTTAATAAGGAATGAAATTTTTTTGTCCTATGTAGGACTATCCTTTTAAAAAAAATGAAATATAAATTAAATGAACTAGTGATTAAAGTTCCAAACAATTGATGTTAAGGACTCAACACACTTAAATAGGGTTGAACATGCTATAAAATAGTGATTTAAAATTTGTATATCATAATTGAAAGAGTTAAATATGATAGATAAGGCTAAAATAATGAATGTTATGTATATTCTAAATTCAATAACTAACATCCCACTAGGTATCATAAATTACCTATAGGGCTAAACATATTTAATAATTCATAAAAATCAAACAACAAAACTAAAAATGTAGTACTTTTAAATCCCATGTGTCGAACTCATAGGGATGATCTATATATTCTAAATTAATTAAAGAAGTTAAAATTGTAATTGAATAATTGAACGGAGAAATATAGATAAATAGAAGAAATGATTGGGTTTAATATCAAGAGATGGGGTATTTCTGGTTTAATGGTTTGTAGGTTCATGCTCTAGGGATTTAATTGGTTATGGGTTTATTTAATATTTGCATTATAATTGGGTCAGTAGGGCTTCTTGATCTGGGAACACATCATTAATCCATTTATTACACCATTGAAATTGTTATCTATTAAGTGCAATCATAAAACTGGGAAACCCAATGCCCTATTTAAACATAACTAACATAGATTAAATAATGGTCATCTAAAAACATGACAATTAATTTTTTCAATGAAATAAACCTCCTTGAATCATAATAAATGGGAATGATATTAAAAACTTGAGAAGATTGGAATTGATAAATAAAGTTTTAGTAATCCCAAACAAGAATAAAAAATATAAAAATCATTATGAATCACTTCCCCCAAATATCACATCACATGGAACAAAAGAAACTACTCACTCATTCTAGGAATGATGAGAACATGAACCATGGATACTAGATGAAGAATGATGTTGAATAATGTTAGTGAATAACGGCTCTATGGTGGTTCTTCATGAATAAATTCATCGGTACGACTCCTCTAGGTCATGAATCTTATAAAGTAGCACCTGAGGGGTGGTCATATAATCCCCAAGAGTCAAATCATCAAAAATCGGTGCCTTTATTTTTATCTTTCCTGGCACGCTAACAATTTGTAATTTTACATGATGTCTAATCTTATCATAGAATGAATTCTATCATGGCTTGAAATGGTAAGAAGCACTATATCCCCAAATGATCTCACATCATATAATGAAAGACATGGAATATAAATGTTCTTCTCTAGTTTTCCATACTATTATACCTTTATGTGTTTTTTCTTTTGGACACAAAAAATACTATGTCGTGTCACTTTTCTTCCCTCATGGTGTGTAGCGTATTTAAGATCCTATATTAATCCATTTTTATTGTTTTTTGAAATATCTATTTTTTCCTACCACAAATACAAAAACTAGAAAAAATTTACAAAATTTACTAAGAATAATAAATTATATTGAGAAATAAATGTAATAAAACACCATATATATATGAATGAAATATAGATATAAAATATCCCCACCCTTGAAATCAGACTTGTCCTTAAGGATGGAATATCAACATACTACAAAGGTCTCTCACCTTACCATGTATCAAATTCAATTTCAATAATATAAATTGATCAAAGGGGGAATAAAAAATTTGAGCAGTATAAAAGAAAATTTATCATTGCCTCACTTTTCAAGGATACAAGTAAATCAAGTATTTTTCTATTATTCTCTAAAACAACCATTACATTTCAATCATCTATTTTCATTTTTCAATTCGTTGTTAATTTGAATTCCATTTTCAATTTACCTCACTTTAATTTTTTTCACTCATTATTAGTGTACAGATTTAAAGAAAATTCAGCACATTCTTAAAAAAACATTTCACTTGATATAGGTTTGTATGTAATCTAAAATCTTCACCACATAAAAACATAACTATAAATAATCATGGGGGATTCACTATTTGGATCAAATGAATCTGAAGATATAGGGTAGGTGGGTAAATGATATAAAAGTTAAATCTAAAAATGTAGTTTGACTCCAAATTTTAATAAATTATGTCAAAAGATAAGATTAATAAAAAATATCCTTCAAAAGATGTCATCTCTCTCACCCCACCCCCCCCCCCCCCCCCACAAGATCATTGTTGGATCATGATAAATGTAAGCATAGTGAATGAATCAACCTATGTTGATCTTTTTTTTATTTTTTGAGATAAATTCTTAATACAAATCTCACATCTACCACTTAACCACATATAATCAATAGATGGTAATTTTGGATGTTTTTATTTTTTATTCTCCCAATCCACAATCCATTTTTCACATTTTTTTAAAAAGGATTTTTTCTTTTTAAGGGTGGTGAATAATAAAATACAATGTATAATGTAATGACCTACCCCCCCCCCCCAAATAAAAATTAGATAATGACCCAGTAAAATATGCATAGTGAATTACATCCCAGTACAACCTATAAATCCCCCCCCCCCCACACACACATATTCATTTAAATACCATGAAATATATTTATTGGAAGGTAAGAATGGATACGATAAACTGTTAACATGGATAATTTCCTAACAAAAATATACATGGATTATATGGTCTTGAAAAGGGATCAATGTCAGGTGGGTCAATGAATAATGCACAAAATAGAATATGTATCAATCATTTAAAAAGTTTTTATATTCAGTCATATATCTGATTTGACACAAAGAAAGTTAGAGAAGTAAACATTTATGAGTTTCTCATTAAATATATGAAATAAAGAATGTGAAAATTGGGAATAGTGGATATCTTTAGAATGTGATGAATTTTTGGGAGAATCACTCATTCAATTGAATATGAATAATAAAATAAATGAATGTAAGTATCCAAAATCCAAAGCATGTGAAATATTAGAATATCTTTAATTAAAAAATCAAAATACTTCCATTAATTATGATTTGAAAAATCCGACTACACATGAAAATCCCAACTAATTATTTATCCCATTTATTCTCATTCAAATTTGTTGAAAAAGAAATTTAAATTCATGGAATGGTAATTATTATAGCTATTTTATTTCTCCTAGTTCGGTTGAGTAAAGAATGAATAAAACAAGGGCATGAAATTTTAATTAAATCTATAACAGAATTCAATGTTGGGAATAGGTTATAAAAATAAAAAATTGAAACCCTCACCTCATTTTAATGATGCTCTGAAAAAGGATGGGTAGTATTTCTCTACACTATGATTCAGGACATGTATTTTACTTATCGCATATAATTATTCTACATATTTTTCTCATGCTTTATTATGCTCACTACCTACTAGGGAAAAGATAGTACTACATATTAAGAATAAAAACTGAAATCTAAGACCATATCCATGAATTTCAATAATATTTAGGGAAGAATTAATTTTACTAAAAACAGAAAATAAATTATGAAAAATCCTACAAACTCAGGTTGCCTCCTGGAAGTGCTTTTTTTTAACATCGTTGGTTTAACCGGACAACTTTCATTTTAAATGAGGGGACATATTATTGAAATATGGAACCCTTTCAGGGTCCATGAACATTTCCAATTGTTTATTATCTATATATATTGGTCCTTAACCATTATCTTGAAATATATTAAATCCTCCTAATAGTAGTACTCTCATGATTTCCATTGAGTCAATCCAAAAAATTCTAAATCTTGTTGAACAAAATCGAAGGTCATGTACCATCCATACATATTTTCCTGTTTCAAACTAGTCGGATTCGATCTCTCTTCTTGTGTCAGTGATCTATCCTCTAAAAACTTTTTTCTTTATTAGATAATATTAATTTGAATCTTCTCTTGTACGAATATAGTTACCTCTTCAACTTATTCAACTTTTTATATACCCACAACATTAGGTAATTTTTTCTTCTACAAAATTATGATCCACTCTCACATCATAGTTAATTATTTCTCAATGGATGTTGAAACATAATTGATTGATGAAAACTCTCAAGCACAGCTCATTACATTAAACATTGATCACCACTCTTTGTGTTGATAAAGATATCCCCCCCAAGAATAATTGGATTCCACTATTATTCAATATCATGAACTAATAAGTACATAGGGAAGATAAAATTGTCAATTTGGATCCAAATTTATTTAATATGTCTCTTGGTATTTTCAATGTTGAGTCTTTGATTGATCAAGTACTCTCATGGGACTAAGTTTATCCATTCCTAGATAATTGTAAGTAGTATATGTAATTGAATCAACACTGGAACCTAAATCACAAAAACATTCTCAACATTTATTATATCCAATAATGATATGGATTAAAAAAACAACTTGGATCTTGTTTTTTCATTGGTAAATCTAGTTATACCAATATAGATAATTCTCTTGAGAGTGTTATAGTCTCAATTATTAAAAGATAACTTTTTTTGTATCGTGATCTCTTTAATAAACATTGAGTATTTTGGTATATTGGAAATGGATTTTTTAAATGGAAAATTAATTTTCAATTATTTAAATAGTTCAATAAATTTACATTTTTTTGTATCAAGTTTTTTATGAATCATCCTTTCTGGAAATGGTATATGTGGTTTACATAGTGCCTATTCTTCAATGAATGTTCTTATTTAACATTATTACTATTATTATTTATAAAATATTCAACTTTATCTCATTGTTCTGTTCTTGTTCTCTTCTACATGGTTTGGGGTTGTTCTGAGGGACTTTTCCACTTCTTAAAAGTATCATATTCACATTTACATGTTGAAGTGATCTTGGATTAGCTGGTAAAAATCTTATTTGTCTCTCCCTACGTTTTTCGTCAAATTTTCTTAATTGAACCTCCATATTTTGTAATCTATATTTTTCCTCCATTTTATCTTTCATTAATTATTTGGGCACCACCCCATTATTGGTCATGAAAGTAGAAAATGTTTCATTCAAGGAATAGTTATAGCTTAAAAGTGATGGACCTGAGGTGCATGATGTTGAAATACTTGTGGTATCTGATCATACCCATGGTCTTGCAATTATTTCTTTATATACCATTGAAATTGTTTTTCATTATAATCAATATAATTTTCATCTTCAGTATATGTATCTTGGGAGTTTTAAAAATCCATCACTTTAACACCACTTGTTGTTATGGACCTTTTTTTCAAATTAATTAATTTTCATTGATATCTAATATTTCCCTAAGTCAAACGTAACCTTCAAACAAAACCGACTTAGCCTGTGTTACATGCAAAACTTACTTGTTGTACACTACCTGAAACACTAACTCTCGGTGTGTTACATGCAACACTAAGTTTCTACAAAACATTATTTTATTGTTATAATTATTTAAATGAAATAGTTGTAACCTAGCCAATAATTTTAGTAATATGAATATTAATAACTACTTGTAAAATATTTTTCTATAATTGTTTTATATTAATAAAACATATTGATAATGGAAGATATAATTTTGGGTAACGTGATTATATATTTAAAAAATAATATATTCCCAAATAAACTAATTCTCATGTCCTTCTAGGAAAATAAAACAAAATTATATTTATGGAACTTTTGAAAGCTAATTTGGTAATATAAAATTCATTTTTAATTCATAATATCGAATTTATCTTAGGGATAATTTTTGGAATTTTATAGAGGAACATAATTTCATGATGAATAGTGAAAATTAATGACTCTTAATTAAAAACTACTTTCTCATCTGATTTTTTTAAGGTTAAATTATATTATTGATATGCGAATTTATTGAATACATTTTTGATTATATTAATATTATATTTTTTTGTATTAAATTTATTATTATTTTCCATTTTATAGAGATTTAACTTTTTTGTGCTTTATGTTATAAATAATAGATTTATGAAAAATGAATGAAAATAGTTAAATTCTACAGACCCTTAGAATGCCACTAGACTTTTTAAAGATGGTCATGAAGCACTTTTGAGGCCTAAAAATTAAAAACCAATCCAAAAAGATGCTTCTAGAGCATAGAAATGGAATTAGACATCTTGTAATCATTACATAGCATGTACCAGTGCATGTGGTGAATAGAAGGACACACCGTGAAGAAAATAAAAACATCATGAAAAATACTCGTGTTGTAATCGAGTTACATGTGGTTTAATTTCACAGAAAGTAATGTTTTTTCTATATTGACCAAATCTTCATTTTTTGACCAAATCTCTGATGTGGGACTCACCCCGGACTACCATTGGACTATTCAATTATATAATTTATTAATTAAAGATCTCAGGTGAAGCCTATAAAAGTTGTTCTAGGATGATGTTGTTGAGGACATTCATATCAAGATCTTTCAAAGTCTAAATCAAAGAGTGAGAAGTTACACCCTCCTCATGTTCTTATTTATTTTATGAATTTTCATTGTTTACTCATTCCTTATTATTATCTCGACACTGGGAAGAGGGGGTAAACCCTCCTTGTGCATGGGTAATGTAATATAAGGTTGAAGGTGTGTTGGATTAATTTCATTATTTTATTCATGTATTTGGTATGTCGCGATTCTATATTCATCCTATAATACTTTTCTATTTCTTTTATCATGACCATTGATATTTGAATATAATAGGAACATAAAAAATGTGCAACAGACAACCCTAAAAATGGCATGAACATTATCAAATTTAGGCAAAATTAGGATTTAATATGATATCGAGAGAAAAATGATTTGGAAAAATACTAAATTACTAGACTAAGGTAAATAGGGCATTTCCTGGTCAAGTAGGGTATACCATTACCATTGCATCTACCATATCTAGATTCCATCACCAAACATAAATTAAGCAACATATTTTCTAAAATACAATTTTACTTGAACCCAAAAGTTATAAAAATATGGCATACTTTCCCAAAATATTTTAAAGCCAATCAATCAATCTATTTTGTTTTTATTTTTCATTCATTAAATCAGTCCAAGAAATATTTTCTTCACACCTTTATCCAATCTAATAAAATTAAATATTTTTAAAACCTAATCATAATATTTTTCTATCCCAATAGGTTCGACATCAAACTAATATTATACTAAATTTTATATAATGGATAAAGATAGATTGAGTTTTATAAATTTATTTTTTAATAGACCCATAAATAATTAATGAACCCCTTTGGGCTTGTCAGAAATGCATCTTTTCTGGGGACGGTAACAAGTTAGTTATTTCAGTTTTTAAATTTTTTATTTTATTCTTTTTTCTTTATTTGAATTTCTCTATTTGAATTGGTTGTGTTCATTCTATGATTTTTCATATTTATTAAAATTTGAATGCATGAACACAAAACTCATTCAAAGTGAAATGAAACCAACAACTACGCACACAATGATAATCCTTGTCCAAAGATAAAAGTCACTACAACCATGGAGATTAGAGAACAAAATCAGCCTTCTTGAGTTCCTAAAAGAGACCAGAGGAAGGAGATGCCCACTGACTATGATTAATTGTCAAAAATGGTGTTAAAACAAAGCATCCTAGAACACCCCCCCCCCCCTAATAAATAAAATAAATTCAAGATCAATCCTTTAATCATATAATTTATCAAAACTATTGTGCAATTCACCGAACATCCGCATGAAGATCAGAACAAACATTTGAGATACTTCCTCTATCCTTGAGACACTTTCCAAATCCAAAATGTTTAATTCAATGAAGTAAGACTCTTCCTTTTCCAATTTTCATTATGTGACCATGCTCGAGATTGGTTTTAATGCCTGCCAGAAAAATCTATCACGGCATGGGATGAGCTGGTAGGGTAATTTTTCACCTACTTTTTTTCACCTTCAAATTCAATGTAAATATGGGTCAATATTCTAAATTTTTGTCAATTTTGAGATGAATCTGTATATTCTTCTTGGTGGAATTTAAAATAAATGACTCAAAAATTCCATCATCCTGGTATAGAGATATAGATACTAATAAAAACATTCTATAAGGGTTTCTCATATGTAAATAGGTTAATTATTAATGGTGCAGCTCGAGGATAATTAATTAAGAAGTTTACTGATGAGAGCTAAATCTTAATAGATGAAATGGTAAGAAATAGTTTCCAGTTTCAATGATAATTAACACCACAAAAAATAATATGTTCGTTCAATAAAAATGACTAGATAACGGTACAACTGGAGTCATTAACCAAGAAGATGGACATCATGATGGGATAGCTTCAAAACCTCATGGGTACACATATTGAATATTAGAATTATTATCATTACAATCAATCTAATCAATTATAGAAATAGATACTACAAACACAACCACAATTATAATGGATTCAACAAAGATGACAAGGTTGCCTATAAAAAGCACCCCAAGGGGTCACATTGAAAAGATGGTTCATACGTTGGAATATACACTAGCTATATTCATGTTCACTTTTAGGGATTCACTTAACGAAATATAATTAAAATCATAAAATAAAAAATCTTCATTGAGGAATCTAGAGCTTCACGTTGGCCATATTGATGATCTATTTAAAGAGGGACCCATAGGTGAACTTCTAGGATGCCCCAAAGTGCACCCGCAAAAATATTTGAAAGCTATAAAAATTATTAGTGGGAAGAAAAAAAAAGGTAAGTGGTATAGAAATTTTCAGATGACCACCAGTGAATGCAATAGAAGAGGAAGCTGAAAAAAGGAGAAAGTAGCTGATGAAAAAAATAAGATACACCTCATTACAAACAAGGAATACCATTTCCAAAAATGAATTGTGAGAGTATTGAATAATGTGAAGAAATGTCTGTTTTGGGAACACATTAAAAATATCATATTAATATAACATTTTCATAGGCTCTTATAATCATGCCAACATAAGAAAAAATCATGAAAGATATGGTAACCCACAATAACAAACTAAAAGATATTGGCACCATTACAATCACACAAGAGTGTTCGGCAGTGGTATCTAAGGACCAACCAAATAACCAAAGAGATCCTGGTAAATTTTCAATTCCCATATTTATCTCAACTAAAGAATGTGTATAATCTTTGTGTTAATTAGGTAAGAGTGTCAATATCATTTTTTACACAACATTTAAGAGTTTGGGACTTGATGGACTAAAGCATGTAGGAGTAATTCTTCAATTAGAAGACACAATAGTGAGCCCCCCCTGATAAGTTATCAAAGATACCCTAATCAAAGTTGATAAGTTCATCTTTCCCACCGACTTCCTAGTAATGGATATGGAGGAAGAGTGAAATCCACTCATTCTAGGAAGAGAAATTTTAGCCACAGGGCATACACTGATTGATATTCAAACTGGAAAAATCATTCTATTTGTTAGAGGAGATCAGGTATGTTTAGAAAACCGTTGAACCATGAAGAACTGTGATTTGTGATAGGATAATTATTTTTCATAACAAAATATACCCGATGTTGAGTATGTTGCTAAGATTGTAGAGGTTCGTGGGTTAGATGCTATTGTGAAAGAGGATACTCAACTAAATAATAAAGAGAATCTGAAGACCAAAATTTTTGACACTAGAAGAGAGACTGACTCCACTACATTTGGGAATGTAAAATAGTTATGGATGATACATGAACATATATTTAGTTTATTAGGATTGAGGAAAAATAGTGATTTGGTCCAATGGAGGTAAAGAAATTACTACCATCAGGTAGAATTATGTTTTTCTAAGAAGAATGAGAGGGGTCAACCTATGTGGATAAGACACAAGTGAGATCATTTATAGACCCCGAAAAGGTACAAAATTTTCAATCATATGTTATGTGAGCTAAATATGAAGAAGGTAATGTCAATCAGACAATGGTAGAATAAAGTGTTTTTTGGAGGCAACCTAGTTTTTCTCCTTTATTTATTTTTTATTTTTAGAGGCGTGCATGATCTCACTCAACATATTTCAAAATTAATTGATAATTTTCAATGATTTCCCTTATTTATATTTAATTTTCATGACCATCAAGTCCCAAGAAAGTACCATGCAGCAGGAATCAAAAGAAGATGCAGAAATATTACACATTGTGAATCTTTAGTAAGAAGAACCTATACATCTATGATTGAATAAAAAGTTGAAAGGAGTGTGAGAGTTCAAATTCCATATTTTAGAAAAATATTCCAAACATTTAATTATAGTTTTTAACTCTTAATTACTTTCCCCACATTTGATTCTTGCTTCAATCAACAGAACAAGTAGATATAAATTTCAAGGGATAATTACTATACCCTGAGTTTAAATTGTTTTCACTAAATTTGATGGAGAAAATGTGAAAAGAAATTAGTATAGATATGTATGGGGATCCATATTTGACAAATCATTATTTATAGGATCATGTTGACCATTTTTAATGAATTGTTTTTATATTCGGCCTTATTTTGTATTTTTTTATTTTCATTCATTAATTTAATTATATATAAGAATTTAATAGAGTAATTTTGATAAATATTCTTCTCATTCCCAAGACATCCACTGAGAAAATATTTTCTATTATTTCTATAGTATATTTCTTGAGAAAACTGGGGAATGTTTTCTTCTCAAACTTTCCTTACATATTATTAAAGTTGTGACTGAATAAAACCCTTTTTATATTGATTGAAGTAATATTTTATTTATCCTTTATCCTCATACCCACCTTACATTAAGTTTCTTTGAACTCATAGAATCTATGAACATCCTTTTTTAGAAATTAGCCATGTCACAAGCATATTTTATTCATTCTTACCTACCTATAAATACATCGTATAACTATCAAACATAAGAGTGGATGGAATGGAATATGGTTTAAGGGAAGTAAATTGTGTAATTAATAAGTTTGGGGAAATTCATGGGATTTGGGGAGGGCACATTAATTGTATTTATTGAACACCCTCTTGTAAAAAAAGGTAAAAAAGAAAAAATTGGCCGTGTCTAGGGAAATTCAAAAATCACCATTTACTTGACCAGTGATCTTATTATAACTATTAAAAATAGTGTCTTTGGGATATTATTATGGGTTGGGTGGTGTATGTGGGAATTTAACCTAGAATAACTTTAAAAAAATAATTTTATAGGAGGGTATTTTAGTTATTTCATTTCATCTCATTACAAGCCTACTTTGAGAAACTTAGAGAAAGGAGAATTTTGCTGAGCAGTTTTTAAATATCATGCAAAGTAATTTAGATTTTAATCTTTATTTTGAGACTTAATTTAATTACATCATTTTCCTACCTACCCTAATACTCATAGTAATTTGATCCTAAATAGTGAATTTCTCATGATTAATCGTGATTATGTATTTACACGGTAGAGATGTTAGATTCTTTTAAAGCCTATGCAATGTTGTCTGTTCTTGAGGAATGTGTTGAACTCTATATTCATTAATACCCTAATGATGAGTGGAAAAAATCAATATGAAGTAAATTAAAACTGGAATTCATATAAATAATGAATTGAAAAATTAAAATGGAAGAATTAAAAGGCATAGATTTTTTACAATAATAAAAAAATACATTGTTGACTTGAATTGTGGAAAAATGAGGCATGATTAATTATCCATGTGTAATGCTCGAAGATTTAATTTTCCATTTGATAAATTGCATTAATTGGAATTGAATTTAAATCAGGGTAAGTTGAATAAACTATTTAGTATGTTGATATTCCATCCATGAGGACAAATATGACTTCAAGTGTGGGGGTAATTGATAAGTTTATTTCATGTATACATTATTTAGTATTTTAACATAATTATTTATGTATATAATTGATTATTATTTTTATTTTTTAATCAATTTAACTAGTTTTGTGTTTTATGGAAGACACGATATGTTTTTGAGAAATTAATGAAAATGGATTAATTTTTGGAGCTTCAATACACTTAACATGCCACCGTATTTTTCAGGATGATCATAGACCACTTCTACGGCCTAAAATTGAAGAACTGAGGCAAAAAAAGGCTTTTGGAGAATAAAAATGGAATTAAACAATGTGTAAAAATTAAAAAATGTGTAAAAAATCAAGTTTTTAATATAAGGACACAACATAAATGAAATAAACACATCATGAAAATTACAAGCGGTGCAACCTATTTAACTGTGGTGTAGTTTCCTAGAAGGGAGTTTTTCACCGATATTCTCCAAATATTCATTTCTTCACAAAATCTCTACTATGGGACTCACTGTAGACCACATTTTAACCATTATTTTAAGTAAATTTTTAATTATAGATCCTATTTGAAGCTTATAAAAGGATTTATAGGATTCTGCTGTTGAGGGCATTCAAATCCAGATCCACTAAAGAACAAATCATAGAGCGAGATGTTGCACCCTCACAAGTTCATATTTATTTTGTGAATTATATTTATTTAACCATTACTTATTAATCCCTAATCACTATGATTATAGGTAAACCTTACTCATTCTAGGGTAATGTAATTTAAGTGGGAAGGTGTGTTGGATTAATTTCTTTATTTTATTCATGTATTTGGATTGTGCCAATTCTATATTCATATTACAATCCTTTTATTTTTATTTTATCATGACTGTTGAAATTTGAATATAAAAGGAATATAAAATAAATGTAAAACTAAAAATCGTAAATATAGAATTAACATTATCAAATTAAAGGGAAATCATGTATTAATATGCTATCGAAACAAACTAGATTCGGAAAAATCCTAAATTTATGGACAAATGGAAATAGGGAATTGTTGCGTCAAAGAGGGGATAACATGACCATTGGATTTTCCACATGCTTAATCTATAACCAATAATGAATAAAACAAAAATATTATAACATTCAATTTTACCTAAACCATAAAATTAAAAAACCCCAGTGCTCTTTTTAAAATTGTTTTAAAACCAATCAATCAATCTGTTTCATTTTCATTATTCGTTTATAAAATTAATAAAACAAATATTTTGTTAACCTATTTTTAAAATCAAATAAAAATAAATATTTATTAAAACCTAATCAAATTAATATCTCTGTTCTATTTGGTTTTACCTTAAACGAACATTTTTCCACATTTTAATTAATTGAGTAGAACAGTTTGAGTTTTATAAATTTATTTTTGTATAGTCGCGTAGGGAATTAATGACACCCTCTGGGTATGTCAATTATAAATATTTTTAAATTTTTAATTATATATTATTATTGAAAATTAATACAATTCATTTCATTATAACCAATTTCACATTTAAATTTCATATAACAACATAGAAATCTTTTGATCATATTTGCTTTAACAACCAGAAGTGTCGTCCCGGTAGCGGGATTAATTTTAAATAAATTTCATTCACTTCAATAATAGGAATTCAGTAAAACGGATTCCATATTTTAAATAATCATATTATATAATTTCTAATAATTTCAACATAATATTTTACCGAAAATATTATTAAATGTAATTAATATTAATTACATTGATTAAGGTAAAATTAACCATAAATAAGGACTAAACCATAAATTTAAGAACCAAAAAAAGACATATACAGTTGTCCAATTTCCTTTTGATGGCCATATTTAGACGCTATAATCCCTTTTATATAATCTGTTACATTAATGGATTCAATTTACAAGGTAATAATGTGTATGGAATTCCTTTTTCAAAATATTACAAGAGTGCCACTCCACCTCCACTATAAAAAGGCCTCCTCTCCTCCACTTCCTCATACCTCTCAAGACACTAAGGTTCACCTAATATTTAAAATATAATCTCCAAAAATACATATCTTCCATCTTGATGACCTCCTTTGGGAATAAATTCTTCCAAGGAATCCCTTTTGTGATAACTAAATAGATTACCTGATTAAGAGGTAACACCCTCCCTCAATCTATTTTATTTAATTTTCTTGTTCCACCACATCAATTCACCTTATTATAGGATTATAAAAAAATGTATCCTTAATATTGATACATTTTTTTATGTCAAGGGCTTCACCTAAACTTACACACACATCTATTTAATTGTTAACAAACATACTCTTTATTTGTACGGTGAACTACCATGTCACTAAACGATGATTGTTAATTTTTACTCTATTACCTCTCATGGTGGAAGTTATTATGGAATTTTTATTTATATATGTGATATATTTTATTTATTATTTCATTAATCTTATATAATATTTTTACTACCCATATCTTTATACATTCCATTTGGTGTAAATATGATAATTTCGTTTGAGTAATTTGGGACTACAGCCCCCTTAAAGAGATGTGATTCGTTCACACACTACATGGAATGTATTAAGGATGGGTTTAGTGATATTATATGATATATATGATATAATAATGGTAATTTAATAATTATATATAAACTTATATATACATATATTTAATTTACCTTATTTCTTTGAATATGGAAATTAAATAGAAACAATGTTCATATGTATGCACAACCTACCATCTCCATTAATGTTGTATTCCATTTTCGTACATCTATATTATATAGATTACTATACTACACATATAATTAATATACATGGAATTTATATCATGGTTTACATTATTTAAATCATGATATAATTTTAAGGACCAAATATATAATGAATTAAGACACATGCAAAATACAAAGTGAATATAACCCAAAACAAAACATTAACATGGAATTATTAACAAGAGGGTAATATAAAGTAATAATCAAACCTTATATGGTATTAGATATAATAATATGTTTTGGTGATCTATTTATAATAAATTTCTATTTATTTTATAGGATTTGTGAATGAGTACTATGAGAGTCAAGACACAGTGTATGGGAATTTCATCTCTCTTTTTATATCTTTGAGACACATTCCATGTTCACCACTCTTTTATTTTTCATGGTGTATATAATTCCCATGAATGTATTATATGATTTTTATTATTAAATTTATGGTTATTTTTATACCCACTAAATGATCATTCTTTAACGGGATATATGTTTCTAAGGTTACCAAATTAGTAAAATTGGTTTGTCTCAATTTTCCTTCTTTGATATACAATTTTTATATACACTTAAAATATTTCCTGAGGTATATTTGACTTGTATTATCATGAATATATATTTTTTAATGATATTTTAAGCTTTATTTAATTCAATATTATTATAGGTATATTATTATCCCAAGTTACCATGTGGTAATTTTTAATTGAAATAATCCAATTTTTTATTATGATTGTTTTTTATTATTCTTCCATTGATGAAATATTATGATCCATCTCACAATAACACAAATGAGTTTTACTATTCAATATTTACTCAAGATATCTCCATATATTTGTACCATTTTTCCAATATATGGTATGTAAGATAATAACGAAAATATTTTGAAGAACAAATCTGACCATATTTCTCTTTTTGATTGAAATCTGTTTTATTTCAAAAACAGTGTTTTCGAAAATTCATTCAAAATATTTTAAAGGATCATTTATATTTTTTCATGGAAATAGTTTTTAAAATTTATTTCTTGTACTATTTCTATTTTTTCAAATTATTTTCAAAAAAAATGGTTTTCAAAATGTTTTATGTTTTCAAGATCCCTTTTCGAATAAGAAAGGATATTTTCCCCATTAAATGTTTCTAAAAGAACATTCAAAATTATTTCCCATATAAGATGATATACGTTGGTGTTACTCATGAATTTATAGGTAATTTATTCATTATTTCCATTCATAGTATTTCTTTATATAGTTTATGTTTTGATGGTATGATTTTGAAGAAACTCATTTCTCTTCCACAAGTTTTATGTTTTTGAAACCCATTTCTCTTTAAAAGGTTATATTCTTATGAAACATGATTCCTTTCATGGGTTATGCTATGATGTAGTTATTATGAGCCCCATATTTTTTCATAGGTTATTAAATGATGACTTGGGTATTACATCCATTTAATTTCATGGGTTATGAAATGATTATTTAATAATTGTTCGCTTATATATGTATGGTTTCATTATGAGATGGGAAAGACCTATATCTCCTTCTAATGAAATGTTCAATGATTTATATCTCAAAAGATAGACATTTTTAGAGTGAGGATTGAACTCAGATCAGTATTACTTGGTTGTAATGATGATTGAAATCTATTTATTAATACAGGGATTGAACCAAGTTTAGTAAAGGACATTGCCCATTAAGATGGTAGTGGAAATGAAGCCATGACTACTAGAGAAATAATTATATATTCTTATGTGTTTTCCATAATTTTATGTCTTATTCCAATTATATTGTTTTATGACTTATGTTATTTTATTTCTTATGATTCATGTCTTATTAACTATGAATATTTATGTAAGGATTCAAGTTTATGATCTTTGATATTCATGGTATTATCTTCTATTTTTTGTATCTGGTTACAATACCATTATGCTCATAATTATTCTTACATGTCTCTATAATCTAGCCTTACTGAGCATCTGAGCTCACCCATTTCTGTGTTTCCTTTCATAGGTTATGAAGATATTTATTATTTTTGATGTGCCTCAGATGGGTTCTAGTCAAGAAAGACCTAGTGGGGGATAATTTAGATCACTTATGTACCAGTATTTATGTTTCCATATTTCCAAAGCTGCTAGACTAGTACATTATTGGGGAGTCTATTTGTATAATTTTTTAATTATTCCACAAAATTTATGTAATTTCAATGTATGGAAATATAGGGTGGATATATTTTATATTAGAGAAATTTTTTACTTTACCTTTGTAAGATAGGTTGAGAAAACCATTGTGAGAACCCAATGGACATGTCTAGGTATAAGTTTAAGGATAAGGAAAATCATTGTAATATTTTCTAGATTTTTGATAAAGGATAGAGTGAGTTGCTTCCTAGAAATACATACATCTGTATATACTAAAGTGGATGTGGATATATAATAGATGTACCTAGGATTAACAACTCTTACACAATGTTTTGGGCTTGAATTGGGGTAATCTGATACACCAAAATGGATCTTACTGCACACTTGGTATGATAGTCCCAGTGGATATGCTTTAGGAATAAACAGAATCGTTGTAATCCATTATGAAGAATATAAATATAATTTGGCTGTGAGTAACCTAAGATAAACATAAGGTTTCGTGTATTTAGTATGTAATCAGAATTTTGACATCATATAAGGGAATTTTTATGATTATGTGGTTCTTCATTATGATAATCGTTTCAAAGTCAATGATTTTAGTTTTAGTGAAGGATGGTACTCAAAGGGACAATGTTAATAGTGATTGCGATGTATAATTCAATGATTTCCCCAATGGTTATCAAATTATATGGGAGAAGGAATGAAAAATCTCATTTCTTTGCTCTCCCAAATTTCTCAAGATATCAATAATGGTGGAATACCAAATAAAAAAAGAAAGGAACAACATTATGTTGAGTATTTAATAAGGTAAAGTCCACCTTATTTCATAGGATATTATGATCCAATTGTTTCCAAATAATGGATTTGTACTCAAAAAAAATATTCTCCATTCTCTAGTGTTCAAGGCATGAGAAAGTCATTTTGTTTGTTTATCGGTTAGAAGGAGAATGAGACTAGTGGTGGACTCTAATCAAGAATAAAAGGAAAAAATATAATACTGAATATGTGGATTGGGACGAGTTCATGAACTTGTTTTTTCAATAATTACTTTCCCTATATTCTTCCTACCAAGATATAAAAATAGTTCCTTGATTTGATGCAAAGGGATGATGAATCTATTGGTACATATAAGGATAATTTCAAAATACTTTTGAGTTATGCATTAGGAATTATTTTCTAACACAAAAATAATGTTTATAGGTTCTTTAGTGGTTTAAATACAAGTCTCAAATTTTAATTGGACAAAATATACATTAGTATCTATGAATATATATTCGATGTGAAATCAATGTTGAACTGAATATTGGAGTCATGAATCAACCTCATTGTTTTGATAAGAAACTAAAGATGGAGTTCTAAGGAAACTCTAAAAATCATATAGAAAAGAAGATTAGTTTTCTATTATGCTTTAAATGTGGGAATAAAATGGATGAATTTGTCTTAAGAGGTTTCAAAAATGATTTATGTGTGTAAAGGAAGGTTATTGGGAATCTAATTATCGAATGAATATAAAGAAGTCATCTCAAAATGATAATGGAATCAAATATGCATAGAATGAAATTCAACTGCTTCAGTGTTAAAAGTTTAAGAAGAATGGGAATTATTCTAATCAGTTACAAAAACCAATGTCTGGTGGTGATGATCGAAATTAGAAACATCTTAATCTGGGGGGATAAGTGGAAATCTCATGAAATCACAATTTATGATGAGGTGTGTGGTGAAAACGTGGTAAAAGGTACACTTACCATCAACTCAAGAACTACATGGGTTTTATTTGATTATGGATGTACACACTATATCATATCTACATAATTTGATAAGGGTCTTAAGATTCCACAAAAATGATTTTTTGTATAATTATCATTACAATTCCTTAATGGTAAGATGATTTCATCCCCAGTCTGTGAATCCTCTATGGTTGACATTTGTGAGAATGTGCTTCCTAAAAATCTTGTCATTCTTCCTTTGGTTGAATTTTATGTCCTGATAGGCATGGATATTCTTTATCAACATAAAGGGTACATCAATTTTCAACGAAGGTAAGTTTCACTTTATTTTTCTAACCCTCCTATGATTTTCCATCAATGTGATGATAAATATGAACATCCAATGGACATTACATCTTGTGTATGGGTATTAATTGCTATTCAAAAGGGTTATTTATCTCAAATGGTTGGGGAGAAAATCTACAATGATGATATTCCTATAATTCTAGAATTTGTCGATGTATTTCAAGAATAATTTCTTAGACTTCCATGAAAACGTGATTTTGAGTTCTCAATAAAACTCATACCCGTGTTTACACCTATTTCAAAGACTCCTTATAGATTGTCCCCAATTCAGTTGTCAGATTTCAAGAATAAAATCCAAGAAAAAACTTGATAAGGGGTTAATTTGACTAAGTGTGTCAATGTTGGGTGCACCTATTCATTTTTTAAAAAAGAATTATTGATAAATGTGGCTCTACATTGATTTTTTTGAGTTGAACAGAGCCACAATCAATTACAAGTATCATCTCCCACATATTTTTGACTTGTTTGATCAAATGCATGAAGATCAATAATTTCCAATTTTATCCTTCATTATGGATATCATCAATTGAGGGTCAATAATGAGGATATAACCAAGAAGACATTATATACAATGTATGAATACTATTAATATATAATTATGCCTTGTGGTCTTACTAATTACCATGTTATCTTCATGAATATGATGAATAGAGTCTTTAGAGATGACATTGACCAGTTTTTAGTAGTCTTTAAAGATGATATTCTTATTAATTCAAAGATCCTAGAATAACTTGACGATCACATGAAAATTTTTCTAAATACCCTATTGATGGAGAAACTATATGGAAATTTTAAAAATTGTGAATATTGGCTAAAAAAGTTTTCATTTTTGGTTCAAATGTTATCAAGAGATGGTATAACAATAAATCCATCAAATGCGAAGGCTGTTGAATATTGTCCTATATCTACCTTGGTGACTGAGATCTATAGCTTTATTGGTTTAGCTATATAATATAGACAGTTTTTGTAAAATTTATCAAGTATATATAATCCTATGACCATGATAACTCAGAAATGTGTATATGTTTTTCTGTATAGGTTAATGTGAGTAAAATTTCAAAGAACTATTGAGAAGGTTGGTTAGTGTACATGTGCTTATATTACCCAATTGTGGAGAACGGTTTGTAATATGTAGTGACTCATCCAAGAAAAGATTAGGTTATGTTATTATGTATAATAACATGGTTATTTCTTATGACTTATGCCAGATGATGATTCAGGAGCCGAATTACCCAACTCCAAATTTGGAGTTAGCAAGAGTAATTTGTTTCTTAAATATATATATATATGCATTATCTTTATGGAGAAAAGTGTGATATATTTAACAAGAATAAAAATCTGAAATATATATTCACAAATTAAGGGTTGAACATGTTCCAGCGAAGATAGTTATAATTGATAAAGGATTATGACTTCTCAATAAATTACCACCCTCGTAATGTGAACAAGGTGGTCGA
Source organism: Viscum album (assembly GCA_963277665.1). Classification (NCBI taxonomy): domain Eukaryota; kingdom Viridiplantae; phylum Streptophyta; class Magnoliopsida; order Santalales; family Viscaceae; genus Viscum; species Viscum album. The sequence goes on along the minus strand of OY728133.1, from coordinate 1,817,680,308 downwards.
TGCTTTGAGTCGAAAGTATCATCCTAGTTTATCTAAGATGAGGATCACAAAAGATCCAATATTTTTGGATTTTCAAATGATGGATCTGAAAATCTTGATGGAATAGGAAAATCATATCTTTCTCAAATGTATGTTCAACCCTCTATCTAGTGATGATTTAGGAGGTGCAGAAGGAAGATGTAGAGAATCAAAAGAAAGTTATAAATATTCCTAATTTTAACCTTGATCAGGATGGAATGATAAGGTTCTGGAATCGTGTATGTATTCCTTCCGTTCCATATTTATTGAAGGAGATGCTATCGGAATCTCATAGTTCTTCATTCTCTATTCATCTTGGAAGAATGGTGATGTATAGGGACTTAAAAGAAAACTTATGGTGGGATGTCATGAAGACAGATATCACACGGTTTTTATCTCGGTGCTTGGTATTACAACAATTTATAGTAGAAATAAAAAAGTATAAATGGATTTTTCATCCATTACCCATACCAGAATGGAAATTAGAGAACATCACAATGGATTTTTTTCATTGGACTAACCAAAACCTCTGAAGGTTTTAATTCTATATGGATGGTAGTTTATCTCCATAAAAAGTCATCACACTTCATCGCAATTAGAGAGTACTTCTCTCTGGATAAGCTTTCTAGGATATACATTAAAGAAGTGATAAGGTTTCATAGAGTACCATATTCTATTATATTGAATAAAAATCTGAAGTTTTCTTCAATGTTAAAGAAAAGTATCTCATAAGAACTTGATATAGAATTGAGTTTCAACACTATTTATCATCCTCATACAGATGGTCAATCTAAAATAACAATTCAAACCTTTGAGGATATGTTGAGATATTTTTCTATGGATTTCAATGTTGGTTGGGATCAACACATTACTCAAGTTGAGTTTTATTATAACAATATCAATCACTCAAGCATTCATATGTAACCATATTAAACCCCCACGAGGATGAAATTTAGAGCTCCAATTTTATGGGATGAAGTTGGAGAACGAAAGCTATTAGGACTTGAGATCACTAAAGAAGTGGCAGAGATAGTTAGAACTATTCAACAGCATATCATGGTAGCCCTAAGTTGGAAGAAAAGTTATGTTAATAACCAATGAAATCATCTAGAATTTGAAGTGGGTGATATGGTAATTCTAATAATATCTCCCTAGAATAAATTTATGAGAATCATGAATAAAGAGAAACTAATCCAAATGTATATCAGTCCCTTTGAATTTCATGATTGTATAGGGACGGTAGCATATCGCTTGGTACTTCCTACAAATATCTCTAAATTCCATGATGTGTTAAATGTATCTTTCCTATGGAATTACATACATTACCCTTCACATGTACTGAAATTATATTTCATACCACTAGAGTAGGATCTTTCTTACGAAGACCAACATCTTAGAATTCTAGATCAATCTGAGAAAGTTCTACAAAACAAGACCACTCACCAAGTCAATGTTTTGTGGAGATATCACCAATTATAGGAAGCTATATGGGATCATTATGATATAATAAAGTGCCAATATCTTCATTTTTTTACAAGAATTATTAATTTCAAGGGACCAATCATGTTAAGGGGTTAAAATGTAATACACCAAGTTTTAATAGACATTTTTTTCAAATGAATTAATTTTCATTAATATCTTTCATTGCAATATATCCAACATTACATTAATATAAAACAAACTCAATGTACAATACACTCAAAATTGACTTGGAATACACTACACACAACACCAATTAGGTGTATAATACACGCAATACTGAGTTTTTATGAAACATCATTTGATTATCATAATTATTTAAATGAGATAGTCATAACCTAAAAATTAAATATAGTAATTTGAATAGTAATGAATACTTTTAAAATATTTTTTATAATGGTTTATATATATATATCATATTGATAATTGAAGATATAATTTTTGGTAAATCCCTTATCTCATTAAAAATACTATTTTCTCAAATAAGCTACATTACATATCCATATGTGAAAAAAAAATTATTAATGATAGAAAAAATTTTAAATTTAATTTGATAATATAAAATTCATTTTTAAATTTATAATGTTTAATTTATCTTAGGGTGAATTTTTGGGATTGTTCTGAGAAACTTCATATTAGGAGGAATAGTGAAAAATACTGAATTTTAATTCAAAGTAGTTTTTTATCTAATTTATTTAAAAGTTTGAATTATATTTTAATTTGGTTTAAAAGTTTATTTAGATATATTTTTTATAAATTAATCTAATTTATATCATAAAAACCAATTTCACATTGAAATTAGATATAAAAACATAACAAACTTTTGATCATTTTTACTTTAAAACATGTGGTGTCATCCCATCTGTGGGATTAATTTTGAATTAATTTCTCCAACTTATGGATTGAAATATGGTAAAATGGATTCCATATTTGGAATCAGAATAATTTATAATTTCTAATATGGTCAAATTAGTTCTGACCAAAAATATTAGTGAAAGTAATTAAAATTAAATATGTTAATTAAAGTCAAATTAGGATTAACAAAGGACTAAATCTTAAATTTAAGACTCAAAAATATATTGACACCTTTACAAGAGTCCTTTTAAATACATATTTATAATATATACTAACATTTATATAATTTGGTCCATTTTTAGATCTAATTGACATGTGAAAAACATGTATGGAATTGATTTTTCCAAATATTTCAAGACTGTCACTCATCCACTATAAAAATGCCTCACATCCTCCACTTCTTAACACCACCCAAACCACTTAGGTTTGGCCAATATCTGCTCATATAATCTCAAAAAATTCCCTATCATCCTTCTTTATGCATCCCTTTTGGCATAAATTTCTCCAAGGAAGCCCTTCGGTGAAAACCAAAAAATGCTTTCTGACTGAAAGGTAACACCCTCCCTCAAGCTCCTTTCTTTTATTTTCTTTCTCCACCACCTATATTCATATTATTTCATGCTTATTAAACAAAACTAGTATTATAAATACAATTATATATTTGAATTTGAATTGATTTACCTACACTCACACATACATCCATATAATGGGTAGTGATCATACTGTTTATGTGTACGGCAAACTACCGCCTCAATAGATGATGACTGTTGATTTTTTACTTTATCACTTCTCATATTGGAAATTATGATGTAAAATATGATTATATATGTAATATTTCTTATTTATTTAATCTTATTTAATCCTTTTACTACACATATCTTTATACTTTCCCTTTGGTTTAAATATAATAATTTCTTTGAGGAAATATGGACTACCTCCCCCTCAAAGTGATGTGATTCATTCACACAATACATGTGATGTATTATGTATGGGTTTAATGAGAATATATTATATATATGATATAATAATTATACATAAATAATGATATATATATATATATTAATTACCCTATTTCATTCAATGTGACAGTTAAATGGAAACAATGTTCATGTGTACGTATGACCTACTGTCTCCTTGAATGGTGTATTCCATTTTCATACTTCTATATTAAATAGATTATAATACTAAAAATTTGATAAATATACATTGTTTTTATATCATTTTTTAAATTCTAAAAATCATGATATAAGTATAAGGGAAAAAATTGACAAATTAAGACACATGTGTAAAACAAAGTGAATATTTCCTGAAGCAAATCCTTAACATGGAATTGTAAACAAATGGGTAATATAAAGTAATAATGAAATCATATATGGTATTATATATAACAATATGGTTATTTGATATATGTAAAATAAATTAATAATTATTATACAGGAGTTCTGAATGAGTATGATGAGAGTTAAGACACAAGGTAAGGGAGTCTCATCTCACTTTTTATATCTATGAGATACATTCTATGTTCACCACTATTTTCTTTTGTGTGGTGTATATACATACCACTAATGTATTATATGATTATTATACATAAATTTATGGTTATTTTAATATCAACTATGAACATTATTTTAAGGGGTTTAGATTTCAATTGTTACCAAATTGGTAAGGTACATTTGTCTTAATTTTCCTTCTTTGAGGAACATGTTTCATTATACACCTACATTTTCTCCCAATGTGTATCTGACATATTATATCATGAATATCCTTAATTTAATGATAATTTAATAATTCTTTAATTCCATTTTTTACAAGGAGTGTGTCATCCCACGTTACCATGTGGTTATAGTTAATTGAAATAATCACATCTTTTATCAAGATTGTTTAAGATTATGCTTCCATTAATGAAATCTTATGATCCATCCCTAAAGATAATTCATGAGTTTTTTTATCCTAAATTATAAAAATAAATATCCTTGTATTAGTTACATTTTTTATCTATTTTTTGCTTTATATAATTAAGAAAATGTTATTAAGAAATGTCCAACTGTGTATCTCTTTTCAGTTGAGAATCTGTTTTATTACTAAAAAAAGTTTTCCTAAAAAATAAAAATTCATTAATATTTTATATGTTTTCAAAAAAAATGATTAAAAATGATTAAAATTCCCCTTTATATGTTTTCAATTTATTTTCAAAGAAAAATGTTTTTAAAATGTTTTATGTTTTATAGTCCCTTCATCAAATAAGAAAGTATATTTTCTCAAAAAATATTTCTAAATGATATATCAACATTATTTCCCATCCATTATGACAAACATTGGTGTTAAAAATTCTTTTATATGGAAATTATTAAATGTATTCATTCATATTATTTCTCTGATTGGTTTATTTTTTGATGTCATGTTTTTTATGAAACATGTTTCCCTTTCATGGGCTATATGTTTATGAAACTCTTTTCTATTTAACATGTTATATACATATTAAACTGGCTTCCTTTCATGGGTTATAATTTGATGAAATTATTATAAAACCTATCTTTTTCTGAATATTAATATATTATTACATATTTATGTCACCCATTTCATTTCATGGGTTATGATATGATTTATTATGAATTTGTGGTGGATGTATGTATTATTTCTTTAGGAGATTGGTGGGACTTATAAATCCCTCCAATGAATTGGGTAAATATTTATATATCATGAGATAGACATGGCTAGAATGATGAGTGAACTCAGTTCACTATTATAAGTCTGGAACGAAGAGTGAACTAGGTTCAGTAATATAGGGCTGGAACGGGGAGTGAAATTGGTTTTGTAAAGTACTTTTTATACTAAGATATCCTTAGTAGTGATGCCTTGACTACTATGGAAATCATTATATATGATTTTGTTTTTTACAAAAGTCCTTGTTTTCCTCCTATGATATGATTTCATAGGTTATTTTTTTCATTATGGTTCATGTCTTATGAATTGCCAAAATTTATGTATTGATTCATGTTTATGGTCTTTTATATATAGGGTATGATATTCTATTTTCTTGATTATTTTCTAATACCCTTAAGCTCGTGATTATGCTTTGATGTCTCCCTTGTTTACCCTTATTGGGTGTCTGATCTCACCTCTTTTGTTTTTACATTCCTATGTTATGAAGATATGTATTATGTTTGATGTGTCTAAGAAGGGTGTTAGTTAATAAGTATATTGTGGGAGATAATGTTTCTCACTAATGTACCAGTGTTTATGTTTTCATGTTTGAAAGGCACTAGAATAGTACGGTCTTTGGGAGTCTCTTTGTATAATGTTTTATGTTTTATGATAAATTTATGCAGTGTATATGTATGAAAAGATTTGGTCGATATAATCATTGCATCCATTTTCCATGCCATGTACTATAATTGAGCAACCACCTTGTTATTTTCTACCTATTTCATCCATCATATTTGGTTGGTTTTATTAAAACACTATAATCTATTACCAGTCATATCATCCAAAATATTATTTCCCTCATTAAGAGACATCCTCATCATTGATCCTCCTGATTCGGTATTTAAAATTGGCATGTTTTTTATTGATATTCCCTTATAAAATTTCTGAATAAACAACTATATTTCAATACCATAATGCAGGAACTTTCTGATTCTATATTTTATTTTCTCCTAATAACTATAATGTGACGTTATCAAAAAAAATTAAAATTCATTATATATACCTTGATGTTGATTGATATGGAATGTGGGAAAATTGGGATAATAATTTTCTCACCAACATATACCATTTAGTGATGGAATAGTAAGAGATTATTTGAATATATTCTAAAGATTACTATTTCAATGAAAATATAAAAAACTAAACCTTATTGTATCAGTAAAAAAAATTTTAATTGAACTGTATAATATAGTTTAAGAAAAATCTATATGTGTGTGTTTTGATACTTGATTAGTTATGTAGAAAATGGGATCAAGTTTGAAATCACTTAGATAATAGTAGGCCTTATCTTTAACAATAGTGTAAAAAATGGAGACACCCAAATACTTGGTTGAGGACCCATACCTGAGGGAATTATATAATATATAAGTGTTCACATCCCCATTGGTGGTCATGGAACTTCTCCAGCGATGATGTATTTTTCTCTCATAGCTTATTCTTATTCATTTCTCTACATGAAAAAATTATTCTCTAGCTCTAGGTCTTAAGAAATATCATCAAACCTTTCCTTCCAGCAATTGGATTAGTCTTGCAAAGAATTTGAACTTGAAATATCATCATGACATGACCAAGTGTAAAACAATGAATTAAAATAAAAATAATTATAAAAACTTCTAATTAACTTCAATATAATGGACTTGCCATAAATTTGATAACCTACACATTTTCATTAATTTTCTATGGGGATACAAAAAATTTAATAATTTATAAAACTCAAACAGCCTAATTAAAAATATAGTATTTAGAAATCCAATGGTTCGAACCCATAGGGACAATTTTTATATTCTAAATTAATTAAATAAATTCAAATTTTAATTGATTTATTGATTGTAGAAAGAGATACAAATCACAAAAGGTTTTATATCAACAGACTAGGCATGATGGGTTTAGTGATTTTTAGGTTTGTGCACCATGGATTCAATTTGTCATGGGTTGATTCAATCTTGGTGTCAAAATTGGGTCATTAGGGTTTCTCGGTCTGGGAAACCTACACTAATCTCATGATTGCACCATTACAATGGTCTTTTACAAGGTGCAATCACAAAACTAGGAAACCTAACACCCTATTTAAACATAACTAACCTAGATTGAATAATGGTCACACACAAAATATGATGATTAGTTGATGAAATGAAAATACCACCTTGATACACAAACAATGGTCATGCAATTTCAAAAACAAGAAGATTGTAATTGATAAAATATACTTCAGCAATCCAAAACAAGAATATAAAATAGAAAAAATATCTAATAATCAATTCCCCCTAAAATCACATCACCTAGAAAAACATCAGCTAATTGTTCATGATTATTATGATGATAATGAGTTGAATGGATACCCAAGGAAGCACAATGGTGAATAATGGAAGAAAATCATGTATATGCGGCGGTGCATTGTGCATGAAGTCCCACATGTGGATCCTTTCAATCATTAATCCTACAAAGTAGTTCCAAGGGGTGGTTTTATAATCCCCCAACATTTAACCCTTGTAAATGAGTGTCTTTATTTTTTCCCTGACAATCTCACGATGTGAAATTTTACACGACATTTAATATTCTCATAGTGTGAATTATTTCATAACATGCAATGGGTGGCATCATTATATCACTAGATGGTCTCACATCATGTAATTATATACATAGCATGTAAGTGTTTAGCTCTATTTTTTCATCTGACTCTACCTTCATTTGTTTTTTATTTTGGCCTCAAAAATTTGATGTTTTACTGCTTTGCATCCCTCGTGATGCAAAGTGTCTTTAACCTCCTATGTTCATCCCTTTTCACTATTTTTACAAATATATGTTCCTTCTATCCACAAATCAAAAAAATTCAAAAAAATTCAAAATTTGGTAAGAATAATCAATTAAATACACAATTAAATGTAATAAAACAGATGAAAATTTCTGCCTAAAATACTAATTTCAAATACCCCCACACATGAATTCATACTTGAACTCAATGATGAAATCTCAACATAATTGAATAGACTCTCACCTAACCATTCTTCAAATTCAATTTTCAGAAAATTAATTGATCAATTGGAAAGAAATATTTTTGAAACATATAATAAAATTCATCAATGCCTCGCTTTTTGAAGATTCAAGTCAATCAAGTAGTTTACTTATCTTATTTAAAATTTAAAATAAAACAATATTATCGATTCTCATTTTTCAATTTAATATTTATATGGATGTTATTTTCAATTTACCTCACTTGAATTTTTCCACTCATTATAAATGTAAAATTTTTAATATAATTCAGCACATAACTAAAAAACATCACTTTCCATAGGATTTCAAGTCATCTAACATCTCCACATCATAAATAAATAATTTAAAATAATCATTTGGGCTTCACTATATGGAAAAAATCACTCTTATTCTTTAGGGTAGGTGGGTAAATGGTATAAAAAATAATGTGAAAAAGGACATTTAACTCTAAATTGTAATGTATGATTTTAAAAGACAATATAAATAAAACATATCCCTCTATATATTTCATCTCTCTCATCCTTACAAAAAGAAAAATGTGGGATCATAATAAATTTAAGAACAATGAATGATTCAACCTTACCTTGTCTATTTTTTTCTTTTTTGTTTTTTTAAATAAAATAGATTCTTGTGGAAAATATCACATCCACTGCTTAACTACAAATGATCAAGAGATTATCAGTTTGGAACTTTTGATTTTTTATCTTCCAAATACCCAACCCATTTTTTCAATTTTATTCTAATATTTTTTTACTTTTTTAGAAAGGGGTGAAGAATAAAATACAATTTTTAATGTCACAACCTCTCTCCAAATCATAATTTTCTAATAAACCATTAAAATATTCACAACTAAGAATATCCCATAACACCCTAGAAAATCCCTCACCCACACTTATTCCTTTAAATATCAAGAAATATATGGGTAGTATTGGATAACACATGCTTGTAACATGGATCATTTCGTAACAAGTCTATTCTGGAATTCTATGGGATTAAAAAGGATTATTGGTAGGATGTTATATAGATACAGGGATAAAATTAATATTCCTCAATCATTTTAAAATTTATTATGTTTAGAAATATAATTGATTAGATATAAATAATTATATAAATGAAAACATGTCCAATTTTTTCATGAAATATACAAAATAAAGTATATGATAAATAGGGCTCAATGGATATCTTGGAAATGAGTTGAATTGTTGGAAAATATCAATCATGGAATTGCATACAAAAAAATGACAATGAGTGAGAATATAAAAAATTATTATCATTACAATTCTCAAAAATAACATTTACCAAAATAAAAATACACCCCTAAATCATGATTTTCAAAATCCCCATACACATGATTATCACTAATAATTCATTCTCCCATTTTTCTCATTCAGATTTATTGAGAAAGAAATTTAAATTCATGGAATGGTAATTATTCTAGGTAGTTTATGTCTCCTAGTTCAGTAATTTCAAAACAATAATAAAATGATAGAATGTAATTGAAATTAAATCTATAAAATATTTCCATGTGGGGAATATTATATAAAAATAAATAATTAAAATTCTTACTCCCCTTTTAATGACGCTCAAGAAAAAGGTTGTGTTGGTTTTGTCTCCACCATGATTCACAATTTGTATGTTCTTCTTGATGTGAAATTTTTTGGAAACTTCTTATACTTATTTATTCTTCTCTAATACTATTAAAAATTTGATGGTTCTATATAATATTAATAAAAAGTTATAGTACATTCCATATCCAATAAATTAAAAAATATTTTAGGAATATTTAATTCTCTTAAATAAATAAAATATATTAAAAAAGTACAAACATAGTTTTCTTCCCATAAGTTCTTTTGTTCACCAACATTTTAATGACCTTCTATTTTTTCATAGATCAAGTGAAAAATGATTTAAAATATGGTACCTATTTAGGGTCCATTAAGGGTTTCAATTATGTTATATCTTCATAGTATGGTCCTTAACCTTTCTCTCTAAACAAAATAACTATTCATGATGGTAGCACATTCTTGATTTAAATTGGGTTGACCAACCATTTTTCGCAATCCCATTGAAAAACATGGAAGTTCACGTACCATCCATACATTTAATCCTTTTCAAATTGGGAGGATTTGATCTCTCTTCCATTTTAAGTGGTCCATCAATTCAAAACATATTTTTTTTCTCAGTAATTCTAATTTTAATGTCCTCAGGGATAAAACAGCTACCTCTAGAACATAATCTACTTCAGTTATACCCTCAACATTAGATATTTTGTATTATAAAAAATTCTGATCATATATAACATTATTACTCTTCATTACTTGATGAATTTTGAAACTTACTCTTTCACTTCCTACTCTCAAACATATCTCACCACTTTTCCCATCCATAAACTCTCTTATTATTCATAAAAAACTCCCAATAATAATAGGTGTATAATCTACTTCTATATCAAGAACTAAGAAGTCTGTAAGAAGGATAAACTTGCAGCATTGACCTAAACATCTTCTATTAGTCCTTGTTGTTTTTTCACTGTTGAGCCTTATAATTGAATATGTACTTTTGTGGGATTTAGTATCTACATTCCCATGCCCTTGTAGGTGATTTATGGTATGATATTGATGCTAAAACAAAAATCACATAATGTTTTTCCACATTTATTAGGTCCAATAAAGAAAGGGATTGAAAAATTAACAAGATATTTTTTACTCGTTGGTAAATATATTGATACCACAATAGATCATTATCTTGATAGTGATATAGTCTAAATCTCATTCATATTTCTTTTGTTCATGACAACTTCTTTCATAATATTTGATTATGTCGGTTTATTATAATGATAGTATACAAAAGGAATATTAGTTTTTAACTTTTTAAATTGTTTAATAAATATACCTCTCTGTGTATATGTATTTCCCAAACTCATCCTTTTTTAAAATTTTAGATGCAGTGTGCAGAGTGGTGGTTCTTCCTCTACATTCTCTTCTTTATATTTTCCTTTATTCTTCTTTACATAATGTTCAACTTCTTTCTTGTCATTTTGTTTCTATTGTCTCCATGGGCCTGCATTGTTCTTAGTGACTTCTCCACTTCTTAGAAGTATCATATTCACATATTCACATGGATATTCTTATGTAACAACTGGTAAAACTTTTAGTAGTATCTCTTAAAGATATTAAACAATTTGGAAAACATTAACCTCCAAATTCCACTACCCATCTTTTGGTTTATTGATTCATCCTTTATAACATTGACTACCACCCCATTAGTGGTCATAAAATTAGCCTATGTTTATTACAAGGAAATAATTAAGCATAAAAGTCCAGGACCCAGTGGTTCTTTTTTTTTTTAAATCTCATATCTCTCTACTAATACCCCTATAATTGTAGTTTTTACTTCCTATACCCTAAAATTTATTTTTTCTATTATAATAAATTAAATTATCAAATAAAATATATGTACCTTGTGGGTTTTGAAAGGTCATCATCACAGTCCTTTTCCTGGATTCTGTTTGAGAAATCATCTAGTTAATATATAACATGTTCACCCATCATCTATGGGTGGTTTCAATCTTCCACTTAATGCTACAGTTATCCATATCATCCAAAATATTGTATCTCGTCTCAAATGACTTCCTCATCAATGATCCTTCTGATTCAGAATCTATAATTGACTTGTTTTCCTATTATAAAACATTATAAAATTTTGAAATCATAAACCATATTTCAATAACATGGTGATAGAATTTATGAGTTAAATATTTCAATCATTCCCAAGAACTAAAAAGTTAGTCATCATCAAAATGATTAAATTTTAATATTTCTATACTATTTATCATCTATTTTAAAGGTGGGAATAATCAAGTTATGAAGTTTCTCACCATGTCATCCCATGTAGTGAATGAATGAGAAGGTAGGCTTTGAATCCATTATCTAGATTTTTATTTCCATGAAAATATAAATAACCTAATCCTAACTGCAATTGAAGAATCAATATTGAATTGAAATATGTAATAAGGTTCAAGAAAACTCAAAATGTGTGTGTTTAGATCTTTGTGTGGTAGTATGACAAATTGAATTGAGTTTGAAATCATTTATATGATATCAGGATTCATCTCAAATTGTGGTACAACAACTAGTGTGTAAAGACCCGTAAAATTCAAGGGAAATTTTTTCTTAATTTTCTTTAGAATTTTACAAGAGCGCAGTTTCAGACGGCACCTGATTCCGAGGCCCGGAGTGCCCGGAATTAAGTTCCGAAGTTTGGCTCGGGTACGTTCAGTGAACGAACGAGCGGGAATTCCTAACTTTTGATCCGGTGCTCGGAATTGAAATCCGAGGGCACCGATGAACTCGCAGCGCCGATATTCGCTTAAAGAGACCTTTTCGGGAGTTGCGTTTGTTGCGAGTTGAAAGTTAGTTTTGGGGTTTTTCAGTTAAGTTAAATAAAATTTGTGTAAGACAAATTTTATTTTAACTTATTTAAAAAAAACCTACCAAAAGAGGTTGGAAGTGGGACCCACACCCACTTAACCTCCCTTGGGAGGATTAAGTGTGGTGGGGCCCACACGAACCCCTTTTTCTTTTCAAATTCCCTAACCCCTCTAAACCCCCTCTTAATTATGTAACTCTTCCTTATTTTAATAACTTGAGTTACTTAATTAATTTATGGGAGTTAAGTCTTTTTGAATTTCAAAACTTTGAAATTCTTTTGAGTTATGTGTTAATAAAATAAGATGTAATCTTATTTGTTTATGGGTTGTTGGTTTATTCCCTTGAGAGCTTTTTGAGAGCTCCTCTTCAAGCTCTGACGAAGAACGAAGAACGTCTTCATCCTCAACGAAGAACGACAACACTTCGTCAAGGATCATCGACTCGGCGACCCGGTATCTTCGGACCTCTTCTTCCTCCTCGGACCTTCTTCGTCGGCAAACGAAGATCCGCCAACGTCGTGTCTCTTCGGGCATAACACTTCATCAACGGATTTGACGAACGACGACCGCGACGCCCGATCTCCGCGACGTCGACTTCCGCGGACATAGTCAAATCTTCGAACCTTATACCAAGATAGGGGTTGTTTAATTCTTTAATTATTTCATTCTTGCTCGTGGTTTGTATGACTAACGTGAGGATGTTGATTCTTAAGTTGAGTTATTTATTGCTTAACGTGAGGGGGGCCGGACCGCATGAACACGGCCGAACCCCCTCCATCGTTCATGTTTAATTCTTGCGATGGAAGCAAAGTGGCGTGGTGTCGTCGCACCACGCGGATTACCGTGCGTTTATTTTACGCGGCGTCGTCGCGTCACGCCGAGGTAGAAACTTCAAGAACGCGACGCCGTCGCGCCGCGTTGAAAAGAATCAAAGCACGGCGAAGGGGCGCGGTGCCGTTGCACCGCGCCGGATGACGAACGCCGCGGCCGGTTCCGGGCCACGGCGGGACGAGAAGACTGCGGCCGGTTCCGGGTCGCGGCGAGACGAGAAGACCGCGGCCGGTTCCGGGCCGCGGCGGAAGAGGAGACCGGCGGCCGGGCCGCCGGCGTCGGAAGCCGAAGAAGGGGACCGGAAATTCCGGTCCCGTTTGAGAAAACCGGCCGGCCAGCTGGCCGGCCGGATGACTTAAAACCGGGGAATTTAATTCCCCGGTCAACCCTTAAAAACCCCCCTCTTAAGAGGGGGGCGGTTCTTTAAGGAGGGGGGGCAGCAGCCCCCCGGTTTTCCAAATAGCGGGCCCCCTGGAAGGGGGGCCGTTTGTTAAAACGGCGCGGCTTAGCCACGCCGCCAATCCAAAAGCGGGGGCTTGATTGCCCCCGCGTGCCACCCACGAGCGGCGCCCGCCGCCGCCACCGCGGCCCGCCGCCGCCGCCCCCGCGGCCCGCCGCCGCCGCCGCCCGCCGCCGCGGCCCGCCGCCGCCGCCGCCGCCGTCGGCCACCGCGCCGCCCGGGGGGGGGGGGGGGGGGGGGGTCGGGCCGGGTCGGCCCGGACCCGGACCCCCCCGTTTCGAACCTGATTTGGTTTTTGGCTCATAACTTGAGCCTCGGACCTCCGAATGACAAACCGTCTGCGGCAACGCGATCCTTGGATTGAGACGGTCGTTTCGGTATATCGCACTCAAGGTTTCGGATTACTTTGAGTTCGGCCGGCTTGGTTCGTTCACGAAATCAACCGGGCCTTCGGTGCGAAAACGCTCATATCTTGAGCTACGAACGTCCGATTGACGTGCCGTCAGTCGCGTTGTGTTCCTTTTAGTGAGACGGATCTTTTGGCATACTCCGCCCGAGGTTTGGACGCAGGTGGAGTACGGTCGGGATGGTTTTTACATAAAAACCAACCGGGCCCCGGAGACGAAAATGCCAATAACTCACAGACCGGGCGTTCGATTGACGCGCCGTCAGTTTCATTGACTTCCTCTTGATGAGACGGAACTTTTGACATACTCCGCCCGAGTTTTGGATGCAGACGGAGTATGGCCGGGTTGGATCGCACCCGAAACCCAACCGGGCCCCTGGAACGGAAAAGCTGATATCTTTCAGACAGGACGTCCGCTTGACGAGCCGTCAGCGGCGTTGGTGGTTACGTTGAGTAACGGTCCCTTTGAGTTTACCCTATGGGAGTTCGGGGTACAGTTGAGATACGGCCGGGATTGGTTCGCACTCGAAACCAACCGGGCCCCTGGGACGAAAAGGCTAATAACTCACAGACCGGGCATCCGATCGACGTGCCGTCTGTTGCGTTGAGACCCCTGTGACGAAACGGACTTTTGAGATACTTCTTTGCGGGACTTTGTGATACTTGGAGTATCGACCAGTAGCTCGTGGAGCGGACCCTCCCGGAGACGAGCGTGCAGAGTACGGAGACCGTGTAGCCGGCTGAGACCTGACGACTGCTTGACCGACTCGACTTGGAGTGAGTCGACTAGCCCAGTGGACGGAGCGCCCAGTAGTTGGTAGCAGACCCACGGCGGACGGAGCGCCTGTTAGTTGGCAGCAAACCCGCGGTACTCGACAGGAGGAGTGCCTCAGTAGGCTATTTGGGCGAGCGCCCGGTATTTGGCGACAGACCCTCAGCGGACGGAGCACCAGGTAGTTGGCCGCAAACCCGCAGTACTCGACAGGAGGAGTACCTCAGCAGTCTTAGGTTAGTGAGCAGTACCTCGGAGTCGTGACAGGACCACTGCACACTCCAGAGACGGAGCTCTTCAGCAGTTACGGTTTCGATAATGAAAATCCTGGTTTGAGCTGAGACTTTTGACCTTTGTGTTCCTCATGATTGAGATGGGTTACTTGATAACTTAGGTATATGTATGGGCATATACCTGGGTAGTGGTTATCCGTTGATCTCATGATCCTTGTGTTTCCTCATGACTGAGATGGGTTACTTGATAACTTAGGTATATGTATGGACATATACCTAAGTAGTGTTTATCTGTTGTGATCTTCTTGTGGTTATCCTTGTTGGTTTTAGTGAGACCTTGAAGGTCTCGGGGTCCCTACTGAGTATCGTTATACTCACCCCTGCACGGGCTATGCCCGCACCTCGTTGTGTTGGTTGCAGACGACGGCCAGTACTGGCAGAGGCCGAGTGTTCGAGGACTGGACGGTACCTGGAGGTGGACTTTACGACGAGGCGGTACCCAGAGGCAGACCACTGGGCGGGACATACTTGGAGCAAACGGCGGGACCCGAGGAGCAGAGGAGCTATCTGTACCCACCCTTCAGGTGGGATTTCCAGTGGACAGCTCGGCGTAGCAGCTTTACTTTTCAGTTGCTGTTTTCCCTTTCGAGTTGTACTTTACAGTTGGGCTTGTATTTCCGGCCCCTTTTTACTTTCCGCACTTTTAGTTGTACTCTGTTTTTGCTTAGTGTTACTTTCCGCTTGCTTACTCTGTGGTGTTTGTTTACTTTACAAAGGCAATGCCTTCCCTTTTTACCGGGATTTACGCCTTGGTGCTAGTCGCCAACCCCTGGCCTATGGAAGGCGGGCTTGGGGTAGTCACGGCACGGACCCCGAGGGAGGGTCGTGACAAATTGGTATCAGAGGTGGTCGGTTCTACCGCAGACTCTGATCTTTCTTTCTGTGAAGCAATAGTGTTAAGGGTACCGAGTGTGGTTTTCAGTTCAGGGAGTCCAGTGTTGGTGCGGGCGGCCGACGTATCCATACACCAGGACCCTGACAACTGATTTCCGACTTTGTGCACGAAAACACTGATTGCGTGTGTGTTTTCAAAGGTTTTTCCCTTAAAACAGCTCAAACCAGGTCAGCTCACCAGGTATAACCGTTTGATCGTGTTACGTTGTTTCTTTCAGGATGGCCCCACGACGGCAGCCAGCTAGGGTTCCGAGAATCGAACGTAACAACAGCCCACCGAGCGACGAGGCCTCGGTGCAGAGCCCTTTTCCAGTAGTGGCACCGGCGGTAGCTTTACCCGCCGAGCCCCCGATGCTTCCAGCAGCAGCCGCTGACGATGCACGTCGCCTCAGCGCACTGCATGAGTTTCAGCGCCAGCGACCGCCCAGGTTTCACGGGGAGACGGATCCCCAGGCAGCAGAGGACTGGCTGGAGGCAGTAGTTCGAGTGTTTAGGCTAGTGAGGACACCAGCAGACCTCATGGTGATCCTCGCTGCGAGCCTACTACACGCAGCAGCAGGTAGGTGGTGGAGCCACTTGTTTCAGTTTTGCGATGAGATGAACTTCGCATGGGAAGACTTCGAGACCTTCTTCAAGGTGGAGTTTTGTAACACCCCGAGCTTCCATGATACGCTTCTCATTCAATAATACAATAGCTTGCATTGTACGCAACTTCGAGTTCTAAAACATCGCGACAAATCAAAGTAGCCGTTATGAATAGTAATAACCACTTTTTAAAATTATAGAAATTTTATATTTCAAATTGGACTTCATTTTTGTATTCCTAATATTGAAATTAGCCTATGTTGAATTTTTTGTAATTTTCTGAGAACTTCAAAAATTTTATGAATAGTGAAAAATACTTAAAACAACTTTTTTAATCAAAATAATTCATAGTGATAAATTATACTATTTAGTGGTTTTAAAGTATAATTAGAATATATTTTTACCATTTTATCCAATGGTGGTCATTAGAATTAATTTAACATTGAAATTGGACATAAACAATTGCCAATCTTTTGATATAAATTGTTTCTTAAAAACACGCTATTTGTTGTGACAGCGGGAATTAATTATAAAATTAATTAATGCAACTTATATGTTTGGAATTTTGTAAAATAGAAATCATTTTTGAATTCGGAATATCAATTATAGCTTAGGGTGAAATTTTGGCATTGTTCTGAAAAACTTCAATTTTTGATGAATAGTGAAACCACTAAGTGGTTGTTAAATAACTGATTTTTCGTTTAAATGAAATATTACCACTTCTGTGATTTGATTTTCAAAAATCCGACATACATGGTTGTCATAAAGAAGTAAAATGTGGTTCAATGGGATAAAAATAATTTTTTGGTGAATAGTAACTTATTAAGTTCTTAATCGCGATTAGTGGTAATTAGGGTAGTTTAAGGTATAAATAATACTTTAATAATATTAAATGACCTAGACACATGTCCCAACCTCATTGGTTGTGTCATGGCCGACAAAACCAAGCCATGGCCTAACTTGGGGACCCCATGGATCCACTTTTGTTGGGAAATAACATAAATTACTTTTTATTTAATGTTAAAGTGAAAATGACACTAACATAAAGTGTTTTACTAAAACAATTTTTAAGTAGGGTTACACAAGTCCAAATTTTGATTATAAATAGTCATTGGAAAGATAAAAAGATTTCCTATATCATAGTATTTTTTTTATAATTTTTAGACATTAAATAAATTTAATTATTTATGACATAATAATGATGCAGCGATGACATCATTATTTGACGATTTAAATAAAATGGAAAGGTAATATAAAATCTATGAACTACACATGGCCAAAACCAATTGGATGAGTGGATTTAGATGCCTTATCACCTTATCCACGAATTCTATCAATGTGGGACCTTTTAAAACCGAAACACATTTTCAAATAATGTAATGTTCCTTTACTTTCCAAAAGTGCCCTTCCTCTCCTCTTATAAAAGGCCCCCACCTCTACCTCATTTCACACACTCTTCAAGCCATTGGCTCGGCCAACCCCTGCCCATTTGCTCTCTCCACATCCCTCTCCTCATCCTAGAGGATTCCCTTTGGGCAGAATCCTTTCAAAGGAAGCCTTTAGGCTCAACTCAAAAGGAGTTACACTTTTTAAGGTAATTCATTCTCTCATGTTCTTTTGTTTTATTTTGCTTCTCCAACCCCCTAAACTCTTTTTATTTACTTCTTTTGTAACAACACCAGTATCTTAAATATACTAGGATGTTGTTATAAGATTTATTTGAGCTACACTTCCACACAACTACATCAAATGGTTAAAGAACATAAGGTTTCCGTGGATGGCGAAATTCTGCCTCCCGAAACGATGATTGTTCAACACTCATTTAACACCTTCAAAGGTGGCCATTATGATGTCACTATTTTTATATATGATATATAATATGTTTATGTTTTCCTTAAGCTTCTGTTTTTTTTCATTTTGGGCATACCTTTATGGTTTCCATTATGGGTAAAACACGATATCTTCATTTTAGGAAGCGCGGACTACCGCCCCCTGAAAGTGATTTGATTCGTTAATACCATATGTGGGATGTGTGAAGGATAAAGTTAATGATATTATATATGTTATTATACTGGAATTATAATATACTCTCATTATGATTCCATTCCAGAAAATATGAAATAGAAATGGAAGTAGCGTTCATGCGTACGTACGGCTTACCGTCTCCATGAACGGTGCATTTCATTTCTTACCTCTAAATGTGATGTAATATTATAAATGAATGTATGTACTGGATATATATGACATATATGATATCTACATCATGAATACCATTCTGGATATAATGAACCTTTGACCAAATTAACAACATGTAAGTGTAAGAAGCCTATTTTTGACTTAAGAACCAAATACCGACAAAATGAACATTATTAACTTTAATAATTACATAATGTTCATATCATTGTAATAAGTGATATAATAAGGATAATGAAGTTGAAAATGGTTCTTAATAAGGTATATATTAACTCTAGTTTATTATTCAGGAGGTTAAAGAACGGTTGAGTCAAGTCAGACACGAGGTAAGGGAAATTCTTAACCCAATTTCTGTTCTTTGGGTTAATCTCCTACTTTCAAATTCTGTCATGATATTGTTATGTATTATCTTGTATTTGTACTTTCTTTATGTGTACTTATAGTTAATACACATAATAGATCTATTTTATTTATAAATGATCTTGTAAGGGAATTTCTTAACCCAACTTCCATTCTTTGGGTTAATCTCCTACTTTCAAATTATGTCATGATATTATTATGTCCTATTTTGTATTTTTACTTTCTTTATGTGTACCTATAGTGAATACACATAATAGATCTATTTTATTTTAAAAATGATCTTTTTAAGGACTTTGTCTCAATCTCCTTTCATTGAGGCATATTTGGCTTTATACACAACTTTCTTTTATACGGTGTATAAACCCCTTTGACTTTCATGTTTATTCAAAAGGAATCTTTTTTTTATACGAAGCATTTTACTAAACGACAAAAAGGGAATGTTTTTCTTTCCGTACTTATGCGGCGACAACGACTACTCCGCCGTCGTGACCGTTATTTGAGTTTCGGCTTCCTCTATAAGCCATCTTTTTTTTAATGAAAAATAAATACAAAGTTTTAACTTTCTTTTATTTTGGTATTGAAAATGGTTTTGAAAGAATTTTTATTATATCAATGTGCTGTATTGATATCTTGTGATTGAAATGTGGAAATGTTATGTTTCCTTTATGCATGTTTTATGTGATACAATTATGTTATGGTTTATGATATGTTTAAACCTATTCATATGAGGAATGCATTGGACTTAATAAGTGACGGGTGGAGCCCGCTATAGCTCCTCGATGCATCGGCAGGTCTCATGAGACAAACTAGTGTCTTGGCACGAGGCCTTGACAAAATCTTATTTGTGGTCTTGGCACGAGGCCTTGACTACGTGGTTATGATAGTCTGGCATTATGAATTCCATCATTATGAAAGTGGTTATTGATATTGCATGTGATTATTCGACCAGTAGAATATCCATGTGAAGAAGTAAATGGCATTATCTCATTTTACTTTTGCCATATTATGTTGATGTTCAAGTTTAAAAGGCTTTTGTTTTAGTTATACATTGCCTTAAATGTTTATGTTTATTTATGAAAGCTTCCGCAATATTGTTATCCTTACTGAGCATCTGAGCTCACCCCTTTCAATGTTTTAATATTTTCCAGGATGTGAAGAAGTATTTTATGAATGACCTGCAGGGATAGTCAGAAGAGGATATGAGTGTGGACTATGGAGACTTTGTTATTGTAGTTTTTCACTTTATGATGTAATGTAACGTTTATGAATGTATCTAGTGTTTCCAAGGCTACTAAACTAATCGGTCTTTCGAGACTTGATCTTTTGGGATCATGCCAATGTTACGAAGTAATGCACCGGCTCTGGGTAGCTGGGGTCGGGGCGTTACAGTTGGTATCAGAGGCAGTTTAGTACTAACCTTGGAAGCTAGATTTAGATAAACTCTGATTAGAGCACATAGCCCGAAGATAGACTTTGAGGATTAGTATAAAAGAACATCTTAGAATATTGGTATTGTAGAGATTTTGTGAGTTTTCCAAGCAATACATTCCTGTCTGGATACGAGCAGGTAGAGGCGGCTCTGGCACAGATGTACCTAGGGGTAAAACCCGAAAACACCGCTTTGAGCTAGACTCGAACGGGAACTGGTGCACGACAACGGGCCTTGCTGCACTCTTGGTTACGACACTCCCGGGGGATATGCTTTGGATAATTCCCATTTTCTTTACAAACCACTATGAAGGGTTACGAGTATATACTTCCTCAAAGAATACATTTTTATAATTATGGATTATATCCATAATTAGTTCAATTTATGTTAAGTGTTTTATAAGTATGGAATTATGTATTTTGATTCATAAACTAATCTAGTTTATGCCATTGTTTAGAAATGGCGCCTAGTGAGAGGAATGGAAACCGTATCAATGCACGAACTCCGTGTAGGGATTTCCCTCCTGATCAAGATAATTATTGTGGATCTGGAGATACAACTGGTGCTGATCAACTTATTACCATACTGGGACAACTCACTCAGGTTATGAATAATAACCTTACTCGTATGGAGCACCCTGATCCGCAACGTGGAGGATCAATGCTAGATCGTTTCATGAGACAACAACCACCAACCTTTAATAGGAGTACAAATCCTATAGTAGCTGAGCAATGGATAAATTCCTTAGAGAAAATATTCCATGCCTTGGGGAGTAGTGAAAGGGAGAAGGTTGTCATGGCAGTTTACCGCCTCACTGGAGATGCCGATCAGTGGTGGTCGCTGATTCAAAACACAAAGGAAGATGATGATGTATCGAATATGGAATGGAGGGAGTTCAAAGATCTTTTCTTAGAAAAATACTTTCCTCGTGACCATCGAGCAGATATGGAAAGGCAATTTCTGAGTCTGAGGCAGAAGGAGGATGAGAATGTCGCAAAGTATGAGGCTAACTTTACAAGGTTAGCGAGGCATGCTGCCGATTATATACGTAACCCAAGGAGTAAGATTGATCGTTTCTTTGATGGGTTAAAACCATTTCTCCGTCGAGCTTTGGTATCACAACCCTTCTCATCATACGAATATATTGTCTCGTGTGCTATCAAGAAAGAAAAGGAATTCTCTAAGTCTTATGACAACAAAGTAAAGCAAGAGAAGAAGAGAACGGTGGAACAAGAGACAAATAAAGGGAAAAAGGGAAAGAAGGATTTTCCATTATGTGATAATTGTGGGAAGAATCACCCTGGTACTTGCCTAAAAGGAATGGGAGTTTGTTATAAATGTGGTGAAAAGGGTCACCAGGCTCGTGATTGTACGGGAAAGAAAGAGGCTGTCAAAGTTGAATGCTACAATTGTAGAGAAATGGGTCATTATGCAAATGAATGTCCTAAGCGTCAGGGAAACTTACCTCAGAAAAGGCCAAGGGATCAAGGACAATCTTATGCTGTTACTACGGTTGAAGCAGAATAACTAATGTATTGGTGCTTTTGGACTCAAGGATTATATTCTGGTTATAAGAATAATGTAATATATATATATGGATTGTACTGCAGTACTTTTTGATTTCAGTAAGGTTTTATTATGATTAAGGTAATCATATTTTTAGTATGTGACAATAAGAGAAACTTTTCTTTGTTTGGGGAATCTGATGTTACAATTGATTTTGGAATTTAGAGACCTTTTAGAGAAAGTCTGGATGAAGGTATTTTGGATAACTATAAAGGTTGGAGTGGATTAAGTTGAACTTTGGATAATATTGTTTAAGGTTAAAACATTTATGAAGATTATTTTTGGAATAGTATAGTACTATATTTTTAGGAAAAGGACAACCTGCAGGGTGGGGAATAACCCGTCGCGTCGGACACAGCTGCAGGAATCGAACCCACAACCATAGTGCGACAAGCCTTTATTTCCTACCACTAGCCTACAGGAAGTCCCTGGTTATTACAAAATCGTTTTACTAATCTAAATGGTATGTGTTAACATTTGGAACCTTATACAATTAGGATAAATAGAATATTTTTGAGTTCCGTTACCATTTGGAGTAAAAGTTGGGTTTGTGGTAAAAATTTATTAACGAATTAAAGTATACATAACAAGTATGTATATTCCCTTACGTTCTTAGTAAATCTCCTAAATAAATTCCTCAACATTATAAAAGGTAACTTAAAACAAAAATGTTGTCGGTTAACTTTTCCAACTGGGGATTTAATGACCGTTTAACCAATCACAAGTTTGTGATTTTCTTATGGTTAAACTTTCTCCTAATCCTGTTTTCTATAACTCTCCATCAGACCTTGATGGTTTGTTTTTCCTCCATATCCATATTTTCATAGAATCCTATAATGGGCTATATCGGGTGACCTTTGTAATTATCCTGCTTTCTTTTAATGTTATATATTTATTAACCTTATTTCCGATGTGGGTTTTCCTCAAAGGTATTTTCTCTTTTCAACCTTTTATTTTCAAAGAAAAATTTCAAATTGCGAGGACGCAATTTATTTAAGGAGGGGAGAATGTAACACCCCGAGCTTCCACGATACGCTTCTCATTCAATAATACAATAGCTTGCATTGTACGCAACTTCGAGTTCTAAAACATCGCGACAAATCAAAGTAGCCGTTATGAATAGTAATAACCACTTTTTAAAATTATAGAAATTTTATATTTCAAATTGGACTTCATTTTTGTATTCCTAATATTGAAATTAGCCTATGTTGAATTTTTTGTAATTTTCTGAGAACTTCAAAAATTTTATGAATAGTGAAAAATACTTAAAACAACTTTTTTAATCAAAATAATTCATAGTGATAAATTATACTATTGAGTGGTTTTAAAGTATAATTAGAATATATTTTTTCCATTTTATCCAATGGTGGTCATTAGAATTAATTTAACATTGAAATTGGACATAAACAATTGCCAATCTTTTGATATAAATTGTTTCTTAAAAACACGCTATTTGTTGTGACAGCGGGAATTAATTATAAAATTAATTAATGCAACTTATATGTTTGGAATTTTGTAAAATAGAAATCATTTTTGAATTCGGAATATCAATTATAGCTTAGGGTGAAATTTTGGCATTGTTCTGAAAAACTTCAATTTTTGATGAATAGTGAAACCACTAAGTGGTTGTTAAATAACTGATTTTTCGTTTAAATGAAATATTACCACTTCTGTGATTTGATTTTCAAAAATCCGACATACATGGTTGTCATAAAGAAGTAAAATGTGGTTCAATGGGATAAAAATAATTTTTTGGTGAATAGTAACTTATTAAGTTCTTAATCGCGATTAGTGGTAATTAGGGTAGTTTAAGGTATAAATAATACTTTAATAATATTAAATGACCTAGACACATGTCCCAACCTCATTGGTTGTGTCATGGCCGACCAAAACAAGCCATGGCCTAACTTGGGGACCCCACGGATCCACTTTTGTTGGGAAATAACATAAATTACTTTTTATTTAATGTTAAAGTGAAAATGACACTAACATAAAGTGTTTTACTAAAACAATTTTTAAGTAGGGTTACACAAGTCCAAATTTTGATTATAAATAGTCATTGGAAAGATAAAAAGATTTCCTATATCATAGTATTTTTTTTATAATTTTTAGACATTAAATAAATTTAATTATTTATGACATAATAATGATGCAGCGATGACATCATTATTTGACGATTTAAATAAAATGGAAAGGTAATATAAAATCTATGAACTACACATGGCCAAAACCAATTGGATGAGTGGATTTCGATGCCTTATCACCTTATCCACGAATTCTATCAATGTGGGACCTTTTAAAACCGAAACACATTTTCAAATAATGTAATGTTCCTTTACTTTCCAAAAGTGCCCTTCCTCTCCTCTTATAAAAGGCCCCCACCTCTACCTCATTTCACACACTCTTCAAGCCATTGGCTCGGCCAACCCCTGCCCATTTGCTCTCTCCACATCCCTCTCCTCATCCTAGAGGATTCCCTTTGGGCAGAATCCTTTCAAAGGAAGCCTTTAGGCTCAACTCAAAAGGAGTTACACTTTTTAAGGTAATTCATTCTCTCATGTTCTTTTGTTTTATTTTGCTTCTCCAACCCCCTAAACTCTTTTTATTTACTTCTTTTGTAACAACACCAGTATCTTAAATATACTAGGATGTTGTTATAAGATTTATTTGATCTACACTTCCACACAACTACATCAAATGGTTAAAGAACATAAGGTTTCCGTGGATGGCGAAATTCTGCCTCCCGAAACGATGATTGTTCAACACTCATTTAACACCTTCAAAGGTGGCCATTATGATGTCACTATTTTTATATATGATATATAATATGTTTATGTTTTCCTTAAGCTTCTGTTTTTTTTTCATTTTGGGCATACCTTTATGGTTTCCATTATGGGTAAAACACGATATCTTCATTTTAGGAAGCGCGGACTACCGCCCCCTGAAAGTGATTTGATTCGTTAATACCATATGTGGGATGTGTGAAGGATAAAGTTAATGATATTATATATGTTATTATACTGGAATTATAATATACTCTCATTATGATTCCATTCCAGAAAATATGAAATAGAAATGGAAGTAGCGTTCATGCGTACGTACGGCTTACCGTCTCCATGAACGGTGCATTTCATTTCTTACCTCTAAATGTGATGTAATATTATAAATGAATGTATGTACTGGATATATATGACATATATGATATCTACATCATGAATACCATTCTGGATATAATGAACCTTTGACCAAATTAACAACATGTAAGTGTAAGAAGCCTATTTTTGACTTAAGAACCAAATACCGACAAAATGAACATTATTAACTTTAATAATTACATAATGTTCATATCATTGTAATAAGTGATATAATAAGGATAATGAAGTTGAAAATGGTTCTTAATAAGGTATATATTAACTCTAGTTTATTATTCAGGAGGTTAAAGAACGGTTGAGTCAAGTCAGACACGAGGTAAGGGAAATTCTTAACCCAATTTCTGTTCTTTGGGTTAATCTCCTACTTTCAAATTCTGTCATGATATTGTTATGTATTATCTTGTATTTGTACTTTCTTTATGTGTACTTATAGTTAATACACATAATAGATCTATTTTATTTATAAATGATCTTGTAAGGGAATTTCTTAACCCAACTTCCATTCTTTGGGTTAATCTCCTACTTTCAAATTATGTCATGATATTATTATGTCCTATTTTGTATTTTTACTTTCTTTATGTGTACCTATAGTGAATACACATAATAGATCTATTTTATTTTAAAAATGATCTTTTTAAGGACTTTTTCTCAATCTCCTTTCATTGAGGCATATTTGGCTTTATACACAACTTTCTTTTATACGGTGTATAAACCCCTTTGACTTTCATGTTTATTCAAAAGGAATCTTTTTTTTATACGAAGCATTTTACTAAACGACAAAAAGGGAATGTTTTTCTTTCCGTACTTATGCGGCGACAACGACTACTCCGTCGTCGTGACCGTTATTTGAGTTTCGGCTTCCTCTATAAGCCATCTTTTTTTAATGAAAAATAAATACAAAGTTTTAACTTTCTTTTATTTTGGTATTGAAAATGGTTTTGAAAGAATTTTTATTATATCAATGTGCTGTATTGATATCTTGTGATTGAAATGTGGAAATGTTATGTTTCCTTTATGCATGTTTTATGTGATACAATTATGTTATGGTTTATGATATGTTTAAACCTATTCATATGAGGAATGCATTGGACTTAATAAGTGACGGGTGGAGCCCGCTATAGCTCCTCGATGCATCGGCAGGTCTCATGAGACAAACTAGTGTCTTGGCACGAGGCCTTGACAAAATCTTATTTGTGGTCTTGGCACGAGGCCTTGACTACGTGGTTATGATAGTCTGGCATTATGCATTCCATCATTATGAAAGTGGTTATTGATATTGCATGTGATTATTCGACCAGTAGAATATCCATGTGAAGAAGTAAATGGAATTATCTCATTTTACTTTTGCCATATTATGTTGATGTTCAAGTTTAAAAGGCTTTTGTTTTAGTTATACATTGCCTTAAATGTTTATGTTTATTTATGAAAGCTTCCGCAATATTGTTATCCTTACTGAGCATCTGAGCTCACCCCTTTCAATGTTTTAATATTTTCCAGGATGTGAAGAAGTATTTTATGAATGACCTGCAGGGATAGTCAGAAGAGGATATGAGTGTGGACTATGGAGACTTTGTTGTTGTAGTTTTTCACTTTATGATGTAATGTAACGTTTATGAATGTATCTAGTGTTTCCAAGGCTACTAAACTAATCGGTCTTTCGAGACTTGATCTTTTGGGATCATGCCAATGTTACGAAGTAATGCACCGGCTCTGGGTAGCTGGGGTCGGGGCGTTACAAGTTTGTGCCAGTATCTCTACACCCCGAGCGTGTACAGGAGATTCTGCCTTTGCCGCATGTTTTTCGATCATAAGCCGAGTCATCTGTGGGCAGTAGACAGATGATGCAGAGGTCCAGGAGGACCAGACCAGCAGTTGGGCGATCTCGGGTTTTAGGACCAGTGGTGCAGGGCACCCGGAGTGGGAACAGAGCTAGCCGTGCAAGGAGCAGGTTGTGTTACTCATGCCGCGGAAAGGGTCACCTGGCACGTGACTGTCCGACTCCTCGATCCGCAGGCTTGGAGGGATCCACCGAGGTTGAGGCAGCGTCAAATGCTGAAGCTCTGGGAGCAGGTGGACAGGGGAGGAACTAGTGGATACGTCTTTTGTACTTCTAGTTCCATGTTGATGTTGCTTTTGTGTAGCGTCTTGTAATATGAGCTGCAATAATAAAAGACGCATACCTTTGTGATGTTTTCTTTCCTGTCCTCTTTTGTGATGTTACTAAGAGGTTCCAGTTGACTGTTGACTTGACCCTCACTTGTGAGACATCTACTGGAGGAGACCCAGTTACCACACACTGATGCCGACAGTGTGACTCAACCCTTGGAGGCGAGAGTAACGGTTGGATCTCTTAGTAGTAGCGTCGAGGCCTTACGACGTCATCCTGGGTATGGATTAGTATCATCCATGTTAGGATTGACTGTTTTAGGCAAAGAATGTGGTTCATCCAGGGGATGAGACCAGGTTTCTCTTATCGGCAAAGAAGAAATCTTGCAGCTCTTATGGGACCAGAGATGGTCCGGGCCACGTCAGAAGAGGTCCATGTCATCCAGGAGCGGATGAGGAAAACACAGAGCCGGCAGAAGTCATACGCTGACAGGAGGCGGAGGCCACTAGAGTTCGAGGATGGTGACCTCGTCTTCTTGCGGGTCTCACCTCGACGTGGTATTCGGAGATTTGGCCGAGGCGACAAGTTATCTCCGCGCTTCATCGGACCCTTCCAAGTCCTCAGCAGGGTTGGCAAGGTGGCTTATCGCCTGGCTCTACCACCTCAGATACACTGGGTGCACGACGTCTTCCACGTGTCTCAACTGAGGAGATACGTGCACGACCCGACGCACATCATTGACCTTGGGGAGCTTGACGTTGACGATGGGGTGACTTTTACGGAGGTCCCGGTGGAGATAGAGGATCGACAGGAGCGGGTCCTACTTGGGTGATCGATTCCTCTTGTGCGCAACAGATGGCGGCACGGGAATCTCCAGGAGAGCACATGGGAGCGGGAGGCTCAGATGCGTGCTCAGTACCCTCTTTGTTTCCCTAGTTTTTGATGTATCTTTACGGGGACGTAAAGTCCTGAGGTGGGAGTAATGTAAAGACCCGTAAAATTCAAGGGAAATTTTTTCTTAATTTTCTTTAGAATTTTACAAGAGCGCGGTTTCAGACGGCACCTGATTCCGAGGCCCGGAGTGCCCGGAATTAAGTTCCGAAGTTTGGCTCGGGTACGTTCAGTGAACGAACGAGCGGGAATTCCTAACTTTTGATCCGGTGCTCGGAATTGAAATCCGAGGGCACCGATGAACTCGCAGCGCCGATATTCGCTTAAAGAGACCTTTTCGGGAGTTGCGTTTGTTGCGAGTTGAAAGTTAGTTTTGGGGTTTTTCAGTTAAGTTAAATAAAATTTGTGTAAGACAAATTTTATTTTAACTTATTTAAAAAAAACCTACCAAAAGAGGTTGGAAGTGGGACCCACACCCACTTAACCTCCCTTGGGAGGATTAAGTGTGGTGGGGCCCACACGAACCCCTTTTTCTTTTCAAATTCCCTAACCCCTCTAAACCCCCTCTTAATTATGTAACTCTTCCTTATTTTAATAACTTGAGTTACTTAATTAATTTATGGGAGTTAAGTCTTTTTGAATTTCAAAACTTTGAAATTCTTTTGAGTTATGTGTTAATAAAATAAGATGTAATCTTATTTGTTTATGGGTTGTTGGTTTATTCCCTTGAGAGCTTTTTGAGAGCTCCTCTTCAAGCTCTGACGAAGAACAAAGAACGTCTTCATCCTCAACGAAGAACGACAACACTTCGTCAAGGATCATCGACTCGGCGACCCGGTATCTTCGGACCTCTTCTTCCTCCTCGGACCTTCTTCGTCGGCAAACGAAGATCCGCCAACGTCGTGTCTCTTCGGGCATAACACTTCATCAACGGATTTGACGAACGACGACCGCGACGCCCGATCTCCGCGACGTCGACTTCCGCGGACATAGTCAAATCTTCGAACCTTATACCAAGGTAGGGGTTGTTTAATTCTTTAATTATTTCATTCTTGCTCGTGGTTTGTATGACTAACGTGAGGATGTTGATTCTTAAGTTGAGTTATTTATTACTTAACGTGAGGGGGGCCGGACCGCATGAACACGGCCGAACCCCCTCCATCGTTCATGTTTAATTCTTGCGATGGAAGCAAAGTGGCGTGGTGTCATCGCACCACGCGGATTACCGTGCGTTTATTTTACGCGGCGCCGTCGCGTCACGCCGAGGTAGAAACTTCAAGAACGCGACGCCGTCGCGCCGCGTTGAAAAGAATCAAAGCACGGCGAAGGGGCGCGGTGCCGTCGCACCGCGCCGGATGACGAACGCCGCGGCCGGTTCCGGGCCACGGCGGGACGAGAAGACCGCGGCCGGTTCTGGGCCGCGGCGGGACGAGAAGACCGCGGACGGTTCCGGGCCGCGGCGGAAGAGGAGACCGGCGGCCGGGCCGCCGGCGTCGGAAGCCGAAGAAGGGGACCGGAAATTCCGGTCCCGTTTGAGAAAACCGGCCGGCCAGCTGGCCGGCCGGATGACTTAAAACTGGGGAATTTAATTCCCCGGTCAACCCTTAAAAACCCCCCTCTTAAGAGGGGGGCGGTTCTTTAAGGAGGGGGGGCAGCAGCCCCCCGGTTTTCCAAATAGCGGGCCCCCTGGAAGGGGGGCCGTTTGTTAAAACGGCGCGGCTTAGCCGCGCCGCCAATCCAAAAGCGGGGGCTTGATTGCCCCCGCGTGCCACCCCCGAGCGGCGCCCGCCGCCGCCACCGCGGCCCCCCGCCGCCGCCGCCCGCCGCCGCCGCCCGCCGCCGCGGCCCGCCGCCGCCGCCGCCGCCCGCCGCCGCGCCGCCCGGGGGGGGGGGGGGTCGGGCCGGGTCGGCCCGGACCCGGACCCCCCCGTTTCGAACCTGATTTTGTATTTGGCTCATAACTTGAGCCTCGGACCTCCGAATGACAAACCGTCTGCGGCAACGCGATCCTTGGATCGAGACGGTCGTTTCGGTATATCGCACTCAAGGTTTCGGATTACTTTGAGTACGGCCAGCTTGGTTCGTTCACGAAATCAACCGGGCCTTCGGTGCGGAAACGCTCATATCTTGAGCTACGAACGTCCGATTG
Organism: Viscum album; assembly: GCA_963277665.1. Taxonomy (NCBI): domain Eukaryota; kingdom Viridiplantae; phylum Streptophyta; class Magnoliopsida; order Santalales; family Viscaceae; genus Viscum; species Viscum album. Next base: position 1,817,649,742 of record OY728133.1, on the reverse strand, counting down.
ACGTGCCGTCAGTCGCGTTGTGTTCCTTTTAGTGAGACGGATCTTTTGGCATACTCCGCCCGAGGTTTGGACGCAGGTGGAGTACGGTCGGGATGGTTTTTCCATAAAAACCAACCGGGCCCCGGAGACGAAAATGCCAATAACTCACAGACCGGGCGTTCGATTGACGCGCCGTCAGTTTCATTGACTTCCTCTTGATGAGACGGAACTTTTGACATACTCCGCCCGAGTTTTGGATGCAGACGGAGTATGGCCGGGTTGGATCGCACCTGAAACCCAACCGGGCCCCTGGAACGGAAAAGCTGATATCTTTCAGACAGGACGTCCTCTTGACGAGCCGTCAGCGGCGTTGGTGGTTACGTTGAGTAACGGTCCCTTTGAGTTTACCCTATGGGAGTTCGGGGTACAGTTGAGATACGGCCGGGATTGGTTCGCACTCGAAACCAACCGGGCCCCTGGGACGAAAAGGCTAATAACTCACAGACCGAGCGTCCGATCGACGTGTCGTCTGTTGCGTTGAGACCCCTGTGACGAAACGGACTTTTGAGATACTTCTTTGCGGGACTTTGTGATACTTGGATTATCGACCAGTAGCTCGTGGAGCGGACCCTCCCGGAGACGAGCGTGCAGAGTACGGAGACCGTGTAGCCGGCTGAGACCTGACGACTGCTTGACCGACTCGACTTGGAGTGAGTCGACTAGCCCAGTGGACGGAGCGCCCAGTAGTTGGTAGCAGACCCACGGCGGACGGAGCGCTTGTTAGTTGGCAGCAAACCCGCGGTACTCGACAGGAGGAGTGCCTCAGTAGGCTATTTGGGCGAGCGCCCGGTATTTGGCGACAGACCCTCAGCGGACGGAGCACCAGGTAGTTGGCCGCAAACCCGCAGTACTCGACAGGAGGAGTACCTCAGCAGTCTTAGGTTAGTGAGCAGTACCTCAGAGTCGTGACAGGACCACTGCACACTCCAGAGACGGAGCTCTTCAGCAGTTACGGTTTCGATAATGAAAATCCTGGTTTGAGCTGAGACTTTTGACCTTTGTGTTCCTCATGATTGAGATGGGTTACTTGATAACTTAGGTATATGTATGGGCATATACCTGGGTAGTGGTTATCCGTTGATCTCATGATCCTTGTGTTTCCTCATGACTGAGATGGGTTACTTGATAACTTAGGTATATGTATGGACATATACCTAAGTAGTGTTTATCTGTTGTGATCTTCTTGTGGTTATCCTTGTTGGTTTTAGTGAGACCTTGAGGGTCTCGGGGTCCCTACTGAGTATCGTTATACTCACCCTTGCACGGGCTATGCCCGCACCTCGTTGTGTTGGTTGCAGACGACGGCCAGTACTGGAAGAGGCCGAGTGTTCGAGGACTGGACGGTACCTGGAGGTGGACTTTACGACGAGGCGGTACCCAGAGGCAGACCACTAGGCGGGACATACTTGGAGAAAACGGCGGGACCCGAGGAGCAGAGGAGCTATCTGTACCCACCCTTCAGGTGGGATTTCCAGTGGACAGCTCGGCGTAGCAGCTTTACTTTTCAGTTGTTGTTTTCCCTTTCGAGTTGTACTTTACAGTTGGGCTTGTATTTCCGGCCCCTTTTTACTTTCCGCACTTTTAGTTGTACTCTGTTTTTGCTTAGTGTTACTTTCCGCTTGCTTACTCTTTGGTGTTTGTTTACTTTACAAAGGCAATGCCTTCCCTTTTTACCGGGATTTACGCCTTGGTGCTAGTCGCCAACCCCTGGCCTATGGAAGGCGGGCTTGGGGTAGTCACGGCACGGACCCCGAGGGCGGGTCATGACATAGTGCCCCAGAATATGAGGTAGAGGACCCATCCTAGAGGGTATACCATAATCCCTAAGCATATGCATCTCTATCAGTCATCTTGGTAATTCTCTAGCCATGATATATCGTTCTTGTTTGGTGTATTCTTTTTCATTTCTGTTCTTTCCCAAAGTATTCTCCATCTATGGGTCATATGAAAGATTGTCCAATTTTTCCTTCCCAAGAGAAGTATATTCATGCAAATAATTTGAACCTGAAACAACAGCACAACACGAACATGTGTAAAATAATAAATTAAAATAATTTTTTTTTTGAAAATTCGAAATTAAATTAAACATTACTAAAATCATCCTTGGAAAAAGCGAGAAAAAATTGATCGCCCGCAGGGCATCGTTAATATCCTATGAGACTACAAATTTAATAAATTATAAAACATAGGCAACCTAAATAAAAAAATTATTTGGAAATCCCAGTTGATTATCCCATAGGGATGATCTATATGTTTCAAATTAAATAATGAAATTGAAATTGAAATTTAATGTTTGATTGGAGTAAGGGAGACGAATATCATCAAGGATTGGGTTTGATACCAAAAGATGAGTCATTCCAGGTTAATGGAGTTTTAGGTTCATGCACTATGGATTCAATTGTTAATGGTTTATCCAAGCTTGGTGTCAGAATTAGGTCAACCGAGCACCTTTGTCTGGGAACCCTACACTAATACTATTATTTAACCATTGGAATGGTCATCTACTATGTGAAATCACAAAACTATAAAACCCAAAATCCTATTTAAACATAACTTTACAAGATTTCACAATGTTCATATACAAAATAAGAAGATTAATTGATCAATTAAATAAACCACCTCAAATCGCTGGCAATGGTCATGCAATTTCAAAAAGAATAAACATGTAATTGATAAAAATAGTTGCAACAATCAAAATAAGAATGGAAATTATGGATAATTCTTATGTAGAACATCCCCATATAATCACATAACTCAAAACAAATTAAACTGCTCAGCCAGTCTAGGAAAGGTGACATCGACAGTTAGGGAGACTCGAGGGAGAATGGGGGTAAAGCATGGATCTACAGTGGTGCTCTATGCATTCAGTTATTTGTTCAGGTCCTCTTGATCATGGGTCCTCAATATCTATTCATTATGGATAGTTTTATAGGAGCATATAATCAACCCCTAATAAATTCATGTCTTTATTTTTCTGTTTCCCGAAAGGATCAGGACATTTATTTTTAGAACACGTCAAATCTTCCATTGTCAGAATTATTCCATGACTTAAAATGGGTAGAGGCATTGTATCCCCTAAAAATATCACATAATCTAATGAAATACACTATATTTAAATTTTATACTCTAGTTTTCTATAATTTTTTCCTTTATGTGTTTTTATTTTGGCCTCAATAAAATCTGATGTTGCCTCCCTTTTCTTCCCTCACAACATGAAGTGTCTTTAAGTTCGTATGTTCATTAATTTTTACAGTTTTTAAAAATATCTATTGTTTATTACCATGAATCACAAATCAAGTCAAATTTTCTAACATTTAGAAAGAATACAGAATTATATAATGAAATAAATGTTATAAAACAACCTAAAATGTATGCATGAAAAAACAATATTAACAAGACTATTCCAACTAAGTTAAAATTTGAAATAATGATATATCTCATGTTTCCAAGTGAATTTGAGATCTATAAATACAAATAAAATTCAATAGTGAATAGGTCTAGTTATTTTATACCTTCAAGAAAAGTAGTTTCTAGTTTTTATGAAATTTATCTACCCCTATGTAATCACTTAGTGAAAAAATGAACTTGTAATTGAAATTTTTTTATGTACTTTTTCATGTTGAGTGATGTTTCATAATAATCCTTAAAAATCAGTATCAAATTTCTTTAAGATATAAAATTTTATTTGGTATCACATTATATTTATTTTATATATATTAATTTCGTTTAAATTATTCACTATTTTCCACCACGTTAGCCTAAGTTGACTTAGAGTTGAATTATTTATAGGTCATTGTTAAGAGTATTTGTGGTATCTCCCCTCTCTCATAGAATGAGGTGAGCATAGTGAAATAAAAATAACCAAAGGGGGAGAATATAATTAAATTTAGAATAGTTATATAGAGATTAAAAAACCCTCATTTACCTTCATAATGTTAATAAAGGGATGAAAACCAATCCCTTATAATTTATTTTCAAATTGATGTAGAATAATTACATTAATATTTGGTGTGAATTTAGAATTTATATAACACCCTAGGTGGTAGGCCACTACACTAGTTCTATGGCCTAGTTCCCCATGTGCCCTTAGGTGAACCTCCTCAAATTCCAGAGTCTACTAACTAATAGTGGTGATCTAATGAGGTATCTGGTGGATTCAATACACCGTATATCAAAGTATGAAATAGAATAATAAATAACCAATTAACATACATAAAAATAATTAATTGTACAAAGGAAGTGTTAAAGAAAAAACATTCAATAAAAAATGTATTTTGACTTGCATCTCTAATGGTAAATATTTGAATATGTAAATTAGACAAATCACATACCGGTATGATTGATATATAAAAATATAAAACAAGAATAAATTGAATTTATATGATTCTCTCATCCACTCCAAGACATACCATATCCCAAACTCAAAAACCCATCATAGATGATCTAGGTAGATCAAGACTTTGGGTCATATCCCTCCATGTACCTATAATAACCATGTGAAAATTACTCGAGTGCAATTTTATAGTGGCATCATGAGTAGTGAATGATTACAAAACTCATTAAAGAAACAACTCACATGGTCTCACACTAACCAATATATGTTTTGATATGTGGATGTGACATGATCAAGTAAAATAAATAAATAAATTTTATAATGGAACAAACAAATAAATTAATCACCTCAATAACTTCTTCTGTATGATTATGAAGTGTGTCTAAGAATTTTTTTATGATCAAACCTCTACAATATCACTAATGTCCCATGGGAGTAAACATATAAACCTGGGAATTCCTAATAACTATGATTCATCCCTAAGAAGAGGACCATGATCAACCATTACTACCTAGACCAATGTCGAAGTGTCTCTAAACATAATAATTAACGCGGTAAAACCACTATCATCTAATTGGGGACCCTTTTTTCACACCTCTACTTATGAGTAAGAGATCATAAGGTGTCACTAAGAATCACTATTCCTCAATCCTTCTAGATAAACCCCATGATTGTACATGGGAATTATCAAAGTCGGGATGTTGAATGATTCTTAATATGGGGAGGCCCAAGGAAATTCATTACATATAGGCATTACTAATTTCTAAGTGATGAATACAATTTAATTGTAAATACCCTCCTAGATACAATGATATCCTCTAAGGAATCCAATAACTCATGTCTCCTCAGCCAAACCATCAACATTGCATCCACCTAATCCTAGTGGGTATCCTATGTATTTATCGATGGGCTCAAAAAATTACCCTCAGTATTTCTAATATCCGATCCAAATTATGTATGCCCATGCAGCACCCCATGCCACCATTCTAATATCATATATCATGGGAATTTACAATGGTCTACTGGTATTTCTATTCAAATATCAGGACTACATAATTTGGTAATATTTTCACCAAATAAATGAAATCCATGTCATCCAGTGTATTTATATATTAGTGAAATCAAAAATCTCTTATTTAAAAAATTAGTTGTCACCTCTAGGGATCCACTCCTATATTAACTATATCTTTTAATGATAGTTATTATAGGCATCCACTCACAATTTTCTATGTGATCAAATGACAAATCTACTAGTAATATCAGAGCCCCATCCATGTCAATAGTTTATTCCCAAGAAATAAACTCATTTAATGTCCTAATGAATTATTCCCTTGATCCCTAAGAAATAAAATATCATGAATAATAAATATAGCTAAATTTTTATCCAATAAGGTTTGGCCAAATTCCCATTTCCATTACTAACATCGCAAACCCAATAAGATTATACATTAGTTTTGGTTCTAAGGTTAGACATGAAACCATCACTACTAATACCCCAATATACCCACATAAGCACAATCTATGAATAGGGTTCCCACTCGAGTCCCCAAGGTCATAGTACATTAGGGGAACCCCTAAAAGGGCCATTAGTCTCATCAAAGGTCTTATGTCACACTCAATGATCTAGGATTTATTTGTCCCATGATATCATCATCAGGATAACATGGTATCCACAACCACATGGGGTTCTCTATATAGGCAATAGTCAAGTGATTCCCATGGCCCATCTTGGTTAGAAAGGTCACTCTTGGCCACTCCACTAAAATAACTCATCAACCATATGCTATAGTCTATCCTCCAAGGATAATCATGTCAAATAGATTCCCATGTGTCCTTCTAAGGATGTCTATCTCAAGTCACAACACACCACCATGTGTAGGTGGGGATATGCTCTTTCTTAAGGGATATTAGTTAATATTCATTCAATTACATAGTAGGAAACCCTCCGTGGGGGTTATATTATATCATCTCAAGGCCTCATCTTATAGTTGATGAGGTGTCATTTCAGTGCCATAGGACCATCATGTCCTAGGATACCACTCATTTACCACCAGGTCTTGAATTATAAAAACATAGTAACATAAACATTTATGTAAATATAGAATATTCCAATTAAACTAGTTGTAACCACCAAAGTGGTAATTGTACACCTAAATTTCAAATTAAAAAAATAATAATAACCATATGGTCAACATACTAGACCACTATCCTCAGTTGGTGATTTTCCCTTTCATTTCCAAGGAATATAAGATCTAATAAGGCTTGTTGAGGTATGCCTAAGATTAAATGAACCCAAAATCATGCTCTTAAATCAAACAATTAAATTCAAATTCATTAATTTTTATACTTATAATTAATTAATTAATCCAATTTATATTTACCATACATGAGGATAACTCACTGGGAAATAGTCATCTATCAAAACCTCAATCTATGTGGTTATATCCTCCCTCATTTCATCCTTAAAATAATGTAGAGAAGAATCCATAACCTTCTTCATCAAAACCATAACCAAATTAATTATTATTATGTTAAAAATATTTAAAAACCTATAATACTGAAATTCCTTATCGAATTTCAGAGAAAATGGGTGCATGCTTCCTCCTAAGAGTCCCTAATCATATAAAAAAATGGAATCCCAAACTCATTTGGTTGAGTACACCTTCCTCTAGTGGAATCAGAACCAACCCCTAAGCTAGTGGAAAATTAAATTAGAATTGTGGAATATAGGGTCCATAGAGATGAAAACTATGAAATATTAAATTTGGATCATCAATCAAAGATTACCAAAATAAACTCATTATGGTCCCTAGAGAGGAAATAAATTTTAGGGAACATATGGTCATATGTGATAAAAAAAAGTTTAAGAATGGGGCTTTCCTATCATAAAATTCAAGGGGAAAATTGTTGTGTTATCCCTTTCTAAACCCATTCACTACTTGGTATGGGCACACTGGATAGATGAAGAGCCTAGTTGGCTTACCAAGCCACTGGCCAGCCCACCAGCTCTCTAGTGGTTAGCACATGGCTAGCCAGTGGTTGTAGGCTATAGTCACCCTATATCCCATCCACCTAGGTCTCCTTCTATTTCTCCTTTGAGCTCTCCAACTACCTTATGATCCTCAAGCCATGTCTGAAATATTCCTCAAATGGAGTTTTAAATGAATATATTCCATTCAAAATCACATTTAAAAAACCATATCATTAACCAAATAAAAATTCAAATCTTTCTGGAATCCCAAAATATTATACAGAAACTAGGCACTACAAGCTACCCACTAGAATAAATGTCATTTCCAAGAAGCACTGGTGGACATATAACCATATATCTTGAACTATCTGAGTTGTATATTCTTCAGAAACTTATTGTGTCCCACCTTGAATTTTCAAACATGACCCTAAATTGTAACTTCTAATTTTTAGTGATTAAGACACTGAACCATGTGTTGATGCCCAGAATTACTACCAGAACACTAATTTTGAATCTACATGGGGCCATCCATCATGATAAAAAAAGCCATAATATTTTTCATCATCCATCCTATGGTTCTTCCCACTATAGTAAGTAACTCATTACTTCTCATCGACCATTCATAAGGCCCAACCATGTTGGACCTTCCTTGAAATATTCGGCCGACACCTGAAACATGCATGCCATATCTAAAATGATGCACCCAATGTGATATTCATTTCACCACATCCAACTACACACAAAATAATTAGTCAAACCTCCTACGACTGACCCATCAAAAAAATAATTATCTTATACCACTAAAACCTCACCTAACTAAATGTCCATAATGCCTTCAATACAATGGGAATCTCATGATCATCTAATCATTCCCATCAAATATCATGGTTGACTACAACTCTGATTTCGTGGTTGATTCATAAACCACCCAAAACCATTTTCATGACCCTTTAGAAAGAAGGGACGAACATCTAATTAGAACACACCATGATTACTTTTACTATATAATTCCAACACCATCACTTGGTATCTATCTACTATCACCTATTATTTTACATATTCAAATCCCTTTGGAATCTAGACATTAATTGAAATTGTTGCACACTGTTAACAACTTCCATCAAAACTGCTTCATTATTGAATGTGCTCTCCAATAACCCCTCCAGTATAAGTTTCATACATCTATGATTGACAAGATTCTTTATTCCATATGAGTATTCTTATCATCCAATCACTATGTCAACCCTCATTCATCATAACCCATGTTCCATATATTCCCACAAGTGATGATTTGAAGGGTTATAACCCACTCATATATTATCTATATCAAATAATTGATTGATTTATTCTCCTAAATCACAAATAAGGGCATTCCCATAGATGGATAGTGGTGAAATCCACATGATAAAACATCCCATATACAACACATTGCGTGTAAATCAACATGGTTCATCCCTAATATATGTGTTCTTCCCATCCAAAGCCATGTTCAATTAAATCTATACTTCATGAACCCACACCCTCAAGTGTCTCCTAATAATTTCCATAAATTCCTAGACCACCCATGGTTTTCACCAAATTACAATTATTCATGTACCTCATGAAAATAGAGCATATTATTCCCCAAATATCCTATGTATTGGGAGTATAATAGAGTACCACTATTCCGTATCATGAATATCACTCTTCTGGTTTATATACCATCAAACATGGTTGACCATACTCCATTGAATTCCAACCCATCAAACTAATATAATCAGATATTATATCAGCTAAAGGCTTGATATCCTAACCATGTTAAGGCCTATAATACTATTATCCAAAATATTGCACCATAAATCTCAATCCTCATGTGATCCATGGTAGGTGAATATAAAAAAAATCATAATACCCCAATCCATGAACATCAATATCATATCCATGGTAACAAGTACTACCATCAAAAAAGGTGTTCATGATGTACTGGTTCGAGTTCCATCACATGATTTGACATGTATTTATCTCTCCGATCTACCAAATCCATAAATAGTAAAATATAAAATAGAAAAAATCCTCTTGTACCACTTTGTAACACCCTCATTCGTAGAACACTTGACCAATTCCATGTATTGGCTCACAACATGACCTATGGAACACCTCTCTAAATATCAAAGGCTACCAACTATAAGACGGGGTCTAAAGAAGTACCGAGGAGGATATACACCATGTATCATAGTATGAAACTAAAACAGAAATAACTAAGTTTTACACATAATAATTATTATTATTATAATAGAAGAAATAAAAAAAATGTCATAACAACTATAAAATCATATACATCTTGAATGGCCATTCTCTGATTATAATTTATATATAGATCACTCACTAGGTTGATAGATACATAATTTATAGAGACATAAATACCTTGTATATATTGTGATATGTGAATGTGACATGGTAATCTAAAATTAAAATTAAATAAAATACTGAACACAATGAAAAAATAAATAAACTATAAGAATACCATCTTGGGATGGCTGTTAGAATATATTTAAGAACATCATGATGACCATGCCCCTATAGTGTCCCTACCTCCCCATGGTTGTATACATATAACACAATCCATTCCTAATAATAATTATCGATCCTTGTGTCCATTCCCCCAATCAAACATTCCTACCAAGTCCAATGTAAGAGTGTCTCTGAGCATGAACATCTCTATAGAGGAACCTCTATCTTCTCACTAGGGATCTTATGATCACATATTTAATGTTGAAAAATTTAACCTTGGGTGTCACTATAACAAACCACATTTTCATTAAGGTGTGTCTCATCTATTTTTTTTAATTCCTTTAATTTTTCCTCATAATATTTCCTAACATATTCATGAATTTAATTTTGTTAAATCGTTATTTTTTAGAGCTTAGAGCATCGGGAGTTTGTAAAAATACAAATCATGTTTTACTGTTGGAAGAAATCATGTAGACCAGTTCGTACAGTCACTCCTAAAGATATAAGGTGTGATAGAGGAGAGATAAGAACTATATGAAAAATGTATAACCATTCGAGTCTTGGTTCACATCCATTCAGAGTTAAATACCTATTAGATATAGTCTATTAGAAATTGAATACCTCTTAGATAGATTCCATTCACACAGTTGGAACACAGTTTGGCCAACCGTGTGTCCAAACCATGCACCCCTATTTTTTATGATAAAATGTAAATTTTTTCCAATATTAAACATTAAAACATAATATTTAACCTCACCATCCATTTCAATTGGATGAAACAAGGTTTCTCCACCCATAAACCATATTTATTCCAAATATATGTTCCCCAATATCTCCCAGATACAGACTCCAAATAAAGATCTTCCAGAACAGTTGGATAGCTTGATATAAATTCTTAAATCCCCTTCCCTCATATTTATATTTCTCTTAGTATCCTTTTTTCTATTTATATAAAATATCATTTAACCTAGTATTAGGTCACTGTTCTGTTCTTCATCGTTCTTCTAATATACTTCAAATATGAGGTCCATATTGAGTGAGGATTCATATATGGCCTTAAGTTAAATGGTCTAGTTGTTTTCCTTGTAAAGTGAGTTGTTTTCATAGTCAGACCATTATATCATATGTTGACCATTACCACCCATTTCATTAAAATGATTTCATTTATTTTAAATTGGTATTTTCATGTTTTTATACTCTCAAGATACCTTTCTGGGTATTTATAGTATGGTGGCCTGAATTAGGGACACCCCTTGGCTATGTCATCTTGAAATGCCCCTTGTAATTAATTGATAAGATTATTGGAAGACCACATAAGGGTTGGTATTGGGTTATAATTATAATTCCCTATTCCTATATTAATTTTTATTGATCCAAAAAACCATATAAGAACATGTATTTACTTATAAATGGAATTTCCCATGGAGGTAATTTTTAATTAATAATGTCAACTTCTAAGTGCTTCATTGAATCATGAAATTTAATTTCCATGATTAAATAAATTAAATTTCTTGTATTAAATTAATGTATTATTTAATTGTTTTTTACATTATAAAATAAATTAAATGGTTTAAATAAATTTCATTATAAATGGAGGTAATTTCATGCTGATCGTTTCAATATTTTTAAATGATTTAATTGAATTTTGATGCCATTGTTATATTAGACTTTCTGATTAGGATGATTATAATGAATGGGAGGTGATGCCTCAATGATTTTGTTATTGTCATGGTTATTCCAATTATATTGGATATTAAACATTGTTTAAGAGGATTATTGGACATGGCATTTCACTCACCCTTACATTGGGTGTTGAGCGTGAAGTATCACACAATTTTCACTTATTGGATGTTGGGCATGGAGCACCAATTCCCTTGCTTTAGGTGTTGACATGAATACTCACCGAACTTCTCAAGTGTTGAGCATAATTTCGTGAATTAATCATGAAATTTAGTTCTTGTACCCTTTATTTATCTTATATGCTCATTTAAACTGGTTATGGATTCCTGGCTTTCACTGTGGTCTAACCAACACCTAATATTCTAGGTATATGGCTACATACATCCGCACATACTTAGAGAATATATGTGGGTGCAATATATAACTGTATTATATATATTCATGGTTATGGATTAGACACTTATTCTGGCCATGATTCGATGTAGGTTGAGTTTTCATATTTTCTTTAGAATCCTGAGTTGCCTAGTACATATTTTATCATCTCGTATATTCAATGTATTGTTTTTTGGATATTATATGGATAATTTTTTAGACTAGGTGCAAAGAAAGTGTGTGATTATGAGGTCCGGTTTTCATATAATAAATGTTTGAAATATAATAAATATATTAAATAACACATGCCCTCATTATTACTCCAAAATTAGAAGAACTCTTAAACAGGGGCCCAAATTTTAAATATGAGGACATCATTGAGTTCAAAATGTGGGTTTTTTTCCTAGGGAATACATAACATGTATCATCAAGGACCATTTTTTGAAAACATTATCATTGGAATAAATTAATAAAATAAAATAAAATAAATTTATTTATTTTTTTATTTCAATGAAATGACTATTTTTATACTATAAGTGAGAAACTATGGATTTTGTCCCATGGTTGGTCTCTCAACACTGGAGACCAAGGATATATTGGAGGATAGATTTCTTGGAGAATGATGATGGATTGAGATCAGATCATGGATCATTGGGCCAATAGAGTTAGAGGATATCATCATCGATAGTAATGCAAAATTTCTTATCCAATGATCAATCCAAACTCAAGGTAGGGTGTTTTTGGTTTTTATATTTTCCCCATTCTTGATATATATAATGAATGTGAATCTTTCAAAGAATATATTGAATCAATGTTCGATCATTTTATGGGATGGGATATATTTATTCAGGCTTAGGAGAATTATTTTTTTAATTATTGATTTCTTCATTGTTAATCTCATGAAATGGATCGATATAGACTAAAACATTGATTCAGGTTCATTCAACATAATTTTTATTGTCCTTTCCTCCCCCGGTTCTCTGTTCACCAAGAGCGCTCTTTATTTTATCCAAGGATTTAAAATATCCCAATCAATATATCGGTGGGAATCCATTTCATGGAGCAACTATCTAATATCATATATCTAGGATCAGCACGACATGATGGTGGTGTAAATATGTATGTGGGTGAATCAAATGGTTTGTGAAACACAAATTTGTTTTCTTCATCGCACAATGAAGAGCGACATGTGGATCGGTTTTTGGAGAGGATTTGTGTCCGATATTCCATACATCGTCCTTGGAAAGGACCATATAGACCCTGATCTATAGGTTTCAATGTGGGAAGAGGCTCCAATTATGCACATAATGATGTGGAAGTGATCCCAATAGGTCTATAAAATCCCAAGAAACATGGTGTGTACTTCAATATATTATATCATGTAGTCCCTCCCGGTGGCAGTGCTATGGTTTTGGATAGTGTTAAAGATCACACGGTATGTGACCCCTATGATGTGACTCGGTGTGTAATTCATAGAGTACATGTACACAGGAAAAAAGTGCATATTCATATGGAACATTGTGTACTTGTACACATAGACAAAGCTTGGTGTACACGACTGGATACACTGACATGGCCTCAGTACATGGAAAAGGAAATACAAAACAGGTAGGAAACCATGTGCCTCTACATTCCATGTAATGATTTTAAACACCATATATATATGGATACTATATTTCGTGTGATGTGCTTCATCATGTGTAGGCATGGGGATAACTGGACATGTTGTGCACTCCATGGTACACACTTTTTACCCTTTTCAAGATTTATTTTGGCTCATCATTTTCTTATTTTGGACCAGTATAGATTTAGTGTGTTTCACTTGGTCCTTACCTAAAATGTACAGTGCGTAATTAGATCCATATCAATGTATTGTGATCCCCTCCTGAGGTTGAGTCTCAAATAGAGTTTTTGTGTCCCTTCATGAATCTATATTGTGATCCTCTGTCACATTTTTTTCCTTAAGTGGGTTTTATAAAATTAGTGTGACCTCCCTGAGCAAGGTTTCGATCCAACAATTAGTAGGTTTTATTGGTAGTGTTAGTGTAATCATTTATATATGATCCCCTGTGTAGAAAGTTGATCCAGATTGGGTTCATGGTGCCTCCCAAGGGTCCTGGGTGTGACCATCTATCTGTGTATTCGAGTATTCTTGGATGATTTCTTGGGAGTCTCCCAATAATCTAGACTTCTTCATCAACTTTATCTGATCATAGCATAGATCTCAGATTTTATTCTCCCAAAATGAGCATTTCTTCAAGAAGAATCATGTTGATAATATATATTTAGGATCATCTAGTGGCATGGTACATTTACAGAGGATATATAAGTTTTTTTGTTATTAATTGATTGTTATATCTTGTATTGAGATGACCATACATGGTGCTTCAGGTTTAGTGTTTTGTGGTGTCCAAATTATTAATTTTATACTAACCCTCACATGGTATTTTTCCTCACATGTCATATCTTATGCAGATAATATCCCTTTCAATGGTGTCCTAAGAGGATAGGGTGTGGGTGGAGCTTAGTTAGAGCTTGACAGATTGAGGTTTTTTAATGGGAGCTTACATTTTACATATTCCTCTCCGTTCGATTTGTTTTTTTTATAGTTTGTGGTTTCCCTTGTATTTATCCATCTATTTGATTTTATTACTTTTACTACCATACACTATTGTGGCATCATATATATATTCATGAATTGTTTCAGTGGTTTTAAATTTTTGTACTATGTAGGCTCGGAGATGTGTGTATATATGAGTACATTTGGATAATGCCTACCATTTGTTAGATATGACTACTTGACACTAGTCTTCATTACCTAGACTATCATAGACGAGCATGGGGTAGTCATATGTCAAACCTTAGTAGGTTGGTTCACGATAGAGTCATATCAGAGGAATAGGTTCAATCTTAAGACAATAGTCTGTGAGTTTAGTTTTTAGAAATAGTGTTTACTATTTCGAGTTCATCTTTCAAGTTAGGGATTATAGTCTTAGAGTGGAATCCAATGTATCCAAACAACATGACTCTGATTACCTTCTTTTCAACTTGGTACCTATAAACGCTGGTTGTAGTGAAAAATATAGTACATGAATCATATAGTAATGGATGTGTTTTTTATGTCGTTGAGGTTTATACCAAAATATACTATATTTACCGTGGTAAATCTTGTTTAATTTAAGGATACTACTATGTTTAAATCCATCTATGATTTCACTATGTGATCATGTGGATGATCCACCTAGTGGCAAGGCATTGGTATAGGGTCTTGCGCCAAATATAACACCTCTGGGTGGTTTACCAACTATACCACAACCTGTTGAGAAGAATCTATAGCTGAAAATACAAGATGAGGATGAATTGAAGTTGAATGCATTTCATTAGTTTTAGAGGTAGTGAAATCCTAGATTTCAGGGAGAGCCAGACCCCTAGGTGGCTGAGGACTCTCTAGAGTCAGTCACTGGCATTTCCCACCTTGTGAGGAATCTAGTAGATCAGATGATATTCCTAATGAAAATTCTTCTTCGGGTCTCTAATGGTAGATGGTAGATATTGGTGACTCCTTCACATGATGAGACAGATCGCTCTTGGATAGAATTTGACCATCTCTTGGTAGAGGAGTTCTATCCATACACATTGCTATCGATGAATATACATGAGCTTCTGCATCTGCAGTAGGGCAACATGACTATGGAGGAGTATTTATTAAGGTTTATTGATCTCTCATATTACTACTTTGATCTAGTGTGTGACTAGTTCTTCATATATTGGACCTTTGATCATGTATCATGTTAAGACATGATGGCTTTAGTGGGGTCCGTTTTCATTTCCACCATTGTTGGGGTGCTTGAAAAATCCTTCTTATTGGAAAGATTTTTGGCAGAGCAGACATCAGTATTGGGTGCTAGCAATGAGACCTCAGTAATTGAGGCCACAAAAGTAGGTATTCATGGTAGTCCCAAGGATCAAAGTGTGTTAGAATCTTCATTAAGAGATCCTTTAACATAGGTTCATTAGTGCAAGGATCTCAAGGTTTCTCAAATTAGATTAGGGATAGGCGATGATTATCCTGTGATAGTCATGGACATCTGGCTCAAGATTGTTAGAATCATCATGAAGTTGATCGTGATATGGTCAAGGGACCACTGAGACTGAGAAATCGGTAGTATTAGGGTGGTCAGTTGGGTAGAGGATGTGTACAAGGGTCTGTAAGGGTAGTAGGAGGTGGTCGTAGATTCAACCTATTACCACTACTAATCCCAGGTATTCCATTCTAGTCTTATGGAGCTGGTGGGTAGGGATGAATATATCTACAGGCTACGGAGGACTATAACCCTAATACTCTCGGGATGATATGAGGTATGATATATGTTTTTTCTATTTTAGCTATTGTATTGAAAGACACATGTTCTATTCATTTATTCCTTTCCACGTCTCTAGTTTGATACATAGAGATTCTAGTTGAGTAGTTGGCATGACCATTATGGTTGGAGATGTTGACAGGCTGTGACTCGATGATTTTGGAACTATATTGACTGTGATATTTGATTCTTGGAGGTGATTTTTTTGTATGGGATCTCTTCATTGTAGTAATGAGGACATAAGATGTCATATTTGGTAGGGACTGACTATCCACAGTTCATGCCCAGATTCACTACTTTTGGAGAAAGATGTGGAGTTCCCACAGCAATGGAATGATGTTTTCCTTTATATGTGAAATGGATACATTGGTGGATAAAGGTGAACTCACGCATAGGATAGTACATCTGATCACTCACCAGTTAGATTACATGTCTCTCATAGGAGTGGAATCCTTGGGCTATAGGTTTCCTATGGTGGTGGAGGAGTAAGAGGATGTATTCCTTGAGGATGTGTTGGGTTTACCTCCCCACCAAGAGACACACTTATTCATCAATAGACATCTAGGTAAGGCATGGATATCTACAAAATCATATCAGATGTCTCACATGGAGATTTCGGAGTTGAGGGTGCAATTATAGGACTTATAGAAGAAGGGATTTGTGGGATCCATTCTTTCCCCTGTCCAACCCCAGTGTTGTTTACCAAGAAGGAGGATAGGGTCTTCTATATTTGTTTGGATTATCGGTTCTTGAATCAAATGACTGTGAAAAAATAAGTTCCCTATACCAAGGATCAAAGAAATCCTTGATAAATTGGCATGGTCGTGATGGTTGTCAAGGATTGACCTCAAGTCAGGCTATCACATTCCTCGAGTACGGGAAGAGGATATACTGAAGAAAACATTTAGTTGTTTCTATAGTGACTATAAATACTTTCTATGTCCTTAGTCCTAATGACTGACCCAAGTATGTTCCTAGGACTCATGAACTATATATTTCAACCTTTATTATAATAGTTCAAGTTAGTCTTCATCTATTACATCCTAGTGTATATTGAATATTAGTAGGAGCACATGAGGCATTACAAGATGGTCTCAGACAAACTTTGAGAGAACCTACATTACATGAATCCCTTGAAATGTCAATTTTAGATTCACAAAGACTAATTTCTAGGAAACTTCATCTTATACGATGGATTACTGGTGGATCTAGAGAAGGTTGACTCAATTCTTTCTTTAGTGCTACCCTAGAGTGTTATTGAGGTGTAATGTTTCATTGGGTTTAGAGGGTACTATAATAGGTTTCTATCTACCATATCCATAGTTGCAGCACCCTTAATGACATTGAATCGGAATGGGAATCCTTTCATGTGGATGTAATGGTGATAGAAATGATTTTAGTATCTGAGACAGATGTTGAAGAGCACTCCCATTTTGATATTTTTATAGGAGGGTGTCAATCACATAGTGTTATAAGATTCATCGGGTACTGGAAATTGTTGTGTAATGTGGTAGATAAATAATTTTATTTCCTATGGTTACCATTATTTGATACCACATGAGTAGAACTACATGACCCATGATCTTGAGTTAGCAATTCTTGTCTTCTCTTTGAATATATGGATAAAGTACTTCATGTGAAAGAAGTTTCTCATTTACTCTGACCATAATAGTCTCAAGTATATCTTCTCTAAGAATGATCTTAACTTGAGATAGAGGTGATTGATAGAGTTCCTCTAAGACTGTGAATTCAATATTTCCTATACTTTTGGGAAGGTGAATGTGGAAAGAGACACTCTCAATATGAGATCTTATTCTTAATTGTTGTTCGAGGAATCAGATCAGTTATTCTTATTGTAGTTTTCCTTCATGGACACGTGTATAGCTTCATATATTCAGTCGATGGTTGTTGCCCCAACTATTTTACAGCATGTCAGTGATGCTAATCAAGGAGATACTGATTGTGAGACCATGCATACTCAGATACCAACTGGACATTCTTCTTATGTATATTATGAAGGTCGAGAGCACGTTATCTTTTCTATGGGAGAGACAATAGCACCTTTTAAGTTGCGGGAGGAGTTATTGTAGGAGTTCCATATATACCATTTGGCATAAATCAAGGGGTAGAAAATATGTACAAAGACCTCCGATGTTAGTTTTGGTGGCCTGGTATAGAGAAGGGGTTTGTAAAATTTTTCTCGCGATGCGTTACTTGTCAGCAAGTATAGCCTGAGCACCAAGTTCTAATTGGTTTAGCTCAATCCCTAGAGGTTACAAAGTGGATGTGGGGTGGTATTTCCCTGAACATCATGATAGGGTTACCACATATATCTAGGGGAAATGATGACATCTACATGGTCATAGACTAACTAACCAAGTCACCCCACTTCCTAGATATTCAAGAGTAGAGTTCAGTGGAGATCGTGGGACACCTCTATGTTCTGGATATAGTCATACTACCTAGAGTTACCTTGATGATTTTATTTGATCATGTTGCTCTCTTCTCATCTCAGTTATGCAATTGATTATAGGAAGCCTTCGGAACTTGTATGTGCTTGATCACGGTGCTTCACCTATAGAACGATGGCCCGATACAGAGGACCATTCATATTTTCAAGGGAATGTTTCAGGCTTCTATGTTGGACTTTGGTCATAGTTGGGAGGATCACCAACCCTTGGTGGAGTTTTCATACAAACATAGTTATCAGTCCGCCATTTGTATGGAACCATTTGAGGATTTGTATGACAGACCCTACTGATCACCACATCGTTGGACTGATCCAGGCGAGTCATCAATCATGGGCTCAGAGTTGGTGTGAGCTACTATAGATAAGGTGAAGATCATCCCAGAATGGATGAATACTCTATATATCCATCATTATCCTTATACAATTTGATGAAGGATACCTCTGGAGTTTGAGGAGGGAGACAAAGTGTTTCTGAGGGTCTCACCTCAATGTCGATTGAGAAGATTTTTCAGCATTGTCACATTATCTCTAAGATTCATTGGTCTCTTATAGATATTGTATAGGTTTTGTGATGTGGCTTACCAATTAGATGTAACACCACAATTGTACCTGGTACATGGTGTCTACCACGTGTCACAGTTGAGTAGTTACGTTCATGACCCATCACATGTTATCTACTTAGGTGAGATAGACATCGAGGATGGAGATACCATTGTAGAGTACCCTTTAGATATCAAATATCAGTAGGAGTGGATCCTTAAAGGTTGAACAATGCCTATTTATCATGCCTAATGGTAGCACAAGAATCATCAGGAGATCACATGGGAGTGGGAAGCTCATATTCATGCTCAGTACCCACAACTTTTTTTGTAACCCTTTTTTTAATTTTTGGGAATAAATCCATAATGTGGGGTGGGGGATGTAATGTCTTGGATGCTCCATTTATTATTTTTAGATATTATATGGATTAATGTTTAGAATATAACCTGAGATGCTATGCGATTCGAAGGCCCAGTGTTCCCAGAATAATTGTTTAAAATGTTTTAAATATATTAAATAGCACTTGCATGCAGTTTTCTTGAACTATAGGAATAACACTTAAATTGCGGCATGGATCATAAGTTTTAGGGAACCATTATGTTCAAAATGTGGTTTTTACCCTAGGAAAAATATAACCTTTATTTTAAAGGGCCATTTGTGAAAAGGTTAAACAGGTGTAAATTATTGAATTAAATTAAAATTATTTTTTATTATTTTATTTTGACATAGTGACAATTTGTCTCTTATAAGAGTACAACTATGACTTTTTCCACAGGGTTGGCTGCTAAACCCTAAATTCCTAGAATCCATTGGAGGAGATCTCCATGAACACGAATCGATTTCTATTCCTCTTTATTTTTACTATTTTTTATCTCCAAGTTCTTCATTCACTACAAACATTCTTCATTTCGCTCTGGGTTTGACATATCCAAATAAATTGATTGTTTTACACCCATTTCTCAGTGAAATGATATGATATCATAGATCTGGGATTGGCATGGGATTATGTTGGTGTGATGGCAGAAATAGTGGTGAATTGGATGGTTTTAGAAACTTGATGTCACATTCATCGGAGTTCTTCAGTGCACAACAAAGAATGATCTGTAGATCCATTTTTTGAGTTTATTCGAGTCCAGTTTTCTATAGATTGATGTTGTCAAGGATCTAACGAACCACTATTTAAATGTTTTGGTGAGGTTTATAGCTCTGGCGATGCAAGATACGGTGCAGATGAGATCTCAATGGATCTAGAAAATCCTATGCAGTATAGTGTGTATTTCAAGAATACATGATGTGCGTGACCTCCTGGTTGTGATGATTGGGTTTTGAAATGATTTAAGAATTGCATGATGTGTGACCCCTACCACACAGTGTGTGAACCCTTACTTGTGACTAGATGTGTCCTACAAAGAGTACAAAGTAATAGGAAAAAGTACATGGCCAAATGGAATGTTGTGTACTTATACATGGACATAGTATAGTGTACACAATCCCAGACAAAGACACTACCTCAGAACAAGGAAACAGGCTGGTGACATGGTCAGGGAACCATGTGTCTATACACAAATTTTACTCATTATACACACTGTGTATATAGATACTTCATTCCATGTGAGGCTCTTCCACATGGGCAAGCAAGGGGATATCTGGACACGCTATGTACCCCTAGGTACACCCCATTTGCCCTTTTCAAGAGTGCTTGTAGCTCTTCATTTTTTTTATTTTTGATGAGTATATGATAATTGGGTTTCCCTTGGTCCTCCACCTCAAGGTTATAATGTTTCAAAACATCCATATCATTAGATTGTGATCCCCTATAGAGGTTGAGCCTTAAATATAGGTGTGGTGTCCCTCTATGAGGATGGAGAGTGATCTAATATCACTATTGTTCTATAGTTGGAGTCTGTGTAATCACCATAACCTCTATATGTAGGGTTTCAATCCTCCATCTAGAAGGATATATCAGTAGGGTTTGTGAAATATTTTTAATATGATCCCCAACATAGCATGTTGATCTGGATTGGATTTGTGGTGCCCCATAGTGGTCATGGGCGTGACCCCCTATATTTGTATTGGAGTCTTCTAAGACTAGTTCATGGGTGGGACCCAATAATTTGGGCATCTTCATCAAGTGTCTCTAATGCTAGAATGTCTCATCGAGTGGACTGTCATGGAACAAGCGTTGTTTGAGGAAAATCATGTGAATGATAGTTTGTTTTGACCTCCTAGTGGTATGGTACCTTTCCTAAGTATATCTGGTTGTTTTTTTATAAATATACTTTTATATCTTGTATTGATATGACTATACATATTTATTCTTGATTAGTGTTTTCAGGGTGTCCTATATAGTGTTTTTATACTTAACCCTTCATGGTATTTTCCCTCACTTGTCATATCTTATGAAAATGGTGGCCCTTTGAAGATGTCCTAGGAGGATAGGGGTTCGGTGGAACGTATATGGAGTTTGATATAATGAGTTGTTTTTTATCTAAATATATCATTTGACTTAGTCTTCACCCCTAGAGGAGGTTTTAATTTTATAGTTTTTGGTTGGGATTGTATTTGGACCGATTTTTCCTTTCAGTACTTTTATTGTTGTACTCTATTGTATGATATTAGATGTATGCATTCATTATTTCAGTTTTCTTACATTTCATCATTATGTGGTCTTGGGTATTTTTGCGTGTGTATGGGTACTTCAGGGTAATACCTCCCATTTATGGGATATTCCTACTCAGCACTGGTCTCCATCCCCTAGCCTAATTGAAGCAGGCCTCAGGTAGTCAGAGGTCTGGTCTTAGTAGGTTGGGTCTTGACACTTAGTTATTCTTTATTGTCTATTAATTTTTTAAATACATGCACACTTCCTTTTCTATGTACAATACTTGGATCACTTCAAGACATTGTTGGGGGTGACCTATTGTGATTTTAAATCACATCCTACTCGGTATGCCTATGGTACCCAAGTATAATACTCTTTTCCTATTATGGATATGGTAAAGCAGCCCAAAGTAGATTCTTCATGTGATTTAATTATAGTTGGAGCATCATATTAGAGTAATTTACATATCATCGAGATTCTAGTGGATGAGGATTTTGTTTTTTTAAGATAGAATGTTGTGTATTCCTACTCCATGACACCATTTTTTATATATTAGCATTCCATGACGTTAATATATATATAAAGTTACCATTTGGATTTGATATTCCCATTCAGCTACTTAGTTAGTTATGATTATATGGTTTATTATTATATCTATTACATTCTTCTTTTCACTATAGCGGGTTAATGGTCTAGTGGTCAATATAGTATTTTTTATATCATTCTTCTATTGGTTTTCATTTATTTATCATATCTATTGTGACACTCTGGTATGAGTGTATAGTCTTCTCAATTTACAACCTTTACTCCCTCAATGGTATTCGGAATCCTCCACATACAAGAGGTGTGATTGAGCCCATGTGACCAACCGGCTCGAGGAACTGGTTAAGTGGATCTCATGTCAGTATTTTATGATGTTGTGTTATAGGGTTATTTTTCCTTTGTCTTTCTATTTTGGAATTAGATTAGAGACTAGGATATAATGAAATTTTGTAATGAGATTGTGCATGGTCATTGGTAACCTATGTATAGGGGAAACCCAAATTACCTGTAATGGGTAATTGTAGTTATTTATTAGTTCATCTATATTTGATATTACTTCAATGATGGGTGGTTCACATGTTATGTAACAAAAATTGTATTATTGAAATTAGATTTATTTTTATTTTTCTTGATAAAATGAGGGTGTTTCATTACATGCATCATTATAGGAACAATAAGACTAATATGTTATTCATTTTTCCATTCAATGTATACTTTCAGCATTCATTTTCCTGTTTTATATTGTCAATTCCTTGAATGTAATATATCAAAATGTGCAAAAAATTTATGTAGGGGATTGGAAAACATTATTAACACTTAATGTGCCTTCCATAACCTAACTATGTTTTCCTACATAAGTTAAATAAGACACCATAACCAGCTAGTTGTGGAATATTGAGCCCTGGAATCATGGTCAAATGTGCCAAAACATGTTATAGTATGGATTATGTGGATGCTATATTTTGTTACATAAAGAGTATAAACCCTTATGAATCAGAAATGGTGATCCATCTAATTCAACCATCTAAAGAGATTAAAATACATGAATGATTGTAATGTTAAAATTAATATCACTTTTAGAATGAAATAGTTATCTTATAGGTCTGAAAGATACCTATACCTGAACTCATTCTTATTAGTGTGCAGTTGGGGTGTCTCTTATGTTCTTATGGACAACAATGGCCTTTTCTACCACCAAGACCTGTAATTTTGGAGCAGGATGTGAGGTGTGATCATTTCTATAGAATGAATTTTACTTGTCCATGTTATCCATCTGAAATCTTTTAATTTTATAAATTCTCTTATAATCTTGTATTTGTCCTTATAGCATCATGCCTCAATGACTTACTCTTATCGTACTCCATAAAGGAGTTAACGACAATGCACCAGAGGAGGTGGGCCTTGAGGCACTAATGATCCATCCTATAGTTCCACCTATGGTACCTCTTACTATTACTGATATGGGAACTGAAACCTAGTTTCGAGAGGGTTTATTTCATATGTTACACACAATGCAAGGTGTTTCTCAAACAGCCTCAAGTATGGATGATTTGACTTGGGAGTTATAAAAGTCTCATCATCCCACCTTCTCAGGGGATGGCATCCCACATGTTGTTGATTCTTATCTTGAAGTAATTATTTTGATATATTATTATATAGAGATGCCTCCAGAGATTATGATCCTATATATAATGAAATTAGTTCAAGAGACAATGGGATATTACCACCTAGGAATATCGGAAATGAGATATGTTCTAGGAAAATTTCCTTAATATCTTCTATGATTATTTCTTTCTATATACTCTAAGTGATAAAAAAAATTTACAGAGTTCATGAACCTATAGCTGGGAGATATGACTTTCATTTAGTATTCTGATTTATTTACTAAGTTAAAGTAGTTTGAAATGACTCTAGTGGGTGATGATATTACGAATACCAAGCGATTCGAGGATGGGTTGGTAAACATCATCTGGTCACATGTCAATGTCTTTCGGTTGACAACCATATCTGAGATAGTAAACCAAGACCTTATTACATAGAGGTATTTGAGGGAATAAAATGGTGTAAATTAGGGTGGTTCAGAACATAGATATGTTTTATTTTGTTCTAATGGATGCATGCAACGTTTTGGGTCTACTCACAGAGGTATCAATAGTGAGGCTCCTCACACTAACAGTTTCTAGATGTTTCACTAGTGTGTGAAGCCGGTACATACAAAACCCCAGTGTTTATGTGATCTAGTGGACTGTATAGTGTGTAGTAGAGTGGGTAATATTATGTTCTTATCCAAGAATTTTCTAGAAATTCCTTGAAAGCAGCGATCTAAACCTACTCTGTGTTTAGTAGTGGGGCATGTAGTATCTTTTTAGGAAGGCAGTATAAATTCCACCATTCATTTAGGCCACATCTGGGGTCTAGGTAGAGGTAGTCAGACTCATTATTCTCAACGTCAATAGAGAATCCCTACTTAGGGAAGTCATGTAATGACTCAAGGTTGTGGTATAGTCCAGTTACATGTAGTCTAGCTTATGTCAGAGAATCAGTGCACCAGACCTTCTAAGGTTCACAGAACTATTCTAGTAGCCTCCACTATAATTTCTTCTATGTTTGAAATAGGTGTGTATCATTCTTCTATATCATAGTAAATTTCAATGATTATAGTCCTTGAGATCAAAAAATTCTAAGGAATTGTGATTCTTGATACCTCGTTAGGTATCTGATCAGAGGGTGTTCATTATTGTAAGGATTTTCTCCTTAAGGTAGGTAGATATATCCTCATATGGAATATTTTCATGATCAATATAATGGGATAGGATGTAATAATTAGGATGGAATAGTTAGTTCCCTATCAATACCATATTAACTATTATAATAGAATGGTGATGTTCACACCACCATATTATGTTAGGTATCTACATAAGGTAGAATGGTATGTTAATATAACTCGAGCTAGACTCGAGTAGCAAAGGATGGGTAGTGTGACATCTCAGATATAAAGTCTCTTCTTATATGATTAGGGGTTATGACCCACTATTTTTCCTCCAATAGTGAATCATTTCATGGATGCCTTTCCTAATGGATATTTTTGGCTACCTATAATGAGATAGGTAGATTTCACTATTTAGCTACTCCCTGGAGAAACACCAGTAATCATTCCACCTTAAAAGATGGAACCTAGGGATATTCTAGAGCTCAAGAAAAATTGGCGTATCTAGAGTATAAAGTCTTTATACACCCCATTACTTCCCCTTGGATTTCATCAGACATTGTTTCCTAGAATTTTCATGGTACCCTTAGGCTATGTGTGGATTACAGATAATTTACTATCTTATGATTAATAACGGAAATCCACTACCTCAAATTGTTGAACACTTTGATAGGCTATGAGGACAGAGGGTGTTTTAAAAGATATGATTGAGTTTATAATATCACCAAGTGTATGTTATTTCAGAAAACATATGTCACACAGCTTCTTGGAGTAGTTATGGTCTCTCATAGTACATGTTCATGTTATTTTGTCTCAAAAAAACCTATAAATTTTAGGGCTCTAAAGAATCAACTTTTTCACCCATATCTGGATTTATTTGTGGTGGTATTTGGGGAAGATGTCATAGTGTATTCATGCTATGAATATGACCATGAAAAATATCTTGATATCATGAATAATACACTGAGAGAGATTTATCTTTTTTCTATGATCAGTAAATGTCACTTCTGGATCAACAATGTACCCTTCCTGGGTCATGTCCTCTCAGAATCAAAATTTTAGTAGACTTGAAGAATGTGAGAGATGTAGTTTTATTAGAACTTTCAAAGAACATATTTTACATATAGAGTTTCCTAGGACTATCCAGGTATTAAATAAGCTTCTATCACGACCCGACCCAATGGGGCTTGAGCCGTGACTCCACAAGACCACCTCCAATAGGCCAAGGGCAGGCGTCCATCGCCTAGTAGGCTATCACACACATGGGAGGCATTAGCCTAAGGTACCTGTACACACACACCCACATACACCTCCATGAAACAGTGTAGAGATATATATAAAACCTGAAAAGAAAATGCATGTGTACATATATCCCAAACTAGAGTATAGAAAAAGTACAAAAGGGAAAAATAGGGGCCACCCAAGGAAAACTACAAAAGCATCCAATCTGCCCCGAAGAAGGGGTACGCTTCCAAATGCACCACCGGAAAGCACTTCTGCACAGCTCTGGTAAGAATCCACAGTTTATCCCGCTCACTAAGCACCACCTGCTTCGGGTCCTCCTAGGACTCCATCGAATGGTTTGTAGTATGCACAAGACACAAACATGTGCGGCAAAGCCAGTGCTGGCGTGATTATAACAATACTCAGTAGGCACCCAAAAACCCAAAACAAAAGAGAGAAACTAAAAGGAAACAGTCCGCGTATCCCAGCCAGATGGAACCTAGATGAGATAGAAGCTTCATCTTGTGACCATCCACGGCTAAACACAACTAGTTAGCTCAGCTTAGGTGTATTCCCATACATACTCCATGATCAATCCAAATATACTCAGCTCACGCACCAAGTCACATGAGGCACCGACCTCATCACCAGCAACGGTTCACAACTAGGAGAACACACTCCATGATCATTGTCATCCCAAATGACACCCGTCTGAGAGATACACTCCATCGGATCCCACAAAAACATATCAGATGCTCACCCGAGAGATCACGCTCATCGGGGAACATCACTGAGGAAACCTCACTAAAAAAACATAAACACTAAACTCATAGGATAGGGGATCACTCCTAGGGTCCACTAGGGGATACCAGAACCCATACTAGTATATAAAGATATCACAGATAAAGGATCACTCCTAGGGTCCACTGGGGGATACCATAACCCGATCTGGCATTTCTAGATCCAACAGATAGGGGATCACTTCCAGGATCCACTAGGGGATACCACAACTTGATCCGGTGCTCTTCAGAAATACATCACTCAGATAGAAGGTCGTTGCCCATGTAAAGGTGGTCATGATGATACCTGAACCCTATATTGTATAACTCTCGATGTAGGGGATCGAACTGATGATGCCGCAACCCCATAGAGACCACGCACTGAGTAGGGGATCATATAACCAACGATACTGCAACCCTACTATAATCCTCATGCTGAGTAGGGTATCATATACTGAATGATGCCACAACCTTACTGAGCACGGCCCACTGTGTAGGGGATCATATTCCCGATGATGCCACAAACCTTACGGGGTTAACCTGCTAGATAGGGGATCGCCGCCCGTGGATATGCGGTCACAGTGACACCAAGAACCCGATCCAGAGGAAACGATGCTAGAGGATCCAGCTCCGGGCCCACGGGAGGGATGCACGCCTCTAATAGATTAAACATCCCATCGAGAGGATCACAAACCTATATTATGGTTGTGATGTCGCGTGAACCCTCATAGGAACGAACCAAGGGAGTACCCTCAACCACTGCTGGTTCAAACGTCATTGACCCGAGCGACCCGCAACAATGCCACACTGTGCACCACCAAGGCCAATACCGAGGCCACCATCACGATCTACAAGGAAAAACACATAGGATAGGAAGTTTACTCACCCAAAATGAACAACTGGTGGAAAAGGAACTATTCACCATAGATAGCCCATATGGAGCCCACACAACGATCCCGAAACTCATCAAGAGGATCATACCACTGCGATCCCCTCGGAAAAACACCTGGAATCAACTACCTGATCATCCCAAATAGACAGATAGTGAAAAAGGAACTATTCACTGAAGCCAGCCTGGGTGGGGCCAACACCACGATCCCAAAACTCATCAAGCAGATCACACCATTGTGATCCCCTCAAAAAAACACACAGGATCTACTATTTATCCGCCAAAATCGGACTCATAGTGAGAAAGTTCCATTTCTCCGTAAATGCCCAAACCTGGCCTCATGGGGTCTGCACCCCAAACATTGCCCCAACACCTGAAAACCAATAACAAAATTTCATCGTACCATCAGGGCCTCAACTCCACTAACGTCATGTCAATCGAATGCTCCAGGAAGAATATGCAATGGCCCGAAGTTGAATAATAATAAAATATTATTATTTTATTAGATATTTCAAGTTCCCAATCCACGAACCCGACTCATAAAATTCCCAAGGTAAACCCAAAAGGTCTGACTCAACGCAAGGAATGTGTCGCCACAAATGGATCGCGATTTGGACTCCTGATATGCATTTTATGGGGGTTTAAATAGCTCCCAGAATATTCTGGCTGGACCACCGCTGGCTTGCCAGAAAACTGACCGGACCGCTACGCCGATATGCTGGACCACCGCGCCGCCACATCGCCTGCTGGATTTCGTCGTTCTGCCTCCTCCCTCGCCGAATTCTACCATGGCCCCTACTAGAATCTATTTTTTCCATCAAAAAACTTCCGGGAGCACCCCAGTGCTCAAAAATTAGATCTGAAACATGTTTCAGAAACCTTGGGACCCGAACTATACAACCCTTATGAAGATTTGAAGAAAAAATCATAAACGGGGTTTGGGATTTTACAACTCAAATTGCCTAATTGTTTTCGGATCGCTGATGCTTTGGGTGCAGAACGATGCCTACGATGCGCTGGAGCTCGATCCGCTGACGATCGGTGCGGAAAACAGAAGCCCGGGGAACGATTTGGAAAAGAATGGTTGGATGGGGAAGGGTTTCACCATGCATTCCGAGGTGCGAGAGGAGGGAGGTGAGGGGTGGTGTTTGCTTCTTTTTTTAAAATAAAACATCATTTAATTTAACACCCCCGACCAGACCTCCCAGTGCGGATGAAATTAGGTCGCCCCAAGAGAAAACGCGTTGTTCTGAACACAACGGCGGACTCAGAATTGTGATCTGAGACTCTATTCAGGAGTTATTAAAGCTAACGCTCGTATATACACTTTTTTATTTATTTATGAAAATTCCCCTAGTGGCTTTTCTCACATTAGGCCCGCGCTCGTAATGTTTACACCCCTCCTAGGGTAAACGGCACGCTCCAGACAAAAATGTGCCCTCAAATTCCCATTCTGAGCTACCTTTTATGAGATAACACACCCCCACCACGTTCATAGTATAAAAATACTTAATATTTTTTAAAAATTAATTATAGGCACACTGGGCCTCAGAATCACATGTCGTCATCGCGCCTAGATCTGTAATTATTCGTAGGAATATTCCAAAGTCTGACAGGGCCAAAACCCGAGTCACTACATCCTCCCCACCTTATAACTTTTCGATCCTGAAAAGTTGTAAGTGCAATGGAATCATCTAGACTCTTAATAGGGTCTGCCACACCAGCGAGTTCATCAAAAAACACCCATTCCCAAACACATAAGTTAGGGGGACTCATCACCGCACCTCAACACTATCTGATTTGGGTGGCACTAACTCGCCCGCACGGTTTTAGTCGCGTCACAAAAATTCGTCTCTGTAGGGGAAGTATCCCTATTTCGAATGAATTTAAAGCAGGTATAACAACACCCATATAGGGTCTTACCAACATCCTTAACAAAACACGAGAAATCAACGAAGAGGAAGGGTATAACTAAACAGTGTCTATCAAACTACTGCAGAAAGTAGAAAGGACACAAGGCCTACCTCTATCTATCCGTGGAGCCTCTGGGTAAACAGCCTCTAGGGAATAAAGTTGACCTCTCCCTCGACCACCAGCTCCCTCAGCTTGGCATGGGCCACTTGGGGATGGGGGTGGTAGAAACTGATACCGCCTACCACCACATATAGCTGCACCAGCTCTGTCACCACTTCTGCCACCCTGTGGACCTCCATGCTCGATACGCTGCCCCTGCCAAGGTGGTCTATCGACCGACTCCCTCTCAGCCCTACGACGGGTCGGACAATCACTAGCAAAATGTCCCCGACTGTCGAAAGCGTAACACCGCCTCTCTGGTGGCTGACCAAAACTGGCCTACGAGCCCTGTAAGCCCTGAGCCTGAGATCCTCCATCCTAGGATCGCCTCCTGAAACATCTTCCATGCCCAGACCTTTACGCTTGCCACCGGCTACCAGATGCCGATATGACTAAAGAAGTATCAACTTGCGCGTTCCCATCACTAACAGGCAGGATCTTCTCAACCATAAAACTCTCCACCACCAATGCTCTCTCTAGCACTCCAGCAAAGGTGGGAAGACACAAAGAAACCACAGCTGCCCGGATGTCTCTGTGTAGGCCCTGCTCGAAGGTCCGAGCCCTAAAGAACAGGTCTCAAACCATATCTAGGGAGTATCACAACAGATCGGTAAACCTTGTTGAGTACTTCGACATAGTCATGCCCTCCTACCGAAGCTGTATAAGCTCCTGGATCTGCACTGACCTCAGCATCACCTGATAGAACGCTTCCCTTAAGAGTTGCTCAAACTCTGCCTACGTGAGTGTCTCCTCATCATGGGATAGCATCACCAAACTCCACCATCACCCAGTCAAACCATGCAGAAGGGTCGCCGCTAGGACCACCATTTGATATGGGGGTGTCCTCACCAGGCAGAAAACTCGGATGACTGCTTCGAGCTAGTCATCGGCTACCTGGGGGTCTGGATCACCACTAAACCGCAGAGGTCGCTTCCTCTGGAACTCATGTAGCGCCCTCAGCCATTGTGCAACCTCATCCTACACTACCGGCATAACCAGCTGCTCGACAGGTGGTGGCTCAACAGGTGGACCACTTGGAGGTCCAGCCTCAAAACATGTTCCCTGGTGCACAGCCTCTGCACGGGGCGGATTTTCAGCACAACCACGCTGCGGAACCCTTATTGGTGGTCGTCATGGAGGCATCCTAAAATACAATAAAGACGCACAATCGTTAAAGAGTATATCTGGATAACTGACTCAAGAAGAACAAGGGAAACCCAAAAACTCAGTCCAATATGATGCAAGAACCATTATGTCCCTATGACTAGTGTCCAAATGTACCAAGTCGAAAGGTAGGTTATCAGAGTCCTTGTGTATAGATACATTGGCCACCACACAAACAATGGAGTATATGGCCTAAAATCCAAACATGAAACATCATAACACTATCATTGGGAAACCCAAACCAAGATCACAACTAAACCAACTAAACTCAGAGATCCCCAAGGTGGAACCTCCTCTGATACCACTCTGTCATGACCCAACCCAATGGGGCTCGATCCGTGACTCCCCAAGCCCGCCTTCAATAGGCCAGGGGATGGCATCCAGTTCCAAGTAGGCTATCACACACATGGGAGGCATTATCCTAAAGTACCTGTACACACACACCAACATACACCTCCATGAAACAGTGCAAGGATTCATATAAAAACTATAAAGTAAATGCATGAATACATCTATCCCAAACCAGAGTACATGAAAATTAAAAATAGGTAAAAATAGGGCCCACCAAAGAAAAACTACAAAAGTATCCAACCTGCTCGAAAGA
This sequence comes from Viscum album, assembly GCA_963277665.1. Taxonomy (NCBI): domain Eukaryota; kingdom Viridiplantae; phylum Streptophyta; class Magnoliopsida; order Santalales; family Viscaceae; genus Viscum; species Viscum album. The sequence goes on along the minus strand of OY728133.1, from coordinate 1,817,617,901 downwards.
AGGGGTACGCTGCCAAAAGCACCACTAGATAGCTCCTCGGCACAGCTCTGATAAGACTCCATGGTCAGTCCCGCTCACTCAGCTCCACCTACTCCAGGTCCTCCAAGGACTCTGTCAAAAGGCATGTGGTCTACACAAGACACAAACATGTGTGGGAAAATCCTTTGTAGGTGTGAGTATAACAATACTCAGTAGGAAATCCAAAAACCCAAAACAAAAGATAGAAAAAAAAGGAAATAGTCTACTCATCCCAGGTAGAGGGAACCCAGATGAGAGATAAAATCCATCTTGTGACCATACTCAGCTAAACACAACTAGTCACCTTAGCTCTGGTGTATTCTCATACATACACCATGATCAATCCAGATATATTCAGCTCACACATCAAGCCACATGAGGCACCGACCTCGTCACCAGCAACGTTTCACAACTAGGAGAACACATTCAATGATCACTGTTATCCCAGATGACACCTGTCCGAGAGATACATTCCATCAGATCCCACACAAACATCTCATATTCTCACTCGAGAGATCATACTCGTTGTAGAACGTCACTGAGGAAACATCACTGAAACAATATAAACACCAAACTCCTTGGATTGGGGATCACTCATAGGGTCCGCTAGGGGATACCAGAACCCAGACCAGTATACGAAGATCTCATAGATATGGGATCACTCCTAGGGTCCACTGGGGATACCATAACCCGATCTAGAATTCATAGATCTCACAGATAAAGGATCACTCCCAAGATCCATTGGGGGATACAACAACCTGATCTGGCACTCATTAGAAACATGTCTCTTAGAGAAAGGATCGTCTCCCGCATAAAGGTGTTCATGATGATACCAGAACCCTATCTGGTATAACTAACAATGTAGGGGATCTAACTGATGATGTGGAAACCCTACAGAAACCACACGCTGAGTAGGTGATCGTATAACCAACAATACTGCAACCCTACTATAATCCTCATGCTGAGTTGGGATCATATACCCAATGATGCCACAACCCTAGTGACCATGGCCCACTGTGTAGGGGATCATATTCCTGATGATGCCACAAAACCTACGGGGGTAACTGGCAAGATGGGGGATCGCTGCCCGTGGATAAGTGCTCACAGCGATACCAAGAACCTGATCCAGGGGAAACGATGCTAGAGGATCCTACTTCGGGCCCACCGGAGGGATTCCACCACTATAACGGATTAAAAATCCCATCTAGAGGATCACAAACCTAGACTAGGGTTGTGATGCAGCGTGAACCCTCGTAGGAATGAACTGAGGAAGTACCCTCAACCATTGTTGGTCCAAACGTCGCTGACCGGAGCAATCCAGAACAATTCCATAGTGCGCACCACCAAGGCCGATACCGAGGCCACTGTAATGTCCCGGTTCCAGGTCCCACACAACGGGTGCCCCAAACCCGGGTTGCCATGTGGCCTCAAGCACGTTTCCCCAAATGCCAGAGACTGCTGACTAGTAGTGAGGGTCCAGGTCTGATAGTGGGGAAACTATGCCCTCATTTGTCAAAGTGTAGCACAGCAGAATGAAATAAAACATACAACGAATAGCGGAAGCGGTAAATCATATACAACTAAAATAAACAACTGCAGTGGATACAACCAACAGTATATAAATAATGATGCTACATGTCACAAGTTCTATGAAAACATCCATAACATGTTATACATCAATACAGTACAATAAAATGCAAAGTACAGCAAAAAAAAAGAAAAATAGGTGGTAGCGGTATCGCGAGCCTAGGCTCGGTCCCATGACCTCCTACACATTAGAAATATTCATGTACCTGTACAGGAAATCTTTCCCCTATCCACACCTGCAAAAATGTAATCTGTTTGTGCCGAAAAGCATGACCCAAACAGGGTGTGAGAAATATGTCTCAGTAGGCTCCCACCAAAGGATCGTGCCCAACTGCGTGTAAGCATGCAACAATAGTGTGCAATAGTAAAATGTAGTAAAGTAAGTAGTACAAAAAGTAACTAACTTAACCGTTAATTTTCCATTTTATTATTCATTTAATTCATTTAATATTATAAAGCCCCACAGTGCATTTCTAAGTAATCTATCAGCGTCCTCAGACAAGCAAAACCTTACCCTCAGGTAATCAGAATACAACCTACAAGTATAGCCCTTAGGCGTAATAGAAGCTTCCCTCAGGTGTACGAATTGTCTTCCTTAGTCATAGAAGTCAATCCCTCAGGCACAAAAGGTTTCCCTCAGGCGAAATAACTACAGCCCTCGGGCTAAATAGTGCAGTGCCCTCAGGCTAATCACAACAACGCCCTCAGGCTAAACGGGTAACCGGGCAATGCCCAACAGGTAAAAAAGTAGTAACAAGAAATTCCTCTCAAGGTAATTCTACAATTACTACTTTGAATGCATCCCCTCGGGTATCCTATCCAAATAGCTAAACAGTGGAACACACCCCCGGGGAGGTTCCGGATCCATGCAATGATCCCAATAAGAATTTTAATATCATAATTAAATACCTAATCAATTCTAGGTGTTAAATATAGCAACAGCCTCATCCACACGACACCCCAACATGGGTTCGTGGAACAAAATTGCACAAAACACACGACATTTGGAAAAAAATTAACACCAAGACACCTACCTTATATGCCAACGAGCACTATACCTGAACGTCTGTTCCAGAAACGCCCAAGTACGACATAGATCTAATGAAGAAATAAACTCACTTAACCTCAAATAACCCCCGTTATAGGAATAATTGGTAAGCAACAAGATAGGAGAAGAGAGGACTTACCCGTGCGGTTCCAATGAGATCGTCCAAAGTGGAATCAGATTCTAGATGTGCGCCCGGCGAATCTCCGAAAGTTCGTCCGTCCTCTCCCGAGAACTCTTCCCATTCTAAGCCTTCCCTGTGAACAGGGGAGGCTACTGCCAATTTGAAGTGAAAAAAAACAAATTACATGGAGTGTACTTCCAAGTACACGGCGTGTAATTCCTTCATTTAAATGTTCCTCTGGCGGCACCGCCACATTTTCATCTGTCGACATGATTACACGTCATGTACTCATGAATACACGGCATGTACTGTCACCCAGCTTGCAGCTGCTCCACTGCCTTACTGTTTTGGCCTGCTGACTGACTACACGGCGTGTAAGGGACCACTTCACGGCATGTAGTCAGTTCCTACACCCTTCATCCCTGGCATGGCCACACGCTCCGTGTATCCATTCCACACAGCCAAAAGTATAAGTTATGTGGACAAAGTACACAACATGTACTTTCCAAAATTCAGGATTTTTCCCATTTTCCATATTTTCTCAAAAAAACTGAAGGAAAAGAGTAAAGAAGGAACCTATACCTCAAAATAAGAACCGGGATCTTACAAACTTCCCCCCTTATAGAAATTCTTCCTTGAATTTCCCTTCCAAGGGTGGTGAAGATATAGTCGTGAACAGCTCTGGCCACTGAGCATGTATGACAGTCTTCTGCTCCCAGGTTTTGTCCTGCACTCAGCCATGCTACCATAGCACCCGTACGAGAGGAACTGACTGGCCTTGGAGAACCTTCGTGCTCCTTTCAATGATACGAATCAGATGCTCTTCAAAGGGCACATCTGCTTCCAGTTCAACCTCCTTAGGATGAAAGACGTGAGATGGATCTGATTGATAGCGATGTAACTGAGAGATGTGGAAGACGTCGTGAATGGCTCGGTATCGCTGCAGTAACCGTAACTGATAGGCAACCAGACCGAATTTCTCCAGAATCTGAAATGGCACCACATACCTCGGTGCAAGCTTACCCTGTCTCCTGATCCACTTGTGTTCCAGCCTCGGTGAAACAGGTAGAAAAACTAGATCCCCAACCACGAACTCCAAAGGTCATCTACGGCGATCATCATATGACTTCTGACGAGACTGTATGGTAGCCATCCTCTTCTGAATCAACTGGACCTGCTTAGAAGTCTCTTGCACGAGACATGGTCCCAATAGAGCTGCCTCACCTACCTTTAACTAGCACAAAGGTGATCATCATGACCTACCATATAAAGCCTCGTATTGTGCCATCTCCTGAAATCTATTGTTATAGGAAAACTCGACTAGGGGTATATGCTTCTCCCAAGAGCCCTCAAAGTCTAGGACACATGCACGCAGCATGTACTCTAGCACCTGTATAGTATTCTCTGACGGTCCATCTGTCTGAGGGTGGTATGATGTGCTCAGAAGCACCTGTGTACCCAGTGCCCACTGAAAAATCTGCCAGAAATGAGATGTAAAGAGGGCATCCCTATCTGAAATTATAGAATGAGGGACCCCATGAAGACGAATGATCTCTCGGATATATAGCCTTCTGAGCTCGTCAACACCGAATGTCTCCTTAATCGGCAAAAAGTGAGCTACATTTTTGAGTCTGTCCACAACAACCCACACGGCGTCATTGCCACGAGGTGACTTCGACAATCCTATCATGAAATCCATCGCGAAATCATCCCATTTCGACTCCGGAATGGGCAACTGATGTAACAGTCCAGCTGGCCTATGGTGCTCCGCCTTCACCTGCTGACAGGTGGAACACCTCGTAACAAAACTAGTTACATCTCTCTTCATACCCAGCCACCAGTACTGACGTCTCAAGTCATGGTACTTCTTGGTAACCCCGAGATGAACTACCCAAACTGAAGCATGAAACACTCACATAAGCTCCTCACATATATCCCCTGGAACCCATACTCATCCATGGAAATGTAGTACCTCATCATCGCATATCGTCCACCCAGGAGAAGGGTCCCCACTTGCCACTGACCCCCGTAGAACTAGGCCTTCTGAATCAGATTGTTGTCTCATCCTCACCCCATCTAGAAGAGTAGAAGTCACAGCTAAAGAGGAATTATAAGTCTACCCCTGACTGTCGTGCACCTCCAGATACATCTCAGAGAACAAAGCCATGAGCTGCCACTCACCGTTGGCCTCTTGCACTACCTGTATCTGAGTCTTCCTGCTCAGTGCATTAGGTACTGCATTACCTTTACCAGGTGTATAGGCAAGCTCAAAATCGAAGTATTGTAGGTATTCAACCCACCTTAGTTGTCACAGATTCAAGTCATGCTAGGTAAAGATATACTTGAGACTTTTTTGGTCCATGAACACCACAAAATGTTCTCCTAATAGGTAATGTCTCCAACAGCGCAACGCATGCACAACTGCAACCAACTCAAGATCATGTGTTGGGTAATTCCTCTCATGAGGCCTCAACTGCCGAGACCCGTATGCAACAACTCAGTCACCCAGCATCAACACTGCTCTTAGACCAATACTGGATGTGTCACAGTAAACTGTATAGCTCTTTCCCTATTCTGGGATTATCAAGATCGGTGTTGATGTTAACCTTCCTTTCAGGTCTTGAAAAGTTGTCTTGCAAGCTTCTGACCAAACGAACTTCACACCATTCTTAGTCAAACCCGTCAGCAGTGTTTCTAAGCGGTATAAGTAATGTATGAAGTGTATGTAGTAACCAGCCAGCCCCAAAAAACTCTGTATCTAAAACACGTTCTTTGGATGCTCCCAGGAAACTACTGATCTCACCTTCTCTAGGTCTACTGAAACTCTTACCTCTGAGATGATATGACCCAGGAAGTGAATCTGGTCCATCCAAAAGAGGCACCTCGAGAGCATAGCATATAGATGATGCTCTCTCGTTGTACTCAATATGATCTCAATATGGGTGGCATGGTCGTGTCGAGTGTGTGAGTACACCAATATGTCATCCCCGAATACTACCACAAAAGAATCAAGATACAGATGGAACACATGTTTCATCAGATCCATGAAAAATGATGGTGTGTTCATGAGTCCGAACGGAAAAACCAAGTACTCGTACAGACCATATCTACTCCGAAAAGCCTTAAGCGGTATATCTGAAGGTCTCACGCACAGGTGATGATATCTGTATCTCAATTCAATCATTGAGAACACTCATGCTCCTTGAAGCTGATCAAAAAGATCATCTATTCTCAGTAAAGGATATCGTTTCTTGACTGTCAAATGGTTCAACTTCTGATAATCCATGAAAAGTCTGAGGGTACCATCCGCCTTTTTCGAAAAAAGGACCGGTGAACCCCACAGAGAAGTACTGGTCCTGATAAATCCCTTTGCCTGTAACTCCTCTAACTCTCTCTTGAGCTCCTGCAACTCAGGTGTGGCCATCCTATAAGGAGGAATAGACACCGGTGCTACTCCTGGCATAAGCTCAATTGAGAAATCCACCTCTCGCTCAGGAGGTAGACCAAAAAAGTTGTCTGGGAAGACATCCCTGAAACGATCAACAACTGGAGGGAAGTCTATCTGAAAAGTCCCCCGATCATCCAGATACATGCTCACAATCTAGGCTATGACCCCACCTCACCCACGATGCTCTGGTCCAGCTCAACTTTCCTGAACATCCCACTCGCCCTTGTAAAGAAACTCTCCACCCTCTGGTGACGTGAAACACACACTACGACGATAGCAGTCTACAAAGGCTCGAAATGGAACCAACTAGTCCATCCTGAGAATGATGTCATAGCTCTTCATCTCTAAGACATAGGAATACCAAAGAAAGTGACACCCACCAACCTCAAGGGGGAACTTCATGTACTAACGCACACCAACTGTTCTAGTTCCCAAAGGATTGTCTAGTGTAATGTTATCAGAAGAAGTAGAAACATAGAGCCTAAGGCTATCCACAACGGGTACAGATATGAAACTATGTGTAGCACCCATATAAAAAAGTAATGAAGATAAGATAGAAGCTACTAGAATTGTACCTATGACTGTAGAAGGTCTGGGATCCTGCTCCTGCTAGGTTTGTTGCACTGAATAAGCATGCCCAGTGTCACGGCCCTGATACACATCCTGGCTACCCTGAGCTGTCCCGCCCTGCTTCCTCTGAGATCCAGGTGTCTGGAAACCACGACCACGACCACCATCTCTACCTGCACGCCCTAACATATTCCAGTTCCCTGACTTGTAAGAATCCACCGGTCCTGCTTCCACATGCGGAGTCTACACAGAACACCTCTCACTATCCACTAGTGGAAACACCCTACAAAAGAGATGTAGATGACCTATCTTGCCGCAATCTCGGCACTCAACTGGATCACATGGAAATTATGGTCTCTTATGCCCCTCTCTACCACACGGGTAGCACCTGATCGAGCCACCTAAAGAAGCTGCATGGCTGGAACTACTGCCCTGAGAGAAGTACATCTACCTCTTCCTCTTTCCAACAGTAATATTACCAGTAACTAGTGCTGAACCGCCCTAGCCCACACCACTAGATTATCTAAGGTTCCTCTCCGTAATCACTGCCTGATTCATAATAGAATGTATAGAAGGAAACCTGAAAACATTCACCAGCGCTCGAATGTCATAATGAAGACCATCCTCAAAACGTCTGGCCCTCAACGTCTCGTCACCAACCAGCACGGGTGAAAAACGCTGAAGCTCGGTGAAACGAGCAGAATAGTCCATCACCGACATAGAACCCTGCTGCAAATTCATGAAATCTCGAGCATTGTCTGCCAGCAGCGTCTCCGGGAATAAAAATTCATAGAAGACTACCTGAAAGTCTTCTCATGCCATGTCCATGTGATTCTCGGACTGGGTGGTAACATCCCACCATCTCTTGGCAGAATCACATAGCATGTATGTCGCGAGCTTGACCCTCTTCCCTGGAGGTGTCTCAAGATGATCGAAAATAGTCTACCTCGATCCTAGCCAAGACACTGCAGAATATGCTCTGTCATCCCTTGAAAACGTAGGCGGATGCTGCTACTGAAAGATACGAGTAAGCTCATCCATAGATGTGGCAGCCGGTGGTGCTCCCTGAATGGTCTGCATGAACCGCATAAAGCCTTCACGGATCTGTGCCTCTGCGCCTGCGTCCGGTATAACGGCTGGAGCTGCATCTGGCTCTACTGGAGGATCAACTGGTAGCTCATGGCCCATCATTTTTAGAGTATACTCGCTGCCGCTCTATTGGAGAACAATGCGCGGTCGTCTAGGAGGCATGACACTACAAGGTCAAAAACACGCCTCAGATTCAATATTTATCAAGACTGAAAATGAAGGTACCAAAAAGTTAAAAAGAGGAGGAAGGAATTTCAAAATTTTCCTAATAAGACTGCATGGCGTGTATACTATCTACACGGTGTGTACTTGACTCCCCTTCCCCTGCCCGGGTCCTTCTACATGGCTAAGCCACACAGCTCCTGTTGAACAAAATCTACACGGTGTATATATAATCTACACAGCGCGTATGGTGTCATTTCTAACTACCCGTGTCATATGTGAAACGGACGACTACTCGGCTTGACACTACACGGTGTGTTACACCCGCACATGGCGTGTCAAAAACCCCATTTTCCCGCCACATGGCTACGTCCACACGGTCTGTCCTCAGACAAGACAACACGGCGTGTCCCAGAAGTACACGGCATTTTCAAGGAGAGGTGACACTGACCCGTGTTGTATGTTACACTGCCGAGTCCCTAAGTCACACTACACGACATGTCCATCATTGACACGGCATTTTTATCGCAAGGTCTCCTCTATCTGTGTTGTTAGTTACACGGGCGGACTCCAGGTCAATACTACATGGCGTGTACATCGGGTACATGATGTGTTCGCCCCAAGCACTTATCTTCCTCGTGTCACCACCCACATAGTTTATGACACGGGAAGAGACTACACGGCGTGTACTCGGGGTACACGACGTGTACTCAAAAAGTTCATTTTTCTTCCCGAACAGAAGGCCATACACGACGTGTTTGAAATACTACATGGCATGTATACTGGGTTTCCAGACAATATGCCTCAGAAACTTCTCTGAAACCCAAAAAATACCGAAAAACAAAACCTAAGTTTCAAATTCCGACCCGTGGGGGTCCATACTCCCCAAGAATCAAATTTTGACATTTTATCCATGTTATAACTAATAAATATCTTATGATCCACCATATTCCGGTCAATGGGGGCCATACTTCTCAGAAACCAAAGTTTGGCGTCCATTCTATAAACAGGATTAGACAAGAAACATACCCTATCACATATCATGTATTTATCAAGAATCTATCATAACAGCATGCTTTTCTATCACAACAACTATCACAACTACATGAAATTTCTAATGCACCTACATGGCATGGAACTATGCATGGAATGTGATTTCTAGCATGCACCTAAATGATTCAAGATATGTAATACCCTCATCTCATCGGGTTGCAACTAAATAGAACCCACAAATAAATTATAACAGCATAATCTCAAGTGAGTCACCCAACGGTGAAAACATATCAACTGTAAAATTTTTAAAATCATAAAAATTGAAAAATACGGGGTAGACTAGAATTTCCATGTACACGGGTTAGCTATGACCAGGCATAGCTTATTACCAACTACCATTCTTCCTATCCCTGACTACAGTTCCAAATAGTAAGTCAATGAAAAGAACCCCTCTGATACCACTTTGTAACGTCCCAGTTCTGGGTGCCACGCAATGGGTGCCCCGAACCCAGTTTGCCAAGTGACCTCAAGTGCATTTCCCTAAATTCTAGAGGATTCTGACTAGCAGTGAGGGCCCAGATCTGATAGTGGGTAAACTATTCCCTCATTTTTCAAAGTGGAGTGCAGCGGAATGAAATAAAAAATACAAAAAATTGCAGAAGCAGTAAATCATACACAATCGAAATAAACAACTGCAGTGGATACAACCAACAGTATATAAATAATGATTCAACAAGTCTCAAGTTCTAAGAAAACATCCAAAACATGTTTTACATCAATACAGTACAAAAAAATGCAGATTACAGCAAAACAAAGAAAAACAGCTCGCGGCGGCATCGCGAGCCTAGGCTCGGTCCCATGCCCTCTTACCCCTCAGCAACAGTCAAGTACCTGTACAGGGACTCTTACCCCTATCAACACCTGGAGAAATGTAATCTGTTTGGGCTGATATGTATGTCCCAAACAGGGTGTGAGAAATATGTCTCAGTTGGCACCCACTAAAGGCTCGTGCCCAACTGCGTGTAAGAATGAAACACCTGTTTTCAACAGTAAAATGCAGTAAAGTAAGTTGTACACAAAGTAACTAACTTAACAGTTAATTTTCCATTTTATTATTCATTTAATTCATTTAATATTAGAAATCACCACAATGAATTTCTATGTAATCTATCAGCGTCCTCAGACAAGAAAAACCTTACCCTCAGGTAATCAAAACCCAACCCACAAGTATAGCCCTCAGGCATAATAGAAGTTTCCCTCAAGCGTATGAAGTGTCGCCCTCAGGAACAGAAGTCAAGCCCTCAGGATGAAAGGTTTCCCTCAGGCAAAATAACTACAACCCTTGGGTTAAATATTGCAGTGCCCTCAGGCTAATCACAATAATTCCCTCAGGCTAAACAGGTAACTGGGCCATGCCCTACAGGTAAACAAGTAGTAACAAGAAATTCCTCTCAAGGAAATTCTACAATTACTACTCTGAAGGCATACCCTCGGGTATCCTAGCCAAACGGCTAAACAGTGGAACACAACCCTAGGGTGGTTCCGGATCCAAGAAATGATCCCAACCAGCATTTTAATATCATAATTAAATACCTAATCAATTCTAGGAGTTAAATATAGCAATGGCCTCAGCCACATGACACCCCGACATGGGTTCGTGGCACAAAAATGCACAAAACACACGACAGTTGGAAAAATTAACACCAAGCCACCTACCTTATACGTCAACAAGCGCTATACCCGAACGTCGGTTCCAGAAACGCCCAAGTACGACGTAGATCTGATGAAGAAATAAACTCTATTAACGTCAAATAACTCTCGTTAGAGTAATAATTGGTAAGAAACACGCTAGGAGAAGAGTGTACATACCCGTGTGGTTCCAACGAGATCATCCAAAGCGGAATCGGATTCCAGACTTGCGCCTGGCGGATCTTTGAAAGTTCGATCATCCTCTCCCGAGCTCTCATCCCGTTCTAAGCCTTCCTTGTGAATAGGGAAGGCTACTTCCCACTTTAAGTGAAAAAAACAAAGTACACGGTGTGTTCTTCCAAGTACACGGCATGTACTTCCTTCATTTAACGATTCCTTTAGTGGAAACGCCACACTGTTCATCTATCGACATGAGTACACGGCATGTACTCCCGACTACACGGCATGTAATGTCACCCAGCTGGCAGCTCCTCCACCGCCTTACTGTTTTGGCCTACTGGCTGACTACACAGTGTGTAAGGGACGACTACACGGCGTGTAGTCGGTTCCTACACCCTTCATCCTCGTCATGGCCACTTGCCCCGTTTACCCATCCCACACGGCCAAATGTCCACAGTGTGTACTTTCCAAAATTCAAGATTTTTCCCATTTTCCATATTTTCTCAAAAAAACTAAAGGAAAAAAGAAAAGAAGAAACTCGTACCTCAAAATAAGAACCAGTTCTTACTGCCACGATCGTGATCTATGTGGAAGAACACACAGGATATGCATTTTACTCGCCTGAAACAGACAACTGGTGAAAAAGGCACTATTCACGATAGTTATCCTGTGGGGGGGCACACAACGCTCCGGAAACTCATCAAGCAGATCATACAACTGCGATCCCCTCAACAAAACACGCGGAATCGACTGCTCGATCGTCTCAAACTGACACCCAGTGAAAAAGGTACTATTCACCAAATCCAGCTTTGGTGGGGCCTACACCGTGATCCAGAAACTCATCTTGTAGATCACACCATTGTTATCCCCTTGAAAAAACACACAGGATTGACTATTCATCCGCCAAAATCGGACTCCTCGTGAGAAACTTTCGTTTCTCCAAAAACACCCAAACCGTCCTCGTGGGGCCTGCACCCCAAACTCAGTCCCAACACCTGAAAATCAACAAGAAAATTCTATCATACCATCATGTCCTCAATGCCACTGACGGCACATCAATTGAACACTTCGGGTAAAAGATACAACAGCCCGAAGTCGAATAATAATAATATATTATTATTTTATTCGAAATTTCATTCCCTCGGGCCACTAACTCGACTCATAATATTCCCAAAGTAAATTCAAAAGGTCTGTCTCGATGCAAGGAATGTGTTGTCGTAAACGGCTCATGATTTGGACTCCCGATATGCATTTTACTCGGGTTTAAAGAGCTCCCGGAATATTCTGGTCGGACCATCGCTGGCTCGCCGGAAAACTGGTTGGACTGTCGCACCGATATGCTGGACCACATAACCGCCGCGCCACCTACCAGATTCCACTGTGCTGCCACCACACCGCTGCCACCCTTGTCGGATTCCGCCATGGCCACCTCCGGAATTCGGGTTTTCCGCAGGAAAAATTCTAGGCACCACCGGGAGCACCTCGGTGCATCAAAATCAGATCTAAAAAATGTTTCGGAATCCTCGGGACCTGAACTATACAACCCTTATGAATATTTAAATAAAAAAACACATAAATGGGGTATGGGATTTTAAAACTCAAACCACCTATTCATTGGCGGATTTTCAACGCTTCGGGTGCAGAACGAAGCCTGCGACGCGCTGGAGCTCGATCCGCTGACGATTGGCGCTAAAACCAGACACCCAGGGCTCGATATGGCAAAAAATGATGGGAGAGGGGAAGGTTTTTCCATGTGTTATGGCGTGCTAGAGGAGGGAGGTGAGGGGTGGGGTTTACTTCTTTTTTAAAAAAACTTCATTCAAATTAAAACCCCCGACCAGACCTCCCGGCACGAAGGAAATTAGGTCGCCCCTAGGGTAAACGTGTCGTTCTGAACGCAATAGCAGACTCAGAATTATGATTCGTGACTCCATTCAGGAGTTATTCGACCCAAAGCTCCTAAATAAACTTTTCCATTTATTTACAAAAATGCCCTTGGTGGCTTTTCTCACAACAGGCCTGCGCCCACAAATTTTACACCCCGCCTATGTTAAACGGCACACTCTGGATGCAACTGTGCCCTCAGTTTCTGATTCTGAGTTACCTTTTAGGAGATAACACACACCCTCCACATGCATTGTATAAAAATACTTACTATTTTTGTAAAATTAATTCTGGGCACACTGGGCCTCAGAATCGCATGTCATCTTCGTGCCTAGCTCTGGAATTATTCATAGGAATATTCCAAAGTCTGACAGTGCCAAAACCTAGGTCACTATAGCTCTGTCCAAGATTTATCATGCCTTACAGTTCCACATACGGGCTTGAAAAATAATAGTGTGAAATTCATATGGTTTGAAGATTATTATGCATCCTTTCAAGATTTGAATATCCATTTGATTTCTACACCAATTTTGATTCATTCATATCTAATTAGGAGATATAATTTTTATTATGATACATCAAGTATCAGGATGTGAGCTATTCTTTTTTTGGGTGAGCGAGTCGTCTTGTATAAATCTCATCATTTGATACCTCATGACTGGAATTACCCCATGAACAACCTTGAGATAGCTGTTTTAGTTGATGATCTGTGTTGTTGGAGACACTATTTACTTATAGAAGATTTTTTGGTTTTCACTGATCATAAAATCATCATGTGCATCTTTACAAAGCATGATATCAATCTCAGGAAGTATGGATGGCTTGAGTACCTACAGTCCTTTGATTTTGATCTTTCTTATACGCAAGGGAAATTAAATTTTGTATTCGATAAACTGATCTTAAAGAATAAGATGTAATCCATTAATGAGGCTAGTAGTGATTCAAAACTCAAGTCTTTGTTTTCAGAGATTCATATTGAGGTTCAGGACGATCATGGTTGAACTATCCTCTTAGCCTTAGCAGTGTCCACATCCCTTTTGGAATGGGTGATATTGAGGCAACTATCTAATCCTGAAGCCCTTATCCTAAAGGAAAGTATCACATATAGTGATATATCTTCCTTTTGTACCATGGATGGGATGATACATTAAAATTTCATGGATGTTTATGGGTTTCATTAGACATCAGAGAGGAGTTGATGTAGGAACTTCTTGCCACAGCTGGGGCAGATCATCCTGGTGTCACCAAGATGTATCGAGACTTAGATCACCAATATATTTTCCATGTTATGGAAAGGAAGATTACTGATTTTATCACTTTTCCTTCCACCTATCAATAGGTGAAGGCATAACATTAGTGATCAGAAAGGATTTTTTAACTATTTTTCATTCCCAAGTAGAAATGGGATGATAATTCTATGTATTTTTGACCGATTTACCTAGATCACCTTGTGGAAATGATAATTGTAGCTTTTCATTGATATTTTGATGAGGGGATAACATTTCTTACCTTTTTAATATACCTTCATGGTAGACGAGATAGGTAGGCTATATATCAAGGAGGTTGTACATCTTTATGGATCTCTATGTTCTACCATTTTTGACAGAGATGCCCAATTTACCTCATAGTTCTTATAGGGGTTGTAGAAGGCCTTGGGTACACAGGTTCTTTTGATCATGTCTTATCACTCATAGAGTGATGGATAGAAAAAGAGCATGATATAGGTTTTAGAGGACATGCTCCATGCATGGGACCTTTACAACAGAAGTTCGTGGGATAAATATATTCTCCTTCTTCTATTCTCATATAAAAATAGATATAAGGATACCATTAAGATGTTTCCTTATGAAGACTTATATAGTAGTCCTTTTCATTCACCTATGTATAGGCAAGAGGGAGGGGAGTAAAATTTTCATAGACTACATCTTGTTCAGGAGACTACATAGCAGGTCTATTAGATCATAAATTTAGGATTATAGCTCAGTCCAGATAGTAGTCGTATGTAAATAGATGTCGATGACCTCTTGATTTTGAGGTCAAATATTAGGTTTTATTCTGTGTATCACCCATGATGGTCCATATATGTATTCAGAGTTAGGGTAAGCTTTGACTAAGGTCCATTGGACCCTTTAAGGTTTTGAAGCCGATCAGACCAGTTGCTTTCTAGATAGTTCTTCTTCATAGAAAGTATTCTATTCATGATGTCATTAACATATCTCATCTTCACTGATATTATCCTGACTCGTCACATGTCTTTCATCCTGATAAGCATGAGTTGGTAGTAGATGCTTCTTTTGTGGAGTTTCTATTTTTTATCATGAATCAAAGTGTGGAGACACCCTATTGTTGGTCAGTTCCATTGGTATGGGTGATACGAAAGAATTCCCAATTACAAGATGAGAATTCGGACTGGATTATGATATATGAGCTTAGTGGCCTAAATTTTTCCCAGGGATACCCATTTACCCTCATAATTCTAACTCGGGGATGAGTTTCCTTAAGGAGGGTAGGATATAAAGACCAGTCTTTTCAAGAAATTATTGCTCATTTTTTTATTACTTAAAAAGGAACTTATGATGCAACATAACGGATTCATGGTGGTCGCTATTGGATTAAAGGTTGTACTTTTCTAGATATTGAGTATTTTTTGTTTGATGACAATCCACACTAGTAAGATCAAGGAGTTTGGAAGAAACTTTATCTTACAATTCATGTTGACATCAGTTTTAAAGTTAGTAGGCCTTGTAGGATGTGCAAGATACTGATTCACATTAAAAAAGAGATGGATTTCTCATAGAAACATTATGTGGACCGTGAAGCACGGTATGTGGACTGCATAGGGAAAATGGTTCGTGGGGAGGATTGTGGTTCACATGAGGAAAATGGTTCATGGAAGTCTTCAAGTACATGGTATGTCTCATCGTTTGTGAAAATAAGTTGAATATATGAGGATTCGTGAATTGTTTCATTTTTAGAACCGATCGGCCACTCCGTTGGAAGAGAGGTAGTATGCAGAACATAGAGTGAAAAATGGTTTTTGTGAGAAGAAGTCTACGATGAAGCCTATACCACATCGCATGTTTAAGTAAAAATTAATAGGGAGATTTTTTAATCTATTTTTCTCTACAAGGACTACATATCTGATCTTTATAGTAAGTGTTTTTGTATTATAGATCTAGTATAAACTAAGTAAAGTCCATAGTGGTTCATGGGAAGACAACTCCTCGTAAGAGAATAAGTTTGTGAGGAGGATTTCATGAACGGAATGAGTTTTGTGAAGATAGTTCATGGAATAGGTTTTGTGAGACTCTATATCCCTAAATAGAGAATGGATATAAATATGAATAGTTTTCCTGTGGAAGAATAGATGGTTCTTAGAAGTGGAGGTAGTCCGCGGAGGAGGAATGGCCCTCGGAAGATAGGAGGTTTGTGGAGGAACAATTCCTCCACCAAGAAGGGATGGTTCATGTTAGAGAGGTGTTCCATAGAAGCGGAGGTATTTTGAAGAGGAAGTGGTGGTTTGTGAAGAACTTTCACCACACGATGCAGTGCAGGTCGGGAAGGAAGCAAGGTATTACATAGAGAAACAATTCACAAACTTATATTGTGTAGAAAATAGGATTTCATATATGGGTAAAAGAGGGACTACAACATAAAATCTATCTACAGTTGAGGATGCATTCTTTAATCAAAATAAAGAGAGATAAAAGTATATAAACTCTATATGGATCTATCCCAATGTAGTAGCATGGGAGAGTCGTCATAATTATTTTGAGGGACGTAGTGAGCTATCCCAAAAATATTGTAAAGGAAGTGTGTTTGTAATAGAGTAGCATTGTCAAAACTCTTTTACTATACAATTAGTGACGATTAATTGATTTAGGTATGACCAAAACACTAGAATATTAATATCCATGGAACATACCTTAGTGGTGAACCATGTAAAATTGATGTGTTACCTCTTTTCGTGTGATTTTTTGTTTACTGATCGTTCTCATCATATAGGTTTAACATGTTCCTACCAACATGGGATAAAGGTCCATCATATTAGAAGAAATATTTTACACCCTAATTCACCCCTCCCCTCTCAAGGTGTTCTACGGTCCTTCAAGTGGTATCATAGGGTATAGGTTATAGCTGCTAAATATATCCTTCTTTGATGCCATGGAGAATACAGTTAATGTTAGAAGAGTTCCCCAGTTTGATGGAATTAATATTCAGATATGGAAGAAAATTATGATATCTCATATAAAATCTTCTTTAATGGTGTTAATTTCTGAAACAACACATGGAATATGGGTCCTTATTCCAATAGGGTTATCTATGACTCATATAGATAGGAAAACTCTTGATATAGATGCTAAAGTTCAAAATTCCCTCATGCAGCTATGTCTAATCAAATATATCTGAATTTGATGAGCTACACATCAGCCATGTATATGTGGGGAAATATGGAAAATATATATGAAGATGATAATAATGTGAAGGAGGCCAAACCTAAAGTGTTTCAAAATAGGTTCAATGATTTAAAGATTCATCCTAATGAAAATGAAGATACCTTTCTTAATCAATTTATTGATGTCATAGGAGAAATTTGAGGGCTTAGTGAAGAGATTAAATACTTTAACATTGTAAATATTTTCATGAAAATAATTCATCCTCTTTACAATCCAAAAGTTTCATCCCTAGAGGAAAGGGATATTTCAAAACATTCCTTGGTTGATATACAAAGTAGAATGGTAGTATATGATATGTGAGTGAAATTAGAGGATCCAACAAGTCATGTTTCCAAGTAAATGGAATTCAAATCCATGGAAAACGTGATATTTTTGGAGATAGTGTTAATGAAGGTAATGAGGAAGATGAAATCCTTTCTCTCTTTAACAAGCAATTCAAGATAGGAAAATGAATATTTTAGTGAAATATAACCTTGGCATGTTTTCATTATGGTAGAGAAGGGAACATTTCCTCTTAGAGCTCAAGGAAGTTCGATGATGAAGAAATTTAAGTAGGAAACTTGAAGAATCCTCATTAAAGGTTTTCTAAAACGGAGACAACAAATTTAGAATGAAATTACAGATAAAGAGTTTTTTTTGTAAATGAGAAGATGATGAAAATGAATTTTTTAAGGAAGAAGATCCATGGTTTAAATTTGGTACCCAAGAATCTATCATGTACATAGTTGAAATTTTAGATCCATCAAAATATAAATATTAAGATAATCAGTTGATTTTTGATACTGATCTCAATATGAAACAATAATATTATCTTAGTGAGCTTGAGAATCAACGAAATATATGAAAAAAGTGGAGAAAATTTGTGGAAGATTCATCCGAACATGTTGATCAACTGGAAGAAGAAATTAATTGAATACAAGTTGTAGTAAAAGAGCATTAAACATCCCTTTAAATCTCAAAATATATAGTAGAACATAAGAATTGAATTTAAAAATGGGAAAAGGTCATCACTGAAATTACATCTAGATAGGAGGATAATACCTATACTATTGAGGGACTTAAAGAAGAAGTTAT
Source organism: Viscum album (assembly GCA_963277665.1). NCBI lineage: Eukaryota > Viridiplantae > Streptophyta > Magnoliopsida > Santalales > Viscaceae > Viscum > Viscum album. Next base: position 1,817,599,581 of record OY728133.1, on the reverse strand, counting down.
TACTCATATGAGTAAACTTGAAATTGAATTAATCTCAAAAGAAACAAAGAAGAAATTACAATTTGGATGATCCTCAGATTTTGAGATGCTGGTGAGAGGTACGTATGGTTCTGAAGGTGTAGATAATGCTTTGAATGATCAAATATCCACATTATTTTTAAAAGTGGTATATGATGTGATGTTGAAACATAAATTGCTGAAAATAAAATTGGTCAAAATAAAGGAAAGCTAAAAGTTGGGCATATCTCAAAGTCACCTGATGTCCTAAAATATAATTCCTCGAATCAAAATAAAATGGAGAACTAGAAAATATCCCCAGGTATCCAAAAAAGGATCAGTATTCAAACTCTTGTCCTTAGAAAGGGGATATGAGGAAGAATATAAGTGAGAAGATGTTTCTTCTTATGAAATTTCTATTTTATGGCTATCTAGGTCACACCATGTCATACTGTGAAGATGTAAGGAGCTATTTGAATGGAAAAGAGCTTGAAATTAAACAAAGGAGAACAAATTCTTATCCAAAATCTCTCAAAATAAATATATTTTATGGGTATTTCTTTCAATGGTCTAACATGTTCCATAAAGATATTCATCACAGACAGTGGGTATGGGGGAAATGATACCAACAGAACATAGAGAGAAGTCAGTACTTTCTAACCAGATGGTGCTTCTCATACAAATAAGGTTCCCCCTATGGAAGAACAATATGAGTATGATGATCCATTACACATGGAAATACTATATTTATCTTCCACTCAATCAAATATTTCATTCAACGAGAAAAAGAAAGATGAGAAATCCAATCTTGCCAAATTCTTTCTCAAATATACAAATAATAGTAGCACTTAGATTCTTGATAAAACATGTTAATCCCATATTATAGGAAATGTAAACCTATTAAAAATTTATGGAACAGTATTCTTCAGTAATGATGGTTTTTTGTAGATCAAAGGTAGTGGAAGGAATGAATTGGATAATGGTGAGCTAAAGAAACATGAAGTTATCTATGTGGACCATCTATATAAAAATCTTCAGCGTGTGAGTCAACTATGAGAATCGGTACTAATGGTGAGATATATTCAAAATGGTTTCACTGTCATAGGAAAGTCAAGGAACTCAAATATAAAAGGATATAGAACCAATGGAAAATTATATCAGTTTGATAGTAAAGAGAATATCTGCTATAAAATAGTTGAAGATGAAAATAACTTATGGCACCAGAGGTTAGTTCACATCAATCAACAAGATATGGAAAAGATATATAAGATACATGTAGACATAAATATCCCCAATTTACTTCCTAAACAATAAAAAACATGTGATGCTTGCATATGAGGGAAGCTGGTCTACAATTCATATCATCCAAAAAGGAAAAGGGAATAAAATATTCTTAATCTCATCCATACAAATGTATGTGGTCCGATATATGTTGTTGGAACAAATAAAAAATGGTACATCATTATTTTAATTGATGGTTATAGTATAATGGATTATCTGATGGTTATACATAGGAAATGGAAAGTGATTCATTGCCTGAAAATGTATCAACTAATACCTAAGAATGATACTGGATGGACAATCATTGATCTATGGTATAATAATGGAGGGGAATACACATCCATTGAGTTCTAAAATTACCTATAGAAACATGAAATTCAAAATTATTTGATTGTTGTGATAAACCCATATAAAAAAGGATTTTTTGAGAGTAGGAATCAATAGGTAAAAAATATGTCCAGAAATATACTGATTGAGAGACATATATCTTATCATTGATGGAAAGAGTATTTCCAACTTGTAGTGCATACTCAAAATCGAATAAGGCTTTATATGGGATAAACCAAAACACGATATGAGTTGCGGCATTGAATAAAGACATCTTTTAAGTATTTTTTTGTTTTTATAAATAAATGTTTCATTATAAACAATGAATAATATCAAGGGATGTATGGTGATGTTATTGATGAAGGAATATTCCTCATATATTCAATGAATATAAAATCCTATAAATGCTTTAATAACCATCTTGGAAGAATTCAATAAAGCAGCGATTTTAAGATCATTGAAGATAAGACAGCCAATACATTAATGGGATCTTATGATGATATGATTAAAGATGTAGAATATATAGGATATGGAACAGATTAAAATACATAAGTAGAGGTAGGAATGAAAATATTCAGATATCACAACATGATGTTGATTCCGAAGAAGAATCAGAAGAGGAAATGATGGATGAAGAAAATTCTTCTATACCTCTAAGGAGAAATTTAAGAGAAAAAAGGATCAATCCAACATCATTAGAGATATTTTAGAACCTACAATGATGACGAGAACGATAAATAATCCATTATCTACCATCATCTCAATTTCAGAACCAACCTCATTTGAAGAAGATTCAATGGATAAATCATGGGTGAAAGCTATGAATGAAGTTTTAGATCAGATTGACATGAACCAGATATGGGATCTAGTTAAGAGAACAAAGATTCCAAATGTGATTTCTATGAAGTGGATTTTAAAGAATAAATTTTATGATCATTTTAATGTGACCAGGAATAAGTTTTGATTGGTTTGTAAATGATATTCTCATATTAAATGTGTTGATGTCAATGAAACATTTTCTTTGGTAGCTAGTTTGTAGTCAATTATACTTTTTATTACCATGTAAATTTTAATAGGATAAAAAGTGTATCAAATGGATGTCAAAATAATTTTCTTGAATGTTGTTCTTGACTAATATTTCGATACTGAACAACCTGAGGGTTTTCTACTTGGTAATGATGAAATGAAGGTTTATAGATTAAAGAAGGCTCTATATGGTTTGAAACAAACACCACGAAAATGGTACTCTTGTATTTAATATTATCTAAAGAATATTGAATTCAAAATATGATGAGTAGATCACAATATCTATGTGAATAATTCATAGAAATATCAATTCATGGTATTGGGGTACGTAGATGGTATTATATTTGGTGGAAGTTGGCAGGGATTAGTGGATGAATTTTCCAATCACCTGAAATTAGAATTTGAAAGATCTATGATTAGTGAACTCACATAATTTTTGGGGATTCAAGTGAAATAAAGGAAAGACCACACTTTTATTTCTTAGGAAAACTATTCTAGAGAGTTCCTTAACAAATTCAATATGATTAACTCCAAACCAATTTTTACTCCAACTGTGATTGGGACAAAACTTGGAAATCATGAGCATGGGACTTCTATAGATCCTACAATGTACGAGAGAATAATTGGAAAATTATTGTACCTGATTGTGACTTGGACAGATATTGTCTTTGCAGCATGATTGGAGGACTATTTCAAAGTAATCAAAAGTAAGAACATATGGTGGCAGATAAATGAATCATAAGGTACATTCAAGGAACTCACTATTATGAATTGTACTTTTCTGTAGAATTATATAATGAACTTTCATCATTTTATATGATTACTAATAGAAATTACAAAATTGGTGGATCATTATTTATTGGAGGTAAATGTGTGGACCAATTGGGTAGGAAACAAGAAATCACTTCTCTCAGTACTGGTGAAGTTGGGTATATCTCCTCTTTGAAGTCTTACACTCAACTACTTTGGATGAAGCAACAATGGAATGATATTGGTGATGAGGTGAAACAATAGATGGTGATTCACTATGATAACAAGATTGAAATTGATCTCAAAAAGTATCATATTCTACATTCTATTACAAAACACATTGAAATCAAATATCACTTTATAAAATAAATAATATGAACAAGGTTTTATTAAAATGGATCTTGTCAAAAATAAAAAACATCTAGATGACGTACTAACCCAGCCATTGCCAGTACATGTGTTCTAGAATCATTAGTTTAATCTCAGTGTTCAAACACCTCCCATTGCATGAGGAGGTTATGTTTGGTCCCATATTCCTAGATGTTTTCCCTATTTTTTGTGGTTGTAATGTGGGTTTGTGGGAGATATATAATCTAGTGAGGTGTTTTTTTATCTCCACATGTTCAATAAAAAGTTCTTTGGGTTTATTGAAAATGGGGTAGAATGGGTAAATTCAAACTATGAGGTTGGACGAGGCATGAGAATTGGCATGGGAGTTGAGAAACAATGGGGGACAATTAAAAATATGGGTTGTTGATTGTAGGTTTTTTACAAATAGACTGGGCATATTTAATCATTGCAAGACATGATAACCTAATTAACGCCAATCCTATTGTTTTATAAACCAATATTTTCTCAAGTAAACATAGAGTATTGTATGATTTGTTTCTCATGTATCTCGTTTTGATTGTGCCAAGTTATTCATTGAACTTATGTACCGATTTCCAACAAACCCAAATAGGGAGATTGTTAGAACCAAGGATATTCCTTGTTAGGAATTGAGTATGGCTTGTGTTTATTGACAATCCTCACATAGAGGATCAATGAGTTTGGAATATTATTGAACTTATTGTTCAGGCTAGCATCAGTTTTTAAGTGTGCATATAGTATTTAAGGTACATAGAATAGAAATGAAATTTGTAAAATGGAAGGATTACACATAACAGCGGCATGCAACCGAGAAACGTGGTATTTGGACTGCGTAGGGAAATATGTATGTGGGGAGGAATGCAGTTCATTGTAGTAAAATGGTTCATGAAAGTATTTCAGAACATGGGATAACTCATTGATTTCAGAAATGAGGTGGTGACTTGATTTGCCACAAAGTGTTTCGTTCAGGGAAGAGATCAGTCGTCGTGAAGGAAGAGAGGTGGTATCTGGATTGTGGAGAGAAAAATAGTTCGTGAGAGAAGCAATCCATAATGAATCTTGTACCACATAGAATTATTAAGTAAAATGGATTGATGATATGTTTGGATCTATTTTCCTATATGAGTACCACTTATCAAATCTTTAAAGTGAGATTTTTTTATAAATCCCAGAGGAATTTGATTACGTCCTGAGTGGTAAGTAGGTTGATAACTCCACGGAGGAGAAGAAGTTATCAAGGAGGATTCTGTGAAAAAAAAATTATTCCATGAATATAATTTTTAGAACATTATTTTTGGGACTCTGTATCCCAAAAATGAATAAGTCTCCTCATATAAATAGTTTTTCCACAAAAGAAGAGACAGTTCATGGAATTAGAGGTAGTCTGTGGAGGAGGAAAGGTCTGGTGAAGAGAGAGGGTACACAGAGGAATAATCTTTCCACAAAGCAGGGACAGTCCATGAATGAGAGGTGGTCCATGAAATTGGAGGTAGTTCATAGAGGCATAGGTGGTCCATGATGAACTTTCTCCATGCAGTGTAGTGCAGTTCGCGGAGGAAGCACACTAGTACGTAGAGGAACAGCCCACGAACTAATATTCCATGGAAAAGTGGATTTCATCTATGGGTAAAATTTGTACTATGAAATATCATATATCTATAGTTGAGGATGCATTCTTTAATGAAAATTAAGTTACCTAAAATTCTATAAACTATGTGTGGATCTCTCCCAAGTTAGTGAGCTAGGGGGAGTCATCAGAAGAGTTCTGAGGGATGCAGTGCGCTATCCCAAAAATATTGTAAAGAATGTGTGCCTAGAAAAGAGTTATTGTGTCAAAAATCATATACTATAGAACTAGAGAAGATTAGTTTATTTAGGTATGACTGGAACAATATTCATTTATTCTCCTTAAACTATCCCTTAGTGGTGAACTAAGTAAAATTGATGTGTTACCTATTTGCATGTGATAGTTTGTTTACTGCTCATTCTCATTAGATTGTTTTAACATGTTCCTACCAATGTGGGAACAATAACAGTCATATTAGAATAAAACATTGACACCCAAATTCTCCCCTCCATTCTTAGGGTGTTTAGGGATCCTTCATTCATAAGGGTGTTTGGGGTTTGTTCGGATCATGAAACCATAAGAGTTTGTAAAAAATAGATTAGGCCGAATGATTAAAAAATTGGGCATCCCATTATAAATAATCTCTCATAACCATATGGGGTATGATAGAGGATATATGGGGAACATTACAATTTTATTGCAACCATGAGAGACCATGTGCTCACCCATCTGCAGTAGTATATCTCTTAGATAGAATTTATTTTCACAGTTTGTGCACGGTTTGGCCACCTGTACGCCCCTATTTTTTAAAGATAAATATAAATATTTTTCCTTATTTAAACATAAAAACATATTTTCCTTCCTCACTCTTCATTTAAAGTGTATGGAACTTATTTTCTCCTCCCATAATCCATCAATAAATGAAATCCTGGTTCTTTAATATCTCTTAGATCTAGACTCAAATCAAGATCTATTAGAAATGTGAAATAGCTTGTGGTAAAAACATGATTCCTCTTCCTTATAATTTTATTTTCTCTATGTATCATCTATGATACTTAGGTAGAAGTTCATTTTTTCTATTTTCATGGTTTTTTTCTTTTATTAATAATTCTTTCGATCTATATAAAATCTGATTCTGATATTGAGAGATGAGTCATCTATGACAATAAGTTAGTTGGTCTAGTTTTTTTCCTTGAAAAGTGAGTTGTTTCCATAGACATTCCATTGTGCGTCATGCCGACCATTTTAATGTGTTTCCTTAAAATTATTAATTTGATTTTAAATTTTTATTTTCATTTTTTAGTACTCCTAGTAGACCACCCTAGGTATTTAGAGGATTTTCAAATAAATTATGGTCACCTGTTGGGTGTGGATTCTTGAAATTACCCTTTTAATTAAGGGATTAAATGATCATAACATCTTCTAAGTGTTTTTTATTAGGTCATAATTCGAATTTCCCATTTTTATGTGAATATTTTTTAAACCAAAGCACCTCCTAAGTGCTTGGCTAGCATTATAAATTGAGTTTCTCGTTTAGGTAAGTACCTAATTGATAATTAAACCCTATATGTAATTCATTAAACTATAGGATTGAATATCCATGTTTTAATAAATTAAATGGATTGTATTAAATGAATGGATTTTTTCATGATGGGTTTCCTTACATAAATGAATTAAATGGTTTAATTGAATTAAGTTATAAAGGGTAGAAAGGCTATGATAATTTTTGCATGCTTTCATAAATGCTTTAATTGAATTTTGATTCCTTAGTAAAATTGGGATTTCTAATTATGATGATTGCAATGAATGAGAGGTGATGCCACCTAATAATTATTATTATTATTATTATTATTATAATTACTCAAATGATATAGTCCATGGAAAAATGTTTAAGGGACTTGATGGGAAAGGAATTTCATTCTCCCTTACATTGGGTGTTGACCATGACATCTCACACCAGTGAGACTTTTTGGAAGGTGGGCATACCTCACCACATCCCTTGATTCTGGTGTTGACATGATGAATCACCCACTATATTGAGTGTTGATCATGATGACTTGAATTAATCGTGATATATAGTGCTAGTACACATTCTTGATATTTTATGTTCATTTAGACTGGTTTTGAATGCATGAGTTATGATCTGGTCCATCAAGAACTCAGTATTCTAGGTATATGGCTATTTATGTCCACACATACATAGAGCATATTGGTGGATGAAGTATATTAAAATACCATATATATAGTTACTATTTATATATATGGTTACTGATCAGAAAAACATTCAAGTCAATAATAGAAGACGGTAGAGCCGTTAGGTGCCTTTTTTGAAGATGAATAGTATGGTACTTATTTACTCATCATTTTATATTTTTTTATTTTAACTAAGACACTAATGCTTCTATGTACAATCCTTGGATGGATTCAATACAACATTTGTGGTATCTTGGTGGGATTTTTTCACACACCCTAATCAATCTTCCATTAGTACCCATGTATTGTACTTTTCTGCACGTATGGAATAGAGAAAGAACACTACTATAGATTCTTGATATTATTTACTTATATTTGGAGCATGGTATAAGAGAACCGAGTATAATCCCAAGCTGCAAGTGGATCTGTATTTTTTTTTGTATTTTAGTATAACATATTGAATATTCCTTCCCCCTATTACCCTTTTTGTTTATATTAGCATGCTATTACATTATTATGTATATGGAACTACCTTGTGGATTTGATATTATCATTCTGTTCTTCAGTTATTTAAGTATTCATAGTCTAATATTATATCTATTAAATTCTTCTTTTTTCTATAGTGAGTTACTAGTGAAGTGGTCATGATAGTGTCCATTTATATTATGCTTCTGATGTCGTCATTTATTTTCATTTCCACTGTGCCACTATGATACGAGGGTATAGTATCCCCATTGTAACACCTCTACACTATAGCATCTAGTTTGGAGCCTCTGGTATACAGAGAGGTGTGCTTGAGCCCATGTGACCTGCCAGCTCGGGGAATGGTTTTAGTAGATCCCGAGTCAGGACACTATAGTCACAAAGTATCGCTCAAGCTAAACCTCAAGGTAGTACCTAATAATTATCAATTTTAGACAAAATATTTACTCCTAGGAGGGGGATACCCTTGGTAATCTTGTATATATATACATGAATGGTTCTTGGGAAACTTATAAAATTGAATGGAAAATGCCCTCACAGATCTCATGGTTCATATCCTATACATCCGATAACTTATGGATCCTAAACCAAACCATCACCAGTGTGTCTACCTAATCCTATGGGGTATTCTATTTATCAAAATAGGTATTCCAATAGTCACCCTTGGGATGTAAAACGTCAATTCTTGTGAATATATACCAACCCATCCCCTAAAATCACTATTAAAATCTCAAGTATCAAAAGTATTTGAAATATTCAACTAGTATTTCCATTATTATCCCATAACTCATTAATTCACAAGGGTATCATCATATAAAATGAATCAATATTGTATCAATTATTAAAGTACACACACAATCACATAGTTCTAATGCTAGATCCATGATTCCTCCTCTAAACATCCACTCTTATATCATCTTTATATTTGGATGTTATTCTAGCTTGGCATACACCAATACTATGATATGAGATCTAATCTTGAACCTATAGATTATCTCATGGTGTTATCCATGCAAACAGGAGATTCTCATACATCCAAGGAAAGCATATCAGTTCCTGGACCAACTACCAATTCATATTCATCCTTAGAAAAAAGGTATCATTAAAAATAGAAATAAATAAATAAATATCCCACAAGGGTTCATCTAACACTAATACATGTTTCTATCATGGTACCCCCCCCCCCCCCTCGATCTTATTTGTCATTTTGGGTTTTTAGGTGAAACTCGCTACCATCCCTACCAAAAACCCCACATACCCACATAGGACCAATCTTTCAATGGTTCACCCACTCGGGTCCCTTGGGTCAGTATATTTATACACCCTCAAAAGGGTCTTTCATATCATTAAATGTATTCGGTAACACCTTATGATATAAGGACACCACATACCATGAAATATTCAGCAGGATAACATGGTCTCACCAAGAAAATGGGGTTTTCCATAATGGAAAAAATCAAGGGATTCTCGTAGCCTATCCCTGTAGGAAAGGTCACTCTTAATTGGTCTGCTATCCAACCCATAAACCATAGCCTATGTTATATCCTCCCTATTTAATCACATCATTAAGGTCCATACATGCCATGTTGTGGACTTCCCTCAAAATTCATGGCACACCTCCATAGGGAGGTGGGTACTAATCAAGGGACACTTGGATATTCTTATTCTGTCCTTTAAAAATATTCCCCCGATGGGGGTATAAATGTATTAAGTAAAGTCCTTGATAAAAAGAGTTCTAGGATTCACAGCAGTACCCTAAGTCCAATGTGGGCTCTGAGTCTACTCATTTACATCAAGATTTTCAATTGGAAAGACACTTCAACTTAAATATTTAATTCAATTTAAACTATTATGACTTAATTGGAGTTCATTGATACTATAAATACCTACACATAACTTGAAATATAAAATTAATAATCACCATTGGGTTAGTATATGAGACCACAAAGTTCATTTGAATATTTTCAGATTTATTTACATGGGTTAGAAACTCTAACAATTCCCACCGTGGTCCTTCCAAACTCAACCAAACCTACATCAACAGCTTGGGATACTACCTCATACAAATACATCAAAATATATTAATATTAAAAAATATAGTTAATTAAATAATCTAATGTAAACATAGTATAATTTTTCATAACCCATCGAGCCTTATTATTATATCAAAACCTAAAGACACATGGGTGTCAGCCACCCTTGGCATAACCCTAAGCCCAAGATGTACTAATGACCTAACATTCAACACCAAAATCATAATAACTTTAATTTATAGTTTTTTAAAAACCTATGATAACCATAATAATGAAATTCCCTGTTGAATCACCTAAAAACCAAGTGCATATAGCTTCTCAAGATTCTGTCAATGTAAGAAGAAAAGGATCCCCATATCATTTGTTTAATTCCACCGTTCTCTAGTGGAATTAGAACCAAACCATAAACCTGGAGAAATGTAACCTAAAATGAGAGAAGGATAGGGTCTATAGATATCAATACATTCAGAACAATTCCATGAATCTTTGATTGAATCCACCCAAAATACCCTCTATAAAGGGATTGAAGAAGATATGAAAGTGAAGGAATCCCCTTGGCCATGTGACATAATGGAAGGGAAAGAAAGGGGTTATACCCTCCTACAATTAGATGGGATAAATGACCATTTTCCTATTTTACATCCATCATCCATCTAACATAGGTCCATAGGCTATCCAGTGATCCCAAAATGCTATACAGGTTGTTATACATCCCACCAGCATGATCGTGGCTATCGATCCACTGATTGATGGCTGCATACCACAACCACCCTATTTCACATCCACCCTAACCTACCTCGAGTGCTCCTCCAAGCCCCCAAAATCCTTTAAAAGAATCAAAACCTATCCAAAATAAACCTTTAATTGACATAAAACTCTCAAAATACCATTTTAAAAATCATCTCATCCCCCAATTTAAAATTCAAATCCTTCTTGAATTCCACATGCATGTATAGACACAAGGAACTTCAAATGACAATTTATCAAAAATTAAGGTTAAATCCCCTTATGGGTTGAATTTGTATTTATTTTTAATTAGATTTATTATCAATATCATCTTAATTATAATATACAAAAGTGAATTGAATTGTGATGGAGTGAGAATACTCCAACCCAAAGAGATGTGTTTCTCATACTTTTTGTAAAATAAAATTATTGGATTCTTATTAAATATCTAGTTGGGTTGATTTATGTTCTAACTCTAAAATCAGATGATTAGAGAGAAAAAAATAAATTCAAATACAACTATTGAATCTTGGGGTATCATTTTTATAATATGTATATAAGGAATATATGAGTTGGGAGAATAGAATATTTCTAAACTAACATGCATTGGGTAACCTCTATTAATATCAATAAAATGAGAAATACATATTCAAATTATTAAATAATTAATGTCTATTTTGTAGAGAAACAATCCATGACATGTTGTAAGTAAATTATTTATATTTAGTGATTAATATCTCTTACATGATGTTTTGATAATATTGGAGATGTATTAGAATCATATTAAGAGGTTCTTGAGTGATCCAATATATTATGAGCTTAAATAAAGTTAATCAAGTTTTCAGCACTAAAGGATTGTGTCTCTATAGTTTTTTCCTAAATTGTCTAAATCCATGTTCTTTTTACACTTTATAAGTAGTTGTTTTATATTTTCAAAATACATGAAGATTATTAAGTTCACGTGATTTAGAATTAAATTTTGATAATATGAACTCAATCCTATTGTAGAATATTTCGATTTATATTAAACTAAGAATACAAATAGGAAAAAATTAAATGATGGGTATTTTTGTAATACCCCATGAGATATAAGTTAAAAAAAAGAACATGGAAATTCTCTCAAGTGTATCTATTTGAAAAGATATATAGATCATGGGATTTATTTCTGATTTGATTGGTGTTTATGATATCTACTACATATTTTAATTCATGAAAATTGAAAAATTCCACAAGAAAGTGTTGGGAAGAAAGTGTATAGTAATGGAAATTGAGTCTCTCAAGAATTAGAATAAAATATATTATATTATAAAACAAAGTATCAATAATAGTAAAATAATATAAGGGAGAGTATTTCCTAAGGTGTGTGTTGTAATATTGTGATATTTTTGGGAAATGAATACTAACTCTCAAAGAAGAAATAAAATTAGATGAATATACTTTATATAGAATAACAATTATCTAGGAATATAAGAAGAGAAGAAGAAAAAGAAAAAGAATAATAATAATTAGAATAATATTAAAAATACTACTAATAATGATAAGGGTGGATTTAATAATTGTCCATATTATACTCAATGTTGGAGAATTTTTAAAGGTAAAGAAGAAAATTAAGTGGTGGTCATATGGGGTATTTCATTCTATGAGAAAGAACAAGCCCAAGTGTTCTGCTTTTTTCATTACGAATCATTCTGAAGCTATGATATTTGGTATATATATTCTAGGTAAGATATAATTGGAATTGTTTTAGGCTATGTTTTGAGAAACCGATGAGTGTATTTAATGAAAATTTAGGATTTTTTGTAGAGTTTTATAGATATCAAGATATGTTGTCAAATATTGAATAAAAAAATGTGTTGAAAGAATCACATAGTTGAGGTAGTGGATCAAATTTTGTTCATGTACCAAAATACTATATATAATAATTATTAACTTCATGAACGGTGAATTTTTTAACTAAAAACTTGGGGGATTCCAATATAATGAACCCTCATGAGTGCAAAGTATTTTCATGTGTAATATATTAAATGAATTCAAAAGTGTAATATAATGAAAAAATAAATTATGTAATATGTTTAGAGGGTATATTTTGATCTCTACCCTATCCCACTGTAATTTTATGATAAACCTTATATAAGAGAATTAGTGACTCACTAAAACCTGGTGATATTAAGGAGTTTGTTTCCAACATTTGGACTGAACCATGTAAAAACTTATATGCCATAATTTACTGATTGGCATTCCCTACATATAGGCATGTGTGCTAAGTTAAAAAAGAAAGATTCATTTTTATTAAATTAAAATATTGGATCAAACAACAAAGACTATAACATTTCAAATAATATTTTGAATATGGGAAAAAAATTAACCACACCCAATTCACCACCTCTCATGTGTGTATGCACAGATCTACTAAGAAAAACACTACTGATTGATATATTAATTTTCTATCTATCATATCTTGTTTTTAGACTATCCAAGAGAACTTTAGATTTTCTCATCACCATAAAATAATTATCATATATTCCTTCCAAAAAATTAATACCTTAATAATGACCAATGACATTTCTTAACTCATTAATGGGATAAGCCCATACCCAACCTTATGGAATCTATATATGGTTATTCAACTTACTCGTTATAGAATTAGAAATTATTAATATAGTCATTCAATTTGTTTAATTATTCTTATTTTTTGTTACAATATCAAAATTAAATGTTTTTTATGTATGTAATTATGAATGGTGGTGTAATTATATATCTTGATTGAGGATTTTATATTATATATTATATTACATACTATAGTGAGGGAATCCATCTTTTCATGAAAACACCCTAATTAGATCATAATGAAGTGATTCATTGGTTTCATTTATATTCAATGTATTATTGATGAGTGAATTAAATAAATGTATATATTGGGTGATTATGAAGAACCGAAGTCTAATGAAGAGTGTCATGAAAATTGGAATCTTGAAGAGACTTTGATAAAGTTTGGATGAATCTCTCTGACTCTGTATCTTTTGATAGACTTTAGTTTATATGGTGTATTTTTTTAGATGAACTATTAATTAGAGTTCCTATATAAACATATTCAATGTATAAACCAATAAATCTAATGATAATTGATTTGATCTTTAGGCATATTTACAATATCCCATACCCAAGCACCACTCAACATTGCCTCGAGCCTAGTTGGTCACATGGCCTCAAGCACTTATCCCCAAATTCTAGAGGCTACTGACTAGTTGAGAGGACATTGAATGTGTTTTGGGGAATACTATTACCTCATCACCAAAGTGTAACATATTTGAAACTCAATAAAAAACAAGTAGCGAAATCCATACAATACCCAAATTATAATTAAGTAGTGAATGACTTATAGAATAACGAGATTAGAATACATAAAAAATCTACAAGTGTTTTATACACAATGATTATGATGCATGTATCTACAAAGAATCCAAAATAGTTACAAATAAGTATTGTCAAATACAAGTATCTAAAATACCAAAAAGGCCAAAAATTTCTATCTCCAAATAGCATCATGATTCTTAACTCGGTCTCATGCTCCCCTTATCCTATGAATGGTAAAAAATTAACCCTCGAACTCTGGGTTATTTCCCTTATCTCTACTTACATAGAAATAATATGTTTAGGTATCCAAGAGTGGGTTGAAATGGGTGTGAGAAAAAATCCCAATAGGTAACCACCCAAAGGTCTATACAATCCAGAAAATGAAATATAACAAGCTAAGTAGTGTGTATGTAAAGAAAGTAACCAAAAATTAAATACAAAGTGCCAGTGACATATCTACTACTAAACATGTGATGTTGAAATATCCTATCAATGATCCCTATAAAAGATGGTCAAGTTCCTCTAATAGTTCATATACAAGTTATGCATTAACTGCTAGTATGTCCTTTTAGTTCATCCACACATGTCAGGTCAAACGCAACATTTCCATAAATCCCAAAGTATCAAAAAAAATCCATGTATGACTCATTCAACCCAGAGTCACATAATTTTAATTCTCATGACATATAAACAAAGTGTCAGACCATGAAGGGATGGATCCAAGGTGTAGAAGACCATGGTATCCTCATCGAGTCCTAGGAGCATCTCGATAGAAATTCAATTAGTAGCTGGTTGGAATCCTAGAATAATGTCATAACAAGCATGTCTTACATGAGTCTAATCAATTTAGATTCAAGGGTTAGCAAGTCTCATGGCATTACATGGATTTAATTCCCACAGACCATGCTCTGTCAAAGGAATACACTTCTATGTCAAGATCTAAGGAGTAACATACAAGGAATCTAAATGGAATCAACACCCTTGGTATACCAACCTAGTCATCCACCACCATTTCAAGTATATATCATTTCATTCTTTAACAGTAGGTATTTACCATTCTATACCATTAGTATACACACTCATGTAGCAATTTATCATTCAATTTCACTACATGAGGGTGTCCTCTCATATATCACAATCTATATTCAAGAGAAAAAAATGAGTATACCCACTCATTTAACCAAACCATTTACAATTCAAACATTAAAGAATGAAATATGAAAATGTTATCACATGTAAAAGTAGATAACACATCTACTAAAGAACTAATTTGATTCAATTCACTTATTTATGGGATTCCTTTATCAAGGAATGCTTCAACTCACCCCCTGGATTTTTTAACATGGATTAAAAAGGTAAATTCATATGGCACACCCCATAGATTCCCATGGTGGTGGAATAAACCTCCAACTCAATGGCAAGGAACCTAAGTTCATCTCTAATGGGTCCAATACCATTTAATTCAATTAATCAATTCCGTTTTGTGGTCACATCGAGAAATTCGGGTGGGATTCATAACAGAAAGTAGCCTAATAAAACACTAAAACTCAAGGAAAACGTATAGACCACCTATCATAAATCAATAGAAGAGTTCTCATCCAGTATCAACTTCTGATTTGACTTATATTTGAAAAAAAATGGATAATGGATGATGAACCTAAAATTAGGTAAAATAATCTTGCATCTAAATATCATTGTCAATAATAATTATAATGAATAAAGGCTAAAAAGGAATTGAGTACTTGATGATTTAGATCCAACAAGATAAGAGGCACTTGAATCCGAGATTGTACAGAGATCTGGTAGTAATTCGTAGAATATTTTACCAAGAGGGGTCAAATGGTGAGCCTTTACTATGTGGGAGATAAATGTGAAAGGGGTTTAGGTTTAATAAAAATTAAGGATGAAATGGTAATTTCATCAAAATTAAAGGGGTTTATGGGTTCTAGACCATGGTTGGAAATATGATAAGGCACCATTCATGGTTACCTCACATAATTTGACTAACCATGTCGAAATCGTGAAAACCCCATAGTCAAAATTGTAGAAATTTTTGCACTGATGTGAAGACTAAATCAGATGGTATGGCTAAATTGTGTGGCCTCCCCCTACTCTAACCCCATGCATCCCATAGGTTATAAGACCATGTGTCCTGAATCGCATGGTTTTTACTAATAGTTCACCAGGATTATTTCTCACCTAAACATGGGTTCCACGATCTAAACAATCACTGAACACCCCTGAAATACCCATAATAAAATTGGGTACTCACATTAGTTCATATTTAAATATTTAATCGAAAATAAAAAGCATATGTACCTCATACAAATATTAGGCTTCTTACAATCTTCCCCCTTAATAAAATTATCCCCAAATTTTCCTCTCAAGGGTGGTCAAGATTCATCTATGAAAGAATTCTTCCAAATAGTACATATGTCAGCCTCCCAGTCCTAATTCTTATACAGTAAAAGGTTGTACTTCCATAGAACCCATTCAAAAGAAACTGACAGGTCTCGAAGAACCTTTGGCTTATGTGATGATTTGAATAGGATTCTACTTAATGGATACATAAACCTGTAGCTCAACCTCATGAAGCTATAAATCATGATATGTGTTTGATTAGTAATTTGAAACCTAATACACATGGAATACATTGTAAATTGCTCATTACCTATGAGGTAATTGCAACTGATAGGCTATCAGATAGACTCTCTCTAGAATCTCAAACATCCTGGCATACCTTGATGAATGTTTTCCTTTTCTCGTAATCCACCAATGTCCCAACCTCAATGAAATACATTAAAAAACATGATCCCCAACTTTGAACCCTACTGGTCATCTACGGTGATCAGCATAAGATTTCTGATGATATTGCACAGTATCCATCTACTTCTTAATGAAATGCACCTTCGTTATGGTTTCCTAAAAAATTTGAGGTCCTAGTATAGTTTTTGATCTTTACGCTAACCAGAAGAGGGGTGATCGGCATGGCCTAGCATACAAATACCCATATTGAACCATCTATATATTATTATAAAATCTATTTTTATTGGAGAATTCAACCAGGGGTATATACCTCTCCAATGATCCCTTGAAATCTAATACCCATGCCTATGGAATTCCCCAAGATCCTGAATTGTGTGATCTTACTAGTCATCATTCTTAGGGTGGTATGTTTTAATTAGAAGCACCAGTGTACCTACCACCCTCCCCAGCCCTAGAAATAACTGTGAAGTAAATTGGACATCCCTATCTAAAATGATATTATGTTTGACCCCACGAAGTCATACTATCTCATGTATATACAACCTCCCAATCTCATCCACATTGATAATTTTCTTGATTGGTAGGAAATGTGAAAACTAAATGAGGCTTTCAATCCTAATACACTTCCAAATCATTTTCTCATTTACCAAGCAGCGTAAGGCGCATCCCACATAATATTTTAATAACCAATTATGATTGACATGATAGAACTGGTCACTCTAGCTTCACACGAACAGACCAGAAAAAAAAAATTACACGGAACATATTTCATCCCAATATTTTCATTAAATGGTATCATAACCATTGAATACATTATTTGAAAAATAAACTATTCAAATTTACTCTGGCTAAAGATTCTCAAAATCACTCGTCTTAGATGGCCAACACACCTCAAATAGATACTCAACACATACCCTTATGACACCCTGTGAAAAAACTAGAGCATGTAAGCTGAGGCCCATTCCCAAAATCTGGTATATATCTATATAAAACCACTCTAGTTTCCTTTTATCCAACAGCATACACATTCAAATATAACTATCCGACAACCTATCTCCAGTATCCCTATCCCTTTTTTCCTAAGGGTCAACCAATGGTTAAGGGTAGTAACCACAACACTAGGATCCCATTAAACTACACCCAATCATACCTCTAGGGTGTTAATTAAATAAGACATAGTGTTAATTTGATTACATTATCTTTGGGTATAAACAATGCCCTCTTGGTGCACTCATGGCATCATTAAGATATATTTCATGCTAATCACCAAACAAGAAGTACACAATTATTTTTTAAAATCTAGATGTGTAGTACTCTTACTAAGACCTACTCACAATGGAAACATGTTACAATAGCCTTAACCAATTCATGACACCATGTATCCCAGCCGTGAGTGTCCAGTCCTAAAATATGGGTCAGCCATCTCGTAGTACCCAATGTAATTTTAGTGTATCCCTCATCACAATGCCATCTTTATTTAACCCATGCATTGGAACACCAATCCAAGAATCCGTAGTAAGAAACTTTTTTTCCTTAGATCGCACACAGCCACTCAATGTATAGCCATAGAAATAGTCTCATGTGAAACTAAAGGGTATCTAGTTTCCCATAAGTAACGAGTGTACACTTTCATACCACCAAGTTATAAATCTGACTCACACTCCTATGAGTCGTTCAATATCATGAAATAGTTGACCATCCTACTTGGCTTGTTAGTCTCATCAAATAATGAGCTCCTTTGTAACTCTTTCAAAAATGGGCACCCACAAGTTCATCTAACCATCAAATAACCACATGACTCATTACATCATTTTCAAAGGTTCAACAATGCAGTCACCACAAATCAACTAGGTCAGGCACCTGAATGATCCTTCCAATTTTTCAAGTTTCAATAAATGATCTCCCAAAGTGCTTTTAAAAAGAAAAGGTGTCATCGTGACTACAAAAATGACCTAGTCATATACCGTGACTATGTCATGAAAGGGAATAATCCTATGTAACTATAGTTAAGGCAATCAGAAACCTCGACCCAACCTCATATACAAGTTTTCCTTACTCAACCTATCATCACTTAATTACAAGAGACTAATTAAAGAGTCAACATCTAGGTATACCACCTTTCCCAAGGAAAAAGGTATAAGATAAGGGAAACTGGGTTCGATCACCTAGGCCAATGGTTCCTCACATGATAACCACAACCCACATAAGGTATTCTATTTCACAACATCCAACCTACCTAAAACACTCTATAAAAAGAGGATAAAATTAAATAAAAATGGAACCACGGCATACCAGGGTAAGATTATATCATTTAAGTCATAATTTCATAACCTTCCAACATCGTCTATAATTCCCTAATCACTCTTAGAATATGTAAAGGTGATTGATCTCTAAATTATTGACACACTAACACAAAATAAAAAAATATGCCACTCATTGGTTATCTTCCAACAAGAAATACCCCCCCCCTGAGGTCTAACCACTAGACAGCCAACAGTACACTTGGGTGTCATTTCATGATAAGAGGTTATACTTGGGAAAACTGGTAATCGAATGGTACATACTTTTAGAAAACAAATCATGATCATTTTTCAATGCTTTTAGTTATAAGGGTGCTACCTCCTTTGAGAAAGCACATTTTAAGGTCATCTGGCCTTACCACCCATCCACTAGATTTAAACGAACCTAGGAAGTAAAACTAACTAAATTACATGGAAATTATCATGTTCCCTCTAAAATGTTCATTAAAAAATAGAAGAAACTAACCCTTAATAGGGGGTTCAAGTAATAACATATCTATAAGTTCAATTTAAGAGAATAGAACAAGGGTCATTTATCACAGCATGCGCAAAAGCTAAAATGGGAAATATCAAGTGCCATCTCACTTAGAATGTAAAAACCCTCTTCGGGATGAGCTTTAAATAATAAAAAAGGAAGGAAAAAATGAAAAGGGTATGTCACATCAATTAGGTATTCTAATAAGAAACCCATAAAATTCTATGCACCCCACTCCATATGGGTGAACTCATTGGCCCTTTCAGCTCTCAGGGTCTCAAGAAAAGTTATCATTGAACTTGGTTTGGAAATCATCCCAAATAATATATTGTATCATATTAACCTAGTTCACAAATCCCATTGGCGCCTTGATGCTCCATGTAGAATATATATCAAGAACCTCACTCTCAACATAGGAGGTGTCTCCAGATTCTCAAAGATTGATAGTATAGGATCTATCCATAGATCAACAGCCTGTAGACCACCAGACCTAGAAAATATGGGATGATTACATTGTTGGAAAACATGCTTTAGCTCTTCCATATACAAGGAAGGTTTGGTGCTCTCTGAAAATTTTTCATTAAGTTATAAAACTCATCAGGGAATTGTGCCTCAAAACCAATGTCTAGAACAACAGTTGGTAAGGTAGCATGCACTAAGGGAGGATCCAATGCAACCTCTATAGCATGGTCGTATCCACTCCCTTGGTTCATTAATGGAGGTCATAATGATGGAATGCCTCTGTAATTCAAAACACATACCATGGAAAAGAACAATACCAAATTTTATAACTCAAAAGTGTATGACATGTCAAACACATCTTAAAACCAATTCATACCACACATCTTTCTTTTAAAGACAGGACTATAAAAATAACAGTCACCAAAAACCACAAAATGCACTACCTCTTTCCCAGTCAGAATTCAATTCTAGGCCAAGTCAGTGTTTCTATGTTCACTTTTCCATTTCAAATTCAAATAACATTCATTAACATTATATCGAAAAAAATTTAAAAGTTAATCCAAATTATTCTCCATGTTCCAATCCATGAGGGTCCATAAGACCTTATGAACCAAAATTTGGGCCCCATATAATTAATAGAATAACAAATTTATATTAATTAATTAAATTAAAATTTTCACCTCTTTCATGTTTATAAGGTCCCAAACTCCATGTTAACTATGATATGGAAACACTTTCTATTTCCATTGTATAAAATCTATTACAACAGTGGATATAGATATAATAATACCTATGAAAACAACATGTAATATGTAATGAATCCTAAATGGCATGGTATAATTAATTGAATTTGAAAACTAGATGGTCCATAATAAGATGCGTGAGATGGAATAACCTAATCTAATTAGGTTGTAACAAAATAGAACCCAAATTAATATCAACAATAACATCAAAATGAAATTACATCACAAAATAGTGGAATAATATCAACTCTAATAAACTAAATCTTGAAAACAACAATGTAATTCGAGTAAATTTGGATTTTTCCAATAAAAGGGTTTCCTACTCCAAGGTACAAATCATTACCAAATTCGATTTCCTTCCTATACATATCTATTATCACAAAATAGTAATGTAGACCATCAAATAACCTTCTGATACAACATCGTGACATCCCGAACTCAGATTCTACTCAACAGTGCCTCGAGACCGGTTGTTCACATGGCCTCAAGAGCATCTCCCCAAAAGCCAGAGGTTTCTAACTAGCATCAAGGCCCTTTTGTGTTTCCATGGAAATATTATTCCCTCATCACCTGAGTGTAACAAATTATAAACTAAATAACCCACAATTAGTGAAATCCGTATATTTCTCAAATAATAAGTAAGTAGTGAAACACTGATATAATAATGAGACAAGAATTAATAATAAATACAGAAGTGTCTCATATACAATGATTATGATACATATATATAGAATGAATAGAAAATAGGTACAAAGAAGTATATCAAAATACAAGTATCCAAATTCCAAAAAGACAAAAAATGGTATTTGTAAATTGCATCATGGGCCTCATCTCAGTCCCTTGATCCCATTCTCCTAAGCATGGTATAAAATCAACCCTCTAATTTTTGGTGATTTACTATGTCTCTAAATGCATCTAAATAGTCTATTCAGGTATATAATGGCGGCTAGAATAGGGTTTGAGAAACAATATCAGTAGGTAACCACCCAAAGTTACACATAATCCAGACTAAAAAATATAATAATCTATGAAGTGTTCTAGTAAATAAGGTAAGTAGTAAATAAATGAAAAGTTCCCTTGAAATATCTACTACTAAACATGTAACACTAAAATATCATCTCAAGGATCCATAAAATGGTTTTTCAAGTTCCTCTAATAAGGTAGATACAAGAAATAAATAAATAACTATTATGGATTTATCGTTCATCCACATATGTCACATCAAACATAGCCTTATCGTACAACCCAATGTGTCAAGCAATCCACAACTAATCCATTCAACCAAGAATTACATTATTCTCTTGGATGTGCCATATAAACAAAGTTTCAAACCAGAAATATCCAAATCCAATGTATAGAAGACAAGCCCATCCTCATCATGTCCCAATAGCATCTCGATGGAAAATCGGTTAGTCACTAGTTGGATTCCCAATAGCATGTCATACCGAACATGTCCTATGTGAATCCAAGCAATCCATATCCAAGGGTTAGAAAGGCTAAAGGCATCCAATAGATTCAAGACCAAATGAGAATACTCTATATTGGTCTTACACTACTATGTCAAGATCCTAGTAGTAATGTCTAATGCATTGTAATAGAATCATGACCATTAGTATACCAATTGAGTAATACACCACCATTTCAAATACATGTCATATCATTATTTAACCACAACCATTTACCATTATATACCATAGTTACAATAACTCATGCCTTCATTTAACATTCAATTACCCCACATGAATAGTCCCACTCACATATCACAATTTACATTCAAGAGAAAACAATGAGTATACCCACTCATGTAACCAAACCATTTCAAATTTAACCATTAAGAAATTCAATATCACAATTTTATCACATCAAAAAGTAGACAAACAATCATTTAAATGTCTCATTTGATTAAATTCACTTATTAAAGGGATTCATTTATCTATGAAAGCTTCAACTCACCCCTAGGTGGTTTAACCTGGCTCAAAAAAAGTAAATTCTTAAGTCATACCCCATGGGTGGACATGGTTGGGGAAATAACATCCAACTCAACAACAAGAAACCAAAGGACATCCCTAACATGTCCAATTAAATTTAATTGAATTAATAAATTCAGTTCTAGGGTCGGACTACAAGGTCTAGAGGGAATCATAATAGTAGGTATCCTAATAAGGTACAAAAACTCAGGGGAAATGTATATACCACCTATTATTTCTCGGTAGAAGAGTAATCATCTATTATCAACTCTAGATTCAAATTATATCGGGATAAAAATGAACAAAATACGAAGAACCTAAAATTATTTAAAATCACCTTGAACCTAAATAGTGTCGTTGATAGGAAGAAGAATGATCAATAGATAAAAATGATTCAATTAGTCACTGATGTGATCCAACGAGATTACTTGCGCTTGAATCAGTGATTGGATGGAGAGTCGGTGGAAATTCCTAGAATATTCAACCAAGAGGGCTCAATGGTGAGCATTTAACGTGCATGATATAAATGATATATGTATTTAGGTTTAATGAAAATTAAATTTGAAATGGTAATTTCACCAAAAATAATGGGGTGGCAAATTTTAGGCACACAGTTTGACCAATCATGTGCCAATCATGCATGGATACCTATAGGAGAAGGGCACCCATATGGTTACCTCACACAGTTTGACCAACCCTATGTAAACCAAGAAAAAACCCACTGTCAAATATTAATACATGTTTTCACGATTGTGTAACCAAAATTTCATAGTTTTGACAAATAATGCAGCCTCCTCGTTCTTTTTTCTCATTCCTCTCATCATTTTTCAGACCATGTTTCTTTACCGGAATTGTTTTTAATAACAATGTTCTAGGCTTATTTCACCCCTAAAATTTGCTTCCGGGGTCCAAACAAGACCTGAACACCCCCCCCCCCCAATCACATATAATAAAATTGGGTACACACATTAGGTTGTATTTAAATGTTTAATCCCAATGAAAATGGATAATTACCTCATACAAAAACCTAGGTTCTTAAAATAATAATAAAAAATGTTGTTGAAATATAAAATAACTATCTACCACATGTTTTAAGAAATTTTTTAACATATATCATTTGGAATTTATTAAAGGTTTTTTAATGAATAAGAGAAAAGTTAGTTGATGTCATAAGGAATCTATTAAAGGGTAAATGAGCATGAATTCTAATTTAATCAGTGGAGAAAATCACTTGGATGATGTTTTCAAAATCAAGAAATGAAGCTAAAATTGAATGGTAGTAAGGGTTAATAGAAATACCCAAAATTCAGTATTTATAGGTTGCATGACTTTAAAATTAGGTTGAAATAATTTTATAACTAATCTTATTATTTTCAAAGTTATTTAAATTATTTTTAGAAACAATAAAATAGACAGATACTCCTTAATATTTTTTGAAGATGGTCTGAACATATTAAGGTATTTGAATTCAGAAATCATATATTTTGTTTGGTTCATAACTAAAGAAATAATAAATTTCCTATGTATTGTATATATATAAGTTTTTTTATATAAAGAGTCATTGAACATTGAAAAAGGTGTCACGTAGGTAAGATATTTCTATAAGGTGTATACTAAAAAAGGAATAGTCATGTGATTTATATAAACATTCATTAGATATGTAAGATGTGTTTCAAAAAGGAAGAACATACATAATATTTTCTCAGATTTAAATATTTGGAAATGTCTCTATAAGTTACCCTAGATTAATATCATATTTTATATGATGCATAAAATTATCTAGTGAAATTATACTATATTTCCATTTCCTTATTGGAAGTTTTGTAAAGTATAAAATGTGATTCAATGGATGATATTTAAAAAATATTATATATGAACCATATGTTGGAATAAATTAATTTAGGTCTATATTCTCAATGAGATACATAAGGAAAAATATTTCTTATGCATAGTTCAACAATTTGAGAACCAGAGATTTGACAAAGGCAAAATCCTAATAATATTTTAGATTTATACGATCATGTATATATTACTAAAATTGAATAAGTTTTATCAGTTAGAAAAAAGTTACGAAAGATATGTTTCATAAGATGCTTTTAGAATTTTAGTGTAATGATTCTTTATTGAGAATAAAATTAAAAAATATAAAAACAATTCACCAGAAATGATTCATGCTAAGAATTAAATAGAATTAAATTGGTAGAACGTGACTTGATATTTTTAGGAATTTAAAATATATATATATATATTAAATTAATCATCATGGTCAATAATTCTATATTTTTTAGGAAACTAATAACCAGTTCCAAAGGTAATGAAACATAATTAAATGAGGTTTCTATAATAAAAATATGTACATTATTCTATTTTTTTAATGTAAATACATGTTGAAATTTGATAGATGAAATATAAATGTGTTGCTCCAAAAAAACATTTATCATGACTATATTCTAGATGTTAAAAAATATAGAGTGAACCAAATAAATAATTCCTAGAAGAAATACATATGTATTAATGATGATGAAATGGAATACAACTGGTGAAAAAAAATATCATTCATTTATGAAATTGAAGAATATGAATAAGTATAAGTAGGTTTGAATCCCCACCCTATGATATTTATATATCATGGAATAATATAAAGAATAATATAAGAATATGTATTGAGATATACTAACACTGATATTATTTTCTGTGTTCTGTGTGTTCAATTTGTTGAAGAATACTATAAGAATAAGGTAGTGTGGAGTATCTTGATATTTTCATGAATTGTCTATTTTGAGATGAGATGAGAGGATAAAGAAAATGTGTATACAATGTTGTTGATTCCATTCTGGCAGTTAGAGACCAAATTTCTTATGGATTAAGATCATATGACAATGTTGTTTTGAAATTAGATGATTACTAAAGATATTATTTAGGCGCTATTCAAACAAGACCATTGAATGCTATAAACTACCTGTATAATCCATGATCAATGATAAGAGTGACCCGGTTTAGTAATATCCATCTAGTCAAGATACTAATGACTTGTTAGAAGATAGTTTTTTTTGTTATAAAAGGACTAATAGGTGAACACAATTCTTATATTATAAATAAATATAAATATTTATAGTACTCAAGTAATAATGCTACACTCATCCAGTTCTATTTACTAGTGTCATATAGTGAATATTTGTGTCTCCAAACTAGACACAAACATATAATAAATTAGGTTTCCATATTAGAATATGGTTTTACAAATCATCTTTGTTGTTGTCTTTGGCTTACTTTTTTCATTCAATGTGGTGTGTATGTTGAGAGATATTTAATATATCCATAATTGTTAACTAATAAATAAGATAAAATCTAAAGAGGAGATAAATATAAAGAGGAAATGAAATTTGGTAAAATAGGGGAATAGTGATTCAAAACTATTGAAGTGTTTCTTTATGGTCCATTGGGCCCTTAATTTTATACAATTTTAATCTTGGATTACTTTAATTAGACCAACTATTCATTATGCAATGGTTTTTATTTTTTAGATAAGACTTTTGGATTTTAAGATTAATCAAAATTTTGTTAGATTTAAAGAAAATATTTTATCCTTGATGATATAAATTTTGAGGTATCTTCCAAAAATATAAAAAACATGAAGTGAGAGGGAAAAATATAATAAAAATATTAAAGGATAAATCTGATACAACATTAATTGAAGATAATAAAATTGATAATTTTCTGGATAAATCTATTAATAATGATCCTATAAAAGAATTTTTTCTTAGTTATGAAGAGTACGATTATATCTAAATTGTTGTATATTTCAACTCAAAAGTTAAGGATTATTTAATAAATGTTATTATTAATGTCTTCAGTTAAATATTTGAGTTTATTATGGGGGTATTTGATGAAAAAGTATAGGTAGTTGTGTAATTCAATGATATCGAGGAAGTGTTGACTAAAAATATTCAACGGTGAAAACCCCTCACTCAACTTTTTCAAGACAAGGAATAATCCTTACCATTTTATGAAATAAATTTTTTTCTTGGATAAAAAAATGAAGAGAAGATTTGGTGAGAAGGATGTTATGAGGTTGATACATGCTAAATATTTCTATGCAATGAACAAAATACATAAATCTTCTATGAAGGAAAAATTTATTTTTTTGAAATCAAAGAAAAGGGGATAAAAGAACATGATCAATTTGTGCAATAGGTATAAAAATGATATATTATAAATTAAAAAAGATAATAAAGGATTGTGAGGATATGTTGAGATATCCTGAAGACCATTATATCATTTTAAATATAAAATATCTTAAGTTTTTTGTTTTACTTGATAGAATTGGAATCACCCAAAGAAATATTTACAAGCTACTAAATAGAGGTGATGTGCTACATGTGTTTTAGTAAATAATATTTTCTCTAAATAGAATCATGATAGTGGAAATAAGATATTTATATAATATAGTGATCCATATTTTTTATGACTGTATAGAGATGTTACTCATACTCTAGATAAATCTATTTGTAAAAAAGATATTTTTATGTCTTATGCTTATTAAAAATAAAAATATAAGAAATATGGGGTATATAAATACTAAGAAATTTATTATTGCATCAAGTGTATATATGAATAGGTTGAATGAAATAATCCCCTACAAATATCCAAATAGATTAGGGTTTCAACCCAAAATCAACATGCTAAAAAATCTAGATATACTGCAACTAAAATAAAAAGAAGAATATTCCTCTTTTTTTATGGTGATTTTGTAGGTTATGGAATAGGTCCAATAAATGTCAATATAAATTTCCAATTTATGGACTTTATAAAAGACCATGTTTAATGGGAGAGATTATAAATTAATAAAAGTCTAGAAAAATAAAATCACAATCCACTGAAGGATATGAATCTTTCATTCAAGAATATATATGAAATATTTAAAAAATTATGTGGAATTTTAATAGACGTAGGTACATGTAATATGAATTCTAATATAGATCAACCAAGAATGTAAAAAAATATTTCAATGGAAAAATACTAATAAATATGAATAATCTTAGAAAACTGGGTTCTTTTTTACTGGGGGAAAGAAAAAGAAGAAGGTGAAATAATGAACTTCTAAAAAGAATCCAAATAAAAATGTCACGCCAGTAGAGAAGAGTTTCATCAATTGGGATAAAAAATATATGCCATGTATTGATGGAAAAATTCATGGAGGTTAGTATTGGGGGAATATAAAACACAAAAGGAAGAATCAGTATGTGATAGTAATAGAAATATTACATTATTTGAAGTCATTGTGAAAGAATAGATAGATAAATTACCAAAAATGGGTAATAAAAAGTTTTGAAGAAACCATTTGGAATGTCCAATAATGTTGTTACTTTTAATAATTAATGATTTACATATTTTCAATACATGTTATATAGTGATATAAAATGGTAAACACACATGAGAATGAAATATCTAAATGGAAACAATTAATTCCCCATGAATAATAATTCAAATTTCATAAAACACTATCAAAAATGGATCACCCAATAATTTAAGACAATTTAAGTGTAAGGTGTAATAAAACTAGTCAATATATAAATATCTATTGGATATGGGTTCTTGGACCAAATTAGATAATAAAAACTAAATCATAAGCACCATTGGAAGCATTTTATTTTATTAACCAATCTGAAAAATCAATTTCCACACAATGATAAATATGAAGAAGGAAATATTCTCATGCTACATAATGAGATATAAATCTAGATAACTAAATTAAGAGATAAATTGGGGAGTTCCCAATAAAATGGTGATGAATGGAAATGGTTTTAGGCTTGGTAATCAAACCCTAGCCATGTTTCTCATAGTAATAAGTGTATAAATACTCAACCTATTCCCACACATGTTTTCTTGTGTCAATATTTGGAGGTAATTAAAGTTTATATATGAAGAAGGAATAAATTTTAAATGTTATAAAGACTATACAATATGAAAATACTTCTATCATAGATAACATGTTTTCACCTTTCCATATCTCACGATGTATCAATGTATTCATGGATTTTACTTTGAATAATTACCATGATGAAAAGATATTCGATAGATTCCGTTAAGGGGGATAAAAATATAAAGCTTCCAGAATTTTATTTTTTCATAATGATTCTATAATTATTGATATAAAATAAATATATTTTAATTTTAGGTACTAAAATTACCTTCCAAACATGTTTTTATTATATAAATTTTGATGCTTTAAGTGGGTGTGCATGTAATTTTGAAATGTTGAATGAAGGGGGATTGATATTCCTTTCACATTATTATTTTTTAGGTTATTATTAAAGATGAGTGAGATTTATAAATTTTTTTATGAATATATTTAAATGAACACTAGGAATGGATTTTAGAGTTGAGACCGCATGATGGACATTTTTATGGATAGCTTTATGGTCTGGGTAAATCAGTCATGTTCTTACACTAATATTTCTTATGAAGAATTTGTGTTTATTAAATAATTACTCCTTTATAAGATAATTTTTATGTCATAAATATTTTAAATGGAGAGTTATTTTTTTTAATAAAGGGAAAAATGTATTGTGTCAATATCGTTGAAGAATCATGAAATGAGGAGAACCTTCCCTTACTCAACTACACTTGCATTTATTTCCAATAAAGAAGATAAAAAAATAATTTTAATGTTAATGAGTACTAAAAAAACAAAAAGGAGAGATTAACATGTCCAATTTTATTTTGATGAAGTGTTTAAATAGTTGTTGTAGTTATTCATTATATTAAGGGGTATAAAATTCAACATATATTGATGTTCACAGCGGATAAAGACCCCAAGTCTAATGAAGAGTATTGTTTAAAGGGGTAGTATAAATAGGATTAAATTCATATTGGATGAATATGTATTCCATTATACCAATTTATAGATATTTATTCCTATGAAAAATAATTATACTAAAGTTTTTTCATCATATATTATCTTCATAAATATAATGTAGTATCCCATAAATCCAAAGATTATTGATCTGATCCTCAGAAAAATAAATTAAAAGTTTTTTTGGATAATAAAAACATAGACTAAAACAAGTTTCAAGTAAATTTTGAGGATATAAATTTTTAAATTGTTTTAATAGATTCCATTGTAACAAATAATATTTTAAAAAAGAAATCTTTGTTTGATAGTATATTCTTTAGGAAACACCAATCCAAAAAAACATGCAAATATATATCTATTATAACCAAGCCATTAAACTAGTGGGTATTAATAGAATTAAATACTTCATGATATATATGTATATGTATATTTTTGTACACTAAAAAATATAAATTATTGACAAATATTTAGTAAATAATCAATAAATTGTAAATAAAATAATTTTATTCTTTAAAAATATAGTATCTTCAAAAATAATTTTTATTGATTTTAAGGAAAAAAATATTGTAATTAATTTTTTGACATTCATAAAACTTATTTGATAAAATGAACGTAATTTTTCAAATCAGAATATAAAATTTTTCTTTCGGTGAAATTTTTGGATTTTATAGAAATAATTAATTTATTAATGAATTGTGAAAAATACATATGTTTTGTTAAAATCTCACTCTTATTCAATAAATTAGAAGCTTAAAAGCCTCAATATGTTTTCAAAATTATTTAATGTAAGAGAATTATTATTTAGTTACATTTAGTCAAAGTAATTTCTTTTTAATCAAATTTATATTGGATTTTTGTATAATTTTTCCATTGGGTTCAAAAGGTGATTTTTTATAAAAACATTTTGAAAGTGCATAGGGTTTGTACTTTTTTATTAATTAAAATAACCCTTATTGAAGAAAGATTAAAATGAAATTTATATATAATATATAAAAAATATTAACTTATATTCATTAAATTATTATTATAAATCATATAATGGATAAAAAATAATATATGTCTTGAAAAAATAAACTTCTTATAAACCATAATTTTTTCATCGCGTCTGCAGATATTATTTTAAATTTAATTTTTCCACATCTAATAATATAATTTAGTAAAGTGTATTAAATATTTAAAATAATAATAATATATATTTTAAAATTATTTAAACATAGTTTTAGACCATAATGAATAGTGAAAAAATTAAAAATTTATTATCATGATTAATGTTAAAATGGGTTTAAGAGGTGATTAAACAATACATATAAGGGTAAAAATAACCTAATAACTTGTTTAAAATCTATTTTATGGTCATATTTATACCTTATAATGTCTAATCCACAATAATATTTCATTTTGGACCATTTTTTCATGTGAAGAACATTGGTACACCTTTTTCTTTTCAAAAATTACTATTCTGCTAGTCACCTAGCTTATAAAAGGAGACGCATTTTCTTCTATTATTCAAAAATTATAACCATTTTAGATCATAAAATACCTGCCCAAATCACTTCCAATTTTAAATCCACTCATTCTATAATCCTTTATTTTATCATAAATCCATTATATTTATACATTTGGTATAATCCTAAAATGGTCATCTGAGAAAAGGTAAAATTCCCAACTATGGGTTTTTGTTTTATTTCTTTTTACACCTATTTTAAATATTATTAATCTATTATAACATGATAAAACCAATATAAAATGTACCCTAATATGTTATTATATTAATTTTATATCCTAAATCTATCACCTCTTCCAGCAGATGGGATACGAAATCATCATTCGTGTGTACGATGGACTACCTCCCCATGGACCAGTGTCATTAATTTTCCATCATTGCCTATCATAGATTGTTTTAATGATGTATTTAAGGTATATATATATATATGATATTTTCAACATATCTAAATTTATTGAGTTATGATATCAAATATACCTTTTTCATTCCATTTTTTGGTGGGTACGATAATGTCTCTCATGTGTATGGCGGACTACTGCCTCATTAAGTAATGTGATTCATTTTTCACTAACACTTTAGATGGAATGTAATAAGGATAATGTTAAAAAATATATGTGATATAAATAAAATATTAATTATATTAATTATATATTTATAATTCTCAAAATATAATATATCATTTTCTTTCTTGAACAAAAAAATGATAACGCCATTCATGTACTTGTTGGATATCGCCTCCCTGAAGCAATGTGATTATTTTTTTCATCACCATACTACTATAATATTATATATAAGTATAAGTAAATAATTATTATGGTGTTTATCAAATTATTATCATTTTTATGGGAAAATAATGCATACTATCTTTTCAATAATGTTCATTGAAAAATGGAAATGTTACTCAAGCATGTGTATTGTCTACCATCTCCACGATCGTAACGTATGTAATTTTTCTTGACCATTATTCATTATTGGTTTTAAAATTATAATTGAAGAATAAATATGATAATTATTTCATGATTATTATTCTAGATATTTTTAAACAATGACCTCTATGACTATTTTTAACACATTAAATCAGTTTTGAAACAATAAATCAAACGTCCTCAAAACACCTGACGTGGACTGATTAAGAATTTCACTATGTATTTTTAAATAAATAAAATAAATGATTTAATTATAATATATTAAACCTGGAAAATTTAATAGGATATAAAATAATTTATTTAATAATATTATATATGAGTTAAAGGAAATTAAAGGAATGTCTAGACTTAAGGTAATGGATTTCGGTCTCAATTTTTACTTTTGTGAAACACATATCTTATTCACCACCTACTTCTTTTATGTGGTGCATATACTGACAATGAATTTATTTTACACATCTTATCCTCAAAATTATTATGATTTATATATCCGTTTTAGTATCTCTCCTTCATGGGGTTTACGTTTTAAATGTTACCAAAGCAGTAATGGATTTTTGTCACAATTTTCCTTCTTTGAGACATATATTATCTTATTCACATATCTTCTTTTATATGTTGTATATATAGACCCATTTAAATTAAATATAATTAATTTACTTATTATCATAATATTGAAAGTTTCATTTAATGGTATTCCTTCATCCTTTATATGATTCAATTTTACCATTGTCGAATTTGTTTTATGATACAATCTCATCATTTATTGGGATAGTTTATGTTAATGATTTAGATAATAAAATATTATGATAAATATCTCAAAAAATCATAAATTTTATTTTAATCTAGTAATTTCATTATAATTTTTGTATTCCCTTAATTTTTATCCGTTTTTATACTCATGATTTCAAAATAACGTTTTTATGAAAAATCAACTTTATTTATCTCTTCAGTAGAACCCCCTTTTTCATACAAAACCATGTTTTCTAAAAATGTGTTAAAAATGTTTTTATAAATATAAATATGGATTATTAATGAAATTTCAATCCATGTTGGAATTTTAAAAAAAAAATTAAAGGAATATTCATGTCTTTTTTCAAAGAATGTATATTTAGCCTTTAAAAAAATACGAATTGAATCATTGTTTTAACATTTATAGCATGAAAGGAATTTTCCCCCATCATTACCATTATCTTATTTGAATATTAATATATGTTTTATCAAGGTAATTTTTAAAAAAAATTGATTTTTTAATGATTTATTTGTCAATAAAAATCAAGGAGGAATGAATATTTTACTCAAGAGAAGTTTTAAATGATTTTTAAAATCTTCCTTTATATGTTTGAAAAGTTATTTTCAATGAAAAGGGGTTCCAAAATATTATATTTATTTTTAATTTTTTAAAAAAAATCAAGGAAAAGTTATTTTTCTTAATAAATTTTCCAATTTATCTTCTAAAATTATTTTTAATCTATGAATAAATCATTTGTTGTTACTTATGATCCAATAGGGATATTGTGTAATGATAATATCCTCAATGATTTTGTAAATGGATTATGATTATTTCAAATATATTTTTATCAAATATGTTTCTTTTCAATGTCTAAATTTGGTTTCAAATATATTTTAACGGAACCTATTTCATTTCCATTGGTTAATCATATTTCAAAAATAGGAGTTCTTATAATAAATTCAATATTTAAAATTGCACCAGTTACTTACCATATGATTGTAATATCTTCATTAAGGGGTATGGTCTTGGTCTGTATCATTTTCATCCACCCTGAGACTCTTTTATTCTCCCTACTATTTAGAATAAAAATTCAACTTTGAATTAATGTTATGGTACCCATTTCTTTTCGATGGGTTAATCATGTTTTGAAGATATTGTTATTGAACCCATTTCTTTTCCATAGGTTAATCACATTTCAAATAGATTGTTATAGAACTGGTTTATTTTTCATGAGTTAATAACGTTTCAAATAGATTTTTATATAAATTATTTCTTTTCCACTAGTTAAACTTGTTTCAATGATATTTTAGTGGGACCCATTTAGTTTTCATGGGTTATTAATGTTAGGAAAGGAATAATGATTGTTTTATGTGTTTTACATTGAAACGTAGTCTCTATATAATTTATTTATAGTTCATGGATATTTTATATGATGGTTCATCCCATATTGTATTTGATTTTCTTGTTATAGCTTATATGATGTGTGATCCTAAATAATACTTAATGCTTTTGGTAATGATAATGTTCTCTATGGAATTATATTTTAATTAAACCATACTGTTATTTCATTTCTAAGGGTTTTGTAAGGGTTCTGTAAGTGTTCTATAAAGATTGTGTCCAAATATAACATCATTTTTGGTATACTTAATGTGGGTTATAAATGTTTCCTTTGATCAAGATTAATATCAAATGTCTCATGATTATTGATTCTGATGACTCTTTCCTTTTCTAAATCCTAATTCTATGTTTTAATGTTCGATGATCCATGTATTGATGAGCATGAATATTCTTATGTTATGATCATGCACATTGATTATTTCATCAGACCCATATGTTCTTCTTGTACTCATGGATGAGATTTAATTATGAATACTTATTTTCACGCTTGTTGTGCATTTTATCCCACCATTCATGTGCTTCATTTTCCCTTGGTTACCAATTATTATATTGAATGAATTTTTCCTCTAAGGGATTCATATATATGATGTTTATGACCTTTAATGAAAGATGAAATGTCGGGTATAATGGGAAATATGATCTCTTGTATACTTAGGTATTATTGATGAATTATTTTTTCCCAATTATGAAAAACATTAAAACTAAAACATCCTTGAAAATGTATGTGATCCAATTTTTACATTTTGATGTTGTATGTTTTTGATAGAAAATAATGGGTCACCTTAATCGGTACCATTTCAGGAGATGTAAAGAATAATTTTTCATAATTAGATCTCAGAGTGTGGGATCTAGGCGATTATAGATGGTAACAGGGGAAAAGGTACAAATCTGATCCTTAGAAACACACACATGTGAGCATTGGACGAAGCATGGATCACCGTCCATGGGCATCATGAGGAAAGGGTTGTAAATGGGGATAGAATTGTTCCCCACCTAAAAGTTTTATCCCCCCACATAGTTCCCTAACAAGAATAAATTATATTCCATTGGAAATAATTATAGATTATTATAGTGTGTATCATATGATAGTTTAGATAAATTTGTAGATTATGATGTTTTCATGTGAGGTTATATTAAGAGTTATAAATATCATCATTGGTCTATAAGATTATGTATGATCATAATTTGAAATTCTTAGACACCCCTTTTTAGCTTATTCGGTATATAGGGTTGTTTATTTATGGATTGATTTAGTTTGAACTTCTGGTATTTCTTTTCAATTTTGAATACTAATATATTATTTCATCATATGATGGTTTACTCATTTTTTTGAACATAATACCATGTACTAACCTTTTTTTTTGGTTAATGTCAAATTATAGGTGGAATAGTTTTATAATCCATTTTATGGTTATGTGGTATTTAAAAGTTCATTTTAGTGCTTTAGGAATGAAAAAAACCTTTCAAATACTCATTATTTAGAGAAAAATATGAGATTGTGGAAGAAATTGAAAAAATGAGATAATTATACTCATCAATAATTTTATATCCTTCTGATAACTGTATATATAGAAATAAATTCTTAAACAATAGTTAATGGATCATAAAACAAACTATTGTTCAATTACCATCATTTTTAATAAAAAAACATTTTTCACAACTCTTTGTTTTACGGTTTTTTGGTTGTTAACATTCTTTTGATCATTCAAATTCTGGTGATCAATTATCTATGTCACCTAATAACATTATTTGTGCATTATTATTTTCATCCAATTAAAATTATTTACCTTCCACCTATGTTCTTCTATTTGGAAACCTCGTATTTCTAATTTCATATGAACTTCATACTTCCCTTTCTCTTTGTAAGGACCCATCATTATAAATTATGTAATATATTTAATTTAACTAGAATAAACTTATTACATTCCCAAAGATCATTTCAATTTATAGTTTTAAAGAATTAGGATAGAAAAACTATCAATAAAAAATACATAGTGGATAATACTAGCCATTTCTTCCATAATACGAATTGTTTTAATAAAATATGCATTATTTTCATGAAAGTGATTCATGATGTTCATCTTGGATTCCTCTTTTCTATTACCAATCCTTAAACACAGTGAAAAACATTCAAAAAATTGTAATGAGCCCAAAAAAGCACAGAGAGGGATATAAAAGTGAAAGGAATCATTATTCCATGAATTCTTATAACAATATGAAATCATTTTCATGAGATATATTTCTCTCCCTTAAAGTATCATATACTTACTTTGTGAACACATGAGATTTCCCCAAATCAAAGAAAAAATAAATAAAAACATATAGGTAGTTTTGGGAATTAATTACATAATATTTTAAACCTCACATATACCATATGATTTGTAACCATCACAGATTCCTTACAATGTAACCCTCACATATACCTTATGATGTAACCAGCATGGCTACCTTATGGTGTAAACATCACTGTTAGAGTTTGAGTAACCATTATGCTCGACCTCTAATAAAAAACCATATATTACATTGGAGGGAGATATAGATCCAACCCTTCATCAAAAAAAATTCACAAGAACCAGAAAATAATCATAAAAAAATTATAATGTCATTAATACATTCTTTTTGAATTTTGTAAAAATTAAAATTTAAAAGCATATTTTTAAAGAAAATTCCCTTACCTCGAGTTCTTCTTTCTTAAAATGAGTTCAAACACATGTATAATTGTTTAAAAGTGTTATTAATTTTTTATATAACTACACCGTGTTTTTAATACCTTATATTACCATATTATAACAACATTCCATCCATTAATTAATAATATTTTGTTATTTCTATTGTTTTGGGTATGTTCTTTTAATGATTTCCATCATTAGTTCGTTATGGATTTTCTTGTTGAATGGAACAAAAAGGCCAATAGTGGGAAAAAATGGTATTAATATTTTTCTATAATTTTAAATGATACCATATATAATTTTTTCTAATATCTGTATAAATCATTAGATAAAACATTAATGGAAATGATTTAGTTTATTTAGATTTTTTTATAACCATAATGAAATTATATCATTTTATATAATATAAGGATTATAAATTTGTTTTAGAACATTATATAACTTATAATATATATAATAAAATCTTATTTAACAAGAAAAATTTGGGTAATACCATCCTTAAAGGCGATAGTGGAAAATTAAAGTGTATCGTACATGATGGTTGTAAATCAACCCATCACGGACAATGTTCTAATTTCAAGATTAAAATGGATAGGGGAAGGATTTGATGAAGGATTTTCCCTAAAATTGATAAAAATATTATATATATAATATATTTTAGTTTTCATTCCACTTGGATAAGGGGAGGTGATGAGAGAATAAGAAAATGAATGAAAAGGAAAGAAAATGGAATAGGATTTTACCTCTTGAATTATTCACCTTGAGAACCTCATTAAAGAACTTAGTTTTAGTCTTTGGGTGAGACCATACAGTCTTGTATGAGGGGAAGAGGCTTAGGAATGGAATTGGGGAGAAATTAAATAATATACATGGCTTTGAGGTGTGGGGTGATGAGGTGGTGAGGGTGGTATTTATAGTGGGGGAGAGGGGTGTTTTCCAATTATAGTATTCATTGGTTTACTATTTTGGCTTAAGACTATGAGTAGTTTGATAATTATCACTAAATACATTTTTTTAAGATTTTGGGGATGAAGCCTCATTTATTATTTAGATAAAATAAAGTACCTCTTTTAACAGGGTAGATCGAGGCCCATTACATAGCCCAAAGGCCCAATGGGAATTTAGCCCCTTACATGGCCCGTAGGCCCAATGTTTTGGCCCAATCCCAATTCTGTGAATAGTATAACTAAAGTACTTTGCCTACTAACGTACTGCACAGTATCTGCCACTGCTATAGTACCCTGATGCCGCTATAGTGACCTACCACCACTATAGTCTCGTCATTGCTATAGTGCTTCCACTGCTATAGTATTGCTACAGTACCTGCACCTTATGGGTTTTGAACCCCCATTTTCATGTTGGATTACGAGGTTCTTACCACTAATCCAAACCCCAAATACACTAAATAAATTATAATAATGATGTAAATTTTTATATTATGGGATTAAAGTACTCATACATAATCTATTACTCAATAATTCTTTTATTTAGCTTATATTTTAAATTGTCATATTTCATTATTCACTAAAAAATCAACTATTTAAAAAAACCCAAAAAATAAACCTTAAATTTTTTTGATGTGAAGCATTCAAAAATGAATAATATTTTATGAAAATAATTTTATAAATATGATAAATTTAATTTTTATTTAAAATCATAATTTATTCAAAAAATTCCAATTTTTAAATTATAGATGATTTTTTTACACATTGAAAAATTAATTAAGGCCTCATAAAATTATCTTATAATCATAAAATATTATTTTATGAATATATTTTATGAAAATATATTTTATTTTAAGTCATTAAATTAAATATATAATTATAACTAATCATTTAGGTTTTACCAAAATACCAACACTTAATTTATCACTTTCAAAACATTTGTTTCCATATACCATGATATTAATAAAACATATTTTAACATATAAGATACATAAATTTTATTTATACTTCCAATGTGAGTTTACTATTATATTAGTATAGATTTATTAATTTCTATAAATACCACTTATTTCATTAAACATATATAATTAATTTAGCAATTTAATTATAGTATAAAAACAAATAATATTATAAGTACATGGGTTGATAAAATCTCCCCAACTTATGTAAATTATGTCCTCAAAATATTAATTTACATGTTAAACAAGTGAGGATACCATCCCTTATAGAATTTTCATATTCTCATGTTTCTTCTTCAACCATGTTGTTTCTCCAAAAACCCTCAACCTAGTGAATTACATTATTCTGCAATAATCGATCTCTAGGGTAAAGAATATAAATATGCATTTCTCCATTATAAAGGTTCTATTACTACTAAAATACTTCAGGGCTAAAAACATGAGATGGATCGGGCTCATACTTTCACAACATCTAAATATGAATAACATTGTGCAACAAAGATAAACTCGAAGTATAAGGCCTCGGTCTCAAACATTACTTATTATTGAATTAAATGAATACATCACATTGAGGATCTTTTAAGGTTTAGGGTTTTAGAGAATTAGGACATAACTATTAAATCTCAAAGATTACAAAGTAGACACACCTACTCAGCTTCCATTTTTTCACAAAATAAAAACCCTTGAACAAAAGAGTCATGTTTATTTCCTTGTTTTAGATAGCCTGACATTTCCTTGATCCCCTCCTTGACCCTATTCAACTTTATGTCTTGTAAAAAACATTTCAAAAATACTTGGGATGAGCATAAAAAGCTCAGTAAGGGTTATAACAATACGGAAAGAAAACATTAGTCCATGTATACATAAGAATCAATGACATAATACTTTACTCATAAAACATACGCAATTTAACATACCTCATAAAATCATAGGATTTATGAATAACTCATAGAAATCTTAAGACAAAAAGGTAACTTGAGGCATTCATAACATTATAACATAGTGAGTAACCCTCATGGTTAGGTTTGGAATACCTATCACAGTACATTCTCTAAATCTCTTCAGATAAACCATAACGTTTAACCCCTTCACATTACCCAATGCATTGGAGAGCTATATCGGGCTCACCCGCCCGGAGTTTATCATGGAACCACCCATATTCATAAACAATGCCCAAGAACCATAACGTAATCATAGCACATAACTAAATCATAAAGGAAAGATAACATTCCCACATTGAAATAACAATATATCATTTTAAGATAATGAATCCATTCTAAAAACCATTTTCAATACCATTTAAAACATTTAATAATGATATTTTTGAATCAAAGTGTCCCATACCACTTTGATGTTTTTAGCATTTTAAACCATTAATATCCATATAATTAAATCCTTAAAACCATTTTTTAAAACATGGATATTAATGAGAAATATTTATAAGAATAAATTATTAAAACATTTAAAACGATATTTTAGTTAAAGGAATTTTAACAAAATGAGAGACACTTGAATACCATAATTGAGGAATATCATTTAATCAAAACTTTATAATTTCTTGAGAATAAATGGATTCATTATATAATATTCCAACGGATAGTATATACACCATATAAGAGTGAATTGGTGCATAACAACAATGAAGTCTCAATAGAAATGTAATATGAGATGAAATCCCTTATAAAGAAGGTATCCTTAAATTAAGGATAATTCAATCTCACGATTATGGGTGAAAAATATAAATACACCCAATATAAGTGGATATTAAGTGTAAAACAATCAAAGTTTATTCAGACATATTCAACAGATGACATATTCAATAACTACATGTTGAACCCAAAGAAATCGAAATTGGGTTAAAAAGTTCCCTTGGTAAAATTCGACAGCATAACGGTGTCACTTTAAAATTCATAAAATTAGTTGATGAGAGAAAAAATGGTATCTCATCACTTGGACATAAAATTTACATCAATAAGGATATAGAAGAACATATCCCGACATAAAAATATGTAAATTAAAAGACATAACAAAATAAGTCTTTTAAAAAGAGGAGGGTGAAAGGTTCCCTTACCGATTTGGGCAACTTTCGAAACATACAACCCATGAAAGAAGGGTCATACAATGAAGATGTAACTACCCATAAATGAGATTATATTATACAAATAGTAAAATAATGGGAAGTACATACACCACACAAAAGGAAATAGTGGCCAATGTAGCATGAATCTCACAGGAATAAAAAGTGACATGAAAATACCCTTATGAAAATTCGGCATCCTAAAGGAGCCACATAAAACCTCCAAAAATGGATTGATTAGATAAAACGGGGTCTCTAATTGTAT
This sequence comes from Viscum album, assembly GCA_963277665.1. Lineage (NCBI taxonomy): Eukaryota > Viridiplantae > Streptophyta > Magnoliopsida > Santalales > Viscaceae > Viscum > Viscum album. The sequence continues at coordinate 1,817,558,434 of OY728133.1, read as the reverse complement.
TAAAATAAACTTTATAGCACGAGGAATATAAAATAACATCCTCCAACATAAGAAAGAGGAGCTTAAAGTAAGTTACATAAAAAGAGTACTTAAAAATAAAGAGAGAGGTAGGATCCCTTACCTCAAGTCTGACTTGTCTTGTTCGTTTCTTTAAATTTATGAATAATAAACATTGTTCAAATTATAATTGATTAAGGAACTCCTTTAAGGATTATTATTCATTTAATATCACATATTATGATGTTATAATAATTGTTTAATAACATTAGTTCATATCAGACGTTTTGGTCGATGTTTGGTACATGAGTCAAAAATGAACTTGTTTGAAAATGATTGTCCATGTAGTTATAAGTAAATCATCTCCAGAATAGTATTAATGATTTAAATATCATATATATCTAGTAAATAGTCATTTTATACTATTCAATAACATTTGGAGATAAAAATAAATGAAATGCACCGTTCATGGAGACGGTAGTCCGTACGTACGCATGAACGCTACTTTCATTTCATTGACATATTAATGGAATTAAAAATAATTGAGAGATATATATATTATAATTCCAGTATAATATATATGTTTTATAGGTCACATAAGATCATTAATTTCATTCTTTATACATTCCATGTATTGCATGAAAGAGTCACATCACTTGAGGGGGTGGTAGTCCACACTTCCTCGTATGAAATTATCACATTTGCACAACATGAAATGAATAAAGGTATGCTCTAAATATAAAATACAGAAGCATATGGAAAACATAAATACCATATATATTATATATAAAATAAATTGACATCATAATGGCCACCTTTAAAGTTGTTAAAAGAATATTGAACAATCATCGTTTCGTGAGGCAGTAATTCTCCATCCACAGAAACAGTATGTTATTTAACCATTAGATGGATATGTGTGTAAGTGTAGCTCGAATAATTCATATAAAAACATCCTAGTATATTTTTTATACTTTTTTTGTTACAAAATAGAGGAATAAAAAGAGTTTAGGGGGTTGGAGAAGCAAAATAAAACATAAAAACACAAGAGAAGACACTACTTTTAAATCGGGAAACTCTTTTTGATTTTATCTCAAAGGCTTCCTTGGAAAGACTTCTACCCAATGTGAGGCTTCTAGGAGTAATATAGGGATGTGTAGAGAAATAATGGGCAGGGTTTGGAAGAGCCAAAGGCTTGATAGGTGTGGGTAAGGTGGTAGAGGTGGGGGCCTTTTATAAGAGGAGAGGAGGGTCACTCTTGGAAAGTTATAAACTTTTACATTATTATAAAATGATTTTTGGATTTTAAAGGTCCCAAAATTATATATTTCAAGGATAATGTGATAATAGTTCTAAATACACCCATAAAATATGTTTTTTACAGGTTTAGGTCTTAAATTTTACATTATATTTTCATTTTATTTAAATCGTTAAATAATGAGGTAATTGCTGCATCATCATGGTGTCGTAAATAATTTCATTTATTTAATGTCTAAAAATTATAAAAAAAATATTTCATGATGTAGTAAATATTTTTGTCTTTCTAATGAAAATTTATAGTAAAAAAATGACTTGTATAACCCCATTTAAAAATTGTTTTAGTAAAAACAACACATGTTTGTGACATTTTAATTATAACTTTAAATAAAAAGGTATTAATGTCATTTTCATACCAAAGTGCTCCATGGGGTCCCCAAGTTGACCCATGGATTTTATAGGTCGTCCATGATAGATACAATAATGGTAGGACTTGTTTCAAGGTCATTTCATATTATTAAAATATTATTTTTACCTTAAACTACACTAATTACCTCTAATCGCGATTAAAAACTTAAAAGTTACTATTCACCAAAAAAATATTTTAATCCCATTGAACCACATTTTACTTCCTAATGAAAACCATGTATGTCGGATTTTTGAAATTCAATAAACAAATGTGGTAAAATTTCATTTAAATGAAAAATCAGTTTTTTAAGTACCACTTAGTGGTTTCACTATTCATCAAAAATTGAAGTTTTTTAGAAAAATACCAAAAATTCACCCTAAGATATATTTGATATTCCAAATTCAAAATTGATGTCTATTTTAAAAAATTCAAAAACATATATGTTTCATTAATTAATTTAATAATTAATTCCCACTATCAAAACAAATAGCGTGTTTTTGTGAAACAAAATGTATCAAAAGATTGACACTAGTTTAAGTCCAATTTCAAAGTGAAAATTAATTCCAATGACCACTATTGGATTAAATGGTAAAAATATATTCTAATTTCACTATAAAACCAATTAAAAATATAATGTAATAAAATAAAAAAATTATATTAAAAAGGGGTTTTGAATTAAAATACAACATTTTTCACTATTCATTAAAAAAAGAACTTTATCAGAAAAATACCAAAAATTTACAAAAAGTAATTTTTGATGTCCAGATTCTAAAGAAGGATTTTATTTTTTTCAAATAGAACATATACAATTGTCAAAAGTATATTTAGAAAGGGTTCTCCATCAAAAGGCGGTTAATCGACCTTTTAAATAATTTTAGAAGATTTATACTTAAAATTGGATTCATTTGCATTTTACACCTCTAACATTTATTGGATAAAAGTAAAAATAATTGACAAACATATATAATCATTTTGTAGTTAGTTCCATTCTTTCCCGCCATTACAACGGCTAGGTGTTAACTACCATTTAAAATAAAATTATTTTATTATTAGAGTGCAACGTAAGAATTCAAAGGAACTCGTTGTTGCGTATTGGGTAAGTCATCGAGCATAGTGTTCCCTTTAAATTAATATTAAAATTTTATTCACAAATAGGGATAAATATAAAAAAATTTATATTATTTATTTACCTGGGGTGTTACATCCTTCTCCCCTTTTGGAAATTGTGTCCTCGCTATTTTAAAATTTGGCTCGGAAACTTCATTGAAAGTCTCACATCGAAACAAGAGTTAGTAAAACTATAACGTTAAAAGAAAGGGAGATAAGTACAAAGGTCACCCAAGTTAACCCATACTAGGATTCCATGTATGAAAATATGGATATGGAGGAGAAACAAAAGGGTCATGTTCTGAAGGGGAGTGATTGAAAACATGTTTAAGAGAAAGTTAACCACAAGAAAATCACAAACTTGTGATTGGTTAAATGGTATTTGATTCCCCAGTAGGAAAAATTAACAGACAACATTTTTGTTTTAAGTTACTTTTCATTGAGGAATTTATTTATGAGCTTAACTAAAACATAATGAAACATACTTACTTGTCATGTTGACTTTTAAATTTTACTAGATTTCTTACATGAACTCATATTTTCTCCAAAATATGAGTATTTAGGAAGACTTGTTTGCATTAAGAGTACTATAATCAACTTCTTGAGAATCACCTAATCCACAAAAGAGAACTGTATACTTCCCATGTCTTTATATCTCAACCAAAACTAAACCAAAAAGTTTAGTATGAGGTCATATAATACCCAAAAAGGATATGTTTTTTTTACAAAAATAAAAACTACTACTAATCTCCAAAATTTGTCAAACAAAATCCAAAGTTCAATGAAGACCATTTAATAAAAAAAAATTCAATAAAATTATTCAAGGTAAACCCAACTAAGATTGAAACCCGAATATTTGAAGGATTTAATCACATAGTCTCCCAAGGTACAAATTAACATTTATCTCCAAATAACATCAGTTTCACTTAAAGTCTCATATTTAAAAGTAATTAACCTAATCACATATCCTCCATGATAGGTTAATAATTTCTATTGATAACCCAAAATAAACATACTCTAGATTAATAAAATCATATAACTAAATAATAATAATTAGTCAAACTAACCAAGGACTTCACGTAGTCCAGTGGTAGGCGATAAATACCAGTCGGACTTTGGTTGTGGGTTTGATTCCCACAGTTGTGTTCGACGCGACGGGTTGTCACACGGTCTACGTGTTGTCCTTTTTTCAAAACTATATAATTCTTAAAACATTCCCCAATATGAGATAAAATCTTGAAAAATAACCATAACATAATTTAACCTCAAAAGTAAGGATCATATAAACCCTAATGGTTACCTTTATAATTATTACATGAACTTCCACGTCGAGTTGGTTCTCTCATACATGATACATTAGAGAACTAACCAAGGTTCAAGTGGTTGATCATGACTCCTAATAGTTTGTTTAGAATAACCACAAGATTTCTCATTAAATCCCCAATTTCATCCAGTCTCTTAATCAGAGAACCACCACAGTTTCCTTCAATCCCATTGTCACATTGGTGCCTTCTAGACCCATCCATTTACTAAAACCAAAAAATTCAGGGTGAGTATATCTACAAAATCATCATGTACTAATGAGGAATATAAACACTAAAATATACTTACTCACTCACTTTATCTAAAAACTATGACTCTTTCTAGAATCCTAGACATTACGGTGATGTCACATATGCTTAAAGAATACCCTAACTTCTAATGTTATCTAAACCGACCTCTGATACCAACTATAAGGCTCGGGCCTTAAACATTACTTATTATTGAATTAAATGAATAATTCACATTGAGGAACTTTTAAGGTTTAGAGTTTTAGAGAATTAGGACATAAATATTACATCTCAAAGATTACAAAGTAGACACATCTACTCAGCTTCAATTTTTTTCACAAAATAAAAACTCTTGAACAAAAGAGTCATGTCTAGTTCCTTGTTTTAGACAGCCTGACATTTCCTTGATCCCATCCTTGACCCTATTCAACTTTATGTCCTGTGAAAAACATTTCAAAAAAACATGGGATGAGCATAAAAAGCTCAGTAAGGGTTATAACAATACGAAAAGAAAACATTAGTCCATGTATACATAAGAATCAATGAAATCATACTTTACTCATAAAACATAAGCAATTTAACATACCTCATGAAATCATAGTATTTATGAATAGCTCATAAAAATAATAAGACATAAAGGTAACTTGAGGCATTCATAACATTATTACGTAGGGAGTAATCCTCATGGTTACATTTGTAATACCCATCACAGTATATTCCCTAAATCTCTTCTGAGAAACCTTAACTTTTAACCCCTTCGCGTTACCCAATGCATTGGAGAGCTATATCGGGCTCACCCGCCCTTAGTTTATCACGGAACCACCCGTCTTCATAAACAATGCTCAAGAACCATAACATAATCATAGCACATAACCTAAGCATAAAGGAAATATGACATTCCCACATTGCAATAACAATATAACATTTTAATATAATGAACCCATTCTAAAAACCATTTTCAAAACCATTTAAAACATTTAATAAAGAGATTTTTGAATCAATGTGTCCCATACCACTTTGAAGTTTTTAACATTTTAAACCATTAATATCCATATAATTAAATACTTAAAACCATTTTTTAAAACATGGATATTAATGAGAAATATTTATAAGAATAAATCATTAAAACATTTCAAACGATATTTTAGTTAAAGGGTTTTTAACAAAATGAGAGACACTTGAAAACCATAATTGAGGAATAACATTTAATCAAAACTTTATAATATCATGAGAATAAATGGATTAATGATATAATATTCCAAGGGATAGTATATACACCATATAATAGTGAATTGGTGCATAACAACAATGAAGTCTCAATAGAAATGTAATATGAGATGAAATCCCTTATAAAGAAGGTATCCTTAAATTAAGGATAAATCAATCTCATAATTATGTGTGACAAATATAAATACACCCAATATAATTAGATATTAAGTGTAAAACAATCAAAGTTCATTAAAAAATATTCAAAGGATGACATATTCAATAACTACATGTTGAACCCAAAGAAATCGAAATTGGGTTAAGAAGTTCCCTTGGAAAAATTCGACAGCCTAACAGCGTCACTTTAAAATTCATAAAATTAGTTGATGAGATAGAAAACGGTATCTCATCACTTGGAAATAAATTTTACATCAATAATGATATATAAGAACATATCCCAACATAAAAATATGTAAATTAAAAGACATAACAAAAGAAGTCTTTTAAAAAGAGGAGGGTGAAAGGTTCCCTTACCGATTTGGGCAACTTTGGAAACTTACACACCATGAAAGAAGGGTCATACAATAAAGATTTAACTACCCATAAATGATAGTATATTATACAAATAGTAAAATAATTGGAAGTACATACACCACACAAAAGTAAATAGTGGCCAATGTAGCATGAATCTCACAGGAATAAAAAGTGACATGAAAATCCCCTTATGAAAATTCGGCAGCCTAAGGACGCCACATAAAACTTCCAAAAATAGATTAATGAGATAAAATAGGGTCTATCATCATATTAACATAAGATTTACAGCAATAAGAATATAAAATAACATCCTTAAAGATAATAAAGATGATCTTAAAGTAATTTACATAAAAAGAGTACTTAAAAATAAAGAGAGAGGTAGGATCCATTACCGCAAGTCTGACTTGTCTTGTTCGTTTCTTTATATTCCTAAATAATAAACTCTGGTCAATTTATAATTGCTTAATGACCTCCTTTAATGATTATTATTCAGTTCATATCACATATTATAATGTTATATTAACTTTTTAATAATGTTAGTTCATATCATACGTTTTTGTCGATGTTTGGTACATGAGTCAAAAATGAACTTGTTTGAATATGATTGTCCATGTTGTTATAATTAAATCATCTCCATAATAGTATTAATGATTTAAATATCATATATATCCATTAAATATTCATTTTATACTATTTCATAACATTTTGAGATAAAAAAAAATGAAATACATTGTTCATGGAGACGGTAGGCCGTACGTACGCATGAACGCTACTTTCATTTCATTGACATATTAATGGAATTAAAAATAATTGAGAGATATATATATTATGATTCTAGTATAATATATATGTTTTATAGGTAACATAATTTTATTAATTTCATTCTTTATACATTCCATGTATTGCATGAACGAGTCACATCACATGAGGGGGCGGTAGTCCACACTTCCTCGTATGAAATTATCGCATTTGCACATCATGCAAAGAATTAAGGTATGTTTTAAATATAAAATACAGAAGCATATAGAAAACATAAATATAATATATATCATATATAAAATAAAGTGACATCATAATGTCCATCTTTAAAGGTGTTAAAATAATATTGAACAATCATCGTTTTGTGAAGCAGTAATTCACCATCCACAGAAACAGTATGTTCGTACACCAATAGATGGATGTGTGTGTAAGTGTAGCTCGAATACTTATTATAAAAACATCCTATTATATTTATGATACTGGATTTGTTACAAAATAAAGGAATAAAAAGAGTTTAAGGGGTTGGAGAAGCAAAATAAAACATAAGAACACAAGAGAAGACACTACCTTTAAATCGGGAACCTCTTTTTGATTTGATCTGAAAGGCTTCCTTGGAAAGACTTCTGCCCAATGTGAGGCTTCTAGGAGTAATATAGGGATGTGTAGAGACAAAATGGGTAGGTTTTTTCCGAGCCAAAAACTTTATTGGTGTGGGTAAGGTGGTAGAGGTGGGCGCCTTTTATAAGAGGAGAGGAGGGTCACTCTTGGAAAGTTATAAACCTTTACTTTATTATAAAATGCTTCTCGGATTTTAAAGGTCCCAAAATTATATATTTCGAGGATAAGGTTATAATAGTTCAAAATCCTCCCATAAAATAATTTTTTGACAAGTTTAGGTCTTAGATTTTACATTATCATTTCATTTTATTTAAATCGTTAAATAATGAGGTAATCGCTGCATCATAATGGTGTCATAAATAATTTAATTTATTTAATTTATAAATATTATAAAACAAATATCATAATGTATGAAATATTTTTATCTTTCTAATTAATATTTATAGTCAAAAATATGGCTTTTATAACCCCATTTAAAAATTGTTTTAGTAAAACAACACATGTTTGTGACATTTTAATTTCAACATTAAATAAAAAGGAATTAATGACATTTTCCTACCAATGTGGCTCCATGGGGTCCCCAAGTTAACACATGGATTTTAATAGACGGCCATGACACATCCAATAAGGGTAGGACATGTTTCAAGGTCATTTCATATTATTAAAACATTATTTTTACCTTTAAACTACACTAAATACCTATAATCGCGATTAAAAACGTAAAAGTTTCTATTCACTAAAAAATTATTTTAATCCCATTGAACCACATTTTACATCCTAATGAAAACCATGTATGTCATATTTTTGAAATTCAAGACACAGAGGTGGTAAAATTTCATTTAAACGAAAAATCAATTTTTTAAGTACCACTTAGTGGTTTCACTATTCATCAAAAATTGAAGTTTTTCAGAAAAATACCAAAAATTCACCCTAAGATATATTTGATATTCCAAATTAAAAAATGATTTCTATTTTATCAAATTAAAAACATATAAGTTTCATTAATTAATTTAATAATTAATTCCTGTTGTCAAAACAAATAGCGTGTTTTTATGAAACAAAATGTATCAAAAAATTTACACTAGTTTAAGTCCAATTTCAAAGTGAAATTAATTCCAATGACCAATATTGGATTAAATGGTAAAAATATATTATAATTTCACTTTAAAAGCAATTCAAAAGATAATCTAAAAATATAAAAAAAATTAGATTAAATAGAGGTTTTGAATTAAAATACAACATTTTTCACTATTCATAAAAATAACTTTATCGGAAAAATACCAAAAATTTACACAAATTAAATTTTGATGTCCAGATTCTAAATAAGGGTTTTATTTTTTCAAATAGAACATATAAAATTGTAAAAATTATATTTAAAAAGGGTTCTCCATCAAAAGGCGGTTAATCGACCTTTTAAAGAATATTAGAAGATTTATGCTTAAAATTGGATTCATTTGCATTTTACGCCTCTAAAATTTATTGGATAAAAGTAAAAATATTTGACAAACATATATAATCATTATGTAGTCAGTTCCGTTCTTTCCTTCTATTACAACGGCAAGGTTTTAACTACCATTTAAAATAAATTTATTTTATTATTAGAGTGCAACGTAAGATTTCAAAGGAACTCGTTGTTGTGTATTGGGTAATCCATCAAGCATAGTGTTAACTTTAAATTAATATTATCATTTTATTCACAAATAGGGATAAATATAACAAAATGTTATATTCTTTATTTAACTGGGGTGTTACACGAAGGCAAAGATACTTTGTGGTAAACTGGTCAAACTTTCTTTCGGAATTTATAGGGTATAATGAACCAAGGACTCAGCTTTCCCTTCTGTCCAAAATGCATCACACTATTCCATGAAGAAATATTTATAATGGCATAATCAAATACCTTGAAAGAAAGATCCTTCCTTCAATTATCTGTATAACGTTTTCTACTTTCTCTGAACTATACTCATATGACCTTGGATCATATATACTTTCTAAGCCACATCCGCTACTAATTATGGTCCCATAAACTTCCTTTCCCTGACTTCATCCCAAAATTATGGAGTTCAACACCTTTTATAAAATTACTCAAAAGGGACTATCTATATACTAAAATGAAATATTTAATTATAAGAAAACTCATCTAATGAAATATTTTGTTCCAAACTTCCCTAGAAATCCATTAAACAAGACGTAATCATATCCTCCAATTCTGAATATTTCACTATGATAGTCAATAATATTGAGGGTGAAAGGCTATATTAAAATTTACTTCAGTTCCCAGTGACATATGAAGGCCTTTATAAATTTTATAAGTGAACCTGGGATCATGGTCAAGTACAATGGATAGAGGAACTCAATGTAACCTGAATATCTATTTGATGTTTGGTGGAGAAATCATATCTAAAGAAAAATTATCTCGAATTAGAATAAAATGTGATGTTTTATTCAGTTGATCAACAATAACACAAATTTTATTATTACCTTGAGATGTCTTTGGTAGTCCGACCATGAAATCAACAGATATATTTTCTCATTTCCACTCTAGCACTGGAAAAGACTGAAGCATACCGTATAGTAGTTTTTGTTCTTCTTTAACCTCTTGAAAATTTACACATTTCATGATAAAACTAAGAGTATCTCTTTTCATTTCATCCCACCATTAATACTCTCAGAATTCTGTATACATCTTAGTGCTTCCAGGATGAAATGAGAATGGATAACTATGTGCTTCACTTAATAACTCTTTCTTCTACTCTTAACCTCAAGGCACAAATAATCTCTTTCCAAATATCAAAACCCAATATTTATCAATGTTAAATTCTACCAACATACCCTTTTCACCAATTCTACTTTTTTCTGTGACTTTTTGTCTTCCTTTTTCATTTTTTTAATTATTTCATTGAGCGATGACTACACTGACACCTAAAACAAAATAGAGTAACTACCTATACCAAAAACTCCCAATCAAAAATTCATCAAATCATTAACCATGGGGTCCTATCCTTGACATAACATGGTTAATGTAGCATGGTGTTTTCTACACAAGGCAACAAACTCTTCATTTTCTTTTCTAGGATGGTAATTGATCATGCAATCATAATCTTTAATCAGTTCCAACCATCTTCTCTACCTCATGTTCAATCAATTCCGAGTAAATATATACACAATAACTTTTATGGTCAGAATATATTTCATATTTTGATCCATATAAATGATGTCTCTAAATTTTTAAAGAAAAAAATAGCAGCTAATTCCAAGCCATGGTGGGATAGTTTAACTTATGAGGTTTAAATTGTATTAAATCATAAGAAATTACCTAATCATTCTACATTATAATGCAAACAATTTCTTTCAATGAAGAATCGCTGTAGATAAAAATATATCCATTTCTGGAAGGCAGATCCAACACTGGATCATTCACCAATATCCTTTTTAGTTCCTAAAAATAAGTATCACGGTCTTCTATCCAAATAAATTCAACCCATTTTGTGTTAACGTAGTTATAAGGATAGAAAGTCATGGAATGTTTTTAACATACTATCGGTAATAGGCAGTTAATCCAAAAAAAACTATGAATATCAGAAACATTTGTAGGTATTTTCCATTCATCAACCACTTCTTTTAGAGATCAACTATTATTCCATCCTTTTCACAATTTTCTAAAGAAAAGAAACCTATTGAAACCAAAAATCACATTTTCTAAATTTCCCATATAACATACCTTTTTAATGTGTTTGTAGAACAGTCCTTATATTTTTTCATGATCCTCATAACTTTTTGAAAACAACATAATATCATCAATTAAAATAAAAATAACCTATCCAAATATTCATGGATGATTCTATTCATAAGATCCATAAATATAATAGGGGATTTTTTTCAAACCAAAGGGCATAAAAAATAACTCATAATTTATATATCTAGGTTGGAATGCTATTTTCAAAATTTCAACCTACTTCACTAGCAACTAATGGTACCCACATCTCAAGTCAATCTAGGAAAAATACTAACCTCCCTACATCTGATCGAACAAGTCATTAATATGAGGAAATGAATACTAATTCTTAATAGTAATGTTATTAAAATATCTATAATCAATGTAAAGCCTCATGGAAACATATTAATTTTTACGAAAAAATATAGGCAAACCCCAAGGTGAAGTGATAGTTCAAATGATACCATAATCAAGAAACTCTTTCAACTTTATTTTCAATTATAGATGTTCTACTTTAGCCATCTAATATGGGGGTTTGGAAATTTTCTATGCTTCAAGGACTAATTCAATAATAAATTAAACTTCATGATCAGGTATTAAACTGGAAAAATCATCAAGAAAAACATCTAGGTATTTAATGACCAATGGAACATCATTAATCTAAATAGTTCCCTTATTTTCAATAATATGTGAAGATAAAATTAATTTATTTATCATAACGGCTTCTTGGCTTCATGATATGTTATTAATGGTATAGGTTCGTCCATGTGTAAAACTAAATATATTTATGAAAAAAAAGTTCTTTGGCTATAAAATCAATCTTATCATGATAAAAATAAATTCATTCCATATGAAGAATAACATTCATCTCTTATAAGGGTAAAATAACATAGTTTTCAAGTAATTACTTTACTCACAAAATGACATCAAAATTTTTATAATTTAGTTTTCCCTTAATATTTTCCCTAGTCTTTTAACCATAATCTCTCGTTTCAATTATTGAGGTGAAGCTTCCAATTTTCCATAATATTATTTGTACATAAAGGAATGTGTATACCCCTATCAAAGAAGACATAAGAAATATATGAGTAATCAACCAATGTTATTGACACCACTTAATTGGATGTCCCGACATATACCAAAGTAGTCACAAATGATTTCAATAGGCCTTTATTCTTATAATCCAGTGGCTTCCCATTATTCAGATATATCTTTGGGAAGATATTTGTATAATGACCCATCTAACCACATTTAAAAAACATTACAGTTTTCTTATCAGAATTAAACATTCCATCACTAATATCTTTTTTATTTCAATATTAGGCCATATGTCTAAACTCACCACATCGGAAACACTTCTTTTATTTGTTAAGACATTCCGTAGGATTATTTTTACCACACTTCCCACAAACTATAAACTATATTTTATTACCTTCATATTTATTTGATTGAATGTCACCCATCTCTTTCCATATGTACCTCTTATTCTTGTTTTTTTCAAAGTACACATTACCATCGGACAAATCCATTTACACCCTCTTAGCACCAGAAACAATTTTCTCACAACTTTTGAATTAACAGGTGACCAATTCCCTTGGATATATTTGCTTCAATCCTCAGTAAAAATGATTAATTTAACTATCAATATCTTGAATAATATTTGGAGTGTACATTTCCAATAAGGTGAAGTTTTTTTAATACACAACCACAGAATCTTCCTCCTTTTGAATCAATTCTAATAATTGATTTTCAATCTTAATTTGAACAACATTAGGAAAATATTTTCCATTGAAAATATTATTAAATTCATCCCATTACAAGGAATAAATTTCCTTACAGACTGTGATATTATTGACCATTGACCACCAATGATTTCCTTCACCTTTGAAATGATAAATATAAAGAATATCCTTTTGATTATCTGAACACCCTATTTCACGAACTGAATCTGGTCACCCTTAAAAATTGATTCTAACCTAATCCAGGGAAAGGCCTGAAGGGTGTTACCAATCCCCATGAATTGGAACAAGTGCCTAGGTATGATAAATAACTCCAAAATCCATATTTTTATTTTCATGTTATACTTTTAGAGGGTTAGTGTGAACTGAAACAACTTCAAATTTTACAAATTCAACCACTGTAAAGAGCACCCACTTCAAATTCAAATTTCAAAATACAGCCAGAATATTTTCAAAAATCAAAATTAAAACCGATCAAACACCCCCATACTCAGACCATGATCCATCCAGTGTCGCAATTTCACCATCAGTCACACACTTCCAACTACTTCCATCATCAACACCAAATCCAAACACATCCACGCAGTCGAGAAACAAGTTATCATCACCATCTTCATCTTGAAACCACCTACTCAAATAGAATTCCCAAAGAGCCTTGAACTCCTCTACGCAGATCCACCTTGAAGAGAGTAGGGGAATTATGGATCCTGAGCAGAGAAAGGAACGTGTGATTGCAGGCTGAAATAATATCAAGAAACCCTGGAACCGATAACGCAGAAAGAATCCATTACCATCACCCCTATCACAAACAAACCTGAAAAAACCATTGCGCTGAAGGAGATGTTGCACCACCATTGTGGATGACCTTCAGACTTCAAACATGAGCTGGGTATGATAAGTGAGTGTTTGGGAATGATTTAACTGAATTTAGAAGTATTAAACTACCAAAAACAATGAATAAAATGAATCTAAAAATTTAATCCCAACAAGCCATTAATAAAATACAAAAATTAAATATATGGTTTTAGAAAAATCCCAATAGGTAAACAACTCCAAATTAGTAGAAAAAAACTCAAGGACCACCTCATCGTAAGGGTTCATCATACCCAAGCCTTCTCCACAACACCGCACCAAGAATGGATGCTAACAACCCGAAACACCATTTCTAAAAGCATTTCCCAAACCTACAAAAAACAGTACCAAGTCTACTTACAACCAAAGGTGTAATTAGGGTGTATGTAGACTTGGTAATTTTTTTCTCAAGTTTGGGAAAATCATTTTGAACTAGCAGTTTTTTATTTTTAGCTTCTATTCTTGGTGTGGTGTTGTGGAGAATGCTTGGGGATGATGGACACTTGGCATGTGGTGGTACTTGAGTATTTTTTCTTCTAATTTTGAGTTGTGTCCCTCTTTTTATTTGTCTAAAACAATTTATATCAGTTCTATATTTTATTAAAGGCATGTTTGGAAAAAGATGTAGATTCAGTTTATTTATTTATTTTTTTGGTGTTTTAATGCTTCTAAATTTGATTAAATCATTCCCAAAACACATATTTATCATACATGGGCACTTGTGCTAGCCCTTGGGGTTAGGGAAAACCCTTCGGGACTTTCCACAGACTATGTCAGATGCCAGTTTTGAGGTGGACCAGATTAGTTTCATGACACCCCATGACATCAAATATATTTTAATGTGATTTAATCCACCCCTCATTCTCCACCGGGTCAAAAGATAAACTAAAATTAAGAGGGTGTTGCCACATAAAATGGTACACTATCATCATGTTCCTTTGTTATAGATCTAGTTATTATATTTCATAGATGTTTTCTCCATTTATAGCCAGCGTGAATTGATCCATCACTGTTAGAATCCACTTGGTTACAATTCCCACCATTCTAGGTTTCGGATTTGAAAATATACCATCCTCTTTGTTCCTTTCTACATCATCTTCCCTATTTCTTCTATGGAAAATCATTCTAAAAAATATCTTAGATAATGAAACATAGTAATCATTAAATTCTATATTATTTCAAATTAACCATAATGTAAAAATAATTTATAGTATTTAGTCAACATCATCCTAACCCCTAATTTTATCCAAACAGTTCTGTAATACCAACTATAAGGAATCGACCTTATACATTTCATATTTTAGTTATTTCAACTAGAATATAATTATTATATTCCCACAAGATGTTTTCAAACTAGAGTTTTATAGAACTAGTACATAATACATATCAATCTAGAATTATAAAAATTAGATACCACTATGAAGTATCTATTTCTTCCTTAATATATTTTTTTTTAATAAAACATGTTTTTTTTTGCATGAAAATGTTTCATGACATTTATTTTGGATTATTCTTTTCTCTTACATATCCTTAAACCCTATGAAAAACATTCAAAAAATTGGGATGAGGAAAATAAAATATTAGTAATGGATAATAAAGAAAAAGTATCCATTAGTCCATGATTTCTTAAAAACTTTTGAAATAATTTCACAATATATACTTCTCTCCTATAATGCACCATATACTTACTTTATTAGAACATGATATTTCGATAAAACATAGAAAACATAAATAAAAACATATAGGTAAGTTATTGAATTACCTATATAATAATGTAACCCTTGAGGATACAATATGATTTATAACCCTCACAACTACCTTACAATATAATTGTCACATCTACCTTATTATTTAACCCTCACAACTACCTTATGGTGTAACCATTGCAGTTACACTTGGAGTAACCATTACGGTCGACTTCCAACATAAACATAAAAAATAAATTGGAAGCAGATATAGTTCCCAACCTTTATCATAAAAAGTTCCCAAGAACAAGAACATGATCATAAAAAAAATACTTTCATAAAAGAATTTCTTTTTAATTTAGTAAAAAATGAAATTTAAAAGACTATTTTTAAAGAAAGGACCCCAACCTTGGGTTCTTATAACATAAAATGACTTCAAAAAATCTATATAATATAGTTTTATTAATTTTTTACAGTGATATAACAAATTTTATACTACCTTATATTATCATATTATAACTAATTTCCACCCAATTGTTAATAATATTTTGTTATTTCCATTTTTCGGTGTATTCATTCCATGATTTTCATTAACGGTTCATTATGGATTTTCTGGTTGAGTGGGAAAAAATCCAGAACTGGAAAGAAATGCTATTAATATGTTCCCAAATTTTAAATTATACTATATTTTATTTTTCTAATATGATTATGAATCATTAGATAAAACATTAACGAGAATGGTTTAGTTTATTTATGTTGTTTTTACGACCATCGTAATCTTATATCATTTTATTTAATATAATGTTTTTATATTTGTTCCAAAATATTATATAAATAATAATATGTTTAATGAAATATGATTTAACCATAATAATAGTTTTATTACCATTATTGAATGTGAAAATGGAAAATTATAGTGTATTATTCACGGTGGTGGAAAATCAACACATCGTGGATGATGTTCTAATTTTTAGAATAAAAGTGAGAGTGGAAGGAGTTTGATGATGCATTTTTCATCAATATGATAAAATAAAAGTATATATAATATAATAAAGATTTAATTCCACTTGGATAACGGTAGGTGATGATATAATTAGAAAATAAAATAAATTTTAAAGAAAAAATAAAAGGGGTTTTTACCTCTTGAGATCTTCTCCTTGAGAACCTCTTTAAGGAACTTGGTTTTGATCTTTTTATGAGAATAGTAGGTCTTGGACGTGGGGAGAAGGCTTGGGACTAGAATTTGTAATAAATTAAAAAATATACAAGTCTTTGAGGTGTGAGGAGAAGAGGTGTTGATGGGTGGTATTTTTAGTGGAGGAGAGGGGTGTTTTCTCATTATTTTATTCATTAATTAATTAATTTTTCTCTAACACTATGAATAGTCTTATAATTATCACAAAATATATTAAAATAATGATGTATAGTTTTATATTATGGGATTAAATTATCCATATATCATCAATAACTCAATAATTCATGTATTTAGCTTATATTGTAAATTATCATATTTCACTATTCACCAAAAAAATCAATTATTTCAAAAAAAATCCCAAAAATTCATCATAGCCATATTTTGATGTGTAGAATTAAAAAATGAACTCTATTTTATGAACACAATTTTCTAAATAAGATAGCTTTAATTTTTAATTAAATTCATAATTTATTCTAAAAATACAAATTTTAAAATTATAACTAATTTTATAACACTTTTAAAAATTAATTAAGGACCCAAACAGTTATCTTATAATAATAACATATTAAATTGTGAATATATTAAATGAAAATAAATTTTCTTTTAAGTCAGGAAATTAATTATAAACTTATAAATAAACATTTAGGTTTAAAAAAATACCAACACTAAATTTATCATTTTTAAAACATTAATTCACTAATTAAATGATATAAATATATCATACTTCCACATATAAGATACAAATATATTATTTATAATATCATAGGTCAGATTACTATTATTTTATTATATATTCATTAATTTCTATAAATACCACTAATTTCATTAAAATTTTATAATGAATTTAACTATTTTATTCCAAAATTAAAAGAAATATTGGTATCTTGGTTATTACACTCTTCTAACAAGATGATGTTTTATTAACACTTTTTACAATGTTTGTTTACAACAAAATTATTTTAAAATATCCAAACACAGATTATCAAGATAAATATAAAATTCCAATGTTGGAAATTATTAAATAGGGGTATCATGTAACACTGTGAGATTATATAAAATAAAACTAGTATCGATAGCATATTTGACAAGCAACACAGAGCTTAAGTGAGCCACGAAATATATAATAGTTATAATCTAGTTGTTAAGTTATTAGGTTTTAATAGAATTAACAAAATTATGAAATATATATATATATATATATATATATCCTAATAAATATAAATTATAGGTAAATTTTTATAAAATTATCAATCAATGTTTAGTAAATTAATTTTATTCTTCAAAAATATGTTTTCTTCATAAATGATTTTTTTTCTTTTCATAGAAGAAATATTATAATTGATTTTTGGAACTTTTTGGAAATTTATTTGACAAAATGAATTTATTTTTAATTGGAATTTCAAAATTAACTTTGAGTGAAATCTTGATATTTTTTATAAAATATTGATTTTCAGTGAATAGTGAAAAATACAGATTTTTTTTTAAAATGTTATTTTTTTCAAAATGTTAAAAATTCTGAAAGTTCAATTATGTTTTAAATATGATTTAAAATAACATAATTATTATTTATTTATATTTAATCCACTTAATTTTTTTCATGAACTTTATATTTGATTGTAGTATAATTTTGACTTTGGGTTTAAAATAGGATTTCTTTGAAAACTATTTTGAAGTGTATAATTTTTATCCTTTCTGATTAATTTAAAAACTATAATGATAAATGATTTAAATTAAATTTGTATATTTTATATCAATAAATATTAATTTATATTAATAAACATGTTATTAATCATATATTTAATGTAAAATCATCTTTTCTATGAAATATACAGTTCTTAAAAACCCTCTTTTTGTATCAAATTTAATTTTTAAAATTCTATTAATTAAATTAAGTGAAATGGAATAAATATTTTTAATTATAATAATTAATATTTTCTAAAAAATTTAAACTTAATTTTTTATCATAATGAATAGTGAAAACATTAAAAATTAATTACAATAGTTAAGGTAAAAATGGGATTAACAAGGTGTTAAACAAAAAATTTAAGTATTAAAATGACCTAAAAACATTTTTATTTTTTTTTATTTTTCTATTTCGAAATTAAAATTTATAATACGGGATATTACTCCATTTTTACCGTTGTGGTATTTGAAAAATGTGGGTACACCTTTTTCGTTTCAGAATTTACAAATGTGGCACTTGCCAAACTTATAAAAGACACCTCGTATCCTCTCTTATTTACCCCATAAAAGCCTTATGGTTTGGACAAGAAATGCCCAAATTACTTACCAAATTCCATCCAATAATACTAAATTCTTTTATTTTTTATGAAATACATTCTAGGAATACATTATGTATAATCATAAAGAGTTGGTCCGAGAAGAGGTCAAATTCATAACAGTGCATTTTTCTTTAATTTCCTATTCCACCTCCTTCAAATATTCATCAACTATGATAACATGATAAAACAAAATTGTATATAATATACTAAAATGTTTTTATATTAATGTAATAACTTAAATCCATCTCTTATTCCATGAAATGGGATATGAAATCATCATTCATGTGTATGTCAAATAACTCTCTCACGAACCGATGTCATTTTTTTCCATCATCACCTCTCATGGAATGTTTTAATTATGGATTAAAAGTATATATATGATATTTTTATCATATTTATACTAATTTATTTATGATATGTCATATACCATTTTACTTCTCGTTCCATGGAGGATACGATAACATAACTAGTGCGCATAGTGGGTTACCACCTTACGAAGCGATGTGATTATTTTTTCACAAATACTATGCATGGAAGGTAATACGAATAATGTTAAAAATTATTTGTGATATACATGACGTAAAAATTATATTCATAAAATATTTATCATTATTAAAACATAATATATCATTTTATTTCTTACACTGAAAAATGATAAAGTCGTTCGTGTACATGTGGACTACCGCCTCCATAAAGTGATGTGATTATTTTTTCATCACCACATCACAAGAATTATATATATATATATATATATTAATAATATGTTCTTTTTGATATTAATATAATTATATGATGATAAAATAATACATACCTTCTTTTCATAATGATCAATGAAAAATTGAAACACTACTCATGTGTATGTATGCCCTATCATCTCCATGTTCATAATGAATTTCATTTCTCATAACCTTTTTTCATGAATAGTTTCAAAAATATGATTTATGAATAAATATTATAATTATATCATTATTATTATTCTGTATATGTTGAAACATTGAGCACTTTGACCACATTTAACACACTGAATCCATTTTGTAACAATGAATCAAACGTCCACAAAACAGAGGGTGTGGACTTAACTGGTTAAGTTTGTGAATATTTCATTATAAATAAATAAAATAAATAGTTTAGGTATCAAATATTAATCCTATAAAATATTATTAAGAAATTATATAATTGATTTAATATTATTATATATGAGTTAAATTATATACAAGTAATGTTTAGACTCGATGTAAGGTATTTCCATCCAACTTTTTTACCTCTGTGAGAAACATGCCTTATTCACCCCATATGTATTTTATGTGGTATATATACTTACCATGAATATATATTATGATTATATTCATAAAAAGTATTTTTATTTACACAACCATTCTAGGATCACTCCCTCAAGGGTGTTACTATCCAAAACATAGCAATGTGGTAAAGGATTATTGTCTCAATTTTCTTTCTTTGAAACATATGTTTTATTATGCACCTATCTCCTTTTATGAGAGGTATATACAACCCCATTCACTTTAAATATCAATAATTTACTTGTTATCATTATATTTTAAGTTTTATTTAATTTTATTCCTTTATAGGTTTTACGATTCAATGTTACCAAAGTGGTAATGGTTTTATGATGTAATCTCATTATTTATTGAGATTGGTTATGTTTATGATTATGAAGATGAAATAATATGATTCATCCCACAAAGAAATAATGAATTTTATTCTAATATAGTTATTTCATGAGAATATATATAGAAAACCCTAACCTTTTACATATAACATTACATGATTTTAAGAATAATTATACATCATAGTACAAGCCAAGGATCATAAAGTCTAGTGTCTTGGAATACTAGGTACAAAATCTAACATAATGAAAAAACATTTTTTTTTAAAATCCATAATGAGATCTTATCATTAATTGTTCTTATACATCTTCATAGTACAACCAAGGGATAACATGAAAAAAGGGACGAGCTAAAATCCCAGTAAGGGAATAACCATAAGAAAAATTCATTATCACATGGGATAAGAGGCATAACATGATGATATAAAAGAGAATGTGAAAAATGGAATCACAACATATAAACATGGTATCATTTAAACATATAATCATATAAATGTGGAAGAAACATAAAACATTAATTTAGTACGAGTCATGGAAATTATCCAAAATTGTTTCCTATAGTAGCACAAGCCATGGCTAACCACCAAGACTGTTTCACATAGTTGCACAAGCCAAGGATACTGCCAAGACTATCACACATAACATCTCCTGGGACTAAAATTTACCCAATTAATAAGAGATCTATCTGGGTGAAACCATCTTAACTTTACATGAATATTTTTTCCACATAATTAATCTTATATAATTGATCATATATAAACAAAAGGGTTGCCCGTGGAAAGGATTGGGTACCAAAATCATGTCATAAATCATAACTAACAAGCATGTCATAAAAGTGTCCATAAAAGAAAGGAATTATAAAATACATGGTATTACATATGGTAAAAGATGAATATATCATGGTAAGTGGTGTCAAACAGAAGCAACAACATATAAGAAATGTATTTGAGAAATTTTAGCATTAAAATATTTTTGTGCAGTTTTAAGGAAAATACTATAGAGATTTTAAAAAAGAAAAGGGAAAATATTTTATATAAAACCATAAGTGAATGAATAAGGTTTTAATAATAAGAAGACTGATTTTATAAAGATAATGGTAACTTAAAATAGAGGATATAGTTCACTTTAAATTGGGTAAGAATTTGGGATGTTGCCTTAAAACAAGTTTGCTTATTGGGATGTGTTGAGAAGGGAATCACTTAAAAGCATGTATATACCCAACAGAGACTATGGGGTGGATCATAAATCATTATTATGGAGCATATAAACAGAATTTATATGTTTTAAATAAAAAATAAAATACAACTTCATTTGGGTAAAAGAAATATTGAGCAACTAGAAGGAATATAGGCGGTTCGGGTATAATTCATAATAGATTATTGGCATGGTATTGGGTGGAATTAATAGGGATTAATGAGATAGAATGGGATTTATCATCACTTATAAATAATTACTGAAGTCTAGGGGAGGTGATAAATCATACCCCATAATTAGGTATTTCACATAAAATGCCATAGCATAGAGAACATTATTGAATAAATGTGAAATAGAGAGGATCCCTTACCTTAAATCTGTTGGTGTACTCCACTTTTTATTGATGACATGAATAAAAAAATTATGTTTATTAATTAATAATAAAGAAAAAATTCCATATTTAAAATAATTGTTACAACCTTTTTAAGTTCATTCATGGCCTTTTTTGATGGGTTATGTGGTTTAATTTCATTGTTTGGGTCTGTTTGGTTTCTTGGTTTTTATGATGGATTTACTTATTTTAATGAATAGATAAACATTTAGGATGAAATTGGTTGTATATAATTTATTTTATATGAAATTAGTGAAAATATATGATATTAGATTATTGTAAATTTAATTTTTTTACTTGGAGTGAAGTCGAATCATTATATAAAACATTAATGATAAACGCTTGAATTGATTTTAGAGACATTTCTCACAATTAAATTTTTTTGTATTATTATTTTACATCATGATTAAATAAGTATTAAAGACCATTAAATAATACAAAATACACATATAATAGTCTGGTTCAATAATAAAAACGGTTTTGTGACTAGAATTGAAGATAATAATAGAAATTGATAACTTGTCGTCCTTCATTGTGCTAAATTAACACATATCAAATGGTGTTTTCATTTCTTTAAAATAAAATGTGGGGAGGGAAAGATGATAATTAATTATCCCATTAGCATAATATAATTGCAGTACATGTATGTTAATAGAGTTATCATACCATTTGGTTGAAGGTAGTTAAGGAAAGAAACAATAAAAGAAAAGAACATAAATGAATTGGAAATAAGAATTTACCTCTTAAGTTTATCTCCTTTGAGTGCCTCTTAAGGCGATAGGATTTGGTCTTTTGTGGAGAAAAACGGTTGTTGGACATGGGGGATCTTGGGAAGTTATTTGGGCAGAACATAGGTAAGGCACAAGGCTTGAGAGGAGTGAAGAGAAGAGGTAAGGAGGGGTGGTATTTATAGTAGAGGTGAGGAGGGTTTTGATAATATTTAATTCCTTAGTTTATTATTTTCCCTAAATACCATAAATATTGATGATTACATGAGAAACAATACTAATAAGTGCATGTTATTTTGAACCAATTGGTCTCACATTAGTGGATCATCATCGTTGACTAAATAAATCCATTATTTAGCATCTATCGTAAATTATCGTGTTTTACTATTCAAAAAAATTCCATGTATTTTAGAAAAATCCCAAGAATTCACCATAAACATTTTGGGATGTGTATAATTAAAAAATGGAATCCATTTTTCCAAATTAATTTTCTAAATATGATTAATTTAATTTTTAATTAAAATCACAATTTACTCAAACAATAAAAATTTTAAAGCAGTTATTTTCTTATTCTAAGATATAAGTATATCATACTCCCACATGAATGTTATTTATATATTATCATAGGTATACATTAGTGTATGTCACTATTCATAAGGGTAACATTACTATTCAAAAGGGTATGTTACTATTTACCAAAAATTATGTTTGTCATATTAGACTCCAAATAACTTATTGATCACAAAAATGTATATCATATTTTCAAAATTCAAATCACAGAAGTGAAGAACATATGTTTAATGGTAACATAGTAATTATTAGTTCATTGTGTTATAATTTAATGTGATTATATAACATGATTATAAGAAGGAAATTTCCATTTAAAAACATTGGTTCGTTACATTCTTACCCCTTATAAAATTTCACCTTCAAACTTCTGTTTTAAATTGTAGGCCATAAACACATGCATGTATTTTTCCTTCATTGACTCCTCTAGTTCCCATGTTGTATCTTCGTACTTATGGTTATGCCATAGTACCTTGACCAGGTGAGTAGTCTTGTTACATATAACATTATCTCTATTATCCAAGATCTTCACTGGAACATCCTCATAAGATAGATTATACTACAACTGTACCACCTCTGGAGAGAGTGCATGTGAAGGGTTTGGAATGAACTTCCTTAAAAAGGATACATAAAATACATCATGTACTTTGGCCATAGTAGGTGGAAGTTTTAGTCGATAGGCCACAGCCCCGAAATGATCAAGAATCTCAAAGGGGTCGATGTACCTAGGACTCAACTTCCCTTTCTTTCCAAACCTAATGACCTTCTTCCACAGAGATATGCATTGAAATACCATGTCTCCATCTTTGAACTCATGGTTTCATCGAAAATTGTCTGCATAACTCTTTTTCCTAGTTTGGGATGACATGATATGCTATTGAATGGTTTTCATATTTTCCACCATTTCACCGATCATTTCAAGTCCTAGTATCTTACACTCACTGACTTCATCCCAACATGTTATAGTTCTTCACCTTTTCTAATAAAGGTATTCATATGGTGCCATTTAGATTCTTTATTGGAAACTATTATTGTAGAGGAATTAAACCAATGGAATTTGTTGGTCCCACCCTATTTTGTAGTCCATATAACATGCTCTCAACTTTTATTTTAGTTTCTGAACTTTTCACACAGATTGGCCATCAGTTTGAGGGTGATAGGTTGTACTGAAGATTTGTTCAATGCTTAGAGCATGTTGGAGACTTTTCCAGAACTATGAGGTGAATCTCATATCAGGATCAGATACAATAGATAGAGGTACTCCATGAAACTTTACCTCTTCATTGATGTAAATCTATGAAAGTTGATCCAATGAGAAGTCCTCTCGAATTATGATAAAGTGAGTTATCTTCATAAGATGATCCACAATGACCCATATAGCATTGTTTACAATGGGTGTCCTTGGATGTCAAGTGACAAAGTCCATGGTAATGTTCTATCACTTCCATGTTGGTATGCATAGTGGTTTTATCATCCATTTATATTTTTTCATCTCAACCTTCACTTTTTAACATTTAAGGCACTTTGATGTATATTCAGTGATCTCCCTTTTCATATTGTCCCACAAAAAGTTCTCTCAGAGATCTTGATACATCATTGTGCTCCCTGGGTGAATAGAGAAGTTCGAGCTATGTGCGTCATTAAAAATATCTTTTTTATCTCTAGATCATATGGTAAACATAATCCTGACCCAAATCATACAACTCCTTCCTCATCAATCATGAACTTTGAGGATTTCCCTTTTCAAATAGCTTCCCACATTTTCAGAGTTTCCACATATTTTCTTTTATCATATTTTTTTCTATCTAGGGGGGATGGTTGATAAATAATTTGAGAAATGATTGATGATGTTACTCCCTTAATGATTCCCTTTTAAATCCTCTGTAAATCTATGAAGATAGGATCCTTTTCAATTCTCATAATGAATAAAGATGCATGATTGTTTCTACTTAGAGCATCTACCACCTTGTTTACCTTACCAGGATGGTAGTGGATTATGAAATCATAATCCTTGACGAGCTATGTCCATCTTCATTGGTGCATATTAATCTATTTCTGTGTGAATATATATTTTATACTCTTATGATAAGTATATATATCACACTTCTCCCCATAAAGATAATCCCGATGGTTTTTCAATGTTAAGATCGCCACTGCCAACTCCAGATCATGTGTGGGATAATTTTGCTCATGAATTTTTAGCTTCCTTGAGGTGTAAGCTATCACTTTATCATTTTTCATAAACACATAGCCTAATCCATTTATTGAAGCATCACTATACACCACAAAGAGTTATCCAGTATTTGGGAGTGTGAGTACTAGCGTAGTGATTAGCCAATTTTTCAACTCCATAAAATAATCATCACAATCCTGAGTCTGTAAAAATATTACTCCCTTCCGTGTCAGCTTGGTCATCGGGTTTGAAAATCATGAAAATTTCTTCAAAATTTGTCAGTAATACCGAGATAGACCCAAAAAGATATGGATCTCTGTTACTGATGTTGGCTTAGGTCACTCTTTAATTTCCTTTATCTTGGAAGGGTCCACAGGTATACATTTGCAGGTGATAACATTCCCCGAGAATGATACTTCCTCTATCCAGAAATCAAATTTATTTTACATTTCATATAGCTTCTCCCTTCATAAATTCTATAACATAGTATTAAAATGCTCCTCACATCCCTCTTTGATCATGGATTATATCATAATATCATCAATAGAGATTACCACTAATTTGTCGAGGTAATCCTTAAAGAATCTATTCATTAAATCCATGAAAATTTCTAGATAATTAGTGATTCTGAAGGGCATCACTATGAACTCATAGTTTCCATACCTCATTCAAAATGTGGTCTTGGAAATATCTTCATTTCTCACCATTAATTAGTGATATCCTGACCAAAGGTCCACTTTAGAGAAATAAAAGTCCCTATAAAGCTAATCAAACTAGTCATATATCCTAGGAAGGGGATACTTGTACTTTATTATGATTTTATTGAGCTCCCAATAATCAATGCAAAGGTGCATTTATCACAACTAGAAAAAAAAAGCCAATTTCCACGGTTCAAAACCGTGGCAATAGGTCCAAAAAACATGGACATAGCCTACAGCCATGGTTTTGGCCAACTGTGGCTACTATCGTCATGGTAGTAGGTCCCAACCTACTACCACGGTTTTAACCATGGAAATAGATACCTATTTACATAGTTTTAAAAACCATGGAAATAGGCCTAAAAACCACCACTGTGGTAGTTGACCTATAGCTACAGTTTAAACCATCGATATAGGAAGCCAGTGCCATGGTTTTGACCATGGATATAGCCTTAGTAAACCATGGAAATAGACTAAATATAAAATGTCTCCAGCAAGTTTCGATCCTTGTACCTATTATTTATGAACCAGTATACTTACCACTACACCAAACGGAACTTTCGGTATATACATATATTATGATATATATATATTAATATAAACCATGGAAATATCCTCAAAACTGTGTCTATAGGACTTATTTCGAAATGTTTGGCGGGAAATTATTTTCACGCGGAAGCGTGGGAACCCTATTTCCACGGTTTTGGAAAAACATGGCTATAGGATATCAAAAATTTTAGCCTATAGCCATAGTTTTAAAACTCTAGCTATAGGCCACAAAATCATGTCTATATCTACAACCTATAGCCACGGTTTTCAAAACCATAGCAATAGGCTGTGGAAACCCATCTAATAGCCTTCATTTTAAAATCACGGGTACAGACCACAGAATCATGGCTATAGCCACCTATATCCACAGTTTTAAAACCATGTCTACAGATCCATGGGATTAGACTCATTTTCTAGTAGTGTATCAATCCTTCTTCTTGAAGAAGAGGAGTAGTGCACCCCCTGGTGAAGCACTCGGGTGTATAAAACCCTTGTCTATATTCTCTTGTAACTGCTTCTTCAGCTCTTCTAGCTCTACTGTGTCCATTCTATAATGTGTCTTTGATATAAGAAGAAATCTAGGAATAAGTTCAATTGATAACTCAACCTATTGGTCAGAAGGAATACTATGCAACTCTTTAGGGAATACATCAGTGTAATCCCTCACGATGGGCATGTCTTCAAGCAGGATTCTTTTATTTGTCTTAATAATTTGGGCTAGATATGCTTGATCATAAGGATGGAATATCCACACTTGATAAAATGATTCTAAAAGAGATTCAACTTCCTCCTTACACTTGTAATGGATTGTAGGATGCTTCTATAGGTGAAGAGTGATCTCCCTTTATAGATAGCTGATGTTGGATTTATTTAAAAATAGCTAATCCATGCCTAGGATAATGTCTAACTCCACTAAAGGAATTATGAAATGATTTTTTGGGAGGGTTAGTCCACAAACATTAACTGGGGAGGAGTTATAAACCATTGATTCAATAATTTATGCATTCACAGTTATCAAAAATAACATGTCCTCCAAATTTTGAAGTGGTTTTTGAATAGTTAAACTAAACTTGCATGATATGAAAGAATGTGTAGAACCAGAATCTAATAGTATGTTTGATATTCTTGAATGAATAACTAGGGTACCTGTCACCACATCATTTTCTAGATCCACCTCAGCAGTAGTGATAGCATAATCCCTTCCTTTTTTACTTGGAGTTTTTTGTTGATTTCCTCTGACAAACATTGGCTTAGGGTAATTTGTTTCATAATTCACATGCTCCTTGTAGTTGTAACACTACACCACTATCTGAGTTTTGATCTGAATAATTTTTTCTTCTTCCAAATTAGTAGGTTTTTCATATCCCATTGGAATTTCTTTTCCAAATGTACCAGCTTCCACATTTTAAGGAACTCCTAGTTCCCTTTATATATTTCCCAGGATGCTTCTTCCCGCAATATTTACAATTGGTATATTTGGGATTCTTTATATCATAGGAAAAGTCAGTTGAAGTACTCATTTGTTCTCCATTTTCCGATTCTTATCATCGGGCCCATGAGACTACTGAGAGTCTCCAATCTCTAATTCAACCTTGAGGTCATAAAGAACAATCTCCACATAACTATCGAAGTATCAAATTTCCAACACCTTCCATATACTTGTCTATATCCTGCTAAATAAGATATCCACCTTTCATTTTATGTTCATGACAAATCCAGAGGTGTACCTTATATACCTTGTAAATTTTGCTTCATACGCCCCGATGGACTCATCTTCATTCTACTTGAGACCAACGAACCCTGTTTCTATCTTGAGATAGAGGGTTTGAGGAAAATATTTATTGAAAAACATCATATTTTATTTCTCCCAATCCATAGAATCAATTTCCTCTTTGTAATTTGTATTCTGGATCAGTTTCCACCACTAATCAGCTTCCCCATTAAAACAATAGACCACTAGTACAACTTTCTCTTCGTCCAAGTAATAGATGATGGATAATATCTTTTAAATGGTGTTAATCCACTATTTTGAAAGAAGGGGGTTATATGATACACCAACATGGGAGGCCATTTCCGCACGAATTATTATACAAAAAATTTCTCTTTCCTTGGAGGAGGAGGGCCTTCCACATGATTCAAGTTATTATTCATAACATGAGCCGACTCATCAAGTACGGTCATGAGGTTTTGAGTAACTGTTCTCGTAATATCAGACATATCATTAGGTCAATGTTCACTTTTCTTATCACATTGTTTATTTGAACGTGTTCTTTAATTTCCATCCATTAACTAAGAAAAATAACATACAATTAGAGGGCTTCAATACTTGGTTATTGAACATAAAAAGGAACCTTTTAAACATAAAAGGATAAACATGTAGAGGAGAAGTATATCCTAAAGTGTGATTCTTATGGTTAAAATATTGGTTATCCTTGATCTATTTCTTAACTTAAATTCTTATGGGATTTCTTTATTACCTTTATAATGGTTTTCAATAGGATCAAGAATTTACCAAAGCAAATCCCCTTGGAGTGTCAAACCAATACTGCATCAAGGCCCTTGGTCGTGTACTAGGATACCCCAGGTCAGGCCCAAAACTCCTTGTCAAATTTTTCATTCCTAGGTACATCTATGCTCAAGCAGCCTCTTCATATTTGTATCTAGATAGGGATGTATTTTATTGATAAACATATTACTCTATAAGAACCAAAATTTATGGATGTTTTCTTATACTTCGTCTCATCCTTATGTTTCGTACAAAATTGCTCTATTCCTAATCATAAAAAATAATTATCTCATCCTATGATACCAACAATAGAGACCCTATCCTTTTACATATAACCATACACAATTTTATTTATAATTATACATTGTTGTACAATCTAAGGATCATAAAGTCTAGTGTCTTGTAAAACTAGTTACATAATCAATCATTAGAAAAACAAATTTTTATTTAAACTCCATAATGAGATCTTATCATCCATTTTGATCATACATATACATAGGATAGAATGGGGATAACATGAAAAATGGGATGAGATAAAATATGAGTAAGTGAATAACCATAAGAACAAAGCCTTAGCACTTGGGATAGAAGGCATGACATGATGATATAAAAATCCATGTGACATATGGAATCATAACATATAAATATGGGATCATTTAAACATGGAATCATAGAAACGTGGAAGAAACATAAAACATGAATTTAGTATGAGTCATGGATAACCGAAAAGACCATTTCACATAATAGCACAAGCCAAGGCTATCCTCGACGACTGTTGCATGTAATTTCACAAGCCAAGGCTAACAGCCAAGACCGTCGCACATAACATCTCATGAGACTCAACTTTACCCAATGAATTTGAATTATATCTCAGTTAACCCATCTTAACATTCCATGAATATGTTTCTCACATAATGAATCATACATAATCAATAATATATAAACAAAAAGGTTACCCTTGGAAATGATTGGGTACCACAATCAAGTCATAATGCATAACCAATGAGTGTTCCAGAAAAGTTTCCATGAAATAAATTTGAACATACATCGATTTTGATAAGGTAAAATATGCATATACCATGTTAAGGGATTTCAAATAAAAGTGACAAAATGTAATAAATTTATTTGATAAATTTCAGCATTAAATCATTTTTGTGAGGTTTTGAGGAAAATACTATAGATATTTAAAAATAGAAAAGGGAAAAATCTTTTATATAAAAATAGATGTGAACCAAGATGGTTTTCATAATAAAAAAAATTATAATGACAATGGTGGCTTAAAATAGAGGACGGAGTGCACATGAAATTGGATAATAATTTTGGAAGTTCCCTTAAAACAAGTTTGCTTATTGGGAAGTATCGATGGTGGAATCACATAAAAGCATGTATATACATGAAAGAGAATGAGGGGTGGATATTGAAACATGAAATTGGAGAATATAAAAATCATATATAATTTTTACATAAAAATAAAATAAAACATCCTTTGGGTTAAATAAAGATAGAGCAACCTGAAGAAATAAAGGTGGTTTGGGTAAAATTCATTACAGATTATCGTCATAGTATCAGGTGTACTTAAGAGGGATTAATGAGAGAGAAAGGAATTTATCATCACTTATACATCATGAGGGAATTTTGGGGGATTTTCTAAATCATACCCCATCATTATGTATTTAAAAAAAATGGAATACCATAGAGGACATTTCGGAATAAAAGAGAAATGGAGAGGATCCCTTAAATTAAATTTTTTGGGGTTATCCACTTCATATTAATGACCTAAATAAAAAAATATGGTTTATTAATTAATAATTACATAACCTATTATATATATATAATATTTATAATAACATTTTTAAGTTTATTCATGACTTTTTTATGGGTTAAGTGGTTCAATTTCAATGTTCGGGTCTGATTATTTTTTTGGTTTTTATGATGGATTTACTTATTTTCATGAACGGATAAACATGTAAGATGAAAATGGTTTTATAGAATTGAAGTTATATAAAATTTTTGAACATACATAGGATTACATGGTTGTAAATTTAGTTTTTTTACTTGGATTGACGTCAAATCATTATATAAAACAATAATGTTAAACGCTTGAATTAATTGTAGCGATTTTTCTCAAAATTAACTTTTTTTGTATTATTATTTTACATCATGAGTTTATAAGGATTAAGAAACATTAAATAAGATAAAATAAACATATAATAGTCTGGTTCAACCAAAAAAAATCTTTCAGGACCCGAATTGAAGATAGTAATAGAAATTGATAACTCGACGTCCCTGATTGTGCTAAATTAACACATCTCAAACAGTGTTTTCATTTATTTCAAATAAATGGTGGAGAAATGAGATATAATAATGAATTATACAATTAAAATAATATAATTACATTATATATATGTCACTTTACTTATCTTACCATTTGTGTGAAGTTTGGTGAGGAAAGAAAGAAGAAAAGAAAATAACATAAAATAATTTGAAAGAGAAATTTACCTCTTGAGTTTATCTCCTTTGAGAGCTTCATAAGGGGAGAGGATTTTGTATTCTGGGGAGACCAAGGGTTGTTGGAAGTGGGTTAGGATCTAGGGTAGTGATTTAGTAAAAATTATTTATGTAACAAGGCTTAGGAGGAGTGAATAGAGAGGTAAGGAGGGGTGGTATTTATAGTGGAGGTGATGATGGTTTTCAAAATATTTAATTCCTTAGTGTATTATTTTCACTCAAGACCAGAAATAGTGAAAATTACATGGCCAAAAATAGTAATGCATGAATGTGATTTTGAACCAATTATGATTACATCATCAGATCATCATCAATGACTCAATAAATCCATTATTTTGCAGTTATCGTAAATTATCATATTTTACTATTCATCAAAAAATCAAGTATTTTAGAAAAAACCCAAAAATTCCCCCTAACCATTTTTTGATGTGTAGAATACAAAAATTAACTACATTTTTCAATAATAATTTTCTAAATATTATTAATTTAATTTTTAATTGAAATTAGAATTTACTCGAAAAATAACAATTTTACAACATTTATTTTCTTATTACAATATATATGTATATTGTACTCCCACTTGAATCTTATTTATATGATATCATATGTAAGTATAATATTCATTAGGTTATTTCACTATTCATAAGGTTAACAATACTATTCATAAGGGTATGTTACTATTCGCCAAAAATCATGTGGGTCTTATTGGACTTCAAATTACATACTGATCACAGCTGTGTATGTAAGATTTTCGAAATTCAAATCACAGAAGTGATAGAATTATGTTTAAAGGCCACATAGTACATATTAGTTCCTTATGTTTTAATTTCATGCAATTATATGACATAATTATAAGAAGGAAATTTCCATTGAAAAACATTGGGTTGTTACAATATATGTTTTCTATTCTTCTAAATCTCTTTATATGCTCAAGAGTATAAAAGAAGGTTTTTATGAAAATTATTCCTTGTTCATATATTCAGTCAAAAACCATTTTTATTCTAAAATAGTGTTTTATATAAATTCTTTCAAAAATGTTTTTAAAATCCTTAAAATTATTTTCTAAATACATTTTTACCCATATTTTACTTGTTACAAAAAGGTTTTGAAAGGAATATTCATGTCAGTTTCTAAAAAATATTCATTTAAAGTTTACCAAAAAAGTGAAGGGGATATTTTTGTTTACATTTATGACCTGAATGGAATTTCTCATCTTCATGAACATTATTTTCTTATAATATTCCTTTATCATTTTACCAGGTTATTTTAAAAGAAATTGGATTTTTAAAATGTTTATTGTTTTAAAAAATACTCAAAGAAGAAAGGATATATTCATAAAGAAATTATTTAAAAGATTTTTAAAGATTCATTTATATGTTTTTTTTGTTTTTTTCAAATAATAGTGTTTACAAAAAAAATATTAATTTTTATTTTAAAAAAAATTATTTTCAATGAAAAGTTATTTTCATTAAGAAATTTTTGATGTGAACTTTCAAAACTATTTTAAGATAACATATATTTTTGTTACTTCTACTCCAATGGGTATATTTTATAAGGATAACATCCTAAGTCTTTATCTAGATATGTTATGATTATTTCAAATAAATTTTTTTAGAATCCATTTCTTTTCCATGACTTAATAATATATGAAAGATATTTTTATAGAACCCATTTCTTTTCTAAGGTTTATTCATGTTTCAAAAGGATTGTTATTAAACCCATTTATTTTCCATTGGTTTAACATATTTCAAGGATATTGTTATAAACCCGTTAATTTTTCATGGTTGAATCAGGTTTCAATGATATTTTTATGAAACCAAAAAAAAAAATTCGGGGTTTAATCTTGTCTCAAGGAGATTATTATGGAACCCATTTCATTGACATTGGTTAATCATATTTCAAATTGAATGTTGTGGAACCCATTTCTTTTACATGGGTTAATCATGTTTTAAAAGGAAAAATGATTTTTTATGTGTTTTAAGATGAAATGTAATATCTATATACATTATTTATAGTTCTTGGACATTATTATTTGATGGGTGATCCAATATAGCATCAGGTGAGCCCATCATAGCTTATCTGATGGGTGCACCTAGATAATTATCTAATATATTTGGTCTTTATTATATTTTATAAATAATTATATTGGAAGTCAGCCATATGGTTATTCTATTATTAAGGGTTCTATAAGTGTTCTATAAAGATGAAGTCCCAATATACCAACCCATTTTTAATAATTTATATATGGGTTATAAATGATTCCTTTGATCATGATTGATACAAAATGGATCATGATTATTGATTTTGATGAATCTTTCATTTATTATATCCTTATTAAAAAATTTATTGTTTTATGATGTAGGTATTGATGAGTAAGAATATTCTTATATTATTCTCATACACTTTGATTATATCAGCATTCCCTTATGCTCTTCTTTTACTCACTCATAACATTTAATTGTTAATGAATATGTTTACCCTTACCAAGAATTTTATCTCACCATTATTATATTTTAATTTCCCAATGTTATTGTTGACCCCGGAAAACACGTTCCCAAAATTTTCCAAATTCTTCCATACATGAACGAATATCTTAGAACTTTTCTCAAGATTCGATTTGGTAGGTCGCAGGGCCTGAACAGAGTTACGGATTAGGAGACATGAACATTTGAAGTTGGGATGGAAAACTGGTTTGAAAAGATCATTTGTGAAGCCCCCTCCGCGATCGTGGAGTGCCACTGCGAAGCAATGAGGCGGTAATGCTCCGCGACCGCCTCTGATGTTCGTGATCTGTCGTGGAGCAATCTCCATCTTCGCGCTGCTTGAGCCCTGCTTCCCGGCGCCCCTTGCCTATAAATACCAAGACCGCCCCCCTTCTCCAGGAGGACGGCCACGAGCACTTCACCCCATGGGAGGCCGATCTCCCATTCCGCAGAGCTCCTCTTTGCGGTTCTGTGAGGCCATGCTCCGTGAGAAGCTTCCTTCTAGTTGCTGCTCTGCGAGTCCCTGCTCCGCGAGCAGCTTCCTTCGCGTTGCTGCTCCGCAAGACTTTTCTCCACGAGCCGCCCTTGCTCTGCCAGAGGCCCATGCTCCGCGATATCCCTCTGCTCCATGAGACTTTTCTCCATGATCCACCCTTGCTCTGCAAGAGGCCCATGCTCCGTGATATCACTTTGTTCTGTGAGATCACTTCACTCCGCGAGACCCCTTTGCTCCGTGAAACCTTTTCTCCGTGAAGCTACTTCGCGAAGTCCTATACTTTCCAAGGATCCTACCTTCACGCCCAGCGGTCCATACCATAGGGTCTGCGCTCCCGCACCCCCGCTCAGGGTCAGTGTCGGGTTGCGGTCCCGGCCCTCCGGATCAGTCTCTTCACTAACGTCAAAGACCCCCATGAAAAATGGAGAGTCACACCACGATCTTTTCGGGTGGGGACATCGGGATTTTCCATTTCACCCTTATGCGCACCCACCTTCCATCTACGAAATACCATGATTTGAGATACTCCTCCACACACCATGAAAGACCTTGAGTCGACATATTCCTCTTGGTTTCATTCCCATTTCGTGAGTTGAGATTCCCATCATCATTTCCCCGAGTACCTTGAGTTGAACCATTCCTCAGGAAACTCCTCCAAACCCTATCACTTTGCTCTCATTCCAGGATGAACCATAAAGGTCCGCCCTTGCGTAAGACCCAACACCATTCATTTCTAGCTGCCTTTTTCCCAACAGTACTATCTACATGACTTTAAACTATAGTAATTCCTTATGTTCCAAACATAGGATGCCTCTTGCTCTAATCAAGAGATGCCTCATGCTCCAAGCATGAGATGATAATAGTCCTATCTACATGACTATAAACTGTAGTTCACCTTATGTTCCAGATATTGGATGGATGTTATTACAAATAAGAGATGCCTTATGCTCCCAGCATGAGATGATAGCAGTTCTATCTACATGACTATAAACTGTAGTGATCTCCTTATGTTCCAAACATAGGATTCCTCTTGCACTAAACAAGAGATGCCTTATGCTCCAAGCATAATACGCCTAATTCCATGATTACAGTGGAATGATTCCAACGCACCTTAGCATTATCCCTCTTGTGAACCAGTGCACAGGTGAGGGACTCAATTCATCAGTGAGTTGGGATACCCTCATGGTCAGACATGAGGAAGATATTACGGGCAGCTTCTTTGCGTAGGCCCCGTCCACAATTGCCGCTCCATAGCGGCACCTAGGAAACTTCCTTGCGTAAGCCCCATTCACCATTGCCGCTCTTTAGCGGCCCTAGTGCATCTTCCTTGCGTAATCCCCATTCAACATTTCCCCTCCATAGCGGCACCCGAGCAGCTTCCTAGCATAAGCCCCATTCACCATTACAACTCCTTAGCGGCACCAGGTCAGCTTCTTTGTGTAAGCCCCATTCACCATTGTCGCTCCATAGCGGCACCAGGGCAGCTTCCTTTCGTAAGCCCCATTCACCATTGCCACTCTATAGCGACACCCGGGCAGCTTCCTAGCATAAGCCCCATTCAATATTTCCACTCCATAGCGGCACCAGGGAAGCTTCATTGCGTAAGCCCCATTCACCATTGCCGCTCCATAGCGGCACCCAGGCAGTTTCCTTGCGTAAGCCCCATTCACCATTGCTGCTCCTTAGCAGCACCAGGGAAGCTTCCTTGCGTAAGCCCCAGTCACCATTGTCGATCCATATCGGCACCCGGGTAACTTCCTAGATTAAGCCCCGATCACCATTGCTGCTCCATAGAAGCACCTGGGTAATTTCCTCCCGTAATCCCTATTCACCATTGTCGCTCCATAGAAGCACTTGGGAAGCTTCCTTGCGTAATCCCCATTCACCATAGCCGCTCCATAGTGGAACCCGGGCAGCTTCCTAGCTTAATCCCCATTCACCATTGCTGCTCCATAGCGGCACCCAGGCAGCTTCCTCGCGTAAGCCCCATCCACTGTTGTGATCTCAATCAGCGGTAAGCCGTTGTGATCCTATGAAGTGGAAAGCAGTTGACATCCTCATACAGCGGTAAGCCATTGTGACCCCTTTCAGCGACAAGCCGTTGACATCCTCATCCAGCGGTAAGCCATTGCAACCCCATTCAGCATCAAGCCGGTGACATCCTCATCCAGCGGTAAGCCATTGCAACCCCATTTAGCGGAAAGGCGTTCACATCCTTATCCCGTGGTAAGCCGTTATGACCCAATCCAGTGGTAAGCTATTGAAACCCCCAATTGTCGGTAAGCCGTCATTAGGAGAACTACGTCGACTTTGATTCACTACCACGGGGATACGTAGGAAGCCTCTTCAAGGCTCAAGCCCAAAACCAGCATCATCCTTTTTCTTGGTCCTCCATCCTAGAGTAAG
Source organism: Viscum album (assembly GCA_963277665.1). Taxonomy (NCBI): domain Eukaryota; kingdom Viridiplantae; phylum Streptophyta; class Magnoliopsida; order Santalales; family Viscaceae; genus Viscum; species Viscum album. The sequence goes on along the minus strand of OY728133.1, from coordinate 1,817,521,209 downwards.
TCCTAGCACCATGGTCCACCTAACGCATAATCCCCTATTCACTTCTCATGAACGCACCCTTCGCGGCATGATCGTTAGGTCTCTGCTGCCTCTTGTTTCTCACACCGAGCATGACTCACGTGGGCTTAGAGTAAGCATCGACCATGGAAATTCCCTCATCCAGCATAATGTTAAACTTTATGCCCTCGTCTAGCATGACATTAAACTGTATGCCCCCATCCATCATGATGTTAAACTGTATGCCCCCGTCCAGCATGACGTTAAATTGTATGTTGTCCCGCATGAAATTAAACAATACATCCATTTGAACTACGAGGACTTTGATACATGTCAATGAATGGTACGTAGGAAACCTCACGAGGTTCAATCCCACCACCTATAATTTATTCACGTCATGGTTCACCCTCGTCCCGCATGACGTTAAACTCCATTCTGGTCTAGTGGTAAGTCATTGTAACCATCCCGAACTACGAGGACTTTGATCCATGTTAAGGCATGGTACGTAGGAAACCTCACGAGGTTCAAGCCCACCACCAGTGGACCCTCGGGATCAAATTCACATCGGTTCGCTGACGAAACCCTTCCTGAACTATGAGGACTTTGATCTATATCAAGGCATGGTACATAGGAAGCCTCCCTAAGGTTCAATCCCATCACCCATCGGACCAAGTTCCTTCTTCACATCGGTTCGCTGACACCCACCTCCCTTTTGAACTACGTTTTCTTTGATCCATGTCAAGGAATGGTATGTAGGAAGCCTCATGAGGTTCAAACCCACCACCCAGTCATTCCAACCTCATTCACATCAATTCACCCACCACCTTGGGCAGCCTAGAGTGTAAGCCCCACACCATTCTGAACTACGAGGACTTTGATCCATGTCAAGGCATGGTACGTAGGAAACCTAATGAGGTTCAAGCCCAACATCATCGAGCCAAGGTCCACCTTCACATCGGTTCACCAACACCATCCAAAACTACGCGGACTTTGATTCCCTTCCACGGGGATACGCAGGAGGTTTCTTTGAGGCTCAAGCCCAACTTCACTGTCTCCCTTGAGATGGTCCCATTTCATTCCCCCTCCACTTCATTCATGCATCCATCATGAATCCATCACCTATCCTGATTCTCACCCGGGCCGCCACATCCTAGTGGGATCATGTCATCCACCCTCCTCGTTTCTCCTAGCAGTACCTGGGCCGCTATCCACGCGTAAGACCCATCATGTCTCCAAGTTTTTGTCCTCTGTGTCCACCCTGATTCATCACCCCTACAAACTACGTGGGTTTTGATCCATGTCCTGTACATAGGGTACATAAGAAACCTCCAAGAGGATAAATACCAGCCAATGGTAATCCATGGTGTCCCCCATCCTGGGTTGCATACTCCCTGATCCACCCTTAGTGGTGTTCAGATTAGCCATTACGGTGTGACATCTCCCCTCCAGGGAGCGCACCACCTCATATATGCCCTCATTGGGCATTCTGATCAATCCATATTCCATGTTTTCTCTCCTTGGGATATACCAATCTGATCCGTCTCTATGGGACATTCTGATCACTCGCATACCATCTTCGCAAGACATTAAACTCATGGCATACCTCGTGATAAACATGAGATGCCTGAGGAAAACCTCAGATGGAAAACCTTTGGCGTAACTGTCTCCACAAGATGTTAAACTCGCGACATACCTCGTGATAAACAAGAGATGCCTAAGGAAAACCTCGGATGACACACTTATGGCATAACCGTCTCTGTAAGATGTTAAACTCATGGCCTACCTTGTGATAAACATGAGATGACTTTGGAAAACCTCGGATGACACGCCTTTGGCATAACCGTCTCCACAAGACGTTAAATTCGCGGTATACCCCATGTTAAACATAGGAAGCTAAGGAAAACCTTAGGGACATGCCTATAGCATATGATTTATCACATTCAACGCGGGATGCCTTGGGTTATGCAACCTTGAGATGCCCTATCATGAGGAAGAATATATGTTTCCCAATGTCCATGCACCCAGAGATGCCCTAACATGCCTGATGTTGTCATCTACTCTGACTGAAGGTCGCTACCATGTCAAGATCCCATGGAATGACTTGACAGAAGTAGTGTAATTAACCGGTGTCCATGACGATATGGCACTGGGAATGAGATTCACGAACAATGTATTAAATATATGAGGGATACCCGGACTAGGTGATGAGTTATGAGGAGGAATCCACAGAAGGAAGAACCGACATCTAATCATCCTATTTCGATCAAGGAGAAAACGTCCCTGAATAAGGAATAGATGTTGCTCGCCTTTGGAAAGCAGGAATACAGGGCAACAACAGTGCGTCCTCACAGACGGATGTGTGTGCCCCGGCAAAAGTGTCAGAAACAGTTATAAATTATTACTTTGAATGAATTATGTCTATAAGGGTTTCAAAAGGATGATGTCGATAACCTAATATGGAATATGACGACGGGAAAATCCACTCACACTGTATAAGTTAAAAAATAGTCTTCTCATACTTTGTTAAAAAGGCCAACAAAGAACCTCGTTAGTAAAACAACAAAAAAGATTCATTTTATGAAATAAAAAATGGGTAAAATTTATTTAAAAAATTATAAAATAATATTAATAATGTTTTTAAATATATACATAAGAAATATGTGTTGGATCTAATTATACTTAATATACACAAGAGGGGGTTGAATTGTGTCTTTTCAAAAAAAACTTCTTGAGATCGTGTTCTTCCCATTATCTTTAATCTTATAGATTAATGCAGTAGAAATATGATGTGCAGAGACACATGATGTATAGTGGTTCAAGGAACAGAAGGCCCCTAGTCCACTCCACCAACGCTCTACTCCACAAGCTTTGTGATTTTCACTATCTGGTCCTCGTTTCAATAGACCTTTAAACAACTGAGAACAGGCATTTGAAACCTTTACAATCTAAGGAAAAACAACACCATCTGGTTCACTTCATAGAACCTACACAGCTTTGTATGAGAATCCATTCACTCATGAATAGAAAATAAAGATTTTTTAACTTTGAAGATACTTTCCATAAGTTCTTCACAATTTCAACAGCATGCAATTGACAGAAGATGGATCGTCGCATTCAAAAATAATGATCTTTACAGATGAGTCGTTATGAGTTGATCTTGTTGTAGTAAATATAGAAATATAATTCACAACTTTAGAAGTAGCAGATTCATAGTAGATCTTTGATTTAGAACGAGTAAATCATCTATCGTGATTCTTCTTCTTCAATAATCAGAGCATTGTCAATCCTTTGAATCAACAGGTCTATATTTTTTTATAGTCTCTATTTGTTCTTCCTTTTTATGAATGATCAATTGTTTAAAAACCTTCTCAGCTTTTTTCCTATTTAGAAAAGCTCATAATAATTACGCTCAATTCTCCTGCAAATTTAGATCCAAAAAAGTCTCCTTTTGACTCACGATATTCAAACTTTTGAATTTATAGAGTAGTCATAACTTTCCTGAAGAATTAGCATAAAAATATCCTTTTAATTCGACCCTTAAACAATTAATAAAATGGCATTGAATCTGTCAAATTTGTGCTTAAAAACAGATTTAAATCCGGCATAAAATCAGCCTAATAATCAGCTTACTGATCGTTGCAAAATAATATCGACATTAAACTCTCTGATGCCAAACGTAAGGTTGAGTTGTACAATATGCATCCTCTGAAAGTAACATAGATCATAAATGTATGGTTGGTGACATAGCCATCACATGTAAGTTTGTCAACGTATGGTTGATCACAAATATAGGGTTGACAATGTATGGTTGATCACAAACGTAGGTTTGGCCATCCATATTTTTTCTCTTCAACTTTCAAAAGTATGATGAAAGATCCATACTTTTATAAGCTTTCAAAAGAAGGGAACTTGATCCATACTTTTCTAAGAACATATGGTTGTTCACATAATTAAGGTTGATGAACGATACTTTTGAGAAATAAATTTAATACTTAAAATATATTTATGGTTCTTCTTTCATACATTTAAATAACCCAGATGTAGGGTTACTTCCTAACATAGGGTTCCTCTTCCATACATTTCTGATAACTCATAAAGTATACACTGCATTTCATCCTTACTCTACGTTTCTCCACGTAGGGTATGAAAAGTGTTTCCAGAACATGATAAAGCAGACCCTGAATATGTAGACCATGAATAGTGTTTCCAGAACGTGCTAAATGCGAATATCTTATAAATTAATTCTCGCTGTTCAAGAATCTAAATATTACATCTAGAAATAAAAATATAGTGAATAAAAAATTCCTATAATATTCTTAAAAAATAAAATCATTAGAAAATAATTAAGGGTATTTGTGAGAATCAAAATTATCATAAATAGATAGAGTATTGTTCTCAACAATATCTCCCTTTAAATAACAACATTATGTATTGTTGAAAACAACACTTTCTCAACAATCTCCCCTTTTTATGATCACAAAACCCATAAAATTACCAATGAAATTAACTTAAAAAAATTAATTGCATATAGTTTTGAATTTTGAAAAGATAAATAAAATATTATATTTAACTTAATTTCTCCCATTAAATTATCCATTTTAATTTCTACCCCAGTAAATAAAGATAATATAAAACAAAACAGACAAAAATATTGTGTTTATCCAAATTTCTCCCCCTTCTGTGATATCAAAAAATAATTACAAAATATGAAATATAACACAGATTAATGTAGCACTGAACGTAAGTAAATGCTATAATTAACTATTTATCAATTAGTGAATCTAGATTACTGGATTAGCTAAACAAAGATAGTAAAACAAAATAAATTTAATGAAATATTTTTTTATTAAAAGTAAAAAATTGATAAACACAGGAATCAAGGTTTGGCCAGGGTTTAGACAGAGTCTATCTAATCGAACAACTTCCTTGATTTCTGATTGCTGCTCCCTGAGTCTTCTCATTATTCCATCACCAAGTCTAACAATATGATCCTTGTTCTCTTGATTTATATGAATGTCTTTGATGAGGTTGACTCTGAAAACTCATGTAGTCATTCTTATTTATCCAAAAATAAAGACAACTTTTCTGTGAATTTATTTAAGGAAGATCTGATTCCTGGATCACTTGAGGTGATCTGATCAACCAAAAATTTTTGATTGTCTAACAGGACTAATAAAGGAGCACAGTTGCATTGAATATCTTGAAATATGTCATTCATGTTGCTCATTGCTAATGTGATAGCCTGAAACCTTCAGATTAAATCAGGAGAAGTAACTGATCCACTTGCTTCATTAGTCCTGAGAGATGCAAATTTTTTCTCCATAAATAATTTGAGATCTGATAAATCTGACTAAATAACCATTTCAGACATTAATTTTTCAACCTCATTCAACATATCCTTCTTAAAAATTTCAACTCATGAAACTGTACTTTCTTTAAGTCTTTGAAATTTAAATTGCTCTGTTTCTAAGGCTCTCCTCAGAGTAACATTTTCATATTCTAACTGAGACAAATTTCTATATAGATCTTCGACTTCTTTATTACCAGAATCAGAGGCACCATATGCTTGATTCCCATTCTCAGTTTCAGTGTGATGCAGCAGTACTAAAGGAAACGAATCTGCATCAGACTTGTCTTTTTTCCTTCTCCTGAGCTAGTTGATCCATAGATTTTTCTTCAGAGTCTTTTCCAGACTCTTCCACAGAAAAATCCTCATTAATTACTTCATTGTGAACTTCAGAAACATTCTAATCACAGACATTAGAAAACTGTTATTTCATTTGATTTTCTAAATTAATATCTTCTAGAGTTTTTTGAGGGCTGGCCACTTCCTCACCTGGCTCTGCCTCCTGTTCAATGTCAGCTTCAGTTTCTGGTTCTGTTATTTCAACTTCTATTCTTTTAGGGTTATCTTCTGTAATAGCCATATCATGTTCCTGAGTCTCTACTTCAACTTCTTCTTGAATTCTATATTGAATCTGAGGTCCTTCCACTTATTCTGACCTCTCAATAATACCTTCCATTGCTTTTTCAATAGCAGCTTCTCTTATAAAACTATAAGAGAGTAAATCTCTTGTTGTCAGTATAGGGGAAACAAGTTCCTCATTTACAGTTATTTTTCTTTGAGTATGAAGGCCCTCTTAACTGCTTTCTATTTGAGTGTCTTCAGTTTCAAATCTTATTCTTCTTGTAGCAGTTCTTACTCTCGATTCGGCATGTCCCTCTTTGGATTTAGCAGACTGAGCATGAGCACTATCTTCTTCTTCCTCAGATCTTACTAGAAAAAGTTTCCCTCTTAATGTGCTTCATAAATAGCCAATATTTCTTAATTTTCCAGCATTGAAAACATTACTGTGATGACATTTTACTCTGGAATCCACTAATCTCACCATATACTTTTTGATCAAAAGTTAGGAAATGAATCTACCAAAGGGGTAGAAATTCATTCTAGATTCACTATGACAGCAATAACTCAGGTACCTCACCATGTACTTAGGAAAATTTAGTTTTATATCACTAAGCAGAGTATACATTATGTACATGTTAGGATACAATATCTTTTCCATCTCTAACATTCTTGGTGTTATCCCTGTTTGTACAAATTTCACAATATTCTTCTGATCTGGTTCCAAATCTTTAACTAACATTTTCTTTATGTTAGTAGATCCAAACATGAAAATAAATAATGTCTTAAAATTTATGCATAGAATCTCTTATATTTTTCAAATCAAAATGAAATACTCCCTCATGTGGTCAGTTCAGTATCTAACTAATTTCAACTAAAGAGATCGAAAAATCTCTATCCTCTATCTTAGCCATCATGGTGTCAAAATGATCTCCCAAACTGAATTGAATTGTTTTAAAGAAATATTGAAGTTCTACCTCATACAAAAATTCTATATTCTCACTATTGAAGGTCTATTCGAGATTCTAAAATGACAGTTCCTGTTTTAACAACATGTTCGTCTGAAATAGCCATTCTAGATCAATCACCTTTCCATGTAAGATTTTCCTTTCTTATGAGTTCTTTTTATTGGAATTTCGCATCTCAACCTCATAATCTCTCTTAGCCATTTCCATTTCTCTGATAATCTATGAAGGTTTGAAGGTCAGGATTTTAGAGGTTCGAAAATTATGGTTGAAAAGTAGTGGTGCGGTTTCGTGGGTTCGAAAGGGTTTTGGTGGAATTGAAACGTTTCAAAATTCAAAAGGTTTTTCACATCCTTGAGTGTTTTCATTAATTATTACATATAATTTAAATATAAATAAAATTGATTACACGGGGAAAAGAAGAGAAAGAAAAAAAACTTATACAGTTCTAAAAACAAATAACTAAATTATTTTAAACATTATTACAATAAATAAACAACATAGTAAAATAAAACATTATTTAAAATTAAATAAACCTAGCTCCCCCTTAATAAAATCAAACCTATCAGTGGGAAGTGGTTTAGTAAAAATATCAGCTAATTGAATTTCAGTACTTACAAATTCCAAAGATATATCCTTTTAAAGAACATGATTTCCTAGAAAATGATGTCTGATATCAATATGCTTAGTTTTTTGAATGATTAATAGGATTTTTAGAAATATTTATAGCACTAGTATTATCACATAAAATAGGCGTATTATTAAAATTTTGTCCAATATCCATAAGATTGTTTTACATCGACAACACTTGTGCACAACAACTTCCAGCAGAAACATATTTTTCCTCAGCTGTTGATAATTAAACTAAATGTTGATTCTTACTTGACCATGACACTAAGTATTTCCCTAAAAAGTGACAAGTACCCAAAGTTCTTTTCCTATCTAATATACAAATACCAAAGTCTGCATCTGAATATGAAATAAAATTAGAATTAGATGTTTTGGGATAAAGAAGAGATTGAAAAACAGTTCCTTTTAAATATCTAAAAATTCTTTTAACAGTAGTTAAATGAGATTCTTTAGGATTTGATTGAAATCTTGCACAAAGACATACTAAATACATTATATCTGGACTGCTAGTAGTAAGATATAATAAACTACCAATTATACCTCTATATATCTTTTTTTCAAATGATTTTCCAGTTTCATCCAAATCAAGTTTTATATTAGTACACATAGGAGTTGTATATATCATGTGGTTTTCATGTCCAAATTTATTTAATAAATCAGTACTGTATTTTCTTTGATTCAAAACATTTCTGAAAACTTTTTGATAAATTTGAAGTCCTAAAAAGAAATTTAATTCTCTCATCATGCTCATTTCAATTTTTTTTCATTAACATTGAAATCTCATACCAAAAGGATTTATTAGTTGATCCAAAAATTACATCATCAATATAAATTTAAACCAAAAAATATTAGTATTTACAGTTTTCTTAAAAAGTTTCGGATCTTCCATTATAACAGTAAAATCTTTTTTTAATAGAAAATAGCTTAATCTTTCATACCAAGCTCTAGGTGCCTGTTTAATGCCACAAATAGCTTTAGTAATTTTAAAAACAGAATCTGGTTTTTGAGAATTTTCAAAACCAGGAGGTTGCTCAACATAAACTTCCTCCATTAAATAATCATTTAGAAATTCATACTTAACATCCATAAGAAATATTTTAATGTTCATATGATATGCATAGGCTAAAAGGATTCTAATTTCTTCTAATATAGCTACAGGTGCAAAGGTCTCATCATAATCTATATCTTCTTCCAGATTATATCCTTTTTCTCTAAGTCTTGATTTATTTATAGTTATTATTCCTTGATCATCTTGCTTATTTCTAAAGACCCGTTTGGTTCCTATCACTGGATAATTTTGTGGTCTTTCAACTAATTCCCAGAATTCATTTATTTTGAAATGGTTTAATTCATCTTGAATTGTTATTATCTATATTTCATCATCTAAAGCTTATTCTATAGAATTGGGCTCTAATTCAGATACAAAGGCAAAGAATTCTACTAGATTCCCTATATTTCTTCTAGTATTTATTCATGTGGCTAAGTCACCTATTATAGTTTCTAAAGGGAGATGATTTAGGGTTCTAGACTGTCTAGGCCTTACACTTATAGGTTCTTTAGTATCATGTTCTTCTGAACTAGACTGAATTTCATTTATATCTTTTTCAAAATAGTTTTTCATGTTATCAAGTCTCATGTTATCATTAGAGTCAGATTCATCCATTTGGTCTGTCCTTTTCTCAAAGGGATCAGATTCATCAAATTTCACATGAACTGATTCTTCAACGATCCTTGACATATTATTATAGACTCTATAAGCTTTGGAGGTAGCTGAATATCCTAATAAAATTCCTTCATTAGATTTGGGATCAAACATACCAAGATTTTCCTTTGTGTTCAAGATTTAAATCTTGCATCCAAAAAATTTAAAGTAATTCACTATAGTTTTTCTGTTATTATAAAATTCATAGGGTGTATTTTTCAAAAGAGGTATAATTAAAACTCTATTAATTATATAGTAGGTTTTTCTTAAAACATCTGACCAAAATAGGTAGGTAGACTGTATTCATTTAGAATAGTCCTAGCCATTTCATGAATATTACTATTTATTCTTTCAACAATTCAATTTTGTTGAGGTTTTCTTGGTGTAGAGAAGGTGTGTTTAATACCCATATTTGAGAAAAAGGAATTAAATTTTTTATTCTCAAATTCTCCACTATGATCACTTCTTAATGAAAATATCTTTAAACCTTTCTCATTTTGAAGAGATTTACAAAAACATTCAAATAAAGTAAAAGCATCATTTTTAATTTTTATAAATAAAATCCATGTAAATCTAGAATATTCATCAACTAAAAAATATACATATAATTTACCATCCAAGATTGCTACTCTTTAAGGTCCAAACAAATCCATATGGATATGTTATAGAGGTTTAGATGTAGCAATTCGGTTAATAGATTTGAAGGATGATTTGTGTTGCTTTCCAAGATGACATGCATCATAGAATCTGTTACTTTCAAATCTGAGACTAGGAAAATAAAAAACTAATTATTTCTTAGACAATTTATGTATAACATATACATTACAATGTCCATGTATCCTATTCTAGATCCAAGATTCATTCACTTTATTAGTTAGGTAGTTTACTTGTTGTTTACACAAGGAATTTAAATCCAGGGTATACACATTGTCAGTTTTAGGTGCTCTAAATTTAAGCAATTTATTTTTGAAATGAGAACCACAATTGATAGAAAAATCAACAGCATAACCATCTTCACATAGTTGAGATATACTTATCAGATTGTGTTTCAATCCTTGTACATAAAGAACTTTGTTGATTAAGATAGCTTCTGGATCTCCAACTGTTCCAATACCAATGATCTTCCCTTTGTAATTGTCACCAAATGTAACTAGTCCACCGTATTTTTGTGTTAGTGTAGTGATGTTAGATGAGTTTCCACTCATATTCCTTGAACAACCACTATCCATATACCATATGTCCTTTTTTGTTTTTTTGACCTGCTTCCTGCAAAGACATTTACACAATTTGCTTTGGTACCCATATTCTATTGGGTCTAGGGGTGTTAGCCAGCAGAGATCTTGGAATCCAGACTTTATTTGTTTTTATAATTTCACAAGAGTCAAATAAATAATTTGATACAAAATCCTTCTTAATACCACTTATTTGGGGTTGTCTTAAGAAATAGTTTTTAGAAATATGTCCCCTTGTTCCATAGTAATTACAATTTAGTCTTTTTGCACTTGGAATAAAATAATTCTTGTACAACTTGGATTTTTCACCAATACTTCCAATTCCAAATAATTCATTTTTAATGAGATTTTTCCCAAGAATTTTATGTAAAGTATTTTATACTTTAGTAAAAACAAGGGCTATATTTTTATAAGTTTCCACTTCAGTTTGCAGTGATTTTTTCTTTGATTCATAATCTGTATTGTTAGTGTTAATTGGGTCAAACTTTTTAGTTAACTCCTTATATTGTTTCAACATTATATCTCTTTCATCAAAAACATACATATGAATGATCATTAATGAATTATGATTCTTAAATAGAGAATCATATTTTTCTTCAATCATATTGCAGTAGGCTGGATGTTTTTCATTAGAGTAACTAGATTCAGAACTATAGTCAGAAGAGTATTAAGATTGTACCTCTTCTATTTCTTCCATGAAACACATGTTGGATTTTATATTTATTTCTTCCTTCTCTAAGTCTGATTAAGAAGTGGTACAGGAGTCTTCATATGCAATCCTTGTATCCTTTATTTCTTTCTTGTCCTTGTGCTCATAATCATTTCTTTTGAAAAATTTCTTTTTCTTGTATTCTTTTAGCTGAGGACAGTCAGGTCTGATGTGCCCCATTTTCTTTCATTCATAACATCTGACTTCCTTATCATCCTTTTTTATGGTTTTTATGAATCCCTTATTCTTTATATATAATTTAGTGAGTTTTATGGCTATCTGAGCCGATTCCACATCAGAATTTTACAAATCAGAACTTTTTGATTTCACTTTTACACTTTTCTTCATCTTTCTGTTTTTGAACTGTGATGATACTTTCCACGCAATGTCATATCTCTTGATAAACACCTTATACTCATTAGCTTCATTTTTCTTCTCATATTCATACATAATTAGTGTTCCAATCCATTCTCTCATGGTTAAGTCTTTGACAGGTGTTGACTGTCCGATTGCAGCAGAGATTCCATTCCATCTTGTAGGTAGTACCCTCAGTACTTTTAATGTTTAATCAGCTTGTTTAATGGGATCTCCCAAAGCGGTTATGTTATTGATAATCTTTGTCAATATTCCATTCATTTTAGTAATACTTTCACCTTCAACCATTATAAATTTATCAAATTTAAGCTTAGTAGTAGCATATCTCATTTCCCTTATATTTTTAGTTCCTTCATAAGCAACAGCAATAGTTTTCCACCTCTCATATGTTGTCGGTCATTGAGATACTCTGTTGAATTCAGCAGGTCCTAGACCACATATAATAGCATTCATTGTAATTGATTTCATATCATATTCTACTTCAGTAGCTTCACTCCATGTTTCTGGTTTTTCTAGTATTTCGTATAGAGTCACAATCATATAATATACTCTATATCCATGGTTTTTCAGATAGATAATCATTCGTGACATTCTTCATCCATATTTTTCTCCATTGAAGTACGGTGCTCAGATCATAGAAATTCCCTCTCTTGTATCAGTCATATTTCTCTGTGTATAATCACTTTCAGCTTGTTAAGGATTTATTAGAAAGCTCAACCTTTTATACCAATTATTGGATCATATTATACTAAATATACACAAGAAGGGATTAAATTGTGTCTTTTAAAAATACATCATGAGTTCATGTTCTGTCCTTTATCTTTAATCATATATATTAATACCGCATAAATATGAAGTGCAGATACACAAGATGTATAGTGGTTCGAGGAACAGAAGGCCCCTAGTCCACTCCACCAATGCTTTACTCAACGAGCTTGATGATTTTCACATCTGGTCCTCGTTTCAATAGACCATTCAACAACTGACTACAAGCAGTGGACACCTTTACAATCTAAGGGAAAAAACTTCTTCTGGTTCACTTCACAGAACCTACACAGCTTAGTACGAGAAGCCGGTCACTCGAGAATAGAAAAGAAAGATTTTTGTAATTTGAAAATACTTTCAAGATGTTATTCACAATTGCAACAACATGCAATTGACAGTATATGGATCTTCACCTTCAGAAATAATGTTCTCCAAAAAAGAGTCATTCTGAGTCAATCCCATTATAGTAAATATATAAATATAATTCACAACATCAGTAGTAGAAGATTCACAATATATCTTTTATGTAGAACAAGTAAATCTTCTATCGTGATTCTTCTTCTTTAATAACCAGAGCTCTGTCTCTCCTTTGAATCAGCAGGTCTATATTTTTTGATTGTCTCTATTTTATTCTTCCTTTTTATGAATGATTTATTTTTTACAAACCTTTTCTACTTTTTTTCTGTTCAGAAAAGTTCATAATAATGACAAGCACTTCTCCTGCAAATTTATATCCACAAAAGTATCCTTTTGACTCGTGATATTCAAACTTTTTAATTTACAGAGTAGTTGTAACTTTCCTAAAGACTCAGCATATAAAGCTGCTTTTAATTTGATCCTTAAACCATTAATAAAACGACTTTGGATCTGTCAAATTTTTGCTTCAAAAACAGCTTTATATCCGGCTTGAAATCAGCCTAATAATCAGCTTGCTTATCGTTGCAAAATAATATCAACTTTAAACTCTCTGACGCCAAATTTAAGGTTGAGTTATACATTTTTCATCCTCTGAATGTAATGTATATTATAAACATAAGGTTGATTATGTATCCTTCACACGTAAGGTTTTCAACGTATGGTTGATCACAAACATAGGGTTGACAACGTATGGTTGATCACAAATGTAGGGTTGGCCATCCATACTTTTTCTCATCAACTTTCAAATTTATGATGAAAGATCCATACTTTTATAAGCTTCTAAATGAAAGGAACTTGAACCATAAATTTCTAAGAACGTATGGTTGTTAACAAAAGTAAGTTTGATGAACCATACTTTTGAGAAATAAATGTAATATTTAAAACTTACGTATGGTTCTTCTTCCATACTTTTAAATAACCCAAACGTAGGGTTCCTTCCTAACGTAGGGTTCCTCTTCCATACTTTTTTGATAACTCATAAATTATACACTACATTTCATCCTTATGCTACGTTTCTCCACGTAGGGTATGAACAGTGTTTCCAGAACGTGCTAAAGCTGATCCCGAATATGTAGAGCATGAATAGTGTTTCCAGAACGCACTAAATGCGAATATCATAGAAATTAATTCTCGTTGTTCAAGAATCAAAATATTTCATCGAGAAATAAAAATATAATCAATAATAAATTCCTACAATATTCTTAAACAAATAATATCATTATAAAATAATTAAGGGTATTTGTGAGCATCAAAATTATAATATATAGTTAGATTATTGTTCTCAACAATCTCCTCCTTTAAATAACAACATTATGTATTGTTGAAAACAACAATTTCTCAACAATATGGACATGGATGATAAATATTTCTTAGTAAATTCTAATGTAAAAGCAATACCAGAAAATAAATATATAGTGAAATTAACAATTATCTCATACTCTCGTTTAATAGACGGTGTGTTAATCTTCTGTATAATGGTTAAATAATGTTATTAAGTTATACTATAACTATATCTATTATTTATGATATCACATATGATCCTTTTATATAATTTTTCTTACTAATATTTAATTATTATAATTATTTCAGGTGTGAACTACTACATTTTCTTATGTTTATTTTTTCATTTAAGTATATTTTCTTATGAATTGGATATATATATTTCATATCCTGAATTATTTTAAGTTAATAAATATTATATTAATTCATTTTCTACATTTTTATAATCATTCTTTAATGTTTGTAGTGGAGGATAAATCTCATCACGTCGTGGAGACAGTAGGTCTTATGTAGGAACGAGCGATGGTATCATTCGGTAATGGTAAAGGGTAAGGATTTGGATGGAGTAGGAATTATAAAATAAAAATATCATGTTATATTTATTATTTACATTCATTATATTCATCATTATACCAATTAATGGATAGTTTTGATGAAAAAGAGTTTACACCACAGCGTGGAAATGATAAGTCAATCGTATGCACGCATGGTGAAATTATTTTTAATAGGATAAGAAAAGAAGGAATATGGTTATACCATAATCATAAAAAAAATATCATCATATAATAGATTCTAGAGTTATTACATTATTATGGAAACAACTTTGTAAAAGTAAGTATGAGAATAAAAGAACTTTGAAATATTTGGTAAAATAATTACCTCTTCTTTGAGTGTCTCATTTTGATTTACACAAAAAAGACTCCTTATGTTGGATTTCTGCCCAAATTATGGCCTCTAGAATGAATTTAAGGAAGTTTTAAAGAGAAATGGATAGTTTTTGGTTGATCAAAATGGATTTAGAGGTGTGAATAATAGGGAAGGAGATATTTCCTTTTATTAGACAGCGGAGAGGCAGTTAAGGAAACTCCAAAACTATTAATTTATTTTAAAATGATTTTTAATTTTAAATATCTCCAAAGTTATTATTTAGAGGATAATATGAATATATGTGTAAATCCTATCAAAAAATAATATTTATACATGCTTGGATTTTGTTTTTAACCATATCATTTTGATTTATCCTTAATTAATCTATTAAATTTCTATTTTGGTAATAATATTCTAAATATTAAAATGTTATAAATATTTTCTTATATGGTTTCAATTGTCCAAAAATGGAACATTTCTGATATTTTATAACGTATATTTATCACTTCTTGGTTTATAAAAATTTTGATTCTTTTTAAATGATTTAGTAAAATGTTATTTTTTAAAATATCAATAGTGTCCATTTTGACACTATTCATTACTTTGGCTTAAATTAAAATAAAAAAATATAACTTTGAAAAAAAAACTATTTAATATATTCTTAAAATGTCATGGTTACCTATAATTTTTTTTAGAACTTTAATTAAATTTAATTATATTTTTTTTAATATTTTAAAAACCATTTAATTCATATTTCTACTAATAAACTAATTTCTTTGTCACTATTGTGTCATCATTAATGGTAATTATTTAATCTCTCAATGTTATAAATAAATTACTATGATGTATATAATTCTTTATCTTTCTAGACACTATTTACAATCAATGTTATCTCCTATTTATCCCTATATTAAAATTGATATACTTGTATAAAATGAGTGTGTGAGATTTTGTCACATTCTGTTATTTTTATAATATCTTTGTCATATTCATTGACCAGTGTCCATTAAATGATTCCATTTCTAATATCAGGTGATAAGGTTCCAATTTAGTCAACCAATTTGATTTTGACATGTGTTAGGGTAATTTTATAATATTATTTTTACCTTTAATTACCTAATTTATCCTTAACCGTTGTAAATAAAAAAAATTTGTTAAAGTTATTATTCACCAAAACTTTGTTTTTATTATATTATATCACAAATTTCATAAAAATTACAACCATGTTTGTACATTTTTCAAAATTCAATTAACCTAAATGGGAAAATTAATTTAATGTTAATCATGTTGATGTAGCGGGAAAGTGGGTAAAAAAGATGTTCAAAAGTTCAATAAATTTTTATATCTAATTATATTATAAAAATTATTCTAACGACCTTTATTGGATTAATATAAATATTATTTATCTAATTTGACTTTATGAATAATTTAAATTATAATAATTATTTAAATGAACAATTTTGTTTTTAACAATAATGCAGTATTATTCATTATTCATGAAAACTTAAAACTTTTCATAAAAAATTCTAAATTTGACTCAAATATAATTTTGATATTAATAATTAAAAAATGATGTCTGTTTAGAAAAATAATGTTTATAAATTTCATAATGTGTTTAATTCTATTCATAACCACTTTTTAAATGGTTATTTTGATAGATCATGGTGAACTCAAACTCTGTGTTACGTGTATTACAAGCTATTGAATTATTTAAAATGAAACATATAGTGGAAGATTTTGGGATTAATTATTCCCTAATTCAAAAACATCATCCTCTAAATTTCTATAATATCACTTCATAAAAAGGTTCTAGTGGTTATTCATCATATGTTCTTCAGTTTCCCATGTCACCACATCCATCTTATGGTTTCTCCAAATAACTTTTACCAATCATGTCGTATGATTCTTCAACACTTGTTCTCTAGTGTAAAGAATATCAATAGACGCTTCAAAATAAGGAAATTAGGTTCTAGTTATACATCTTCATAATCGAGTACTTGTTTTGGGTCTAGAATGTATTTCTTTAATAGTGATATGTGGAAAACATCATGAACTTTGGAGATAGTTGGTGGAATTTTTAAACGGTAAGCTATAGCTCCAATTCATTCCAAAATTTCAGAAGGTCTAATGTACCTAGGACTTAACATACCCTTCTTAAAAAATCTTATAACACCCTTCCATGGAAATACCTTCATGAAAAATGATCTCCCACTTGAAACTTCAAATCATTCCTTCAGTTATAGACAGAGCTCTTTTTCCTACTTTGAGATGCTTTGATATGGTTTTGAATAATCTTCACCTTTTTCATTGATTCCTCAACAAGTTCTAGTCCTATGAGTTTTATTTCAAAAACATCATCCCAACAAGTAGGTGTATGAGATCTATTTCCATATAACACTTCATATGGTGTCAGCTGAATACTTGAATGGAAGCAATTATTATTGTAAAATTCTACTATTGGTAAATAATGATCCCACATACCTCCAAAGTAAAGTGAGAAATATATCAACATGAATTCAAAGAATGAATAGTCCTTTATTATTGTCCATCAGTTTTAGGGTGGTAGGAAGTTCTCAAAAGAAGCTCAGTATCTAGGTCCTTCTGAATACTTTTATATAATATTGATGTAAAATGGGGATCACGGTCACAAAAAATCAATAATGGTTCCTCATTAATTATTCCACCCCCAATAATGTAAAGTCTTATTAAACATTAAATTGGTAAATCATCTCTTATAGTAAGAAAATGTGCTGATTTGGTTAGATGATCACTAATAACACATATCGTATCATTTATTCTATGAGTCTTTGGAAGTCTCATGAAATTTTCCATCATAGTATAATCCCATTTTCACACGGGTATTGAAAAAGGATTCATGACTCTTATTGGAAGTTGTCTTCCAGCCTTTACCTATTGACGATCCAAACATAGTAACACATAATTAACAATCTCCCTCTTCATTTTGTCCCACAAATAGTTTTCCTTCAAATCCCTATACATCATAGCTCTACTAGGTTGTATAAAGATATTAGAGTTATGTGCATCATCCAATAATTCCATTTTTAGCTCAGGTATATAAGGAACACAATGCCTCTTCCCCAATTTCAAAATATCATCTTCATATACAAAGTCAATAAATCTCCCATCATATATAGATTTAATTTTTTTTAATATCCTCATCCTAAAAATGAAAACTTTTTATCTTTTTTGGTAAATATGGATTGGAAACCATATGAAAAATTAGTGATTTTTTACCTTCCATGGTAATTTCCTTATACATTTTTACTAGATCTATAAACATAGGGTCCCTTTAAAGTCTTATTTTTTTTAAAACGCCATGTTACTTCTTACTAAAATCATCTTCCAACTTATTTGGCTTCCCTAAGAGGTAGTGTATTATGAAATCATAATCCTTTAGTAGATCAATCCAATTACTTTGTATCATGTTGAATTCTTTCTATAAGAAAATATATTTCAAACTTTTTTGATAAATATAAATCTCACATATTTCAACAAAGATATAATGTATCTTAATCTTCATGTCAAATATTACTATAGCTAACTCAAGATCATGAGTTGGGTAGTTTTTTTCATGAATTTTTAATTTCCTTGATGCATGAGAAATAAATCTATCATTCTACATATTAACACAAATAAGTCATTTCCTTGAGGCCTTATTATAAATCACAAACCCATCATTTTCAGATGGTAAATTAAAGATATTATCATTGACTAATATTCTATTAGATTCTTCAAAACATTATTTATACTATTTTTTTCAAACTAATTTAACCCCTTTATTTGTGAGATTGGTTAATGAGTAAGCCAATAAGAAAAAAAATTATGAAACATAGATATTAACCTACTAAACAAATAAAACAGTGTACCTCATTCATGGGCGATGGTGCTGGACATTCTTGGATTTTCTTTTTATTTAAAGGATCAACATAGATTCCAGCATTCGAGACAATATGGCCAGGAAAATAAATTTCTTGAAGCCATAATTCACACTTGCTAAATTTCCCACATAGTTCATTTCTTATAAGAGTCTTCCAAACATTCAAAAAGTGGTTCTCATGGGCTTATTATTAATTAGGGTATATCAAGATATCATTAATAAAGACTATAAAAACCCATAAATATATTCCTTGAACACTTTGTTAATTAGATCCATGAAGATATATGGTTCATTAGCCAGTCTAAACAGCATTACTGTAATCTAGTAATGTAACGCCCCGACCCCAGTTACCCAGAGTCGGTGCATTATTACATAACATTGGCATGATCACAAGAAAGATCAAATCTCGAAAGACCGATTGGTTTAGTAGCCTTGGAAACACTAGATATATTCATAAGTTTTACATTACATCATTAAACGAAAAACTACTACAACAACATATTGTCTCCATAATCCACACTCATATCCCCACATAAAATCCCTGCAGGTCATTCATAACTTACTTCTTCACATCCTGGGAAAAATAAAACATAGAAAAGGGGTGAGCTCAAATGCCCAGTAAGGATAACAATATAGCGGAAACTTTCATAAATAAGAATAAACATTTAAGGCAATGTATAACTAAAACAAAATCCTTTTAAATATGAACTTTCAAAATGGTATGGCATAAATAAAATGAAATAATTCCATTTACTTATTCACATGGATATTCTACTAATCGAATAATCACATGCAAAAATCAATAACCACTTTCCTAATGTTGGAATGCATAATGCCAGACTATCATAACCACATAGCCAAGGCCTCGTGCCAAGACTACAAATAAGATTTTGTCAAGGTCTTGTGCCAAGACACTAGTTTGTCTCATGAGACCTACCGATGCATCGAGGAGCTATAGCGGGCTCCACCCGTCACTTACTAAGTCCAATGCATTCCCATATGAAAAGGTTTAAACATAACATAAACATTCGTATTAAAACTAGCATACGAAATGTCAATAATTTCACCATAAACTATGAATGGTATAAAAATAGCACATCCACAGTCAAACATATCACAAAACCTTCAATACAACATATAAGTTTTGTATCACAATAAATCAACTTCAAATAAGCGTAAAATCCATCAAAGGATGTTGACATAGATGAAATCAAAATTCTTTTTAAAGAAATATCTCTTTTTATTTTGAAATCATTTAAGATCCATATAAAATAAAACATTTTCTTTGAAAATTTTCTTATAAGCTTGTAAGGGAAGATTTGAAGATTTTATAACGGCGGAAAATAGCTGCACCCGCCGTATAAGTTAAAAAAAACATTCTTACCTTAATTCTGTCGAAAAGGTTAAAAATGACCTTGTTTTGAAAACGACGGAAAGATTCCTTTATAAACCTCTTATAAAAAGTCAAACAAGGGTATAAATGACTTTAACCCATATTCTTGTAAATAATAAATATGTTTTGAAATACATTTTGAAGAAACATGGATGTGGATGATAAAGAGATCCCAGTAGATTATTACATATAAACAACCTCAGATAATGAAGAGATTGTGAAATAACCCTTACCTTGTACTTTTCCTTGGTTGGGGTAGGTTAACCACCTGTATAATGGTGAAATAGTTGTTATTAAATTATACAAGAATCATATATATTAATATGATATCATATATGATCTTTTAACATTGATTTGTTAATAATATCTTAGAATTATCGTCGTTTCGGGAGTTAACTTACTCATTTTCTTTTATATGTTTTGTTACATAAACCATGGTTGTTGTATCTTATTCATATCCAGAATTATATCTAGTCCTTAAACATCATTTTTAAATCATCAAATGATAATTATACTTGAATGGATACGATGGAGAATGAATCTCATCGCGTTCGTGGAGACGGTAGTCCGTACGTACGCACGAGCGACAATATCATTCTTTTGATATTAAAATAATATATAAATGGATGGTATATCATATATACAGAATCATTAACATGTTATATTTATTATTTACATGAGTTACACATCATTATTATAACCATCCAAATAATATTATATTGAATAACAATTACACCACGACGTGGAGACGGTAAGCCGTACGTACGCACGTATGGTGACATGTTATTCAAAGGGTGGATAGAATACTGAATATGGTTGTACCATATTTATAATAACATCACAGTATATGTGAGATACTGGAGTTATTATTTTAGAATGGTAAGAACAAAGGAAGAAGAAGTGGAAGAAGAAATGAACTTGGAGAAGGGTGGTGAAATCATTACCTCTTCTTTGGGTTCTTCCTTTTGATTTGATCAAAAGGGCTCCTTAGGTTGGCTTTATGATCAAACTAAGGCCTCTAGGTTGTAGTTAGGGATGTTGGGAGAGTATTTGGGCAGAGTTTGGCCGAACCAAAAGGCTTTTAAGGTGTGAAGCAATGAGAAGGAGGAGTGCCCTTTTATAAGAGGGGTGAGGGGCACCCTTGGAAAAGCTAGATATATTAATTTATAATAAATTCATATTCGGTTTCTAATGGCTCCAAAGTTTATTATTCAAAGGTTAAGGTGGGGATAGGTCGAATACCACTCAACTAATAGAATTTAGACAGGTTTGGGTACTTATTTTAACCTTATCTTTAAGTATTAACTCTAAGTTAATTAGTTTCACTTTTACAATGTCTCTTTGTAGTTTTATATAATATGGTTAATAAACTTACTATATACATCCAAGCGACCCCCAAGTGGTCCATTAATGATTAACCTATCATGATATAAGTCTCTTGGCCGAACCTTAGATTTTTAGGAATTTAATATCAATTAATAATATAATATTTGTTTTAAGAACTCTTTTATGTCAATTTTGACACTATTCAATAGTTGATTTTTGTGAAACTCATAACAGATTGATTACTTCGAAAAAAGTCAATTAAATCAATCCTAATATATCATATTATCCTTGAAAATTAGTTTAATTCATTAAAAGTTTCATATTATATTTTGTTTGGGTATTTATAATATCAATTATTTTAATTTTTCACTATTATAGTAATTACTGCATCATCATTGTGTCATAAATAAAATAAATTATTTAATGTCTAAAAAATATAAATAAAATATCATTATGTAGGAAATATTTTTATCTTTCTAATGAATATTTATAATCTAAAATCCAACTTATATAACCCTATGTAACAATTGTTTTTCTAAAAGATATATGCTTGTGTCATTTTTGTATTCATTTTGACTTAATTAAAATAAAGTGTCATTATCACTTACAAGTGGATCCATGGGGTCCCAAAATAGACCCAAAGATTCCCATGGTCGACCATTTATCAACCAATAGGGTTAAGAAACGTTTTAGGGTAATTTATTATTATTATAATATTATTTTTTAACCCTTATTTACCGGATTTACCCTTAACCATGGTAAATAAAATATTTACCGCAGTAATTATTCAAAATGTCTAAAAATAAAAGTTACCTCTTTACACAATTTGAACATCCTGATTCCAAATATGGAATCCATTTTCCTAAATTCAAAACACAGAAGTGGCAGAAATTAATTTAAAATTAATTCCCGCTGTCAAAACAAAAAGCGTGTTTTTAAGAGATAATAACTATCAAAAGATTGACACTCGTTTATGTTCGGTTTAATTGTAAAATTATGTCCAATGACCAACATTATATTAAATGGTAAAAATATATTCTAAATATACTTTAAAACCACTCAAATTCATAATTTATCACTATTAATTATTTTGATTAAAAAAGTTGTTTTTAATTAAAACTTAGTAATTTTCACTATTCATCAAAATATGAAAGTTATCCGAAATGTACCAAAATTTCACCTTAGGCTAAATTCAATATTCTGAATCCAAAAATGAATTCCATTTTCAAATATAAAATATATATAATTTCAAAAAGTAGGTATTACTATTCATAACGGCTAGTTTGATTGGTTACGGTGTGTTAGAACTCGGTGTTGCGTACAACACACGCTAGCGTACCGTGGAAGCTTGAGATGTTTCATTTTAAATTTTTGATGTCCCCATTTAGTCAAAAAGTTTAAAATATAGTATCTAAAAAGGGTTCACTATTAAAATTTGGTAAAAGTGCAATACTGAAAATGAATTTGTTCTTACATTATGTCTAAGAAACTCATAATATGGATTCTAAAATTATAAGGATTATATAAAGTTTAAAATTTAGTTAACACTATTAATAACCTCTTTTTAATAGCTTGTTTGGTAAGTCATGGTGCGATTGAACTTGGTGTTGCGTGTAGTGAAAGTTATTGAATTATTTTGAAGAAATAACACACTATAAAATCTTGGGGTGTTACATTCTCCCCTCCTTCAATAAATTGCGTCCTCGCAATTTGAAATTGTTCTTCGAAAATAAAAGGTTGAAAATAGAAAATATATTTGTGGGAAAACCCACATCCGAAATTGGGTTACTAAAATTTAGTCTTAATATGAAGAAAAGAGAAATGAAAGGGTCACCACCAAATTATGATCTCGATTAGGAGAACATTGGTGGCAATTAGAGACATATAATTGGAGGAAAAACGTAAATATTTATAGGTAGTGATTGAGGTCATCAATCACAAAAAAGTATAAAATTGAGGTCCTTAAAATCATCAATCTATGATGATTTGAAATACCATCGGTTCAACAAAACATAGGGTATTGGGATAACACATTTTTGACGTTTCAAAATATCTTAGTTGAAATCCCACATTGAAAAATGAATTAATGAGGCCTCTATTTAAAATAAAGAGTGGAAAGTATGAAGATTACCGAAAATAACACATACTAGGGTTCCATGTAGGAAAATATGGATATGGAGGAGAAATATAACCATCAATTATCTGATGGAGAGTGGTAGAGAACATGGCTATGAAAAGGCCAACAATCCCAAAGCCATAAATTAGTGATGATTTAAGGTACCATCTAGGGAAACATTTTTGTTCTAAGTTCCTTATATTAATGTTGGGGAATTTATTTATGAGATTGTCTAAGATCATAAGGAGATATACTTACTTTATAATCAGAGTTTTATCCATTAATAAGTTTCTACCACCAACTCATCTTTCACTCTAAAGATAATAGAATGTAATTTTTTATTTATTTATACTATTCGTACAGGGTTCCAAAATAAAGGAATTTATAATTCATCTACAAGATATTTTAATAAAAACTACATTATTTAATCCAGGACATCTCGTGGGCCAGTGGTAGGTGATACACCCTTGTCGCCCTTTGGTTGCGGGTTCAAGTCTCGCAGCCTTGCCGGACGCGACGGGTTGCCGCCCGACCTCTGGGTTGTCCTTTTATGGAAATCCAAAATAATCCAAACTAGAACTATCCGAAATACTTCTATCCAAACTCACAGTCCAACATTTATAAGGAAGGTAAACATAATATAGATCCTTTTTACCCCGCAATAACATATGAATACCTTCATCTTGTATTCTTTTAATAAACTAAAACATCTTGAATTACCATATTCCTTATTGATTACATTCATGCTCCCCTATTCCATATAGAATGCTGGATATACTTCATTAATCCAAAAATGTTTTAAACCCCAACAATGATGGAATATAAAAATCATTAATCAGCTTCAAGGTAGTCAATAATATCCAATATAATTTATCCAAATCAATCATGTATTATTCTAAAATCACCACCTCGGTATCTGAACCATATTATGGTTTATCTTTCTCTCAACCATATATTTTCCAAACATTTAACCTGCTACTGAGTCACTTTTCTTTGTTCCACACCATCTCAAGTCCTTAATGAAATAGTACTGCAGTGCAATCCTTATATACTCCATAATTATTATAACAAGTACACTGTTGATACAACACTCAATTGACATAATAAACATAAGAACTCTAATCATTCCTCTTCATCTGTGGTAGTATCATAACTTGATTATTATCCAATAACATCATTTGTGGCATAGTCTGATGACTGGGACATAGGCTCGCGTAGTGTCAAAACTCCTTGCAAATGAAGCATTGTACATTTGAAACCATTTTCTCACCCTTGCAGTCACATACTTTGTTCCCTTTTCCTCCACACTTATAACAAACTCCCATTCCTTTCAGGAAAGTTCCAGGGTGTTTCTTTCCACAGTTACCACATATGAGAAAATTCTTCTTTTCCCTCTTCCCTTTATCCATCTTTCTCTCTTCCATCCTTTTCTTCTCTTGCTTCCCTTCAAAGCCATAGGACTCAGTAAACTCTTTACTTATCTTATCAACACATGATATTATTTCTTCATATGATGATAATACATGGGAGACTATTTCTCTTATAAATTATAGCTTAAGACCATGAAAGATATGATCCTTCCTTCTCTTTGAATCATGTGTATTTCTGGAGTTCTCATTCCTTCTACTGGGCGCCATTTCTATACCATGGCATAAACTAGATCAGTTTATGAATCAAAACACATAATCCCATACTTATAAAACACTTAACATAAATTGAACTATTTATGGATATAATCCATAATCATAAAAATGTTTTCTTTGAAGAAGTATATACTCATAAACCCTTCATAATGATTTGTAAAGAAAATGAGAGTTATCCTAAGCATATCCCCCGGGAGTGTCGTAACCAAGAGTGCAGCAAGGCCCGTTGTCGTGCACCAGTTCCCATTCGAGTCTAGCTCAAAGCGGTGTTTTCGGGTTTTACCCCTAGGTACATCTGTGCCAGAGCCGCCTCTACCTGCTCGTATCCAGACAGGGATGTATTGCTCGGAAAACTCACAAAATCTCTACAATACCAAAATTCTAGGAAGTTATTCTATACTAATCCTCAAAGTTCATCTTAGGTCTACGTGCTCTAATCAGAGTTTATCTAAATCTAGCTTCCAAGGTTTGTACTAAACTTCCTCTGATACCAACTGTAACGCCCCGACCCCAGTTACCCAGAGTCGGTGCATTATTACATAACATTGGCATGATCACAAGAAAGATCAAATCTCGAAAGACCGATTGGTTTAGTAGCCTTGGAAACACTAGATATATTCATAAGTTTTACATTACATCATTAAACGAAAAACTACTACAACAACATATTGTCTCCATAATCCACACTCATATCCC
This sequence comes from Viscum album, assembly GCA_963277665.1. Taxonomy (NCBI): domain Eukaryota; kingdom Viridiplantae; phylum Streptophyta; class Magnoliopsida; order Santalales; family Viscaceae; genus Viscum; species Viscum album. The sequence goes on along the minus strand of OY728133.1, from coordinate 1,817,495,292 downwards.
CACATAAAATCCCTACAGGTCATTCATAACTTACTTCTTCACATCCTGGGAAAAATAAAACATAGAAAAGGGGTGAGCTCAAATGCCCAGTAAGGATAACAATATAGCGGAAACTTTCATAAATAAGAATAAACATTTAAGGCAATGTATAACTAAAACAAAATCCTTTTAAATATGAACTTTCAAAATGGTATGGCATAAATAAAATGAAATAATGCCATTTACTTATTCACATGGATATTCTACTAATCGAATAATCACATGCAAAAATCAATAACCACTTTCATAATGTTGGAATGCATAATGCCAGACTATCATAACCACATAGCCAAGGCCTCGTGCCAAGACTACAAATAAGATTTTGTCAAGGCCTTGTGCCAAGACACTAGTTTGTCTCATGAGACCTACCGATGCATCGAGGAGCTATAGCGGGCTCCACCCGTCACTTACTAAGTCCAATGCATTCCCATATGAAAAGGTTTAAACATAACATAAACATTCGTATTAAAACTAGCATACTAAATGTCAATAATTTCACCATAAACTATGAATGGTATAAAAATAGAACATCCACAGTCAAACATATCACAAAACCTTCAATACAACATATAAGTTTTGTATCACAATAAATCAACTTCAAATAAGCGTAAAATCCATCAAAGGATGTTGACATAGATGAAATCAAAATTCTTTTTAAAGAAATATCTCTTTTTATTTTGAAATCATTTAAGATCCATATAAAATAAAACATTTTCTTTGAAAATTTTCTTATAATCTTGTAAGGGAAGCTTTGAAGATTTTATAACGGCGGAAAATAGCCGCACCCGCCGTATAAGTTAAAAAAACATTCTTACCTTAATTCTGTCGAAAAGGTTAAAAATGACCTTGTTTCGAAAACGACAAAAAGATTCCTTTATAAACCTCTTATAAAAATTCAAACAAGGGTATAAATGACTTTAACCCATATTCTTGTAAATAATAAATATGTTTTGAAATACATTTTGAAGAAACATGGATGTGGATGATAAAGAGATCCCAGTAGATTATTACATATAAACAACCTCAGATAATGAAGAGATTGTGAAATAACCCTTACCTTGTACTTTTCCTTGGTTGGGGTAGGTTAACCACCTGTATAATGGTTAAATAGTTGTTATTAAATTATACAAGAATCATATATATTAATATGATATCATATATGATCTTTTAACATTGATTTGTTAATAATATCTTAGAATTATCGTCGTTTCGGGAGTTAACTTACTCATTTTCTTTTATATGTTTTGTTACATAAACCATGGTTGTTGTATCTTATTCATATCCAGAATGATATCTAGTCCTTAAACATCATTTTTAAATCATAAAATGATAATTATACTTGAATGGATACGATGGAGAATGAATCTCATCGCGTTCGTGGAGACGGTAGTCCGTACGTACGCACGAGCGACAATATCATTCTTTTGATATTAAAATAATATATAAATGGATGGTATATCATATATACAGAATCATTAACATGTTATATTTATTATTTACATGAGTTACACATCATTATTATACCCATCCAAATAATATTATATTGAATAACAATTACACCACGACGTGGAGACGGTAAGCCGTACGTACGCACGTATGGTGACATGTTATTCAAAGGGTGGATAGAATACTGAATATGGTTGTACCATATTTATAATAACATCACAGTATATGTGATATACTGTAGTTATTATTTTAGAATGGTAAGAACAAAGTAAGAATAAGTGGAAGAAGAAATGAACTTGGAGAAGGGTGGTGAAATCATTACCTCTTCTTTGGGTTCTTCCTTTTGATTTGATCAAAAGGGCTCCTTAGGTTGGCTTTCTGATCAAACTAAGGCCTCTAGGTTGTATTGAGGGATGTTGGGAGAGTATTTGGGAAGAGCTTGGCCGAACCAAAAGGCTTTTAAGGTGTGAAGAAATGATAAGGAGGAGTGCCCTTTTATAAGAGGGGTGAGGGGCACCCTTGGAAAAGCTAGAAATATTAATTTATAATAAATTAATATTAGGTTTCTAATGGCTCCAAAGTTGATTATTAAAATTTTAAGGTGGGGATAGGTCTAAAACCACTCAACTAATAGAATTTAGACAGGTTTGGGTACTTATTTTAACCTTATCCTTAAGTATTAACTCTAAGTTAATTAGTTTCACTTTTACAATGTCTCTTTGTAGTTTTATATAATATGGTTAATAAACTTACTATATACATCCAAGAGACCCCCAAGTGGTCCATTAATGATTAACCTATCATGATATAAGTCTCTTGGCCGAACCTTAGATTTTTAGGAATTTAATATCAATTAATAATATAATATTTGTTTTAAGAACTCTTTTATGTCAATTTTGACACTATTCAATAGTTGATTTTTGTGAAACTCATAACAGATTTATTACTTCGAAAAAAGTCAATTAAATCAATCCTAATATATCATATTATCCTAGAAAATTAGTTTAATTCATTAAAAGTTTCATATTATATTTTTTTTGGGTATTTATAATATCAATTATTTTAATTTTTCACTATTATAGTAATTACTGCATCATCATTGTGTCATAAATAAAATAAATTATTTAATGTCTAAAAATTATAAATAAAATATCATTATGTAGGAAATCTTTTTATATTTCTAATAAATATTTATAATCTAAAATCCAACTTATATAACCCTATGTAACAATTGTTTTTCTAAAAGATATATGCTTGTGTCATTTTTGTATTCATTTTGACTTAATTAAAATAAAGTGTCATTATCACTTACAAGTTGATCCATGGGGTCCCAAAATAGACCCAAAGATTCCCATGGTCGACCATTTATCAACCAATAGGGTTAAGACACGTTTTAGGGTAATTTATTATTATTATAATATTATTTTTTAACCCTTATTTACCGGATTTACCCTTAACCATGGTAAATAAAATATTTACCGCAGTAATTATTCAAAATGTCTAAAAATAAAAGTTACCTCTTTACACAATTTGAACATCCTGATTCCAAATATGGAATCCATTTTCCTAAATTCAAAACACATAAGTGGCAGAAATTAATTTAAAATTAATTCCCGCTGTCAAAACAAAAAGCGTGTTTTTAAGAGATAATAACTATCAAAAGATTGACACTCGTTTATGTTCGGTTTAATTGTAAAATTATGTCCAATGACCAACATTATATTAAATGGTAAAAATATATTCTAAATATACTTTAAAACCACTCAAATTCATAATTTATCACTATTAATTATTTTGATTAAAAAAGTTGTTTTTAATTAAAACTTAGTAATTTTCACTATTCATCAAAATATGAAAGTTATCCGAAATGTACCAAAATTTCACCTTAGGCTAAATTCGATATTCCGAATCCAAAAATGAAGTCCATTTTCAAATATAAAATATATATAATTTCAAAAAGTAGGTATTACTATTCATAACGGCTAGTTTGATTGGTTACGGTGTGTTAGAACTCGGTGTTGCGTACAACACACGCTAGCGTACCGTGGAAGCTTGGGATGTTTCATTTTAAATTTTTGATGTCCCCATTTAGTCAAAAAGTTTAAAATATAGTATCTAAAAAGGGTTCACTATTAAAATTTGGTAAAAGTGCAATACTGAAAATGAATTTGTTCTTACATTATGTCTAAGAAACTCATAATATGGATTCTAAAATTATAAGGATTATATAAAGTTTAAAATTTAGTTAACACTATTCATAACCTCTTTTTAATAGCTTGTTTGGTAAGTCATGGTGCGATTGAACTTGGTGTTGCGTGTAGTGAAAGTTATTGAATTATTTTGAAGAAATAACACACTATAAAATCTTGGGGTGTTACAAGTAATTTCCATACCTGGTTCGGAATTCTATCTCTGGAATAACTTCCTTCTTTACAAACAATTGATGATATCCATAATGAATGTCAAGATTAAAAAATATTTAGCACCATAAATTTGATCAAAAAAATCCTCAACGTGAGCTAGAGGATAATTTTTCTTTACTGTAATAGGATTGATTTTTCTACAGTAAATTAATATCTTCATTGATCCATCATTATTCTTTAAAAAAGAAATGGGAATCCCCATGGAGAAATACCAGGGATAATAAATCTCTTATTACTCAACTCCTATTGTTGTTTCTTTAGATCTACTAATTACACAATGGTCATTCTATAAGTAGTCATTGATATTTCTCTTGTATCATGCCTTAATTCATATAAAACATAACTTCTTGCTCTGGAGGATATCCAGGTAAGTCCTCTAGAAATACATCAATGTATTCTTGTACAATATCTACATCCTCAATTTGAATATTATTAGCTTTTATCATATCTTTTTCCCCAATAATTTAATATAGAAGAGCTATAGGAGGTGGATCTAGATAAGAATTAGATATTGAAGTTTCTACTCAAAGGATAATGGAATCTACATCTTCCTCATGAATAGTATCTTCCTTTTTCTCATAATAAATTTTCGTATCATATTTTGGTAGCTAGTCTATAGAAGTGATTTTATCAAAGTTGATCATAGGTGTGATGATAACGTCAGTAGATATGTAATGTTATGGAATTTCTTTTTAATTTTTTTATTATACGGAATTATTTACAGATCGTGAAATTTGATGGCATGTAATTCAAAGGCCCGGAGCACCCGGAATGATCAGCTGAAAAAAAATGTTCAGCATTAAATAGCATGTGTGATCAATTTTCAAGAAAAATTGGAATAAAACATTAATGGATGCTCGAATCAAAAATTGGAGGGCACTGTTGCGATCAGGATGGTGGGTTTACCCTAGGTGGGACTTAAATTTAGTCAGCACATGCCTCTAGTGAGAAAACCCAAAAAGGGAAAATCCATAAATAAAATAATTACATAAAATTATTATATTTTTAAAATGATTATAACTCACAAATAGTGTCTCTCCTTAAAAATCTGAGACCACCACTAAACTCTTGAGGGTATGCTTTCCTTATATAGTCTAAAAAAATTGGCTGGCATGGGCCAACAGTGGAAGTTAGTTTTTGGCCGTAAATAAAATAATTAAATAACAATAATTTTTTTGTTAAATCCTTTAACTTCAAAATGGTATCCCAGATTGAAAATATAATAGTACCATCGGATTCGTGGGGGCTTGTTTCCCTTAGGTAGAGCCTAACCTTGACCAGCGCGGGTTAAGGGTTACTATTAATAATTTTTTTAACTTTTTTTAATGTACGTTCAGTAAATGTGCAAGTGCGGTTTTCTATGTTTTGAACAGTTTCTTGGATCAAAAATTCAATGGCACCGTTGAATTAAGAATTTTGTGATTCGACTAGAAATGGCATAACTTTGGCCGGAAAGGGATGATTGGAAAAGTTATTTTTTTCGAATTTTCATGAAAAATAATAAAATAATTTAAATAAATTATTTTATTTTCATTCTCACTTGGAATAATAGATGGTGACATTGTGGGGTAGCGACAAGGTGGCGATGATGAGCATCAATGAGACTCATCAATGTACTGTTAACTCGTAGTGTAACGACGCTTTAAAAACACGTAAAGCGGTGTTGATTCATAAATGAAACAATATAACGACACGGTGTCACGTCATAATGGGAACGTCGGGGCATGCTCACATTTATAGTTCAACGCGTTGGGGAAGTAAGGATTAGAAATTTGGGGGATTCTCTGGAAACCCTCTAGTGGACTTCCACCCCAACGAAGAATGACAAACACCGGTAAATCCTCTCCACCTTCAACGCCTTTCAAAAATCAGATCCAAGAAGTGAGGTCGATGTCCTTAACCCCTCATGGATGAATTCCACGACATCAAACATCATAAGATTTAAGGGTTTTTTATTTTAAAGTTTCCCCATTATTATTTTTAATGAAGAATGTGGATTAACCAACAAATAGGTTAATCTGTGGACTCTGTATTCTTACGGGAGGGTGACTTCTTTGGAAATTATTTATCCAGGATTTAATTATCTTTGTTGTTCAAATTAAAATCCTTGGACCTCCTTTATTTTGTTAAGTTATAACGTGGAGATCTCGGGCTGACAAGAACATGCTTTGAGTCCCTCTACCAAGGTTGTTCTTTCTGGGAAAACTCTTAAATCGACGACATGATAGATTTGAGACCGTCGTAGTGGAGAAGACGTTCTCGGGGGAATGTGGGTGCAAGCGGCACGAAGAAAGAACCACAGGTGCTGACCTAGTGGTCTGCGGAAGAATCCGCAAGTGCACTAGCACTGGCGATGGCACCAGCGACTACCGGTAGTGGCATGTAGTGGAAGCCGCGGGTGGGAGGCGGTGTGCCGGATGGAAGGCCACGGCTGGACTGAACAGCAGTGCACCAAGAGAATCCCCCGGCTGTGCCGGCAGTTAGAGGTAGTGGATGCAGTCGCCCGACCGCATCGGAGACCCGTGGACGGGGTAGCAAGGCGTGTCTCGCACAGCAAGCAGTGGTCACTTGACCGCGGTGGAGGAGGCGACCCGCGAGGCGATGGTAGGGCACGTACGCGGCTCCCAGCCGCGTCCAGCAAGGCAGACCGGTCTGCCTCATGCAGACTGGACGGGGTGAAAACCCCCAATTGGTTGGACCCACACAGTGGGCTAGACCTGTGGCACATTGGTCTAGGCCAAACTATGTCGGTAGGCAAGACCCGCACCGGTGGGCTAGACATGTGCCGTCTTCAAGCCAGGATGGACTTTCCCGGGTCGCCGGGTGACCCGGCGGGTTGGACCCTCTCCCAACCGGGTTGGGTCCAGTGAGTCCTATTTGGCCTAGCCCACTAGACAGGTCAAACAAGACTGACCATGACCCACACCAGGTCAGGTCATGTCTTTCAGAAAAAACCGGGGTATGTGGAACCCCCGAGCAGGGTTGGTCGGGACAGTCCGACCGGGTCGGACCTGGACCTGTCGCAACTGGTCCCGTAGTAACTAAAACATTCGTATCTTGAAAACCACATGTCCAATTGATGGGTTTTTTGCGGAATTGAGACCCGTAGGATGATACTGTCCTATTTAGATATTCCACGTGACTTTCATAAAACTTGGATTTTTTCTTGGTTGGATCGTACCTAAATCCAATCGGGGCCTCAGCACTTAAATGACTATAACTTACAGACCGGGCGTCCGGTTGACGTGTCGTCTATTCCATTGGTACCCTTAGGACATGGAAGATCATCAGGTTACTTTTTTGTGAGACTTTGTGATGTTTTAATACAACCAATGGAATGAGGAGCGGTTCTCCCAAGTACACTACGTACGGAACCCAGTGACTAGCTAAGACCTGAATACTATTTATTTTCGACTCTGTGTGACTTGACAGCTTAATGGAAAGTTCCTATGTGTGACTTGGTATGACCATGCTAGGGAGAACCTCTGTGTGACTTGGCAGACCCACGATACTCGACCGAAGGAGTACCTCTGTAGGCCATAGTGGGGAGCGGCTTTGTGTGACCTGGAAGACCCATGGTACGAAATGGGGAGGTGTACCTAAGCAGTTCAAGGATAGCAGGAAGCAGCTCTGTGTGACCGGGAAGGCCCACAGTACTCGACAAAGGAGGACTTCTCTAGCATCCAAGGTGTGTGAAGATTGTGACTAATGATTCTACTGTTACTACCCTGTAATATACATGGTGTGAGATGTCTTGTGTTTTATTTTTTTCATTGAGGAGTTTTTGAGTGTTCATTCCTTTTTGTTTTGGGGTCTATACTGAGTATTGTGTTACTCACCCCTGTACAAGCTCCGCCCACATGTGTCGTGTCTGGTGCAGACGACCAATGTTTCGACAGGGGTGCCCAGGGAGATGGGATAGAAGGATGATACAACAGTAGACTTGGTGTCCTAGGACCAGTAAAGGGCTAGTAGGACTAGTTGGATAGGACATAATACTTCATATTCTAGTAGCTTCCCTACTCTCACTACCAGGAGGGGTTTATTTCATATGGCCATCAGAGAACATTTTTAACTTCACAGTTTTCATTACATTTTCTTGGGTCTGTATTAAGGCTCACTTTCTGTCATCTGTAATTGTACTCAGTTACTCAGTGGTATGTTGTTTCCCTTTTTGTGAGTTGGGACTTGGTTGGACGTGTTTGTGCATACAACTATCCAGCCTAATGCCTCCCACTTGCAGGTTGATGCCTTCAGTGCTAGTCGCCAGCCCCTGGCCGTTGGGAGGCGGGCTTGGGGTAGTCACAGCACATGCCCTGAGGGAGAGGTCATGAAAAATAGTTATCAGAGTGCGGTTGGATCCCCCTCAAGGACTGGGAGTCTGTGTTTTGTTTTGGGGCAGCAGTGTTAAGTGTAGCGAGTTCAACTTTTAGATTCTGGGAGTCCAGTGTTGGTGTGGTGGCCGACGTATCCATACAGAATCACCTTGAATTCTGTTTTCATCTCAATTCATGAAAACACTAGTTGCATAAGTGTATTGTGATTTTTAATAAGATTCATCTTACCAGGTATAATGTTCTGACCATTGTACATCTTGATCTATCTCAGGATTCCTTTGTGTATACGACCTGCCAGGATCATGATACGAGGTCATAAAGAAATCCTTCCTAGTGATGAGGAATCCATTTTGGGACCAGTGCTTTAGATGGACCCACCAGGTGGTGCACCAGTGCTACAACCACCTGATCGTCCACATCTACTGTCGGCAGTTCCGATATAGTATGTTATTATGCATAGTTCCCTACATAATTTTCAGATACAGAGAGCTCCCAGGTTCAGGATAGAGATGAATCCTTAGGTCTTTGAGGACTGGATAGAGGTTGTGAGGTGGGTCTTCCTCATAATGAGGATAGCGCCTAACCAGATAAAGATTTTAGTGGCAAGGCCTCTACAGGGCTTGGTAGGGAGATGGTGGAGATTTACCATCCAGAATCACGATGAGGTGACCCACACTTGGGTTTACTTCGAGAGGATTTTCTATGAAGAGTTTTTCCCCACTATATTGTGCTCTATGCACATTCAGAAGCTGATTCACCTACAGTAGGACAACATGGTGGCGGCTGAGTACTTGACAAGGTTCGCAGAGCTTTCCCGCTACTCTATAGATTTGGTGTGAGAACCTTTCTTCAAGGCTCGAGACAATAATAAGGGACTCGGGTGGGATATTTGGGCTTCTGTGGTGTCTCTCAGTATCCCCACCCAGGCCGAGGTGTTGGAGCGGGCCCTTCGGATGGAGAGCTTCTTGGCAGAAAAGGCGCCCATAGTTAGAGCTTCCAACATACCCCAGAGGGCAGAGTCCTCAGTAGGCTGAATACATTAGATGCATGGGCCTAAGAGGGTCAGGTCCTTTAGAGCCCGACCTCATGACTCCGGGTTGGCAGTGTGAGGCTCTCGGTCCATAGGGAGTCAGACGGGGTCCAAGCATTGCTTTTCGTGTGGTGGGCAGGGACACATGGCGTGTGACTACCCAACCTTCCATACAGATGACTAGAAGACGGTTGAGGGTCCACCAAGATACCAGTAGTGGTTCAAGCGAGGAGGTCTATAGGGCGGTGGATGTGGCAGGAGACTGGTCGAGTGGCAGGTGGTAGGTGATGGTTCGCGGTGTTACCGCCACCACCCCCATGTGGTCCACCCAGACCTTAAAAATTAGGATGATAGGGGTGAACTCAGGTCTCGGAAGTAGAGTCTTACCACCATGGCACTCCAGAGATGATATGAGGTATGATCTATATCTTCCCCACACTAGCTGTAGTATTTATAGACACATGTTCTAGTCACTCATTCCTTTCCACGAATCTCATTCAGAGCTTGGATATTTTGGTAGAGTTTTTGGCTCGATCCTTATGGATTGAGACTCTTATGGGAGGGGATTCGATGATTACACACTAGTTTAGGCAGGATTAGTTTACTCTAGGAGGATAGAGCTTCGGTTTGAATCTACTAGTAGCAACATCAAGGCCTTACGATGATATCTTGGGTATGGACTGGTTATCCACAGTCCATGCTCAGATCGACTATTTTAAGAGTACAATGCTGTATATCTGCACAAATGGGAAAAATTATTTCTTCAATAGAAAAAAGAAATCCTTTGTAGTGCAGGATAGACTCTCTCAGAGGAGGGTACAACCAATCACTCACTAATTAGCTAACCTCACCCTTGGTTCAGTAGAGAAGAGGACTCTAAGTTTTCCTATAGTGGTGGAAGAGTAGGAGGATATTTTTACTAATAAGGTTTCAGAGATACCTCTTCATAGAGTAGTAGACTTCTGTATCGACCCATACCCCAGTACGACACTGATATATACTTTGGTATGTCAAATGTCTCCCATAGATCTTTGTGATTTGAGGGTACAACTGGATTACTTTCAGGATAAGGGGTTCATAAGACCCAGTGTTTCACCATGGGCACCCACAGTTCTTTTTTCCAAGAAGGAAGATAGTAGTTTGGAGTTTTGTGTTGTCTTTCTGTGCCTAAAATAGGCGACCGTGAAGAACAGGTACCCACTACCAAAGGGTCTATTGGCACATCAATAAATTAAAGAGGGGTAGCCTTTTGTGTGCTTGGAATGGTGCCCATGGGCTTTTTAGTAGTTGAGACAATGATGATGGTTGGAGTTCCTCTAGGACAAAGACATTGAGATTTTATATACTCTTGGGAAGGGGCACATAGTGGAAGACATTCCCAGTAGGAGGATCGGGTTGTAGCTACTGAGTGAGTTGATAAAGAAGTTAGTCGTGATGTAGGTATCCCCCCATGGATGATGGTGACATTGTTTACCTCTAGTCGATGGTTGTTACTCACCCACTCGTATAACGAGTCCGGGAGGTATAGCTAGGGGACATTGACTGTGATGCCCAACATGATTAGATATCCCCTAGATGGTCTCTTGACGTATTTTCTAAAGGTAGGGATCATGTCGTTCTCTTTAGAGGATACACCATGGTACCAATGATGCTACAAGAGGAGGTCTTGAAGGAGTTCCATACTTCCCCTATAGCAGTACATATTGGATTGAAAATACGTAATAGGTCATATGGCATCAGTACTGGTGGATAGGGATGAAGAAAGTCATGGATGAGTACATTTCACAATGCCTCACTTGTCAGCAAGTGAATGTCGAGCATCAGGTACCAGCAGGCTTATCTCAACCACTTGAGCTGCTGGAATGTAATTTGGATGGTGTCTCCATGGACTTAGTGATAGGGCTACCATGTTTATCTAGTGGCCACGACTCCATTTGGGTGATCATGGACCAACTCACCAAGTCATCTCACTTCCCACCCATCCGGGAGTAGGGGACGGTAGAGGGCTTGGGACTCCACTATGTCAAGAAGATAGTGCATATTTACAGGGTGCCTTCATCTATCATCTCAAATTGAGATGCCTGATTTACATCCCTGTTGTGGAAGAAATTACAGGAGGTGTTTGGGATGTAGCTATGCTTGATCATAGTTTTTCATCCCAATTCAAATGGTCAGACGGAGCAGACCATACAGACCTTGGAGGACACGCTTCATGCTTGTATCCTTGATTTTTGTTACAGTTGGGAGGACTCTACCACTGATGGATTTTTCGTACAACAATAAATATCAATCCACCATCAGCATGGCATTGTTTGAGGCCATGTATAAGCTACCAATGAAAAGTTTTGGATCATCCAAGAGTGGATAAGGATTGTACAGAGCAGACAGAAGTCTTCTGCCGAATGGAGACGGAAACACTTAGAGTTTAAAGATGGATAGCATGTTTTCTTTCGGGTCTCACCTCGTTGGGGATCACGGATATTTGGCCGGAGCGATAAGCCTTCTTTGTGGTTAATTAAAACTTTTCAGATCCGGAATATAGTTGGTGAGGTGGCGAACCTTCTATCTCTTCCCCCACAGATGCATCGGGCCCATGATGTTTTCCATGTGTCGCAACTAAGGAGGTATGTGCATGATCCATCGCATGTCATCAACTGGGGTGAGCTGGATATTGATGATGGGGTGAATTTTGTGGAGTTTCGAGTGGAGATTGAGGATCAACAGGATTAGGTCCTACATGGACGGTTGATTCCTCTAGTGCGCGTCTGATGAGAGCACAGTAATCTCCATGAGAGAACATGGGAGCGGAAGGCTCAAATTCAGGCTTAGTACCCCCATCATTGTGTTTAGTTGTTATTTTGGATTCCAGGGAAATAAATTCATACAATGAGGAGAATGTAATATCCTAGAATTTACATATAATCTTTTTTTATATGGAATTATTTTGAGACTACGAAATTTGACGGCACATAATTCCGAGGCCCGGAGCACCCAGAATGATCTGTTGAAAAAAAGTGTTAATATTTAAATAGCATGCTAGAGAAATTTTCTAGAAAAATTGGAAATACTCTTAAATAGGTTCTCAGATCAAAAATATGAGGGCACGGTTGTGATTAGGATGACAGGTTTACCATAGGTGTGACTTAACATTAGTCTTTGCAGACCTCTAGTGGGAAAACCTGAAAATGTCATAATTATAAATAAAATTATTAAATAAAATTATTTTATTTTTCAAATTCTTATAACTCATGAATAGTGACTCAGAATAAAAATATGAGACCAACACGGAACTCGTGAGGGTATGCTTTCCTTAGAAATACCCTAAAATTGGTCAGTGTGGGCCAACATTGGAAGATAGTTTTTGGTCATAAAAAATTAATTAAAAATTATTTTATTGTTAAATACTTTATCCTCTAAAAGGTAACTTATATTAAAAATCAAAGAGTATAGATGGATTCATTGGGGAGTGATTCCCTTAGGTGGAACCTAACATCAACCATCACGGGTCGAGGTGACTATTAATAAATTTTTGAACTTTTTTTAAGGTACATTCAGTAAATGTGCAAAACGAGATTTTCTATTTTTTGAACTGTCGCTCGGATAGAAAATATGAGGGAACCGTTGAATTCAGAACCCCAAAATTCCCTTATAAATGAAATAACTTCGGCCAATAAGGGTTTATGAGAAAAATTATTTTTCATAATTTTTGAGAAAAATAATAAATTAAATTAAATAAATTATTTTATTTTCTTTATCACGTTGGAATAGTATATGGTGATATTGCGGGGCAGAGACAAGGCAGCGAGGATGAGAATCAATGAGACTCGTCAATGAATTGTTAAATCATAGCATAACTACTCATTAATGGTGCGTAACAGCGACAATCTTTCATAAATGAAACAACAAGACGATGTGGCGTCACATCATAATGTGAACGCTGCAATGTGCTCCTATTTATAGTTTGACATGATGGAGAATAATGTTTTATAAATTTGGAGGATTCTCAAAAAAACCTATTTCGGATATCCACCTTGGCTAAGAATGATGAATGCCGGTGAATCCTCTCCACCTTTCTTGCCTTTCAATGATCGGAGCCGGGAAGCGATGTCGATGTCTTAACCCCTCATGGATGAATTCCACGACATCATATATCATAAGAGGTAGGGATTTTTAATTTTTAAAGTTTCCACGTTCTTATTTCTAAAAGATGAATGCGTATTAACCCATGAACAAGTTAATCCTTGGACCATGCATTTTTTCGGGAGGGTGAATTATTTGGGGTTTCATTATTCGAGATTTAATTATCTTTGTTGTTCAAATTAATATCCTCAGACCTCCCTTATTTTTTTAACTTCTAACATGGAGGGCGTGGGTTAAAACAAGCCAGGCCTGAGCCCCTCCACTATGGGTGTTCTTCTTTGCCAAAATCTTGAATAGATGCCAAGATAGTTTTGAGACTGTCGGGGTGGAGAAGACGTTCCCCAGAGAACACAGGTGCATGAGGCATGAAGAACAAGCCACTAGTGAGGACCCGGTGGTTTGCAGAAGAATCCGTCGGCGCATAGGCAGTGGCACTGGAAACTGCTGGAAGTGTCCCACAGCAGTGGTCATGGGTGGGAGGTGGTGCGTCAGACAAGATTTTGTGGTCTTACTTGGTCACGACGCATGTTGAGATGCCGCTAGTAGAGCCAGTTGCTGGAGGCGATGGATGCGGTCTCTCGACCGCATCAGAGACCCACGGACGCGGTACTGAGCCACGTCTCGTGAAACGGGCCTCAGTGGATTGAACGAGGAGAAGGAGGCACCTCGTGGTGTCCTGTGGGGAAATGGAAGGGCACAGATATGGCTCATGTCCATGTCCATTGAGGTGGACTCGTCCGCCACTTGCGGACCAGATAGGGCACAAACCCCCAGTGGGCCGGACCCACGGCTCACTGAGTCAGGCCGGTCCCGCTGCCCAGTGAACCGGACCCAAACCCAGTGGGCTGGACCACGCTGGTGGGATATACCCACACTTATTGGGTCAAACCTACACTAGCATTTCATACTCTCACCCTCTTCAGCACGGGACAGACTAGCCCGGGTCGTCGAGCGACCTGGAAGGCTGGACCCTTTGCCAATCGGTTCAGGTCCAATGAAGCCTATTGGGCCTTGCCCACTGGCCAGGCCAAACCAAACTAACCCAGACCCACACCAGGTTGGTTCAGGTCATTAAAATGAATATGGGTATGTGGAACCCCCGAGTCGGGTTGGTCGGGACGGTTCAACCAGGTCGGATCGGGCCCCGTCGCAACCAGTCCCTGATTACTAAAACACTCGTCTCTTGCAAACCTCACATCTGATTGACAAGATGTGTGTGGAATTGGGACCCATAGGGAGAGGAGGCCCTTTTGAGATACTCCACATGATTTTCATTGAATTTTGGAGTTTGGCAGGGTTGGATCGTACCAGAATCCAACAGGACCCTCGACACTAAAATGCCTATAACTTACAAACCGGGTGTCTGGTTGACGCGTCATCTATTGCATTGGAACCCTTATGACACGAAGGTTCATTAGATTAATACTTTTTGAGACATAGTACTGGTTAAAATATGATCATTGGTTTGAGGATCGGTTCTCCCAATCACGCTATGTACAGAACCCTACGACTGGCTAAGACCTGAAGACTGTTGATTTTCCACTCCGTGTGACTCGATGGCCCAGTGGGAAGCACCTCTGTGTGACTTGGCAGTCCCATGGTGGGGAGTATCTCTATGTGACTTGACAGAACCATGGTACTTTATAGGAGGGGTGTGTCAGTAGGCAACGGTGGGGAGCGGCTCTTTGTGACATGGCAGACCCATAGTACACAATGAGGAGGAGTACCTAAGAAGATCAAGATTAGTGGGAAGCGGCTCTGTGTGACCCAACAGACACAATGTACTTAGTAGAGAAGTATTTATTTAGAAACTTAGGTGTTTGATGACTGTGATTTATGGTGCTATTGTTACTACCCTAGAATATACCTTGTGTGAGTTTCTTGTGTTTCATGTTTTACTTTGAGGATTTTTTTGGGTTCTTTCCTTTTTGTTTTGGGGTCCATAATAAGTAATGTGTTACTCAACCCTACATGGGCTCCACCCACACATGTTGTGACTGGTGTAGATGACTGACATTTTGATAGGGGTGCCCAGGGAGACGGGACGAACAGACGCTACGACAGTGGACTTGGTGGCCTAGAACCAGGAAAGGCCCAGTAGGATCTGACGGACAATACGTACAACTTTAGCTTCCAGTAGCTTCCCTACTCTCACGACCAAGTGGGTTTTACTGTGTATGTCCATCAAAGCACTTTTTGTACTTTACAGTTTTCAGTAGTTTTTTTAGGTCTTTATTCTAGCCCATTTTCCTTCAATTGTACTTATACTCAGTTATTCAGTGGTACGTTGTTTCCCTTTTGTGAGTTTAGACTTAGTTGGATGTGTGTGTAAGTACAAGAATCTAGGATAATGCCTCCCACTTGTAGGATGATTCCTTTGGCGCTAGTCGCCAGTCCCTGGCCTTCGGGAGGAAGGCTTGGGGTAGTCAGGGCACGGGCCCCGGGGGACTAGTCGTGACAAGATAAATCATGTTTATATGCCATAATAGGAACAACCTGACACATATTTATTTCAATGAGACTTCCCTTAGGGGTTTTGAAAGGAAACTTCCCTTATTAATGTGAATTGGAAATATCTAATTTTTAAATTAAACTGGGTAGATATAAATGAATGTAATGATCCATAATTAAGTAAATCTTTAGATAAATTTGAGGAGATAATTAAAGTACCTTCCACCACATCATTAGGAACTTCTACCTAAAAAGTTATGATTGCAAAATCTTGGATTTACTCCCTTGGCCTTTTCTGGGGTATGTTTACTTTACTATTAGGAAAATAATTTTCATAATATCCCATATCCTTACAATTTTATCGTTTACAATTGGTGTCTTCTTTCTTTCCCTTCTAATAGTGAGCTTGGTGGACCTTTGTCAACACTTGTAACAAACTATCATCCTCAATAGGAATGTTCCATGATTTTATTCCACGTTTATCACATGATAGAATTTTAATTCTACCCTACTTACCCTTTTACTTATTTTAGTTTCCAGAGTGTTCAACATCCCTATGCTTCACTTGCTTTCCTTTAATGTCATAGTACATAGAGAATTAATTTATTTTCTTGATAGCACATTAGACTATATCTTCATGCGATGTGAAATATTATTATATGAGTACCCATTAGAGGAATATTTTCAACCCATAAAAGAATTTATCAATATTACTTCTTGGGTTATGTATGTAGTATATAGAATGAATTTCTAACCTTGTGAAGTTATCTTCATACTTTGAAACATTCTCATCCTCCTTTTACCTCAGACTTTGAAATTGTATCTCCATATCTTCCCACCAATCAAGAGGAAATTATTTTTCTAGGAAGAGTTCTTAGAATAACATTAATCCCATATTTTATTCTTTATCATCCTCCATATTCTTTTGAATTAATGACCACTATTGATTTGGATCTCCTAAAAGACGATAAACTTCTATGAAAACTTTTTCCCTTGCGTTAATCCCTAAAGTAAGAAATATTTTCTCTCTAGAAAATATCCATTGCACTGCTAAAAAAGGATATATAGTCCCATTTAATGTTGGGGTTGTAGTCTCATGGAGTGGTCTAACATTGATCCTTCTAATTTTTTATTAGGCTACTCCATAAGGTTAAGGTTATTATTCATAACCTGATTCAATTGTCCTAGTATAGTTATAAGTTGTTCAATAATATTTGAAACTCTTGATCCAAAATCACAATCTATCATAGGAGGGAAACCCCTATATGTATTATGTGTATTGATATGATTTCTATTTCTTCCACTAGGTTCAATTTTTAAACAATGGTATTCACAATATTAGGTTATGAATTATAATATGTAATTTCAAAATATAAAACATAAATAGAAAATTTTAAACATATCTAATCTCATAATCATAAACATGGTTTTTTGTTGACATATTTACTTTTAAATCCTTTATAATGGTTCAAAAAGAAAAGTTAATTTTCCAAACATTATCCCCTTGGAGTGTCAAAATAGGTGCGTAGTAAGGTATGTTTTCATGTACCTAGTTACCCTGAGTCAAGACTAGAACATCATGTCATAGTTATTATGCCTAGTTAAATCTATGATAGAACCATAACCACTTTTAATATCCAAACATGGATGTATTTTCTATGAATAATCACATAATCTCTACATTACCAAAATTTTAGGATGTTCTTCTATACTTATCATCAATGTCTATCTTAGGATAGTGTTCATTAACTAAAGTATTTTCAACATATATTTTTGAATGTTTCTACTAAAATTCATTTGATACCCACTATAATGCCTTGAACATAGATTCCCATAGTTTTTGCAATATTTTATTACATTGGCATGATAATAAGAAGTCAAATCCTAGAGTATTGATTAGTTTTTTAGACATGGAAAACTAGATACAAAGATAAGTTTTACATTACATAATGAAATTAAATATAACATGGTATTTTCATTGAAAACACTCATATTTCTTAGACAATCCCTATAGGATAGTCATAATATAACTTTGTGCATCTTGGAGAAAATAAAACATAAGAAAGTGATGAGCTTAGATGCTCAGTAAGGATAAATAATATAATTGAATCTATCATTAATAAGACTAAACTTTTAAGTAAAGGTATAAAATTGAAACGCAATAATTTTTAACATAACCTTGAGTATATTATGGAAAAAATTAATCAAATAATTCTATTTAAACATTCACATGGATATTATACTATCCTAATAATCACATGTAATATCAACAACTAATCTCATAAATAGGAAATGAAAAATGTAGTATATCATAACCATACCATCAATGCCTCAAGAAAATACTATACATAAACGTGAAAAACCCCAAACTAGATTGTCTCATGATAGATGTATCTTCTTGGGTTGGAGGACCCACCATATGGGTAAAGAGGGGGACTTAATTGACAACCATGTTTCTCTCTTGAGTGAAGGTTCCAAAGGGGGTGATCTCTACGATTGAAAAGATACTCACTCGCTTCATTAGGGATGCTTGGGCTGAGGGAAAATGTTTCTGGGTATCCTAGGGGAACATGTTAAAGCCCATTCAGTAAGGCATGATCAACATACGTAGTCTTGTAGATACTCTTCTTTACATGCATTCTAAAATGTTCTGGGAACTTCATGAGCATCAGACTCTGTGGGGAAAGATTATAGGCAATACATTGATAGATGGATCACTGATGGTTAAGGGACACATATATCCCTTTATGTCCATGATTCTTCCCATGTTCACTGTTATCCATTATCAAGTTTGGGGGATCATTGGGGAGGGAAAAGTGTCATTTTTGCATTACAACTTGGTATGATGTATTCTTGGATTTCGGGGGGGCACACTAATAACATCACATATGCAGAGTCTAGTTGGTTTCCATCCATCATCAATATTGTTCTCAATAAGGAACAACAAGCCTCCTTTCTCCTTATCACCACTAATGAGAAACCCGATAGGTGTGTTATTTTCCCATCAGCCTCGGTCACCTTTTCTTTTAGGGATTGTCGCCATATCCTGGCTCCTCACCCATATGATAACCAATGGAATGGAACCCTCTAGAACAAGAGTATCCCAACCAAGTTGAACTTCCTCACCTGAGAGATTCAGCTTGGTGTAGTTTCCACAGATGAAAACATTCAGAAATGTAGAATCATCATGGCCTCCCACTGCTTTTGTTGTTCTGTGCATAAATATGAGAGTAGTTATCACCTATTCTTTGAGCGTGAATGTGCTCAAGAGGTCTGGCTCTACTTCTGCGGTTTTACTATTATCCAAGTGCACCCTCTATTGGTTGTCCCCTTCTTTGAGCATTGATTTAGTGGCTCCATAAATATAGGGGTTGAACATCTTTCCAAATAGATTTTTTTACATATGGGTTTTTGGAGTCTCTGGAAGGTGAGGAATAGAGTGAGGTTCGGGGGAACTGTTTCTACTGGGATATCCATTATTGATCATACCTGAAGTCTACTACTTCATCTGACTAGGTGTATTGATAATTGGTGAGATTCTCCCTCCCTCCAAATCTTCCAAATGGCGGCCCAGGTGAATCTTTCTCCCAATATTTCCCACGGAAAATGGATTAGATGGAAACCATCTCACTAAGGATTGAAATTATATACAGATGAATCTTGTATTTTTGGTGTTATGAAGGGAGGTGGGGTGATCCGTGACTCTAGTGGCACCATTGTTTTGGAGTTCTCGGTGTACCTTGGAAGTGTCTCATCCTTGTAAGTGGAGGTCATTACCTTTCTATCAGGACTTACTCTCTCTAGTCAAGGGGTCATTGATATTTTGAAAGGAAAATGACTCTCAGATTATTTTCAAAGTGCTTTTGGGCACCGAAAAAGTTCCCCAGTCGATCACGTATCCCATCTGGAAGATTCATGATCTTCTCTCCAAAAGCATTTGGTTGAGTCACACACACCGTGAGGACAACAAGGTGGCTGATCATATAGGGAATCTTGTGGTGCATGGTCTGGGTAAATCTTCTTTCTATAACATTAAACATTTAGATATCAAGGGGTTTAACCTTATTGGATGGGATTCCCTCAATCTTCATTACTTTTATCCCCACTAGGCCACTCGCTCTCGACGTACACATTGCTTCTTGCCTTATTTTTAAATAAATAATTGATGATTATAGGGGTAAAACATTACCAACATAAACATTCTTATTAAACCTAGCTTACGAAATATTAATACATTATCTAAAAATAAATAATGGTATAAAAGTTGCACATCCATGGTAAAACTATTCATAAACCATTAAATACAGTGTGATAGGTTGTATCATATGACATCAACCTTAATTAAACATATTATGCAATAAACAATATTGATATAGATGAAAGTTTTTAAATAAATTTATTAGAAATTTATTTAGAGAAATACCCCCTTTTATTGAAAATAGTTATTTAAAATTTCATAAAATTTAAAATAAAATATTTTCAATAAAAATAATATTGTGAACATCTAAATTAATATTTAAAGAAAATACACGTTTTGATGGCTGAAAAATCCTCTCACACTATAAAATTTAAAAAAACATTCTTCTCAAACTTTGTCAAAAATGTCAAACAAAGTACCATGTAAGGAAAATGAAGAAAATAATCCTTTTATAAAATAGAACATGGGTAAAAATGTATTTAAATTAATTGTACAAAAATAGTAATAAATTTTTGAAATACAGTCTTAAAAACATGTACATGAATGATAAATATGTCCCATTAAATTCTTACATAAACTAAATATCTAATAATAAATAGATTGCGAAATAAACCATTACCTTATACTATAATTTAGTATAAGGTGCATTAACCTCCTGTGTAATGGATAAATAATTTTATTAATGCATACCATAACTATATCCATTATTTATGATGTAATATATTATCCTCTTATATCTTTTTTTAGTAATATTTCGTTATCATCATTATTTCGGGCGTGAACTACTTCATTTTATTATGTTTATTTTATCACATATGTCTTGTTTCTAATGGATAGGATATATCATATTCATATAAATTATGATATTATGTTAATAAATATTATATTCATTAATTATAAACATTTTCATAACCATTATTAAATGGTTTTAGTGGATATGAATCTCACCACTTCGTGGTGACGGTATGTTGTACGTACGCACAAGCGATTGTATCATTATGTAATGGTAAAGGGAAAAGAGTTGGATGAAATTGTAATTATAAAATAATAATATCATTTCATATTTATTATTTAAATCCTTTATATTCATTTTTATACCCATCAAAATAAATTAAAGATGAAAAATAGTTTACACCACAGCATAGAGATGGTAAGCCTTATATACGCACGCATGGTGATATTGTCTTTCACAGGATGTGTAAAAGGAGGAAAATGGTTGTACCATAATCATAAAAACAAATTAGTTTATATTAAATTATAGATTTATTAATTTTGTATGGAAACAACTTTTTAAATTTAAGTATAAGAAGAAAATAGCTTTGAAAGATTTGGTAAAACAATTACCTCTTCTTCAAGTGTATCCTTTTGATTTTCTCAAAAAGACTCCTTCGGTTGACTTTATGATAAAATTAAGGACTCTAGGATGAAGTGGGAGAATTTTGGAGGAGAAATGGGTAGGATTTTTCTTAGTTAAATGTATTATGAGGTGTTAATAATTGAGAATGATAGGTTCCCTTTTATAAGAGAGGGGAGGGAACTTTTGGAAACTCTAAAAATATTAATTTAAAATAAATTTATTTTTGATTTGAAATAGCTAAAAAGTGAGTTATTTAGAGGATAAGTTGAGGATATACCAAAATCCTATCATCCAATAAAAATTATTCATGCCTGTTTTTTATTTTGAACCTTATAATTTTGATTTATCCTTAATTAATCTATTAAATTTTAATTTTGGTAATGATATTATAAATATTAAACGATTATAAATATTAACATTTATGGAGTCAATTATCCATAAATCAATAATTAATGATATTTTAGACCTTATAATTTTCAATTTTTTATTTTTTAAATAATTTTATTATTTTTAAATAATTTAATAAAATATTATTTTTTTAAAATATCAATAGTGTCAATTTTGACATTATTCATTACATTGACTTAAATTAATATCACAAAATAAATATAACTTCTAAAAATCCATTAAATATACTACTAACATGTAATAGTAACCTATAATGTTTTTTTAATTCCTTAATTCAAATTATATTTCTTTTAATATTTTTATAACCATTTATTTTATATTTTTATTAATAAAATAATTTTTGTGTCACTATTGTGTCATCATTAATCATATTTATTTAATATCTAAAAAATTAAAATAAATTAATATGAATTAGGTAATTATTTTATATTTTTGTATACTATTTCAAATCAATTTTATCTTGTGGTTAACCCTATGTTAATATTAATATACTTATATAAAATGAGAGTGTGATATATTGTCACATTCTTTGATTTTTATAATATCTATATCATATTCATGTAAAATTGCCAATTAAATTATTTCATTTAGAGAATTATAGGATAATATTATAATTTATTCATCCAATAGTATTTTTACATGTGTTAGGGTAATTTGATAATATTATTTTTACCTCTAATTGCCTAATGTACACTTAACTATGGTAAATAAATAAAAATTCACTAAAGTAAGTATTCACAAAAAAAATTTATTTGATCCTATTAGATCAAAAAATTTAATACTATTTACAACCATGTATTTAAATATTTATAAATTTAATTCACAAAAATCAGAAAATTAATTATAATGTTAATCATGCTAATGTGGTGAGAAAGCAGGTAAAAAAGACGTTCAAAAGTTCAATAAATTTTTATATCTAATTATATTATAAAAATTATTCTAATAACCTAAATTTGATTAATCTAAATATTATTTATATATTTTGACCTTAATATCTATTTAATTTGAACTAATTATTTAAATGAAAAAGTCAGTTTTTTAACAATAATGTAGTATTTTACACTATTCATCAAAAATTGATACATTTTCGAAAAATACCAAAATTTCACCATGAGATAATTTTAATATTTAAAATTAAAAAGTGAAGTATATTTTGAAAAATATAATTTATAAATTTCATTTTTTGGTCAATAATATTCATAACTTCTTTTTAAACTTCTTTTTTAATAGATCATAGTGCGCTCAAACATGGTGTTGCATTTAGTGAAAGCTATTGAATTATTTAAAAAGAAACTTTCCATGGAATATTGGGGTGTTATAATCAAGTTAATATCTAATTATCCCCTTTTATGTTTATTATCCCTAGGTAAAATTGATCTATATCCACTTCCAATTTTAGTATCTAGAAAAGGATTTCATTTCATAAAAACCACTTGCTTTATAGTCTTCACCCAAATTTATGTATGGTTTCAAATATTTAGACTTATACTAAGGGTTTTTATTAGTATTTTATAGTCCATATTTCCATAAAAAATATTACCTTAGATACCAACTATGGAATCCTATCTTTTTTAATATATGGATTTTAACATAATTATTTAACAAAATATTACATTAATTACATTGAAGGATCTTTTGAGGTCTAATGCCTTGGAAACATGGTACATGTACATGAATTACATAATGAATGAATAAAAATAAACATTTTTTAATCTATTTTAATGGATTGTTTTATATTTCATCATAGGTCACCTCGAAACAAGTAATTTTATGGGGACATACATCAATAGAAAAAGATGGTCATAATGCCCAGTAATAGAAAGAAAGGAAATGGAACTTAAATGATAATCATGGATAAAATATGAAAAATAATATAATAGAATAATAATAAGTACCTGAAAAATATCTTGGAACTATGGATACAATATAATAATGAGACATTCATAATTATATCACTATGGTTTTCACCAATGTGTCATAAAACATAATGACCAAGTTTATTCACCAAGGTAATAAAAAACATGTCATCTCTATGGATTAAATTACTTACGCAATTAATTATATTTCTATTAGGGTGAATACCTCATAAAACATAATTCATGTTATCCACATTGATCAAAATAAATCATTTCATCAATAAATCGTGGAGAATAAATGACAGGTTTCATATAAAATCATTTTATACATAACTATACAATGACTTGAACATGTCATTAATTTTAACCAATAATAAGGTAATGTGGGTTTCATATATTTAAATCCCTAGTGAATAAATTATTCTTAAATCTAAGTGAATAACCATGGATAAGTAAGGGTTTTTGGTATTCAAAATATATTAATATTTCATGTGAAATGAATTTGGCACCATGATGAGTATATAATGTGGATTAATGAAAGGGAATAATGAAACTGAACAATGGTATCCCCTTGATAAAACAATATTTTGTAGGTAATGTGATAATAAAATAATTGCATGAAAATTAATCATTTCAACATTTAGAATACATACCAAAAAAGTTGTAATAAAATAGAAAGAATTAGAGGAGAGTTGCCTAACTTTGGTAAGTAACTTCTCAACGAATGGAGTGGGAAATATTTAGACCTTATAGAATACTTTGTGGGGATATATAGTGGGTAAATGAGTATAATTTTGTTCATAAGTGGTTTGGAGTAGAGAGGAATGGGATGATGGGTGGGTATTTATAGTAAAATATGAAGAATTGTTTAATAATTCTTTAATATTGGTCTTGTAATTATAGGTTGTGGAAAGTGAAAAACCTTTGGCTGACCCATGGATTTTTTTCATGGTTTTAGATATTTAAGTATTTTTTTTATAATATTTTAAAACATTTTAACCAAAATCCATTTTTCAGTATTACATTGGTCATGGAAAAGAAAATGTTTCACAAAATATAGTTTTTAAAATCATAATATCCTTTTTAGAATTTGGATTTTCATTTATAGGGTTAAAAATTGATTTAAATGAATTAAAATAAATAGAATGAATAAAATAATCTATTTATTTACATTTATTATGTTTTATAAATTATTAGTTAATTATTACATATTTATGAATTCATAAAACATACCAAAAATGAAAAACTATATTTTTACTATTCATTAAAAATAATATATTTTAGAAAATACTTAAAGTTTCACCCGAACCTAATTTTAACATTATTATTTAGAACAAAATGTTTATTTCGTCAAAATAATTTCTCAAATATGAGAATTTTAACTTTTAAATAAAAATTCAATATTTATTGAAAAATATGATCTCTCTCGGTATAGTCCACATTCTAACCTTTATAAAGTATTCTTATTACTTTATAAAATAATATAATTATTTATATTTAAAAAAAATTTATTTTATAATAATACTTCATAAAATTTAGAGCACCTGAATTTTTTATAAATGTGTATATATTTTACAAAAATTTACTAATGTTTTATTCTTATCCAAAAATATATTTATAAAAGCTATCTTACATTTATGTTTATTTTATTAAATACAATAATAATGAAAATAAAATTATAAGCAATAGATTTTTCACTTAAAAAAAGTAAAATTTAATTTTATGATAATAAGGACTTCAAACATATCTCCTTATTAAACCAGTATGCAAAATATGGGTAATGTGTGCAATGTTGGTAGTTTTATTTTGTGCCTCATCTAACCTTGACCTACTGGTGATCTCGACTAACATGAACTTATCCCTTATTCAACTTCATCAAAGCCACATTTTTTTAGTATCTTCTTGGTATTAGTTAAGGAGGAACCCTAGTGACGCTACCTCACTCTCAAGTTATAAAAAAATGATATTCAATATTCATGATCCTAATGGTTGAGGCCATCATTTCTCCCATCTGTATCGATTATATTTTTTCATTACCCTATATAAACCCTAATTATAATGGTAAAATTATTACCAACATTTATAATTACTAACAATTATATTGATCAACTATCAAATTATAGTAATGTAATATTTATATCATAATATCCACATTTCCAATTACATCCTATATATTAGCCACCAAATATAAAAATTCACAACATCATCCATAAAAGTATTTAAAATTCATTTGATAATGTTTCTTATATTCCAAAAAATTATTTTTCATTTAATAGTTTCCATGGAAAGTATAATATTCCTATAAATTTTGATCTTATACAGTAAACCATTATGTGGTCACTTTTTTTCTTTTTTATATCCTTGTACAAGTATTATTTATAGTAATCGATATTGTTTATTGGCATGTAATATATTTTAAAATGTTCTTCTATGTACTTACATTGTAAAATAAAATAAAATAATAAATACCAAAAAAAGTGTTTGTTTAGTAATCATATAAGGATTCTATTTATTTACATCTATATTGATCTATTGTTAAGTTTGGTATTTCAAAAAAAATCTACCACATTTTATTTCATTCATTCCCACCAAAAATAAGTTCTTATATCTATGTACATATTTTAGATTAAATATTAAACCACACATTTTTAATGGTTATATGTATAAAAATTTTATTCTTTTCAAGATAAAGGGATGTCCATTCAATCAAGAAAAATAAACACATTGATCCCATGTTGTTTCTATCATTTAGTGGTCTCCCCAATATTATGTTTTGAATTATTGGTAAGGAAATTTGGATCTGATATTTGATAATCCTTATCTTTCTCAACCAAATTAGATATAAAATTCAAAAGATAGAAAATTACAACTTCATTTTTCTTAGAGTAATCCAAATGCATATCTAAAATCATACAAATCAAATTATTATGATGGCAGGTTTCATTATATAATTAATTATATGAATTTTTTATTAAATAACATACTAATTATTTATTTTTCCAAGGAGTATAAACCAAATCAATGTCAAATATCTTGAGATATTTCATCCATTGTTTCTATCTCAGGTTCCAATATCCTTCTGAAAATATATTTTTAAACTATTATGGTATGGTAACATAGTGAATATATCACTTAATATATAATTAAAACAAGTTTTTAAATCATGCACTACCGTAGTCAATTCCAAATTAGGGGTAGGATAATTATTTTCGTGAACTCACAATTTTCATGATTCATAAGATTCCACATGATCTATTGGCATGAAAAAATAGTTAAGCCCAGATCAAGATTTGTCACTTTAAACCACATAACCCTTACCAATTTCTATAAAAATATTTGTGTGGATTTGAGCTTTGATTTCATATCCATAAATTATTTTTTACAATCCCTGCTCTAATGGAATGGTGTACCCTTTCACATGAGAATTATCATCATATATGTGAGTCACGATAAGTCCCGAAAAAAGTGACTATAGTAACCTAATAACCCTAAAAACATGTGTAACTCAAATATGATATTTATATATTTAAAATAGAAAAAAAAATTATATCTCTCTAGGATCTACTGATATTCCTTTCTCATAATTAACTTGTCCATGGAAGAAAAATTCTAGAATCCAAAATTTCCAATTAGTATTTTTTTCATATAACTGATGACCTCCAAAAATAAAAAACACAGTCATTAAATGTTATTAATTTTCATTATGATTATGAGAATACAATAGAATGTTATCCATGAATACCAAAACGAAATATGTTGGGTACCATATAAATATATGATTCATCAATTCCACGAAAATTGTTTGTTAATTTGTATGGAAAAATGACATGACCATATATTCAACATGACATAATTGACTCATGAATGTTATCTTTGGTTTATTCTCATTACTAACCTGGTGTTAGTGATACAAAAACCATTGATAAATTTTGTAAAAACATTAGTATCCCTTAAACTGATCCAAAAGGTTATCAATACACGGTAGTGGATAACTATTCTTTATATTAACCCGACTTAGCTTTCAATAATAAACATAGAGTCACAAACAACCATATGCCTTATTAACTAACAAGAACATGATCAACCCAAAAATATGTACATGGTATTATAAAACCATAAATTCAAAATTATTCAATTATAAATTCAACTCCTTTAATTTTTTTGGTGCCATTCTATAAAATGGATGTGAAATTGGATTTGTCCATAGAAGGTGATGAATCAAAAATTACACATCCCTTTCTGGTAGAAAACTTAATAAATATTTTGGTAACATGTTATTATAGTGATCTACAATCATAATAAATTTTCTAGTCTCATTTATTTCATTCATCCCATAAGTGACACAATTATTGATCAGATATAGTTACCACCATTGGGGTTAATGTTCCTAGTCATCCAGCCTTCACATCACAATATATTTAAAACATATTCACCATTAAATTAAAATATTTAAACTTTACTCATCATGTGTAACAATAGGCATTGACCTAAAAATAAACTATCCAATCCATTCTCTTTATTAATTCAAAGATATCTATATCCAAAATATAAAAGTACTAATCAAACTAGACTCCACCGATTGTTAAACAGGAAGCTACATATTTAAATCTTTTGTACTATCACTACCCGAGAGGTGTCTAGTAACTCTTTTTGTATGGAATCAATTTGATATGAACCCCCATTTTATTAATGACACATGAAGTAATAAAATAATTTGATTCACCTATATAAAACATAACTTTCAAAAGGGATGATATAAATAGAATGGTACCTCATACAATGGAAGGACCATATTGGCCTTTTGTGATTATCAACTCAACACCATAAAAATTATTACTCAGCCCCCCTATTTAAATTATTCCTTTCTATGGTTATATTATTTTAAGAGTCAGGGTGTTCCAATATAAACCTTTTATCACTCAGTTCTAACCATGAGAACCTTTCTAACATGATAATCTGGTTAAAGCATATGATGTCTGTGTTAAATGGGGAGTATTTTCAGTAGCTAAATGTCTAGTGTTATGGAATGAATACTAAAGATATAACATCTAATTACAATTGTAATATGATTTGGGTTGAGTTATAAAATCTTTAATCTTATTCTCTAACAAAATATATTGAATACATTCAATCTTTATTTTAAGTTGTGTAAAAAATTTAGCTGTTTCAGTGATTTGATTTTGAGATGCTCAACAGCCTTGTATGTACGTATCCCTCTTCCTCTTGTTCCAATCATTAGATTTCCCACCTATTCCGATATATAAAAATGTACTCCCTATAGTCATATTTATAAATATATCCCTATCCATCACTTTTTATCTTTTCATTGTCTCCATTTAATTAGTCATATAGTGGAAGTGTTTCTTATATTGAATTTACGGTCATAATCAAGACACAAAGATGTTGAAATTCAAGGATTCTCTAGTAGCTACTTCTTGAGAGAAAAATGTACTAAGTTTATAAAAATTACTTTATATTCCATCACTGATATATTTTCTTCCTTGAGGCCAAATAATTATATTGTTTTGGATATCTTGAAGGTGTGTTGGTAGAATTATTTGTTGGAAAATTCTTCAAATCCCTCCCATATAAGTCCTTAGTTGAGTTTATCTTGGATAGATAATTCCCACTACTTGCATGTAAGATCCTCTAGCATGTATGCTTCTAATTTTATCATTATATAATTCGGTATTCTATTGTGATCAAAAAATTTAGTTCTTTCTATTATGCCAAATATCCACCTGTTTAGGTTTTGAATCCCCCCAAATGATTTTTGGATCATGTTTGAGAATATCATAGAATAATCCACATAACATGGTTTATCCTTTCAATTTCCCTTATCAAAAACTTAGAAAATCAGGAATAATTATTTAAATAATATATTGGTTTTCCAATGGATCATTTGTAACCATTATATTTGAAAAATATTCCTATAGTGTTCTATATCGTCTATCTAGTGTCATTTATCTACAATCAGTAAAAAAACCCCTCTTATTCATCACTTATTAGTAAATAACGGATTAGAGTATTCCAAATAATTATAAAAATCAGTCATTAGAACCAACATTGAAAAAATCAACAAACATAAAATAAAGAATGTATTCCTAGAGGGAAGTCTCTTTACTAATGTGTGATATGCTATACCCATTAGTTATACCCACTATGATGATATAACAACACACCTAGAAGGGTCTTAGAACACTCTTTGTACCCAAACCACCGTGGTAACATTATGTTCAGTATAAAGAGGTCACTTATGCCATATTATGAAATATATTTCATGTTCTATCATATCATATCTTCTCACTACCATACTGAGATGATTTCCAGAACAAGACAGATACCTTTTGTGACATCCACACCCAACCCATTGGCATGGGTTGGTTCAGAGGTGATACTACCCTTAACTGACATCTACAAGATGAAAAAGGCTATAAATAAATTCCAAGGGGTTCAAAATCATAATGGAATGATTTTACCTTTTAAAATTATCTTACCTATCTATAAAAAAATTAACAACCAAACCAACTATATAATTAATGAGTATAAATAATATATCTCAATAGAAAAAACAAAAACCAACAATATCATAGTAGCACTAGAAAGTGAAATACAGCATCCACAATATAAACTAAAACATACCCTAATGTTTTAACACTGATGTGGAATCACTCTAAAAACACCATAATAGAAAATACAAACTCCAACACCATTTTGAGGAAGTAGCATCATTATTCTCCACTAGAGAAATAAGAGACCCATCCTTTACCTATGTGAGGAAGAATAATTATTTCATGCACATAAAATTCCATATGTGTGGTGTGAGTAATCTTACCAATTATTACTTCAAAATAATAGTTCCCAACTTATTCCACTAGTACAAGAACACATTAACTCAAATTTCATAATATAAAATATAAAAAATAGAGAAACATCAAAAAAGTTTACAAATTTAAAATAGTTAAATTTAAAATAATAAAAATGTATCCATTAATACCACTTGGAATACCCAAACCACACCCATCCACACACACACATGTATTCTAGATAACATCCCAAACTCATGAGTGGTTACTCACCGATCCACCATGTCATCACTAGGTGATCATTCTCAAGGTGCCTTCAGTTCGGCATCATACCCCTAATTCTAGGTCACGTCCAATGAAAATAAACACTCACAAAACATGAATTAAATGATCTTATATCAATTCAATCCACATAAATCAATCATATTTCTAAATTATTTTGTAGTACCACTATATTTTATGATATATTTTTCTTCAAATAAAGTTAATTTCTTCAATAGTTTGTGGTACACGCAACCCCGATTCTAAATGAATCGTAATATAGTATATTATTATAACCTAGAAATTAAATTTGAGTAATAAATAAGAATAAATACATCAAAAGAGTTATAAATTTATTATATTAAGTAATAAAATTTCTAGTAAACTCATTAAAATAATTAAAAATATATTTTTCCTAAAAAATGGTTTTTAATTCTTTTTGTAAATAAATAATATAATTAATTTATGACACATCTAGAAAATTTATTTTAAAACATTATCTTAATTTTTTAGATAATCATTTTAAAATTATCATAGATTTAATTTTTTATAATTTTATGAAAATATTTATTTTTTATTAATATTGAAAAATACTGATTTTATTAAAAAATTAATTTTCGTTTAAAGAATTTACAATGATTTAATATGTATTAATTGTTTTTAAAAGTAAAATTTATTAATTTATATTATTAATAAACTAATTAATTTCATTTTAATTAATTTTATGTTGTATTTTGTTATAAAAACTTTTGTACTTCAGAGAATATCTTTTCTCGAAAACTGATTTATATCACATTTTACGAGTTTAATTTTAAATTTAATTATACCACTACATTGAATTAAATAGTAAAAAATAGAATATATATTAAGAATCAGTATGATAGAATTTGATAAATAGGACCCCTTTATTTTTTCCATTATTAATAGCATTCGAGGTCAATAATTGTCACATTAGCAAGAGTGACTTGTGTAAAAAAAGGGTTAAATCCATGAAATAAGTTCTTAAAATCAACCCAATGTTTTTATTAATTTATTTTTAAGGGAAATAAATTAAACATATAAATCCCAAATTATATATATCATTTTGGTTCTATTTTAAATTATTAATTACATTTATATTATTTTAAGTAAAAAAATCCCAAATGTTACTTTTTTGGCTTTAATATCTCTAATTTTTTTAAATAAGGATAAAACGAGGATAATTTTAGTTCTAACTATTTATTTGAAATATTAATTAATTTTTTATAATTTTGATTTATTTTTAATTTTTTTTGATAACATAATTACCTTAAATTATTACATAATGCTAAAATAGTGCTTGTGCAATCATGTAGAAAAATCATTTATATTGTTTTTCAAACACAAAAAAGTAATATTTATTGTGTGAGTTATAGTGCCTCATGAATTTTACCGATGAATATAACATATTATAAATGTTTTCAAGGTTTATATTTGATTTCCATTTCTATCTATATGTCATTAATGACAAATTATGTGAATATTTTCAAATATGACATTAATGATATTTTATGAAAATTAATATTTTATTAAATAATATTAAAATCAAAAAAAATATTGAGAGAAGAAAATTAGAATGATAAATTATCTAAATTAATGATCCAATTTTTTCCTTTTATGTAAAACTATAGCCCTTTAAGATTGAAATATTTTTACCACTATTAAGGATAAAAATGGTTTACAAAAGTGTTAAACAAAAAAATAGGGTTAAAATGGCATAAACACTTTCTTAAACCATGTTTACTTGATATATTTAGACCATAACCTTATCACCTTCTTATATGAGTCCTTTTGGTTCCTTTTTTTGTAGTGAACAGACCCTAAATAACTCATATTTTGTGTCTATAATCAATTACATTATCATGATTACAACAAATCAAATCCAGAAGGACTGTGAATTTAGTAGCCTTGGTAAACTAGATACATACATGAGAAAAGAATAAAGTAATTAAAAATTAATTTTTCCTTCTTTTTAACTAAATAACGTCAAGAAAAAAATTATTCAATCTATTATATCCTTTTATATGTTTCAGAGTATGCTTCTTGGATTCTTGGGGAAAGAAAAGAAAATAAGGGTGAGATCAAATGGTTAGTAAGGGTAAATTATAGCATATGAAATAATGAATTAATGAGAATAATAATTGTAGTATGGTAAATAAATGAACACACATATTATGTAATCAACTGACTGAGGAAGAAGTTTTTAAAAAATATGTAAAGATATTAAATGGAAACACATTCTATCCAAGTAACTATATTAGGAAAAATAGGTATTCCAAGGTAAGAAAACTAAATCACATTCCATTTTATCAATGAACTGAAAATGAAATGCATCTATAGATATATTGATGAAAAATCCTATCGATGAATAATAACTAAAACTAAATGAGGGAAATGATTTCTTAATGGATGTCATGTCTATGGCACATGAAAACCTCTACTATCAAGATCCATCCTTCGGGAAGTTTAAAACAACGGATAGAAACCCAATAAATTTTCACAAATTATTTGTCTCATGAGATCCAATCAATGAATCTAAGCAATATATAAATTATTAACTCTACCCATCATTGCAAGTCCAATGAACTCATCATATTCAGTAATCGATTTAATTAATAAACAATATATATTATAAAATATCCATATGGAATAAAGAATATAAAATTTTAATATTTCCCCAAATAATAAAATATCTATCAAATTAGACACCATATGTAAAATGGTATATAGTTTAGGAAATAGTAAAATCCATGATATATGAAATAGATAATTTATGGTAAATTCAATATTCAATTATCATATGAGATTGAATATTTTAAAGGGAATAAAAAATGAATCTAAAAAATCCACTTTGAATACTATCCTTAGAGAAATAAATCTTAAACCATCAAGAGGAAGATTATTTATGGTATCAATACAACATATCCCAAGTGGAGTTAAAATAAGTGTTTTTTCATTAATTAATAGAAATACTATAAAAATATATTTTAAAAACATTATTAAAGAAAATATCCATTTATTAGGAAAAACCTTTTGAAAACCCCTTTTTTTAAAATCACTTTTGAAAATATTTTATTTAAATAGAAACCTTTTAAAAATTTAAATGAAGCTTCAAATAAATGATGTCAGTTAAATATGTACAAGTCATACAAGGTAAAAAGAACATTCCTTTTCCATGGTTAAAGTTTAGAAAAATGCCATGACCAGAAGGTAAAAATAATATTACTTTGAAAACATTGATAAAACATATAAAGGGTTAAAATTTCTTCACAAAATAAATTTAAAAAACGTTTTTCAAAAAAAAATATAATAAAACATGGTTTTTAGAAGAAAATAGGTTCTTTGATTAAAGAGATAAATATTATCGGGTTTTCTTAAAACGTTTTTTAAAACACCTTAAGTACCAAAGAGTGGTAAAATGGTACTAACACTTGAAAAAGTTCATAAATAACCAGAGGAGTGAAAATAAATTATTTTATTGAATAATGGTCATATAATTTCCTTGAATGGAAAAACCATTGAAAGATCATTGAAGTTATTTTTGAGTAAAGTAATCTTTAAACATTCCAATGTATCCCTTACCAATTTGAAACATTTTAAATCATAATCCTCATGAAGGATTAACATTAAATGAAAGTTTAAAATATAAATAATATAAATTTATTAATGATATAGTATAAAAAATGGGTAGTATATACACCACACAAAATAAGTAAGTGGTGAATATGATATTGATATCATGGATGTAAACAGTGGGATGATAATCCCTTAAAATTCATTTCTCTTCATGTGATAATACTTTAAAATCATGTATAATAAACATATTTTAATTATATTTTTTTTAACCATTTTCATTTTTATCATAACTATTTGTTCACTTATTATCAGGTCATATACAACAACTTAAACAATTCTATTTATGTCAGTTGTTTAGACCAAACATAGTTTATGTATCAAAAATAATATTAGTAAGTCAAATATGGTAAAATGGGTCATTATATAACATATATATAATAATAATAATTAAATAATTATTATATTTATTCATAAATTATACTTTTAAAAACAATCATTTTATATGGTAATTAAAAATGAATCAACGTAACAATCATAGAGATGGACGGTCGTACGTATACATGACTAACGTTCTCATTTTTCGATGATGGTTGTGGAAAGAAGGTAAATAACACTATGTAATTATATAATTATCATTATATAATAAATACCATTTTATTTAATCATATATACAAATATATATATATAATTCATGTGTTGTAAAAGTAATCACATTTTGTCGACGAGGTGGTAGTCTGCACGTCCGTAAACGACGTTATCACTTTTTAAGTGCGTGTGAAAGGGTAATTATATATAAATAAAGGTAAGTATATAATGAATATAATATTGAGGTTTTTTATGTCACATGTGTTCAGTAAAAACCACACTTTATACATTCCATGTATCATGTGGATGAGTCACATAACTATGAGGGGGCGGTAGTCCACACTTCCAAAACTGATGTTATCATATTTACACAAAATGGAAAGTATAAGGGTATGTGTTGTGAAAGAATTAAATAGGATTAAATACATAATAAATATCATATAATATATATATATATAAACAGTTTTTCCATCATAATGTCCATCATGAGTGGTGGTAAAGGAGAAATGAACAATCATCATTACGTGAGGCAATAGTTCATCATACACAGAAACAGTATGTTTATTTCCCATTAGATGGAAGCGTGCATAAGTTTAGGTCAAACCATTAATATAAAAAATATTAGTATATTTATGATTATTTTTGTATTATATTAACTTTTAATAATAATATTCAAGCTGGTGGAAAATTAAATGAAAGAAAAGAGATCATTTGAAAACATTACCTTAAAAATTGGGTAACTCCTTTTGGTTTATACCAAAGGGATTATTTATAAGTATTTATACCAAAATTGAGGCTTAAATGTATAGTATATGTATTTTGGGAAGATATTTTGGTATATCCTGGGTGATCCTAAGTGTTTTCATAGGTGTGAAAAATGAGGATAAGTGGTGGCCTTTTATTGTGGATGAGGAGTGGCACTCCTGTAATATTTTGACAAAGTAATTCCATGAACATTTTTCGTGTTGCGAGTGGATCCAATAATTTTAAAATTTTGATATAATAAATTATATAGTCTAAATTTGGCCACAAAATATCTCTTGTACAATATTATAGGTATTTTTGGCCTTAATGGTAAGGTTTAGCCCCTTATTAAGCATAATTTAAACATAATCTCTATAATTAATTTTAATCACTTTCACTAATATTTTTGGTGAAAAAAAAGTTTGTATTATTATAAATTATAAGTTATAAATTATTCTTGATTAAAAATAATTAATCCAATTTTTGAAAT
Source organism: Viscum album (assembly GCA_963277665.1). Lineage (NCBI taxonomy): Eukaryota > Viridiplantae > Streptophyta > Magnoliopsida > Santalales > Viscaceae > Viscum > Viscum album. Next base: position 1,817,459,127 of record OY728133.1, on the reverse strand, counting down.
TCCATTCATATAAGTGGTATAAATTGATTTAAATTTAATCCTACATGTGGGACGACAATATGGGCTTTTAAAGTAAAAATCCCAAAGGTATTCTATGTTTTACATTAAATTGAAAAGTTAAATTGATCCAAATGACTTAAATTGGATTAATTGATAACAATTTTATATAATTAAACTTTAAAACCAATTTAAAATTGGATTTAACCTTATAAATAAATTTGATGAAAAAACAGTTTTGAACTAAAATTCAGTATTTTTAACTATTCATTAAAATATAATATATTTCCAAACAATTTCAAAAATTAACCCTAACCTAATTTTTATGTTTTTATTTCAAATTTGAATTTTATTTTGACATATTAAATTAATTAAAGTGTCAAAATATAGATTAAAAATTGGTTCTTCATTAAAAGGTGGTAAAATTTCATTTATAAAAATATAGTTTTTTTTGTGTGAAATTATGATTGTTCTTATATTATGCCTATAAAATAAAATGGATGAATATAAAAAATAATTTATTGAATATATAATATATATATTTCACTAAAATAATTAACTAATTATAAGTAATTATTTTTATTAAGACAAAAATCCTTTGGAAGCATAAAAATAATAATATTTATTTTTTATATTCAATTGGTTCTTATTTTCATTTCTAATTAATTGGTAAAAAATGAATTCATTTTATATTTGTATAAAACATAAATATTTATAATTTATTTAATAATATTAATAACTTCTTACATAATTACTAGCTTATATTATATAATATTAAATAATAATATTTTTATAATACATTTTTATTTGGTGAAACATGGTCTTGCATGTAACACAAGATATCAAGGAAGGTTACTCTTATGTGTAATGTAAACTATTAGGGGAGGTTTCTATTGTGTACTATGTATGCTAACATAGTTTTTCTTACATTACAATCTATTTAATATATTATATTTATCTACAATTCTATCAGGTTAATATCTTCCCTCACATGTTTGGTGATGTGTGTCATACATGATATCTAATACAAAGTTTTAGTTTATAATATTGAGGTATTAAATTCTCCCAGCCTTAATGAAATTGCATCCATGAAATTTAAACATGATCATGGTAATATTTTGTTTTATATTTCCTAAATTTAAATCCCACAACATGAGAAGGGTTCATAAAAATTTTCTAGAAAAGAGAGAATGGGAAGTACAATGGTCTCATGGACTACCATGTAACCAGGACTCTATGTAGGAGAACAATAGTGGAAAGTGAAATTATGGACTTGGAGGAAAAATTAAAATAATTATATGAAGTAAACGAGTTCATAAATCAAACTAATTGAAAGATCAATAGATAGTTTAGAGCCTCCAATCCATAAATCTCAAATGATTTAATACACCATCTATTCAACAGAAATTAAGGTATTATGGAAAAAAAATATTTTGAATTCATTTTCATAATGTTGGTTGTTCTTTTACTAACCAAGAATATAAAGAAATATTCTAACTTGATGGGTTTCAATTTCTTATGAACAATCCTAACTTTTTATTATTCTTCATTCAAATTATAATTTATCAATTTAGTCACAGAAATTAATTACCAATAATGAATTTTTTATGCCTGAAGTAATAAAAGAAACTTTTAAATGGTCGTAAGGAATATAAAAGAGTTAAAAGTCTACCAATTTGTCTCTAACTATCCTCCAAAACCAATATGGTTAATATATTATTCTATAATACTTAAAATTGATATTACTGGTTCATTATTAACATTTATTCGTCAAATATTTTAACTAAAAACCACAAAAATTTAACCAGGAAAATTCATTGGTTAGTGGTTGGCGTGAAACCCTTATCGTCCTTTAGTCATGCATTCAATACCCCACGGCCTTTCTGGATATGATTAGTTGTCACCCAACTTATAAGTTTTCCTTTTCTATAATAATATTAATCTAATTTTCAAAATAAATACAATGAGCATCCTTGAAATTTAATAATTAAATATCTTGTTAACTATTTTTTTAATACGACCCTAATACACAAATACTTCATCCATTTATTTCTACATAGTTCCTTTCTTGGTCTAGTGTTTTTCTATAATATCATTTATAGGATTTATAAATCATAAAACATAATTTTCAATGTAAAACACCATAGGTTTAACCTAGGATATTCATTTTCATTATATATTTTAATTATTTTAATTTTTTTTAAAGAAAATGTGAATTATCCTAAGAATAACCAGTGAGAGTGTCAACCCGGGTGCATAGTAAGGCTCATTTTCATGTACGAGGTTACACCGACTCATGCTCAGAACACCTTGTAAAAGTAATTACTTCTGGGTACATCTATGATAGAACCGCATCCACTTATTGTATCTATATAGGGATATATTACTTGGAATTACCACATAATCTCTACCTTACCAAAATTCTAGTTTTTTATTTTATACTTAACCTAAAATTTTACCTTAGGGTTACATTTTCTAACCTACTGCTTCTTAAATCTAGGTCTCATGTTGCTACTAAACTTTCTTTGATACCAATTATAGCAACCTGAACCTAGTTAACCTAGATCCAGTGTTTGATATCAACTACGTTGGTATGAATACAAGGAATAAAATCCTGAAGGATAGAGAGTTTAGCAGTATTATAAAACTAGATACATACATGAGAAAATAATATACTAATTAAAATATAATTTTTATGTTATTTCTAAATAAATAAATTCATGAATAACTTTATTCCATCTAGTATATCCCTGAATATCATTCATAGTATTCTTCTTAGATTCTTAGGGAAAGGATGAAAAAAATAGATATCTCAAATTCTCATTAAATTTAAATTATAGTGGATAAAATAATGAATCAATGAGAATAATAATTATGGCATGTTAAATAACTTAAAGAACATACCATATAATTAAAAAACTAATAAAGAAGTCCTCAAAAAATATGGCAAGGTAATAAATGGAAACATGTTCCATCAAAATAAATATATAGGGAAAAATAAATATATCTTGGTTAGAAAAATTAATCACAATTCATCTAATCAATGAATAGAAAGTGAAATGTATCCATATATATGTCGATGCAAAATCTCATGGATGAGTAATAACTAAAACTAAATGATGGAAATTCTTTCTTAATGGATTTCATGTCTAAGGCCCATGAAAACCTCTTTTGTCAACATCCAACCTCTGAAAAAATTAAAACTATGGATAGAAACTTGGATAATTTATGAAACTTATTTGTCTCATGAGAAAATATTAATTCATCGAGGAGATATATAAAGTCAGGGATCCACCTGTCATTGCATGTCCAAATAATTCTCCCTATCGAGTTATTAATTTAATTAATAAACAATATTTCTTAACCAATATCAGTATCAAATAAAGAATTTGGAATTATCAATATTTCTGAAAATAATAAAATCACTATAAAAGTAGACACTATATGTAAAATGGTATATGGTTTGGGAAATAATAATATACATGATAAATGAAATAGATAATTTAGGAGAAAATTAATGTTCAATGACCATAGAAGAATGAATATTTCAATGGTACTAAGAAATGAATCATGGAAATGAATATGAATACGATCCTGGGCCAAGTCAATCTTAAACCATACAGAGGAAGATTAATAATGGAATAAATACAACAAATCCCAAGTGGATAAAAATAAAAAAATTTGTCATTGATGAATAGAAATACTATAATATGATCTTTTAAAAATATTCTTGAGGAAAGTATATTTTTATTATGAAAAAACCTTTTGAAAAAAACCTTTTCTTTGAAAATAATTTTTGAACATATTTTCTTTAAAAATTATCCTTTTAAACATGTTATGTAATCATACAATAAATGATGGTGGGGAAATCTGTACAAGTAGTATGAGATAAAAAGAACATTCCTTTTACATGACTAAAGGTTATAAAAATTCATTGTTTGGAAGGTGACAAGAGGATTCCTTTGAAAACATTGGCAAAAGAAAAAAGGGTAAAAATTTATTTACCAAATCATTTTAAAATAATTTTTGAAAAAAATATTAATAAAACGTGGTTTTTTGAATGAAATAGGTTCTACAACTAAAGATAGAAATAAAGTAGGGTTTTCATAAAACATTTTATAAAACACTTTGAGTACCAAAGAGTGGGAAAATGATACTAATACTTGAAAATGTCTTGAATAACTAGAAGAGAGGAAATAAAAGGTTTTATTGAGTAAAGATCATATAATTTCTTTGAATGTAAATACCATTGAAAGATTATTAATGTTATTATTGGGGGATAATATTGAAACATTCTAAAGCATCCCACAACACTTTGAAGAATTTTAAAAAATAATCATAGTGAAGGAATAACATTAACTACAAGTTTAAAATACAATTTTGATAAAATTAATAATTATATAATATTAAAAAATGGATTTTAGATACATCACACCAAATAAGTAAGTGTTGAATATGACATTTATCACACAGATGTAAAAATTGAGATGAGAATCCCATGCCTTGTGTTTCCTTTTGGGTGAACATCCTGTATAATAAACTTATGTTAATTATCTAATTTTTTAGAACCTTTTTCATTTTCTTCATAACTCTTATTTCACTTATTATTATGTCGTATACAAATACTTAAACAATTCATTTTACATCAGGTGTTTAGAACAAATTCAGTTTATGTGTCAAAAATAACTTTGGTAGGTCAACTATCATCAAATGGATCATTATATAACATCTATATAATAATAACAATAAAATAATTATTATATTTATACATAAATTATAATTTTAAAAATATTCATTATGTATGTTTATGAAAAATGAATCAATATTACAATCATAGAGACGATAGGTCGTACGTACGCATGAGTAACATTCTCATTTTCCAATGAACGTATGGAAAGAAGGTAAATAACACTATATATTTCCATAATTATCATTATATAATAAATAAAATTTTATTTAATCATATATAAAAACACATATAATTCATGTGATCTAAAAGGAATCGCATCGTGTCGAGGAGGAGGTAGTCTACATGTCCATAAATGAAGTTATCACTTTTTAAGTGTGTGTGAATGGGTAATTATGTCATAAATATCATATATATTTTGTTTGTGTCACATATGTTTAGTAGAAATCATCTTTTATAGATTTTATGTATCGTGTGAACTAATCACATCGCATTGAGGGAAGGTAGTCCACACTTCCACAAACGATGTTATCGTATTTAAAAAAATTGAAAGTATAAGGGTATGTGTTGTAAAAGAATTAAAGGATATTAAAGATATAATAAACATCATATATACCATATATAAATATATTTTCCATCAAAATGTCCACCATGAGAGGCGATAAATAAAGAATGAACAATGATGGTTAGGTGAGGCTGTAGTTCACCGTACATAGAAACAGTATGTTTCTTTCCCATTACATAGATGTGTGAGTAAGTGTTGGTAAAACACTTAATATAAAAAAATATAAATATATTTGGTATAATTCTTTTATTATATTAACATGGAATAATAATATTTTAGGTGGTGGAAAATTAAATAAAATAAACGAGATCATTTGAAAGTGTTAGCTTAAACATCGGGTAACTCCTTTTTAATATCAACGGGATTCTTTTGAAGTATTTATGACTACAGATAATATTAAAGGTATATGGGATGGATTATGAGAATATATTTCGGCATATATTTTCTGATACTATGTGGTTTGAGATGTTTGAGTATTGGGGAGGAGTGGTGGCCTTTTATTGTGGAGGAGGAGTGGCACTCTTGTAATATTTTAACAAAGGAATTCAATGCACTTTTTACATGATGAAAGTTGATATAATAATTGTATAATTTAGATAAAATATATTATAGGGTCTAAATATGTCCATAATATATCTCTTTTACGAATTTATATGTATTTTTGTGCCTTAAGGTTAAGGTTTATTCCCTTATTAAGCTTAATTTAACCTTAATCATTGTAATTAATTTTAATCACTTTCACTAATATTTTTCATCAAAAACTATGTTGGTATTATTAGAAATTATAAATTTTTCTAATTAAAAATATATAATTCATTTTCTTAAATAAAAATCATAGATGTATAATAAATTTATTTCAATTTAATCTCACAAGCCGGATGACAATGTTGGTTTTTAAAGTAAAAATATCTAAAAGTTTGATAAGTTTTTACAGTAAATTTAAAATTGAAATTAATACCAATGACCTAAATTAGATTAATTTGTAAAAATATTATCTAATTAAACATTAAAAACAATTTTAAATATTATTTAACATTATAATTAAATAATATGAAAAATAAGATCTGAACTAAAATTTTGTATTTTTAACAATTCTTTTAAAATGAAATGTTTTCGAAAAATATCCAAAATTCACCCTAAACTAATTTTTATGTTTCTATTTAAAATATGATTTTTATATTGAAATATTAAATTAATTAAAGTTTCAATATTAACATTTAAAATGGTTTCTTTATTAAAAGGTAGTAAAATTTATTTTTATAAAAACATAGGTTATTATGTGTAAAACTGGGTTTGTTCTTATATTATTCATATCAAACCTAATGTATAAATATCAAAAATATTTGATTGAGTATATAACATATATATTTCATTAAAATAATTCACTAATTTTAATTAATTATTTTTATTAATACAAAACTCCTTTGGAATCAAAATAACAATAATATTTCTTTTTATATCCAATTGATTCTTATTTTCTTTTCTCATTAATTGGTCACCAATGGATTCATTTTATATTTATATAACCCATAAATTTTTATAAGTTATTCAATACTATTCACAACCTCTAACATGATGGCTAGGTTATATTATATTATATTAAAAAAATAATATTTTAATAATACATTATTATTTGGTGAAACTCGGTCTTGCATGTAACACAAGTTATCAAGAAAGGACATTCTTTCATGTAATGAAAGTTATCAAGGAAGGTCTATCTTTTATAAAATTAAATATAACTTAGTTTTGTAGTCATTAGTATCAAGAGAATATATTATACTTATTTATGATTGTATCAGGTTAATATATTCTCTTATGTGCTTGGTGATGCGTTTCATACATGCTATCTAATACAAAGTTGTTCTTTAGAAAATCATGGTGTTAACTTTTTTTATGAAATTTACTTAATAATATTTTAAAACATTGAAAATTTACAAGTGTTCCACTCACATAAATTATAAAAGGGGACCTCCTCCCCTGAATTATTCAATACTCTTGATCCATTTAGATCAACCAAACCATTATAAAATTAGTCCCCAATATAATTATCTACATTTTCGAAGATCATATCATATTAATTAACCATTATGAGTCCTTAAGTGGGGATATAAATATGGTCTGTCGGAGAAGAGGTAATCATCTCAACTGACTATTTTAAGTTTATTTTTTCTTATACTTCCTCTAAATATATTGTACCCATCATAATATAAAGGAAAAATAGTATAAAAAATATACTGATATGTTCTTATGATTATATGAAAACCATTTTCTACCACTCTAATATCCTTTAGAAATCAAAAACATCGCTCATGAGTACGTACATATTATTGTTTCCACATAGCAGTGTAATTTACTTTTCATCCCCATTTTACATGGATGGTTGTAAAAGATGTATTTAATGATTATATATGAATTTTATGTCACAATTATGGTTCTAAAAATATAATATACCTTTGACCTTATTTATTTTCCATTATTATTTAAATGATAAGGTCACTCATTCATACGTGTGAACTACAACCTCCATAAAGTGATGTTATTAATTGTTCATTTACTATTTAAATGGATGAAAATAAAGATATATTTAATTTATATAGAAGATATAATAATTATTAATTAATGATGAATTATTATATACCATTCTTTGGTTCCATTCATAATAAATTTAAAATACCATTCATGTGTACATATGGCCAACTGTAACACCCTGATATTTTATGAGATATATAATTTTTAATTTCTTTTATGTCTTCTATTATAAACTACACCAATATTAGCTTGTACTATACGTAACATCTTATTAGCTTGCAGTACACGCAACACTATTCTTTGCTCGTCTTACACACAATTTCAAGTTTGTTTTGTGGAAAGCATTCTACGCAACATTAAGTAAATATTTTTTTTAATGTATAAATGAAATAAGTTTTGATTATGATATACACAACACCAAACGGAGTTTTCACTACACGCAACCATGACTTGGCTTTCATTACACGCAATCGCAACCTTCCTCGACAGCATGTGTAGTATGCAATACCAGGTTTCAATAAACAAAGATATATTGTCGTAATATTATTAAGGACTAGCCGTTATAAATAGTATTAAATAATTTTTGAATTTTATAACATTATTATTAATCTTACATATTTTCTAGAACATGGTATGAGAACTAAATAATTTTTTCGGGTAAATAAGTATTTTTCAAAAAATGCAGTTTTGCCACCTTTTGATGGTGCACCCACTTTAAATATAGTTTTTGACATGTTTATAAGTTCAATTTGAGAAAATAAAATTCTTCCTTGGAATCAGGATATAAAAATTTAATTTGGATAAAATTTTCATATTATTCTGATAACTTTCATATTTTAATGTATATTAAAAACATGCTATATTTTAATTAAAAACAACTTTTTTCATCACAGTAATTTATATGGTTATATTATCTTTTTAATTTATTTTTAAGTTTAATTAGAATATATTTTTACCATTTAATCTAATGTTGGTCATTGGAATTAATTTCACTTTGAATTTGGACATAAACAAGTGTCGATCTTTTGATGGTTATTTTTTAAAAAAAACACGCAATTTGTTTTGATAACAGGAATTAATTTTAAAATTAATTAGATCCACTTCTATGTTTTGAATTTGTAAAAATAGACATCATTTTTTAATTCGGAATATCAAATATACCTTAGGCTAAAGTTTTGGTAGTTTTCTGAAAAAATTCATTTTTTGATGAATAGTGAAACCACTTAGTGGTAGTTAAAAAAACTCTTTCATTTAAATGGAATTTTACCACTTCTGTGAATTTAATTTCAAAAATCTGACATAAATTGTTGTTATAAAGAAGTAAAATTTGGTTCAATAAGATTTAAATTATTTTTGGTGAATAGTAACTTTGGACCTTTATTTAATGCGGTTAAAGGTAAATAAGGTAATTCAAGGTTAAAAGAATATTATAATAATTAAAAATTACCTTAACACTTTTCCTAACCTTATTGGATGAGTAGTGTCCAACCATGGGTATCCTTGGGTTGATTTTGGGACCCCATTAACCCACTTGGTAGTGATAATGACAATTTGGATTAATTAATTTAATGTAAAGACAAAATTGACATTAATAAAAATCTTTTAGTAATTAATTTTTATAAGTGGTTATATAAATTATCATTTCGACTATAAATATTTATTGTAAATATAAAAGAATTTCCTACATGGTGGTGTTTTTTTATAATTTATAGGCATCAAACAAATTAAATTATTTATGACACAATAATGATGCAGTATTTACCTCATTAATAAATGATTTAAATAAATAAGATTATAATGATTAAAATATTATCTAAAACATGTCCAATTCTGATTGGATGATTTTATTTCTACCATGAGTCATATTATATTTATCTTTAATGATTTTTTGACCTTTTTAAACCGAATACAAGTTTATAATAAAATAATATTTTCACACTTTCCAAAGGTGCCCCTCTCCTCCCTTATAAAAGGGCACCTCCTCCCTCTTCTCTTCACACCCTTTTGAGCCTTGAAGCTCGGCCAACCCCTGACAATTACTCTTCTCAACCTCTCTAGTTATATCATAGAGGTTTTTGTCTTCTCAAAAGTCCAACTCTAGTGCCCTAAGAAGGATTTTAAAGGAGGTGCGTCACGTAAGAGCTAATCTCTTCTACCGACTCTTTCAAGTTTCTTTCTTCTTCTAATTCATCTTCTTCAGTTGTTTCATTATAAATTAATAACATTAGTATTACTTATATGATGATATGTTATTATAAATATTAAACAACCCTTTTTCACCTTCTATCCATCCAACAGAAAATGAAATCATTGCGCGTGCGTACGTACAGAATACCATCTCCACGCCGTGGTGTAATCAGTTTTTCCACCACCACCTTACATGAATGGTTATAATGGAGTAAAGAATAACTATATATGATTATTATAAAATCATACTGATTCTAAGATATTATATCATCCACTTCAATTCCATTCAATAAATATGTGAATGATATCATCGCTCGTGCGTACGTACGGATTACCGTCTCCACGATGCGATGAGATTCATTTTCCATGTTAACAATTCAAGAATGATTATAAAGTATATATAATAATTAATCATGAAATATATGACATAATAATTCTACTGTATTTATTTATATATATATGTATGTAATCAACTTAATTCCATTCAATTCAATAAGGAAACGAAAAACAGCGTTTCTGCGTACGTACAGCCTACCGTCTCCATGAATGGTGTATTTCATTCCATTTATTGATCTATTATATATATGTCTATTCTAAATATATATTATATATTAATCATTTTTTATATTCTGTAATTATGTAATCATGATCTAAGTAATCATATTAATAATTACAAGTCAAAACATGGATGATAAATGAAACGATTTTACCCAAAATGCTGCTTTAACATAGAATTGACAAATGAACGGATAATATAAAGTCATAAGTGAATCATATGTGATATCATAAATATTATTATGGTTCTATTAGAAGTTAATAATATGTTTAAACCCACTATACAGGAGTCTCGGACCCATATAGAAGAAATTGGACATAAAGTAAGGGATAACTTTTCAAATCTCATTTTTATCCTATATTGTTTATTCGTAAGTATTTACAGGGGTAATATTTATCATCCATGTCCCTATTTTCTAAAAATGGTCTCATGTATGGTTAAAGTCCTATTTACCCATTTTTTACTTTTACTACATGTTATGTAAGGAATATTTCTTTTTTACCATACGAGGTACTTTTTGACTTGTCTGGCAAAAGAACGTGAAGAATGTTTATTTAACTTATACAGCATGAACGGATTTTTATGGTTTTATAATGCCTTTTCTTTATGAATCTTACAGTACAATATTTCATGATTATTTTCAATAAAATCATTTTCTTTTAAAATTTCATGGCATTTTGAGAAATGAAAATGATTTTAAAAGGATATTTTCAACAAAAATTCTTTTTAAGTGTTTTATAAAAACCATTATCCATCTAAGATGAAATTATTTCATATGTGTATGTTTCAAGTATTATGTCTCTATTATTTAAATGGTTTCACTTTCCTTATAATGAAATTATATACATTTGTTTTTTATAGATTATGTTATTATGGAATGATGTTTATGAAACCCATTTTATTATTTGGTTTATGATGAATGATTTATATATATGTTGTGGAACACGTAAGAATGATTTCATTATGAGATGGGTGGGACCTATATCTCCCTCCAATGCAGTGGGTAAATATTTATATCTCATGAGATAGACATGGCTTGAATGGAAATTTAATCTGGTTCAGTGATACAGCACTGGAATGATGAGTGAACTCGGTTCAGTAAGGCACTTTGTCCACTAAGATGGTCTTGGCAGCAATGCCTTGGCTAATTTGGAAATCATATCATGTGCTTAATGTTTTTCCACAATTAAAAGTTTTATTTCCAAGCTATTTTATCATGATTGATTTTCCATTATGATCTATGCCTTACGTATTGCCATGTTTTATGTCATTGCTCAAGATTTTGATGTTTAAACATTATGTTCATGTTTTTATGTTCAAATGTATATGGTTTGTTTTATTTTCTCCATGCATACCCATACTAAGCATTTGAGATCACCCTTTATATGTTTTCTTTTCCCCAGCATATAAAGAAAGGTTTTAGGTTAGAAAAAAAGGGAATATATTTATGGGAGATGTTGAAGATCTTTCCCCATTATTAGAAGATTGTGTTCCAAGTTTCCAAAGACACTAAACTATTATGATCCTTTGGTGTCTGTTTTTGTTATGTATTAAGTATTTTGAAAAAGTAATATAATTTCTATGTACGTCAAGCTTTGGGTCTCTACAGTTGGTATCAGAGGAAAGGTTTAGTTAACCTTTTGAAACTAGGATGCGAAAACTTTAGTGAAATCCCTAGAGTTATTTATAAGGTATGTGTAGGGATGTACCTAAGGTTAAGTATAAGTATAGGTTATCGTTCTAGAATTATATTAAAGATATTAAAATTAAACCTAAGATGTTGGATATTAAAGGTACTCCCCCTTTATTATGTTGTTTTCCCTAGCATTATTTCTTCCTCTCACACTATTCTTTTTGGGTTTTAGACGATGGTTGGAACCCGAAAAAACTGTGTTGATCAATGTAATGGAAAATGAAATGATTGTACTCTTGAACAAACTAATGTTATGGGATATGGAGTGAAAAATATTATTTCTATACTTACACAAGCTATGAATCATTCTGGACTTCCAAATGATCATAGAAGTGAACAATATTCTATTGAGTCCTTCATGAAGAAACATCCACCTTCTTTCAGTGGGTCTTATAACCCACTTGTTGCTGAACAATGGATCAGTAACATTGAAAAGATATTTTCCATAATTCGCTGTTTGGAAAATGAAAAAGTCATTCTGGCTATTTACCATTTAGAAGGTGAAGCAAATCAATGGTGGACTCTAATTAAGAATACGAGGCCCCGAGATAAAATTGAATCCATGGAATGGGATGAGTTCAAAAACTTATTTTTCAATAAGTACTTCCCTCATATTCATAGAAAAAATATGGAAAAGGATTTCCTTGAGATTAGGAAAAAGTATGATGAATCTGTTGGTATATACGAAGTTAATTTTTCAAGTCTTGCAAGGTATGCATCTGGCTTTATCATCCAACCTAAAATTAAAGTTAATCGATTATTCAATGGCTTAAAACCAAGTCTTTAAAAGGCATTATCTATAAGAGAATTCAGTAGCTATGAAGTAATTGTGTGTTGTTCTATCAAGGTAGAAATGGAATTTGATGTTACAAATCCATCTCATGGTTTTGAAAAGAAACGAAAGAGGGAGTTCAAGGAGAAATCTCAGAATAATGGTGAAATGAAGATGGATGTTTCTTTATGCTCAAAGTGTGGAAATAAGCATGGTGGAGATTGTCTTAAAGGGACTAGAATATTTTTTAGTGTGGAAAAGAAGTTCATCGAGTAGCTGAGTGTCGATGTAATGGAAAAAGGGTTGCTAATGATGTGAATAAAGAAAAGAGTGTAGAGAACGCACCACCAACACTTCAATGCTTCAAGTGCAATAAAATGGGGAATTATGGTAATCAATTCCCTAATCCAAGGGTTAATGATGATCAATGTGAGAAACCTCTTAAGGAAAAGGATAAAGGGAAGTCACATGCGATCACTATTTTTGATGTTGAGTATGACAATGATGTTTTGTAAGGATTAAGTTTTTATGTAATGGGATTTTAAAATAGTATCATAGAATCTCATTTATGGTATTGTGGAATTTTTGAATATCTATGTATTGGTTTTAAATAATTATATGGTACTAGTAACCATGAAAAATGAATTTAATATTTTTGGAAAGCAAATGATATGCACATAATGAAGGGATAAGGAGAAAATAGTATTAATGAGCTCATGACTGATATAAGGACAATGTGATACCATGGTTTGAGTATATTGAAATTTTGGGATTTTGGTGTGTGGAAAGAGTTACCTTTTGATAGCATTCATGTTTTCACTATGGTTCTATGGTAATTCATATTGTAAGAGAATAAAATATTAAGGTATTTACATGTTTATAATGCGATCAACAAGATATATCTTATGATATATGGGGGATAAATGATGGTATTCACATGCTTGGTTAATGAAATTTTTAGTAATTGTTTTCTTTATACTTTGAGATTGGACAGATGTATTTTGGATAAGTCTAAAGACTGGAATAGATTATGTTGGACATCAGATAGTATTGTTTAAGGATTGAACTGTTTTATATTATTTTCGGATTGTTATAAAAGTATAGTTTTAGAAAAAGGAAAACTCGTAAGACGGGCGACAACCCGTCACGTCGGAAAAGGTTGCGGGAATCGAACCCACAACCAAAGTGAGACAGGCCTTTATCACCTACCACTAGCCTACAGGAAGTCCCTGGTGAGTAGGAATTGGTTTTAATTTATTAAGCGGTATGATAGATGAATTATAAGTCCATTGTTGGAATAATATACAATTAATCTCACCTTAGATGGGCTTATATATATTTAATAACTTATGATAACCTTTTTTTGATAGAAAGGGATGGGATGACTTATCATTCTATCGAATTATCTGCTAACACATCATGAATGAAAAAAATAGGTTCATTTCTTTAAATAAAGATGAAGTGGAAATTGTTCATGGAATGACCAACGATGATATTACATTGAAATAAAGTAAGTATTTCTCCTTATGTAAAAGTTCATCAATGTTAGGGAAATGATCTTGGAAACCAAAAATGTTGTCCTAGTACTCTCATATCTGATGAATCAGATGGTACCTTAGATCATCACAAATTTATGGCTTTGTGATTGTTGGATTTTTCATAGCCATGTTCTCTACCAATCTCCATCAGAACTTGACGGTTAGATTTCTCTTCCATATCCATATTTTCACCTATATACTCCTATGTGGGAACCCAAGTGATGAGTTACTTTGGGAATCCATTTTGTTTCTAACTTTCCTTTTTAAAATGATGATTTAGTATTCCTTTTTATGATGTGGGTTTCTATGAATGAAACTTTCAAGTAGTAAATGAATTATAACCCCGACGAATTTTGAGGGCGAAATTCATTTTAAGGGGGGGTAGAATGTAACACCCATATATTTTATGAGATATATTATTTTTAATTTCTTTTATTTCTTCTATTATACACTACACCAAGATTAGCTTGTACTATATGCAACACTGTATTAGCTTGCAGTATACGCAACACTATTCTTGGCTCGTGTTACACACAATTTCAAGTTCGTTTTGTGGAAATTGTTCTACGCAACATTAAGTATAGATTTTGTTTAATGTATAAATGAAATAAGTTTTGATTATGTTATATGAGACACCAAATGGAGTTTTCACTACACGCAGACCTAACTTGGCATGCATTACATGCAATCGCGACCTTCCTCGATAGCGTGTGTAGTACGCAATACCGGGTTTCACTAAACAATGAGATATTGTTATAATATTATTATGGACTTGCCGTTATAAATATTATTAACTAAAATTTTAATTTTATAACATTATTATTCATCTTAAATATTTTCTAGAACATGGTATGAGAACTAAATAAATTTTTTGGGTAAATAAGTATTTTTCAAAAAATGCAGTTTTGCCACCTTTTAATGGAACACCCACTTTAAATCTAGTTTTTGAAATGATTATAAGTTAAATCTAACAAAAAAAATTATTCCTTGGAATCAGTATATAAAAATTTAATTTGGATAATTTTTTCATATTATTCTGATAACTTTCATATTTTAATGAATAGTAAAAACACGCAATATTTTAATTAAAAACAACTTTTTTCATCGCAATAATTTATATGGTTAGATTATATTTTTAATTGGTTTTAAAGTGTAATTAGAATATATTTTTACCATTTAATTCAATGTTGTTCATTAGAATTAATTTCACTTTGAATTTGGACATAAACAAGTGTCGATCTTTTGATAGTTATTGTTTCTCAAAAACACGCTATTTGTTTTGATAACAAGAATTAATTTTAAAATTAATTAATGACACTTATATGTTTTGAATTTTAAAAAATAGACATAATTTTTTAATTCATAATATAAATTATAGATTAGGCAGATTTTTTGGTAATTTTCTGAAAAATTTCAATTTTTGATGAATAGTGAAACCACTTAGTGGTAGTTAAAAAAAACGGACTTTCATTTAAATGAAATTTTACCACTTCTGTGAATTGAATTTCAAAAATCCAACATACATGGTTGTTATCAAAAAGTAAAATGTGGTTCAATAAGATGAAAATAATTTTTGGTGAATAGTAGCTTTTGACTTTTATTTTCTGCGGTTAAAGGTAAATAGGGTAATTCAAGGTTAAAAGAATATTATAATAATTCAAAATTACCTTAACACTTGTCCTAACCTTATTGGATGAGTATTGGCCAACCATGGGCATCCTTGGGTCGATTTTGGGAGCCCATTGAGCCACATTGTAGTGATAATGACAATTTGGATTAATTAATTTAATGTAAAGACAAGATTGACATTAACAAAAATATTTTAGTAATTAATTTTTATAAGGGGTTATATAAATTATATTTTCGACTATAAATATTCATTAGAAATGTAAAAATATTTCCTACATGGTGGTGTTTTTTAATAATTTTTTGACATCAACTAAATTAAATTATTTATACCACAATAATGATGCAGTATTTACCTCATTAATAAATTATTTAAATAAATAAGATTATAATGATTAAAATATTTTCCGAAACATGTACAATTCTAATTGGATGATTTTACATCGACCATGAGTCATCTTATCTTCATCTGTAATTATTTTTGGCCTTTTGAAACCAAAGATAAGTTTAAAAAATAATATTTTCACACTTTCCAAAGGTGTCCCTCTCCTCCCTTATAAAAGGGCACCTCCTCCCTCTTCTCTCCACACCCTTTTGAGCCTTGAAGCTCGGCCAAACCTGGCCAATTACTCTTCTAATCCTCTGTATTTATATCATAGAGGTTCTGGTCTTCTCAAAAGACCAACTTTGGTGCCCTAAGAAGTATTTTAAAGGAGGTGTGTCGAAGAAGAGGTAATCTCTTCTACCGACTCTTTCAAGTTTCATTCTTCTTCTACTTCCTCTTCTTTAGTTGTTTCATTATAAATTAATAACATCAGTATTAATTATATAGTAATATGTTATTATAAATATGAAATAACCCTATTTCACCTTCTATCCATCCTACAGAAAATGAAATCACCGCGCATGCGTACGTACGGAATACCGTCTCCACACCGTGGTGTAATCAGATTTTCCACCATCACCTTACATGGATGGGTATAATGGTGTAAAAAATAACTATATATTATTATTATAACATCATAATGATTCTAATATATTATAGAAACCACTCCAATTCCATTCAATAAATATGGGAATGATATCATCGCTCGTGCGTACGTACGGATTACCGTCTCTATGATGCGATGAGATTCATTTTCCTTGCTAACAATCCAAGAATGATTTTATAGTATATATAATAAGTAATCATGAAATATATGACATAATAATTCTACTAGATTTATTTATATATATATGTATTTCATCTACTTAATTCCATTCAATTCAAAAAGGAAACGAAAAATAGTGTTCATGCGTATGTATGGCCTACCGTCTCCATGAATGGTGTATTTATTTCCTTTTATAAATCTATTATATATATGTATATTATTAATATATATTATATATAAATCATGTTTTATATTTCTGAATTAAGTAATCTTGATCTATGTAATCATATTAATAATTACAAGTCAAAACATGGATGATAAATGAAATGATTTTACCCAAAACGTTGCATTAACATGGAATTGAAAAATGAACAGATAATATAAAGTCGTAAGTGATTCATATATGATATCATAAAAATTATTATGGTTCTGTTACATGTTAATAATATGTTTAAACCCACTATACAGGCATCCTGGATAAATATGGAAAAATTGGACATAAGGTAAGGGATAACTTTTCCAATCTCGTTTTTATCTGAGATTGTTTATTCGTAAGTATTTACAGGGGTTATATTTATCATCCATGTCCCTATTTTCTAAAAATGGTTTCATGTATTTTTAAAGTCCTTTTTACCCATTTTTTACTTTTACTACATGGTATGTAAGGAATATTTCTTTTTTTACCATACGAGGTCCTTTTTGACTTTTCTGGGAAAAGTATGTGAAGAATGTTTTTTTAACCTATACGGCATGAACGGATTTTTATGGTTTCATAACTCCTTTTCTTCATGAATCTTACTCTACAAGATTTCATGATTATTTTCAATAAAATCCTTTTCTTTTAAAATTTCATGGCATTTTGAGAAAAGAAAATGATTTTGAAAGGATATTTTCATCAAGAATTCATTTTAGGTGTTTTATCAAAAACATTTTCTATCTAAGATGACATTATTTCATATGTGTTTGTTTCAAGTATAATGTCTCTATGATTTACATGGTTTCACTTTTCTTATGTTGAAATGATATCAAATTTTTTATATGGATTATGTTATGATGGAATGATGTTTATGAAACCAAATTTATTATTTGGGTTATGATGAATGATTTATGTTTATGATGTGGCACACGTAAGAATGATTTCATTATGAGATGGATGGGACCTATATCTCCCTCCAATTAATTAGGTAAATATTTATATCTCATGAGATAGACATGTCTGGAATGACAAGTTAATTCGGTTCAGTGATACAGGACTGGAACAAGGAGTGAACTCGGTTCAGTAATTCCTTGTCTACTATGGAAATCATATCATGTGCTTAATGTTTTGCCACAATTACAAGTTTTATTTCCAATCTATTTTTTTAGGATTGATGTTCCATTATGATCTATGCCTTATGTACTGTGATGTTTTATGTTATTGCTCAAGATTTTGATGTTTAAAAATTATGTTCATATTTTTATGTTCAAATTTATATGATTTGTTTTATTTTTTCCAAACTTACCCATACTGAGCATTTGATCTCACCCTTTATATGTTTTCTTTTCCCCGGGATATAAAGAAAAGTTTTAGGTAAGAAAAAAAGGGACAATCTTTATGGGATATGTTTAATATCTTTCACCATGATTAGAATATTATGTTCCGAGTTTCCAAAGACACTAAAATATTACGATCCTTTAGTGTTTGTTTTTGTTATGTATTAAGTATTCTGCAAAAAATATGTAATTTCTATGTACGTCAAGCTTTGGGTCTCTATAGTTGGTATTAGAGGAAAGGTTTAGTTAACATTTGGAAACTAGGATGCGAAAACTTTAGTGAAAACCCTAGAGATATTTCTAAAGTATGTGTAGGGATGTACCTAAGGTTAAGTATAAGTATAGGTTATAGTTCTAGAATTATGGTAATGATATTAAAAATAAACCTAAGATGTTGGATATTGAAGGTACTCCCCCTTTATTATGTTGTTTTCCCTAGCATGATTTTTGCCTCTCACACTATTCTTTTTGGGTTTTAGACGATGGCTGAAACCCGAAGGAACCGTGTTGATCAATGTAATGGAAAATGCAATGATTGTCCTCTTGAACAAACCAATGTTATGGGAGATGGAGTGCAAAAATTTTATTGTTGTGCATACACAAGCTATGAATCATTCTGGACTTCCAAATGAGCAGAGAAGGGAACAATATTCTATCGATTCCTTCATAAGGAAATGTCCACCTTCTTTCAGTGGGTCTTCTGATCCACTTATTGCTAAAAAATGGATCAGTACCATTGAAAAGATATTTTCCATACTTCACTGTTTGGAAAATGAAAATGACATTCTAGTTATTTACTATTTGGAAGGTGAAGCAGATCCATGGTGGACTCTAATTAAGAATATGAGGCCCCGAGATGAAATTGAACCCATGGAATGGGATGAGTTCAAGAACTTATTTTTTAATAAGTAATTCCCTCATATTCTTAGAACAAATATGGAAAATGATTTCCTTGAGATTAAGAAAAAGGAAGATGAATCTGTTGGTATGTACGAAGCGAATTTTACAAGGCTTTCAAGGTATGCATCTAGATTTATCATCCAACCTGAAGGTAAAGTTGATCGATTCATCAGTGGCTTAAAACCAAGTCTTCGAAGGGCATTTTCTATAAGAGACTTCAGTAGCAATGAAGAACTTTTGTGTTGCACTATCAAGGTAGAAATGGAAGTTAGTGTTACAAATCCATATCATGGTTTTGAAAAGAAATGAAAGAGGGAGTTCATGGAGAAATCTCAGAATAATGGTGAAAATAAGATGAATGTTTCTTTATTCTCAAAGTGTGGAAAGAAGCATGGTGGAGATTGTCTTAAAGGGACTAGAAAATGTTTTAAGTGTGGAAAAGAAGGACATCGAGCAGCTAAGTGTCGATGTAATGGAAAAGGGGTTGCTAATGATGTGAATAAATAAAGTACTATAGAGAACGCACCACTAACACTTCAATGCTTCAAGTCCAAGGAAATGGGGAATTATGCTAATCAATGCCCTAATCCAAGAGTTAATGGTGATCAATGTTAGCAACCTCTTAAGGCAAAGGATAAAGGGAAGTCACATGCGATCAGTATTTGTGATGTTGAGTATGACAATGATTTTGTGTAATTATTAAGTGTTTATGTAATGGGATTTCAAAATAGTATCATGGAATCTCATTTATGGTATCGTGGAATTTTGGAATATCTATGTATTGGTTTTCAATAATTATACAGTACTGGTAACCATGAAAAGTGATTGAAATATTTTTGGAAAGTAGATGATATGTGCATAATGAATGGATAAGGAGAAAATAATATTAATGAGCTCATGACTTATATAAGGACAAAGTGATATCATGGGTTGAGTATATTGAAATTTTGGGATTTTGGTATGTGGAAAGAGTTAAATTTGACAACATTCATGTTTTCACTATGGTTCTATGGTAATTCATGTAGTAAGAGAATACAAGATTAAGGTATTCACAAGTTTGGAATGCGATCAACAATATATATCTTATGATATATGGGGGATAAATGATGGTATTCACATGCTTGGTTAATGACATTTCTAGTAATCATATTCTTTATACTATGAGATTGGACAGATGTATTTTGGATAAGTATAAAGACTAGAATGGATTCTGTCGGACATCAGATAGTATTGTTTAAGGCTGGAACTTTTTGATATTATTTTTGGAATGTTATAATAGTATAGTTTTAGAAAAAATGAAAACCCGTAGGACGGGCAACATCCTGTCGCGTCGGACAAGGTTGCGGGAATTGAACCCACAACCGAAGTGTGACAGGCCTTTATCACCTACCACTAGCCTACATGAAGTCCCTATTTAGTAGGAACTAGTTTTATTTTATTAAGCGGTATGATAGATTAATTATAAGTCCATTGTTGGAATCATATATGATTAATCTCACCATAGATGGACTTATGTATATTGAATAATGTTTTCTAACATTTTTGTGATAAAAACCGATGGGATGACTTATCATTCTATCGCATGATATGCTGACACTTCATGAATGAAAAATTCAGCTTCATTTATTTAAATATAGATGAAGTGAAAATTGTTCATGGAATGACCAACGATGATATTACATTGAAACCAAGTATGTATTTCTCCTTATGTAAAAGTTCATCAATGTTAGGGAAATGATCTTGGAAACCAAAAATGTTGTCCTAATACTCTCATATATGATGAATCAGATGGTACCTTAGATCATCACAAATTTATGGTCCAGAAATTGTTAGCTTTTTCATAGCCATGTTCTCTACCACTCTCTATCAGAACATGACGGTTAGATTTCTCTTCCATATCCATATTTTCACCTATATACTCCTATGTGGGAACCCAAGTGATGAGTTACTTTTGGTATCTGTTTTTTTTCTAACATTCCTTTTTAAAATGATGATTTAGTATTCCTTTTTACGATGTGGGTTTCTATGAATGAAACTTTCAAGTAGTAAATGATTTATAACCACGACGAATTTTGAGGGCGAAATATATTTTAAGGGGGGTAGAATGTAACACCCTGAGTTTTTATGAGATATATTATTTTTAATTTCCTTGATTTATTCTATTATACACTACACCAAGATTATCTTTTACTATACACAACACCATATTAGCTTACAGTATATGCAACACTATTCTTGGCTCGTGTTACACACAATTTCAAGTTCATTTTGTGGAAATTATTCTACGCAACATCAAGTATAGATTTTGTTTAATATATAAATGAAATAAGTTTTGATTATATTATACGCAACACCAAACAGAGTTTTCACTATACGCAACCCTGACTTGGCTTGCATTACCAGCAATCGCGACCTTCCTCGATAGCGTGTGTACTACGCAATATCGGGTTTCACTAAACAACGATATATTGTTATAATATTATTATGGACTAGACATTATAAATAATATTATGTAAATTTTTAATTTTATAATATTATGATACATCTTACATATTTTATAGAACATGGCATGAGAACAAAATAAATTTTTGGGGTAAATAAGTATTTTTCAAAAAATATAGTTTTGACTCCTTTTAATGGCGCACTCACATTAAATCTAGTTATTGACATGTTTATAAGTTCAACTTGATATAATAAAATTCTTCCTTGGAATCAGGCTATAAAAATTTAATTTGGATAAATTTTTCATATTATTCTGATAACTTTCATATTTTAATGAATAGTAAAAACACGCTATATTTTAATTAAAAACAACTTTTTCAATCGCAATAATTTATATGGTTAGATTATCTTTTTAATTGGTTTTAAAGTGTAATTATAATATATTTTTAACATTTAATCCAATTTTCATCATTGTAATTAATTTCACTTTGAATTTGGATATAAACAAGTGTTGATCTTTTGATAGTTATTATTTCTTTAAAACACTATATTTGTTTTGATAACGGGAATTAATTTTAAAATTAATTAATGCCACTTCTATGTTTTTAATTTGGAAAAATAGACATCATTTTTTAATTGGAATATCAAATATATCTTAGGCTAAATTTTTGATATTTTTCTGACAAACTTCAATTTTTGATGAATAGTGAAACCACTTAGTGGTAGTTAAAATAACTGACTCTTTCATTTAAATGAAATTTTTCCACTTATATGAATTGAATTTATAAAATCTGACATATATGGTTGTTATCAAGAAATAAAAATTGGTTTAATAAGATGAAAATAATTTTTGGTGAATAGTAAATTTTGACTTTCATTTACTGCGGTTAAAGGTAAATAGGGTAATTCAAGGTTAAAAGAATATTATAATAATTCAAAATTAACTTAACACTTCTTCTAACCTTATTGGATGAGTATTGGCCGACCATGGACATCCTTGGGTTGATTTTGGGACCCAATTGAGCCACTAGGTATTGATAATGACAATTTGGATTAATTAATTTAATGTAAAGACAAAAATTGACATTAACAAACATCTTTTAGTAATTAGTGTTTATAAGGGGTTATATAAATTTTATTTTCGATTATAAATATTCATTGGAAAGATAAAAATATTTCCTACATAGTGGTGCTTTTTTATAATTTTTAGACATCAAATAAATAACATTATTAATGAGGCAATAATGATGCAGTATTTACCTCATTAATAAATGATTTAAATAAATAAGAT
Organism: Viscum album; assembly: GCA_963277665.1. Taxonomy (NCBI): domain Eukaryota; kingdom Viridiplantae; phylum Streptophyta; class Magnoliopsida; order Santalales; family Viscaceae; genus Viscum; species Viscum album. The sequence goes on along the minus strand of OY728133.1, from coordinate 1,817,435,660 downwards.
TATAATGATTAAAATATTATACAAAACATGTCCAATTCTGATTCGATACATTTATTTAGACCATGAGTCATATTATCTTCATCTTTAATTATTTTTGGACCTTTTGAAATCTAAGATGAGTTTATAATAAAATAATATTTTCACACTTTCCAAAGGTGCCCCTCTCCTCCCTTATAAAAGGGAACATCCTCCCACTTCTCTTCACACCCTTTTGAGCCTTGATGCTTGGCCAAACCCTTCCAATTCCTCTTATAAACCTCTCTAGTTATATCTTAGAGGTTATGGTCTTCTCAAAAGGACAACTCTAGTTCCCAAAGAAGAATTTTAAAGGAGGTGTGTCGAGGAAGATGTAATCTCTTCTACCGACTCTTTCAAGTTTATTTCTTCTTCTACTTCCTATTATTTAGTTGTTTCATTATAAAGTAACAAAATAAGTATTAATTATATAATTATATGTTCTTATAAATATGAAATAAACCTATTTCACCTTCTATCCATCCTACGGAAAATGAAATCACCGAGCATGCGTATGTACGGAATATCATCTCCACGTCGTGATGTAATCAATTTTTCCACCACCACCTTACTTGGATGGGTATAATGTTGTCAAGAATAACTATATATGATTATTATAACATCATAAAGATTCTAAGATATTATAGCAACCACTACAATTACATTCAATAAATATGAGAACGATATCATCGCTCGTGCGTACGTACGGATTACCGTCTCCACGACACGATGAGATTCATTTTCCATGTTAACAATTCAAGAATAATTATAAAGTATATATAATAAGTAATAATGAAATATATGAAATAATAAATATACTGGATTTATGTATACATATATGTATGTCATCTATTTAATTCCACTCAATTCAATAAGGAAATGAAAAACAGCGCTCATGCATACGTACGGCCTACCGTCTCCATGAACGGTGTATTTCTTTCCATTTATCGATCTATTGTATATATTTTTATTCTGAATATATATTATATATAAATCATGTTTTATATTCTAGAACTAATTAATCATAATCTAAGTAATCATATTAATAATTACAAGTCAAAACACGGATGATAAATGAAACGATTTTACCCAAAATGCTGCTTTAACATGGAATTGACAAATGAACGTATAATATAAAGTCATAAGTGAATAATATATGATATCATAAATATTATTATGGTTCTGTTACAAGTTAATAATATATTTAAACCCACTATATAGGAGTCTTGGACACATATAGAATAAATTGGACATAAGGTAAGGGATAACTTTTCCAATCTCGTTTTTATCCGAGATTGTTTATTCGTAAGTATTTACTAGGGTTATATTTATCATCCATGTACCAATTTTATAAAAATGGTTTCATGTATATTTAAAGTAATTTCTACCCATTTTTGACTTTTAATACATGGTATGTAAGGAATATTTTTTTTTACCATATAAGGTACTTTTTTGACTTTTTTCGAAAAAGTACGTGAAGAATGTTTTTTTTAATTATACAGCAAGAACGGATATTTATGATTTCATAACGCATTTTCTTCATGAATCTTACTCTACAAGATTTCATGATTATTTTCAATAAAATTCTTTTCTTTTTAAATTTCATGTCATTTTGAGATAAGAAATTTATTTTCAAAGGATATTTTCATCAAGAATTCATTTCAAGTGTTTTATCAAAACCATTTTCCATCTAATATGACAATATTTCATATGTGTATGTTTAAAGTATAATGTCTCTATGATTTAAATGGTTTCAATTTTCTTATGATGAAATGATATCCATTTTTTTATATGGATTATGTTATGATGGAATGATGTTTATGAAACCCATTTTATTCTTTGGGTTATGATGAATAATTTATGTTTTTGTTGTGGAACACGTAAGAATGATTTCATTATGAGATGGGTGGGACCTATATATCCCTCCAATTCATTGGATAAATATTTATATCTCATGAGATAGACATGGCTGGAATGGAAAGTTAATCTGGTTCAGTGATATAGGACTGGAAAAATGAGTGAACTCGGTTCAGTAAGGGACTTTGCCCACTAAGATGGTATTGGCAGCAATTCCTTGGCTACTATGGAAATCATATCATGTTATTAATGTTTTGCCACAATAACATGTTTTACTTCCAAGCTAGTTTATCATGATTGATGTTCTATTATGATCTATGCCTTACGTACTGCCATGTTTTATGTCATTGCTCAAGATTTTGATGTTTAAACATTATGTTAATGTTTTTATGTTCAAATGTATATGGTTTGTTTTATTTTCTCCATGCTTACCCATACTGATTATTTGAGCTCACCCTTTATATGTTTTCTTTTCCCTAGGAAATAAAGAATGGTTTTAGTTAAGAAAAAAAAAGGATATCTTTATGGGAGATGTTGAAGATCATTCACCATGATTAGAAGATTGTGTTTCGAGTTTCCAAAGACACTAAACTATTACGATACTTTGGTGTCTATTTTTGTTATGTATTAAGTATTACGCAAAAGTAATGTAATGTCTGTGTACGTCAAGCTTTGGGTCTCTACACCAACTGTCTATGTGAATGGTGTAATTCATTTTTTTATATCCACCTTTCAAGGATGATTCTGAAAATGTATACAATAATTAAATATAATATTTATATTATTAATATTATACTGGATATGATGAAACTATAACCTATATACAGTAACTAGAATATATATTATGAATCATATCTGTGAAAACTACATAGTTAATACTGAAAACTATGATAATAATGAATGATTATTGATGAAAGGGCGAAAAGATGTCATAAGTGGGTCTTAAATAATATTATAATTATGAATACGATTTTTTTTTTGGTATAAGTTAATATTAATTGTGAAACCATTATATTGGAGGTTAAATCATGGTCAAAAAATTTGAATCATGGTGTAATAGGTTTCTTAACTCAATTCTCATTAGTTAGGTTATACTTATACTTCATTGACTATGTTATACAATGATTATGTATGAAATGTCCTATTATTGTATTATATTTAATTTTTAAATGTTTTTGGTGGATTTATTATTTTCACACATAATCACTTCATTGATTAATTCTAACTTCAATGGTACGACCATTGTAAGGGTTTATTTCATAATCTCATAATTATCCGGGACTGTTTATATTTAAGTATCAGTTGGAGGAATTGTATTATATTTATATCTAAATACCAAAATATTTTATTATACTATGTTAAATTCATAAATTTATTTTTTTCATTCCAATTTACCCTTTTAAGTACTCAAGTGACCAAAAATAATGTTTTTATAGAAACCCTGTATTATTTTATATTAGGTCGGGAATATTTTTCTTCCATATATATATTTTCATTGAAATGTTTTCAGGAATGTTATTACTATTATAATATGATTATTTAATATAATACTTAACTAATTTTTAATTTCTATAAAAATGTTTTGATGTATTCTTCTTGTCATTTTCTAAATGTGGTACTTTTTTACTTTTTAAAGAAAATCTGAAAGACGTATTTATTTTTTCATACTCAGTATGAAACGAATTTCCTTTTATAATGAACTCCCAATTCATTGAAGCCTCCTTCAAATGTTTCCATGATTATTTTCAAATGGAATGTTTTACCAAATATTCCGGAAATTGATTAATTTTTAAAATTGATTTTTAAAGTGAAAATTATATTTTCCTAAAGATTGTTTTTGATAATATATTTGTGGTATATATATTCATCAATGATAACAACCCTTTATTTTAATTATGATTCACAAGGGGTATTTTTTAATGATACCATACTTATTATTTATTTAAATGGTTTCGGATCAGTTTGATAAAGGGAAGTATTGACATTCCATATTCTAGTTCTTTCAATATATATAGCTACTGAATTTTAAGCTATGTTGATTATTTTATATTGTCTATTCATGTGAAAAATGCATTATAATTGTTATATCACATGTGGTCATAATTATATCCCCTTGATGCATCAGTAGGTATCCTAAGAAAAACTAATTTAGTTATTTAGTAGATACCTTACCGGTTTATTAATGATGTACTAGAACATGGCCTTAACAATGTTTTTATGATGTATTCACACAAGGACTTAATGGTAAGTTTAATATGTATGTTATTATGAAATCCATAATTATGAAATAAGTTATTAATTTTAATGTGATTATTTAAATAGTTATGATATTGATAGATAATTTGCAGTCTTATATCACTATTTATCTAGCATTCTTTGATCTTAATGTATTCCTTACTTGTTATTATTTATTATAAAGTTAATGATTAAATTTTAACTATATTTTTACATTTAATTTTCGATATTAATTATGGATTATTCATTCATGATATATTCTTCTATATATAACCCTTACTGAGAATCTATATAATAGATGTGATCCCATGATTTTGGATCTAGTGCTAAAAATATCATATTTACATTAATGGATTTGATATTAACAAATCTAACCAATTTTTCACCATCCAAAATCATATAAAATATAAAAAAATATTGGTTCACTTATATACCTAATGAATTTTTCAGTTTAGAGTTTTACAGAGTTAGGAAAAACTCTTATATTACAACTTGGATACAAAATCAACTTGTTAAAAAATATAGATCATCTCCCACTAATTTCATCACATCTAGTAACATTATTAGGAATAACATAATTAAAATCATTATTCACAACCTGGGTAAAAGGAGAATTAATAAATTTTGGATCAAATTATCATTAAGGGTAAACATAAGCAATAATAATTGAATGTCGTCTATTTCTATAAGATGAGAATAAGGGTATGTTGATATAATTAAAGTGCATGAGAAAAACAAAAGTGAATTTAAACTCATAAAAACCTTGATCATCAAACATGATACATGGAATAATGCTTTAACAAGGTATAGAGTCATATGAATCAATAATAATTAGCCATGATATATCAATCATGATCAAAAGAACCTCTAAAAACTCAATGAAGCATAATAAATACATGTTTCTATCTTGGAACATCATTACCATATAACTCTTATGATAGCTATTAAAAATGGAATAAACATCATGGTAAATTAAAACAATATCTTAAGAGAAACCTATAATTGGTGGACATCATCTCTTTACCCAATGCATTTGATAGAAATAACAAAACTGATTTCCCTTGGTTTTTAACATAACTACCCATCCATAGTTTATAATATAATCACCATTCCTTGCATTATTAGAGAACCACCCATCCATGGTTTATAATAGGACCACCCATCAATCAAAATAAATATTTACAAGTACCATATAATGATAAAAACAATTTGATGTGTGATATTTTCAATGTAACAATAACCATTATTCATTTATAGCTTGATTTACTCCTGGAAAAGAAATATATTCCATGAAAATATCTTATAAACAATAATAAATCATACATATAAATATTATAATGGTATCATTACAACATATACTAAGTATAGAATAATAAATATCAAGGTTTTTTGTTATTTATTAATAGACATTCTATACAAAGATAATTAAAAACATTATAGAGGAAAATATAATTTCCACTTTGAAAAAAACTTTTAAAAAATAGACACATCCATAATATTAATAAAATAGTTTTTTTGAAAAATCCCATGTAAATAAATAAATTATTATCTGAAAATTTTAATTTTCTTGATGGTAGAAATTCTATACATGGCGTAATCATTAAAATGGTTATTTTGTTCATACCTTCGATAAAAAGTACCATGTTCAAAACCTGACATGAATATTATTTTTAAATTTTTTTATAGAATTTCAAACAAAGTTAAAAAAACATTAAAAATAATTTAATAATAATAAAAAATATTTTAAAACATTTTATAAAAAATTAATATGGAAGGAAAAGATTTTTTTATCAAAATTATATAAACAATGTCGGATTTTCATAAAATCATTTCCTCAATCATTTTAAGAGACAAAGAGAGAAAAATGTTACATAAAAATAAAAAATACAAAAATATATATAATATTATAAAAATAAATGGTTTTATAAAATAATTATCTTCTATTTTCTTAAAATTAAATTAAAGCATTAATAATCTTGATTAAAATGGGATTGGAACATAAACCCCTTTCCACTTTGGTAACTTTTGAATCCTAATCTCCCTAAAAGAATAACTTATAATGAAACGTTAAATATCATGAAAATATGGATATTAATTATATAACATCTAAAAGGGTAAATATATAATACTCATAAAGGAATATAGGTTCATCACATAGATGTATGTCCTAAAGAAAGAGGATTTGAGACGAATAACCCTTATAAAGATGATATCATTGAATTGAGAATTAATCAATGTAGAGGTTATGTGTAATAAATTTAAATACAATAAAAAACGTTAAATGAAATATAAATAAAAAAATCCATTTCACGCCTAATAATTAAATAATATATTCAATGAAGAGTGATATATCCCATGAAAGGAAATTGATTTAAGAAATCTCTTACAACATGGTAACATTAATTTCAAACCAATTAGAATGAATAAATTTAAATTGTAACATAAAATACCAATAATTATGATGGATTCATTATATAATATTTAAATAATAAATTATATAAACCCTTTAAAATAAATTATGTTTATAAATTTAAAATATTCCCTGATGAAATGAAATTGAGATGAAATACCTTATCTCTAGTCCAGACTTTCAATATATGTCCTTTAACATTTTTATAATAAACTTATATCATTTTTTATTTCATAATAAAATTTTACATGACTAATACCTTATCCTATAAACATTTATTTTATTTTATTAACAACATATTTAATTTCTTAATTGATTGTGTCTACCTTGAGTGTTATGAGGATCCATGGTTCATAATTTGAAAATTGGTTTGGTGTGTTGAATATGGTTAAAGGGGTAATTATTCCATAATATCCAAAATAATAATAATCATATACTTTTAGTTTTCATAAATAAACTATATATTTTAATCCAACCATGACTGATGGTTATAAAAAAAAGAACTGTGTTACGATTATAGATAGGGTGAGTCATACGTGCGCATGAGTAAATATTTCAATTTTAAAGTGAAGGAGGGGAATAAAGTAAGTAATATTTGAACATTAAATAATGATTATTATATAAAATTATATGTTTATATGATTTATATATACCGTACTTGTGATTATCCTATGAAAAATTAATCACATAGCTTTATGTAGGTGGTAATCTACATATACACATGAACGACGTTAACATTTTTCAATGGTAGGAATGTTCAGAAAATATATTATATATTACCACTCCATAATAATAATTATGTCATAAATATAATATATATATATATATATATATATATTATTAATCATTATAATCATCCATGATAGGGAGTGATATAAAAAGAGATACATCTATTTCGGGAGGAGATAGTCCACCGTACAAAAAAATGATGAAACCATTTCCCATTTGATTAAAGAAGGATATGTATATAGGTTATGAAATTAATATAAAAATATATTAGTATATTTAATATACTAGTTTTTTAATTTCAGTATGTTTGAAGAGTATTTTAAGGAGGTAAAATGAGGTATAAAACTAAAACATTCGGTTAAATTCTATACCTCTTCTTTAGACAACATCATTTACTTTACATCTTAATCCATATAATGTTGGTATTACTACAATAATATGAAATATATAATGGATCATGATATTAATGTTTTTTCTCATAAGGGGTTAAGAAAGTTACAATAAAAGGAAAATTGAACCTTAAATGGACCATGGTTTATATTTTAAACCATATCAAATTAAATTTTCCAAATATATAATTTTTATTAATTTTAAATCTTTTAATAAAATATTTTTTATTGTAAAATTTAATTAATTTCATTTCTTCAAATAAATGAAATATAATAATGTAATATTTTCCTAAGTCATATATAATGGTAGCAAAATGATATGGATTTGAAGATAAGGTAAATATGTGCTTAATATATTCATCCTATAAAATTTATATAGGTTTAGATATTATTCTAAACCATTTATTTTAGTTTAACATATTGGTTAAAAAATTTGACCGTTAACTACGATAATTAATTTTTCAAAATTAAATAGTTTTAATTTTACTAATAAAATGAAAATCGGCACATAAATTTCTAAGGGGTAAAATTTTAAACCATTTCTAATCCTAATGGTCCTCTTGTAATATTTCTATGATTTTTAAATTATTTAATAAAATTATATTTGACATTTAATATCATTATTATCATTTTTGACACTATTCATTTAATTTTACTTTCAAAACAACATGAAAGTAAATTAATTTTAATATAACTCTTTAATAAATTCCTAAAAACATTCATCTATCCATAAAATTTGTGGAAAACTATAAATCTACAAAAAAATTTACTTTTAGAGTTTTTTGAAATCATTTACTTCATTTTTCTATTATATGCTCAAGTATTGAGCCGGAGATACATAAGAATTTAAGGTAATTATTTCATCAATAAAAATTAAAACAAATTTCCTTATTAATAAAAATAATTAAACAACTATTTATAACCAAAAATAATTTTTTTTCTATCAAAAAATATTATATATATTAAAATCTAGAATGTGACATTTTTTAATTTATATTTACTTAAAAATATATGTCATTTTCAAAGAAAAATGGCACAAAATTAGCATAAATTAGGATCTCATATGATTATTTTCTAACCTCACGCATCAAATAGATTAAATTCAATAGTTGCGTTTATTTTTAGTCTTTATCATATTATTTTTAACCTTAATTTCCAGGTTTAAACATTATTGAGTTGAAAAATATTTACTACGATTACTGTTTATAATGACAAAAAATAAAAGGTTCTTATTTAATAAATTTTGGATCACAAGATTATAAATATAGAATATGTTTTTTCAATATTCAATTTCTAGAAGAGGAGGAAATTAATTTAAGATTAAAACTCAGAATGAAAAAAAAACATTTTTTAGAAAAACAAGTTTTTATGCCAAAAAAATAAACATATACAAAAATATAGATTAATGATCATTACACGTAATTTAGTGTATTATTTCTAATTGAATGAAACTTATTTAACTTTATGAAAAGATGGTAATTTCAAATTACATTATTTAATGAAAAGAAACAGTAGTTTTACAAAAATTGATAGATTTCACAATTCACAGAGAAACGATTCTTTTCAAAAAATACCAAAATATCACCCTAATATAATTTTGATATGATAAATTACAAAATTATATCATTTTTATAAAATAAAATTTCAAAAAGTTCATGAAATTAATTATAATATTCAAACATTAAATTAATAAAAAATATATTTTTGAAAAAAAACCTGTTTTTGAAGCATAAAATGACATTATTGAAAAATTTAGTGTTAATTTCATAAGAATTAATCAATTTAATTACATTTAATTTGACCTTTATATATATTTAATAATATAGTTAACACTAATATTTCTCTCCAATTTAATGGATGCGTTATAATTATAACATTTAAATAATAATATTTCATGGTTCTTTTATGCTCAGGGTTTTGAGTTCTATAGACTATCAGACATGGTGTTCTTTCATAATATAAAGATATTAAATTATCCACCCATTTAATAAATTACATCCCTGAAATTTAATCATTATCTCAGTAAGTATTGTTTTGGAATTTAAAAATACCTTTTTTGAGATCACATGTCATAAAAGGGTTCATAAAATATCCTTTTGAAAAGTGGAAAATTGAAATATGAATGTTGTATTAAATAAAATAAATAGATTTCAAAATAGGAGAACATTATTGGGAAATTAAAATATATAAATTGAGGGAAAAAATTTCCAAACAATTATGGAGAGATACATGGAATATTGGTCATAATAAACTGAATAATCAATAGAAGTTAGTGACCCCAAAATCATAAATCAAATAATTTTGAAAAAGGTCATCTATTCCTTGGAAATAAAATTAATAGGATAATATTTTTATTTCAAAATAATTTTTCAAGAGTTAAGTAATTACAATATAATATAGAATAATATCATATGGAAATATACTTACTTCAAAAGTATAATTTCATCCATTAAAAAACTTTCACCACAATGTCATCTTTTTTTTCAAATGATAAGTATTCAATATTAGTTTCTCATTCAAAAAACACTAAAATCAACTTCTAATGGATCACATGATCCATAAATGTATAAAAACTTATTCCTTTTATCTTAACATATAAACCAATACTAAAATTTTTAGCATAATGTAATATATAAACATAAATATATAAAGTATCATAAGAAGAAACAATACATTAACCACCAAAATTTAGTAATAATAGAAATGGTTCAATGTAGATCACTATATATATAAATAACCCTATATCCCAAATAACCTCAAAATTAAAAAAAAAATTAACCACAAGGGTTATCTCATTACTTTCAACATATATATCTAAAAATGTAACAACATTCTTCTGAAATAATCCTTCATGTTAAACCTAAGGGTTGCATATACCACATATAAGGACCTGGCCTAAAACAATTCATAATCTAGTGACTTTAGATAAGAATTAACTTTCATTCATTCATTATGATATTTTAGTTTTTTATTTTTAGGGACTTAGGTTATCACTCTTACATAAATTAGTATTACATCATAATGTAAAAACATTAACTTGTTATCCATTTTCTTCACACACAAAAATCTTTTATGATATAATAAGTTTTCTTTTTAGGGAATATATTCAAAATTTTAGTCTTGACCCCATACTTAACCCTACTCATACTTAAAACCTTGTGAAAAAATATTTTAAAACAATGTATGAGCATAAAAATCTTAGTAATTGACATAAAATAAAAAAAATAGTTAGTCCAAGGTTTTTTGTAAGAATATTCCTTTTTCAAAAACCAATTGGTTCAAAATAATCATTTACTTACCCATGAAATAAACTTCTTCTCCCAAAGGTTTTCATAAAGTATTTCAGAAGAAATATTTAAGGAAATAATAAAATTCAACATGGTTTTTCAAAATCAAAATAAAATCATGAAAAAAATTTCACAATGTTTTAATTTTCATCCATAAGAAGTAAAAAAATAATTTCCTATAAACATAAACTCATTATCGTACCTTGTGAAATAATAAAATTTCTATAAAAACCATATCAAGAATAAATAAGTCATGTAGGTAACTTGAGGTATCATTTTCATATCACTCATACATATTGATTAAACTTCATGGTTACATATTGAATAACCCTCATGGTTACAAATGGAATAGCCTACATGATTATATGCGGTGTAATAATCTTAGCTACACTTAGAATAACTATCCCGGTCAAATTACCACATAAATATTATACAATACATTAGAGGGATTCCAAAAACCAACCCATTCTTGTTTTTAAATAGAATCATACATCATCAAAAAAAAATACCAAAGAACCATAACATAATAGTAATATATAAAATATTTCTTCATATAAAACATCCATTTAACCCATATGATATAATTTTTGTAAGATAATATATCCCTTTCCATTAAAACTCAATTTTCTAAAATAAAATTCCTTGAATAAAGGGTAATATGGTTTTCTTTTAAGAAAACATAGAATCTTATAAAATAATTTAAAAATAAAATAATTTTTATAGTGGTAGGAAAAGTTAGTGTCACCATATATGTTAAAATATAACCCTCCTTTAATCTATTATAAATAAATTCAAACGTTCTATATAAAATATATAAAAATATTTATTTTTAAAAACATTTAAATAAACTAAAAATAGAAATTAATTTTCCTTCATAATTCATTTAGTTCCATATAAATACATCCATAAAGTAATTTTATAAATAGAGACATGGGGGAAAAAGAGTTTTAAGGGAAACTCTACAAGAAGATTTTTAAATAAATTCCATAACCTCGAAACCAACTCATTATGTCTGTTATTTATATTCCTGAATTACAAAATTGAGCTAATTTTTTAATATTATAAGAACATTTTTCAAGGTCCTTGTTCATTTTATTTTATTTTACTCCATGTAATATATAATTACTTAATCTATTAAGTCATCATCTGATGTTTTAATGATAATCGGCTCATATGTAAAATATTAATTTTGTAGGTTAACTATGGTCAAAGAGTTCACTTTTACATAAAATATTTAATAATAATAATTAAATAATTATCATTTTTATATATCATTTATACTTTCAAAAACAACCATGGAATCTGTCTCTGAAAAATGATCTATGTTATAATCATAGAGGCGGTAGGTTGCGCGTATGCATGAGTAACATTTCCATTATTCAATTATCATTATGGAAAGTAGTTAATTATTATTTTATCTTTAAATAATAATAATTATATCCTAAATACAAAATTATTATTTTATATATACTTATATATATATATATAATTTATTTTATGTGGTGATGAAAAAATAATCACATCACTTCATGGATGTGGTAGTCTACACGTACGGATGAACAATGTTTTCATTTTTCAGTGAATGGAAATGTAATAAATTAAATTACCTATTATATTTTTAGAATAATAAATATTTATTTAATATAATATATATATGTTAATTTTTTTTATAACAAACATAAAGAGGAGTTGATGGAAAATGAATTACATTGGTTCTTGAGGTAGTAGTTTGCTATACACATGAATGATTGTTTTATTTCTCATTTGATGGACGTGGAGATGGATATAGGTTATTAAATTGAAATAATAATATCTCATTATATGTAAGATAATTGTTTTTTTATTTTATCATGGTTGAAGAATGTTTTATGAAGTTATAAAAAGAAACAAATTGAAAATTCTTGGTTAAGAGCTACACCTCTTCTTTGGACAACCACTTACGGTTTACAACAAAAGCTATCCTAAAATGCTTTTCCAATCAAACCAAAGCCTCTAGGAAATGGGTAGAAATTTTATGAATGTATTCAGAAAGTATTGGTTGAAAAAACTTTTCATGAAGTGTGAAAAAAGATAAGAATAGGTTCCCTTTTCATAGGGAGGTGATGGGCACTCTTGGGATCACATAAAATGTTAAATTAATATGAATTAATATTAATATTAAAATGGTTTCAAATTGATTAGATTATAATATATGATTACATTGATTTGAAATCCTCTCATCCGATAAAAATCGGATGGATTTTGGTGATGTTTCCACCCTTATCTTTTTTAACCAACGTAAACACTTTTTTTAGAATTACCACGATATTAATGATTTTACTCTTTAGGGGTCATAAAAGTTAACATAAAAGAAAAATTTTCCCTTAAATGTACCATAGTTGATATTTTAAACTGTATCCTAATTAATTGAATGATAAAAATATTTTGTTAGTTTTAAATAATTTAATAAAATATTATTTACTATAAAAAATATTAATGTCAATTTTGGAACTATTCATTTAATTTTAGTTTTAAAAAATACATGAAAACAATGGAATTAGAATATAATTAATTTAAAATTAAATAATATGTCATTTTTTGTTCTAAAAAATCATGTAACATAATAATTCATTCAAATCGTATTACTTTTAACAATTTTAAAATCAGTTATATTATTTTTATATTAGTTAAATAAAAATCATATCAGTGATGCTTAGGAATTTTAGGTACTTATTTCTTCACTAAAAATTATAAATAAATTTCCATGAAAATAAAAAATGTTTATCTTTGAAATTATTATTTATACCTGATAATACATTATTTTTATCTCAATATAAAACTTTTAATTATAATAAAACAAAGAGAATAACATTTTTGACTTTTCTTCACATAAAATATTATAATTGTAAAAGTAATTTACAATTGTAAGAAAAAGGCTATATATTACATCTTTAGATTATTATAGGTGAAATATACTCATATAATAAAATTAATTCAATTGTTACAGTTACTTTCTTGTCTTTAATTAACTCATTTTACTTTTATTATGGTAACAAAATTTACTACATTTATTATTAATAATTATTACAAATAAAAGAGGAATATTTACTAAATTTTCACATCCTAATTAAAAATATTGAATCAATTTTTAATTTTTAAATCCAAAAAATTGGTATATCTTAATTTAATATTAAACCCTAAAAATGTGACGAAAAATAGTTTTTCAGAAAAAAGTCCATTTAAGTTTAAAAAAAGAATTTATGCCAAATTCATGTATAAAATTTATTCAAATGAAATTAGTTTGATTAATAATAATATAATAGATATAATTTTAATTATAAAACATTTAGAATCAAAATATAATATGTTAAATGTACAAAATAAAAATAAATTTTTCAATAAAAATTAGTATTTTTCACCATTCACAAGAAAATCAATCCTTTCAGGGAAATCCCAAAAATTAAACCTAGGATAATATTTATATGATTATTTAAAAATGATATAATTTTTTATAATACCATTTAAAAAAGTGTAATAAATTTACAAAAAGAAATAAAAATTATTTTTGAATAAAATGTTTTTTTAAACATTACAAACAATTGAGTGATTATTCATTAAGAATTAATCAATAAAAATTAATTAATAAATACGTTTATATGTATATTTCATTGTGTGTTTAGTAATATTCATCCCTTCTAATTCAATGGAAATTTTATAAGGGAGAAATTTAAAAAGTAATATTTCATTGTATGATTAAGCTAATTGTAGTGTGTCTTATATATTATCGAACATAATGTCCTTTGAAATTCTAGAGGTGTTACATCCCACCCCTTGATAAATTTCCTCTTCTTAATTTGAATTTGAACTCATAAATAAAATTTAATACATGTTAAAATAATTTTTTTGAAATACCAAATCATAAAAAATTATATAAAACTTCCTCTTGAAAAGTGATAAATGGAAATGTTAAAGTCATCTATAAAAACATATAACTAGGTTTCCAAATATAAAAATATAGTGAAGAGTTAAAATATGAATGTGGAAGAAAATAATAATTTTCAAATTATGATGGATATTGACAAATATAATTGATCATAATAAATTTAATGGTTGTGATAATGTTAACGACCAGAGAACCATAAACAAAATAAGGTATAAAAAATACCATCAATTCATTAGAAATAAAGGTAATATGATAACATTTTTCTAATATCATTTTCCTATAGTTTCAAATTTAATTTAACTTATAAAATAAGAGCATAAGAAAATATAACTTCTAAATAAGTAAAATTTAATACTTTAATCAACTTCAACCACAATCTCATTTTTTCTCTAAATGATGAGTATTAAACATTAATATTTTATTCTTAAAGAAGAAAAATCAACTTCTAACGGAAAATATAATTCCAAAAAAAGATAATAATATATTCTTAATATCTTTATACATTAATAAAATCCAAAATGGTTATCATAATGTATGATAATTCCCAAAATGAATAAACATTTATATGAAGAAACACAACATTAATCACCAAAACATCAACTATAACACCAAAAGTTCAAAATAGATCATTCAATAAACAATTAACCATAAAATTCATAAAAATAGTCAATATTAAGATATAAACCTAATTATTATAATTATTTAATCACATATTCTTCCATGATAAATTGAACATTTATATCTAAATAACACTAATTGCTCTTAATGTCTCATACGAGAATTGAATATGCCCTAATAAAATAATATCCAAGATAATATTTATCTTTACCAAAAATTAAATGAATCACCATAAATAAAAATTAAAATCACATACTCTTCAAAAATATAATTCAATATTTATTACTAAAATATAAACCCATAATATTTTGTTTTCCTTGATTATATAAGGTTTCCAAAACAGTGATCTTCTTCGGAAAATAAATCACAAAATCACTTCTCAATCACATGGTTACATCTATAATAAAACCTTGGTTACCAAAATCAACTTAATATTTATCTATCATATAATTTAAAAAAACATTATACCTGGGACATCATCTAGGATTGTGGTAGAAATTATATCCTCCTCTCCCATTGATTGTGGGTTCGTCCTCTATATAATTTTTGGATGTGAGAGGATGACCCATTTATAAAACTATACTAATATAATTCCTATAATTTTCATAGAAATATGATGAACAACCACAAAAATAACCATAATCATAAAAGATAATATGAACCCTATAGTTTCTTAATACCATTAAACTAATATCCACAAAATGAAAAGAGAATTATTCATCAAAAAACGTTTTCACCTATTGAACTTAAGGGTTATATATACCTTAAAAATCTATTAAAACTTAATAAATTTATCCTAAAGTACATAAATAACATGAAACATCAAAATATTATTATTTATTTTAAACTTATTTTTAACCTTAAATCAACTACTACATCATAAATTTTGATTCATTATATGAAGACACCTTAATAATTCAACATTCTTCAAAAAACACTAACCATGCTTTTCCATCTAATTCCTTAATACTTCCTAAAAAAAGTATCGTGACCTATAATTCAAAAAATATCAAAACATAAGAAAAGATATAATACATTAATTCTATATGTCATTTTAGTTTTCCTTATCATCAACTCTAATGGAATTATGAAATTCCAAACATTTATTTATATGGTCTTGTTGATCTTGTTATTATGCATTCCACCTAGGACATAGATTTACAAAATGCATACAATTTTTACATTTAAAACACTCAATTGGTACTTTGTGAATAAATTTATTCCCATTCATGTCATTAAGTGACCAATTAATTTTTCCTTGTAATATTATATTCCTATTGTTTTAAGAAATTTTTCTGGGTGTTTCTTCTCATATTCTTGACATAAAGGTTATTGAATATTTTTATATTTATGATCTATATAACCTGAAATTCCATATAGATTCATTTCTATCATATTTTATGTGTTAGGATACAAACCAAGATTTATGTTTTCAATCCTAACTCATGATATCTTGTAAAGAATAATTATAAGATTTTTTATTATAGTTATCATTCTATTCGGTTTCTCATTCAGATAACCACCATATTTTCCATCACATTCATTGTTATTTTGCTTCCTGCTACATCCATCCATTTATTAAATCCAAAAGTTGTAGGGTGATAATATCAATAAAATCATAATAAATCATCTTATAATGAGGATAAACACTAATATATCATAAGACATGTTATATTCCATTCATTCAATTTATCCAAAATAACTATAATTACCTCTAACATGCTAACCATCGTGGTTATAGAATAATTTTAACATATTAAAAAACAAAAACCTAACCTATAAATTTTTCTAAACCATTTCTCTGATACTCACTATAATTAAATGGCCTTAATAAATATATAATCTTGTGTCTTTAGAAAATAATTCACTTCATTTCATTCCCAAAGATCTTATAGGATTAGAATTCTATAAAATTGGGAAATCAACCTTATTTAAATAATTATTACATCATAAAGTGTAAATTTATACTTATTATCCATTTTTCCCACTCAAAAAAATCTTTTAATATATAAAAATATTTCTTTTCTTGGAACATATTCATAATTTTCATTTTAACATCATCTTCATCCCTAATAATCCAAAAAAACCTATGAAAAACCTATTTAAATAATGGTATGAGAACAAAAAGCTCAGTAAGGGATATAAAATGAATGAAATAAAATTAATATTCCATCAATACTCATAAAAATTTACCTTTTTCAAAAGAAAACTTTTGGCTTGAAATAAATATTTTCTTACCTAAGAAATTAGCTTCACCGTACAAAACTTTTAATAATTAATTTTACAAGAAATATAAAAGTTCAAATAAAAAATATAAATTTTTCTTTTAAATCATGAAATTTTCATGAAATTGTTTTCAGAAATATGCACTTTTCACCCATAAGAATTTTCAAATACCTTTCATCAAATATAAACTCATTATGTTACCTTATAAAATCATAAGATTTCCATAAAAATCATTGAAAGCTTAAATAAATATTGTAGGTAACTTGTGGTATCATTTTGATATCACTCTTATATATGGAATAACCTTAATATTAATAAATATAATAAACCTCATGTTCACACATAAAATTACCTAGATGGTTATGCTTGCAATAACTATCATGGTTACACATGTAATGACCATCATGATCAACATTGAAAATAAATTTTAACAAGTTCATTAGAGGTATATCACTGATCCACCCATCCTTAGCTTATATCAGAACCACCCATCATCATACATAATACCTAAGAACCATTACATACTCATAACACATAAAATATTGCATCATAAAAAAATTCATTCCACCCATAATAATAAATTTATTGATATTGATATATCCCTTTCCATTAAAACGTAATTATCAAAACTAAAATTCAATGAATAAGTGAAAAGAGGGTTTTTCTTTAATGAAAACATGGAATCAAATAAATAATTTTAAATATAAAATAACAGTTATGATGGCAGGAAAATCTGTTGTCACCATATATGTTAAATTAGATCATTAATTTTGTCTTTTATAAAGAGAGTCAAGTGTTCCAAATAAAATAAAAAAAACATTTTGGAAACCAAAGAAATATAGTAAAAAAAGTAAATAAAATGTCCTTTATGATTCATTTGTGTCCATATAAATAAATATATAAAAGAATTTTAGAAATATGGTTAGGAATGAAAAGAGATTTTGAAGAGAAACTTTAAAAGAGGATTTTTTTTAAATGAGAGTCCCTAACCTTAATCTCAACTCATCACATACATTCTTTATCATCCAAAATAAAAAACTCATGTTCATTATTTACTTTAATAATAATATTTTTCAAGTTGCTTGTTTTTTTATCCTATTTAATAAAATGTTATATATAATTACTTAATCAATTAAGTTCACATGGGATGTGTATTTGATATTCAGCTCATATGTCTAAACTGGCTTCAGTAGGTAGACTACTGTAAAATTGGTCATTATTCCATAATACATAGAATAATAACCATGAAGTATTTTTAACTTTTATACATCAATTATACTTTCAAATATTACCGTGAATTATGGATATGAAAAATTAACTATGTTACAATCACGGAGACGGTAAACCGCACGTACGAATAACTAACATTTCCATTTTTCAATGATCATTATGGGAAGAAGGTAAGTATTATATTATCATTAAAAAATAATTATTATATTATAAATTATATTTTATTTTTTAAAATATACTTATATATGTCATTCATGTGCTGTGGTGATGAAAAAGAATCATATCTCTTCATGGAGGTGGTATTCTATATGCATGCTCAAACGGTGTTATAATTTTGCAGTGAATAGAAAGGTAATAATGTAGATGATATGTTATATTTTAGTAATGACAAATATTTAATTAATATCATGTTTATATATATATATATACATTAAATCAATCATTTAAACCAACCATAATAGTAGGTGATGGAAAATGTATTACATCAGTTCGTGAGGCGGTAGTCTTAAGTACACATGAATGATGCTTTCATTTCCCATTTGATAGAAGATAAGATGGATATAGGTTATGAAATCACTATTATAGAATCTTAGTATGTGGAATCTAATAGTTTTATTATTTCATAATGGTTGAATAATATTTTATGAAGTTAGAAAAGGAAACAAAATAAAAACCCTTGGTTAAGAACTATACATCTTCTTCACACAACCTCTTATGGTTTACACCAAAATCTATCCTAGTATGGTATTTAGATAAAAATATTCCATATATAATGTGGGTAAAGATTTTATGTTGGGATTTTAGTAGGTATCTACTGAACCAAATGGTACCTTATGTTTTAATAAAATAGCAGGTGAGGTTCCCTTTTATAAGAGAGGAGAGGGTCACTCTTGAAATTTCTTAAGATATTAAATTAATATAAATTCAATATCATATTCCAACGGCTCCAAATTGATATGAATTTAATATAAGAGTATTGTGAGTCTTAATCCATTAATTAAATAAAAATTGGTTAATTTTTTTTATGTTTACACCCATATCTTTTTATTTTATCCCGTGTATCCATTTTTTGAAAATTACCACAATATTAAAGATTTTAATTTTTAGGGATTAAGAAAGTTACAATAAAAGGAAAATTGTCCCATAAATGGATCATGTTTGATATTTTGAACCATATCCTAATTAATTGGCATAAAATATGATTTTTTTTATTTTAAATCATTTCATAAAATATTTTTTATTATAAAAAACATTAATATAAATTTTTAAACAATTCATTTAATTTGTTTTTTAAAACAAAAATAAAAAATGGAATTATAATTTAATAAATTAAAATCACTCTATAATTTCATTTTTATTTTAAAAAATAATGTAACATGATAATTTATTAAAATCATATTATTGTTAACATTTTAAAAAAATTATCTTATTTTTCTATTAATTGAATAAATATTGTATGTGGGGTGTGTAGGAATTTAAGGTAATTATATGATTTATAAAAAATATAAATAAATTAACTTGATAAATTAAAAATATTTATCATTCAAAACATTTTTTATAACCAAATATAAATTTTTTATCCCTAATTCAAAAATAATAAGTTAATAAAGAAAAGAGAATGTTATTTGTTACTTTTCTCTATATAAATTATTATAAAGGTAAAAAATCATGGAAAATGGAAAAAAGGTTATATGTTTAATTTATTATGAATAGATAGTAAATATAATTGTTCAATAAAATTTAGGTAAGTGTTAGGGTTACTTTGTAGTACATAATTAACTCATTTTCCCATTACCAGGGTAACTAAATTTACTATGATTACTATTCATAATGACTAAAAATAAAAAGGGTAATATTTACAAAATTTCGACCTATTAATTCCATATATGTAATCAATTTTTTAATATTTAATTCATATAAGTGGAATAATTTAATATAAAATAAAACCCGCAAAAAGTGATGAAATACTGTTTTTACAAGATAACTTTTTAAGTGAAAAAATATATTTTTATACCATATTCGAGTATAAAATAGATTCCAATGAACTTAATTGGATTAATAATAATATAATAGAACTAATTTTACATTTTAAACATTAAATATAATAATATAAAGTTATAAATGTATTAAATTAAAAAAAATTAAAAAAAATAGTATTTTTCACTATTCAATAGAAAATCAATATTTTCAGAAAAATTCAACAAAACACTCTAGGATAATAATGACATGTGGTTTAAAAATTATTTCAATTTCATAAAATACAAATTTATTTGAAATTGAAAAAAAATTAATAAAAACATTCTTGAAGCATAAAATGACTTAAATAAAAATTGAGTTGTTATTTCTTAATCATTAATCAGTCCATTTACAATCATAATAGCTTTATATATATAATTTTTTTTATAATGTGATTACTCTTATTCAAAATATACAATTCAATTTCTGTATTATAATAGTCACATTTAAAAAATAATATTTCATTTTACATTTAATATTGGTTTTGCATATCATGTACATTATCTAATATAATGTCTGTATTTTAAAACCACATGGTGTTACACCTAAACCTAATAAAACTTCTCCCAAAATTTCATTAATCTCCTAAAAATACCATCACTAAAAACCTTGAAAGGGGTTTCCATGTATTTGAACTTATGATCAACCATAAAATTATAAAATCACAATATTATCCATAACTCTTATGATAATCTCACAAGAAAACATAATAATCTCCAAAGTTGTTTAAACCGTTCTCTGATACTGAATATAATATCCTAAAACCCACACTTCTGGGTCTGGTACTAAAAAAATTATCTTTGAATTTCATGATTTGATACTAATAAGTGTTGTTATAATTTCACCTTACAAAACATATAACATCAAACTAAAATAGTGGACCACTTACATACTAAAGGAACTTTTAGTTTTAGTTATTTAGATAATTAGAAAAATATATTATATAACAACTTAGATACATAAACAACTAGTTTATGAAAATATACAACATTTCCAACTAACTTTTTAATATATAATAACCTTTTAGGCATAACATACATAAAACCTTTCTTCATAACCTTAGTAAAATGAGGAGTGAGAAGGGTGAGATAAAATTCATAGTAAGGGTAAATATAATCATTAATAAGTGAATTCCTTCGATGAGGAAAATATGAGCATAAGAGTATGATTACATAATCAAAATTTATGAGAGAAATATAAGAGAATTTATACCCATCAAATCATGGATCATGGAACATGATACATGGAATAATGATTTAATAATGTTTACATTGATAGAAATCAATAATCATAAGACATGTGATATCAATCATGATCAAAGGAACCATTACAAAATTATAGAAAAAAAAAAGAATACATGTTGTTACATTGGAATATAATTAAAATTTTAATCTTATAATACATCTTAAATTGGAATACACTAAATGGTAAATTTCAACAATATATTAGGAGAAACTAGTAACTTGTTAACTCTATCACTTTACCCAATGCATTGGAGGGATATAACAAAACTAATCATCCTTGGTATATTAAACAACCACCCATCCATAGCTTCTAATGGAACCACCCATCCATTGTTTATAAAGGAACCACCCATCATTGGTTTATATTAGAACCCACCATAAATCATACTTATATATGTCAAAGTACCATGGAATGAGAAAAATATTTATAAGCTTTCACTTTTCAACATAACAATAACTATTGTTTATTTATAACATGATTTACCCACATAAAAGAAATATGATCCATGAAAATCTATATGAAACTATCATAAACCATCTAGAGAAATAATAAGGTTGGTATAATTAAAATATATCACTAGTTTAGCATAATAAAAATCAAGGAATATATTCATTGATGAATAAATATACCATAAAAATATCGTTAAAAACATTCTTGAGGAAAATACAAATTTCCCATTGAGAATCACATTTAAAAACTAAAAAATTCCCAAATATTTGGTATAAAATGTTTATCATAAACAACCACAAAAACATGTAAAGGAATAGTCAAATCATTGGGTGGTCATTATTGTGGGAAAATCCATTCATGTTTTAGTCATTAAAATAAGGATTGTGTTCACACATTCAGTAAAAAGTAACTCATTCAGAAAATGACAATAATATTATTTTTGATAATTTTTTAAAAAAGTAAACCATGGGTTAAAATAACATTGAAAGTATTTGAATAATATAAAAATTTTAAATTTTTTTAGAAAACATGGATATGGAAGGAAATTGTTTTTTAAAAGAATGTGGATAAATAGTGTCATCTTTTCTAATAAAATGAAACACTTTATGTACCAAAGAGAGAAAAATAGTAAATAAATATAAAATATCTCAAAATATCTCTAGGATATGAAAAATAAAATGGGATTATAAATTAAGGATCATATAATTTCTTCAAAGTAAATTCAAACATAATCTGTCCCTATTAAATTGGATTGGAACATAAATCCCTTGTTGATTCGGTAACTTTTGATCATAACCCCATAAAATAATAACTTCAAATGAAAATTTTAATATCATGAAAATAAGGATATTAATCTATAATATTTCAAAGGGATATTTTATAAAACCCCTAATAGAATATATATTCATAACATAAATTGATGATGCAAAGAAAGAGGATTTGAGACTAATAACTCTTACAAGGATCATATCATTGAATTGAAAAAATAATCAATCAGAAGATTATATGTAAAAAATGAAAAACCATGATAAATAACTTTAATTAAATAAAATTCCATTTTACACATAATATTTACCTAATCTAATCGATGAAAATTGATATAACCTAATGAAGGAAATTGAGTTATGAAATACCATAAAACTGGTGACTTTCATGTCAAATACCTTTGAGTGATGCAATATGAATTGTAATATAAAATAAAATGAATCATAAAGGATTAATGATATTAATTTTATTAGGGGAATTATTTACACCATATAAAAAAATCGGTTCACTACCTTAAAATATTACTCAATGAAAGGAAATCCAGACGAACCCTCGTTCCTCAAGTCCAGATAAGAAATGTATTTCCTTTAACACATGTATAATAAACTTATATTGATTATTTGATTTAATATTATCCTTTTATAGGTTTTATTTCAACCCTAAAACCATATATTTTATTTATTTAATGATATATTTAATTATATAATCTATTATGTCTATGTCGGGTGTTTTGAAGATGTTCATTTCATAATTTTAAAATAGCTTCAGTGAGTTTACCGTGGTCAAAGGGGTCATTGTTACATAATATCTAGAATAATTATCATAAAATAATTATCAATTTTATAAATAAATTGTACATATAAAACCAAACCTGAAATATAGTTACGAAAAATGATCTATATTACAATCATTGATATAGTAAGTTGTATGTATGCATGCGTAACATTTTCATTTTTTGAAGAGGAAGATGGAAAGAAAGTAATTATTATTCTATTTATTCAAAATGACTATTATATCATAGGGAGATAATGTCTCCCCACTCCCCATGTCTCTAAATTCTCCTCATTATATTTTTCATTCCTAGCACTGTCGCTCCCTCCCTCTCGTCGTCACCCTTGTGGTGAGTGGTTTCTCTCCGACATGCTCCTCCTTTTCTCATGCTCATCCCATTGTTTTCCTCTTGTCACTATTCTTATTATTATTTGGATTACTCATTTTCTTTATTGGGGATGTTGATTGATACTTTGAGGGCCTTGAACACTAAAACTTTTTCTCTTTTTTGGATCAATCATGAATAAACCCCATCTTGGTTTAACTGGATGAAACTCTAGAAATATGGGAGTTTCAGTGGCTTTGAGTGAGGTTACTTTTTGATGGATCTCAAGTCTCTTAGCCTGGTCTTACTTTTTAGTGCTCCTCCTCTACCCTTATTTCCTATACCTACTATGGAATACCCCAATTTTAGTCAAACATGATAGAGTTTTAGGGTTTTCTGGGATGGTGATGGTGGTCGGGATGAAGGAATTTCCTCTCTGGTTTTCTTTGCCATCTTCTTTTCCCAATTGTTTCACCTTCCTATTTCATGGTTTTAGTCTTTCATGGTCTCTTTTAGTTCAGTGGATATTGATTTAGTCTCATCACTATTTTGGCATTCTGTTTGTGTGGCTAACATTATGTGGTTTTAGATTTGGTGGTTGCTTTTTTTCAATTTTGAATTGTCATTTTACTGGAATTGTTCGATGATTCTTCATGATGATTGTGATGATTTCCTATGGTGGTTTTGTAGAAATTATCTATGTTTTGGTTATAAAATGGAATTGATGATGGTGTATCAATGATGATGATGAAGGATTCTGGTGGATGGTTCTCACCAACAATCTAAATCTCTTAGTAGTGGCATTCTATTGTGGTCCTATGACAGATTTTTGACAATGATGATGTAATGATGCATCCTCAGGAAGATTTTTATACATTTCAGGGAATGGGGGTCCATCTAGTTAGTATCCTGAGGCATTGACATCTTCCTTACTCCAAATTTTAAGTTCTTTCATTTGAAATGTGATTTCTTGATGTTTCTTGAACGTTTTTGGTGAGTGATTTTTCTTAAATTTTGATCGAGATGTTTTGATATTTGTGATGTTCTCACTCAACCGTAAAATTTATTCTTTGAAAATATAAAAATATGGAGTTGTAGGATATCATAAATATCTTGTTTTATCTTTATATATATTATGTATGACATCCATGTGATGCGGTTATGAAAAATGAACCTCATCACTTCATGGAGATAGTAATTCAAACATACGCTCAAGTGACATTATCATTTTTCAATGGATGTAAAGGTAAGAAAATAGATGATATATTATCATTAAATAATGGTAATTATTTCATTAATATCATATATAAACATTAAATTTATCATTATAAACAACCATAATATCATTGATGGGAAATAAATTACATCAGTTTCGTGAGGTGGTATTCCACCGTACACACAAATGGTGGATTCATTTCCCATTTGATAGAAGAATGATATCTATATATTTTATGTAATTAGAAAAAAAACTCCTATTATATGGAAGATATTGGTGTTACTATTTCATAATGTTTGAAGATGATTAGAAAGTATTAAAATAAGAAATAAAACTAAATTATTTGGTTAAAAGTTATACCTTCTATTTGGATAACTTTTGTTTCTTTAAAACTTAATCCCAATAAGGTTTATATTCTTCCAAAAATAATACCTCTAGAGTGAGGGAAGTGATTTTAGGAAGGTATTGTAACACCCCGAGATTTTATGAAAAATATTTTTTTTAATTTAATTGATGTCTTGTGTTGTACGCTACACCGAAACGAGCTTGTATTACACGCATCCCTGACTTGACTTGCATTACACGCAATCGCGACCCTCCACGATTGTGTGTGTCGTACCCAATACTGAGTTTCACTAAACAACGATATGTTATATAAACAAGCCATTATGAATAATAATACTCACTTTTTAAAATTTTATAAATTTTATCTTTCAAAATGGACTTGATTTTTGGATTCAGAATATCGAAATTAGCCTAGGGTGAATTTTTGGTATTTTTCTGAAAACTTTCAATTTTTGATGAATAGTGAAAACACTCGGTTACTATTTGAAAAACCGACTTTTTATTCAAATAATTATTTATTTTATTTAAATTTATTTTAGGTCAAAATTGATACATAATACCTATATAAGTTCAATGTAATTCATTGGAGTCATTTTACAATAATTTTATATATATATAAATTTTATTGAACTTTTCACCTTCTTTTACCCACCTCCTAGGAGAATTTGGAAATTCATATAAAACTTAATTTTACCGCTTCTGTGAGTGGAGTTTTAAAAATCAGAGAGACCCGGTTAATATCAAGGACTAAAATGTGGTTCAATGAGATGAAAATAATTTTTTGTGAATAGTAACTTTTTACTTTTATTTACCACAGTTAAAAGTAAATAGGGTAATTAAGGGTAAAAATGATATTATTATTACCCTAACACATGTCCTAATTATATTGGATAAGTTTAATTTGACCAAAACCAACCTTAGGAATAAAATATGACCATTTAGGTCTACTTGGATTAGATTAGGACATTTATTATTAATTTATTTAAAGAAGGGTTAAAATAGTTAAAATAACTTTTTAATAAATAAATCATTTTTAATATAGGGTTATACATATGATAAATTCGACTATAAATATTCATTAGAAAGAAAAAATGATTTTCTAAATAATGGTATTTTATTTATAATTTTTAGACATTAAATAATTTAATTTATTTATGACACAATGATGATGCTGTAATTATCTTATTAATTAAATATTAACATAATTGATGTTATAAATACCCAAATAAATGTAATTTAAGAATTTTTATGAATTAAAATAATTTTATAGGTTACTATGACATGTTGTTATTGATTTAATTAAATTATTTTGAACTAATAATTCTATTATGATTTTCACAAAAATCAATTACCAAATAGTATCAAAATTGACATAAAATAGTTTTTAAAATAAATATTATATTATTAGTTGTTATTTTATCCCTAAAAATATAAGGATCGGAAAAATGACTTAGATAAGGTTATATATATTAATAATAAACAACTTGGGGTTCTTTTGGATTGTTATGGTATGTTTTTTAACCTTATAGTGTAAGAAAACAAGAAGACACGGTAAAAGTAAAATTATTTAACATAAATTTAAATCTAAATGATAAGGTTAAAATAGAAAACTAAACTTGTCTAAATTCTATTTTATGAGAGGCTTTCGACCCATACCCACCTTATATTCGAAATAAATTATTTTGGAGCTATTAAAAACTGAATATGTCTTTATTATAAAATAATATTTTAAGTTTTTCCAAAGGTGCCCCTCTCCTCCCTTATAAAAAGGGCACCCCTTCCCTCTTCTCTTCACACCCTTTTGAGCCATGAAGCTCCGCCAAACCCTGCCCATTTCTATTCTCCACATCCCTAGAAACATTCTGTAGGTTTTGGTCTTCTCAAAAGACCAACTATACTTCCTTAAGATAAGGCTTAATGGAGGCGCGTTGAAGAAGAGGTAATCTCTTCTTCCGGTTCTCTCAAGTTTCTTTCTTCTTCTACTTCTTCTTCTTTAGTTGTTTCATCATAAAGTAATAACATAAGTATCACTGATATACTAATATTTTATTATAAATCTGAAAAAACCCTATTTCATCTTCTATCTATCCTACAGAAAACGAAATCACCGTGCGTGCATACGTACGGAATACCGTCTCCACGCCGTGGTGTAATCTATTTTCGACCACCACCTTACTTGGATGGGTATAATGGTGTAAATAAATAACTATATATGATTATTGTAATGTGATATTGATTCTGAAATATTATATAGACACTTCAATACAATTCCACGATCATGGGAATGGTATCATCGGTCATGCATACGTACGGACTACCGTCTCCACGACGCGATGAGATTCATTCTCCATGTTAACCATTCATGAATGATTATAAAGTATATTTAATAAGTGATCATGAAATATATGACATAATAATGATACTGGATTTATGTGTATATATATGTATGTCATCTACTTAATTCCATTCAATTCAATAAAGAAACGAAAACAGTGTTCATGCGTACGTACGGCCTACCATTTCCATGAACGGTGTATTTCATTCCATTTATCGATCTATCATATATATATATATATATACTGAATATATATTATATATAAATCATGTTTTAAATTCTATAATTAATTAAATCAGGATATAAGTAATAATATCAATAACAATAAGTCCAGACACGTACGATAAATAAAACGATTTTAGCCAAAACGCTTCTTTAATATGGAATTTACAAATGAATAGGTAATATAAAGTCATAAGTGAACCATTTATGAAATCATAAAAATTAATATGATTCTATAATAATTCAATGACATTATTTAAATCATTATACAAGAGGTTTGGATACGTACGAAGCATATCGGACCTAAGGTAAGGGATAATTTTGCAAATCTCATTTTTGTCTAAGATTGCTTATACGTACGTATTTACTGGGGTTATATTTTTCATCCATGCCCATAAAATATTTTTTATAAAGTGTTTAATATTCTTACATATATGTTTAAGGTCATTTTTACCCGTCTTTCTTTTTTACTTTATGTTATGGAAGGAATCTTTCTTTTGTTTACCATACGAGGAACTTTTTGACTTTTCCGAAAAAAGTATGATAAGAATGTTATTTTTAACATATACGGCATGAATGGATTTTTATGGTTTCATAACGAATTATTTCAATGAATTTTACTCTACAAAATTTTATGAATATTTTTTACAAAATACTATCCTTTTAAAATTGCATGGAATTTTGTGAAAAGAAAATGTTTTTTAAGAAGAAAGGATATTTTCCTCAAGAATTCTTTTCAAGTGTTTTATCAAAACCATTTTCTATCTAAGATGAAATTATTTTATATGTGTATCTTTCAAGTATAATATCTCTATGATTTACATGGTTTCACTTTTGTTATTATTAAATGATATCCATTTGTTTTATATGGACTATGTTATGATGGGATGATGTTTATGAAACCCATTTTTATTTTTTGGGTTATGATGAATGATTTATGTTTATGTTTTGGAACAAGTAAGAATGATTTCATTTTGAGTTGGGTGGGACCTATATCTCCCTCAAATGCATTGGGTAAAGATTTATATCTCATGAGATATACATGGATGGAACTGTAAGTTAATCTGGTTCAGTGATATAGGACTGGAACGAGAAGTGAACTCGATTCAGAAAGCGACTTTGTCCACTAAGATGGTCTTGGCAGAAATGCCTTGGATACTATTGAAATCATAATAAGTGCTGAATGGTTGCCACAATTACATGATTTATTCCCATGCTATTTTATCAAGATTGATATTCTTTTATGACATATTCCTTATGTACTTCTAAGATTTATGTCTTTGCTCAAGATTTTGATGTTTAGATTTTAGGTTCAATCTTTTGCATTCAAATGTTTATGGATTGTTTTATGTTATCTATTCTTACCCTTAATGAGCATTTGAGATCACCCTTTTTATGTTTTCCTTTCCCTAGGATATAAATAATGGTTTTAGGTAAGAAAAAAGGGGAAGATCTTTATGGGAGAAGTTGAAGATCTTTCACCACAATTAAAAGATTAAATTTTGAGTTTCCAAAGACACTAAACTATTACGGTCCTTGTGTGTCCGTGTTTGTTATGTATTAAGTATTCTGCAAAAGTAATGTAATGTCCATGTACATCAATATTTGGGTCTCTACAGTTGGTATCAGAGGAAAGGTTTAGTCAACCTTTGGAAACTAGGATGTAAAAACTTTAGTGACATCCCTAGAGATATTTCTAAGGTATGTCTAGGGATGCCCCTAAGGTTAAGTATAAGTATAGGTTATAGTCCTAGAATTATGGTAACGAACCTAGAATTTAACATAAGATGTTAGATATTGAAGGTAATCCCCCTTGATTATGATTTTGTCCTCTCATGCTATTTTTTTGGGTTTTAGAAAATGGCCGGGAAAGGGAAGATTCACGATAATGGAGGATATGATGGACTGTGGAATGATATTCTTCATGGCCAACCGAATGAAATTGGATCTGGAGGTCCACATATCATTATTATTTCTAATCATCAATCTCATAATATGATCAATAATCTCAACTTTGGTAAGTTTCCCGACTCAGCTAATAAGAGAAAGATGGAGTTTCATGATGATCATAGAGGAAGGAAAGTTCAATTTCTATCATGTAAATCATGTGGGAAGAGGCATCAAGGAGAATGTTTCAAAGGAACTCGAAGATGATTTGGGTGCAGAAAAAAAAAGGACACAAATCCAGTATGTGAAAATGAAAAGGTTCAGTTAACTCCATGGATAAGGATAATGGTATTTCTACTACATCAACAATGATTAGATGTTTCAAATGTGGAATGTATGGGAATTATGCAAACAAATGCCCTAAGGGAAAATCTCATGAAGAGAATCAGCATGGTCATATGGGTAGTATTTATGTGGATGATGATAAGGAGACTACAAATGATATATGAGATTAAAAAAGTGTTGAATCTTGTTCAATGGTTTAATAAGGTAGTGGAATGATTGTATGTTTATCAAGAGTTATGTTGTATAGGTAATTTAATGGTACTAGGGAATAAAGAAACATCTAGGGATTGTTACACTATTGTTTTTAATAAAGTATTTGAAAGTATATGTTGAATGGTACGGGTAACCGTGAAATGTCATTCATATAATTTTGGAAATAAGATGATATTAACATAAGGAATGGATAAGGAGAAATTATATGTTTGATAGTATTCATGAGCTCATGATTGTTATAAGGACTACGTGATATCATGGTTTGAGTATATAGAATTTTGGGATTTTGGTATGTAGAAAGAGTTATATTTTGACAGCACTCTTGTTTTCACTAAGGTTTAATGGGTATTCATTTTTTAAGAGAATACATGATTAAGGCCTTTGAATATTTGGAATGTGACCAACAAGGCATATCTTATGATATATGGGGATCAACGATGGTATTAACATGCTTGTTATATGAACTCTCTGGTAATCATTTTCACTATAATATGAGATTGGACAACAGTATTTTGGATAAGGCTAAAGATTATAATTGTTTAAGGCTAGAACTTTTTCGATATTATTGATGGAAAGTTATAATAATTTATTTTTAGAAAAATGGACAACCTATAGTAGGGCGACAACCCGTCACGTCGGACAAGGTTGTGGGAATCAAACCCACAACAGAAGTGCGAAAGGCCTTTATTTCCTACCACTGGCCTACAAGAAGTCCCAAGTTAGTAGAAACTAGTTTTATTTTATTATGCAGGATGATATATGAATTATAAGTCCATTTTGGAACCATATTTGATTAATCTC
This sequence comes from Viscum album, assembly GCA_963277665.1. Classification (NCBI taxonomy): domain Eukaryota; kingdom Viridiplantae; phylum Streptophyta; class Magnoliopsida; order Santalales; family Viscaceae; genus Viscum; species Viscum album. Next base: position 1,817,403,806 of record OY728133.1, on the reverse strand, counting down.
ACCATAGATGGACTTATGTATATAAATTTTGCTAACTTATGTTTGAGACAGATGTAATAACCTATAAATCTTTTGCATGATCTGCTAAAACTTCGCGAAAGACAAATTCAACTTCATTTCTTAAAGAGATGAAGTGGAAATTGTTCAAGGCATAAACAACGGTGAGATTTTACCAAAATAAAGTAATTATTTCTTCTAAATCAAATTCTTCAACTTTAGGGAAATGATCTGGAAAACCAAACATGTTGTCCTAGTGCCCTTATATCCGATGAATCAGATGGTACCCTAGATCATCACAAATTTATGGCTTTGTGATTGTTGGCTTTTTCATATCCATGTTTTCTACCACTCTCCATCAGAACATGACGGTTAGATTTCTCTTCCATATCTATATTTTCACCTATGTTCTCCTACGTGGAAACCCAGTATTAGTTAATTTGGGCAACCGTTACATTTCATACTTTAGTTTTTAAAGATAAGTTTTGGTATTCATTTTTATGATGTGGGTTTTTATTAAAGAAACTTTCAAATAGTAAACCATTTATAATCCCGACGAATTTCGAGGGAGAAATTCATTTTAAGGGGGGTAGAATGTAACACCCTGAGATTTTATGAAAAATATTCTTTTTAATTTCATTGATGTCTTGTGTTGTACGCTACACCAAAAGGAGCTTGTACTACACGCATCCCTGACTTGGCTTGCATTACACGTAATCACGACCTTCCACGATAGCGCGTGTCATACCCAATACTGAGCTTCACTAAACAACGATATGTTATATAAACTAGCCGTTATGAATAGTAATACTCACTTTTTAAAATTTTATAAATTTTATCTTTTGAAATGGACTTGATTTTTGGATTCAGAATATCAAAATTGCCCTAGGGTGAATTTTTGGTATTTTTCTGAAAACTTTCAATTTTTGATGAATAGTGAAAACACTGGGTTACTATTTAAAAACCCGACTCTTTATTTAAATAATTATTTATTTTATATAAATTTATTTTAGGTCAAAATTGATACATAATACATATATAAGTTCAATTTAATTCATTGGAGTCATTTTATAATAATTTTAGATTTATAAAAATTTTATTGAACTTTTCACCATCTTTTACCCACATCCTAGGAGAATTTTGAAATTCATATAAAACTTAATTTTACCGCTTCTGTGAGTGGAATTTTGAAAATTCGAGAGACACAGTTAATATCAAGGACTAAAATGTGGTTCAATGAGATGAAAATAATTTTTGGTGAATAGTAACTTTTTACTTTTATTTACCACGGTTAAAAGTAAATAGGGTAATTAAGGGTAAAAATGATATTATTATTACCATAACACATGTCCTAATTATATTGGATAAGTGTAATTCGACCAAAAACAACCTTAGGAATAAAATATGACCATTTAGGTCCACTTGGATTATATTAGGACATTTATTATTAATTTATTTAAAGAAGGGTTAAAATAGTTAAAATCAATGTTTAATAACTAAATAATTTTTAATATAAGGTTATACATAAGATAAATTCGACTATAAATATTAATTATAAAGATAATAAAATTTAATACATAATGGTATTTTATTTTTAGTTTTTAGAAATTAAATAATTTAATTTATTTATGACACAATGATGATGTAGTAATTATCTTATTAATGAAATATTAACATAATTGATGTTATAAATAAACAAATAAATGTAATTTGAGACTTTTTATGAATTAAAATAATTTTCTAGGTCAATATGACATGTTATTATTGATTTAATTAACTTTTTTTGAATTAATAATTCTGTTATGATTTTCACAAAAAATCAATTACCAAATAGTGTCAAAATTGACATAAAATAGTTTTTAAAAAAATTATTATTTTATTAATTGTTATTTTATTCCTAAAAATCTACATTTCAGCCAAATTACTTATATAAGGTTATATATATTAAAAATAAACAACTTGGGGTTTGTTTGGCTTCTTATAGTATGTTTATTAACCTTATAGTGTAAGAAAACAAGAAGACACAGTAAAAGTAAAATTATTTAACTTAAAGTAAAATCTAAATGATAAGTTTAAAATAGAAACATAAACTTGTATAGATTCTATTGTATGAGAGGATTTCAACCCATTCCCACATTAGCTTCTAAATAAATCTATTTGTAACTATTAAAAACCGAATATGTCTTTATTATAAAATTAAATTTTAAGTTTTTCCAAAGGTGCCCCTCTCCACCCTTATAAAAAGGGAACCTCTTCCCTCTTCTCTTCACACCCTTTTGAGCCTTGAAGCTCAGACAAACCCTACCCATTTCTCTTCTACACTTCCCTAGAAACATTCTGGAGGTTCTGGTCTTCTCAAAAGACCAACTCTACTTCCTTAAGATAAGGCTTAAAGGAGGCGCATCGAAGAAGAGGTAATCTCTTCTTCTGATTCTCTCAAGTTTCTTTATTCATCTACTTCTTCTTCTTTATTTGTTTCATAATAAAGTAATAACATCAGTATCACTCATAAACTGATATGTTATTATAAATATGAAACAACCCTATTTCACCCTCTATCCATCCTACAGAAAATGAAATCACCGCACGTGCGTACGTACGGAATACCATCTCCATGCCGTGGTGTAATCTGTTTTCAACCACCACCTTACTTGGATTGGTATAATGGTGTAAATAAATAACTATATATGATTATTCTAATGTGATATTGATTCTGAAATATTATACATACACTTAAATACAATTCCACGATCATGGGAATGGTATCATCGCTCGTGCATACGTACGGACTACCGTCTCCACGAAGCGATGAAATTCATTCTCCATGTTAACCATTCATGAATGATTATAAAGTATATATAATAAGTAATCATGAAATATATGAAATAATAATGATACTAGATTTATGTTTATATATATGTATTTCATCTACTTAATTCCATTCAATTCAATAAGGAAACGAAAACAGCGTTCATGCGTACGTACGACCTACCGTCTCCATGAACGGTGTATTTCATTCAATTTATCGATCAATAATATATATATGTATATACAGAATATATATTATATATAAATAATGTTTTACATTCTGGAATTAAGTAAATCAGGATATAAGTAATAATATCAAGAACAAAAATTCCAAACACATACGATAAGTAAAACGATTTTACCCAAGACACTGCTTTACATGGAATTTACAAAAGAACGGGTAATATAAAGTCATAAGTGAACCATTTATGACATCATAACAATGAATATGATTATTTAATAATTCAATGACATTATTTAAATCATTATACAGGAGGTTATGATATGTACGAAGCATATCGGACCTAAGGTAAGGGATAATTTTTCAAATCTCATTTTTATCCGAGATTGCTTATACGTAAGAATTTACTGGGGTTATATTTTTCATGCATGCCCATAAAATGTTTTTCATAAAGTGTTTAATATTCTTCCATGTATGTTTAAGGTCATGTTTACCCCTATTTTTCTTTTACTTCGTGTTATGGAAGGAATCTTTCTTTTGTTTACCATATGAGGAACTTTTTGACTTTTCTGACAAAAGTACGAGAAGAATGTTATTTTTAACTTATACAGCGTGAATGGATTTTTACGGTTTCATAACAACTTATTTCAATGAAGTTTTCTCTACAAAATTTTATGAATATTTTCAACAAAATACTATTATTTTAAAATTTCATGGAATTTTGTGAAAAGAAAATGATTTTTAAGAAGAAAGGATATTTTCCTCAAGAATTCTTTTCAAGTGTTTTATCAAAACCATTTTCTATCTAAGATGACATTATTTCATATGTGTATTTTTAAAGTATAATATCTCTATGATTTACATGGTTTCACTTTTCTTATTATTAAATGATATCCATTTGTTTTATATGGATTATGTTATGATGGGATGATGTTTATGAAACCCATTTTTATTTTTTGGGTTATGATGAATGATTTATGTTTATGTTGTGGCACAAGTAAGAATGATTTCATTATGAGATTGGTGAGACCTATATCTCCCTCCAATGTATTGGGTAAAGATTTATATCTCATGAGATAGACATGGATAGAATGGTAAGTTAATCCAATTCAGTGATACAGGACTGGAACGAGAAGTGAACTCGATTCAGAAAGGGACTTTTTCCACTAAGATGGTCTTGGAAGCAATGTCTTGGCTACTATGGAAATCATAAAAAGTGTTGAATGGTTTCTTCAATTACATGATTTATTCCCATGATATTTTATCAATATTTATGTTACTTTATAACATATGTCTTACATACTTCCACGATTTATGTCTTTTCTCAAGATTTTGATGTTTATATTTTATGTACAAGCTTTTGCATTCAAATTTTTATGGATTGTTTTATGTTCTCTATGCTTACCCTTACTGAGCATTTGACCTCACCCTTTTTATGTTTTATTTTCCCCAGGATATAAAGAAAAGTTTTAGGTAAGAAAACAAAAGGGGAAGATCTTTATGGGAGAAGTTGAAGACCTTTCACCACGATTAGAATATTAAATTCTGAGTTTCCAAAGACACTAAACTATTATGGTCCTTTTTTGTCTGTGTTTGTTAGGTATTAATTATTCCAAAAAAGTAATGTAATGTCCATGTACGTCAAGATTTGGGTCACTATAGGTATTTAGGTAGTTATTGGAAGAATCAAATGACTCTTGATGTTTTTAGAGGAGGGGATATTGGTACCCTTTTATAAATGATCGGAGGTGAATTCTTGAAATTTTATAATGTATTACATTAATATAAATTAATTTTTATCTCAAAATAGATAAAATTTATATATCTAAAATATAGGATTATGATGAGTCTGAATAATCTCATAAAATAAAATTTTTATAGGTTTTTAGTATGTTATTAACCTTATCTCATTGTTTTATCCCCTATTAAGTCATTTGAAAATTATTGTGATGTTAATGTTTGTTACTATTTAGGGATCTAGAATGTTACTATAAAATGAAAAATAAACCATAAATGGACCATGTTTAGTATTTTTAACTATATCCTATTCTAGTTTATTATTATGGTATTCTTATTAATTTTAATCACTTAATGAAATGTGGTTTATTTTAAAATATCATTAATGTATTTTTTGAAATACATGAAATATTATTATATAATATGTGTCTAACTCATGTAAAATGTTTCCAAAATGACATGGATTATAATTAAAGGATTTTATAGAAATAATTTAATCATATAATCAAATTTATAGAGGTTTATATTTTATTTTAAACCTTAAATTTTGGTTTAACCTCTGGGTTAACAAATTTTAACCATAACTGTGCTAATTGCTTTTTCAATATTAAATGGTTTTAATTTAAAAGTTAAGTTGAAAATTGGATCATAAATGGAATATTTATGACATTTTTTATCATTTCTCTTCTTAATTGTCCTATTTAAATATTTTTTTGATTTTTAAATAATTTAACAAAATTTTATTTAACAAAAATATCATTAATGTCATTTTTGGCACTATTCTTTTAATTTGACTTTGAAAACAACATGATGTTAGATGAAATAGAATATAAAAATTTTATACATACCTAATATGTTATATATATTTATAAAATTCTTCATACACTATAAATCACCCTAAAAATTACTTGTAATGTTTTTATAATAGTTTACTTGATTTTCCTAATGCTTGCACAAGAACTAAGTGGGCATTGCGTAAGCATTTAAGGTAATTATTTCATCCCAAAAAAAAAGATTAAAAAAATTACCAAGATAAAAAAAAACCATGTATATTTCAAATAATCATATATAACCGAACATTAGTTTCTTTTATTCCAATAAAAAAATGTTATATATATATTAAATGTGAGAGAGCGTAATTCTTTACTTTATATTTAGTTAAAATAATATATAATTCATTTTCAAAGAAAAATGGTAAACAAAATACCATAATTTTGGTTATTAAATGAGTATGGTCAAACCCCACTCATCTAATTGATTAAAGGTATTATTTAGGGTTATTCTTAGACCTTATCTTTATTTTTTTAATATTAATTACACGATTTAAACCATACCGAGGTGGAAAATGTTTACCAAAATTACTACTCATAATGAAAAAAGGGACCTATTTACCAAATTTGACCTATTAATTCAAATTGTAAAATATTTGTTTAATATTCATGTTCTAGAAGTGTTATAAAATAATTTAAGATTAAAATACAAAACACATTGAAAATTGTTTTTATAGAAAAAATGTGTTTTTAAGCTCAAGAAATGAACCTATAATAAAATAATAAATAATGATTATTATAATTAAAATTATTCAACTATTTATAATTAAATTATATTTATTTTACATAAGATAATGTGGTAATTTTTAGTTACATTATTTAATAAAAATAAATGACATTTTTACAAAAATCAGTATTTATAACTATTTGATGAAATATTAATCCGTCTAGAAAAATACAAAACTGTTTCCCAAAGATAATTTTGGAATAGAAAATTCATAAATGATATCATTTTAATCAGGTATATTTTGTAAAATTTCTATTAATTAATTATAATATTCACTCACAAAAATTAATAAAACGCATTGTTTAAGAAAATATATTTTTGAAGCCTAAAATGACATTATTGAAAAATTGAGTGATTATTTTCTAAGAATTAATAAATAATAATTTATTGAGTAGGGAGATTATATATATATTATAATTCAGTTAATCCTATTCATTTCCACTAACTTAATGGATAGGTTGTAACTATTACATTTAAATAATAAAATTTAATGGTTTGTTTAAGCTCGTTGTTTTGAGTTGTATACACTATTAAACATAGAGAAGTTTTAAAATATCAAGATATTTAAATATTTTCTCACCCTTATTTTTCTTTCATTCCCTAGGATATGAAGAATGAATGATTTAATGAGTTCAATTATATATAATTTTTACTTTTACTATGTTTTTATATTTTATTACCAATGTAAATGTTGAGCGCATTTGTATTTATCACTCTAAGACTACAAAATTATTCATTACTTTATGGTGTAATCACATGTGTCTAGTGAAAATGCGATAAATTAACTACCATCTCTAGGCTACTAGAGTTGGGGTATTTATATTTGGAATCAAGGAAATTATAGTAGAATCACTTGGAAAGAGATTTAGGGAAACATTTATTTTGGGACATAACACTTTGAAAAACATTAAGGATATATCTAATTATAGAATAATATCATAATGTTTTGTAAGGTATAGATTATGTGGTTTTCCTAGTAGTACATCTCAATCTGGAAAATATATGTGGATTTGGTTTTGGCATAGATACATCTAGGGGTAATAACCCCCAAAAATATTTGGTCAAGTATATCTTACCCATCATTCATGTCCCCAGTGAATGAGCCCTTACTGTGAACCTGGTTTGACACCTCTGGGTTATATACTTGGGTTAATTCACATTTTCATTATTAACCATTTTGATGAATGAGTGAATAGAACCTATGGAAACCTATTATATTCCATAGTCATGTGGGATAAATCTAAAGTGTTTTAGGATGATAATTCTAAGGATGATCATAAGTTTAATGGCATATATATTCCTTTTTAGGTTTTATGTGATAAGACTTTAACATCATTAATTATATTTTGGGATACATTTATGGGTATACTACCCTTTGATTTACTATATATTTTAGTGAGAAGTTTATTTGAGGAATATTGATATTATATTTTATGGACACAAGTTTAAAGTTAATCATGGAATTTAAGGTTAATATTATCATTTATGTTTAGTTAATAATGGTTTATTGGCATAAAATAGTTAGTAGATTTTGGAATATATTTTTATCATATAGGTAACCATTAGATTGAAAATTGATTTAATGTATAAGTGAGTATTATTATTTTTTAATAATTTTACTATATTGGAAATATTTTACGATTGATTTGAAAATAATTTGATGATTTTAGATAGAGTTGATTTATATAATATCCAAATTTTTTTAAATAACAAAATGTTCAACAGTGTGTACAACACGCAATATCGAGCATAAATGAACCATGAAATATAATTATTTAAATATGATCATTATAACATATCAATTGAATTGGAGGGTATGAATAGGACTAACCAATTTATGAAATAAATATATGATTTTCATTGTCCATAAAAATTTAATGATTAATTCGTATGAAATAAATGCTTAATTTTTATTAAAGTCATTCTATTCTTCAAAAATACGTTTTCTTTAGAAATAATTTTTATTTTATTTTTGTGAAAAAATAATATAATTAATTTTTCCCAATTTTATAGAATGAATTTGATAAAATTTGACATTATTTTGTAAATAATATTATGAAAATTATCTTCTGGTTAATTTTTTGGATTTTTCTGAAAAGTTTGATTTTTCAATGAATAATGAAAAATATTTCTTTTTGTTAAAAACAGTATTTTCCATTTAATAATTTAAAAGGATCCATTTCGTTTCAACTAAAAATTAGTTCAATTGTATTATCTATAATACTATTTTTTTCTTTGTAATAAATTTCATAGCTTAATTTTGTATATAAACTTTTAGACACTTAAAAGGCATTTTTCTAAAAAATGTTTTCGTCAGCTTTTTTGTGATTGATTTCAAATTTAATTCATCCAATTATATTAATTGAATTTTTTAAAATTGAATAAATATTTTTAATCATCATAATTAATATTATTTAATATATTTAACTTAATTTTTTGTTATAATGAATAGTAATATGAGTAAAAATCATTTACCATAGTTAACGGTAAAAAAGGTTTACTAGGGGTTAGACTAAAGAGATAATGGTAAAAATGGACTAAAAAATTTTATAATTTTTATTATCTAGAAATATTTAAAGACTATAACATTTATTATTCATAAATGGTCTATTGTAGAGACATTTTTCTTTTTCAATACATTAATATATTTTATTCATTTCAAAAAATTTGAGTATGTACTCTCCCCCACTTATAAAAGGACACCCCCTATCCTCTCTTGTACTCACTTAAATAGTATTATGGTTTATCCTTTCCATACCCAAATACCTTCCTTACATACCTAACAACAACCTATAGTGCCTTGTTTGATCACAAATTCATCCTAGGAAGACTTTAGGTATAAACTCAAATAGGTTTTCTGAAAAAAGAGGTATATTTCTTAACCATGTGTTTTCATTTTATTTCCTCTACTATATGATTAAAATATTATTCAACCATAATTAAATAATATAAAAAGTATATTAAATATACTAATATTTTATTATGTTGATTTAATAACCTATATCTTCATCATCTTCTATCAAATGGGTAACAAAACTATCATTCGTGTGTACGGAGTATTACCACCTCACGAACCGATATAATTCATTTTCAATCAACACCTATCTAATATTGTTATAATGATGAATTTAATGTGTATATATAATATTAATTACATATTATCAATCTATAAAATTAATATATCACATATTTTTTAAAATTTCCATTCATTGAAAAATGAAATCCTCGTTCGTGTGTATGTGTGGACTACCACCACCACAAAGCGATGTGATTTGTTTTTCAATAATACATCCCAAGGTTGATTTGTATAAGTTTATTTAATTAAATAATATGTTAATTATGATATAATTATCATTATGTAAATATAAAATAATTCTTACCTTATTTTCATCATGATCATCGAAAAATAGAAAATGTTACTCATGGGTACGTACAGACTACCATCACTATGATTATAACATAGTTCATTTTTCATAACCATATTTCATGGTTTGTTTTAAAATTATATTTTATGTATTAAAATGATAATTATTTAATTATTATTATTCTAAATATGATGTAATAATTACACCATTTACCATAGTAGAGCTACCAAAGTCATTTGGGACATATGAACCAAATCTCATCCACGAGTCTGATGTGGAATTATTTGATTAAATAAATAAATATAACATGGTAATAAATAAAATAAAAAGAATAATAAACATTAAAATTTTTCTTAAGGAATTAAATAACTAACATAAGTTCATTATTTGGGAAGACCAAAATGTAAATGACGATTCAGACCTGATATAAGGGATCTTGTTTCAATTATCATTTAATTAAGATATATTTGGTATTATGTACCTATTCACTTTTATGTGGTGTATATAATAACCCTTTAAGTTATTTAACATGGATATATATTTATTCATGATTATTAGTTATTCAATTCAAGTGACTCTTTCAATAAGAATTTTTAAAATAAAATATTATTTTATTTTATTTTTTCAAAATCTATATTTTTCTGCTATGCCCATATTTAAAAAAAATTAAAAATATTTTGTATTAATCATATTATTTATTAAGGACATTATATGTTATTATATATTTTTTACATTATTTTAAATTATAATTTCTAATGTTTACCCCAAAAGGATGATTTTTTAAAAAATATATAAAAAACGGATGTTTTATTTTTAATGAATACATTGTTAACGGATTTTCCCACAACCAAAAATATTTTATAGTATTTAGATTATTCTAAATATTTTAAATGGTTTAACAAATAAATCTCCTTAATGAAATCTTATTTTAATTTTTCAATTCTATTTCCCTTATTTCTCTAATGGATATTATTTTATTACAGAAACTATATTTTTGATGAATCAATGGTCATCTATTTTCTCTTATGAGTTTTTTGGTGGTTATATTTCACTTGAAACATTCAATTTATTATAATCATTTGAATTTTAATTTATATTAAATATTAATATAATATTTATCATATATATTATTATTTTATAAATTTTATTCCATTTAAATATATGATGTTTTATATTGAATGTTTTTTGATTGACTAGGGAAATTTTGATGTTTTGTGTTCCTTACTCAATAAAGATATTTGTTGAAAAGGAATATTGTTATGAATTAAATTAAATATATGTGAAATGTGTTATAAATTTATTGATTGGTGGGGATAAAAAATTATAAATTCCATTGATTCATTAACATGTCTTAAGAGATAAATCAATAAGCTAGTATTAAATGGGCTTCTTATTTATACCTACCAATCGATTATACTGTCTTGGTATAAGTATTTCATAGTATACATATCATGATGTCTGAAATCATGACTTATAATATTGACAGTTTCTTTATTTTATAATTTATTCACTTTTATCCATTAGATTACTAAATTGATATTATATATGGATACATATTCTTCTTATATTATAGAATCAATGTCATGTATTTTCAGTTATTTACCTTTACATATTTATTAAGAATTATTAATTCGTGATAGCTTATATTGTAAGTATCTCTTAATGAGAATATTAGATCAACCGTTATTTTTTTTATTTTCCATAGGATATGGAGAAGGATATTATGAATAATATGAAAATTAAAGAATGTTTTCATTATATGTATTATATTTTCCAATGTAATTTAAGAATTAGGTATGTTTATGGTTCTTAAATAAAACTAAATAGATCGGTCCTTTAGATTTAGATCATTTTTATCATTTACTAATGTAATAAAGTAGAAATATTATTTGGGTTATTAGATCTGGTGTTGTTACAGCTATTATTAGAGAAAGTTTAATAGAAACATTAGGAACTATATTTTAAATGAATATAAATAACATGAGAATTATAATAATCCCTTATATTATTTGAGAACTTTTACTGTTTTGGGGGTTCTTATTTTATGGATCAATGTTCATAATGATTATGAGGTAACTCATTTGGTGACATTACTCTGTAATTTTTCCTAATAGAAGAAAGGGAATCAATACGTTTAGACAATATAGGGATTTCCCTACTGAGAAATCCTATAAAAAATGAATAGAACAAAGAAGATTATTATAATCTTAAGGTAGCTAAAATATTTTATGAAAAATAACCTTACTTGAATAGATTAACCTATTGTTCCATAGTGTTAATCTCTTACATCAGATTGCTTTATGTGATAAAATACTCCATAATTTAATGTAATTAATAATCCATTGGTTGGTAATTAGTGGATTAATTCTATCAAAAATATATTCCTCACTTTAGGATGTAATTAAAGTGAAAAAGTTATTTAGGTGGTGTATTGTGTAAAATGGGATTTCAATAAATGGTGTTTATTGATCCAAAACACTAAATAGGGTAAATAAATATATAGAATGGAAATTATAACATTTAAAATAATTTTATTTGAGAAATACTTCCCTTGATAATAGTGAGATAAAATGGAGAGAGTGTTCCTAAGTTTAATTCATATGGAAGAAGAAAGTGTTAACAAGTATGAGGATAACTTTAAATGATAATCCAAGTATAATTCAGACTACATGGATAATCTGGAATGCAATATTGAGTATTTAATTTATGGGCTTATGTCTAGTCACCAAATTGAACTAGTTTCTAAAGCGTTTTTATCATACAATGATATAGTATCAGGTTACATTATGATAAAGAATGAATTCTATGAATCCTATAGATTTATTTGAAATTATGAAAATAAGAGGTTGGTTGAACACCAAGAATAAGGTAATGGTTCAAATTAGAAAATTTGAATGAAAAAAAATCAAGATTTGAAAATTAATGGAAGAAACGTCTTAAAAAATACTTATAGAGGATTGGGGTTTTCTACAATTGTGGGATAAGGGTCATCTAGTTAATTAATGTAAGGGAAATAAAGTAACCATTATTATCCAGTACTTCAACTATAAATAAATTGAGAATTATCCAAACCAATGTCACAAGATTCAAGGGAATATACCACAGAAGAGGCAGAGGGGTGAAGGTGAAGATTATCTGATCACTACAATAGATAATCCCTTGAAGATCATTCATGATATTCTTAGAAGAAACAAGTTATATAGTAAATTTAAAATTTGTGTATTTTGGCTTTAGAAAGATTCTTTTTTTGTGTATGTATCTATGAATGGATTCTCAATTTATCTTATAAAGATAATAGAATTCAAATAATGCCTACAAAAATGAACATAATTAAGGTATGTAGTTTCATTGTTTTGGCATGTTACTATCAATGATTTTTTCAACAAAAATCTAGATTAGATAATCTATTAACCACCCTGATTCATAAAAGGTTTATGTTCATATAGACAATGTAATGTGAATAAATGTTCGAAGAATTTATGTGGATATTGGTTAATTATTTGATTTTGACTCTACTATCAATAAATTATAGGTTTCTAATATATAGTGATGCATTGAAGAACAGAATTGGTTGTTTCCTTATATATAATGATGAAGTCATTTTCTATGCTTAAAGGTAGTCAATGGCTCATGAATAGTATTATCTAACTCAGGATCTTGAGTTGGCAGTGAGAAAATTTTATTTAAAGAAGTGGAGGCATTATACTATGAAAAATATATGAGATATACATAGATCATAAGTGTATGAAATACATATTTTCATAGAAATGGCTCAATATGAGGCAAAGAAGATAGCTTGAGCTACTCAACAATTATGATTTCTCAATATGATAACATCCACGGAAGGTGAATATGGTAGAAGAAGCATTGAGTTAGAAAGATCATATATTCCAAACCAAAATGAGGATTAAGATGGATCATATGCTCATGGATTTATTAAATATGGATAAGTGACTTATTAAGGAAGGGGAAACGCCACTCATTTTTCAAATGATTTTCAAACCATCATTTCTAAAAAAGATAAAAATTTCTTATCCTGGTGATGCTAATTTTAAAAATATAATTAAAGTTATGAATGATAAAAAATTGGAATAATTGATATATGAAGATAGTGCTTGGAAATTCTTAAAGATGTTATGTGTTCCATTAGTACATAATCTTATAAGGGAATTATTAGATGATGCTCATAGCTTGAATTTATCTATACACCATGGTAGCACCAATATTTATAAATGTTTGAAGGAATATTTTTTGTGAAAAAATATGAAGTGAAAAATTGATCATTATGTGACAAGATGATTAATTTTTCAACATGTGAAGTGTGAAAAATAGCAACCGATAGGAGTCATACAACCAATACCTATTCATATATGGAAATGGGTTGACAATTCTAGGGGAATTTTCACTGGATTACTAATAAGACACAATTTTATTGAAAATTTTATTAAAAAATTATATAAATACCACACGTTTTTCTAAATATGTTTATTTATAGAATATTTGGGATTGGATCATTCATTTGAAAATTTGATGAAAAATCTAGTCTTACCCTTGAAAATTCACTGTAGTATTTAAAACATAATTTTTTTTATTTAAACATTAAATTTTTTAATTATGTTTCTAATATAATGGGATATAACTTTCATTTAGGACATATGAGCTAAATCATGAATTTGATTGGACTAAATGGGCCATAAAGTCAAAGATGTACTGGACTCAAAAGATTGGAAACCACTTTAGTATTTGGGCCATAACATCTTCATACTTAATTGAAATAGACCCAAATTTGTAGAGGATATCTATAAAACATTTCTCACATATTATGAATCTGTAAGGATATCTTATTCACGAATTTTTTGGTCTGGAATGTGGTGTAATTTGGGATAAAATATTTGGATGAATTTCCCCATTCACACTTGAAACCACTTGTAAAATAGCCTCCCCTACACTCTATAAATATGTATTTTCTCATTTTAAGGGGTTGGAACATGAATTGGGAGATTTAAGGCAGAGTAGAATTAGTTTCACTTCATTTATATAGGAATTTCAAGAGGGGAGATCTCTTGAATCTAGTATCCCTTCATTGAAGTATGCTTCTTCTTCTTTTGTTAATGTTTTTGTTCTTGCAATAAACTTATTAATTACTCTTATATTTCTTTTATTTATTCTATTTTATTCAATTTTATTCTTCCTTAATCTTTCTATTTGGTCTGGAATTTATTATTATAAAAAATATTTGGTTATACTCTTTCTAAGAAATAAATTGAACGATTCATGCAAAAACACATGAGGTCGAATAATGTGTAAATTTTGAGAGTGTGACCTTAACCGGTGAAACAAAAGCAGATGGGATAAATTTTTAGAGTTAAAATATAATTCCTGAACATAATAAATACTCATTTTAATGAATGGATATATATCCTAATTTTCCATTGACCACAAGCTAGACTTATAATGTCAATCAAATCATGGTGCTACGATTTAATGTTTTAAAGATAGCCTAGGTTTAAATTCAATTCATCTTTATGGTAAAGTTTTTTCTCATATAGTTTAGGAATTAAAAAATTAGGGGATCATAATTAATTGAATTTTAATTTAAATGATAATTATTAATAAGTAAGTGAAGAGGTATACTTAGATTGATTACCCCGTTCAAAATATATTCTAAAAAACATCTTCTTATAGTCTCTTTTTAATCAAATTTCATTTCAAAAACAAAAACAAAAAAACGAAATATTATTCAACCATACATCTTATTATTTTATAAATGGAACCCTCAAATGATTTTAAGTAGTTTGTTTCTTCCCTTTTATTTTATTTTCAAAATTCCTTTAATGAGTTTTTAAATTACTTCTTCATTTGAGAGATGACCTTGGTCAGCCACTCTGTTTCACCTAAGTACCAAAAAATCACACTTTATTTAAGAGAAACCACAACAACACCCTTCCAAATTTGTGTCATTTCTGAAGATGAAAGTATTTTATTCAACTAATTATATTTATATGTTTAATTTAATTTTGTCCTTTTGTTTTATTTTCTTTCTTCTTTCATCTTTTCCCTTTCTCAATTTTTGTTTGTTTTTGTTTCTATTTCTTCTTCCTCTCTCTTTTATTATCTGTTAGACCATCTATTGAAACTTATTCTCATGATATTATGGTCTAAATTTCTCAATTTCTTTGATTTATTAAATGATCACATCCTGAGGATCTCCTTGATCTAGACCATGAGATTCAACGCAATCTTAGGGCTTGAATCATATAATATCAGTCTATAGAAAGTGTCGACATTTACCCAACTAGTGAATTCATCTAGTATACGAACACTAAACTTGGAAAAACTTTTGTATAAAACCTAATAAATAATTAATGGATTCAAATAATGGAAATTAACTTAATAGAACCATTCGAGCATTGGATGCACCAAAAATTAACTATCAACCAAATGGTATTGCATACCCAAATCCCGAATCAGATTTTGGACTAAAATCTGGGTTAGTTCACCTACATCCAAAATTTCATCAATTATCTAGTTACAATCCAAAAAAAACATTTGAATGAATTTAATGTGGTTTTCTAAACCCTTAAAAGAAGAAATTTCTTTAAAGATCAAATAAAACTAAGAGCATTCGCCTTCTCACTAGATAGAACTGCAAAAGAATGGATGTATAATTTACAAGCTGAAGATGTAACTTGTTGGAATGATTTGAAACAGTGTTTCTTGAAAATATTTTTTCCATCATCATGGATCACTCCCATTTGAAAATAAAACTTATAAATCAATAAATCCCAAATGGATTCAATTTATGAGTACTGGGAGGGATTTAAGAAGTTGTGTGAAAGCTGTCCACATCACAAAATCAGTGAGAAACTCCTCATCCAATACTTCTATAAAGACCTCACACCTATAGAGAGAATCATAGTGGATTCTTCATATGGAGGATCATTGGTGGAAAAACCATCAGTAGTCTCTCGTGCATTGATCGACAAGATGGCACAAAACTCACAACAATTTGGTGGTCAAGGTATACAGCATGTTATTGGAGTACATTAGGTAAGTTTGTATTCTATTCAAAGTCATTTAATTGATACCAAGTTGGAAGAATTGATCAATATTGTGAGACATATTTCTTTGTCTCAAAATACATCCCAACCCTCTTCTACAAGGCCTTACATCATTTGTAGTGAAATAGACCTCCCAATTAATGGTTTCCTCCAAATACAAGAGATGTAAGATTGCGCAGTAGTATTCCTATGGAGTCCATATTAGCAACAACAATAGCCACATCCCCAGAATAAGTATGATTCCTTTTATCCAAAATACAACCAAGGTTGCAAGGATCAATTACACATGAGTTATGGCTCTGGACAATAACAATAGACCCCTTTTCAACAAACTTTACATTATCTTCTACTTTACCAACAAGGGTTCCAACAACCTCAAAAGAGATTTGATGTTAAACCATCAACAATCCAACTAAAATGGAATCCCCAAGAAAAGGTAGATTATAAAATTTATGACCTTTTGAAACAAATTTATCTTAATCAATTTAATGAGCTGCAGAGTCAAGGTTCGGTGTCGAAGGAGTTGAAGACACAAATGAGACAAATTGTGACCACCCTCCATGAACTGGTAACTAAGAACTACAGAAATATTTCTTCCCAACCTAATATAAATCCCATGGGAAATGTTACTGCCATCATATTTAGAAGTGGGAAGAAAACAACGGATAAATATGCACATATCGTTCCACTCGGATTCACCTCAACAATAGAGAGGCCCCATTCTATACCAACTGATGATAAACCCATGGAGAAAGATAAAGGTAAGAAAAATATTGATGATGTTCCTCCGAAACCTCTTAATTTTCCAAATATAGTTGTAAAAACCAAGAATATTGATGAGGAGTCGATGTAAAAACAGGTTTTGAACACATTCAAGCATGTGGAGATAAACATCTCCCTTATTGAATCCATTAAGCAAATACCTAGGTAGGGTAAGTTCTTAAAAATAACTTTCTATCAATTAAAGAAGTTTCAAGGGAAATGAAAGCATAAATCTTGGAATAAATGTGTCATCACACATTACACCAACTATAATAATGCAATCAAATTGAAAGGATCTAAGTACATTCACCATCCCATGCACCATAAAGGAGTTGCACTTTTATGATGATCTTTTTGATTTTAGATCATCCATAAATGTAATTCCTCACTCTATATTCTCTTCTTTACATGTTGGTGAGTTAATACCAATGAGAGTGGTGGTGTAGTTAGTGAATAGATCTATAGAATATCCAATGGGAGTCCTTGAGGATGTACTTTTTTGGGTAAGATACATGATCTTTCCATTAGATTTATATTTTCTTAGCACGGAGGATGATCAGGTATGTTCTCATGGTCATATTATCTTAGGTAGTTCCTTCCTCATAACTGAAAAAACAATCATAAATTTCCATGAGGGTACACTATCCATGGAGTTTGGAGATAATTTTGTAATAATTAATGTTATTGACTCCAAGAAGTACCCCTCATAGGACTATTCTTCTTTTTTTATCTCCCATTTTGAACCACCAAGTAAAAACCCCATGCATTTTTTCCTCTGATTTGAGATATTATTATTATTGGTTCAAGTTTGATGTCTAAGATAACCTAAACACCTATTTATATTTCACAAACCTCCCTTATATTTTATTTTGAAATAGATTTTTATTCTGATCTTGTTTACTTTGATTATGACATGGTTGTTGAGTTTGTTGTTGGATTTGATTCATTATTCTCTAATTTTAATGATATAAATTATGATACTAATATTCTGTGTGCACATATTTTTTGTTCCTTAAATTTCTTCATCTATAATTCACCCCCCCTAATTGAGACTCAAACCATTTCCACCAAATCTCAAATACTAATACTTGTTAAATAGTGTGAAATTACCTGTAATCATTTCTAACAATCTCCTTGTTAAACATAAAGAAAATCTTTTGAATATTTTGAGGGAGAATGTCTGGGAAATCGGGTGGACCTTGGCTAACATATCAGGTATTATCTCCTTTATTTGTATACATAGGACTTTTTTGGAGGATTGTAAAAAATGTTTTAGGAATCTACAAAAGAGACTAAATCCAACTCTTTTGAATGTTGTTAAAAAAGAAGTTGAAAAATTGCACGAGACAGGTATAATTTTCCCCATTTAGAATTCCTTGTGGTAGAGTCTTATTCTGGTTTTGCCTATGAAAATTTGTGTTACTATTGTTAAAAATTATAAAAAGCAGTTAGTTCCAATGAGATTGAAAACAGTTTCAATGTGTGTATTGATTATAGGAAACCAAATCATCCCACTCTCAAGGACCATTTCCCCTACCATTTATTGATCAAATTTCTGAGAGACTAGCTAAGAAGAAACATTATTGTTTCTTGGATGGATTTTCCAGATATTTTCAAGTTTCTATAGATCTTAAAGATCAATAGAAAACAACTTTCCCTTGTTCATTCGGTACATTTTCCTAACTAAGGATTCCATTTGGACTTTTAAACACCCCAGGTACCTTTTAGAGATGCATGGTGAGTTTTTTTTATTTTATTGAGACCTGCATGGAGTTTTTTATGGATGATTTTACAATGTATGGGTCTTTATTTTATGAATGTATCTCTAGTTTGGGAAATGTGTTGAATCGTTGTATTGAGAATAATATGGTCTTGAACTTTGAAAAGTGTCATTTCATGGTAGTTCATGGGATTGTCCTAGGAAATGTAGTGTCAAAGCATGGGATAGAGGTTGATAGATCTAAGGTAGATATTATTTCATCCTTACCCTATCCTTTATGTGTTTGTGATGTTATATATTTCCTAGGACATGTAGGATTTCATCGGTGTTTCATCAAAGATTTTAGTAATATTATTCTTCCTATGTCTCAATTACTTCAAAAGGATTCTGATTTTGTTTTTTATGATTCTTTCAGGACTTCCTTTGATGAGATAATATAGTGTCTAACCACTCCACCAATTATAAATCCCCCACGGGGGGACATTCCATTTGAGCAGATGTGTGATTCTTCAAACTTCACAGTTTGATCAGTCTTATCACAAATGGTAGAGGGACGTTCACATGTTATTTTCTATGATTATAGGACTTTTTATTTAGCCCAATAAAACTATACAACCATGGAAAAGGAGTTTATTTCCATCATATTTTCTTTATATAAATTCTATTCAAATTTATTGGGCTCTAAAGTAGTTGTTTTTCTGATCATGTATCTCTGAGGTACCTGTTGAAGAATCTAGATGAAAAGCCCAATCTTATCTGATGGATTTTTCTTCTTCAATAATTTTATATTGAGGTAAAGGATAATAAGGGTTTAGATAACTTGGTGGCAGACCACATGATTAGGCTTACCTACACATTAGAGGCTGATACCTTGGAATATGTTTAGTGATCAGGTTATTGGGAGGTGTGTTCCTAATCATGAGTTTGAGTCTGTTCTGCATTTCTGTCATACACTTTCATGTGGAGGACACTTTGGACCACAAAGAACATCTAGTAAAGTCTTATACTCTATATTATATGGGACTATGTTATTATATTATTATAATGTGTTTTGTAAGTTTATCTCCCACTACAAACACCCTAGAAACATTTCTTAGAGACATGAGATGTCCCAACGACCCATATTATTCTATGATATTTTTATGTATGGGGCATAGATTTTATGGGTCATTTTCCTAGTTCATTTGGTTATATATATATATATATATATATATATATTAGTTTTGTGGATTATGTGAGTAAATGGGTGGAGGCTAAGGTCACCCAGACTAATGATTCTCATGTTGTGGTGGACTTTGTCAAGGCACATATTTTTTTAGGTTTGGAGTACCAAAGGAAATCATCATTGACCAAGGGACACAATTTTGTAATTGGAATTTGGATTCCCTCCTTTGGATGTATGGGGTGACACACAAAACATCAACACCTTACCACCCCCCAAAAAATGGTCAGGATGAGGTTTTAAATTGAGAGTTCAAACAAATTTTGGAGAAAACAATGCTTCTAAATAGAAAGGATTAGAGAAAATGCTTGGATGATGTGTTGTGTGAATATAGGACAGCATAAAAGACCCTCATCTGTATATCCCCATTTCGAATTATTTTTGGTAAATCATGACATCTCCCCATAGAAGTCTAGCATCGAGCATTTTGGGCTATAAAAAAATTCAACATAGACTTGCATAAGATGGAATTCAAAGGAAGATAAAAATTTAAGA
The DNA here is from genome assembly GCA_963277665.1 of Viscum album. Classification (NCBI taxonomy): domain Eukaryota; kingdom Viridiplantae; phylum Streptophyta; class Magnoliopsida; order Santalales; family Viscaceae; genus Viscum; species Viscum album. Next base: position 1,817,382,901 of record OY728133.1, on the reverse strand, counting down.
TCATGAGGAGATTTGATTGTCATCATATGAAAACTCAAGGCTCTATAAGGAAAGATCAAAAGAAACTCATGATATAATGATCTAATGAAGTGAGTTTCATGTAGGAGAGAAAGTTATACTCTATAGTTCATGACTGAAGCTGATGCTCGGTAAGTTGTGTTCCATATGGTTAGGTCCTTAGTTTGTGTTTAGTTTTTTACCTTATTTTGTAGTGGAGATCACACAAGAGGATGTTGGAATGAGATTTACAGTCAACAGGAAATGTTTTAAGAAATACATTGAGGGAATTCCTACCGATGCAGTTGATTTCATCACACTACATGACCCCATCATCACTTGAGAATGTCATCTTTTCTCTAATCCTTTCACTTTTATATTAGTTATCCTACTTAAAATTCTACATTTTATATTCACATATCATCTCATAGGTTTACATTGAGGAAAATGATATATTTTATGTGTGGTGGAGGGGAAAACATTTTGGGGTGGATATTTAGGATTTTCTTTTGGGTGTTTTTGAGTGTTTTATGTTAATTTTTATGTTAAATTTTCACAAAAAAAAACACAAGGAAACAAATAAAATACACACAAAAAAATATCATGTAACATACTCATTTAGATATGGAATATATGAAAAATTATTGTTTTCAAAATTCATTAGTGCGATGATAATAATGAAAAATATTTCATCATTAAATGTTGATTTTTATAAAAAATAAATTCATCGATGATATGATCGGTTGTGTCATTATAAAACCTTTTATATTTTGACATCATTATTTAAGATATTTTTTCATGGTAAATTGTGTCATTAATTTCTCCACACAACATTTCACTCATCCATGACTTTTGAACATTTTTCAACTCAATTGAAGGTATATTCAAGTTAGGTAAAAAAATCATTGGTTTATCCATACATTTGTTTCTCTTCCAATAAGTTTCATTATGGTACCCAATTGACCTATATGTGTGTACAAGTTATTCGACTACTATAAACCCTCAAAAAAAATTAAAAAAAACACAACAAAACATGGGTTGTGTCTTAGGTGGGTCAAAAACCACTCTTCCTCGACCTATGATCTTATCATAACTATTACAACTAGTGTCGTGAGGATATCAAACAAGAGTTGAGAGATGACTATGAGATTTTTTCCAAGAGAAACATTTGAAAAAAAACAAAAATAATAAATTAGTGGAATCATGAAATGTATAGAATGTGGGGATATCTAGGTCTAGAGCTTAAGTTTTGACTTTCGGGAATGATTAAGTGAGTGGGTATTGAAATCTCATTGAAAAAGAACATAGAACAGGTTATCTGAATTAAAACATGTAAGAAGAATTGTTTTACTCAATCTGAATATACGTAGTAAAGGGTGGAGATATGAGGATAAAATTGTTGACACACACAAATGTGGGGAATTAATGGCATGGTGGACCCATAATTTTTTTCTCTATGATTAGTGTCATTAATCTCACTAGATTCTATTTGGATACAATTTATGAGACATTGTTTTTCAAATTTGTTGATATTTAATCTTGATGAAATTCTGACGTTTCCTATATTTCCATTGTGGATTGAAGAATATAAACATGCATATCTTTTCACAATTTTTTGGAATACATGATATGAGGTTTTTCCCAGGAGTGAAAAAGGGTAAGTGTGGGGGATTTGATACAACACCATTTTATTGAATATTTTATTGATGAAAAATGATATAATTTCCTCGCATTTATCTAAATATGTGTATTTATACAATATTTGGGATTAGATTATTCATTTGAAAATTTGATAAAAATTCCAATTTTAAACTTTAATATTTACTGTAGTATTTTGAACATAAATATTTTTTATTTAAATTATTTACAGTTAAATTTTTTAAATTTTTCCCCCGATTTAATGGGATACAACATTAATTCAAGACATCTGAGCTAAATCGTGCATTTGATTGGGCTAAATGGGCCATGAAGTCCAAGATAGACTAGACTCTCTAGATTAGACACCACTTCAGTATTTGAACTATAACCTCTTTATTATTGCTTGTAATGGGCCCAAATTTGGATATGATCTCGATAAAAAAAAATTCAAACAAATTATCCTTCTTGAAGGATAACTGATTCATGCGTTTTTTTGGTCAAAATCCAGTGAAATTTGGCTTCAAATATTTTGCTTAATTTCCCCATTCACACTTGAAACCACTTGTAACCTATCCCTCCTACACTCTATAAATATTTATTTTTCACATTTGGAGGGGTTATAATGTAAATTGGTAGATTGGAGGAAGATGAGAATTTTTTTCACTCTATTTCTCTAGGAATTTCAAGAGGGAGAGCTCTTGAAGCTAGGATCCCTTCATCGAACCCTTCTTCTTCTTCTTCTTATTTTGTTAATTTTTTTGTTCTAGTAATATACTTCTTAATTACTATTCAATTTAATTTTTTTATTATGTTTTATTCAATTTTATTCTTCATTAATCTTTCTATTTTGTCTTGAATTCAATATTAGAAACGGGATTGTGTTATACCCTTTCTAAACCACTGCAAATGCAAAACATTTCTACGATGACTACACCGCCTATGGAAGAGTAGTTTTTTTAGTAATCAGTATACCTATGACCTTCTTCATTCATTTATTTTGAATAAATGAGATACTATAATTCACCTAAAATGATCTGTGAATTTATTTTTTAACTTAATATAAACTAATAAATTAATTTAACGATTCATGAAAAAGTACGTGAGGTCGAGTAATGTGTGAATTTGTGAAAGCACAACCTTATCCGGTGAAACAAAATCACATGAGATAAATTTGTAGAGTTAAAATATAATATATAAACACAATTCATTCTCATTTTATAGAATTGATATGTGACCTAATTTACCACTGACCATAAGCTATACTTAGAACATCAATCAAATCAGGTTTCTATGATTGAATGTTCTGAAGACAGCTTAGGATTTAAATCACTTCATCTTTGTGGTAAAGTTAATTATCATAGAGTTTGAGAATTAAAAAATTATGGGATCATAATTTAAGTGAATATAAATTTTAATGATGATTATTAGTAATTAATTTAATAGGTAGAGTTATATCGAATAAACCTTTTAAAATGTTTTCTAAAAAATATCTTATTCTTGTCTTTTTTTAATCAAATTTCATTTCAAAAATAAAAGAAAAAAAATGCAATCTTCTTCCAGCATAATTATTTTTATTTTATAAATGGAACACCCCACATCCTTTTAGGTAGTTTGTTTCATCCCTTTTGTTATATTTTCAAAATACCATTAATAATTTTTTAAATTACATCCTCCTATGAGAGATGACCTTGGTCATCCACTCTACTACACCTAAGTACCCAAAAATCACACTTTATTTGAAAGTTCCCATGACATCACCCTTAGAATTACCAAAGACTCCAACAAATAATGATGAAATATGGGTTATTATTGATCTCCTTACAGAATCTACAAATTTCCTATATATCAGAAAATATATACCTCTTAAATTCTTTGAGAAACTCTATATTAATGAATTTTTAAGACTTCATGGTTCATTACTTTTAATTTTGTCTGATTGTGACCCATAATTTACATCAAAATTCTAGAAATTTCTCCAAAAGTCACTCAGTATAGAGAATCATTTGAGCACTGTTTATCATCCTAAAACTGATAGGTAGTATAAAAGGACTATTTAGACAATGGAATATATGTTGACGTCATGCTAAATTTACTTTCATGGTACGTTGGATCAGTATTTATCATTGGTATAATTTCCCTATAACAATAGCTTCCATTCAAGTATTATAAAGGAGTTGTATAAAGAATTATATGTCAAGAGATGTCATACCCAAACTTGTAGGGAAAAGTTGGTGAAATAACACTTATTGTTTCAGATATTCTATAGGATACAATAATGAAGGTAATCACAATTAAGACTAATGTTAAACTATCTCAAAGTAGGCATACATGTTCTATTGATAACCAAAGTAAATATTTGGAATTTTGCATGGGAGACCATATTTTCTTGAAATTATATCCATGGAAGTGTGTTATAAGGTTCAATAAAAATAGAAAATTTATCCCCATGTAAATTGAAACTTTTTAATTTCTAGAAAGAATTAGATATGTGTCTTACTGATTAGTAGTGCCACTTTGACTCTATAAAGTAAATGATGTGCCCTACATCTGTTTATCATGGGAGTATATACTCGACCCAATGCATGGATCACCTAGGAACAAATAGAACTATAACCATATATTTCTTAATATGAAGATATTATGTAGATTCATGACACTAGAGAGAAAGTATTTAAGAATCAGGTGACTCTAATAGTAAAGGTACTGGGGAGAAACCATCAAATAGGGGAATAAAAGTGGGAACCTTAGAATGTTATGAATAAGAACAACCATATTCTTTTTAAACAATGATATACATGAAAATTTCAATGATGAAATTATTATATTTGAAAGTGTATATAACATGCAACATTAAGCTTAAACAAACAACAAAATATTATTATTTAAATAAGACTATTATAGCTTCGTCATTGAATTATAGATTATACATAATAACAAATAGATTATGAAATATACCTTAATATAATACTCAATAAAAATATTTTGATTAATTCTTTAGAAAATAAACACTCAATTATTAGTAAAGTCATTTTATTCTACGAAAATGATTTTTATTTATTTTCATTAGAAAATAATATTATTAATTTATCTAAAATTTATAAAATAAATTTTATAAAATGAAAAAATATTCTTAAGTCATCATATTAAAATTATTATAGGGTGAATTTTTTGGATTCTTTGGAAATGTTTTATTTTTCAATGAATAGTGAAAAATAGTTGTTTTTATTAAAAATTGTATTTTTGTTTTAATAATTTAAAAAGTTCCATTTTTATTGAAAGAAAAATTAGTTCAATTATATTATTTATGATAAAATTATTTATTTTTAATGAATTTTATACTATAATTTGTTATAAAAACATTTTTATACATAAAATTACATTTTTCTGGAAAAACCATTTTCGTCATGTTTTTTTAGGTTTATTTTTAAATTAAAATTTTCCTCTTCTATGAATATAATTTAATACTATGGATTATATATTTTTAATCAAAATAATTAATATTATTTAATGATTTCAGCTGATTATTTTGGTCATAATTAAGAGTAAAAATATTAAAGATTTTTTACTATGGTTTAGGGTAAAACAGGTTTACCGGGGGTTAAATGAAATAGATAATTGTTAAAATAACCTAAAAAAATTTAAAATATATGTTGGATGGACATATTTTAACTATATATAATATATTAAGTTTTACTGATCCATTTTTTATCCATTGTTTTTAGTAAGGAATTAATATATTTTATTCCCTTTTTAAAATTCTAAGTGTATCTCTCCCCCACATATAAAAGGAAACACATTATCCTCTCCTATCCACACATAAAAAAAAATTAGTTTTATAAGGGCAAAGCCTTAAAAATTACTTAATCTTGAGTTATTTCAATAATAAACACTGAGGATCATTTCAGGTTAAGAGTTTTAAAGAATTAGATCATAAATCATGCATTACATTCCACATTTCAACAAGGTGGTTACATAAAAGAAAATATTCATTTTTCCAATAAAATGAGATATATTTAAAATAAAACATGGATTCTATATTGAAACTTCCTCAACACTATCATCACATAATGTACTTTTCCCTTGACCTATGAAAAACATTTCAAAAACTTGGGATGAGCATAAAAAGCTCAGTAAGGGATATAAAAATACAGAAAGAAAACCTTAGTCCATGTATACATAAGAATGATTGAAAACATTATTTACTCATAAACATAAGCTATTAAACATACCTCATGAAATAATAAGGTTTATGAACAACTCATAGTAAACATAAGACACAAAGGTAACTTGAGGCATTCATAACATTTTTACATAGGGAGTAACCCTGATGGTTACGTTTGGAATACCCATCACAGTATATTCCCTAAATATCTTCAGAGAAACCTTAGAGTTTAACTCCTTCGCATTACCCAATTCATTGTAGAGCTATATCGGTCTAATTCGCCCTTAGTTTATCACGGAACCACCCGTCTTCATAAACAATTCCCAAGAATAATAACATAATCTTATCACATAAAACATGCATAAAGGAAACATAACATTCCCACATTTAAATAAAAAGATATAAATACAACACATTGATATAATAAAAACATTATCAAACCAATTTTCAATACCAAAATAATATAAAAGTAAAACATGGTATTTATTTTTTATTTAAAAAATGTCATGGACTGTAGAGGAAGTAAAAACTCAAATAATGGTCACGGCGGCGGAGAACACGTTGTCATCGCATACGTACAAAAAAAACATTCCCTTTTGTCGTTTAGTAAAACGCTTCATATAAAAAATATTAATTTTGAATAAAAGTAAAAGTCAAAGGGGTTTATACATCGTATAAAAGAAAGTTGTGTATAAAACAAAATTTGACTCAATGAAAGGATATTGAGACGAAGTCTCATACCTCGTGTTCGACTTGACACGATCATTCTTAAATCTCCTGAATAATAAACTCGAGTTAATTTCTACTTGCTTAAGAACCTTTTTCAAGTTAATTATTTATTTTATATCACTTATTACCATGTTATAAACATTATGTAATTATTTAAGTTAATAACGGTCATTTTGTCGGTCTTTGGTACTTGAGCCAAAAATAAACTTCTTATAATTACAAGTTGTTCATGTGATAAAATATCCATTATATCCAGAATTATATTAATGATTTAGATATGATATATATCCTATATATCCAGTATATGCATGCATTTATAATATTACATAACATTTAGAGGTAAGAAATGAAATGCACCGTTCCTGGAGACGGTAAGTCGTACGTACGCATGAACGATACTTTCATTTATATTTCGAATTTAATGGAATGAAATCCTAATGATATAAAGGTATATTATAATTATAGTATGATATCATATGTAATACCATTAAATCCATCCTTTATACATCCCACATATGGAATTAACTAATCAATCACTTTGAGGGGGCGGTAGTCCGCACTTCCTAAAATAAAGATATCGTGTTTACCCATAATGGAAACTATAAGGTATGCCATAAATGGAAAATACATAATCATATGGAAAATATAGACATAATATATATCATATATATGTAGAGTGAAATCTTAATGGCCACCATGAAATTTTTTTAAAGAAGATTGAACAATCATCATTTCGTGAGGCAGAAATTCGCCAACCACGGAAACAATATGTTCTTTAGCCATTATTCGGAGGTGTGTGCAAGTGTAAATCAAATAGTTCTCATAAAGACATACTATTATATTTAATATACTGTTTTTGTTACAAAATAAAGGAATAAAAAGATTTTAAGGGGTTGGAGAAGCAAAATAAAACAAAAGAACATAAGTGAAGACATTACATTTAAATCGGGTTACTCTCCTTGGTTTGAACCAAAAGGGTTTATTGAAGAGCTTTCTGCCTAAAGTAAGGCTTCTATGATAAAGATAAGGATGTGGAGAGATAAAATGAGTATATTTTGGCTGATACAATGGCTTGAGAGGTGTGGGTAAGGTGGTAGAGGTGGGGGCCTTTTATAAGATGGAGGAGGGGCACTCTTGGAAAGTCAATAAATGTTACTTTATTATATAATGAGTTTCAGATTTTAAAGGTCCCACAATTATATATTTCAAGTATAAGGTAATAAGGGTTCGAAATAAACCCATTCAATAGGTCTTTTACAAGTGTAAGTCTTAGAGTTTATATTATCTTTTCATTTTATTTAAATCGTTCATTAATGAGGTAATCACAGCATCGTCATGGTGTTATAAAAAAAATAATTTATTTAATTTCTAAAAATTATAAAAAAATATCATGATGTAGGAAATATTTTTAGATTTATAATGACTACTTATAGTATAAGATATCATTTACAATGACAAAACTAAAATTGTTTTACTTGGGTTATACATACTTTGGTTATACTTTTCCTTTAAAAAAATAATATAATAAAATGTCACTATCATCCAAAAGTGATTCCATGGGGTCCCAAAGTTGGCACAAGGCATCCCATGGTCGGACATGACACAACCAGTATAATTATGACACATGTTGGAGTTATTTTTTATTATTATGATTTTATTTTATTACCCTTAACTACCCGATTACTAATTAATCACGATAATTAAAGATAATTATCGTCGTTACTATTCATAATGTCCAAAAACAAAAGAATCTTAATTAAATAATTTGGACCTTCTGATTCCAAATATGGAATCCATTTTACCAAATTCCAAACACATAAATTGTAGTAATTAATTTAAAAAAAATCTCATTGTCAAAACAAATAGAGGGTTTTTTAGAAACAATATCTATCAAAAGTTTGACAATTGTTTATGCACAATTTCAAAGTGAAATTAATTCCAATGACCAAAATTGGATTAAATAGTAAAAATATATTCTATTTAACCTTTAAAACCAATTAAAATGATAATCTATCCATATAATTAAATTATATGAAAAAGAATTTTTGAAGTAAAATGCATTATTTTTCACTATTCGTTAAAAAATGAACATTGTCAGAAAAATAACAAAAATTTATCCAAAGTAAATTTCAATGTCCCAATTCTAAGGAATAAGTTTATTTTGAAAAATAGAGCTTATAAAATTGTAAAAATATAGTTTTAAAAATGGTTCTCCATCAAAACGTGGTAAAACAATCTTTTAAAGATATTAGAGAATTCAATGCTTAAGATTGGATTTATTCTCATTTTAAGCCTATAAAACACTATCTAATTTATAAATAGACATAGATATGAAAAACCATAATTCTATACTTAATTGGGATGTTACATCCTTCCACCTTTAGAAAATTGCATCCCCGTAATTTATTTACTTATCGAATAAGTTGGGGGTATTTATCCCTCATTGCATTTTCAGATTCTGATGTTGCTTCTTCAATCATGTGGTTTTTTCACAAAACCTTTACTTGATGAATCACCTTATTCTATAATACTTTCTCCATGTGGTCAAGAATTTATACTAGTTGTTCCTCATAAGATAGGTTCTCTTCCAGCTGAACTACCTCTGGACTCAAAACATGAGATGGATCTGGCATGTACTTCCTTAACATTCAAACCTGAAAAACATTGTGTACCTGAGATAAACTCGAAGGTAAATCCACTCAGTATGAAACTGATCCAACTCTCTCTAGAATTTCATATGGTATAATGAACCTTGGACACATCTTTCCTTTCTTACCAAATCACATCACACTTTTCCATGGTGAATCTTTCAGGAAGACATGATCACCAACCACAAAAGAGAGATCATTCCTCCTATAGTCCGTATAACTTTTCTGCATGATCTGAGCTGTTCTCATGTGTTTCTGTATCAGCAGAACTATTTCTGCCAACTCTTATACCAATTCTGGTCCCATCAACTTCCTTTCACCCACTTCATCCCAAAAATCTAGATTTCAACACCGCTTCCCATATAATGCCTCAAATGCTGCCATCTGTATACTAGAATGAAAACTATTATTATAAGAAAACTCAACCAAAAAAAGATGTTGGTCCCAAATTCCCTGATAATCCATCAAACAAGCATGTAGAATATCCTCCAAAGTTTGAATTTTTCATTCTAACTGCCCATCTGATTGAGGATGAAAATCTGTACTAAAATTTAATTTAGTTCCCAACGACTTCTTAAGGCCTTTCCAAAAGTTAGAAGTAAACCTAGGATCACGATCAGATACAATGGATAGGGGAACTCCATGTAACCTGACTATATATTTAAGATACAAGTGAGAAAGTCTATCTAGAGAAAAAGTATCTCGTATAGCAAGGAAATGAGCAAATTTAGTCAAGCGATCAACAATAACCCAGATTGCATTATTACCTCGAGGTGTCTTCGGTAATCCCACAACGAAGTCCATGGATATATTTTCCCATTTCCACTCTGGTACTGGTAAAGGATAAAGCATCCCTTTCGGTAAATGCCGCTCTACTTTAACATGTTGACAATTCAAACACTTCACAGTAAAATCAGCAATATCTCTTTTCATTCTATCCCACCAGTAATACTTCTGAAGATCTTTATACATCTTAGTACTTCCTGGATGAACTGAAAACAGAGAACTATGAGCTTCACATAACAACTCTATCTTCAACTGTGAATCACACAACACACACAATATCTTCCCAAATCTCAAAACACAATAATTATAAATTTTGAATTCAGGCAACTTACCCTTCTGAACCAGCTCTACCTTTATCTGTAACCCACTGTCTTGCTTTTGTGCTTGCTTAATTCCGTCTGATAGAGAAGATTTCACGGATACCTGAAACAAAACATAAGAACATCCTACACCAACAACTGCTATGCCAAAGTTCATCAAATCCTTAACCAAAGGATCATGTTCCAAATGTAACATGGTTATTGAAGCATTACTTTTTCAACTCAAAGCATCAACCACTTTATTTTCTTTTCCCGGATGGTAATGAATTGTATAATAATAATCCTTGATTAATTCTAGCCATCTCCTCTATCCCATGTTCAATTATTTCTGAGTGAATATATACTTTAAACTTTTGTGATCAGTATATATTTCACACTTTACACCTTAAAAATGATGCCTCCAAATTTTTAAAGTGAAAACAATAGCAGCTATTTCCAAATCATGTGTAGGGTAATTTACCTCATGAGTTTTCAACTGACGTAAAGCATAAGCAGTTACCTGATCATTCTGCATTAGGAAACAACCAAGTCCTTTCAATGAAGCATCGTTGTAGATAACAAACTCACCATTCCTGGAAGGTAGTGCCAAAACTAGAGTATTCACCAATATTCTTTTCAACTCCTGAAAACAATCAACACATTCTTTTGTCCTGATAAACTTAACACCCTTCCGAGTTAGTTTAGTCATTAGACTAGATAACCATTAAAAATTTCTTACAAACCTTCGATAATAGCCTGCCAAACCAAGAAAAATAAGAAACATAGTTACATTTGTGGGTCTTGAACATTCTTCAACAACATTTTTTTTACAGGATCAATAGTTATTCCATCTTTAGAAACAATGTGACCAAGGAAAGAAATTTTTTGCAACCAAAACTCACACTTTATGAATTTCCCATACAATTTATTTTCTTTTAAGGTTTGAAAAATAAACCTTAGATGAATTTCATGCTCCTCTTTACTTCTAGAAAACACCAAAATAACATCAAGGAAAACAACCACAAACTTATCCAAGAACTCATGAAAAATTCTATTCATAAGGTCCATGAATACAGCAGGTGCATTGGTTATCCCAAAATCCATTACTAAAAATTCCTAATGTCCATATCTTGTATGAAATGTGGTCTTCGGAACATCTTCTTCCTTTACCATCAACTGATGGTACCCCGATCTCAGGTCAATCTTTGAAAAATACTGAGCTCCTTGGAGCTGATCAAAAAAATCATCGATATGAGGCAAAGGATATTTGTTCTTAACAGTGATGTTATTCAAGGCTCTATAAATAATGAAAAGTCTCATAGAACCAACTTTCTTTTTAACAAATAAGACAAAAGAACCCCATGGTGATATGCTAGTTCAAATGAAACCTTTCTCTAATAAATCATTCAATTGCTCCTTCAACTCTAAAATTTCAATTTGAGCCATTTGATAAGGGGGTTTTGAAATTGGCTTAGCATCAGAAACTAAGTCAATAGTAAATTCAACTTCCCGATCTGGTATTATTCCGGGAAACTCATCAGGAAAAACATCAGGATACTCATTTACTACGGGCACAACATTAATCTGAACGGTTCCTTTATTTTCAACAATATGTGAAAGGTAACATTCATTTCCATCTTTTACAAGTTTCTCAGCCTCTTGATATGTTATCAAAAGTAAGGGTTCATTATTGTACACAAACTGAAAGTCTTTCAGAAAATAAACTTCTTTAGCTCTACAATCAATCTTAGCATGGTAAACAGAGAGCCAATCCATACCCAGGATAACATCAAACTCTACTAGAGGTAAAACAATAAGGTTTTCAAGTAGGTTCTTTCCACAGATAAGGATAGTAAGATTCTTATAAATTCTTTTTGCCTCAACATTTCCCTAATGTGTTTTTACCACAAGTTCAGGAGTCATTTATTGAGATGGAATTCCCAATTTACTAGAAAAGTTTCCAGATATGAAAGAATGTGTAGACCCCAAATCAAAAAACACATTGGAATAATCTGATAAAACAAACCAAGTACCCAATACCACTTTCACTACTGAAAATCCGGCCTTTAGCGACCGCCATTGGTGGTCGCTAAAGGCCTTTAGCGGCCGCTCAGCGACCGCCATTGGCGGTCGTTGTTGCCTCGTCGCTAGAGGCTTTCAGCGACTGCCAATGGCGGTCGCTATAGAAGGCCGGCAGATCCGCCTTCAGCGACCGCCAAGCGGTCGCTGCAACCCCTCTGCTGGGCAGCCTATAGCGACCGCCTATGGCGGTTTTTAGTCAAAAAAAAAATTTAAAAATTTTTTTTATTGAATTGAATATATAAATATATATATATATATATATAAATTCATATATATACTATTAAATACAATATTTTAAATATATATATATATAATATATATTTTAAATGTTTTAATATATATATAATATTTATATAATATCAAATCATTGTGCTATAATAATTTAAAAACTTCGATTCAAGAAATAATCTCATTTCAGGTCTTTCGAAGCACGTTTGCTCCGAATGGGACCGTCGCACGCCGTTTTGGTATTTTATGGCGCCGGAAACACGTTTCCGGCCACCGCGGTCAAATGGCACCTCCGAATGAGGTGCCGTCTGGCCGACCATTTCACAATTCACGCCCCGGATGTTGTCGTATGGTTTTGTGGCATTCGGAGGTCGTTCGGGTGGTTTTGACCCCCCAACGCGCCATTTCAGCGCGCGCCGCGCTGCTGAAAAGGACACAATCGGACGTGCCGCGTGCACCGCACGTTCCCTGGACATGTTGCCTCCTCCTGCATCTCAGGAATAATATTTCTATCGTTCCCGTGCAGTTTCAGGTCTTTCGGAGCACGTTTGCTCCGAATGGGACCGTCGCACGCCGTTTTGGTGTTTTATGGCGCCGGAAACGCGTTTCCGGCCACCGCGGTCAAACGGTACCTCCGAATGAGGTGTCGTCTGGCCGACCATTTCACAATTCACGCCCCGGATGTTTTCGTACGGTTTCGTGGCATTCGGAGGTTGTTCGGGTGGTTTTGACCCCCCAACGCGCCATTTCAGCGCGCGCCGCGCTGCTGAAAAGGACACAATCCGATGTGCCGCGCGCACCGCACGTCCGATGGACGTGCGGCCTCCTCCTGCATCTCAGGAATAATATTTCTATCGTTCTCGTGCGGTTTCAGGTTGTTCGGAGAACGTTTTCTCCGAATTGGACCGATGCACGCCGTTTTAGTGTTTTATGGCGCTGGAAACGCGTTTTCGGCCGCCGCGGTCACACGGCACCTCTGAATTGTCTGGCCAAACATTTCACAATTCACGCCTCGGATATTGTCGTACGGTTTCGTGGCATTCGGAGGTCGTTCGGGTGATTTTGACCCTCCAACGCGCCATTTCAGCGCGCGCCGCGCTGCTAAAAAGGAATCAATCGGACGTGCCGCGCACACCGCACGTCCGCTGGACGTTCTTCCTCCTTCTGCATCTTAGGAATAATATTTCTATCGTTCCCGTGCAGTTTCAGGTCTTTCGGAGCACGTTTGCTCCGAATGGGACCGTCGCACGCCGTTTTGGTGTTTTATGGCGCCGGAAACGCGTTTCCGGCCGCCGTGGTACAACGGAACCTCCGAATGAGGTGCTGTCTGGCCGACCATTTCACAATTCACGCCCCGGATTTTGTCGTACGGTTTCGTGGCATTCAGAGGTCGTTCGGGTGGTTTTGACCCCCCAACGCGCCATTTCAGCGCGCGCCGCGCTGCTGAAAAGGACACAATCGGACGTGCCGCGCGCACCACACGTCCGATGGATGTGAGGACCCCTCCTGCATCTCAGGAATAATATTTCTATCGTTCTCGTGCGGTTTCAGGTCGTTCGGAGCACGTTTGCTCCGAATTGGACCGCCGCACGCCGTTTTGGTGTTTTTGGCGCCAGAAACGCGTTTCCGGCCGCCGCGGTCACACGGCACCTCCGAATGAGGTGCCGTCAGGCCGAACAATTCAAAATTCACGCCCCGGATATTGTCGTACGGTTTCGTGGCATTCGGAGGTCGTTCGGGTGGTTTTGACCCCCCAACGCGCCATTTCAGCGCGCGCCGCGCTGCTGAAAAGGACACAATCGGACGTGCCGCGCGCACCGCACGTCCGCTGGACGTGATGCCTCCTCCTGCATCTCAGGAATAATATTTCTATCGTTCCCGTGCGGTTTCAGGTCTTTCGGAGCACGTTTGCTCCGAATGGGACCGTCGCACGCCGTTTTGGTGTTTTTTGGCGTCAGAAACGCGTTTCCGGCCGCCGCGGTCAAACGGCACCTCCGAATGAGGTTCCGTCTGGCCAAACATTTCACAATTCACGCCTCGGATGTTGTCGTACGGTTTCGTGGCATTCGGAGGTCGTTCGGGTGGTTTTGACCCCCCAACGCGCCATTTCAGCGCGCGCCGCGCTGCTGAAAAGGACACAATCGGACGTGCCGCACGCACCGCACGTCCGATGGACGTGAGGTCTCCTCCTGCATCTCAGTAATAATATTTCTATCGTTCCCGTGCGGTTTCAGGTCGTTCGGAGCACGTTTACTCCGAATTGGACCGCTGCACGCCGTTTTGGTGTTTTGTAGCGCCGGAAACGCGTTTCCGGCCGCCGCGGTCACACGGCACCTCCGAATGAGGTGTCGTCTGGCCAACCATTTCACAATTCATGCCCCGGATATTGTTGTACGGTTTCGTGGCATTCGGAGGTCGTTCGGGTGGTTTTGACCCCCCAACGCGACATTTCAGCGCGTGTCGCGCTGCTGAAAAGGACACAATCGGACGTGCCGCGCGCACCGCATGTCTGCTAGATGTGCTGCCTCCTCCTGCATCTCAGGAATAATATTTCTATCATTCCCGTGAGGTTTCAGGTCTTTCGGAGCACGTTTGCTCTGAATGGGACCGCTGCACGCCGTTTTGGTGTTTTTTGGCTCCGGAAAGGCGTTTCCGGCCGCCGCGGTCAAACGGCACCTCCGAATGAGGTTCCGTCTGGCCGACCATTTCACAATTCACGCCTCGGATGTTGTCGTACGGTTTCGTGGCATTCGGAAGTCGTTCGGGTGGTTTTGACCCCCCAACGCGCCATTTCAGCGCGCGCCGCGCTGCTGAAAAAGACACAATCGGACGTGCCGCGCGCACCGCACGTCCGATAGACGTGCGGCCTCCTCCTACATCTCATAAATAATATTTCTATCGTTCCCGTGCAGTTTCAGGTTGTTCGGAGCACATTTTCTCCGAATTGGACCTCCGCACTCCGTTTTGGTGTTTTATGGCGCCGGAAACGCGTTTCCGGTCGCCGCGGTCACACGGCACCTCCGAATGAGGTGCCCTCTAGCCGACCATTTCACAATTCATGCCCCGGATATTTTCGTACGGTTTCGTGGCATTCGGAGGTCATTCGGGTGGTTTTGACCCCCCAACGCGTCATTTCAGCGCGCGTCGCGCTGTTGAAAAGGACACAATCGGACGTGCCGCACGTCCGCTGGATGTGATGCCTCCTCCTACATCTCAGGAATAATATTTCTATCGTTCTCGTGCGGTTTCAGGTCTTTCGGAGCACGTTTGCTCCGAATGGGACCGTCGCACGCCGTTTTGGTGTTTTATGGCGCCGGAAACGCGTTTCCGGCCGCCGCGGTCAAACGGCACCTCCGAATGAGGTGCCGTCTAGCCGACCATTTCACAATTCACGCCCCGGATGTTGTCGTACGGTTTCGTGGCATTCGGAGGTCGTTCGGGTGGTTTTGACCCCCCAACGCGCCATTTCAGCGCGCGCCGCGCTGCTGAAAAAGACACAATCGGATGTGCCGCGCGCACCGCACGTCCGATGGACGTGCGGCCTCCTCCTGCATCTCAGGAATAATATTTCTATCATTCCCGTGCGGTTTCAGTTCGTTCGGAGCACGTTTGCTTCGAATTGGACTGTCGCACGCTGTTTTGGTGTTTTATGGCGCTGGAAACACGTTTCCGGCCGCCGTGGTCACACGGCACCTCCGAATGAGGTTCCGTCTGGCCGAACATTTCAAAATTCATGCCCCGGATATTTTCGTACGGTTTCGTGGCATTCGGAGGTCGTTCGGGTGGTTTTGACCCCCCAACGCGCCATTTTAGTGCGCGTCGCGCTGCTTAAAAGGACACAACCGGACGTACCGCGCGCACCGCACGTCCGATGGACGTGCGGCCTCCTCCTACATCTCAGAAATAATATTTCTATCGTTCTCGTGCGTTTTTAGGTCGTTCAGAGCACGTTTTCTCCGAATTGGACCGCCGCACGCCGTTTTGGTGTTTTATGGCGCCGGAAACGCGTTTCCGGCCGCCGCGGTCAAACGGAACCTCCGAATGAGGTACCGTCTGGCCGACCATTTCACAATTCATGCACCAGATATCGTCGTACGGTTTCGTGGCATTCGGAGGTCGTTCGGATGGTTTTGACCCCCCAACGCGCCATTTCATCGCGCACCGCGCTGCTGAAAAGGACACAATCGGACGTGCCGCGCGCACCGCACATCCGCTGGACGTGTGGCCTCCTTCTGCATCTCAGGAATAATATTTCTATCGTTACTGTGCGGTTTTAGGTCGTTCGAAGCACGTTTGCTCCGAATTGGACCGCCGCACGCCGTTTTGGTATTTAATGGCGCCGAAAACGCGTTTCCGGCCGCCGCGGTCACACGGCACCTCCGAATGAGGTTCTGTCTGGCCGACCATTTCACAATTCACGCCCCGGATATTGTCATACGGTTTCGTGTCATTCGGAGGTGGTTCGGGTGGTTTTGATCCCCCAACGCGCCATTTCAGCGCGCGTCGCGCTGCTGAAAAGGACACAATCGGACGTGCCGCGCGCACCGCACGTCCGATGGATGTGCGGCCTCCTCCTGCATCTCAGGAATAATATTTCTATCGTTCCGGTGCGGTTTCAGGTCGTTCGAAGCACGTTTGCTCTGAATTGGACCGTCGCACGCCGTTTTGGTGTTTAATGGCGCCGAAAATGCGTTTCCGGCCGCCGCGGTCACACGGAACCTCTGAATGAGGTGCCGTCTAGCCGACCATTTTACAATTCACGCCCCGGATGTTGTCGTACGGTTTCGTGGTATTCTGAGGTCGTTCGGGTGGTTTTGACCCTCCAACGCGCCATTTCAGCGCGCGCTCCGCTGCTGAAAAGGACACAATCGGACGTCTCGCGCGCACCGCACGTCCGATGGATGTGCGGCCTCCTCCTGCATCTCAGGAATAATATTTCTATCGTTCCCGTGCGGTTTCAGGTCGTTCGGAGCACGTTTGCTCCGAATTGGACCGTCGCACGCCGTTTTGGTGTTTAATGGCGCCGGAAACGCGTTTCCGGCCGCCGCGGTCACACGACACTTCTGAATGAGGTGCCGTCTGGCCGACCATTTCACAATTCACGCCCCGGATGTTTTCGTACGGTTTTGTGGCATTCGGAGGACGTTCAGGTGGTTAGGCCCCCCAACGCGCCATTTCAGCGCGCACCGCGCTGCTGAAAAGGACACAATCGGACGTGCCGCGCGGGGGGGTTGTACGGGGGTGTGGGGGTCTGTACGGGGGTGCGGGGGGCTGTACGGGGGTGCGGGGGGCTGTACGGGGGTGCGGGGGGGCTGTACGGTGGTGTCTGGGGGCTGTACGGGGGTGTGGGGGCTGTACGGGGGTGGCGGGGGGCTGTACGGGGGTGCGGGGGGCTGTACGGGGGTGGCGGGGGGCAGTACGGAGGTGCGGGGGGTGTACGGGGGTGCGGGGGGGCTGTACGGGGGTGCGGGGGGGCTGTACGGGGGTGCGGGGGGCTGTACGGGGGTGCGGGGGGGGGGGGGGGGGGGGGGGGGCTGTACGGTGGTGTCGGGGGGCTGTACGGGGGTGCGGGGGCTGTACGGGGGTGGCAGGGGGCAGTACGGGGGTCCGGGGGCTGTACGGGGGTGCGGGGGGGGGGGGGGGGGGGGGGGGGCTGTACGGTGGTGCGGGGGGCTGTATGGGGGTGCGGGGGGCTGTACGGGGGTGTCGGGGGCAGTACGGGGGTGCGGGGGGCAGTACGGGGGTGCGGGGGGTTGTACGGGGGTGCGGGGGGGGGGGGGGGGGGGGCTGTACGGGGGTGCGGGGGGCTGTACGGGGGTGCGGGGGGCTGTGCGGGGGTGGCGGGGGGCAGTACAAGGGTGCAGGGGGTTGTACGGGGGTGCGGGGGGGGGGGGGGGGGGCTCTACGGGGGTGCGGGGGGCTGTACAGGGGTGCGGGGGGCTGTACGGGGGTACGGGGGGGCTGTACGGGGGTGGCGGGGGGCAGTACGGGGGTGCGGGGGGTTGTACGGGGGTGCGGGGGGGTTGTACGGGGGTGCGGGGGGGTTGTACGGGGGTGCGGGGGGCTGTACGGGGGTGCGGGGGGCTGTACGGGGGTGCGGGGGGGGGGGGGCTGTACGGGGGTGCGGGGGGCTGTACGGGGGTGCGGGGGGCTCTCCGGGGGTGCAAAGGCCATCCCATTGATTACAAAAGTGAAAAATAAAAGTGATAACATCTAATTAATACATATTTCTTTTATCGATACCATACAGAAATTTATAAAAAATATATTGGATAATACATAATCTATAATATCAGATTTATTGATCTGTTGGAATTAGTTCGACTTTTTCAAATGTAGAATCATTCAAGATTATCTGATCAAAAACTCAATATGTGTATAAAATATTTAAAAGACCACCATGGATGGTAATAATTCATTACTTAAATGAATAAATACAGTACATCAATGTCAACCCTACCAGTAAAAACAAAAAACATATCTCGTGAATATATGGTGCGTCACGCGTTGTCATCACTGCTACCTCCTTCTGGTGGGCCAGGTGCCTACAACAAATAAACATTATAAATATTTTAATAAAAAAAATAATTTAAATTAAATAAATAAATACAGTATATACCTGCGTCGTATGATCCCATGTACCATCAGCTCGACGCACATATTCCCGCAGTGCTCTAACCTCAGCTGTCAATTGCGCATTTGTCTCCTCGGAAGCGCGCAGCCGTGCCTCAAAATCTGACATCTGCTGTGTCATATGAGCAACAGCAGGACCGAAAACCGCAGCGCGTGACACTACAGAACGAGGAATCCCTGCTCCATAGGTCAAACTATAGCCATGCCCATCCCGACCAATAATGCGATGAAAGATCTCATCCCGTCGCATGGGAAGCTGTCGCTGGTCCTCTGGCAGATGTTCTAACTCAGCTTCAAATTGAGCCTGTGAAATATTTAAATATATATAAATATATATATGTTAATATATAGATTTATGTAATTATTGGTAAGTACAGACACTTACTATCAATGCTGCAACCTCTGGATCATTGCGATCACGAGTCCTTATCCACACCGACATTTTATCAGTTGTTGCACCTTGCCCTCGCAACTATATATTAAAAGAATATAAACACAAAACCATATTAATTAGTAAATTAAAAAATGAATAATATATACCTCATGTCGGATCTGAGACACGTGACGAGTCCCGAGCCTGTGAGCTGGTCCCTGCAACGCTCGATTCTCCAAATGGCGTGTTGACACCTCCTACATTCAATTCATTCAAATTTCAAACAAATCACATATTCTTGAAAATATATATACAGCAAAATAATTAATATACAAACCGCAACACCCTCAGTAGACCAATATGCAACCAAGTCACGCCACTGAGCCGGGAGGACACCTCTCGGGACTTTTTCCAAAATGTCAAGGGCACCCACATTTGGTACCCAGTGGTCCCTCTTCACTTTGCCTTTATAATCTTTCCACATCTTACGGCATTTTCTCATACACACGGGACGAAACTCTTCAGGGCATACTTTCAAATTTTTCTATAAAGAAAATAATCAAACATATTAGTATTCTTTATAAATAGAAAATAAAGTAAAATTATTTTCTTACCTGAACCTCCCTCCATAGACGATCTAATGTGTCCTGAGGGATAGAAGCCCAATCACGCGTGGTCAATGGAAATCGATGTGGGTCACGTATGATATGACTCAGCTGATGAATAAATGTCGGGGAATTCGGTCCCACGAGATGAAATACCTCATCAAATGAAACATCTATCGTCGTGTCGGAATTCCATGATAATATGCCACGACCAGGGCCTCTCCTGCGAGAGGAAGAAGCAGCCGAGTCTGATCCTGTTGAAAACAATTTTATATATAAATTGACAAATTATATATATATATATATATGTCAATTACATAAAAAAATATAGACAATGACATTCAAACATACCTCGACCCTGAGACGTAGATGCCTCAGATGGATGATGTGGATCTTCTGCCTCTTCCCCTGACATGTTTGCAGTCATAGAAAATGTCAGTAATGATTCCAAAGTGTTTAAAAGATAAATTGGATTGTTCTTAATAAATCAAACTTGTACAACTATTAATCAAACAAAAAATGGATTGAATAATTAGTTGTGAATGAATTTTAAAAAATCAGAAAGTTAATCAAATCCTCTCGTGAAGTCAATAAACTGCATAATGCCATTGAAATATTCTCTAGACGTTCGATTTGGAAGATCAATCCAACTCTTATCCATAATAATATCTGTATAACAAACATTTACACAATACTTATTACATTTATATTTTTTAAATCAACTATATTCAAAATAAATATTAACCATTTGTTTATGAACCATTGATAAAATAATAATGTAACTGAAAGCTCATGTTACCTGATTGAGCTACAAACCTGAAAGGGAGGGGAGCCGAAGGCGGTGCTGCGAGGAAGAGGAGGCAACGAAGGGGAGCCGGAGCCAAAGGCGGTGCGGCAAGGAAGGGGACGGGCGGCGGCGGCGGCGGGGAGCTGGAGGAGAGGAGGCGGTGAGGGGACGGGGGACGGGCAGCGAGGGGGGGGGGGGTGTCTGGGGTCGGGGGGGATGTCCGAGGTGCGGGGAGGGGTGTCCGGGGTGTCGGGGGCCTGTCAGGGGTGCGGGCAGGGGTGTTCGGGGTGCGGGGGTGTCCGGGGTGCGGGGGGGGGGGGGGGGGGGGGGGCTGTCTGGGGTGCAGGGGGGCTGTCGGGGGTGCGGGGTGGGGTGTCCGGGGTGCGGGGGGCCTGTCCGGGGTGCGGGGGGGGGGGGGGGGGCTGTACGGGTTCGGAGGGGGGTGTCCAAGTGCGGGGGGGGGGGGGGGGCTGTCCGGGTTCAGAGGGGGGTTTCCGAGTGCAGGGGGGTTGTCCGGGGTGCGGGGAGGCGTCTGGGGTGCGGGGGGCGGTCCGGAGTGCGCGGGGGGGGGGGGGGTCCGGGGTGCGGGGAGGTGTCCGGGGTGCGGGGGGGCGGTCCGGAGTGCGCGGGGGGGGGGGGGGGGCTGTCCGGGGTGCGGGGAGGCGTCCAGGGTGCGGGGGGCGGTCCGGAGTGCGCGGGGGGGCTGTCCGGGGTGCAGGTGTCGTCCGGGGTGGGGGGGAGGGCCGAGAGGCCGGAGGGCGGTGGCCGGAGGCCCGAGGGCGGAGGGCGGCGGCTGGAGGTCGGAGGGCAGGCGGCGAGGGAGGGCGGGCGGCGGGGGAGGCCGGGCGGCGGGGGAGGCCGGGCGGCGGGGGAGGGGCGGGCGGCGGGGGAGGCCGGGCGGCGGGGGAGGCCGGGCGGCGGGGGAGGCCGGGCGGCGGGGGAGGCCGGGCGGCGGGGGAGGCCGGGCGACGGGGGAGGGGAGGGCGGCAGGGGAGGGCGGTGAGGGAGGGAGGGGGTTAGGGCGGTGAGGGAGATCGGGGTCGAGGGGGCGCGGGGGGGGGGAGGGGGGGCGCAGAAGCCCCCCGTTTTTTTTTGTAGGTTAGTGACCGCCATTGGCGATCGCTATTGGTTAGCTATAGCGACCGCCAATGGCGGTCGCCCGAGTCTTGGGGGCTTCAATTCCCCCTTTTCTAGTACTGTTTATTTTATGGCCCAACATCTACTGAAGTAGTTCCAAATGATTTCACCACACGTTTCTGCTTGTAGTCTGGCAGCTTCCCATCATGTTAGCTCTTTTTCAAACACTCGTTTTCATAATGACACATCTCATTGCACTTGAAACATTTCACCAACTACAAATCAAATTTGGTCTTACCATCACCCTGATCTTTTTCAGTGTAATCATGAGACTTATGTCCCATCTCACCATATCGGTAGTACTTTCCATAATTCAAAAGACATTCTCCAGCATAATTTTTACCACACTTATCACAAACTAAAAACTTATTTTTCTTACCATCAGACCTTTTTGAAGGATTCTCTCCTTTCTCCTTCCACCTCGGTCTCTTCTTCTGTTTGTTGTTGTAGAGCACTTGATCATGAGAAAACTCCATTTCCACCTTCTCAGCACATCGAACATGAT
Organism: Viscum album; assembly: GCA_963277665.1. NCBI lineage: Eukaryota > Viridiplantae > Streptophyta > Magnoliopsida > Santalales > Viscaceae > Viscum > Viscum album. Next base: position 1,817,360,292 of record OY728133.1, on the reverse strand, counting down.
TTTCATAACTCTTGAACTCATGAGAAGCTAAATCCCTTTGATATTTTGGCTTTAAAACTGAGTAAAAACAATTGATTTTACTATCAAGGTCTCAGATAAAAATTTGGAGCATAACTTGCCAATCGAGTGAACTTTTCTTCAAAAGCAGCCACTGAGTCGTCCTCTTGCCTCAATTCCATGAATTGTTTTTCCATCCTAAGTCAAACAACCTTAGGAAAATATTTCTCAAGAAACATACCTTTGAATTCATCCCAGTCAAGAGCATCAATCTCATCAGCGTCCTTGATATTTTTAACCATCGACCACCACTGATCGGCTTCACCCTCCAAACAGTAAACATCAAGACTAACCTTTTGATTGTCTGAACACCCCATGACATCAAAAATATCCTAAAGGACTTTAATCCACCCTTCACCTAGCACAAGGTCAGATGATCCTCCGAATGATGCAGGATGTTGACTCATGAAATGTTCCACCACTGACATGTTCCTCTATGGTTGATCTGGCTGATCTCATACATGGATACCACCACCATTTATTGCTTGAGTCAACTGTGCCATTACTGAAATAAACTATTCAATTTCAATTCCAACCATCTCAGGATGCTGATTCGGAAGGTCATTTCATTTTATATACCTTACTAGCATTGCTTCCCTTTTTCCTCTGTGGAAAACCATTCTGAACAAACATGTCTTAGATGAAGCAACATGGTAATCTTCAAATGCTATATCATTTCAATCTGACCCCAAAAAAATTATTTTTAGATAATCATTTAATAGAATTATAACTCGTAATGTTATCTAAACTGACCTATGATACCAACTATAAGGCCCCATCCTTAAACATTACTCAATCTTGAGTTATTTCAAGAATACACATTGAGGATCTTTTCAGGTTTAGATTTTAAAGAATTAGATCATAAATCATGCATTACACTCCACATTTCATCAAGGTGGTTATATAAAATATAGTATTCATTTTTCCCATCAAAGGCGATATATTTAAAATAAAACATGGATTCTTTCTTGACACATCCTCGACACTATAATCACATCATGTACTTTTCCCTTGACCTGTGAAAAACATTTCAAAAACTTGGGATGATCATAAAAAGCTCAATAAGGGATATAAAAATACAGAAAGAAAACGTAAGTCCATTTATAAATAAGAATCATTGAAAACATACTTTACTCATAAACATAAGCACTTAAACATACCTCATGAAATCATAAGGTTTATGAATAACTCATAGAAAACATAATACATAAAGGTAACTTGAGGCATTCTAACATTCTTACGTAGGGATTAACCCTCATGGTTACATTTGGAATACTCATCACAGTATATTCCCTAAATATCTTCTGATTAACCTTAGCGTTTAACTCCTTCACGTTACCCAATGCATTGGAGAGCTATATTGGGTTCACCTACCCTTAGTTTATCACGGAACCACCCATCTTGATAAAAAATTCCCAAGAACCATAACATAATTGTATCACATAAAACATGCATAAAGGAAACATAACATTTCCACATTTCAATCACAAGATATCAATACAACACATTGATATAACAAAAACATTATCAAATCCATTTTCAATACGAAAATAAATGAAAAGTAAAACATGATATTTATTTTTTATTTAAAAAAATTTATGGGTTGTAGAGGAAGCCAAAACTCAAATAATGGTCACGGCAGTGGAGAAGTCGTTGTCGCCGCATACGTACGACAAAAACATTCCCTTTTGTCGTTTAGTAAAACGCTTCATATAAAAAAAGATTCCTTTTTAATAAAAGTGAAATTAAAAGGGGTTTATACACCATATAAAAGAAATTTATGTATAAAACAAAATTTTCCTCAATGAAAGGAGATTGAGACGAAGTCCCAAACCTCGTGTCCAACTTGACTCGATTGTTCTTTAATCTCCTGAATAATAAACTCGAGTTAATTTCTACTTTCTTAAGAACCCTTTTCAATTTCATTATTCCTTTTATATCACTTATTACCATGTTATGAACATTATGTAATTATTTAAGTTAATAACGGTTTTTTTGTCAATCTTTGGTACTTGAGCCAAAAATAAACTTCTTATAATTACAAGTTGTTCATGTGATTAAATATCCATTATATCCAGAATTATATTCATGATGTAGATATAATATATAACATATATATCCAGTATATACATGCATTTATAATATTACATAACATTTAGAGGTAAGAAATGAAATGCACTGTTCATGGAGACGGTAAGACGTATGTACGCATTAATGCTACTTTACTTTATATTTCATATTTAATGGAATGAAATCATAATGATATAAAGGTATATTATATTTCCAGTATGATATCATATGTAATACCATTAACTCTATCCTTTATAAGTCCCAGATATGGCATTAATGAATCAAATCACTTTAAGGGGGCGGTAGTCTGTACTTCCTAAAATGAAGATATCACATTTACCCATAATGGAAACCATAAGGTATGACATAAATTAAAAATACAGAATCATAAGGAAAACATAGACATAATATATATCATTTATAAACATAGACATCTTAATGGCCAGCATTAAAGGTGTTAAAAGAAAATTGAACAATCATCTTTTTGTGAGGCAGAAATTCTCCAACCACAGAAACAGTATGTTCTTTAACCATTAGACGGAGGTGTGTGTAAGTTTAAATCAAATAATTCTCATAAAAACATTATAGTATATTTAATATAATGGTTTTTTACAAAATAAAGGAATAAAAAGAGTTTAGGGGTTTGGAGAAGCAAAATAAAACAAAATAACACAAGTGAAGACATTACCTTTAAATCGGGTTACTCCCCTTGGTTTGAATCAAAAGGGTTTCTTGAAGAGCTTTCTACCTAAGGTAAGGATTATTTGATGAATAGAGAGATGTGGAGAGATACAATGATCCGGTTTTTGCTGATAAAATGTCTTGAGAGGTGTGGGTAAGGTGGTAGAGGTAGGGGCCTTTTATAAGAGGGAGGAGGGGCACTCTTGGAAAGTCAAGAAATGTTACTTTATTATATAATGATTTTAGGATTTTGAAAGTCCCAAAATTATATATTTAGTGTATAAGGTGATAAGGGTTCGAAATCCACCCATCCAATAGGTATTTGATATGTTTAAGTCTTAGATTTTACATTATCTTTTCATTTTATTTAAATCGTTCATTAATGAGGTAATCACTGCATTATCATGGTGTCATACAAAATTATATTTATTTAATGTATAAAATTTATAAAAAAAATATCATGATGTAGGAAATATTTATATCTTTCCAATGACTATTTATAATCTAAGAGATAATTTACACAGACAAAATTAAAATTGTTTTACTTGGGTGATACATACATTGGTTATACTTTCCCTTTAAAAAATTAATATAATAAAATGTCACTATCACCCAAAAGTGATTCCATGGGGTCCCTAATTTGGTACAAGGAATCCCATGGTCTTTCATTACACAACCAATATAATTAGGACACATTTTGGGGTCATTTTTTATTATTATGATATTATTTTATTACTCTTAACTACCTGATTACTAATTAATCACGATAATTAAAGATAATTACCGTCGTTTCTATTAATAATGTCCAAAAACAAAAGAGTATTAATTAAATAATTGTTACCTTTTGATTCCAAATATGTAATCCATTTTACCAAATTACAAACACAGAAATTGTAGTAATTAATTTAAAAATAATTCCCGTTGTCAAAACAAATAGAGAGTTTTTTAGAAACAATATCTATCAAAAGTTTGACAATTGTTTATGCCTAATTTCAAAGTGAAATTAATTACAATGACCACCATTGTATTAAATGGTAAAAATATATTCTATTTAAACTTTAAAACCAATTAAAAAGATAATATATCCATATAATTAAATTATATGAAAAAGCTGTTTTGAAGTAAAATGTAGTATTTTTCACTATTCATTAAAAAATGAACATTGTCAGAAAAATACCAAAATTTATCCAAAGTAAATTTCAATGTACCAATTATAAAGAATAAGTTTATTTGGACGAATAGATATTATAAAATTGTCAAAAGATATATTTAAAATTGGTTCTCCATCAGAAGGCGATAAAACAATCCTTTAAAAATATTAGAGAATTCAATGCTTAAGATTGGATTTATTCTCATTTTAAGCCTCTAAAACACTATCTAATTTATAAATAGACTTATATATGAAAATACATAATTCTATAATTACTTGGGATGTTACAAGTTTACACAATATCATAAAAATGACTTACTTATATCCCTCCCCATGACCTATAGTAATTGTTTATCATAAAACAATAATATTAAGGAATTATGAAAAAACCAAAAGATGTTGTCTGAAGAAGAGGTATGGTTCTTAACCAAACATTTTCTCTTTATTTCTTATTACACATCCTTCCAATTTTCACCATCCAAGATTAAATAAAAAAATTATTATCCATATAATGAGATGTAATCATGTTAATTTTATAACATATATATGTCTCCTCTTCCATAAAATGGGAAAAGAAATAATCGTGCATGTGTACGATGGATTACCACCCCGCGAACTGATATAATCCATTTTCCATCACCAAATTTCATGGCTGGTTAGAATTATGTATTTAATTTATATATATTATATTAATAACATATTTATAATTCTATAAAACTAAAATATCATATACATTCTTACCCTTATATTCATTGAAAAATGATAATAGCATTCATGTGTAAATGTGGACTATCACCTCCACAAAGCATTGTGATTTATTTTTCACCACTAAATATCATGTCTATAACATATAAGTTTATTTAAAGAAATTATGTGTTATTTTTTATATAATTAACATTCTATAAATATAAAATAATACATACTTATTTCCATCATGATCAGTTAAAAATGGAAAATGATACTGATGCATACATATAGCCTACCATCTCCGTGATTGTAACATAGTTCATTTTTTAAAACCATCATTCATTGTTGGTTTTAAAATTTTATTTATTTATTAAAATTTTAAAAACATTAGGATTATTATTCTATAGAAGATCTATAAATGACTTCATTTACCATAGTTAACCTACCGTATTCATTTTGGACATATGTACCAAATATCATCAAAAGGTATAACATGAATTAAGTTGATTAAGTAGATAATGATAACATGGAAATAAAAAAAAAATTAAATATAATATTTAAAAAGGTTATTAAGAAAGTATATAACTAACTAATGTTTTTTATTTAGGAATATAAAGACTTTATGTGATGATTCTAACCTAAGGTAATGGATTTCATCTCAATTTACATTTCATTGAGATATATTTGGTAATATGCACCTATTCCATTTTATATGGTGTATATACTACCTATTTGGGTCATTTTACATTAATATATATTTATTCATGATGATTAATGATTCAATTCATGTTACTCTTTCTAGAGTTATCTTTCAAGGAAAATTTGATCTTATTTCTATTTTTGATCTTGTATATTTTTCTTCCACGTCAATATTTTTCAAAATCTTTTTAAAAAAGTCCTTATTACTAAAATGATTTATTTAGGTATTTTTTAGTTATTATATACGTTTTATATGGTTTTAAAGGAAACTTTATAAATTTTACTATGAAATGGTCATTTTTAACACTCATTATAAAAAAATGAAAATCAATGTTTTCATTTTAACATATATAGTGTTAACGGGCTTTCCCACCACCAAAAATGTTTTACTCTATTTAGATTCTACATGTTTTTAATGTTTTAACAAATAAAAATATTTAATTAAATATTATTTGAATATTTAACTTCCATTTTCATTATTTATCCAATGGATATTATTTTATTATAAATATTATATTTTTGATGAATAAATGGTCATCGCTTATCTCTTACTATTTTTTTGGTTCTTAACATTATCTTGAAACATTCATTTTATTGTGATCATTAGAAATTTCATTTATCGTAAATATTTTTACTATTATATCATGGATATGGTTATTTCCCAAACATTATATGATTTCTATATACATCTTTTTTCATTGAAAGTTATTTTATTAAATAGGGAAATTTTTCTATTTCATTTTCTTTACTAAATACAAATATTTTTTTGATAATTCATATTATTATTAATTAAATACAATTTATGAGTAATGTTTTGGACATTAATTTATGGGTGCAGACTGAAATTATATAACCCCTAGATGCATTGACTTGTCTCGTGCGACAAATTAGTAAGCTAACATTAAATGTGTTTTTGGTGTATACATACCCTTCAATTAAACTGCCTTATCAAAAGGATTTTACAGTATAGATATCATGATATCTAAAATCATGAAATCCAATATTAATTGTTTTCTTCATTTATAATTCAGTTACTAATATCCATGAGATTATTGCATTGGTATTATCCATGGGTGTATTTTTAAATCAAGTTAATGACTAAATAGAATTTGTTTTCAATTATTTACATTTCCATGTTGATTATTGTTTATTGATTCCTAAAAAAGACTATTGCATGTAACTCTTTCTGTGCATCTGAGCTCACCATTTGTTTTTTTCCTAGAATATGAAGAAGCATATTATTAATGATATCAAATATTCAAGAATGTTTTCACCCTATTTATTTTATTTTCCTAATGTAATATGGGAATAATGTATGTATATGGTTCTTTAATACTAATAAATTGATCGGTCCATTGGGATGAGATCATTTATATCTTATACCAATGTAATAAATTAGACACTGATGTGGGTTACTAGTGTTGGGGCTATTATAATTTTATATAGGAATTCATGATTTTATTATGGTTTTTTGTTGATTTATGATATTTATGTAAACGATTAGCATGTTTTAGGGAGTATATGATTTGGGTATATACATTTTTAATATATGAACTTATGGTTGATTGATATTATTTAGAGATAATAGTTTGTTTCATCTTTATAAAAATATATATTTGATCAAATATTTTAGATTTTGGGTATGGAATTTAGTTAGACACATTTTGGATGAGTCATGAGATTACATATTTATTGAGTGGATTGAGATGAACTTTGGGGTTTATTATTGAGTTTTTAGAGATTAATGAATTATATTTTACTATATTGGGTAAATTTTGATAACCATTTTATATTGTTAAATATTTTTATGAATAAGTAATTACTTTCCATCCTTTTATAGATCATGGGTCTTGTTTAAAGTTAATTCTAGTGCTTCGGGCATAAAAAATTCATATTGATTATTTATTTATTGGAGTTAGTGATGAAGTGGATATTGATCAAAGCACAACAAAATGATGAAATTTTTCTTATGAAATGGAAATAAATTAAGTATTTATATTTTCCTTTGTTCTCTGTCTTGATAGTAAAATAATCCCTTAACTTTATTAAAAGGATCTTGTAATAAAAAATGATATCCATTTCCCTTCATTTTTGAAGAATTGATGGTCTTTTCACACCTCACAAATTTATGGGTTTGTGTTCATTAAATTTCTCAAAAAAATGTTCTTTATCAATATCTAATTGTTATTGGACATTAATATTATCCTCAATATCTTTATTTTAACTTCTCATCAATGTTCTCATTATTTGAGAACCTGAATATGTGATATTTCAGGTAACCTTTATGTTTCCATCATTCCCATTTCAAAGGAAGTTTAATTATCCCTATATATGATGTTGGTTTTCAAAAAAGGATGAAAATTTGATGATCAAGATAAAATTGTGAGGGTTTAATTTATTTAATTGGTGTACAATATGACAACCTGATATTTTATGGTATATAAATTTAATTTCTTCAATAGCTAGCAATACACACAACCCTGAGTCTAAATGAACCATAATATAATGTAATTTTATAACTTAGATAATAATTAGAGGAATGAATAGAAAAAAATATAAAAAAATATATAAAGTTTTTAATGAAGTAAGAATATTTTTAGTAAATCATTAATGATTTAAAAATTCATTTTTCCTCAAAAATGGGTTTTATTGCTTTTTGTAAATAAAAAAATAATTAATTTCTACAAATTTTATGAAATCTATTTGAAAAAATTAATTTCAATTTTTAATCCATCATGTCATAATTATATTATACTGAATTTTTTAAAATTTTATGAAAATAATGGTTTTTTTATGAATAGTGATAATACTGATTTTATTGAATAATGTATTTTCATTAAAAGAATTTACAAATTTTAATTTTGTTTTAAATGGATTTGAAAGTAAAATTATTTCATTTATATTGTTAATAATATAATTAATGTCAATGTAATTAATTTTATGTTGTATTTTGGTATAAAACATTCGTACATCAGAAAACAATTCTAGAAAACCACTTTTCATCGCATTTCACAGGTTTAATTTTATATTAATTTCTTCCACTTATGTGAATTTAATATCAAAATTTTAATTCCATATTTATAATCAATGGAAAAAATTTCATAAATACTCCCCTTTTTTTCATTATGAATAGTAATCATGGGGAATATTTTTCACATCGGTAATGGTAAAATAGGTAAACGTGGTTAAAACCCTGAAATACGGTCACAAGATCAACCCAAAACATTACTTAATTTAATTTTATAGGATATATTTGACCGTATCCATACCAAATTTTAATATATGTCCTTTTGGTTCTATTTTACCATGATAAATACATTCATATTATTTTAGAAAAGAAATGTTCAAAATGTCACTATGTTATCTTTAATGTCTCTAAAATGTATTCATAAATATAAAAAGAGGATAATTTTGGTTATAAATATATCTTTCAAATATTAATTAATTTTATTGATCATATTAAAAAATATACATCTTTTTTGATGAAATAATTACCTTAACAACTTATACAAAGCCGAAAAAGTTCTTGTGCATGAAGTAAAAAAAATATTGCAAATGATTTTAAATACTATAAAAGTAATATTTTTTGATTTATTTATATTTCCCCAAAAAATTTATAGATTAATATAACATATTATGGATGTTTTAAAGGTTTATATTCTAATTCCATTTCTATCGTGATGTCTTTAAAGTCAAATTAATTGAATAATTTCAAAAATAACATTGATGATATTTTATGAAAAAATAGTATTTTATTAAATTATTCAAAAATAATTAAAATATTGTAAGTGAAAAGGTATGATCCAAAATGTTCAAAAATTTCATCCATTTTCTATTTCTGAGACAATTTATACCTTATAAGTAAAATTATAACTCTTTATGATTTAAAAATTCATTAACATGGTTAAGGTTAAAAATTGTTAATAAAGGGGTTAAACCAAAAGATAAGTGTTAAAATTACCTAAACGAATTATTAAACCTCATTGTTTGGCTTTATTTTACCATATCCTTCTCAACTTCAAATATGAGTCCTTTTTTGGAGCATTGTCTCCTAGAAATTGAATTAGTAATCTTTTAAAACATTGAAAATCTCAATTATAAAAGGGCACTTCCTCCCCTCACATCCCCAAACCTCTTTATTCATTTATCTCTACCAAAAAATGACAAAATATCTTCCCAAAATCCTTAGAAACATTTTATAGGTTATTTGATTTTAAAATATCATTCTATGGTTCCTTAATAAGGGATCTAAATGAGTTTTATCGATGAAAAGTTAATTGTCTTTATCGACACTTTCATGTTTATTTCTTCTTATGCATCCTCAAAATCTATTGTATCCATCATAAAATAATAAATCTAGTATCATAAATTTAATTAGATTTTATTTTGACTATTTTAAAATCACATTCCACATCTTTTCTATCCAACAGAAAGCGAAAAAATTGCTCTTGTGTACGTATGGCTTATCGTCTCCACGGAGCGGTGTAATTCATTTTTCATCACCATTTTAATTGTATAGTTATAAAGAAGGATCTAAGGAGTATATTTGATATTTATGAAATAAATATTTTTCTATAAATATAATATATCATTTACCTTCATACCATTCCATCCTTTGGAAAATGATAAAGTCTCTCGTGCCTACGCGTGGACTACCACCTCTACCAAGATATGTGATTCATTTTTAATTTCCCATTTACATCGATGGTAATAATGATATATTTAATGAATATATATGATTTAATAATTATTCTGGAAGGGTGAATTATTATTTACCTTTCTTTTGTTCTGATAGTTGAAAAATGAAAATAACGTTCATGCATAAGTACAACTTACTATCTTCATGAATGATACAATTCATTTTTCTATCTCCAAATATCAAGATTGATCTTAAAATTTTATCTAATAAATAAATACAATATTTTTAACATTAACATAATTTTTATATGATGAAACTATAACATATTTATAATAATCGGAACACCCATGATGAAACATGAATGAGAAAACAAAGCAATTAACACCGTAAACAATGATAATAATGAAATATTATTGAATAACGGGTGATGAGATGTTATAAGAGGATCATATATGATATTATAAATATTAATATGTTTTTTTTAAATTAATAACAAGTTTTAAACCATTATACAATATGTTAAAACACATTTAAAAAGGTGGAAGTGTTAGGTAAGGGGTTTCTTAAGTCAATTTAAATTTATTGGGTTATAATTCAACTTTATTGACTATGTTATAACATGTTTTAAATTACCTATGATTGTATTATAATGTATTTCCCCTTTTTATGGATTTTTATTTTTTCACGCAATCACTTCATTGATTAATTCTCATTTCAATGATACGGCTTTTGTGAAGGTTTGTCTCACAATCTTGTCATTATTTAGGATTATTTATATTTATGTCTCTATTGGGGGAGTTATATTATATTTATATCTTAAACCCAATCTATTTTATTCTTCATTGGTTATTTTATAAATTTTCATTTTTTCTTTTCAATTTCCAATTTTATGTAGTCATTATACCAAAAAACTATTTTTAAGGAAAACCAACTTTTTTCTATTCAGTTAGGAATATTTTTCTTTCATGGCCATATTTTCATTAAGACATTTTGAAAAATGTTTTTACTATACTACTAGGATTTATTAACATAATTTTTACCATTTTTTACTTATTATAAAAAAACCTTGGAATATTCTTATCATTTTTTGAATGAGATTCTTTTTTACTTTTTAATGAAAACATGAAAATATTTTTTTAACATACTCTACATGAACATAATTTCTCATTATCATGACCACCCCATTATTTGAAGATTAATTTACATGTTTCCATGTTTTTCTCAAAGAAACTATTTTTCCTAATATATTGTAAATTTTTAACTTTTAAAAGAGATTTGCAATGTGAAAAGTGTATTTTTATCAATAATTTTTTTAATGACATTTTTAAGGTATTTATATTTATACATGACAACATCCATTTATTTTTCTTAGTCTATACAAGGGATATGTTCTAATAATCTCATCTTTATTCTTTCTCTAGATGTTTTATTCTCATTTTGATGAATATAAGTATTGACATTCTTTATTCTAGTTCTTCCAATACATATAGTTATTAAATATTACGTTATGTTGATTATGTTGTATTATTTATTAATATGATGAATTAAATAGACCTAGTAAGTGATGGGTGTGGCATGTTATAGATCATTGATGCATTAGTAGGTCTCATGAGTCAAACTAGTTTGGGTTTTTGGCGTATGCGTTACACATTTATTTATGATACCTTAGCATGAGGCTTTGATGGTATGTTTATCATGTCTTGATACAAGGCCTTGAGGGAAACTTTATGATGTCTGACATTATGAATTCTATCATTATAAAATTAGTTATTGATATTAGTGTGATTATTTGAATATTTATTATATCCATGGATAACTTTTAATCTCATGTGATTATTTATATGACATTATTTGATCATCATTTTTATAGTCATAATATTTTTCATGCTAAACTTATTGATTAAATGGAATATGTTTTTAGATATTTAACTTTCCATATTGATTATTCCATATTTACTCATGATAGATTTCATTTTATATAACCCTTACAGAGTATCTAAGCTCACCCTTATTATGTTTCCTTTCCCCGTGATAAGAATAATTAATCATTGAATGAGTTTAAGGATGCATACTTTTTTACTTTAACTATTTTTTTATATTTTATTTACAATGTAAATGAGAAGCATGTTTGTATCTGGATATTTTACTAAACTATTCGGTCATTTGGTATGTGGTCGCTTATATCTATTTCCAATTTAATATAGTGATCACCGGCTCTGGGATACTGGAGTTAGGGTCTTTACACATTTCATCAATCATGTTGCTTGCATTAAAAAAATAATAATTTAAAACTATAATATCAAAGGGGTTTCTTCAAAAAAAATCATATAACCAAGGTTTCCAAAACTATAAACCAAGAGGTTTTTAGTTCAAAAAATCATCCATCATTTCCATTATAAATTCAATAAAAACATTTAATAATGCTTTCCCTAAAAGTTCTAGAATATGTGGAAAAGAGAGAGAAGTCATCTACATCTCAATGGGTGACATAAAGAGTGAGAAACATAACAAAACATATAGATCAGGGATAAAAACTCATTTCCATTAATAGATAAAGTCATTATCTCATCAAAACACATCACATATCATAGATCTATTCATAATGGTTTAGATCTAACATCACGTGTGAGAGAAGATAAGAAGATCTAAAGAAAAAGAAAGTGAATGGAGATTTACCGATGATTCTTGATATCCAACACACTTAGATTTATAAAAGCATGATTTCATATCATAGAAACCCAATAAGAACGACTAAGAGGGGAGTGGAGACAGAAATCATGATATTAAAGGTGAAATGAGGGTTTCGGTATATAAAATTTAGTTAAATTGTAATTTTTGGAACATTTAATGCAGGGTGAACGGTTAGTCCACATAGTTTGATAAACCATGAGCTTGATATTGTCTTCCAACACCCACCACACATGGTTGGTTTTCATGGTTTTACAAATCATGTATCCACCATGATTTTCTCCTCTGTTTCAATTCACACTATCTCTCCTAGAACCTACACGGCTTGGACAAACTTTCTGCCAACAGTGTGCTTTCCCAGAAACTCTCATTTTCACTTACACTGGTTCCTAAATAAGGTTGAAATTTTTTCCTAATTGTAGTCAAACCCTTCACCATCAAAAACACTTTTAAAACACACCAAAACAATCTAGGAAGCCCTGTATGTCTAACCAACCATTTTATAACTTCAAAATACCTAATATAAAGGTAAAGTAGTTGAAACTGTGTGTGTTACAGTAATGGATTTTAGAATTAGTTATTGGTTATGAGATACGATTGAGATATGTGTGCACAAGGTGTGGGCTATATTTGATAAGTGTTTGTGGGGAGTAAGATGACTTATAGATGGTATTATAGCACAGAATGTTTGGTTTTGGGGTGTGAGAGAGAAAAACTAGTGAGGAAGTATATGTGGGGTACCTTTCTTTTGTATATTCCTTTGACATAGACTAACATACTTCTTCGAGTTTATGGTCGTGTGACCCTTGTTGAGGATGAGATATAGTTTTACATGTTTAGTCAATAACTTGGATTAGTTTTTTTATTGACGAGGATTTATTATTCTTCTTTCATATTTTCAAGATAGGTTTTGAGGAGGATCCTATTAAGTATACATGTATGCTCACCCTATGTATATAAAAAATAATTTTTAGGTCTGAAAAAGCTAGTTGGTGATCTAGTAGGACATTACTAGCTTTGAGTAGTTCTTCAGAAGCTGTTGGAGTTCATGGTCACTGCCTATGCATTGTTTTGGTATAACCAGTTGTTTTCCATTTTATATGACATTACATTCATGTATTGTGATGGTTTAATTATTTATGCATTGGATTTCATTAGAGTATCTCATCTTATACCATTTCCTTAATTTTATATAGAGAGGGTAATTTCTGTCATTTGTATGCATTTTATACTATCAATGCTAGTCGGTAACCTGTGACCGATTGGAGATGGGTTTCGAAGGCACAACCATAGATATGACTTTTAAAAGTGCGTAAAATTTCTTTTATCAGCGCTAAAAATTGCTTTTATTGGCGCTAAAAACGCTGATGATTGAAGAACTATTAAAGGGGGTCCCTTTTATCAACGCTGATAATGGTCCCTTTTATCAGTGCCAAAAAAAGTGATGATAAACGGGATCTTTATCAGTGCTTTTTTAGCACTGATAAAAGTAAAAAAAATTATATTTATATTTATATTTATATTTATATATATAAGTGTGTGTATATATGTATATATGTGTGTGTGTGTGTGTGTGTCTGTATATGTATATGTATATATATATGTATATATATGTAAATCTGATTCCCTTTTAACAATGTTTGACTACCCCTTTAACAGTGCTCCCCCCACCCTATCCACCCTCCCGTGCACCCACTCACCCCCCCCCCACCTGTTCACCCCTGCCTCCGCTTGGATTTGAACCTAAGATCTCTCCATTGTGCGTCTGCACCTCTACCACTTTCACATTTTGCTTTCTTCTCCCTTTATTGATTTATCTGTATATATATATTTATAGAGTTATATTTATTCGTATATTAATATATATATATATATATAGTTATAGTAATATATATTTATAAGATTAGTTTTAAAGACATTTAAAAAATATGTTTTTTGTTTGAGTTTATATATAATTAAATACATATATACAATATACATACATACATATATATATATATTATGTGTATATGTAAGTATAATTATATATATTTATATATATTTATATATTTACATATATTATATATTAATATGTATATACATATGATCGAATATATCGATAATATATATTAGTTTGTTAATACAGACACCCACTAATACACACACACACACACATTATATAGATATATAAATATTCATATATTTGTATTTTAAATAAAATGAATAATAGTTTTTATTTAGATAAGTCTTATATAATGAGAAATATAATTTATACATAAATATGATTAATTATTTTTTTATAAAATTAAATTTTTATGTGTGAATATATAAAAAAATATGTATATATTGTTATATATTTTATTATAAATAACAATACATTGTGAAAATCGAAAAAATTTCTAAGTCATGATATCAATATGAATGTAATCCCTAAAAGAGATTCAATCATCATTGAATGAAAATTAACGTTTTTATTATCGAAACACTTTTGTGGAAAAAGTGAGAAATGGAAAAATCCAAACATTACAACAAAATAAACAATGAAAGAGGATATCAAGGTCAAAACTACAGGATCTACCCCATCCTAGAAATTACATAGTGATGGTATGCTTTCACCATTGCATGATCGCTCGGCTAACTATCCGGTGCAGAGTTCCACGTTCGCGGTACCGATGGAAAATTCATACCCTCTCGAACATCCAAATCCAAATGGCGTGCTATTGTGAAATCATCCTACTTTGGACCTCTTCTGAATCAGACCAAAATAGTATGTTGTTAAAAATCACTTCACTTGAAATCCACTGAAAAAAACCTTACCTTCAATACCGAATATCAACTCTTAATCTTAGCTCCTAATAAAAAAACAAGAATGAACCAGCAGCCATCCGAATGCAAGTCTACACTCGAACCCATTGCATCCATATTCTTGAACCAAGGAAGAAAACTAAAACAAATGAGTTCCAATCTAGGTAATGGTGAAATCAACTTCAAAATTAACATCCAGGCATGTACTAGACTCAGCCTTGCATCCTGCTTGCCTCATCATAGTTCCTCCAACTCAAGCAGCAAACCGAATTGAAACAGACTCTCCAATATAGACATGGCCACACTGAAATCATACACCAACCAACATTGAGTGAACTCTATGGTCTCAACATCAGCAAAAAATCAAACCATGAAAGCCACTTGAACCAACTCCATGATCAAAAATCACCACAGACCTCCAGATTTTAGAATGCAAACCACACTTGGACCAAAACTGTCAAATCCTCATCGTGGCTTAAGTATCAAACCTGAATCAACCTCACGCCCTCCACCGATAAAATTCGCATGAAACAATCAATTGAATATTAAAAAATCGGGGTACCCCGACTAAAAATTCAGTTTTGGAGGTCTTATGGGCCTTTTTTGGCCTCAAAAAACATTGCAGAGGGTTTACCCTCAGTGATTATGGTGTAGAGCTCGTCACGGACTTCGATTTCATATGTGTTTGATGCCAAAAGTCATTCAGATCAAAAGTTATGGTTGTTTGAAGTTCTATTTACATTTTCAACTTATTTTATATCTTTTATTTATTTATTTTTTATTTTTTTATATTCAAATTGTTATTAAATGACTATTACTCGATAAAAATTTCCAAATTATTAGTTAAAAACATTTTTTTAAAATTATTTCATAATCCTTTTTTTACTAAATAACATATATATTACGTTTAAATTTCTAGTTATCCTTATCTAAAACATATTTAAAAAATATATATTATACTTATATCAATATAAATATAGTTATATATTAATATATTATTTTAATGATTTTTTTTAAATATACTCACTTTATGATCGTTAGTAAAAAATCGCTAATAAAGAGGGTCCCTTTTTCAGAGCTTTTTTACTAGCATTGATAAAGGGTAGTACTGCTATTGCATCGATTTATGGTAGTGATGTCATCCTCATCATTATTGTACAGGAGGGGTAGCAATGGTGGGGCAGGGAAATTACATTCCTTCTATAATGATGTTTTCAGTATGTGCATTTTGAGTGATGTTGTCCATTTTGGGAGTATATATTATATATTAAAAGTATGATATAATTTAATTTTGGGACCTTTAAGGACTCCTCTTTAGATAGTTTTCTTGATTGATTCTTCTTCGTGTCTTTTTTTTGTTATAATATCCATTATTTTATTTTCTTAAATAATAAACAAATTTGATTGTGTTACCCCTGTTGGTATTAGGACATGAATCGTGTTTTATCTAGCAAAAGAGTTCGTGATGTGGTGATGAAAACATCATAAAATTTGAAGTGTAAAGACCTGGAAATTTCAAGGAAATTTTTTTCTTAAATTCTTTGGAATTTTACAAGTGCACAGTTTTTAACGGCACCTGATTCCAAGGCCCGGTTTTCCTGGAATAATTTTATGAAGTTTTGTTCGGGTACATTCAGTAAACGTAAGAGCGGGATTTTCTATCTTTTGAACAGGTGCTTGGAATTGAAATCTGAGGGCACCAATGAACTCACAGCGCTGATACACTCTTAAGGGGACCTTTATCGTAGTTGCGTTTTATGCGGGTTGAAAGTTATATTTTGGAGATTCATTAATAATTAAATAAAATTGTTGTGTTACAATTTTATTTTAAGTAGAAGTTATTTCCTCCAAAGAGAAGTCGGAGGTGGGGCCCACACCCCACATAACACCCCATGGGAGGATATAACTAAGGGTGGTGGGGCCCACACGATCCCTAACCCTTCAAGTTCCTCTTAAAACTCCCCATTAACTCCCCTTTAATTAATTTGACAACTTTCCTCTATTAATGTGAAATCTCCACCTCCCTCCCATTAATATTGCAAACACAAGATTAATTATTGCTTTTATTAATTAATTTGTGGTGTCAACATTTCATTTTTGAATTAATTTGAAAATCTTGGAAATATTATATTATTGGGTAGCCATTTTATTATTTGGGCTGGGCAAATATTCTATGGTGGAACCTTTGGGGAATTGAGGAGAGATTTTTCTTCCAGGAAGAACATCTCTGATGAAGAACACGAAGAACTTCTCCAATGACGCTTCCTCCTCAGACGCACCCCGACATCTAGGAATATACGTCGTCTTCGATTTATCTTCTTGTGACACGACAACGACTCTTCCTCCAACGTTGACGGGATGACTCTGTTCTCCGTGACACCGTCTTCCGTGACGCCCAACTACCGCGACGCTCGTCTTCTGCGGCTCGTCGACGTGCGACGTCAATTACGAGGTAGGGGGTCTTTGTATAATTTTATGTGAATAAAATTATACCTCGTTCATGTTGAATGCAAGTGATCATCTATGGCCATTTTATATCGCATACCGTAGAGGGCGCGGGCCAAACGAACACGGCCCGACGATCCTCGATTAATCCTTGTTTTTGATCACGATGGACGCGATGATGGAAGAGGTGGGAGTGATCGGAGATGACGACGACCGAAGGCGGCCCCAGCGCACCGACCATGTAGGGGAAGAACTGCGGCCCATAACCGCGGGCCGCTCAGCTGAAGAATAACCGGCCGGCTATAGCCGCCCGGGCTGGGAGAACAGCGTCGCCTCTAAGGCGTCGCGCTGCGGAGAACCACAGCCCGCACTCCAAGGGCCGCTTAGGCGGGTGAACAGACCGGACGCCTGTCGGCCGGGTTGAAGGTGTCGCGGCACCCGCAGGTGCCGCGCGGGAGGACAAAGGCCCACTGTGTGGGCCGCTCGCGCAGAAGAAGACCAGACGGCTTCGGCCGGTTGGGAAGGAGGAGCGACACCGCTCGACGCCGCCATTTCTGGAAACCTGGGGGCCGCGTCCAGCTAGCCGAGCCGCGGCCCGCCGCGGGCCGGTCCGCCTGCTGTAGGACCGGGCTGCGCCCCGCCAGGCCAGGCTATAGCTGCCGGGCCAGGCCGCACCCAACTGGGCCAGACCTGGGCCCGGGTCAGGCCACCCTGGTTCGGTCCGACCTAGGGCGGGTTGGGTCGGGTCGGACCGGACCCAAACCCCCCTCTTTGGACCCATTTTAGTATTTCACTCATAACTTGAGTTACGGACCTCCGATCGACGCACATTAAGTTACATAGGATTCCTTGGATAAAGAAGGTCGTTTTGGTATATTACACTCAAGGTTTTGGTGAATTTTGGGTACAGCCAGGTTGGTTCAAACACGAAACCAACTGGGCCCTCGGAGCGGAAACAATTATAACTTAAGGACCAGACGTCTGATTGACGTGTCGTCAACTACGTTTTATTACTATTGATGAGACGGTCATTTTGGCTTACTCCACACGGGATTCAGAAGAGGTTGGAGTATGGCCAGGTTGGATTTTACCCAAAATCCAACCGGACCCCTGGAACGGAAAAGCTAATAACTCTCAGACCGGGCATCCGATTGACGCGCCATCTGTTGCATTGGGTTTCTTATGATGAGATGGAACTTTGGGATTCATCAACTATGGACTTCGTGATAGATGATGTATTGAACCCTTTGCTCGAGAAGCCGACCCTCCCAGAATCGAGCGTGCTGTGTGCGGAAACCCTAGAGCTAGTTGCGACTGCGACATCAACCGTACTGGGATCCTCTGTGGGTTCGACAACGATAGAAATTGTACCGGAATCCTCCATGGGTTAGGCTGCGATGACTACTGTACTTGTATCCTATGTGGGTTCGATAGTATAGACATCTATACTTTTATCCTGTGTGGGTCAGATAGAGTAGCTGGTCTTGTATCATGTGTGGGTCTGATAGTATTGACAGATGTACTTGTATCCTGTGTGGGTCCGATAGCTTAGATGAATCAGTGACTACATATGATCATCTCTATCTCTATACAAAATATGTATACCTATGTGATTTGATTCTTGACTTTCAATCATTATCCATGATGTGATTGACTTTACTTCGTGTGCGAACTGGGTTGTGCTTGGGTTCGAGAGTTGGAGTTGAACTGAGGTTGATAACTTAGGTATATGTATGGGCATATACCTAAGTAGGGTTCTTTGATACTTTGTGATTGCATGTTTCCCTTTTGGTTTATCCTTTGTGGATTTTGGGAGACCTTCGGGGGTCTCGGGGTCCCTACTGAGTATCATTATACTCAACCCTTCAAGGTCTATGCCCACACTTCATTGTGTTGGATACAGAAAACGGACAGCGTTGACGGAGGCCGGAAGAGAGCCAGGACTGGACGGTACCCGGAGGTGGACCACACGGTGAGACGGTACACAGAGAGGACCAATAGACGTGGAGTGCTGAGGTGGACATATGTACCTACCCTTAAGATAGGATACTCGGTGGACATTCCAGGAGCTTCCCCTTACAGTTGTTGTCCCTTTTTCAGTTGTACTTGTTTTTCCATTATACCTGTACTTTACTGTTGGGCTTGTATTTCCATGTTTATTTTATGTTGCATACTCTTCTGTGGTTTTTTACTTATAAAAGGCAATTCCTTCCATTTTTATCGTGATTTACACCTTTGGTGCTAGTTGTCATCCCCTGGCCTATGGAAGGAGGGATTAGGGTAGTCATCGCCCGGGCCCCGAGGACGGGTCTTGACAAATTAGTATCAGATGAGTCGGTTCTACCGCAGAACTCATGAATATGATCATTCATTACTGTGAATCAATAGTGTTAAGAGTATTGAGTGTGGTTTTCAGTACAGGGAGTCTAGTGTTGGTGCGGTGGCTGACGTATCCATATACCGGGTCCCATACCTCTGATTTATGACTCAGTGCACGAAAACACAAATTGTGTGTGTGTTTCCTTTTAAAAAGTTTATTTCGTGATTACTTGAGTTAGCTCACCAGGTATACTATTTAAACTGTGGTGCACCTGTTTATTTTTAGAATGGCCCCACGAAGGCAGCCAGCTAGGGTTCCGAGTTACGTACGAGATGGTAGCCCACCGAGCGATGAGGCCTCTATGCGGGGCCCCGTCATAGCGGAGGCACTAGTGGTACCACTACCCACTGGGCCACCGATACCACCAACCCCAGTAGTAGAGAGTGCACGCTGCCTGACTGTGTTGCACGAGTTCCAGCACCAAAGGCCGCCCAGGTTCCAGGTAGAGACGGACCCACAGGCAGCTGAGGATTGGCTGGTGGCTATCGTGAGAGTTTTCAGATTGGTAGGGACACCAGTCGAACTCATGGTGAACCTTGTCGCGAGTCTCCTGCATGTGGAAGTAGGTAGATGGTGGATCCTGATGCTCTGGGTGCATGACGAGGCATCATTACTCTGGACAGACTTTGAGAGTCTCTTCTGCTCAGAGTTTGTTCCAGCCACACTTCGTGTGGTGCGGATTCAGGAGTTACTTCATCTACAGCAGGGCAAAATGATAGTAGCTCAGTACTCAGCGAAGTTCACTGACCTCTCATGCTACTCCAAAGATACGGTAAAAGACCCGTTTTCAGGGCTCTAACCTTCGATCAGGGTCTCAGGTGAGAGATCGGAGCATCAGTTATCTCCCACAGCATCCCGACGCAGACGGGGGTGTTGGAGCGAGCCCTCCTAGTGGAGAGTTTCCTTGCTGAGAAGTCACCAACATCGAGTCCCAATGACCCACTACTAGTCGACATGCAGCAGAGTCTTCTGCATCTGGCAGTAGACAAATGACTCAGATATCCAAGAGTACCAGACCCACAGGTGGTTGATCGCATGACTCAGGATCCTATGTGCGAGGCACCTGGGGTGGAGGTAGACCTACCAGGAATGGGCAATGTTACTCATGCGGTGGGTAGGGTCACATGGCACGTGACTATCCGACCCGACGTACAGACAATTTGCAGTCATATAAGAGACCTCCCAGGTAGAGGTAGAGGTTCGATTGAGACAGTCCGCATGGCGAAGGCGGACATGGCAGAGGATCTTGCCATGCAGCTGGTGGGGGACAACGCTTAGAGGTGTTGCCACCACCACCTGGAGGACCACCCCGATGGCAAAGAGCGGTTGGACAAGGAAGAACACAGCTTTAAGCAGCTGAATCATATGACCATGGAGCTCCGGAAGCAGGTGTACAGGAGCAGGACTATTTATAGGTATATGGGCCTTTGTTCATGATGCATCTAGCTTTGTTGATGTCGTGGTTGGTGGTTGCTTTGTGTCTGTGTACTTTGAGCTGCAGTAATAAAAGACACTTGTCTTTGTGATGTTTGTTTTCCTACCTTTTGTATGGTTGATACCGAGAGGTTCCAGTTAAAACCATTGACTTGACCCTCACATTCGATATTTCTACTAGAGGAGACCCAGTGACCACACACTGATGCCGACAATGTGACTCAACCCTTGGAGGTGAGAGTGACAGTTGGATATATTGGTAGTAGCGCCGATACCTTACGACGTCGTTCATGGCATGAAATAGTACCGTTTATTTCAGGATTGACTGTATAAGGTAAAGAACGTGGTTCATCCAGGATATGAGACCGGATTTCTCTTCTCGAAAAATGAGAAATCTTAGCTGCTCTTGTAGGATGTAGATGAAGAAGGGGAAACCCTTAGTATGGTCAAATAGATACCGGCAGATCTTCCAGGAGATGAGGTTGAGGTTGACCAGTGCGCCCATCTTGAGGCTACTGGAGGAGGGTGTAGGGTACGTAGTTTACTGCGATGTATTAGGGACCGGACTCTGGTGTGTCCTGATGCAGGAGCGGGCAGTGATCATGTATGGTTCATCGCAGTTGAGACAGTACGAGAAGAACTACGCTACCCATGACCTGAAGTTAGTAGTAGTGGTCTTGGGCTTGATGATGTGGCGGCACTATCTTATGGGCGAGCATTTTACAGTCTACTCTGACCACCAGAGTCTCAGGTATATCTTCTCGCAGAAGGACCTGAACCTGAGATAGTGGTGATGGCTTGAGTTCCTCCAGGACTATGACTTCGAGATAGTCTATACTCATTTGAAGGGGAACGTAGTAGCAGATTCTCTCAGCAGGAGATCAGGCATACAGCTACTAGGAGAGGTAACGGAGCAGCAAGCCATGTTGCAGATATCCTTTCTTGATAGGGATAGAGCAGACTTTCTACAGACTCTCACAGTCACTCCTTCACTACTTCAGCGGGTCATGGAGGCACAGTGTAGGGACGGTGACCATGAGATGTGACGTGCTCAGATATCCTTAGGTCAGGCCCCTGAAGTATTTTCTGAATGAGGGGAGCACGTCATTCTCTTCAGGAGATCGTACAACTTCGTGGTGTTCCATCGACGATCGTCTCTGATCAGGATGCTCATTTCACTTCCCAGCTATGGAAGGGGTTGAAGGAGGCATTTGGGATGTGGCTACATCTGAGCACCTCCCTCCATCCTCAGATGGATGGTCAGACATAGAGGACCATTCAGTCTCTCAAGGACATGCTCCGTGCATGCATCATTAACTTTGGTCACTGCTAGGAGGATCACTTACCCTTGGTGGAGTTTGCGTACAATAATAGCTACCACTCCACCATCGGTATGGCACCCTATGAGGCATTGTACGGCCGACCCTCCATATCATCTCTGTGTTGAACTGACCCAGGGTATTCGGCACTTGTAGGACCAGAGATGGTGCAGGCTACAACGGAGAAGGTGCATATCATCCAGGAACGGATGAAGACTACACAGAGAAGTCAGAATTCCTATACTGATAGGAGACTAAGACCACTAGATTTTGAGGATAGCGACCACGTCTTCTTACGGGTCTCACCACGATGAGGTCTATGGAGATTTGGCCTAGGCGGCAAGTTGTCTCCACGATTCATCAGACCATTTCAGGTCCTTAGCAGGGTAGGTGAGGTGTCTTACCGCCTGGATCTTCCACCTCAGTTGCATCGATTGCACGACGTCTTCCACGTATCTCAGTTGAGGAGGTACATGCACGAACCATCCCAAACCATCGACCATGGGGTGCTGGACATTGATGATGGGGAGACATTCACGGAGGTCCCAAGGGAGATCGAGGATCGACTGGAGCGGGTCCTACATGGACATTTGATTCCTATGGTGCGCATTCGCTAGCAGCACGAGAACCTCCAAGAGAGCACATGGGAGAGGGAGGCTCATATGCATGCTCAGTACCCTCATTTTTTTCCCTAGTGTGTGTTGTAGCTTTACAGGGACGTAAAGCCCTGAAGTGGGGGTAATGTAAAGACCTAGAAATTTCATGGAAATTTTTTTCTTAAATTCTTTGGAATTTTACAAGTGCGCAGTTTCTGACGACACCTGATTCTGAGGCCCGGTGTGCTTGGGATAATTTTCTAAAGTTTTGTTCGAGTACGTTCAGTGAATGTGAGAGCGGGTTTTTATATCTTTTGAACTGGTGCTCGGAATTGAAATCTGAGGGCACCGATGAACTCACAGCACCGATACTCTCTTAAGGGGACCTTTATCGCAGTTCTGTTTTAAGCGGGTTGAAAGTTTTATTTTGGGGATTCATTATGAATTAAAAAAAATGTTGAATTACAATTTTATATTAAGTGGAAGTTATTTCCTCCAAAAGGAAGGTGGAGGTGGGGCCCACACCCCACATAACTTCCCATGGAAGGATATAACTAAGGGTGGTGGTGCCCACACAAGCCCTAACCCTTCAAGTTCCCCTTAAAACTCCCCATTAACTCCCCTTTAATTAATTTGACAACTTCCCTCTATTAATGTGAACTCTCTACCTCCTTCCCATTAATATTGCCAACACAAGATTAATTAATGTTTTTATTCATTAATTTTTGGTATCGACATTTCATTTTTGAATTAATTTGAAAAGCTTGGAAACATTATATTATTGGGGATCCATTTTATTATTTGGGCTGGGAAAATATTTTGTGGTGGAACCTTTGGAGAATTAGGGAGAGAGTTTTCTTCCACGAAGAACATCTCCGACGAAGAACGCGAAGAACTTCTCCAATGACGCTTCCTCTTTGGACGCACCTGTTTCGGTGCGGATGTGCGTCGGGTTACGCTGTTCCGCCAGGACGCGTTCGCGTGTGCACCCGTCAACCCGAGGGGATGGGCGCGCGGCTTGTGGTCCCGCAGTCCCGCTTTCCAAGGGCGGGCGGCATTCGTCCCTTATTCAGGGGCGTCTGCTCCTTGATCGAAACCGGGATGATGGGATGTCGGCTCCTCCTTCCGTGGACGTCTCCTCGGAACTCGTCGCCTAATCCGGGTCTCCCTCATAGATTTAAGAATGTTCGTGAATCTCGTTCCCGGCGCCATGTCTCCATGGACACCGGTTAATTACGCTGCTTCCGCCCGGACGCTCCAAGGAGTCTGGTCGGGGCAGCAACCTTCGGTGAGGAGACCGGGTGGCTCTGGGTGTCGGGGGCGTGTCTTAACACTGCTCCTCTGCATGTCTGCCTTCCGTCCCTAATAGGGCTTCTCGAAGGCGTTATGGCCTGAGGCATCCCGCACTGGGTGCGGGGAACTGTGTTACCTGAGGTTTTCCTCAGCTTCCCATGTTTAACACGGGGTATGCCGCGAGTTTAACGTCCAGCGGGGACGGCATCGGACTGATCAACACGAGGAGTGGATCAGATGACAGAACCCCTTGCGGGGAACCTCCGACGCTGGGGCCAGCACATGGGCGGCTTCCCGAGTGAAGTGGAGTGGAATGAAATGGCATGACCCCACCGGGATGTGGCGGCCCGGGTAAGGATCAGGATGGATGATGGAGTGAAGAGCTTGGACCCCTTAGGGGCTTCCTACGTACCGTGCGTTAGCGTGGATCAAAGTCAGCGTAGTTCGGATATACAGTTTAACGTCATGTTGGACGTTGGCAAGCCGACTCACAAGGAGATCGAGGCTGCCTGGAGAAGGGTTGAACCAAACCACCTCGCACACAGAGGGGGATGGAACGGCCGGGTGAATCACAGTTTTACGTCATGCTGGACATTGGCAAGCCGACTCACGAAGAGCTCGAGGCGGTGGGGAAGCACAATGGAGATACACACGTGCAGTCCCCCACAGAGGCAGATTCATAGGTGAATCAACGCAAGTGTGAACCCGGGAGGGGTCCACTGATGGACGAACTGACGTAAATACGACCGGGACGACCAGGTGGTGGGCTTGAACCTCGGAGAGGCTTCCTACGTACCCTGTTTAGAAGACAGGGATCAAAGTCCACGTAGTTCATTCTGTTTGCAACACTCTACCCCCGTGGGCGAAGGCCACTCCAATCCCGACATCCCTGCAGAGACGAGTGGGTGGGGGCCACATCCAAACCGGGGGGACCCTGCGTGCGAGACACGGGATCAGGTGATGCGGACGGTTTAACGTCTTGCCGGACGAAGTACAGTTTAACGTCGTGTGTTGAGGATGAAGCGGACGGTTTAACGTCTCGCCGGACGAAGTACAGTTTAACGTCGTGTGTTGAGGACGAAGATGCTTGGCAGTTTAACATCTTGCAGCGCGGACGATGGTGCAGTTTAACGTCGTGCGGGACGTAAACGCCTGGCAGTTTAACGTCTTGCAGCGCAGACGTGGCACAGTTTAACGTCATGTTGGACGTATGTAGTTTAACGTCGTGCAGGACGTTGAAGCCGCTGATAGGTCCGTGTCACTTCGCGCAAGCCTGGAGGGCCGCACGGAAAGACAACGCACAGTGCGGGCACCCGGGATGAGGGTCATCGGGCACCACGCAGGCGGGTACCCAAAGGGGGTCAAAGGGGGCGACCCTGGCGGTTTGCGCGCAAAAGAGGAGCTTTGCGCGCAATACCGCAGGTCGGCACGCAAAAGAGGAGCTTGGGTCAGAACTTTGCGCGTGGATGATAGAGATTGCGTGCACCGGGCTTCGGATAGCGCGCAGGGGCAACGGCTCATTCTTTAATCGAATGGCCACTTTGAAAATGGGGGGTGCGCGCAATCGGGTTGGATTGCGCGCACCCGGGGAAATTGCGCGCAAGAGGCTTCTTTTGCGCGCGAAGGCCTTTGGGTGAATATTTATTCAAAGGAAAGGAGCCAAAGGGATTGCGCGCGAAGGCGAACCCCAAGTCTTTCTTGCGCGAAAGAAAAGAGGTTACCTGAAGATCGGCATTGCGCGCGGAAGGGGTTGGATTGCGCGCACGAGAGACCTTTCGAATTCTGGCAACCTTGAAAACGTCGGGGGTCGCCTTATATTTATAGGCAACCCCGGGCGCGGAATCCGGTTCGCGGGCGCGGAATCCCCTTCGCGGGCGCGGAATCGGGCCCGGCGCGCAAGGGAGTCGCGCGGGCCACGGGCGCGCAAAATTGCGCGCCGGCTCAGCGCATTGCGCGCATCCCGGGAGGTTTGCGCGCGGCTCATCAACTTTGCGCGCAGGTCTCCAAAATTCCGCGCAAGGCCTCCGGGCCCTCCGAAACATGCTTCCGACTCCAAATATGACCTCGCTTCCCGCATCCGGAGCTTCGTTTGGGAACAACGGACTTTTCCGGCGTCTACAAAAGCCCCCCCTCGGAATCTGATCGGCGAGAGGTCGCAACGATCGGGTTCCGAGGGAGACGCCGGAATGCCGAAGTCCTGGGTGGCACGGGACTGTGGCGCGCAAAAAGGGGCGTCGGGCGCGAAATTCGCCGGTGCGGTCGCGCAAAGCGCTTTCCACGCGGCACGGACTCCCGGCCTTGCCTATAAATAGGGGCCCTGAGTCCCCCGCACCGTACACTGGCCTTCCGCGCGATAAGCATTCGAGCTCTCGTGCGCGAAATTGCCTTTTCCGGCGCGGAATTCGCCCGCTCGTCGCGCAAACCTGTCCGGAATTCTGCCTGCTTTTGCGCGAACACCCGGGGTTTTACATGACGGACTTCCTGATTGCGCGCCGTCCACTAGGATTGCGCGCCAACTCTCAAACTTCTCTACCAGCCTCGTCCGCTCCCGCACGCTTCATCCCTTTACCCGCACGACTCCCGAAGCTTCTGAGATGGCCGCGAATCAAGGAAATGAGGGGGATGCCGCCACTCGCAGAGCTGAGATGGTGACGAACGAGGAGGTCTACGGAGCCAAGGAGATTGTTTCCAACAATCAATCCTTGTTCGACTTGCTGACGCCGGCCCAGAAGACATATCCACTGTCGGACAACCTGCCGCTCTGGAACTTCGGCATCCTAGATGAGGTTCCGGTGCCAGGGTTCGAGGTTGATGCACCACGGACCTGGGTGACCCGGGAGGACGAGCTTCCCCGCTATAACATCACCAACAATGGGCATCCTGCCAGGGAGACCAGACACTTGGATGTCTATGTCCTGAACCCGAGGACGCGAACCATCGTCGGAAGTGAGCCTACTGCGGAGAACTCTCCAGCCCTCTACTCGAGCATATATCGCCAGAGTGTCACCGACGACACCAAGGGCTGGCTGAAGGACTGGGACTTGCGATCTGGGGGCAATTTCACCAGTGAGTGGGCCTGGGCGTTCTGGGTACACCACACTTGCGATCACTTCGCGGAGGAGCTGCGGTACATCAGCCTGTTTGAGGCGGTGTGGACGTCGCAGTTCCACTTCTACCAGCAGTCCGAGCTCGGGCCGGAGCTGTTCACCCGCTGGTCCCCGGATACCAACACCTTCCATCTTCACCATGGGGAGGTCGGCATCGGTCTCTGGTACATCCACTGCATCGGAGGTATCCCGCTGGAGGGTTACCAGTACGATGAGTTCCTGCCTCCGAAGAACACCTGGGAAGACAGGTCACGGACTCCCATTCTGACCTGGCATCTGCTTGACCTGGCTACGCAGCGGCTCGGGATCAAGGACTTCCAGAAGGACATAGCCTACAAGGAGTGGTTCGGCCAGTTCTTGGAGCATGACCCGGCGGTCAAGATGCCAGGCAGGGGGAAGCGGTGCCCGACCGCGGCTCAAAGGAGCCGGAACGGGTCGTACTGGCGGGTCCTGGAGACGGGCGACTACCGCTCATGGGGGTACCGCGTCATCGAGGCCCAGGACCCAAATGTCTGGTACGCGGCGTTCCTGGCCGCCTTTCTGAGTGGGTGGCTCCTGCCAGTGCGGGACGCGAGAATGGGCGTCCGCCCGGCGACACTGGCGATGGCGGGCGCTATGGCCGCCAACAAAAGACATAACCTCGGGGTCCCAGTGTTGGCTAAGCTGTACGCCATCCTGGGACGCATCTCACGAGGGAGGTCGCCACGAAGGATCTGTGGGCCCTTCCAATTCTTCCACGGCTGGGTGGCTGCTCACCTTGGTGGGTACACGTTTCCGAACGCCATCATTCCTCCGGGCAATGGCCTGCGACCATCCCTTCTGAACATTGCGGGGGTCGCTCCGATGACCCTAAGTGAAGAGGGCGTGAGGATTCGGATTGGCAATCATGCCAATTTCAACTTCAGCCCGTTCCCCACTCCCGTCGTCCAGATGATCAACAATGGGCAGGGTCCGCTGGAGCAGCATGAATACTTCCTGAACATGCGGGGCGGGGTGCTCGTGGCTCGGATCGACGGGAAGGTGATCTGTGAGCCTTACGTGCCAACCCGGTTCGCCAGGAAGTTCGGGTGCCTTCAACGGATGCCGAAGAGGGTATTCACTGCTGTTCGGGAGGAGACGAACCCCGGCATCCTTCGCCAGATGTGGCTGATGTTCGTCGCCTTTGGCTCTGGCGACGTCATCACTCTCCCTCCTACCGGGGTCGACGCAGGCCTGGCAACCGAGTACGCCGAACACTGGGCCATCGCGTACCCCGAGGGGCTTCTACGGAAGCCAGTTCGGCGGCTCGAGGTCACCCGTGCGGAGACCGGGCGTCAAGGAAGGAGGCGAGGCGCCGTTACACGGGGGAGAACGGAGGCGCGCCAAGCAGCGGAGCCGGCGCGAGCAGGGACTTCGGCGGCGGGCACATCGCAGGCTGCCGCTACGACCTCGGCGCCCAGAGAGGGGGCACATGCGGTGGTCGAAGAGCGGCCCGGGAAGCAGGTAAGGCGTCTGCTCGAACCCTCCCACGATGCAGTCTTCCCGGCGCTGTCGTCGGCCTGGATGACCCTGCGGCAGTCACTGGGGACCGACGCCATCTGGCGAAAGATACTCAGAGAAGGAATCCATCTGCCAGAGGTCGGGCGCCTCCATATCGCCGACAGGGTGGACTTCAACCGGCAGTATGCGTATCTGACGGCCATGGACGAGTACGCGCGCCAACGTGGTCAGCGTGCGGAGCCATCCCTTCTGGTGAAGGTGATGCTCGGTCTAGAACCCGCTCCAGAACAGATGCCGCCGGCGGAAGATGACAGTAGCAACGACTCCGAGGAAGAGGAGGAGATGGGGGAGGATGAAGGCTCCGAGGGAAGATCCCACCAGGGGAGCCCGCGGGAGAGCGGCGAGGTGGCCGGCTCTGACAATGTTGATCTCACTGAGCTCCTCGAGGTCCGCTTCTATCCCTACTCAACCTGCTTCATCCATTCTCTTATGCAGCTTCTAA
Source organism: Viscum album (assembly GCA_963277665.1). Lineage (NCBI taxonomy): Eukaryota > Viridiplantae > Streptophyta > Magnoliopsida > Santalales > Viscaceae > Viscum > Viscum album. The sequence goes on along the minus strand of OY728133.1, from coordinate 1,817,330,282 downwards.
CCCATTTCTCCACCTTTCTCAGGAACGCACGGATGTTGGTCAGGCGTCCTCAGCGGGAGTAGGAGAGGCGCCAGCAGGACAAGGCGGGGGCCAGACACCCATCATTGAACTGACAAGCGCTAAGGGGTCCCCTGCTGCAATTGCTCCTGCGGCGGCCGGGATAGCGGAAGATGACGCTCTGAACTCCCGTAAGTCTCCTTACTTTACTGCTGGTGCTTGCCGTTGACGATCCGTGACTAACCACGGCATGCCTTGCGCAGTGATCTCAGCGCTGGAGGCTCGTCGGGTTGCCGAACCCGGGCCATCCACGAGTGGACCGGTGGCCGACATGCCGCCTGCTCCGGAACAGACTTCCCACACCGAGCCGGCCCCACCAACTGCTGATCAAGGGGCTACGGACGTCGGCGGTGCTGACATCGGAGAGAGGTCGGGGGCTGACGAGGGTGTCAACGCCGCTGGGGAGAGAGAAGAAGGTCGCCCAGATGTTGGGGAACCTATCCCCCATGAGGACATCCCAGGGGCGGACCCTGCAGCAGACCTGCTGGCTGCCTTCCCTGCTTACCGGCCTGCCGACCCCGAGGAGATGGACGACTCAGACGCGGAGGCGGTCGAGGAGATCCGGATAGCGCCCCGAAGGGGGTGGAAGTGCATCCAGCGCTTCCTCAAGCGAGACCCATTGGAGTGGCTGGGGCGCATGGGATCACTCCAAACCTGGCTGCGCTTCCTGTGTGCCGGGGGAGCTGATGCTCAACGCCTCCATCTGACGGTCCGTGATTTCATGGCCGAAAAGATGCGCGAGAGCCACCGGCGTGCCGACGTCGCACAATGTCGGGACATGTCGGAGAGCACGCGGGCGCTCCTCGTGGCGGAGCAGGAAGTCCGGCGTCTCGAAGGGCAGGCGGCAGAGAAGGAGGCCTTCGTCGCAGCGTGTACTGAGCTTGTGGAGCAACTATCGGCCCAACTGATCGACGCCCAGGTACAGCTGACGGAGGCGGGCCAACAGATGGTCACACTCCAAGTCGAGCGGGAGCGTGCACCGGCCAGGATCGACGAACTGCGTGCTGCGACCGCCGATGAGGAGAGGGCACGCAGAGAGCGAGAAGCAGCCCTGGAGGCCGCCAGCCAAAGGGTAGCGGCGTTAGAAAGACTTATCCAGCACGCTAATCCCTAGGGGATTTGTTTTTTGCCATTCCCAGAATATTTTGCTTCCGCTACTCAATATTTCGATCCATTTTGTATGAACCAATATATTTATCTGCATCTTTTGGTTTAACATGCTCGACCACAATTCATTGTCTTGCGGGATCGTTAACCAAGCTTCAGGCATCCACAATTGGGCCTGGATTTCTAAAGAATAGAGGGAGGTCATTCCTAGGAAAGGAGACCTCAGACCTAATCAATGTATCATCCCCCCAACTTGTTCCGACACACGAGTGGGACAATGCTAGGGGCGTTGAGATTTTATCCGAACATAGGGAAATGAGAAAGGGTGAATCGCGTGTCCCGGATTCAGAAATCCACAATGGTCGGCCTTCCAGGAAATGCCCAAGACGGCAAGCGGACACTGGATCAATCGACCGTACTACCGCGATAGACGGACCGAAGGTCATCATCCATATTGCAGGAGGCGGATCACATGTCATCATTAATGCCGCTTTGGGGGTTCCTTCAGGCACAAGGGTGGAAATCCAGATCAACAGGGCATGCGAAGCGTGGGGTGAAGTGACGATTTGTTCGGATAGAATCCAACGCTCTCAAAATTGTGCCACCGTGGGGAAAGCGTATTAGGCGGATGCACTAATCTGGCCGTGAATCACCCCAATTCTCAGACAGAACCTCTTTGACGAGGAAACCGTCGCTTCCCATCATTGCGATGGGGCATCCCGAGCTGAATCGGGGAGAATATCACAACTGCACCACTCTACCCGAAGTCAGGCCAGACGGCCGGCGACGAGGAGGGGCGGGACTTAGCGATCCCTGAGGCTGGACCCGAGTCGAAATGCTCGGGCGTTCCTACGTACTCCATCAGGCTAGAGATCAAGCCATACGTAGTTCTGCGAGTGCAGTTTAACGTCATGCAGGATGTAGAATCCCATTTGGGGAGATCTTAGTTTAGGGTCGTAGAGCTCGGACCATAGGGGTAGATCTTAGTTTAAGGTCTTAGAGCTCGGACCATAGGGGTAGATCTTAGTTTAAGGTCTTAGAGCTCGGACCATAGGGGTAGATCTTAGTTTAAGGTCTTAGAGCTCGGACCATAGGGGTAGATCTTAGTTTAAGGTCTTAGAGCTCAGACCATAGGGGTAGATCTTAGTTTAAGGTCTTAGAGCTCGGACCATAAGAACCTCAAAGTACGCCGCATCGTGGTCCTATCCCCTGGATATGCGAAGATGCACTGAGGGATAGTGTCAAGAGTGTCGAGATTTTGCCTGGTCAGAATGGGAGGTGGAAAACGTAATGTGAATCATGCGGCCATTCACTCAAGGACTGGGGGCACCGGCGTGACGATATGGGAGTACTGCCGACCGTGGCGGAAAAGCAGCATCAATATCGCACTAAACGTTGATGGAATGGGGCAGAAAACGAGCATCGACCGCTCAATCGCAGGATTCATATCGATTTGCTGCCCGAGGCCATTGGGGGCACCAGCCCGAGTCGGTGGGAGAGCACTGAGGCATTGTGTCCAAACCGTTCACGGGGGCTCCACCCAGGGCGTAGGCGATGGGTCCGAATGAAAGGGAGCACGAAGCCTGAAAAGCGGAAGGAACCTGACCAAGCTGAACCTGACCCTCCTGGAAATAAACCAGAGTACTCTTGACACCGGTGGACCACTGTAAGGGGTCGAGGGACACGCCTTGAGGGTGACCCGAAGGCGGCGGATTCCCCAGAGAAGGGGGAATTTTTAAGAGGTGGGGGGCTGGACCCGAAGTTTCAAACATCCGGGCGTTCCTACGTATCCCATAAGGATGGGAATCAAGCCACACGTAGTTCTAGAAGCGCGGAGCAACACAATCGGGCACCAGCGCGGGGAAGGGTGCGGGTCTGACCCTCGCACACAGAAGAAGCGGAATTTGATATTTCTTGTTTGTCCTTAAAGATGGATGGTTTTTCGTGCAGCGACATGCCTGTGATTAAGGAATCCCTGGCGTTGCCACAATAATCAAGCCATGAAAGGCATTGATGAATGGCTTGGTTAGTAACCAGCGCCCAACGTGAGTGTCCTCTGAAGAGAACATCACAATGCAGGGCCGTTTCACGTCGGTCGGCCAAGACGATCACAGTTTACGGTCATGTGGTAGGACCAGACAACACAGTTTAAGGTCGTGTGGTTCGGACCATGGAGGAATCCGCGTATTGAGTTATGGCGGACTCAGCGGAGGTGGGAACATACCCAGCCCTGCGGTCACGCACGATTCCAGGAGAAGGATCCTGGGATAGGGGTCGGCGTATGTCCATCACCCAAGGGGTAGAGATGCTAGCCTCCAGATATACTGGGCCCAAAATGCGATTGTTCGGGCGACTCCTTCCTCCTTATGGGGACGAGGGTCCAGCTACACATGGCCCTTAGGGAGGACATCAGCATATATCCTTGGTGCTCAGATCGTGGGAGCCTCGACAGACATCATTACCCTGGTTGGCCTGCCTAACGTGTAAAGGTGTACTGAAGGTCAGTATGAAGAGAGTGTCGAGATTCCACTACAACGCACAAAGGCGGAGTGTAATGAGGACCGCGCAACCAATGTTCGGATCCTAAAAGAGCCAACATGGCGATCAAGGATGTCGCTGACCATATTCGCAACACAACATCCGATCGCGTCAGCCTAGAACGGGGCAAGCAAACGAGCATCAACCGCTCAATCGCAGGATTCATATCGATTTGCGGCCCAGGACTCGCCGGTAAATCGACCCGGAGCGGTAGGAGAGCACTGAGGCATCGTACCCAAACCGCTAACGAGGATCCCTTTGAGTGAAGGCTCGAAAAAGGGGAAGCGCGCGGCCCGACAAGCAACACAGGACTTGCCGGGATTGCATCCGACACTACGGGTCATAGGCCAAAGTACCCAAAACGTGTTAACAGATCACCGGGAAGGGTCGGAGGACTCACCCTGAGAGCAACCAAAAGACGGCAGATCCCTGTGATCAACCAAGAGACGGGGCTGGACCTGAAACACAAGTGTCCAGGCGGTCCTACGTATCCCATAAGGATGGGAATCAAGCCATACGTAGTTCTTGAGAGGCAATTTAACGTCATGCAGGACGATGAGGGGTGTGAAGTAGTCCTACACACGGGGGAGGCGTACGGCGCGGCCGGTAGACCGACGTGAATGAGGACATAATCCCCCGCTCACGTCATACGCCTCGCACAAAAAGGAGGGGAACTGGGGCCAGAGGCCCAACGCGGGATAGGGATTCCCGGGAAATGGGGCTGGGCCTGAAACATGAATGTTCAGGCGGTCCTACATATCCCATAAGGATGGGAATCAAGCCGCACGTAGTTCTTGAAGTGCAGTTTAACGTCGTGCAGGACGAAAAGAGAAAAAAGGGGGGAGCAGAAGGCATCCCCAAATGTGGGGGGGTCGTACAGCGTGACGAGTAAACCGACGTGAATGAGGGCATAGCCCCGCGCTCACACCATACGCCGCACACCCAGAGGCAACTGGGCCAAGGGCCCGAGGTGGGATGGAAATTCCCGAAGGATGGGGCTGGGCCTGAAACATGAATGTTCAGGCGGTCCTACGTATCCCATAAGGATGGGAATCAAGCCGCACGTAGTTCTTGAGAGGCAGTTTAACGTCATGCAGGACGAATGCTGGACAGTTTAACGTCTTGTAGCTCGGACGTGGTACAGTTTAACGTCGTGTTGGACGAATGCTAAACAGTTTAACGTCTTGTAGCTTGGACGAAGATGCTTGGCAGTTTAACATCTTGCCGCGCGGATGATATGCTGGGAAGTTTAACGTCATGCAGCTTGGACGTATGCAGTTTAACGTCGTGCAGGACGTCGGCACACTCAGACAAAGTACTGCTTGAGGAACCTAGCGTTGGTGGGAGGAGTGACACGCTCACCATCCATAGTCGCTAGGGAGTACGCGCCATTGGGATAAACTTTGTGGACGACAAGAGGTCCCTCCCACTTGGGATCCAACTTGGGTGGCTTCCTGCCGGGGATCATTGGCGCTCTTAGGTCTAGAACTAGGTCACCCTGCAGGAAGGAGCGGAGGCGAACCTTCTTATTGAAAGCTCGAGCCATTCTTCTTTGATGCCTCTCCAAGTTGTGCAAAGCGCGAAGTCTATTCTCATCCAGTGCTTCCAACTCGACTAGGCGGGCTTCAGCAGCTCTGTCCGGCGCTTGCTGGTCGTAGACCGCAGTGCGCAAGGACGGTAACTGGATCTCGATGGGCAGGACGGCCTCAGCTCCATACACCAGGGAATAAGGGGTCATCTGGGTGGAATTGTGAGTCGTCGTCCGATAAGCCCAGAGGGCGTTGGGGAGCTTGTCCGGCCAACTCTTCTTGTTCTGACCAACCATTTTTTGCAGAATGTTAGAGAGGGTTTTGTTAAACGCCTCGATATGTCCATTCGCCTGCGCATGATAGCGAGATGTATGGTTCGAGCGAATGTTGTACTTGGCGTACAACTTCTTCAACTCGGCTGCTCGGAAATTGGCTCCGTTATCCGTGAGGATAGCGTGAGGCACTCCAAATCGATGAATGATGTTGGAGGTCACGAAGTCAGCGATCGAACAGGATTTGACCTCTCTGAGCGGAATCGCCTCTGCCCATTTGGAGAAGAAGTCCGTGGCAGTCAGAATGAACCGGCACTGGCGAGCTGTCGCCGGCGGGTAGGGTCCCACAACGTCCATCCCCCATACTGCAAAGGGCCAAGAATACCTGGTGGTATGGAGAGGCTCTGGCGGCCGATGCACAAAGTTCGCATGAACCTGGCATGCATGGCACCTCCTGGCATACTCGATGCAATCATGGATCATGGAGGGCCAGAAGTATCCCAACCTCCGAATCTGGTGGGACAGCTTCGGCCCAGTCTGATGGGTGCCGCATGAACCAGCATGAACCTCTTGCATGACTCGCGGGATCTCAACTCCCTGAAGGCAACGGAGGAGAACACCATCAAATCCGCGTCTGTAGAGGATCTGCTCCAGGCCGGGACTGCTCTGGAGGACAAACTGCGATGCGCGGCGTCGAACTCGCTCGCGCTCGGCCCGATCTGACGGGAGAATGCCATGTTGGAGGTACTCAACCAAGGGCGTCCTCCAATCAGGGACTGGTTCGACTGCCATATCTGGGGTACTCGGGGCTCCGGGCGTAGGGGCAACCGCGGTGAGATTACTTACCGACGGGCCGCGATCTCCCTCCGGGATAACGGGAGCGATGAGCCTGCGGTGCGTCACGCGGACGGTCAGGTTATCCTGTTCAGGCTCTGCAAGTGACGCAGCAAGGCTGGCCAAGGCATCTGCTCGACCGTTCTGCGACCGGGGAATATGGACAATTTCTGGCCGAGAAGGGAACCGGGCCATCAGAAGGAGGGTGCACTCCAGCAATGGCACAAGTTCCGGCTTCCTGACAACATAGTCGCCATTGATCTGCTTAACAACTTGCTCGGAGTCCCCTTTCACGCACAGATGGGGCACGTCGATCTCGAGAGCTAACTCGAGGCCGGTGATGAGGGCATGGTATTCCGCCTCATTGTTGGTATAGCCCTCTGACAACAGGAAAGAGTATGGCAGTACAGCTTGCTCCGGGGTAATGAAGACGATACCCAAGCCCACTCTGTTGAGCTTAGGATTATCAAGTCTTCTACCGGTGGGGCTCCGGGAGGCACCGTCAAAGTGCATCTTCCAGCATGGACCGGCATGATCGACCGAGAGAATGGCCTCATCAGGAAAGCCTAGATCCAGCGGCTGATCCGCGGAGGTTGGGTGAGCAGCCAGAAAGTCTGCCAATGCTTGCCCTTTGATGGCCTTCTGAGACACATACCTGATGTCGAACTGCTGGAGAATCACAGCCCACCGCGCTAGACGGCCAGTCAACATAGGCCGGCTCAGGATATATTTCAACGGGTCTACCCGAGAAACCAACTGTACCTCATGGTGCTGCAAGTAGTGCCGTAATTTCTGTACGGCAAATACGAGCGCCAGGAAGCTCTTCTCGATGGGGGAATACCTAACTTCCGCATCGAGGAGCATGCGACTAAGGTAATAGAGGCTATTCTATGTTCCCTCGTTGTTCTTCTGGGCGAGAAGGGCACCCAGGGACCGTTCCAGGGCGGTCACATAAAGGACCAGCGGCTTCCCGGATACAGGCGGCATCAGAACCGGAGGTTGAAGCAGGTACTGCTTGATTTCCTCGAAAGCGGTCTGACACTCTTTATCCCATACATAGGTGGCACCTTTCTTCATGAGCCGAGAAAAGGGCTTACACTTGCCGGCCAGATTCGCGATGAATCGGTGTATATAGGCTAAGTGGCCTTAGAACCCTTGCAGTTCCCGGATGTTACCTGGGGGAGGCATCTGGCTAATCGCCCTGATCTTCTCTGGGTCGATCTCAATACCCCGGTATCTTACCACAAATCCAAGGAACTTTCCGGAGGTGACCCCGAAGGCGCACTTCAACGGGTTCATCTTCAGGCAGCGAGACCGGAGGAAGCTGAACACTTTCTCAAGATCTTTGAGATGGTCTTGACGCTGGTGCGATTTGACTACCAAGTCGTCGATGTAGCATTCCACCAGTGTGCCGAGGATTGGCTTGAATATGCGGTGCATCGCCCGTTGATAGGTGGCACCTGCATTCTTCAGGCCGAAAGGCATGACCCGGTAACAGAAGGTACCTTGGGGGGCCCTGAAGGCAGTGAACTCCTCATCCTCAGGGGCCATCCGAATTTGGTTGTATCCGGAGTATCCATCCATGAAGGAGAGGGCTTGGAACCCTGTCGTGGCGTCAATCAACAGCTCTGTCACTGGAAGGGGAAAATCATCCTTCGGACAGTGGCGGTTGAGATCGCGGAAGTCGATGCAGACTCTGATCTGCCCGTTCTTCTTCCTGACCGGCACAATGTTGGCCAGCCATTTGGGGTACTGGACTTCCCTCACGAAGTTGGCTTTGATAAGCTTGTCAACTTCGGCCTCAACCATGGCACCATGGAATGGGTGCATCTTCCTGGGAGGCTGCTTGAACCCGCGATGGTTCGCCGGGAGACCAAGGCGGTGGACAGCTACCTGAGGATCTAGCCCCGGCATCTCGTCATAGCCCCAAGTGAACACATCACGGTGCTGCCTGAGAAAGTCCACGTACTGCTGCCGCTCCTCAGAGGGCATGGCGGCACTAACCAATGTGGGTCTCGGATCTGCTTCGGTTCCAAGGTTCACTTGTACTAACTCATCGACCGTGGCGGAGACGCCCTCCTCAAAGGCTGGGGGTGCATCTTCCACGTCCTCTCCACTCGGGGAGGGATCGTCCACGGGAGAGGCTGCGTTGACAACTGCATTGGGGCTACCAGATCCTGCTGGGCCACTGGTGCTGGCATGGGCGGTCGCGGTCATCTCATCAGGAGACTCACAAGCCGTCGAGACCATGGCTACGTCCAACCGTTGAATCGGGAGGACATAAGCGTCATCCAAGCTTGCCCAGGGATCACTTGCAACAGCGACAGGCTCGACCTCACCTGCCAGGATCTGCTTATCCTTGCTCTTGTAATAGTCCGCGTCCAGATAACGGGCTTCACATGAGGCAAAAGGAGAGGCATCTCCCTGAAGCACGCCCACTCGACCATTAAGGGAGTATTTGAGGCATTGGTGGTATGACAAGGGAACCGCCGCATGAAGGTGGAGCCAGGGCCTCCCATCAATGCGTTGTACGCAATGTCTTGAGAGACTACCATGAATTCGGTGTTGGCAACCAAGTCACCGAACTGGGTCTTCAAACGTATCTTGCCGACCGGGGTTTGCTCGGTGTGGTCGTACCCCTGGATCCTGAGGTCAGAGGGAATCAAGTCATCCTCAGACAACCCCAATCTCCGGAGCGTCCGAGTTGGAATCAGGTTAATCCCGGACCCCGTGTCGACAAGACAGCGCCGGACTTCAAGGCCATTGAACTGGCCAGTAACATACAGCGGACGAATGTGCCCCTGTATAGGAGGGTCTTCATCCTTACCAGAGAATGAGATAACTGCCTGGCATTCGGCGTCCTCAATCGTTTCGGCGTGAAAGGCCTCTGCAGCCGCAACCTCTATCTCAAACTGGAGGGGGCTCTTCAGGGCTTCAGCGAGTGCCTCGCGCATCTCAGAGGACATGCGCAGAGCCTCAAGGATGGAGAGTCTCGCTGGGATGTCGGCCAAGTGCTTCAGGACATCATACTTTTTGGCCAAGCGCGAGCCCCTGGTTGCAGGAGGTTGCTCTGCAGTTGGAAGCATGACGGGCCTTGCCGGTTGGGCCGGCGGCCGACTGGCTCTTGGCGCATCTCGCTGTTCATTGGTTGAAGCCCGGGAAATGGTCACCGTACTGGGGTCAGGAGGCCGGGATGGACCCGTGGCAGGGCGGAGCTGATCGCGACGCGGCTGAGGCGGTTCTGTCTGATCCCATACCACAAACAGTGGCGGAGGCGAATCCGTCATCCCCGGATGGGGGGGCTGCGCACGCTGAGCTCGGTTTTGGGCCTGCTGCCTGGTCTCAGTGGCGTGCACGGCCTGGCTGGAGGTACCAACTGCTGTGCCCCGGCGACTCCTGTTGTTGCGGCTCCTCCGACGGTGGCGACGACCGGGGACACTAGGGAGGTCCACCTGGTGTTCTTCAACGTCGGGAACCGAAAAGGGATTTACCAGCTCGACGGTATTAACCGAAGCGTACCCAACACCCGCCATCTGTGGGGGGGAACCCAGGCCATCGATGTCGTGAGACGGAGTGCCCGATTTCCCTTCCCCAGCCCCTGGCGGGTAAAAACTGAATGCTCGGTCGAGCAGCATGCTGGTCTTCCAAGACCTCTGAAAGCCGTCGGTCTTTGTATTGAGGAGAAGAGATTCACGTAGGGTTCACCATTTTTCTGTTTCGGTGCGGATGTGTGTCGGGTTACGCTGTTCCGCCAGGACGCGTTCGCGCGTGCACCCGTCAACCCGAGGGGATGGGCGCGCAGCTTGTGGTCCCGCAGTCCCGCTTTCCAAGGGCGGGCGGCATTCGTCCCTTATTCAGGGGCGTCTGCTCCTTGATCGAAACCGGGATGATGGGATGTCGGCTCCTCCTTCCGTGGACGTCTCCTCGGAACTCGTCGCCTAATCCGGGTTTCCCTCATAGATTTAAGAATGTTCGTGAATCTCGTTCCCGGCGCCATGTCTCCATGGACACCGGTTAATTACGCTGCTTCCGCCCGGACGCTCCAAGGAGTCTGGTCGGGGCAGCAACCTTCGGTGAGGAGACCGGGTGGCTCTGGGTGTCGGGGGCGTGTCTTAACACTGCGCCTCTGCATGTCTGCCTTCCGTCCCTAATAGGGCTTCTCGAAGGCGTGATGGCCTGAGGCATCCCGCACTGGGTGCGGGGAACTGTGTTACCTGAGGTTTTCCTCAGCTTCCCATGTTTAACACGGGGTATGCCGCGAGTTTAACGTCCAGCTGGGACGGCATCGGACTGATCAACACGAGGAGTGGATCAGATGACAGAACCCCTTGCGGGGAACCTCCGACGCTGGGGCCAGCACATGGGCGGATTCCCGAGTGAAGTGGAGTGGAATGAAATGGCATGACCCCACCGGGATGTGGCGGCCCGGGTAAGGATCAGGATGGATGATGGAGTGAAGAGCTTGGACCCCATAGGGGCTTCCTACGTACCGTGCGTTAGCGCGGATCAAAGTCAGCGTAGTTCGGATATACAGTTTAACGTCATGTTGGACGTTGGCAAGCCGACTCACAAGGAGATCGAGGCTGCCTGGAGAAGGGTTGAACCGAACCACCTCGCACACAGAGGGGGATGGAACGGCCGGGTGAATCACAGTTTTACGTCATGCTGGACGTTGGCAAGCCGACTCACGAAGAGCTCGAGGCGGTGGGGAAGCACAATGGAGATACACACGTGCAGTCCCCCACAGAGGCGGATTCATAGGTGAATCAACGCAAGTGTGAACCCGGGAGGGGTCCACTGATGGACGAACCGACGTAAATACGACCGGGACGACCAGGTGGTGGGCTTGAACCTCGGAGAGGATTCCTACGTACCCTGTTTAGAAGACAGGGATCAAAGTCCACGTAGTTCATTCTGTTTGCAACACTCTACCCCCGTGGGCGAAGGCCACTCCAATCCTGACATCCCTGCAGAGACGAGTGGGTGGGGGCCACATCCAAACCGGGGGGACCCTGCATGCGAGACACGGGATCAGGTGATACGGACGGTTTAACGTCTTGCCGGACGAAGTACAGTTTAACGTCGTGTGTTGAGGACGAAGCGGACGGTTTAACGTCTCGCCGGACGAAGTACAGTTTAACGTCGTGTGTTGAGGACGAAGATGCTTGGCAGTTTAACGTCTTGCAGCGCGGAAGATGGTGCAGTTTAACGTCGTGCGGGACGTAAACGCCTGGCAGTTTAACGTCTTGCAGCGCGGACGTGGCACAGTTTAACGTCATGTTGGACGTATGCAGTTTAACGTCGTGCAGGACGTTGAAGCCGCCGATAGGTCCGTGTCACTTCGCGCAATCCTGGAGGGTCGCACGGAAAGACAACGCACAGTGCGGGCACCCGGGATGAGGGTCATCGGGCGCCACGCAGGCGGGTACCCAAAGGGGGTCAAAGGGGGAGACCCTGGCGGTTTGTGCGCAAAAGAGGAGCTTTGCACGCAATACCGCGGGTCGGCGCGCAAAAGAGGAGCTTGGGCCAGAACTTTGCGCGCGGATGATAGAGATTGCGCGCACCGGGCTTCGGATAGCGCGCGGGGGCAACGGCTCATTCTTTAATCGAATGGCCACTTTGAAAATGGGGGGTGTGCGCAATCGGGTTGGATTGCGCGCACCCGGGGGCAATTGCGCGCAAGAGGCTTCTTTTGCGCGCGAAGGCCTTTGGGTGAATATTTATTCAAAGGAAAGGAGCCAAAGGGATTGAGCGCGAAGGCGAACCCCAAGGCTTTCTTGCGCGAAAGAAAAGAGGTTACCTGAAGATCGGCATTGCGCGCGGAAGGGGTTGAATTGCGCGCATGAGAGACCTTTCGAATTCTGGCAACCTTCAAAACGTCGGGGGTCGCCTTATATTTATAGGCAACCCCGGGCGCGGAATCCGGTTCGCGGGCGCGGAATCCCCTTCGCGGGCGCGGAATCGGGCCCGGCGCGCAAGGGAGTCGCGCGGGCCACGGGCGCGCAAAATTGCGCGCCGGCTCAGCGCATTGCGCGCATCCCGGGAGGTTTGCGCGCGGCTCATCAACTTTGCACGCAGGTCTCCAAAATTCCGTGCAAGGCCTCCGGGCCCTCCGAAACATGCTTCCGACTCCAAATATGACCTCGCTTCCCGCATCCGGAGCTTCGTTTGGGAACAACGGACTTTTCTGGCGTCTACAGCACCCTGACGTCTAGGAATCTATGTCGTCTTCGATTTATCTTCCCATGACACGACAATGAATCTTCCTCCGACGTTGATGGGACGACGCCGTTCTTCACGATGTCATCTTTCGCGACGCCCGACTACCGTGACTCTTGTCTTCTATGGCTCCTCGACGTGCGACGTCAATTACGAGGTAGGGGTCTTTGTATAATTTTAATTGAATAAAATTATACCTCGTTCATGTTGAATGCAAGTGATCATATATGGCCATTTGATATCGCCTAATGAGGAGGGCGCGGGCCGAACGAACAAGGCCCGACGACGCTCCGTTGATCCATGTTTTTGATCGCGATGGAGGTGGTGATGGAAAAGGTGGAGGCGACTGGAGATGACGATGAATGGAGGCGGCACCCGCGCACCGACCACGTAGAGGAAGAACCACAGCCCGCAACCTCGGGCCGCTCAGCTGAAAAAGAACCGGCCGGCTACAGCGGGTTGGGCTGGGAGAACCGCGGCGCCTCTAAGATGTCGCGCTGCGGAGAACCGCGGCCCGCACTCCGCAGGCAGCTTCGGCTGGCGAACCGGTCAGCCTCCTGCCGACGGGGCTAATGGATCCGCGACACCTGCAGGTGTTGCGCGAGAGGACAGCGGCCCGCTGTGCGGGCCACTCGCACTGAAGAAAAATGGTTGGCTTCGGTTAGCTGGTCAAGAGGGGTGGCGTCGCCGTTTCAGGAAACCGGTGGGCCGCGCCCCCCACACCGCTCGACCAGCTGGCCGAGCTGCGGCCCACCGCGGGCAGGGCCGGGCCGCGCCCCACCGAGTCGGGTCGCAGCTGCTAGGATGGACTGCGCCCTACTGGGCCGCACCCAGACCCGGGTCGGGTCGCCCCGATTCGGGCCGACCTACGGCGGGTTGGGCCAGGTCGGACCGGACCCAAACACCCCTCTTCGGACCAATTTTAGTATTTCGCCAATAACTTGAGCCACGGACCTCCGATCGATGCACCGTCAGTTGCGTAGGATTCCTTGGATCGAGACAATCGTTTCAGGATATTAAACTCAAGGTTTTGGAAAAGTTTGAGTACGGTAGGGTTGGTTCGAACTCGAAACCAACCAGGCCCTCGAAGTGGAAATACTTATAACATAAGGACCGGATGTCTGATTGATGTACCGTCAACTACGTTGGATTACATTTGATGAGATGGTTCTTTTTGCATACTCCACACGGGATTGGGATGAGATTGGAGTATGGCAGGGTTGGATTGTACCCAAAATCCAACCGGGCCCCTCAAACGGAAAAGCTAATAACTCTCAGACCAGGCGTCTGATTGACACGACGTCTGTCGCGTTGGGTTCCTTATGATGAGACGGAACTTCGGGATACATAAAATCTGGACTTCGTGATTGTTGATGTATCGACCCCTTTTCTCGAGGAGCAGACCCTCCCGGAATCGAGCATGTTGTGTGCGGGAACCCTAGAGCTAGTTGTGACTGCGATGTCTACCGTACTGGGATCCTATGTGGGTTCGACGACAATGGCAATTGTACTGGAATCCTACATGGGTTCGGCAGTGATGACTACTATACTTGTATCTTTTATGGGTCCCACAGTATTGACTTCTGTACTTGTATCCTGTGTGGGTCCGACAGAGTAGATGGTCTTGTATCATGTGTGGGTCCGATAGTAATGACTATTGTTCTAGTATCCTGGGTGGGTCCGACAGTATTGACCTCTATACTTGTATCCTGTGTGGGTCTGACAGAGTAGCTGGTCTTGTATCCTGTGTGGGTCTAACAGCTTAGCTGGTATGGTATCCTGTGTGGGTCTGACATCTTAGATGAATCAGTGACTACATCTGATCATCTCTATCGCAATATAAAAGATGTATATCTATGTGAGCTGAGTCTTGACATTCAATCTTTATCCACGATGTGATTGACTTTACTTCCTGTGTGGACTGGGATGTTCTTGGTCTTGAGATTTGGAGCCGAACTGAGGTTGATAACTTAGGTATATGTATAAGCATATACCTAAGTAGGGTTTTTTGATACTTTTTGATTATATCTTTCCCTTTTGGTTTATCCTTCGTGGATTTTGTAAGACCTTCAAGGGTCTCGGGGTCCCAATTGAGTATCGTTATACTAACCCCGGCATGGGCTATGCCTGCACTTCATTGTTTTGGATTCAGACGATGGACAACATTGATGGAGGCCGGGAGCGATCCAGGACCGAACAGTACCCGGAGTTGGACCACACGGCGAGACGGTACATGTAGCGGACCGATAGACGTATAGTGATGAGGTGGACATATGTACCTACCCTTCAAATAGGATACTCAGAGGATGTTCTAGGAGCTTCCCTTTACAATTGTTGTCCCTTTTTCAGTTGTACTTGTTTTTCCGTTGTACCTGTACTTTACTGTTGGGCTTGTATTTCCAGCCCCTTTCCTTTCAACACATTCTTTTGTTTATAGTATTTACTTAGGGTTTTTTTTTGCGTACTCTGTTGTGGTTGTTTACTTATAAAAGGCAATTCCTTCCCTTTTTATCGGTATTTACGCCTTTGGTGCTAGTCGCCATCCCCTGACCTATGGAAGGCGGGCTTGGGGTAGTCACGGCATAGGCCCCAAGGACGATTCGTGACAAATTGGTATCATAGGAGTCGGTTCTACCGCATAACTCAGGACTCTGATAATTCTTTACTGTGAAGCAATATTGGTAAGAGTATTGAGTGTGGTTTTCAGTCCAGGGAGTCCAGTGTTGGTGCGGTGGCCGACGTATCCATACACCAGGACTCAGACCTCTGATTTCCGGCTCAGTGCACAAAAACACTGATTGCATGTGTGTTTCCTTTGAAAAAAATTTCTTCGTGATTACATAAGTCATCTCACCAGGTTTACTGTTTAAACCATGGGACACCTGTTTCTTTTAAAGATGGCCCCACGAAGACAAATATCTAGGGTTCCGAGTTACGTATGAGATGGTAGCCCACCGAGCGATGAGGCCTATGTGCAGGGCCCCATCACAGCGGAGGCACCAACGGTACCACTACCCGCTGGGCCACCGATGAAATCAGCTCTAGCAGAAGAGAGTGCATGCCGCCTGAGTGCTTTTCATGAGTTCCATCACCATAGGCCACCCAGGTTCCGGGGAGAGATGGACCCATAGGCAGCTGAGGATTGGCTGGAGGCTATCGTGAGAGTTTTCATATTGGTAGGGACACCAGCCGACCACATGGTGATACTTGTCGTGAGCCTCCTGCATGCGGCAACAGGCAGATGGTGGAGCCTGATGCTCCAGGTGCATGACGATGCATCATTACTCTGGACAGACTATGAGAGTCTCTTCCGCTCAGAGTTTGTCCCAGCCACCCTTCGTGCGGTGCGGATTCAGGAGTTACTTCATTTACTGCAGGGCAATATGACAGTAGCTCAGTACTCAGCAAGGTTCACTGACCTCTCACGCTACTCCACAGATATGGTACGAGACCAGTTCTTTAGGGCCTGAACCTTCGAGCAGAGGCTCAGGCGAGAGATCAGAGCATCAGTTATCTCCCACAGCATCCTGACGCAGACGAGGGTGTTGGAGTGATCCCTCCTAGTAGAGAGTTTCCTTGCTGAGCTGTCACCAGCAGCGAGACCCACTACTAGTCGACATGCTTTGGAGTCTTCTGCATCTGGCAGTAGATAGATGATGCAGAGATCCAAGAGGACCAGACCCACATGTGGTCGACCACATGACTCAGTTGCGTATGTGTGAGGAACCTGGGCTGGAGGTAGACCTACCAGGAACGAGCAGTTTTACTCATGTGGCGGACAGGGTCACATGGCGTGTGACTGTCCGACCCGACGTACATACGATCTACAGTCACATGAGGGACCTCCCAGGCAGAGGCATAGGTTCGATCGAGACGGTCTGCATGGCGAAGGCGGACGTGGAAGAGGAGCTGGCTGTGCAGCTGGTGGTGGACGACGCTTCGAGGTGTTGCCACCACCACCACCCGGAGGACCCACCGACCGCAAAGAGCAGGTGTACATGGAAGAGAACAAATTCAAGGAGCTGAAGCATATGACTATGGACCTCCGGAAGTAGGTGGACAGAAGCAGGACTAGTTTCAGGCATAGGGGCCTTTGTTCATGATGCTTTTAGCTTCGTTGATGTTGTGGTTTGTGGTTGCTTTGTGTCTTTTTACTTTGAGCTGCAATAATAAAGGACACTTGCCCTTGTGACGTTTTTTTTCCTACCTTTTGTATGGTTGATACTGAGAGGTTCCGGTTAAAACCGTTGACTTGACCCTCACATTCGAGATTTCTACTAGAGGATACCCAGTGACCACACTCTGATGCCAATAGTGTGACTCAACCCTTGGAGGCGAGAGTGACAGTTGGATCTCTTGGTAGTAGCGTCGAGGCCTTACGACGTCATCCATGGCATGAAATAGTGCTGTTTATGTCAAGATTGACTGTATTTGGCAAAGAACGTGGTCCATCCAGGGGATTAGACCAGATTTCTCTTCTCGACAAAGGAGAAATATTAGCATCTCTTGTAGGATATTGACGAAGAAGGGGAAACCCTTTGTATGGTCTGATAGATGCCAGCATTGCTTTCAGGAGCTGAGGCTGAGGTTGACCAGTGATCCCATATTGAGGCTACCAGAGGAGGGTGTAGGGTACGTAGTTTACTGCGACACATCAGGGACCAGACTCGGGTGTGTCCTGATGCAGGAGCGGGCAGTGATCGTGTATGGTTCATGGTAGTTGAGACAGCACAAGTAGAACTACGCTACCCTTGACCTGAAGTTAGCAGAAGTGGTCTTCACCTTGAAGATGTGGAGGCACTATCTTATGGGCGAGCGTTTTACAGTGTACTCTGACCACTAGAGTCTCAGGTATATCTTCTTGTAGAAGGACCTGAACCTGAGACAGTAGCGATGGCTCGAGTTCTTCCAGGACTATGACTTCGAGATAGTCTATACTCTTGGGAAGGGGAACGTAGTAGCAGATTCTCTCAGCAGAAGATCAGGAATACAACTACTAGGAGAGGCGACGGAGCATCTAGCCGCGTTGCAGATATCCTTTCTTGATAGGGATGGAGAAGCCCTTCTACAGACTCTCGCAGTCACTCCTCCACTACTTCAGTGGGTCAGGGAGGCACAATATAGGGAAGTTGACTATGAGATGTGATGTGCTCAGATATCCTCAGGGCAGACCCCTGATGGATTTTTTGAAGGATTGGAGCATGTCATTCTCTTCAAAAGATCGTATGACTTTGTGGTGTGACATATACGATCATCTCCGATCGGGATGCTAGTTTCACTTCCCGGCTATAGAAGGGGTTGCAGGAGGCATTTGGGACACGGCTACGTCTGAGCACCTCCTTCCATCCTCAGACAGACGGTCAGACTGAGAGGACCATTTAGACTCTCGATGACATTCTCTGTGCATTCATCCTCAACTTTGGTCGCAGCTGGGAGGATCACTTACCCTTGGTGGAGTTTGCTTACAACAAAATCTACAACTCCACCATTGGGAAGGCACCCTACAAGGCACTATACGACTGACCTTGCAGATCATCTCTGGGCTGAACAGACCCAGGGGAGTCGGCACGTGTAGGACCAGAGATGGTGCAAGCTATGACGGAGAAGGTACAGATCATCCAGGAGAAGATGAAGACTGCACAGAGCAGACAGAAGTCCTATGCTGATAGAAGACGAAGAGCACTGGAGTTTGAGGATGGCGACCATGTCTTTTACAGGCCTCACCTCGACAAGGTCTTCGGAGATTTGGCTGAGGCGGCAAGTTGTCTCCCTGATTCATCGGACCATTCTGAGTCCTCACCAGGGTAGGCGAGGTGGCTTACCGCCTGGACCTTCCACCTCAGTTGCATCGAGTGCACAACTTCATTCATGTATCTCAGCTGAGGAGGTACGTGCACGACCCGTCCCACATCATCAACCACGGGGAGCTGGACATTGATGACGGGGCGACACTCACGGAGGTCCCAGTGGAGATCAAGGATTTAATGGATCAGGTCCTACGTAGATGGTCTATTCCTCTGGTGCGCATTCACTGGCAGTACGAGAACCTCCAAGAGAGCACATGGGAGCAGGAGGCTCATATGCATGCTCAATACCCTCATTTTTTTCCTAGTGTGTATTGTAGATTTACAAGAACATAAAACCCTGAGGTGTGGGTAATGTAAAGACCCAGAAATTTCAAGGAAATTTTTTTCTTAAATTCTTTGGAATTTCTTGAGTGCACAGTTTCTGACGGCACCTGATTCCGAGGCCCGGTGTGCCCGGAATAATTTTCTGAAGTTTTGTTTAGGTACGTTCAGTGAACGTGAGAGCGGGTTTTTCTATATTTTGAACCGGTGCTCGGAATTGAAATCTGAGGGCACCGATTAAATCACAGCGTCGGTACTCGCTTAAGGGGACCTTTATCGCAGTTGCGTTTTATGCGGGTTGAAAGTTATATTTTGGGGATTCATTAAGAATTAAATAAATTTGTTTTATTACAATTTTATTTTAAGTGGAAGTTATTTCCTCCCAAGGGAAGTTGGAGGTGGGGCCCAAACCCCACATAATTTTCCATGGGAGGATATAACTAAGGTTGGTGGGGCCCACACAAGCCCTAACCCTTTATGTTCCCCTTAAAACTCCCCATTAACTCCCCTTTAATTAATTTGACAACTTCCCTCTATAAATGTGAACTCTCCACCTCCCTCCCATTAATATTGCCAACACAAGATTAATTAATGCTTTTATTAATTAATTTGTGGTGTCAACATTTCATTTTTGAATTAATTTGAAAAGGTTGGAAACATTATATTATTGGGGAGCCATTTTATTATTTGGGCTGGGCAAATATTCTGTGGTGGAACCTTTGGGGAATTGGGGAGAGAGTTTTCTTCCACGAAGAACATCTCCGACGTAGAACGTGAAGAACTTCTCCAACGACGCTTCCTCCTCGGACGCCCCCCGACATCTTAGAATCTACGTCGTCTTTGATTTATCTTCCTGCGACACGACAATGACTCTTCCTCCGACGTTGATGGGACGACGTCGTTCTCTGCGACGTCGTCTTCTGCGACGCCCGACTACCGCAACGCTCGTCTTCCACGGCTCGTCGACGTGCGATGTCAATTACGAGGTAGGGGGTCTTTGTATAATTTTAAGTGAATAAAATTATACCTCATTCATGTTGAATTCCAGTGATCATCTATGACCATTTGATATCACCTAACACAGAGGGCGCGAGAGAAACGAACACGGCCCGAAGACCCTCCGTTGATCCTTGTTTTTTATCGCGATGGAGGCGGTGGTGGAAGAGGTGGCGGCGACCGGAGATGACGACAACCGAAGGCCGCACCTGCGCAACGGCCACGTAGAGGAAGAACCGCGGCCCGCAACTGCGGGCCGCTCGGCCGAAGAAGAACCGGTTGGCCGCCTGTCGGTCGGGTTGAAGGAGCCGCGACACTCGCAGGTGCCGCGCGGGAAGACAAGGGCCCGCTGTGCGGGCCGCTTACGCCGAAGAAGATCCGCTGGCTTCAGCCGGCCACGAAGGAGGGGCGGCGCCGCGCGACACCGCCTTTTCAGGAAACTGCCCCCCCCCCCCCCCCCCGCATCACTCGGCCAGCTGGCTGAGCCGCGGGCCGAGCCACCCTTGCGTGGGCCGGGCCGCCTGCTGTCGGGCCGAGCCGTGCCCCGCTGGGTCGGGCCACAGCCGTCGGTCCGGGCCACGCCCTACTGGGCCGGACCCGGACCCGGTTCGGGCTTACCTAGGGCGGGTTGGGCCGGGTCGGACCGGACCCAAACCCCCCTCTTCGGACCCATTTTAGTATTTCGCCCATAAGTTGAACTACGAAGCTCAGATCAGCGCACCGTTAGTTGTGTAGAGTTCCTTGGATCGAGACGGTCGTTTCGGTATATTACACTCAGGGTTTTGGCGAAGTTTGAGTATGGCTGGGTTGGTTTGAACTTGAAACAAACCGGGCCCTCGGAGCAGAAACACATATAACGTAATGACCGGACGTCTGATTGACGTGCCGTCAACTACGTTGGATTAATTTTAACGAGACGATCCTTTTGGAATACTCCACACAGGATTTGGATGAGATTAGAGTATGGTCGGGTTGGATTGTACCCGAAATCCAACCAGGCCCTTAGAACAGAAAAGCTAATAACTCTCAGACCAAGCGTCCGATTGACACACCGTCTGTCGCGTTGGGTTCCTTAGGATGAGACGGAACTTCAAGATACATCAACTCTGAACTTCGTGATTTTTGACGTATCGAACCATTTGATTGAGGAGCGGACCCTCCTGGAATCGAGCATTTTGTGTGCAGGATCCCTAGAGCTGGTTGCGACTGTGACGTATACCATACTGGGATCCTATGTGGGTTCGATGACGATGGCAATTGTACCGGAATCCTCCGTGGGTTCGGCAGCGATGACTATTGTACTTGTATCCTGTGTGGGTCCGATAGTATTGACCTCTGTACTTGTATCCTGTGTGACTCCGACAGAGTAGCTGGTCTTGTATCATGTGTGGGTCCGACAGCAATGACTACTGTTCTTGAATCCGGTGTGGGTCCGACAGTATTGACCTCTGTACTTGTATGTTGTGTGGGTCTGACAGAGTAGTTGGTCTTGTATCCTGTGTGGGTCTGACAGCTTCGATGAATCAGAAACTACATCTGATCATCGCTATCGCTATACGAAAGATGTTTACCTGTGTGAGCTTTCAATCATTATCCACGATGTGCTTGACTTTACTTCTTGTGTGGACTGAGTTGTGCTTGAGCTCGAGAGTTGGAGCCGAAGTGAGGTTGATAACTTAGGTATATGTATGGGCATATACCTAAGTAGGGTTGTTTGATACTTTGTGATTGTATCTTTCCCTTTTGGTTTATCCTTCGTGGATTCAGGGAGACCTTCGGGGGTCTCGGGGTCCCGACTGAGTATCATTATACTCATCCTTGCACGGGTTATGCCTGCACTTCGTTGTGTTGGATGCAGACGATGGACATCGTTGACGAAGGCCAGGAGTGAGTCAGAAACGAACGGTACCCGGAGGTGGACCACACGACGAGACGGTGCACGGAGCGGACCGATAGACGTGGAGTGCGGAGGTGGACATCTATACCTACGCTTCAGATAGGATACTCGGCGGACGTTTCAGGAGCTTTCCTTTATAGCTATTGTTTTTTTCAGTTGTATTTGTTTTTCTGTTATATCTGTACTTTACTGTTGGGCTTGTATTTTCGACCCCTTTCCTTTCAGCACATTCTTTTGTTTACAGTAATTACATAGTGTTTATTTTATGTTGTGTACTCTGTTGTGGTTGTTTACTTATAAAAGGTAATGTCTTCCTTTTTTATTGAGATTTACGCCTTTGGTGCTAGTCGTCAACCCCTGACCTATGGAAGGCGGACTTCGGGTAGTCACGGTACAGGTCCCGAGGACGGTTCGTGACATGAAGAGTCGAGGGATCAAGCTGAAGGTTTGAGAACACAACTCATCACTGAGGCCAACTAGGGGTGTGGGGTTGGAGTCCCAGAGGTATGGACTAGTTAGGTTGGGTTAGAATCCAATTCCTCCCATATAAAGATGTTGTTGCCATATGTGGCATACTATAACTCTCACTCTCATAGTGGAATTTGGCTTTTCCTCATGATTTTCTCCTGGATTTGGATGTTCATGTAATTCCTAGAGCTCTTGATTTCAATTTTTTTTATTCATCCATTGGTTTCCCAACACCACCATTCACAAGGTTCCCTAAAAGATCAAAACTCCTAAATATAGTTGGGTTCATTAATGCACTCCAACTTTAATATTGGAAATGTTGTTATTATCTTAACAGTACAATAAATTGTGAGTCTACACAACTTATTGAGGAGAATTTTTTGGTAATTCCCACAAAGTATAAACCATAACAACTATTTTAGCATTTGTTGCCCTTTTTTGTTAAAAAAAATTACAAAACAACCTTTGTTTTGTTCAAAAATTTGGGACTCCATTTTGAAATTAGGTAGAACGAGTGGATATCAAATCCATGGATTTAATCCTAATGAAAAAAAATTATATTTACAGGATAAGTTATAACTATCGAGATCCACTAAATTGCTGGAATGGTCATTTCGGAATTAAATCGTTTGAAAGTGTCGTTCAATCTGGGAGTTCTGTCGGATACATTCCTTTCAGCCACTGTCCGCACATCCCATCAATCATGGACATTGCCTGCATGCAGTTCCACCCCTGTGAACTCATTAAATGAGACCCCTACACTCCCTTCTTCCATGGGAATCCCTCCATTGACCTTCCAATAAATGCCCAGTGATCATTTTTCTACTGTAAATACGATGTTACGAAGGGGGTGATCCAAAAAATTCCACCCACCCAACCACCCTATAAATATCCGGTCGGTCTCCCTCAGTCCCCAAGCTCCTCCACCTGCCACCCAGAAATGGCCCGTCTAAACATTTATGGCTTCATTCTGGTTTTGGTTCTTGCCACAGCGCGCAAGGGAGATGCCAAGGTGTCGGCGGTGATCGCCTTCGGGGACTCCTCCGGACATCCGATTGACGTGCCGTCAACTACGTTGGATTAATTTTAACGAGAAGATCCTTTTGGAATACTCCACACAAGATTTGGATGAGATTAGAGTATGGTCGGGTTGGATTGTACCCGAAATCCAACCAGGCCCTTAGAACAGAAAAGCTAATAACTCTCAGACCAAGCGTTCGATTGACACACCGTCTGTCGCGTTGGGTTCCTTAGGATGAGACGGAACTTCAAGATACATCAACTCTGAACTTCGTGATTTTTGACGTATCGAACCATTTGATTGAGGAGCGGACCCTCCTGGAATCGAGCATTTTGTGTGCAGGATCCCTAGAGCTGGTTGCGACTGTGACGTATACCATACTGGGATCCTATGTGGGTTCGATGACGATGGCAATTGTACCGGAATCCTCCGTGGGTTCGGCAGCGATGACTATTGTACTTGTATCCTGTGTGGGTCCGATAGTATTGACCTCTGTACTTGTATCCTGTGTGACTCCGACAGAGTAGCTGGTCTTGTATCATGTGTGGGTCCGACAGCAATGACTACTGTTCTTGAATCCGGTGTGGGTCCGACAGTATTGACCTCTGTACTTGTATGTTGTGTGGGTCTGACAGAGTAGTTGGTCTTGTATCCTGTGTGGGTCTGACAGCTTCGATGAATCAGTAACTACATCTGATCATCGCTATCGCTATACGAAAGATGTTTTCCTGTGTGAGCTTTCAATCATTATCCACGATGTGCTTAAATTTACTTATTGTGTGGACTGGGTTGTGCTTGAGCTCGAGAGTTGGAGCCGAAGTGAGGTTGATAACTTAGGTATATGTATGGGCATATACCTAAGTAGGGTTGTTTGATACTTTGTGATTGTATCTTTCCCTTTTGGTTTATCCTTCGTGGATTCAGGGAGACCTTCGGGGGTCTCGGGGTCCCGACTGAGTATCATTATACTCAACCTTGCACGGGTTATGCCTGCACTTCGTTGTGTTGGATGCAGACGACGGACATCGTTGACGAAGGCCAGGAGTGAGTTAGGAACGAACGGTACCCGGAGGTGGACCACACGACGAGACGGTGCACGGAGCGGACCGATAGACGTGGAGTGCGGAGGTGGACATCTATACCTACGCTTCAGATAGGATACTCAGCGGACGTTCCAGGAGCTTTCCTTTATAGCTATTGTTTTTTTCAGTTGTATTTGTTTTTCTGTTATATCTGTACTTTACTGTTGGGCTTGTATTTTCGACCCCTTTCCTTTCAGCACATTCTTTTGTTTACAGTAATTACATAGTGTTTATTTTATGTTGTGTACTCTGTTGTGGTTGTTTACTTATAAAAGGTAATGTCTTCCTTTTTTATTGAGATTTACGCCTTTGGTGCTAGTCGTCAACCTCTGACCTATGGAAGGCGGACTTCGGGTAGTCACGGTACAGGTCCCGAGGACGGTTCGTGACATGAAGAGTCGAGGGATCAAGCTGAAGGTTTGAGAACACAACTCATCACTGAGGCCAACTTGGGGTGTGGGGTTGGAGTCCCAGAGGTATGGACTAGTTAGGTTGGGTTAGAATCCAATTCCTCCCATATAAAGATGTTGTTGCCATATGTGGCATACTATAACTCTCACTCTCATAGTGGAATTTGGCTTTTCCTCATGATTTTCTCCTGGATTTGGATGTTCATGTAATTCCTAGAGCTCTTGATTTCAATTTTTTTTATTCATCCATTGGTTTCCCAACACCACCATTCACAAGGTTCCCTAAAAGATCAAAACTCCTAAATATAGTTGGGTTCATTAATGCACTCCAACTTTAATATTGGAAATGTTGTTATTATCTTAACAGTACAATAAATTGTGAGTCTACACAACTTATTGAGGAGAATTTTTTGGTAATTCCCACAAAGTATAAACCATAACAACTATTTTAGCATTTGTTGCCCTTTTTTGTTAAAAAAAATTACAAAACAACCTTTGTTTTGTTCAAAAATTTGGGACTCCATTTTGAAATTAGGTAGAACGAGTGGATATCAAATCCATGGATTTAATCCTAATGAAAAAAAATTATATTTACAGGATAAGTTATAACTATCGAGATCCACTAAATTGCTGGAATGGTCATTTCGGAATTAAATCGTTTGAAAGTGTCGTTCAATCTGGGAGTTCTGTCGGATACATTCCTTTCAGCCACTGTCCGCACATCCCATCAATCATGGACATTGCCTGCATGCAGTTCCACCCCTGTGAACTCATTAAATGAGACCCCTACACTCCCTTCTTCCATGGGAATCCCTCCATTGACCTTCCAATAAATGCCCAGTGATCATTTTTCTACTGTAAATACGATGTTACGAAGGGGGTGATCCAAAAAATTCCACCCACCCAACCACCCTATAAATATCCGGTCGGTCTCCCTCAGTCCCCAAGCTCCTCCACCTGCCACCCAGAAATGGCCCGTCTAAACATTTATGGCTTCATTCTGGTTTTGGTTCTTGCCACAGCGCGCAAGGGAGATGCCAAGGTGTCGGCGGTGATCGCCTTCGGGGACTCCTCCGTGGACTCGGGGAACAACAACTTCATCCCCACCGTCGCCCGTAGCAACTTCCGGCCATACGGCCGGGATTTCTACGG
This sequence comes from Viscum album, assembly GCA_963277665.1. Taxonomy (NCBI): domain Eukaryota; kingdom Viridiplantae; phylum Streptophyta; class Magnoliopsida; order Santalales; family Viscaceae; genus Viscum; species Viscum album. The sequence continues at coordinate 1,817,304,572 of OY728133.1, read as the reverse complement.
CGGCCGCGCCACGGGACGGTTCAGCAACGGCCGGGTCCCCACGGACATCATATCCCAGGGCTTGGGCCTGAAGACGGCACTCCCGGCCTACCTGGACCCCAAATACAACATCTCTGATTTCGCCACCGGCGTCTGCTTCGCCTCCGCCGGCTCCGGCTTCGACCCTGCCACCTCCGATGTGCTGGTAATTTACCAATTCCTTTCATAATTAATCTCCTCTCCGTCTTTCTGATACTCGTACACTCTCGATGCAGTCTGTGATTTCATTATCGAAGGAGCTCGAGTACTACAAGGATTATCAAAAGAGGCTGAGGGGCTATCTGGGGGCGAAAAGGGCGAACCAAATAGTGGCCGAGGCGCTGCACGTGATCAGCGCAGGGACCAACGACTTCCTGGAGAACTACTACACGATGCCGGACCGGCGGTCGCAGTACAGCGTGGGTGAGTACCAGGATTTCCTTGTGGGGATCGCCGGGAAGTTCGTCAGGGACCTGTACGGGCTGGGCGCGCGCAAGGTCTCGCTGGGGGGGCTCCCCCCTATGGGGTGCCTGCCGCTGGAGCGGACCATGAACTTCTTCAGCGGAAGCGACTGCAACGAGATGCACAACAAGGTGGCGACGGACTTCAACGCGAAGCTGGCTGGGCTTACGGTGAAGCTGAACAAGGAGCTCGCCGGGATGAAGATGGTGTTTTCCAATCCCTACGGTGCCTTCCTTAATGTGATCCAGGATCCCTCGGCTTATGGTGAGTGTCACCTCACGGCCTCCCTCTTCTTATTTGAGAAGAGGGGTAAGCGAGTGTTGTTTTTGCAGGGTTTGAGGTAGCGGATCAGGGGTGCTGCGCGACGGGGATGTACGAGATGGGGTACGCCTGCGACCAGAACACCGATCTGACGTGCACCGACGCCGACAAGTACGTGTTCTGGGACGCCTTCCATCCCACCCAGAGGATGAGCGGCATCCTGGTCGCCCAACTTTTCAAGAAGCCGCTCTCTGTGTTCCTGCGTGGCCCGTGAGGCACCGAAAGCTTCCTATTATGAGCAAATAAATGAAGCAGCTTTCAATCACCGTGCGCCTGTATTTGAGCTCGCGTTTAGTGTACCAAATCAGTGCTAGCACGGAATATGTATCCAATTTCGGTTCCATGTTTATTATAATTGAGACGTCCCGGGGGCTTACCTTCAGGGCACTGTTCGTCTCGTCTGTCTCGGTTTGAACGGATCAGCAAACCAAAATCCCCTGCGTCTGAATCATGCTCCTGGCTGTTCTGGATTAATTATTGAATCCCAAATGGAAATTACACTAAAAAATATTATTAAAAACGAACGAAAATCAACAATAAAAATAATGGGAGAACTCAAGAGAATGTGTTTTCCAACAAACTCGTCAGGCATCCCATCATTCGTGAATGCTTAGTCTAACCAGTTATACTCCTGACGGTAGGGTGCACACGCATCAACCGTGATCTCTCATCCTCTTTTTTTTTTTTTTTTGATTCATATTTTAAGGCAGTCGTGATTATTATTTAAAAAAAAACAATAATAGTCATGGATGGCAATGAGCACCAGATACTACCAATCCAGTTGAATAAAGTTAGGATAGTCGTTAAACATGTATCTATGAGATTGATGTATTAAATTTATGTACGACCGGAGTGCGTGATGGCACTCTTTCTTTGTTCTGGAGAAGACGGAAAAAAAAAACAAAACAAAACAAAAAAACAAAACAAAATCCCGGTTGGCTTATGATGGTAGTTTTAGGGTATTCTAAACCCATACCTGATTATGAAAATTAGAATTAATTGATCATTACGTTTATAAAAAATATTTATTTATTTTGAATTCGTTTCATAATATATTTAAAAGAAAATTTTGAATTTTAATTCGTTGACCGTACATTACTAAATAAAAGTACTATTACAAAATATATTTACATATTTTTTTTGTATGTTTATTCTAGATTTATAAATAAAATTTAAGTATTTGAATTTCAAGTTGGGTAATTAATAGAGTTTTAAAAATATAACAGGGTAGATTCAGGGTAATGAATTTTAAAAATAAAGGGATTAGGGTTAGGGATTTGTAAGAATAAACAGTTTCGGATTTACGTACCCAAATTTCATGGGTACCTAACCAGTTTTCATCCCAATATTGAACCACCATTAAAGTCACTCCAAAGATGCACTACTGCACATATGCCCTTTAACATCACTTGAACTGGCTTTTAACAACAATAAAAAGCGCTGATAAAGGTTTTACTGGCTGCAATGTGATGTTAATATAACATCACACCCAGCAAAAACCTACAAAAACCTGTAATTTCAAACAATGCTATATACATTTAATGTGACTCCAAGAATACAAAAATGTCCATCCATGGTATATACAAAAAACCACTGCTACATACATTTCAAACAATGTTTTATATAATTACATATACAATAATCCAACAAACTTTTAAAAACAATAATGTTTCGTCTTTTGACACTCATAATCCCCTCTCAAAAATGTCCGCCCATGATATCAGTTGTCGAACGAATCATCTAAACCCGGGCAAAAAAGTCCACCTATATAAGAAAGAAAATATTATCTTAGTAATATTATAGAGAAATAAATTAAATATTAATATGAAAGAATACATTAATAAAATGTTTATATTTAATAAAAAAAGACACATTTGAGTTATACTGGTCACAATGTGGGTCCTATTAAGGTGGGGTTGATTCTTACACGTCAAAAATGAGTTATGGATCATTGTACTAAAATATCAAAACAATCTGAATGTGTTTTCTCGGTTTTGAGTATGTCACTTTTTTTTTACTAAATTAATGTCTGTTTTAAATAATAACACATTTGAAGCTATACCGACCACACCGTGTGTCGTATTGAGATGCGGTTGAATCCTACATGTCACAAATGATGTATAGATAATTATCCTAGAGTATCAAAATAATCCGAATATGTTTGATCAGTTTTCAGTATGCTAGTTGTGTTTTTTTACTAAAATGTCATTTTAGATAGAAAACATGCATTATGAGTCATACCGGTCGCATCGTGTGTCGGTTTGTCATGAGGCTACTTCATAAACGTCACAATTGATTTATGAATCTTTATCCTAAATTATCAAGACAACCGAAGTGTGTTTGTTTGATATTCAGCGAGTGACATGTTTTGAACTAAAATATCAATTTTAAACTGATAACAGACATTTTTTGTCATACTAGGGACACCATTACTCGAATTGATATTTGATTGATTCCTACATGTGACGAATGAATCATGTATCATTGTACTAATGTATCAAAACAAACCGAAAGCATTTTCTCGGTTTTCAGTATGTTATTTGTTGTTTTAACTTAAATTAATGTCAATTTTATATAAAAGAGACACTTGGAGTGATACTGGTCACACTATGTGTCGTATTGAGGTGCGACTAATTCCTACACCTCAAAAATGACTTAGAGATCATTTTCCTAAAATATCAAAACAATCCAAATGCATTTTCATAGTTTTTAGTATATCACTTGTTGTTTTTACTTAAAATAATTTAAATTTTAAATAAAAAGAGACACTTTTAGTTATACCGGCCACACCGTGCGTCATATTGAGGTGTGGATGATTCATACACACACAAAAATGACTTATATATCATTGTCTTAAATTATCAAAACAATCAGAATGTGTTTGCTCAGTTTTCAGTATGTCAGTTGTGTTTTTTTTACTAAAATGTCATTCCAAACTAGAAACACGCATTAAGAGTCATATCGGTTGCATCGTGTGTTGGTATGATGTGAGACTACTTCATACACGTCATAAATGACTTATGAATCATTGTCTTAAATTATCAAAACAATCAGAGTGTGTTTTCTTGGTTTTCTATTTGTGACACGTATTGAACTAAAATGTCAATTTTAAACTGAAAACATACACTTTTAGTCATACCGGTCACACTATGTGTCAGATTGAGGTGTGATTGATTTCTAAAGGTCGAAAATGACTCATGCATCATTTTACTAAAATATCAAAACAATATAAATGTGTTTTCTCACTTTTCATTTTGTCACTTTTCCTTTTTACAAAAATTAATGTCAATTTTAAATAAAAAGACACACTTTGAGTCATAACGGCCACACTGTGCATTTTATTGAGGTTCAGTTTACTCCTAGATGTCAAAAATGATTCATGGATCATTTTCCTAAATTATCAAAACAATCTGAATGTGTTTGCTTGGTTTTCAGTATGTCACTTGTTGTTTTTTACTAAAATTGATGTCAATAGTGATCTCTCATATGCACTGCATTTTATCCTTTTTTGGTTCATACTTTTAAGCAGTCGTTATTATTATTTAAAAAACAAAAAAAAATAACAGTAGTCATGGATGGAAATGAACATCATATACTACCTATCCGGTTAAATAAAGATAGGATATCAGTTAAACATGTATCTACGAGATTGATGTATTAAATTGAAAACCCAAACATGATTGATACTACCAATCTGATTAAACAAAGTTTGGATAGTGTTTAAACATGTATCTATGAGATTGATGTATTATTAAATGTGTTGGCTTATGATATTACTCTTAGGGTATCATATTCCCCAAACCTGATTATAAAAATCAGAATTAATTAATCAATAATAAATCACTACTGGAAAAAGATGATATACCAACGGTTTTGAACCATTTGGGAAAGGCCACAGAACTGTTGGTATGTAAGCCGTTGGGATATCTTTTCCCAATGGTTTACATAGAACCGTTGGTATAGGTTATAAAAATTAGCCTATCCCAACGGTTTTGAGAACCGTTGGGAAAAGTTTTTCCCAACGGTTTCCCCTGAACTGTTGGCAAAACCAACATTCTCCCATTGTTCCCAACGGTTTTAGAAACCGTTGGGAATGTATTTTTACCAAAGGTTCAAGGGAACCGTTGGTAAAAACTTTTCAATAAACCTTATACCAATGGTTTGAAACCATTGGCATAGGTTATGCTGTGAAAATTGCACATCAGCCTGCAATTTTCACAGCACTGGTAGGGTGTCCATCCATTCAGGTAAATCTCCTCTCCGATTAATATACATGCAATAACCAACTAACACATACATATACAGAACAAATTCATAAAAATTTAACATATAATTCATCTGTAACTATACACATCCAGAATTAAATCAGAATTCATAACTTAATTATAAACATACATAATTCATTTAAACATACACATTTAAATGTGTTTTTTCTAGAAATGATGTCCATTTTAAACAGAATACATACATTTGGAGTGATACCGGCCACATCGTGCCTCAGATTGAGGCGAGGTTGACTCATGCACGTCATATATGATGCATGGATCGTTGTGCTAAAGTATCAATACAATCAGAATCCGTTTGGTCAGTTTTCCACATGTACTTAAAATGTTGCCCATTTTAAACAAAAGAGAGACAATTAGAGTGATCTCGGCCACAATGTGGCTCATATTGAGGCGTGGTTGTCTCGTACACGTCACATATGACCCATGTATCATTGTCCTAAAGTTTTAACAGAATCCGAATGTGTTTGGTTGGTTTACCGTATGTCAGTTGTTGTTTTCAATTAAAATGAAGTCCATTTTAAACTATAAAGAGACACTTCGAGTGGTGCCGGCCACTCCGTTCCTTGGATTGAGGCTAGGTTGACACGTACACGTCACATATAACCCATGGATCATTGTTCTAAAGTTTCAACAGAATCCGAATGCGTTTGGGCATTTTTCTGTATGTCAGTTGTTGTTTTCACTTAAAATGTTGTCCATTTCAAATAAACCTGAGACACTTTGAGTGGTTCCGGACACACCGAGCCTTAGATTGAGGCGGGGTTGACTCGTACACGTAAAAAATGACTTATTTAACTTTATCCTAAAGTTTCAACAGAATCTTAATGCGTTTGGTCAGTTTTCCGTATGTCAGTTGTTGTTTTCACATAAAATGTTGTCCATTTTAAACTATAGAGAGACAGTTCAAGTGGTGATGGCCACACCGCACCTCACGTTGAGGCTGGGTTGACTTTTAGACATCATATATGACTCATGGATCATTTTCCTAATGTTTCAACGGAATCCTAATGATTTTGGTTGGTTTTCCGTATGTCAGTTGTTGTTTTCACTTAAAATGATGTCCTTTTGAAACAAAAGAGAGACACTTTTAGTGGTGTCAGCCACACCAGGTCTCAGATTGAGGTGGGGTTGACTTGTAAACCTCACATATGACTCATGGATCTTTTCCCCAAAGAAACAACACACTTAGAATGCATTTGGTCGGTTTTTCGTATGTCAGTTGTTGTTTTCACTTAAAATTAAGTCAATTTTAAACAAAAGAGAGACACTTTGAGTGGTGTCGGCCACACCGCACCTCTTATTGAGGTAGGGTTTACTCATACATGTCACATATGACCCACGGATTGTTGTGCTAAATTATCAACACAATCAGAATCCGTTTGGTCAGTTTTCCGTATGTACTTAAAATGTTGTCCATTTTAAACATAAGAGACACTTTGGGTGGTGCCGGCCACACTGCGTCTCGGATTGAGGCACGATTTACATGTAAACATCAAATATGACCCATGGATCATTTTTCTAAAGTTTAAATAGAATCCAAATACGTTTGGTCAGTTTTCCGTATGTCAGTTGCTGTTTTCACTTAACATGGAGTCCATTTTAAACTAAAGAGAGACACTTTGAGTGGTGCCGACAACACCGCATCTTGGATTGAGACGGGGTTAACTCATACATGTCACATATGGATCATGCATCGTTTTCCTAATGCATCAACACATTCCAAATGCTTTTGGTCAGTTTTCTGTATGTCAGTTGTTGTTTTGACTTAAAATTATGTCCATTTTAAACATAAGAAAGACACTTTGAGTGGTGCCAGCAACACCGTGCGTCGTATTGAGGTGGGGTTGACTCGTACATGTCAAATATGACCCATGGATCATTGTGATAAATTATAAACACAATAAGAATGCGTTTGGTCGGTTTTCCGTATGCTAGTTGTTATTTTTACTTAAAATGTTGTCCATTTCAAATAAACCTGAGACACTTTGAGTGGTTCCGGCCACACCGGGCCTCAGATTGAGGCGGGGTTGACTTGTACACATCAAAAATGACCCATGGAACGTTGTCCTAAAGTTTCAACAGAATCCGAATGCATTTGGTTGGTTTTTCGTATGTCAGTTGCTGTTTTCACTTAACATGAAGTCCATTTTAAACTAAAAAGAGACACTTTGAGTGGTGTCGGCCACACCAAATCTTGGATTGAGACGGGGTTGAATCTTACACGTAAAAAATGACTCATGGAAGGTTTTCCTAAAGCATCAACACATTCCAAATGTGTTTGGTCAGTTTTTCGTCTGTCAGTTGTTGTTTTCACTTAAAATGATGTTAATTTTAAACAAAATAAAGACACTTTGAGTGGTGCCGGAAACACCATGCCTTAGATTTAGGCAGGGTTGACTCTTACATGTCACATATGAACCATGGATCATTGTGCTAAATTATAAACACAATACGAATGTGTTTGGTTGATTTTCCGTGTGCTAGTTGTTATTTTCACTTAAAATGTTGCCCATTTCAAATATACCTGAGACACTTTGAGTGGTGCCGACCACACCGGGCCTCAGACTGAGGAAGGGTTGACTCGTACAGGTCACAATTGACCCAAGGATAATATTCCTAAATTATCAATACAATCCGAATGAGTTTGGTCAGTTTTCTGTATGTTAGTTTTACTTTTCACTTAAAATGTTATCCATTTCAAACAAAAGAGAGACACTTTGAATGGTGCCGGCCACACCACGCCTCGGATTGAGCTAGGGTTGACTAGTACACATCACATATGACCCATGGATAATTTTGATAAAGTATCAATAGAATTTTAATGCTTTTGGTTGGTTTTCCGTATGTCAGTTGTTCTTTTCACTTAAAATCCCATCCATTTTAAACAAAAGAGACACATTTAGAGTGCTACCGGCCACTCCACGCCTCAGATTTAGACGAGTTTGACTTGTAAACATCACAAATGACCCAAGGATCATTTTCCTAAAGTATCAACACAATCTGAATTCATTTGGTTGGTTTTACATATGTCAGTTTTACTTTTCACTTAAAAATGTTATATAGGTTAGATTATTTGCAACGGGTCCTATCCCAAATAACTTACACCGCATTAATTATGTTTAGCGGTTAAATAGGAATTTGTGATGGTTCCCATCGTAAATAGTCACCTTCCGACATACTATTTTCAACGGGGATATGTTCCCGTCTCAAATAGTATTTACCACCACCGGTTATTTGCGATGGGAAGTACCTTTCGTCGCAAATACCCTCTCCTGTGGTTTGGCGCGCAATGCGCGCGAAACCTTTGGCGACGGGAATCCTTACCCCATCGCAAATAAGTAGTTATTTGTGATGGGGTAAGGGTTCCCGTCGCACATATCCTTTTTGCAGGACTATTTGCGATGAGACTCTATCCAGTCGCAAATAACCTGTTGCAAAAACCAGAATTTCCCGTAGTGATAGCATATGGTTCCTTTGTAAAGCATAGGGTTCCTTTACATATCATAGGGTTCCTTCGAATAGCACATGGTTTCTTTGTGTAGTGTAGAGATCAAAAGTAACATAGGAATGTGAATCCATACGTTCATCCTTCCAGCACGAGGTTGATTCCAAATGTATCATTGATTAACCATGTGTTCAATCTCCCAAATCAATGATATGAATAGTGTTTCTAGATTACAATGTAGGATTGATATTCCATACATTTGTTGTTTCTCCAAATTTAGGGTTGTTGATCCATACATGTACTGTTTATCATAGCGTAGTGATGATGATCCATACATTCATTTACCAAACATATGGTATGAACAGTGTTTCCATAACACATCCTGTAGCTTTTCATTCCATCAAAGATATAAATGAAATCATGATATATATTCCTGAAACATACTTAATGCAACTTTATTAGAAAACAAGTAAAGGAATTTGTGAGAATCAAAATCACGGTATATTAGAGAGTATTGTTGAGACAATACAATCCAAAAAATCTCCACCATTTTTGATAATCACACAACCTATAACATAATTTATAGAAAATGTAGGATTTGTAAACACTAATATGATATAAGAAAATATTTATATTTCTTAGTATTATTTCGATGAAGAAAAATAGATACTTATAAATTGGAAAAGTTTTGTTTACCCATATTTCTCCAAGTTTCTCCAAAAATATGTAATGTTGTGGTTCTCAAATATTCTCCCCCTTTTATGATATCAAAAAGAAGGTTTATAAGAATAAATGATATAAACCATAGTTGATATATCAGTAAACTATAAATGAATATTATATTATACTAGGTAGAAAAATAAAAATGTGATATGACATCTTAAATTTGAACATAAATAACATAATAATAAAAGTATAAAACAATATAAATCTTACAAATAAAAAAAAAGTAAATTTAAATGTAGATCAAATGTTTTTGAGAAATTATGAGTATATCCCATAATAAACTAAAGAATTGTTCAAAAGGATTGGATCGAGCTAAAATAGGTTTCTTCCTTAGAATATCTATGGGTAGTAGGTGCAGCTGGATGAGGAAATGAATAAACAGTACCATGAATCTCAAGAAGCTTTACTAACAAGATTTGAAAATGATTGTTAAACACATATGTCCACTACTGAAGCATCTTCTTTGAATCTTGATCGATCTTCAAGATTTCCACCAAATTCACCTTAACAAACTCATTCAATTTTTCTTCAGATTGAATAAAAGCAGACAATCTATCTATAACATGATGAATGATTGGTTCCATCCAAGATTCATTAGATGTAATATAACTTATAAAATCTCTCTGATTATCAATAAAAATATTCAAAGTTGTAATGTCGCACTGGAGAGTGTGAAGTCTATAATAGAAATACGCTAAAACGGTGGTTATAGCTTCAAATCTCATGATTAGGTTAGGAGGAGTTTGTTGAGAGAATGAAAAATCGTGATTAAAGTCCCTAAAAATTTTAAGTAATCTTCTCGACAACTTCTTTATATCATAAAAATATGATTTTTTTACAGTTTCATCTTTCAACATTCTGAGCTCTCTAGCTAAAGATATGGTAAAATCATCAAGATCTCCCACAGAAAAACAGAGTTTCTTGTAAATCCCTGAATTGATTCTAAAGGGATTCAAACTCAACTCTTGGTACTATTGAACTTCTCAAATATTTAAAATTTGTCCTTTCAACCTCTATCTCTTGTCACAAAGATAAATTTTGTGCATTCACCTGATTGAAACTACAGAACAAATCTTCTGTATGTTTATCCCGAGAGTTAGAAGACTCGGTAAATTGTTCTATTCTTCGACCAACTTCTACCAAATCCAAACATGGCTCTTCATGACCTCATGATCTGTCGCTCAATTCATATACTTCTACAACTACAAAATCAGGAACAATGAGTGATCGATTTTCAAGGATAGGGAATTCTTCCCTATGTTCTTCTTCTCTGTGATCCTCTTGCTCAATATTCTCTACCACTTGAGCCTCACACTCAAATTCATCTGTAACTTCATCTGCAATCTCAGGAATGTTGACTGATATTCTTCTTCTTTGAGAAAGACCACCTTCTCCATGTCATGATTCAGCCTCTTCATCAGGCCTTGGTCTGACAAGAAAAACTAATGGTATCATCCTCTACTCCCCCTGAGCAGCTACCATCAACTTATATTGTTGTTCTACTCCAACAGGTAAAAGACTATTGTCAGAGTTTCTCCAGAAATATCTTAATTTCTTGACAGTTCCAGCATTTTAAATGATGATGTGATAACATCTATATCCGAAATTCATATATATGATTTTTCCCTTTCTGTGTAACAAAAATGAAAGTATTCTTCCATAGGGATAGAAACCCATATTTTCTTCTTTGTGACAACAATGACATAAATATCTTAACATAAAATGACAAAAAGTGAACCTAATTTGGTTTATAAATAGAAACAAAACATACATGTCTGGATACAAGACTTTCTCTAACTCAGTTGATCACGATAAAACACTACAACAGATCTGGACAAGGGATGTGCCAAATTTTATCAGCGCTAAGAAGAAAGCCATGTTAAAAGGGGAGCCTTTATCAGCACTAGCTAACAGTGCTGATAGAAATTTTTCATTAAAAATGTTATTAATTTATATAAAAATAATATATTTATATTCCAAACTAATTTTTATTTGTATACATTAAATAAAAAACACATGTTTATAAATAATAAACATTTTTTAATAATTCAAATATATATAATAAATTTCATTAAATAATTAATATATTTAATATATTTAATATATTTAATATATTTATATATTTATATATTTATATGATTATAATTATATATAAGTACTTTATATATATATATTCTTTTTAAATATGTATATTTATAATTATATTTATTATATTTACATGTTTATAAAATAAATAAATATTTATATTTAAATAAATACATATTTCTAAATAATTGGTCAATTGATGCATGAATATAATTGACGTTCATATATATGCTATGCATTCATCATGAATGGTCACTTATACACCACACCCACATTACTATTTATGTTAGTCATATATATGATGATTTGTTTTTTATGATCTATATTTTACTCTATGTATATGATTCATGTTCCCATTAAGCTATTATGTTATCATAAATACTTAAAACCATGATAAATATATTTAAATAATAAATGTATTTATTATATTTATAATTATAAATATTTAGTTATAAATAAATTCTTTTTAAAATATATTTATATATATAACTATATATATATATACAATTATAAAATTATAATAATTTTTTTTAATTAAATGATAAATATATATTTATTATATAAATAATTATATACAAATACCTTTTAAATATATATTTTTATAATTATAATTATATATATATATCTGTCTTTAATGAATATATATATACCTATATACATATATACAAATATTTATATTTATAAGTATAAATAATATATATATGTGTGTGTAAATAATTGTAAAATTATAATAAATATATTTATTATATTTATAAGTATAATTATAAATAAATATATAGTTATTTATAGTCGTAACTGTGTGTATATATATATATAAATACTTATGAAATTAAAATGAATATGTTAATTATATATATATATTTTTTATAATTTCATAATTATTTAAATAAATATATATTTTTGTTGAAATAATTAAAAAATTATAATTAATATATTTATTTTAGTTTCATTATTATATATATATATATATATATATATTTATGGCTGCAAATAAATATTAATATTTATATTTATAATTATAAATATAATAAATATATTTATTATAAATATATTTATGATAATTTTATAATTATTTAAATAAGCATGAAATTATAAAAAATATATATAATTAATATATTTATTTTAATTTCATCAGAATTTAAATATATATATATATATATGTTTATATTAATGACTATATATAGTTAATATATTTAAAAATATATATTTTTAATTATATAAATTTTTTTGATAAATATATTTATTATATTTTTTTAATTATTTGAAAATATATTTATATTTATTTTAGTAATTATAAAATACTTATGAAATAAATATATAATTATTATAAATATATATTTATTACATATATATTTTAATTATAAAGAAATGCATATTTATTATATAAAGTAATATATATTTATTTATAGTTATTATTATAAATAAATAAATTTATATTTACTATACATACAATTTTATAAATATATATAAAAATATAAATAATTTATTATCATTAGAGTTTTATCAGAGATTTTTTAGCGCTGATAAAGATAGGAATTTATCAGTGCTTTTTAATTTAGCGCTGATAAAACCATCATTTATCAGTGTTTTTTAGCTAGTTCTTATAAATGCTTCACCCTGTTTTATAAAAAAATCCTAACAGTCACCTCCTTCCTTCACATGACTCAAGCTCTTGTAGAAGCCTTAACCTACCGCTGTGAATCCTCCTCCTCCTCTACTACTTCTGCTGACTGCTTATCCCACTCGCCACCGCGAATCCATCGTCTGCTGTTGCCATGAAGCACTGCTTCATTGCCGCGCGAGCCCTCCTCTGCCCTACCGCTGCGAAGCTCTCCTCCATCGCCATGTGAAGTTTGGAAATTTTTTTAAATCTCCCTACATTTTGAGTTTCCTTATACATTGCCTTCTGAGTACTCTTCCACATTTCTTTTTGAGTTCCCTTAGTGACAACCCATTGAATTTAGAGGAATTTTTCATGAATGAACATATATCATACCCTTATCTAGCATAACAAAGGTTTTGGGATGCTAAAATATGTATGTGTTAACTGTTGAATTATAAATTCCATGACAAGTGTAGTCTAATTGAAATGTTAATGAGTATGTGACATAAAAAGGGTAAGAAATGGATTATATTTTTGTTGAAGGATGTTCAAAGTTATGAAGTTTTCTTGAATTAGTATGAAATCACTAGTGTATATTTTTTCAATCATGTTTATGTGTTGATCATGTTGCACCTATGTATGGAAGAATGTGTATATCACCCTTTAAGTAATATGGTGGTACGTCTCTATGGTAGTGAAATATTTAATTCATTTTATTTTGAGCATGTTAAGCATAAAGTATGAAATTTAAGCATGTGAATTTTTCATTTTATAATCTGGAACATGTTTTAGTGATATTATTGAAATAAAAAGTATGTTATTTTAAAGAATTTTAGGCATTTATTTTCATGTTCATCTTATTATTTCTTCAATAATGTATTGATATATTTTTTTGGTAACCTATTTTATAAAAACTAGAATTTTATAATCTAAAGGCTAGGTAATATGAATTTTACTCTTTATTGATTGTATGTCTATAATTTCTATGATGATTCATTGAAATATGTGTGAATTGATCAATGTTAGTGATATTTCCTCTTATCTTGATTATGTTCTATTTATCTGATTGAATTGATATGGTAACTTTCCATAAAAGGTTAATATTTTAAAGAATGTATTGGGAAATCTATTTAGAAATCTATAATTTTGTGATGATGTTATATTGAACACACATAATGCTTATGAAAATAATGTTGAAAGGGGGATTGGTTGTTGTGTTTTCTTATTGGGTTTTTTGTGGTTGGTTGTATTACATTTGTTGTGGGTTGTGTATTCTCAGTTAAAAATTATTGTGGTTGGTTTTGGTGTTGGAATGCATTATGAAGTAGGTGTCGTGGTCAGTTTCCTTAATAATACTAATAAGTTTTGATTGTTCATAAGGAAGAGGTGAATAGATGATTTTGTGGCCAGAGTGATGGATGGACTATTGTGTTTTTGGTATTGGGGTCATATGGTATGTGGTATAGGAAGGATATGATTTTTTTGGTTGTCATAGAGAATTTTTAGTGGTGATGAGTTTTGGTGTTTCATTTTGTTTGTTATGAATGGAATGGGGTGATATAGATTATATGAAAGAGGTGATATTATTTTGTAATTAATTTAGAGTGGTGAAGTGGTTACATGAGATTTTTTGTGGATGAAATGAATAAGAATAGTGGAACGATCTAGATTAGGTAGTACATGATTCAAACATCAAGTGGAGGATGGTTGCCCACTTTGAAGAGATGTGACTTTATGTTGAAAAGTATCATGTCCAAGTGGAACTTATGTATTTATCTATCACTTATTCACTCCTCCATAGTATTACATGAATAAACTGTAGGATTCATTATATTTATTTATGATAAAAATGATAAACCTTTTATTGCTTTATATTGTATAAAATGTTGGTTATTTTTTATTCTGGAACACTTTATAAAGTGTCTCTCTTGGGATTTATGTCTTAGGTAAAATGCCTAAGTGCCTCTTTTAAAATGATAAGTGTTTTAAAATGTTTCTTAAAACATTATATGTGTTGAACATTCATTTTTTTGGTTTTAAATAACTTTAAAATGATTTAAACACTTTTCATGGGCATAGGTTTCATTCCAAGTGTTTGACAACTCGTATGATTGGGTTTCATAAAGGGGTGTGAATTATTTTAAATCATATGTAATGCTGTTTTCATTTTAACAAGGGGTGTGTGAAGTTTTAAAGAAAAATTTGTAAAATATAGAGGGTTTTCGCTCATTTTAAATGATTACAATTATTGGGTCATGAAGTTGCCTTGAATGATTTATAAAAACAGGCATTGGGGTTTTAAGAAAGAGTGTTTGAAACTGATAGGTTTATTTTAAAAAGGGTGTGTAATTTTAAAAAGGAAATTATGTAAATGGTTGGTTTTTTTAATGGGATTTCAACTGTGATTTTATTAATAGTTTTCAAAGGATACTTAAAGGTTGTAACTTTTTTTAGCCTTGGTTAATTTTTATATTAACGATTTGTGTATTTATTTTGTTAAATATTAATATTACCAAATCAAAAAGAATGGATATGAATAAATAATGGATGGATGTAAATAATTTGACAAAAGAGCATGAATATGAAGTAAAATAGTTCATCATGATTGAAAAAGATCATGCATATGACCCTTCTCAAATACTTTGTCCGTGTTTATACTGTTTTTATTCAATACAAGTTAGTCCAGAGGAGTTAGAAGAACAATTGATCTATCATGGAATATATTGAAGTTATAAATGTTGGATTAAACATGGGGAAAAAGTGAATGTAGCTATTATATGGGATAACACTACGTTTTATGGATCATCTAATGTGATTACAAGTACGGACAATGAATAAGACTGTATCGAGGACGTGATTATAGATGTGAATAATGATGAATATCATATTGAGGAAATGATAAGGATAGTAGAAGATAAATTTCATGATTTCCCAAAATTTTTTGAGAAGATAAAGAGTTGTGACAAGACACCATTGTATAGTGGTTGCAAAAAATATACAGCATTTTCAACCATAATAAAGTTGTATAATTTAAAATTAGGAAATGGACAGAGTGATTCCAATTTTATGAAATTACTTTCTCCCTTGAATGGCATGCTCCTAGAAGATAATGAGCTCCTGAGCCAAACACACAATGCCGAATGAATACTACCCTCGATGGGTATGATCTTTGAAATAATATATGCCTACCCATATGATTGTATACAATTTCTCAAGGACTGAAAATCACTTAGAGAATTCCCAAGGTGTGGTGATTCTCGATATAAGAAAGATGAATCTGGTCCTAAGAAGTGTTTTTGAACTTTTCAATAATTATGAGGTTTAGGAACCTATATGGAAGTGAGGAGACTATAGGGAAATTTATGTGGCACACATACATAAGAAATAAATATGGGAAACTACGTCACCAGGTAGACTCTCCTCAATGGAATAGAATTGATCATGAGTATTTTGATTTTAGAAATAAGCCGAGAAACCTTCGTCTTGCATTATCTATAGATAGAGTGAATCCTTTTGGTTTTTAAACCAGAACTCATAGTATATGGCTAGTTATGTTGGTAAATTATAACTTACCGCCATGTTTATGCATGAAATGAAAACATATCATGTTATCTATTCTTATATCAGGATCAAAAGAACCGAGTAATGATATTGATATTTTTTTGGATCCATTAATCAAGGATTTGAAATTATTGTGGGATTCAGGTGTTACGTTGTTTGATACTTGCAGAAATGAAGATTTCACATTGAGAACCATGTTCTATGGGATGGTAAATGACTTTCCTTCTTATGGAAATTTGTCAAGATATAGCATTAAATGAACTCATGGGTGTCCCATCTGCAAAAAAAGTGCAAAGTAAATTAGTTTGAAACATTCATCCAAAACATTGTTTCTAGAATGTCAAAGATTTATACTCTAACAACATAAGTACTGATCTTGGATGACATCATTCAATGGAAGTTCAGAAGAACGTACAACACCATCTTCAATAACAGGTGATCAACTGTTTGAGAAAGTAAAATATATGGACACTGCTTTTGGTAAACCATTTTTGAAAAAAATTACCAAAACCAATATGGAAAAGATATCCGTTTTTTTGGAATTACCATACTATAATTTTCTATATGTCAAACACTTTCTTGATGTTATGAAAGTTGAAATTTTTTTTTGTGATAATGTCATCGACATGTTTCTAAATGCACATAGAAAAATAAAGGGTGCAATTAAGGATAGGTTGGATTATGTAAAGGTTCCAGAGGGGTATTCATCTAATATCAAGAACATCATGTCAATGACCGATTTATAGTTAAAGTGTCTAAAATCACATGAATGCCATGTTTTGAAGAATGATCTAATGATTATAGCTTTACATTGAATTTTCCCCAAGAATTTCCATCACAAATTAACCAAACATTATTTATTCTTCAAAGCTATATGAAACAAAGTTATAGACCTAGAGAAATTTCAGAGTATGGAAAGAGAAATTTCTATCATATTATGTGAATTAGAAATGCTCTTCCCTCCAACATTATTTGATTGATGATTCATTTGATAGTTCAATTGGTGAGAGAGATTCAACTATGTGGTCATGTACACTATAGATGGATGTACCCCTTTAAACGATATATGATGATTTTTAAAGGGTATGTAAAAAAATAAAATTCAGCCAGAGAGTTATATTATGGAGTGATATATTGTTGATAAATCTATTAAATTATGTACTGAATACTTGTCTGGTGTGGAAAGCATTGGTCTACCAAAATCTCCCTTATTTACACTTATTGAGTACCCTTTATTATGTTTTATATCCTTAGGTTATTAAGAATCTTTTTATAAATGATATGTCTAAGAAGTTTTCTAGTAATGAATAACTTAATGAGAGTCTCTTATGAACTAGTTAATTATGTTTTCATGTTTCCAAAAGCACTAGACCTAAACTATTCTGGCATAGATCATTATGTTATGTAAATATATTAATAATATAAGGTGTGATATCTATGTATTAAATGTTTGGGTCAATATATTTGGTATCATAGAAACTGACCTACTCAAAATTATGAAAAAATAACAAGTTACTGGTTTCACTCAAAGTGTATTTTTATTTAAAATTGAAATTACTTTTAGTAAAAAGAACAAGTGAAATACTAAAAACTGAGAAAATTCATTCATATTGTTTTTATATTTTAGGAAAATTATCCATGAGTCATTTGTGACGTGTGTGAATCAACCGCACCTCAATATGATGCACGGTGTGGCTGATATAATTTTAAGTGTGTATTTTTATATTAAATTGAGAAAAAAGAACTTGTGACACACTAAAACCCAAGAAAGAAATTTCATATTGTCTTGATACTTTAGTAAAAAGATCTACAAGTCAATTCTGACATATAAGAGTCAACCACACCTCAATCCAACGCACGATGTGATCGATATGACTAAAAGTTTCCATTATCAGTTTAACATTGATATTTTAGTATAAAAAATTTCACTCTCTGAAATCCAAGAAAATTCTATATGATTGTCTTGATAATTTAGGATAGTGATTCATAATTCAGTTTTAATGTGTATGAATCAGTCTCACATCAAACTGATGCACGATGCGACTAATAGGACTCATAATGTGTGTTTCATGTTTGAAATGAAATTTTAATAAAAAAGACAACTAACATACTGAAAGCTGATAAAACATATTCAGATTGTTTTGATACTCTAGGATAATTATCTATATTAAATTATTGATGTGTAGGAATTAGCCTCACCATAATATGACACATGGTGTGATCATTATAACTAAATATTTGCCATTTTTATTAAATATTGACATTTTATTAATGTGTTCTTTCATATTAATGTTTAATTTATTTCTTTATAGTATTACTAACATAATATTTGTTTTCTTATATAGGTGGAATATTTTTATTGGGTTGAGATGATATTTTGGAAACTAATACCATGGGTGGATATTTTTGAAAGGGGGCCACAGATGTTAAAAGAAGAAATATTAATATTTAAAATGTTTGTTGGACAATTGTAAATGTAATTATATAAAATATTTTATTTGAAATGTAAATAGAAGTGTTTATTTGTGTATATACCATGGGTGTACAATTTTGTATTCATGATTTCAATTAAATGTATATAGTAAGTTCTCTTCTGGTGTGTTGTTTAAATTAAAGTTTTATTTTGGGTGTGTTGTGTTTAAATTGAAGGATTACCTCTACTAGGTGAGCTGTTAGATAAATAGCATTGTATCCCATTATAAATGCTAAAAAAGTGCTCATAAAGGGACCCCCATATCATTACTATGATTAACATCATTTTTAGTGCTATTAAAGGCAATTATGTCTGATGTTAAAGGTCATTTATGTAGTAGTGAAATTCTATATTGAATAAACTTCATCATGACTTTTCAGTCATGAGTAATGTCTTTTGTCATTATTTTCTTGAAAAATCTTGTTCCAAACAAAGAAAACATAATATTCTATGAATTATATTTTTCATCATAGATATTCCTTATGTTGAAATGAAAATCCCCCTCATTGGGAAAACACAACAACTTAGAAATTTTCAATGATGAAATATAAAATTCATCGTTGTGAATCTTAGAGATTATAGAGTCATTATTAACTTAAAAACTGAACGAGTCATTTCTATAGAGCTCTTTAACTTATATGTCAAAAATCAAGGGAGTTTTACCATCTCCAAAAGATAATTCTAATCCTTGAAATATAATGACTGTCTTTAAAAAAATATTTTTCTCATTTAAATACTATAAATCAATCACTTTACCTTGAAGAATTTTATGATACTTCCCCGGTGGGTAAGTAGGTGCACCCAAATCAGCTTCTTCAATTCTTCCTGGCATTTAAATTTCATAAGGTTTTGAGAATTAAGTTTCCAAGGTTTTGGGTTTCTTAATATTTGAAGTAGAAGCTCTTTGTAAACTAAAAGGGTGTCAAGGTGTAGGAAGGAGAGCTAGAGAAGGAAGATGGTTTTCTCACACTGATTGAGAATATACTCATTACTTTTTAATTTCAATATACGAATACAAATAAATTGAAACAATTTTTTTAAAACCTAATCAATATGTAATTGAATAAAAATATAGAGAAATTCAAATAATTAAATACAAAAAATAAAGTTTAATAAAATAAAAATAGAGAGAAGAAATTAATAAACATTTGTTTAAAATTTAAATATCTCTAACTCTCCCTTTAAAAAATAAAAATTAGTATTTCTAAGTGGTTTAGTAAAAATATATGCTAATTAATATTAGGTATCAATAAATTCTAAAGATATATCATTTTTAAGAACATGATATCTTAGAAAATTATTCCTGATATCAGTATGATTAGTCCTATAATGAATTATAATATTTTTTGAAATATTAATAACACTATTATTATCATATAAAATAGGTATATTATTAAAATTTATTCCAAAATCAAGTAGAATATTTTTTATACACAATACTTATGCACAAAAACGTCCAATAAAAACATATTTTGGCTCATCCATTGTCAGAGCAACTAAGTGTTGTTTCTTAATTGAGCATAATATTAAATATAATCCTTAAAAGTGATAGGTTCCTGAGGTTATTTTTCTATCTGATCTACATCATCCAAAGTCAGCATCTGAATATGAAATTAAATTAAAATCATAAGTTTGGGGAAAAGAAAAAATCGAAAAATAGTTCTGTTTAAATATCTAAAAATTATTTTAATTTTAGTAAGAAAATATTATTTTGGATTTCACTAAATTATATCACATAAAAATACATAAAATATAATTTTTGGTCTACTAGAAGTAAGATATAATAAACTACCAATCATACCTCTATATAACTTTTTGTCAAATGGTTTTCCAACTTCATCCAAATCATGTTTTATATTTTTACACATGAGAGTTCTATAGATATTACTATTTTATGTCCAAAAATTTTCAATAAATCCACAATATATTTACTTTGATTTCAAATATTTCTATAATATTTTTGATAAATTTTAAATCCTAAAAAGAAATTTAATTATCACATTATACTTATTTCAATTTTTTTTCATTAGTTTTGAAAAATAATTATAAAGCGTTTTATTTATTGAACTAAAAATAACAACATCCACACAATTTTCTACTAATAAAATATTAGAACAGTCATTTTTCTTAAAAAGTGTTGGATCTTCCAATCTAATAGTAAATCCATTTTTCAATATAAAAGAACTTAATATTTCATACCAAGATCTAGGTGCTTGTTTAAGGCCATAAAGAGACATGGTTTGTTTAAAAAGAATTTTTTTATGAGGGTTTTTAAAACTATGAGGTTTTCAACATAAACTTCCTATATTAAATATCAATTTAAAAAGGATGATTCAACATCCATCTGATATAATTTGTAATTCATATGAGATGAATAAGATAAAAGGATTCTAATGACTTTTAATATAGCTATAAAGGAAAAGGTTTCATCATAATCTATTCCTTCTTCTTGATTATATCCTTTAGCTACTAATCTAGATTTGTTTCTGGTTATGATCCCTTAATCATATTATTTATTTCTGAAGATCCACTTAGTTCCTATAACTCGATAGTATGATGTTCTTTCCACTAATTCCCAAATATCATTTATTTTGAATTGGTTTAGTTCTTCATGTATGTCTAACATCCAACTCCCATCTTCTGAATATTCTTCAATGGAATGTTAGATAATTAAACTAGGTTTTTTACATTTCTTCTAGTTTTAATTCATGTATATAGGTCTCTTATGACAGTTTCTAAAGGATGGTTCTTTACAGTTCTAAACTATCTATGAAATACACTTTTAGGTTCTTCAGTTTTATGTTCTTCTGAAATTGAATAAATTTTATTAATATTATTTTCAAAATCAGCTTTAGAGGTTTCGTGTCTCATGTTGTCAAACAAATCATTAATTTCATCTATTTAATATGTCTTTTTATCAAAAGGGTCAGTTTCATAAAAATTTATATGAAGTGATTCTTCAACAATCCTTGGATTTTTATTAAACACTCTATAGGCTTTAGAAGTTGCAGAATATCCTAAAAATATTCCTTCATAATCTTATGGATCAAACTTACCAAGGATTTCTTTAGTATTCAAGATATAAACCATGAAATCAAATACCTTAAAGTATTTTACTCTACATTTTCTATTATTCTCAAGTTCATAGGGTGTCTTTTTAATTATTGGTCTTATTAAAACTCTATTCGTGATATAGAAAGTTGTTATTATAGCTTCTTCCCAATAATAAGTAGGAAGATGATATTTATTTATTAAGGTCTATCTCATTTCTTGAATAGTTCTATTTATTCATTCAAAAATTCAAATTTTTTAGGTGTTCTTGGTGAAGAGAAGGCGTGTTTAATAACTATATTTGAGCAGAATGAATTAAATTCTTTATTCTCAAATTCTCCACCATGATCACTTCTCAATGAAATCATTTTAAAACCTTTTTCATTTTAAACAAATTTTCAAAACTATCAAAAATAGTGAATACTTAAATTTTGAGTTTTAGAAAATAAACCCAAGTAAATCTTGAAAAATCATCTAATAAAACATAATCATAAATTTTACCAGCAAAACCTGCTACCCTAGACGGTCCAAAAAAATACATATGGATAAGTTCTAAATGTTTAAAAGTATAAAATATGTTAATTGATTTGAAATATTATTTCTTTTATTTTCCAATTTGATATGCATCACAGAATCTCTCATTTTCAAACATAAGACTAGGTAAATCAGAAACTAACTATCTCTTAGATAATTTATGTAAAGTATATATATTTCAATATCCATGTATTCTATACCAGATCCATGACTCATTTGTCTTAGCAGTTAAACAATTTACTTTCTGTTTACATAGGGAATTAAAATCCAAAGTATAAACATTATCAGTTCTTGATGTTCTAAATTTAAGCAGTTTTATTTGAAAATAGAGTAGGAATTATTAGAGAAATAAACATTAAAAAAATCATCACAAAGTTGTAAATACATATCAGGTTCTTCTTTAACCCTTATAAATATATTACAATACTGGTTGAGATAATCTTTGGGTCTCTAACTATTCAAACTCCAACAATATTTCCTTTTACATTGTCACTAA
Source organism: Viscum album (assembly GCA_963277665.1). Taxonomy (NCBI): domain Eukaryota; kingdom Viridiplantae; phylum Streptophyta; class Magnoliopsida; order Santalales; family Viscaceae; genus Viscum; species Viscum album. The sequence continues at coordinate 1,817,281,511 of OY728133.1, read as the reverse complement.
AAGTGACTAGACCTCCATCCATTTGAGTCTATGTGTAGAAATTTGAAAAGTCTATACTCATGTGTATGGAGAAGCCATTGTCTATATACCATATAGAATTTCTATTCCTAAGGAATTTTTTCTACTAAATAATTTAAACATGTGTTTTTTTTGAAACCCATATTTTATTGGGTCCTATAGTGTCATCAAGCAATGATATGGGAATCTAGACTTGTTTTATTTTCAAAAAATTCATATCACTTTCTTCAGCTATATTTTTTGAAATAAAATGATTTTTAATAGCCTTAATTTGAAGATTTCTTAAATAATAGTATTTAGTGTAATGACATTTTTTCCATAACAATGGAAGGTAGCATTTTTGAATTGGGCATAAAATATTTTTTTGTATAATTTACATTTTTCAACTTTTCTTCATATTCCAAATATTTCTCTTTTAAAAAAATTATTTCCAAGAATCTCATTCAGATTATTTTCTGCTTTTGTAAACCAAATAGACACACTTTTATAATATTATAATCATCCTCTAATTCATTTATCCTTTTTTCATGATCACTATAGTTTGATGTAGATGTATTGAATTTTTCATTTAGATAATGATGTTGTTTTAGAATTGTGTCTCTTTCACCTAAAACATCCTTATGTAATTTTTTTAATGAATTATTTTTCATTATTAATGAATCAATTTTTTTAGCATAGAACAACAAGTAGAAAATTTATCATTTGAAAAACTACCAGAGTCAGAAGTAGAAGAGTAATAGGATTGTACATATTCTTCTTACTTATCCATAAAACACATATTAGCTTGTAGATTTCATGGATCTTTTTCTGAATCATATTTTAAAGAGATACTAGAGTATTTGGATACACTCCATGTAGCTTTCATAGATATATTTTCTTTGTGTTCATAATCATCTTTCTTCTTGTAATGGCCTGAACCACTCTGGTTCATTCCTTTGCAAAAATATGGCGTCTGATGTGTTCTGGGAGGTCAAGTTGACTTATCCCCAACACTTTTCCAAATTTCTAGTTCTGTGAATAGTGTTTCCAGTTCTATGAACAGTACAACGACAACCTTATGTGAACAGTGTCATCAGAAGCCTTAGGTGAATAGTGCTATGATAACCTTATGTGAATAGTGAAACAGTAACCTTATGTGAATAGTTTCATCGGTAGCCTTATGTGAATAGTGAAATGATAGCCTTATGTGAACAGTGTCATCGATAGCCTTAGGTGAACAGTGCAATGGTAGCCTTATGTGAACAATGTCATCAGTGACCTTAGGTGAACAGTCAACGATACTCTTATGTGAATAGTGTCATCGGTAGCCTTAGGTGAACAGTAAAATGGTAGCCTTATGTGGACATTGTCAACGGTAACCTTATGTGAACAGTGTCATCGGTATCCTTAGGTGAATAGTGTAATGGTATCCTTATGTGAACAGTGTCATCGGTATCCTTAGGTGAACAGTGCAACAGAAACCTTATGTGAACAGTGCAACGGTAACCTTATGTGAACAATGTCATTGGTAGCCTTATGTGAATAGTACAACAGTAACCTTATGTGAATAGTTTCATCATTAGTCTTATGTGAATAGTGAAATGGTGAGGATCCATCGGTAACCTCTTTCCTTTGCGAAATTTTGAGTTCATTAATAGTGTTTCCAGAACAGTGAGGTTCCAACGGTAGCCTCTTTCCTTTTCCAAATTTTTAGATCACGAACAGTGTTTCCAGAATGGTGAGTTTCCAACTGTAGCCTCTTTCCCTTTTCAAATTTTGAGTTCATGAACAGCGTTTTCTGAACGGTGAGGTTCCAATGGTATCCTATTTCCTTTTCCAAATTTTGAGTTCATGAACCGTGTTTCCAGAATGATGAGGTTCCAACGGTAGCCTCTTTCCTTTGCCAAATTTTGATTTCTTGAACAATGTTTCTAGTATGGTGAGGTTGTAACGGTAGCCTATTTCCTTTTCCAAATTTTGAGTTCATGAACAGTGTTTCCAGAATGGTGTGGTCCAACGGTAACCTCTATTTTTTGTGCAAAATTTTGTGTTCCTGAAAAGTGTTTCCAACTTCCTATAGTTCGCCCCTTTGACATTTCCTTTCACTTAAAATGAATTTAAAGCCTCATTTTAAAGACTCTAAGGCCAATTAAAAGGCCATAACTCCTATATTAATTTTTCATGAGGATCGGGATGCTTTTACATGGTCAAACCGTGTGGTTTAATGTCATCTGTTTTTAATGGAAAATCCATCGTATCTTAAACCGCTTCTTCGTTAAATCTTCTAAAGGGATGATATATCATCCTCCCTAGTTATTCCTTTTTGTTCTCAACTATGAGATGCTCGTACCTTTCATTCTATCTCATAGGTGTTGTGCAATCAAACTTTCCTCCTTGGATTGGTTCCCCTCGGTTTTTTATGTAACCAAGCAGTATCGATCAATCATCGATATAAGGTATGATCTATCATCATTATTTTGTGTCAATATCCTTCTATTTATCCTTTCCATCTTATGGAATGGTATCTCTATGTTCCTAATTAGCTTTTCTTGGGTGTTGACCGGTGTGGTGGTGTCTCTGCATCCTCTGGTGGATACAGTTGTCACGGGGGGGGGGGGGGGGGGAGATTGTAACCTGTTGTGTGGATCATTTTTGTATAAGGAATGTCAAGAACCATTGAAGCTAGGGTATTCATTGCTTCTATTTTATTTTATGTGAAACTGTAGAGTTAGCATGTTTTATCCCACTAGGTCACAATTCAATTGATATATTAAATATTTGAACCAGATAAATGAACTGATATCGATCGTATGCTATTATCTCTTGTTTTTCTAGATAGTGTGATATCTATAATTTTTTTCTTAGCTCCTCGCTCTTGATGAAAATTAGTAAATAATGTAAAGACAGAATTAATTGATGATTTTTTGGATAAAGATAAAGATGCATGTGAATGAATCTGATTGTTGTTATTATAATTTTATGTTAATCAAATTGATGCAGTAAGCATGATTAATCAATTTTTGATATCTTACTATTTAGGTTTCCTGAAGTTGGAAGCTAAAAATAATAAATTAGTTAATTTAAGATGGATTAAAGAACTGGTTGTTTGATAAAAGATAATTAATTGTAGAGTTCTGAGTTACTCTATTGCTTGTTTAGGGGCCAAGATCCCAATTGATATGCTGGTTGTTTTCTTGCTGCATGTATTGTGATATCATCTTGGATAAATGTTGAGATATGTTGGGGCAGAGAGGAATACTGGTTGTGGCAGCAGTTGATTCATAGAGTGGCGAGATGCATCAGTTTATGCATGTGGGTGTTGGGGAGGACACTGGGGATGATGAAACGGGGTGGATGTGAATGTTTGGATGCTTTTTGATTATTATTGGTTGTTTATCTACTTTACATTCCCCACTACTCAAGGCAGCTAGTCTTGCCTACCCTTCATCTGAAAGGGGTGAATACACATAGGGTATTCCACATGCTTTCAATGTTTATCTTCTTAATGGAGTATGGGTCTATGCTCTGGCTATAGGCGGCAAAGACCCGACAGGTAGTTCATCTACTCACGGTGTTGAGCCCCCTTGTGTTTAGTAGCACAGAATGTTTTTCTAGAATTCTTGGGAATATGGGAAAGTAATGATGTAAATAAGTAATTAAATAAATTATGTTAACCCATGTGGTTGGAGCTTACTGGGACACAATGTCGAGGTTAAAATATAAAGGGATAATGGACTTTGGGTGTGATGATAATGAAATGTAATGTGGAATTGTTAATTGTTAATTAATATTTAAAGAATTAATTAATGTAAAGTGAAATAGATAAAAATATAATGAAGTAACGTAATAAAGATCTTTAAATGGTGGTGTGCTTATAGGATACCCAGTATTAGAAGTAAAAGCTGGGAGTCTGAGAGACGTTAGCTGCAGTTGAGTCTAAGACTAGGTTAGGCCCATGGTGTGGTTGTGAGCTATAGTATATTCTGTACTTTTTGTGTTTCTATATGCTACTCCACCCCGTCAGTTAGAGAAGATGACACCCCGTGGATTCTGAGACCTAGGGGGGTGTTTTCCCCAACATTACGGTGGTAGGATGGATGGATGACTACCCCATTTGGTCTTTCTCTCTTCTCTGGTAGTTACATGTACCGGTAGGCACACTGGTTAGTTTTCCCCATATATGAGTGTAGAGGAATGTAATGGATTGTGGTTATTCACACACATATATTCTGGATATAGTTTTCTATGGAATAATATAGGTGTAATGTGTATAGGCTATGATGTCTTGAGGATCCTTAATCGGTGTAAGGGCTATAATGGCTTGAGTTTTAATACCCAATATATGATACACGTAATGCGAGCTGTGGTGGCTACAAAAAACTACATGGTTACTTTACTTACATGGATGTGGTGGTTTTGTTGCATGAGGTGCATGTTGTGGTGCTTCGCCCAGGTGTCTGTGGGAAAGCCTTTTTGGAGAGAGATTCTTAGGACGTGCGATATTGGGGAAAAGAGTAAAACCAGTGAGGAAGTAGTAGATGGGTACCCTTTATATTATCTATTATATTATATACTCTAGTTTGAGTTACTTGGTGGGGATAGCCATGGTGAGGTTGGGAACATATTATACCTGTTTAGGTGACGAGTTAGTTTCACTTGTTGTTCACTATGCTTTAGCATGCTTTATTTACTTTTGAACAAGAGGATCTAGGAGGATCCCACTGAGTATACTGTTATACTAACCCTATGTATATTTAAACTATTTTTCAGGCCACTTGGAGAAGGTTGGAGATCAGGCTGGTTTCAACTATATTGGGGTGGTAGGAGCTGTTTGGGCTTCGTGGTCACTACTGTTTTCACTTTCTTTTGGGTACTTGCATATTTCCCCTTTCAGTTGTAGTTGTTTTTCATGAAATTACATATGCGTACATGGGATTTCATTTATATTGTTGTCTGAGTTGGAGTTGGTTTGTGTCTATCTTATCACTCTCTTTCACATGTGTTCTCTTAGAGGGTAATGCCTCCCATTGTGTGTTTACTATACCTTCGATGCTAGTCACCAACCCGGGGCCCACGGGAGGTGGGACTTCGGGGTCATTATCTTTATTCTCACATTACTGGTCCAAGAGGGGAACACCTTGTGGGTAGGGGGTCGTGATAGAGTGGTATCAAGGGTCTGGTTGAGGGATATTTTAGAGTTTGTTGTGAGGTACAAGTGAGGTTGCATGGGTTGGTAGGGTAATAGTGTTAGTCGTGTTTAGCAAGTGATGTAAACACTGGAGAGATGATCCTGTAAAGGGATTTGCATCGCTAGTTCTTCCCCCACCGCTGCCTTATTCCCCACTATCACGGGTCGGCTGGATCTCTCTTCGGCACTTCAATCAGCATGTTCTTTCCATGGTTTCATCCAGTGGTGGTGTCAGTGGGCACGTATTTGGAAAATCTCTTCGCGTCCTAGACGTATTTCCACCACAACCTTTGATCTAGTTAGGGTTTCTCTCAGTGGTGCAGTGTCATTCTGGGTGCGGGTTTTAGATGATGCGTATTGGGGTTGGAATTTCATTCCATGTTGTATGCGGGTGTTTGGGTTGATCTGGTACTCGGGTGTGAGGATGATGGCGGTGACAGGATCTTCTCCCCTGTCTTGCAAAGGTGTTCATTTCCAACGAACTACTATTTTGGAGGCCCCCCTTGTAGTTTTGTTTGTGTATTTAGATTTGATTGTGATTTTTGTTTTGGTCATGCGATGGTCTTTGAAGCGCACAGTGGTGTCTCTCTGGAGGTCTGATTCGGTTCCGGCGAAATCGTGATGGGTTCAGGATGATGGTTTTCACATTGATGATTTTGTAGTGTTTTTTGGGCGATTTTTTGGATTGAGACTATTTTGGTTTGATGTGTGATTCGGTTATGTGCAGGTCTTCTTCAATTCTGGAAAAATCAGGATGGATTTTGGATGGTGGTTCTCAGTTTGATGATTTTGCAGTGGAGATTTTGGGATTTTGTGGATTGAGTCTATTTTGTTGAATGTGTGAATCGGTTTGGGTTTTTCGGCCCTACAGTTTGCATTTTAGGGTAAAATTCATCCATTTCAATGTAAGGGACGATTTCAGAAGAGGATTTATCTTACTAAAAAAATAATTTTCAGTCAGTGATGTAAACACTAGAGATTGGCTGAGACATAGACGTTTAGGGCCCCAATCATCTGATACACAGACCTTTAAGTTTACAATGGATATTAAACAAGGTGATACTAGTTGCAGGGTAGAGACCTAGGAAAGTATCATGCATAATTTTTTTCTTGTGCCTGTGTTTGAATGGGTAGACCTTGGGATAGGTTAACCTAAAATGAATAAAACAACAATTAATTAATTAATGTCGAGTCTTCCATATTCCATGTTTAGGAGCTCTAACTATTTTTTATTTTTTAGGTATGGATACAGGTTGATGTCCTTGTCAGGATCGCATAGAAGATGTCCAATAGGTTGTACTAGCAGATCGCCACAGGGTAGAGGTTGACGATGACATCACTTGGAGTAGGTCACTCCGAGAGTTTCAGCGCCAGAGTCTTCAGAAGTATGATGGATCTGTTTTTGATTTAGTAATAGAAGATTGGTTGGAGGAGGTCGAGATAGTATTTAGTTTGATCTGTGCTCAGAAATATCACTGGATGTCCTTGGTTGTGACGACGCTGTGTGGAGAAGCGAGATAGTGGTGGTTCTTGTTCCTCAGGGATCGTGAGGAGTCACGAATCTCATGGGAGGAGTTCCGAGACAATTTTAGAGTCGAGTTTCTTTCTTTCACCATGAAGGTGCCCAGTAAACAGGATCTTGTTACCCTTCGACTGGGGAGATCAAGTGTGCGAGAGTATGGAATATGTTTCAAGAACCTTTTACTATATGCATCGGGCCTGTTTCCAGATGAGGAGGCCAGGGCAAGGCATTTCGTGGAGGCTTTTCATCCAGAGATCCAGTGCCAGGTCACCCCATTTATGTTGAAGACATATCTTGAGGTGATGGTGAGGGAAGAGATTGTCGAGAGGAAATTTTCCAGAACCAGATCATCACGAGAGGGGAGTTGTCATGATTCCTCACAAAGCAGAGCTCTGGTTCGGGGTTCCTGATTTTCAGGGCAGAAGAGTTTCCGTTCGGCCGGGGGTAACTCCCGGCCCTCAAAATCTCGTTTCTCTAGGAGAATCAGCTCTCAGGAGTATGCCAAGAAATCAGGCACTTGTTTTTCTTGTGCTAGTCAAGGTCATCAACAATTATAGTGCCTAACCTTTCAGAATAGTCATCGTGCACCAGGTGTTCTACTCTAGGTTCGTCCGTTGAGGCAGTTCCAGCCGAGGCAGCAACAGCAGGTTGCACCAGCTTTAGATCAACATAAGGTATATAGGGAAGGTATAGGAAAACACTGTGATGCTCCATGCCCTCAGAGAGAAGAGCACGGTTGTGGTGGTGGTCGTCATCAGGGTTAGAGAGGCTAGGGAGGAGGTTGTGGTCAGCTTCATGCTTTAGCATTGCCAGTTCCATGCGGGCAAGATGTCATTCGAGGTACCCTTTGCGTGTTTTCTACCTTGGTTTATGCCTTGTTTGATTTAGGAGTGACACACCCCTTCATATCACCTACCATTATCCATGCTTTGGGACTTGAGGTAGAGAGGCTTCCAGTTCCCTTGGCGTTGACTACACCAGTTAGAGGTCAAGCGGACTTGTTTGAAGTATGTAGAGACTATGAGCTAGTGCTGGGGTAGCACCGATCTTGGTGAGATTTCCTATGTTTATGAATACAACCATATTATGTCATCCTCAACATGGATTTCTTGTATTCGGTGTAGGATATCATGGATTGATTCAAGATGAAGGTTGTGTTCTTCGATGCGTATGGAGAACCAGTGGTGTTTGTTAGCGAGTGAGACCCTCAGATGGGTCAGAGGCATGTTCCATCTTTATCATCCATGATGGCTGAGCTGATGGTGAGTTCCTTAGAGGTTCAGCAATTGGCGTTTTCTAGGGTCATAGAAGATTACCCTAATGTCTTTCCAGAAGAGTTTGCAGGACTAACCCCTCGACGAGAGATCGAGTTTGGGATCGAGCTACAACGAGGAGCCTCTCCTATCTCTATGTCTCCATATAGGATGGCCCCTTCTGCATTAAAAAAGTTACATATACAACTTTATGGTCTATTATAGTGCATTTTTGTTCGGTCGAGTGTGTCACCGTGAGGCACACCGGTTTTGTTTGTGAAGAAGGATAATGGCAGTTTGCGGTTGTGTATTGATTATTGTCGTTTTACCAAAGTGAAAATAAAGAATCTCTATCCTCTTCCATGTATTGATGATTTATTCGATCAACTGAAGGGTGCATGTGGGTTCTCAAAGATCGACTTGCAGTCATGATATCATCAGATGCATGTGAAGAATGAGGATATCCCAATGACTGCTTTCCATTATCTTCATGGGAATTATGATTTCATTTTAATTTCGTTTGGAATGACAAATTCTCTAGCTATGTTCATGGGATTGATGAACGTTGTGTTCTGTGAGTTCCTGGACAAGTTCGTGGTGGTTTTCATCAATGATATCCTCATATACTCCATGTATGAGGAGGAGCATGTAGATCATCTACACGCCGTTTTGGGAGTTCTTTGTCAACAGAAGCTATTTGGGAAGTTGTAGAAGTGTGAGTTTTGGGCTCAAGAAGTTTATTTTTTGGGGAATATTATGTCCCAGTATAGAGTATTTATGGATCCCTCGAAGATGGAAGTAGTTTTGACTTGGGAAGCCCCTAAGATAGTGTCATAGGTGTGAAGTTTCGTTGGTCTCGCAGGCTTCTACATGAGGTTCATAGCTGATTTCCATCGAGTTGCAACTCCTCTAACATCTTTGACCAGGAAGGATAATGAATTTATAAGGACTTATTAGTGACAGACAACTTTCGAGTAACTAAAAGAGATGTTAGTAAGTGCTGCAATTCTTTGTCTTCCAGTAGAGGGAGTTCAGTTTGATGTTTTCTGTGATTCTTCGAATTTGGGGTTAGGTTGTGTTCTAATGCAGCAGAGATTAGTTGTTTCTTATGGGTATCTATAGTTGTGTCCACATGAAGGTAAATATTCCACCCATGATCTTGAGTTGGAAGCCGTGGTGTTTTCTCTAAAGTTGTAGACACATTACCACATTGGCGAGTGCTCTGTGGTTTTCACTGATCATAAGAGTTTGAGGTATGTTTTCTCCCAGCAAGACTTGAACTTACAACAAAATCCATGGATAGAGTTATTACAGGAATACGACTTTGAAATATCATATATACCTAGAAAGGGAAATTTTGTAGCTAATACATTGAGTTGGAAGTCACATAGTGATGCAATGCAAGAATCGGGTAACTCATAGAGAGTAATGGAAGAACTTCCAGTATTACATCTTGATATTGGAGATATTGGGGGGCTAGGTTGTCTTTTTAAGATGATTGTGCAGTCATCTCTGGTGCAGTAGGTGGAAGAGTCCCAATTAGAGGATCTAGAGGTGGAGGTCTGGAGAGACCGAGTTGTTTGTGGAGAAGACCCTACTGGTTGGTCTGAGGATGAACAACTCAGAGTGTTGTATCATAGAGGGATATTTGTTCCTTTGATGATGCACAAAACGGTTATCAAAGAGTTCCATATTTCTCCTTTAGCGGTGCATCATGGCATGAAAAAGATGTACCGAGCCTTGAGGATCCAGTTTTGGTGTCCTGGGCTGAAGCATGCGTTTGCCGAGTTTGTTTCTCGATGTTTGGTCTACCAAAAGGTGAAGGCCGAACATCGGGTTCCTGGTGGTCTTATCTAGCCACTAGATGTTCCTCAGTAGAAGTGGGAGGACATCTCAGTGGAATTTGTTACTGGTTTACCTCGAGCTTAGGGAGGTCATGATTCTATTTGGGTGGTAGTGGATCATTTAACAAAATCATCCAACTTCATAGTCATCAAGGAGTCAAGATCAATAGATGTTTTGTCAAGGTAGTGTCTGGAGGAGGTGGTGAGACTTCATGGAGTCCCAAGGATGATCATTTCTGATCGAGATACTCGTTTTACCTCTATGGTGTGGAGAGGTATCAATCATGTTTTTGGTTCTCAACTAGGCCTTTAAACTGCTTTTCATCCTCATTCGGATGGTCAAATAGAGTGGACCATCCAGACTCTTGAAGACATGTTACGCTTTTATGTCCTGGATTTTGGAGGTTTGTGGATGAGGCACTTACCCTGGGTGGAGTTCACTTATAATAATAGTTTTCACTCTACCTTCAGTATGGTGCTATTTGAATCCTTTTATGGACAACTTTTCCATTCTCCATTGTGCTGGACTGGGGTTGGAGAGTCAGCAATTCTCGGACCGAAACTAGTGCAGAATACAACAAATATTGTATAGGTGATTCATGAGAGGATGAAGATAGTGAAGGATTGTCATAAATAAAATTCCTATCAAAGGTGGATACCCATAGAGTTTGATGTTGGGGATCACATGTTTCTATAGGTGACTCCCCTTCATGGGAAATGAAGGTTTGGTCATAGGAGTAATCTTTCTCCCTGGTTTTTTGGGCCTTTCAAGGTGTTATTTAATGTTGGAGCTGTGGGGTATCAAGTAGCACTTACCCCATAGATGATCTAGATACACGATGTTTTTCATGTGTCACAACTCTATCGTTATCTTCATGATGACTCTCACATCATCAACTGGGGAGAGATCGATGTTTATGATGATGTAACCTTTGAGGAGCGACCTGTGGGGATCCAAGACTATAAATATAATGTGTTCTGCATGCGTTCTATCTCCTTGGTTCATGTCTTGTGGTGACACAGTGTCATGGGGAAGAGTACCTAAAAACGTGAGTCACAGATACGTGCTCAGTACCCAGAGTTGTCTGATATTTGACCCTTTTCATGTAACGATGTCCCCTTTGTGGTTATAGACCTTTTGTGTCTATGATATGGCTTTCTTTTGGTTACTTCTTGTGACTTTCTCCATTTTTGAGTGGTATCTTGATGGGTGGTTGTTGAAAATTCTTTTCCATTTCCTTTTAGGTTGGTTTTTAATTCTCTAGGACGAGAAGGTTTTGAGAGGTATCTGATGTAATGGCTCAGACCTCTCTGGTCCATTCCTTTGCAAAAATCTGGTGTCAGAGGTGTTCCAAGAGGTCAAGGTGACTTATCCCCAACACTTTGCCAAATTTCCAGTTCTGTGAACAGTGTTTCCAATTCTGTGAATAGTGAAATAGTATCCTTATTTGAACAGTATCATCATAGACTTAGGTGAATAGTGCAACAGTAACCTTATATGAATAGTGCAATGGTAACCTTTTTTGAATAGTGTCATTAGTAGCCTTATGTGAACAGTGCAGCGGTATCCTTATGTGAATAGTGTGACGACAGCCTTTTGTGAATAGTGTCATCAGTAGTCTTAGGTGAACAGTGCAATGGTTGCCTTATGTGAACAGTGTCATCGGTATCCTTAGGTGAACAGTGCAATGGTAGTGTTATATGAACAGTGTAAATGGTAGCCTTTGGCGAACTGTGCAACTGTAGCCTTATGTGAACAGTGTCAACGGTAGACTTATGTGAACAGTGTCATCGGTAGCCTTAGGTGAACAGTGCAAGGGTAGCCTTATGTGAACAGTGTCATCGGTAGACTTAGGTGAACAGTGCAACGATGGCCTTATGTGAATAGTGTCATTCGTAGCCCTAGGTGAATAGTGTAATGGTAGACTGATGTGAACAGTGTCATCAGTAGCCTTATGTGAACAGTTCAATGGTAACCTTATGTGAACAGTGTCATCGGTAGGCTTATGTGAATAATGCAACGGTGAGATTCCAACGGTAGCCTCTTTCCTTTGCCAAATTTCGAGTTCATGAACTGTGTTTCTAGAACATTGAGGTTCCAATGGTAGCCTCTTTCCTTTTCTAAATGTTGAGTTCATGAACAATGTTTCTAGAATGGTGAGGTTCCAATGGTAGCCTCTTTCCTATTCCAAATTTTGAGTTCATGTACAATGTTTCCAGAACGGCAAGGTTCCAATGGTATCCTTTTTCCTTTGCCAAATTTTGAGTTCATGAACAGTGTTTCTAAAATGGTGAGGTTCCAACGGTTTCCTCTATACTTTTCCTAATTTTGAGTTAATGAAAAGTGTTTCAAAAACGGAGAGGTTCCAATGGTAGTCTCTTTCCTTTTCCAAATTTTGAGTTCATGAATAGTGTTTCTGGAACGATGAGGTCCAATAATAACCTCCATTTCCTTTGCCAAATTTCGTATTCATGAACAGTGTTTCCAGCTTCTTACAATTTATCCCCTTTGACGTTTCCTTTGATTCAAAATGAATTTAAAGCCTCAATTTAAGGACCCTAAGGCCCATTCAAAGGACATAACCCCTATATTAAATTTTCCTAAGGATTGGGATACTTTTACTTCATCAAACCGCATAGTTTAATGAAATCTTTTTTTAATGGAAAATCTTGTGTATCTTAAACCGCTGCTCCATTAAATCTTCTAAAGGGATGAGATATCATCCTCCCTAGTTCTTCCTCCTTGTTCTCAGCTGTGAGACACTCAAATATTTCATTCCATCCCATAGGAGTTGTGTAATAAAACTTTCCTCCTTTGATTGGCTCCCCTTGGTTTTTGATGTAACCAAGCAAGATCGATCAATCTTCGATATAAGGTATGATCTATCGTCATTCTTTTGGGTCCATCTCTTTCTGTTTCTCCTTTACCTATTATGGAATGGTATCTCTGTGTTCCTAATGGGCTTTTCTTGGGTGTTGACCAGTGTGGTGGTGTCTCTGCATCCTCAGGTGGATACAGTTTTCATGAGGGGAGGAGATCATAACCCATTGTGTGGATTGTTCTTATATAAAGAACGTCAAGAACTATTTGAGGTAGGGGATTCGTTGCTTCCTTTTTATTTTATGTACAACTATAGAGTTAGAATGTTTTATCCCACTGGATCACAATGGAATTGACATATTAAATATTTGAACTGGATAAATAAATTGATATCGATCGTATGTTATTGCCTTCTATTTTTCTTGATAGTGTAATATCTATGCTTACTCTGTTTAGATCTTTGTTATTGATGTAAATTGGTAAAGAATGTAAAACTAGAATTAATTGATGATTGTTTGGCTAAAGATAAAGAGGTATGTGAATGAATATTATGGGTGTTGTTGTAATTTTATGTTAATCAAATTGATGCAGTAAGCATGATTAATAAATTTTAGATAGCTTAATGTTTAGGTTTCCTGAAGTTAGAACCTATGGATAATAAATCGGTTAATTCAAGATGGATTAAAGAACCGGTTGCTTGATAAAAGATAATTCATTGTAGGATTCTGAGGTACCCTCTTGCTTGTTTAAGGGACAAGATCCTAATTGATATGATGGTTGTTTTACTACTGCTTGTGTTGTGATGTGAGTCTGGATGTCTATTGTGATATCTAGGGGCAGGGAGTCCTACTAGTTGTGGAAGTAGTTGATGTCTAGAGTGGCAAGATGCATCAGTTTATGCATGTGGGTGTCTGGGAGGACACCAGGGATGATGAAACAGGTTGGATGTGAAGGTTTGGATGCTTTCTGATTCTTACTGGTTGTTTATTTACTTTACATTCCCCACTACTTAAGGCAGCTGACCTTTCTTACCCTTCATCTAAAAGGGGTGAAGACACACGTGGTATACCACATGCTTTCTGTGTTTAGCTTCTCCAGGGAGGATGGGTCTACGCTCTGGCTATAGGTGGTAAAGACCCGAAAGTTAGTTCATCTACTCCCCATGTTGATTTACCTTGTGTTTAGTAGCATAGAATGTTTTTCAAGAATTCTTGGGAATATGGAAAAGTAATGATGTAAATAAATAATTGAATAAATGATGTTAACCCATAGGGATGGATCTTGCTGGGACGCAATGCTTGAGGATACAATTTAAAGGGATAGTGGACTTTGGGTGTGATGCTAATGAAATGTAATGTGGAATTGTTAATGGTTAATTAATGTTTAAATAATTAATTAACATAAAGAAAAACTGATAAAAAGTTAATGATGTAATGTAATAAATCTCTTTAAATGGCTGTTTTCTTATAGGATATCTAGTCTTAGAAGTGGCAGCCAGGAGTCTAAGAGATGTTAGCTGTAGTTGAGTCTAAGACTAGGTTATTCCCAAAGTGTGGTTGTGAGATATAATATATTCTGTACTTTTTTTGTTTCTATATGAAAATCCACCCCGTCAGTTAGGGCAACTGAAACCTCAGGGATTTTAAGCCTTGGGGGGTGTTTTCCCCAACATTCCAGTGGGAGTATGGATGGCTAACTACCCCCTTTGGCCCCACTCTCTTCTCTAGGTAGTTACTTGTGTTGGTAGGCATATTGATTAGTTTCCCCTATATGTCTGTAGAGGTTTGTAATGGTTTGTGGTTATTCACACACACATATTCTAGATATAGTTTCCTATAGACTACTATAGTTGTAACGTGTATAGGCTATGATGTCTTGAGGATCCTTACTCAGTGTATGGGATATAATGGATTGAGGTTTAATACCTGACATATGATACACGTTATGTGAGCTATAGTGGATCCCATAAACTACCTGGTTACTTTTCTTACATGGACGTGGTGGTTTTGTTGCATGAGGTGCATGTTGTGGTGCTTAGCCCAGGTGTCTACGGGAAATCCTTTTTAGAGAGAGATGCTTAGAACATGCGACATTGGGGAAAAGAGGCAAACCAGTGGGGAAGTAGTAGTGGGGTACCCTTGATATTCTTTATTATGTTATATAATCTTGTATGCATTACTTGGTGAGAGTATCCATGGCGAGGTTGGGAACTTAATATACCTATTTACGTGATGAGTTAGTTTCACTTGTTCTTCACTATGCTTTAGCATTCTTTCTTTACTTTTTCAAGAGAGGCTCCGGGGAGGATCCTATTGAGTATACTGTTATACTCACTCTATGTATATATAAACTGTTTTTCAGGTCACTTGGAATAGGTTAGAGATCAGGCTAGTTTCTACTAGCTTTGGGTTTTATGAGTTGTTTGGGATTTGTGGTCACTTTTTTTTTCACTTTCTTTTGGGTACTTGCAGATTTCCAAATGCAGTTGTAGTAGTTTTGCATAACATTACATATGTGTACTTGGTATTTCATTTATATTGTTTTCTGAGTTGGAGTTGGTTGGTGTCTATATTATCTCTCTCTTTCGCATGTGTTCTCTTAGAGGGTAATGCCTCCCATTTGTGTGTTTACTATACCCATAGTGCTAGTCTCCAACCTGGGGCCTACTGGAGGTGGGACTCGGGGGTCATTATCTCCCTTCCCATATTTCTAGCCCAAGAGGGGTACACCTTGTGGGTAGGGGGTTGTGACACTTCTTATATCTCTTTCCAGGCCTTTTTCTTTCATCTTTCAATTGAGGTCAATCTGGCTTGATGTGACCCAATTTTTTCATTTGTAGAATCTTACTACTCTAGGTTATCTTTCATCCTTCTTAAAGGATTTTAATAAGACTCTTTTCTTGTAGAATTTGCTAAATTGTTTGGCTAACTATGACAGTTCCATTTCAGAGTCTAAAGTTTTGTTTGGTTTGACATCTTATTTTCTTTTTCAGTCATGATTTTGATATGTTACTTTGAGAGAAGTATTTTCCCCTTTTACGATATTTTTTTTATTTTCAGCATCATCTTACATATCCGCTTCATACATTATCAATATTCCAATAATTTTTTACATAGTAAATTTCTTGACAGGTAATGATTGTTTAATGGCTATAGATATTCCATTTCAGTTTAAGGATAGTACTCCGAGTACTTTTAGCACTTGATCTGATTGAATGACGATGTCTCCCAAGGTAGTCATATTGTTGAAAATATTTGTTAACCATGTATTAATTTTACTAATTCATTCTCTATAAAAAATATAAAGGTGTTAAACAAGAGTTTTCCTGTATCATATCTCATTTTTCTAATGTTGTATGTTCCTTCATAAGAAACTGAAACAGTTTTCCACATCTCATCGGTAATAGGTCATTTTAAAACTCAATTGAATTCATCGGGTCTAAGTCCATAGATAATAGCATTCATTTCCTTTGAATTGATGTCATATTCAACTTCTGTTTTAGAAATCCAAGTCTCTAGATTTTTAGGAATTTCATAAGGAGTGATGATCATCGAATAGACTTTGAATCCCATATTTTATATATATATGATCATATGTGATTTCTAGCATCCATAGTTGTCACCATTAAAATACAGAGCACAAAGCATAGACATACCTTCTTTTGGATCATCCATTTTCATATTCTTTGTATAGACCTTATTATATTTAATACATATATATATTTATCACAAAATATAACCTTTGATACCAATTTTTAGTTCGAAATATTACAAATATACATAATAGGGGGTGAATTGTGTCTTTTTGAAAAACATGACAGATTAGGGATTTTGACTCCCTTTGTGATTTTTATATTTATGATGTGTTTTCTTATGTATGAAATATGAGAAAAAGATAAATAGAAAGAATGAACACAATGATTTTATAGTTGTTTGGGGCACAAGGATCCCGTAGTCCACTCCACCAATGATCTCTCCGCAATCTTGGTGAATTTCACTAGAAAGGTCATCTTATCACCAGAACTTCAAATACACAACTGAGTGCATGCAGTTTTCCCTTTTAAAAAAGGATAAATACAACCTTATGGCTCTTTTACAAGGAACTGGTTATCCACAGCTTAGATCAAAAAGCTGATACTCCACCTCGACTGAGTCCGAGTAATTGAAACTCCAACAAATCAAAAGATATTGATTGGATGATAGTTCAGGTTGATCTTCATTGTTACAAAAACAACTAAATATATATGGATCTTCTTTTTCAGAAATGAAAATCTTCAAGAAATAATAACTCTGAAACGTTCTTGGGTTAAAATTATCTTAAATTTGAATACCAACAAATAGTAATAGTAATCTTACAATAGTATGAGGTTAAAAATGTATATCTCCAATGTGTAGTCTATTTCAGAAAATAAAATATTTGATTATTCATTGTATAAGAATTTTAAAAGATATTCACAAAAATATAATCATATGTGTATATATGTGTGAATATTTTTTCAAAGAGATTGCAATAGAATATATAGAGAAGACAACTTTCTTCGGTATTCCAGATCCAATAATGTTTCCTAATAGAACACAAAACTTCAAATTCAAAATGTCTAGGGGAGTCATAACTTCCCTTAAGAATATGAGATATTTTATCTGATGAATATGGATATTTGAATCGATCATAATAAGATTTTGACCTATCCTATAATTATTTCAATATATTTTCATGAATATCTAATTAAATCGCAACATTAAAACTCCTTTTTTGAATAGTAAAATGTAGGGTTCAACTACGCAGCGTAGAGTTCCTTTGCATAGCGTAGGGTTTATTTGCGCCACATAGAGTTCAGTTTATTAGCATAAGTTTCATTTTCATAGCGCTGGGTTCCATTGTATAACATAGAGATCAAAAGTAACATAGGGATGAGAATCCATACGTTCATCCTTCCAGTTCAAGGTTGATTCCAAATGTAGTATTGATTAACCTTAAATTCAATCTCCCAAATATAGGGTACGAACAGTGTTTCCAAATTCCAATGTAGGATTGATATTCTATAAGTTTGTCATTTCTCCGAAGACAGGGCTACCGATCCATATGTTTAATATTCATCGTAGCATAGGGATGATGATCCATATGTTCATTTACCAAATGTAGAATATGAATAGTGTTCCCATAACACATCCCCTAGCTTTTCATTCCATCAAAGATATAAATAAAATAATGATATATATTCCCGAAGCATACATAACTCAACTTTATTTGAAAACAAATATGGGTATTTGTGAGCATCAAAATCATTATATATTACATAGTATTGTTGGGTGAATACATGGCCAACATTCAAAATTTAATTTAAAAAAAACTCCATTACAAATATTTCAATACATTACATGTTACATTAGTTTCCATATATTCAACAAATTTAATAAAATGGTGGTCATGTATTTCCCTATATTTAGGACCCCCTTTCAAAAAAGCCCAATCACACTGACAATTTTTGATCACACCTCCTTAGTTAGTATAGAAGAAAAATTTACCTATAATAATGAACAAAACTTATGCTAGTAAAACTATAAATAAATAAATGAAACATAAATATGATACCACAATACATTAATTAAATTTCACTTTTAAACTGAAAACACACAATTGTCTTAGATCAATGTGTGGTTAATTCCTACACTAAAAAAATAATTTATAGACCAGTTTTGATGAATTATCTAGATAATACAAGTGTATGTGAGTAGTATTAGATATTTGATTTTAGTTTTGAAATAAAATGTCAATTTTAAAGAATAATATGCATATTAAGTATACCAGGAACACCGTGTGTTGAATTGAAATGAAATTAATTCATACACATCAAAAATACATTATGGATCCTTTTCCTAGAGAATCAAGTAAGTAAATTTATGTTTGATTAATTTTCATTGAATGGTTCATGATTTGAACTAAAATGTCACTTGTAAACTAAAAACACATAGTTTGAGTTATAAACAACACACAGTGTATCACATTGATGTTTAGTTGATTCTTGTTGGAGTTGATTTCATATAACTAAATTCTATATACTTTATGATTATCTTAATTAATTAATTTAAATATTAATAAACTTCTTATCGCATCATGATTGTTCTTATGTATGACAAAGTATGGATTTTTTTACTAAGGGTAAATTTCTCACTTAAATGGTCATAACAATTCCCCCACTATGACGAGAAACTATAAGTTACATGAAAATATTCAAATATGTAATTTCTATACACTATTAGAAACTAGGTCTATCCCAATGCATATATACCCATGTTTTAGAGAAACTTTGGGTATAGATGTTGTCCCTAAAGTAATACCACGGTTTTTAATAAACCATTAGTATAGCTCCTTGAAATAACCGAAAGCTCTTGGGTTCCCCCTCCCCTCCTCATTTTTGAATCCCTATTCCCCTCCCCTCGTAAGAGCTCGGTGTCCCCCCTCCTTTCCTCTGGTGACTTTTCTCCCCATCGATAGGTGATATTCATACATTTATATATTTTATTATCAAGATTTTTATGCTTTAATTCCCTCCCGTTCTTTCTTTCCCCTCACCTTACCAAAGCCAAGTTTTATTCTCTATCATTCTTTCCTAATTTAATGATTGTTGGTTTCCGATATTCTTCGATAAAAGATTAGTGAGGTATGAATCTGTCTTCTATTATGATGGGTGTTATTTTAATTTTTATCTATGCCTGTGATTCCATAAGATGTTGATACTGATGTTGAAACTATATTATCATATTTTTCATTACCTTTATTTCTTATTTTGTTAAAGATAAAGATATTTTGAATTTTGGTGATGATTCCATAGGATCCAGAACTATGTTTGTCACTCGATTCTAACTTTAGTTAACTGAATCCTTTGATTCCATTAGGATCCAAAGGCATATTAGTAGGACTTGGTATGTTTCAATGTTTATTATTCCTTCCATGTTCTAATGAATATCAAAATTGAATTTCATTAACTAAAAACACTTATGTATATTTATTAGATAAAAATATGTGTTCCTTGTGATAATTAAAACATTTCCTTTCAAAGGATTAGAATTTTGATTTTTAGAGAATTACCCAACTATATCACCTATTTTATGAAAATATATATTGATATATTGATCCATTAAAATTAGAATTATAATAAACATATAGTTTTTTTATCAAAAATACTCATAAATATGTAGGATAGAGATAAATTATTATCCCAAGGATTACATAAAAAACATCAACATTTTTAGGATCATGTAATTGTATAATAAATTTTTCATTATAAAAAAATTCCTTGAGAATTTATTAGATATTTTATGTATCATTTGAAACCAGGAAGATAATGAATATTGATGTATATTAAACTTTTATTGAATAATTCATTGGATATTATATTTGAATGATGGGGGTTAGATTTATATAACCCCTTAATCAACTTTTAGGTCCCGTGTGAAAATTAAAATAAGATAAAGGGTGTGACCCTAAACTATAGGTTTGTCTTCAAAGAATTGGGCCTCAATTATATATTTATGATATATAAAATTTTAAATTTCTATAATTATGATGTGGTTCTTGTTAAATTTTTATGTAAATATTTTCATAATTTGTTCTTGAATTTTATTTATGACTAAATAATTTCATTTTTTAAGCATGTTATCTTATTTTTTGTCACATACTAAGAATCCATGCCAACCCTTTTCTTATATTTTTCCATTTTCCAGGTAAAATATCTTAGCTATTATGTAACATTTAATATAAGGATATCATGAAGATGTAATATAATATATTTATATTTTAATATGTATAGTGAACTCTATAATTATTGTAATGTTTAGGTATACAGTCTATCCTCTAAAAGATTCTAATTAATAGACATAATGTATATCTTCATGTTATACATATCCTTGTGTTTGAATAGTATAAGTAATGTTTACCTTAAATAAAATCCTTTCATAACTAACTATTATCCTCAATTATGTTCTCAAATGAGAAGACCTCTATGGATCAAAAATAAAATTTTTTATGTTAGTATTACTTAGTTTTTATTTATTACAATACATGCACATTGTTTGGAATTTTATGAGAATGGATTTGTTTTTTATTATGATATTCCTTATTCTTTATTTTTATGGATAATAGTATTCTATAATTATCACTTGCATAGAATTCAATTTGGTTTCCTAATAGTGTTCTTTAATTTTCTATACACTATAATTTTAATCTGTAATTGAATTTTGATATCATTGTAATTATGGTTTATATTATTGATTGGCACATAACTTTTTTTCCCTACAACAGAATTGACAGGAGCTGGATGTATCATACCAATTGGATTTCAACCATGTCTCGAAATATTTTTTTTAGATTTTGAATTTTACAATGCTTCAGATGGAGGTTATATATAGTGACCATGTTATAATTATGTTATAAGACCATCATTAATGTAAGAACCCAGATCTTCTTTTTCAGGTATGTTTTCCTTTTC
This sequence comes from Viscum album, assembly GCA_963277665.1. NCBI lineage: Eukaryota > Viridiplantae > Streptophyta > Magnoliopsida > Santalales > Viscaceae > Viscum > Viscum album. The sequence continues at coordinate 1,817,260,398 of OY728133.1, read as the reverse complement.
TGGTCATTTTTGAGAAAGAGAGGAATTTCTGGAAATTTTTTAAGTACACGCCGTATACTTTATGAGTTGGGTTAGTTTCCTTTTTATGTGTTTAATGTGCATGTATTGAGTTGGAAGAGGTTGGGAGAGTTTGGATTGGTTTTGAATAAGTTTGGAGGCTTTTCCTAGTGAGCACAGTTTGAGCACGGTTAGGGGAAACCATGTGGGTTATCAATGAAACTGTGCAGGTGGAGATAGTAGGCTTCACACGACCTGCACATGGTTTTCCAAACTATACGAGGAAACCGTGAAGACCCCTACTCTAGAGGTAGTTGCGTGCCCATGGTTAGCGCACGGTTTTCCAAACATTGCGTACTAACCATGCGACCACTTAAAATAGAGTTTTTAAATCCGAGCTCCCTTGAGGGTGCCTCATTTCACTCCAAACTCTCTCCGACTCGAGCCTCACTCAGTATTTTGGGTTATCAAAGGTTGAAGGTTCTATCCCACTTGTTTTGGAAGCAAATCTAAGGGTTTTCTTGTTGGATTGAAGTCAGTTCTTCTCGGGTAAGTTTCTCCTCTTGGTTTCTCTTTGTTTTCTCTTGGTCTTCTCTTCCCTCTCTCTCGGTTTTCTAGATCTACATCCGTTGCATGTAGATATAGTGTTGGGGTTGCCTTGAGTGTTGATTTTAAGGATTTTTTATGGTAAGGAATTATATTTAGAACGGTTTTAGTGAAGTGTTTTCCCGTATTGGGGTGCGGTTGTTTGTGGGTCAATTTCACCGGAATCCTAAAGGTAGGTGGTTTGTGCCTTTCCGTTGAAATTCTTTGAGTATTTTGTGAAATTTTTCTCAATACCCTTGAATAGGTTATTTTGCATTTACTATTTTACCCCTGTTAATTTCCTTCCCTACTTTTATTCTTGAGTAGAGGTTATTTGGATATGAATAGGGTGATTGCTATGTTTTGGATGTGGTTGCCCATGCATGTTCTGTTTACGACTGTTTGGTCCTTCTTAGACTTTTTGGACACCTTACCTGTTTTCCCATATCTTGTGTTGTATGGTGGAGTGTTGTTTTTTGACATGCTTGATATGCTATAGACTGATTAGTCAAGTAGTTCTTGAGGTTTACTTGGGCTGTATTGCATTGCTATACTTGTTGACTAACACAGGGCCGTGAGAACCTTGTGTAGAAGATTATAAGGAGAATATACTAAGTGAGCTTCCACAGAGAGTCCTTGAACCATTTTAGACTAAAAGGGGAATTGACCAAGTGAGTTTCCTTGGAGAGCCTTTGAACCGTTTTAGACTATAAGAGGAATTGACCGAGCGAACTTCCTCAGAGAGTCTTTAAACCATTTTAGACTATAAGGGGAATTGACCGAGTGAGCTTCCTCAGAGAGTCCTTGACTACCTCAGACTATAAGGGGAATTGACCATGTGATCTTCCTCAGAGAGTCTATAAATGCTTGGGACTATAAGGGGAATTAACTGAGAGAGATTCCTCAGAGAGTATCTGTAGTATCCTTGTTTTGATTGAACCAGAGGGGTTAGGCTGAGAGTACTACCGAGAGGGTTCCCTACTTATTTGATGTATTTGATGTATAGAATTGATTTCATTGAAACTATAGGACTAGTTACTGCTGAGTACTTCCTTGTTTACTGCTTTATTTTGTCTATTACCTTCCATATATTCACTGACTGTTGGGCACAAATCTTTTTGTGATTTCCTAATGGGATTTAGTCTCAAACCCTGTTTGGGATATGCATTTAGGACCAAACAGATTATATTGTTTCATGTATAGATAAGGGAAAGCACCCTTCTAATTCAGGTACTTTATATGTTGTGGAGTTAGAGAGCATGGCACCATGTTGAGGCTTGCGATGTCAGGGAGCTGTTTATCTATATTCTTATGTACTTTGTCTTAGTATTTCTTAGTATTCTAGAATTGTGATGTGTTTGGATTTTTTCCTAGACATATGTACCATGCATAATTTTTATATATACACACACTCTAACTATTTATTTCTTCAGACTTCCCCTTTTTACTTTTGTATGGATTATTAATACTTCCGCTATTGTTATTTGTTTTTTTCTCTTCTGCTGCGTTACTCTGCCAATGAGGGAATAGTTTTCTTACTAACACACCCAAGACCCTCACTGCTAGTCGCCAGCCTCTGGCATTAGGGGAAATGTGCTTGAGTCCATGTGATGAACCGGGTACAAGGTGCCTCTAGGTGGCTTCTGAAACTAGGATGTTACAAAGTGGTATCAAAGGAATTCACTTCTTCTTGACATACTGTTTGGAGACTATAGACAGGGATAGGATGAAATTGGTACTTGGTAATAAGCTTGTGCCCAGGAGTAGCTAACCCGTGTATAGGGAAAATCCACTCTACCTCATTTAATTTCAATTTTTTGGTTTTTCAATTATTACAGTTGATTTGATTTCACCTTGAGTGATTCACATGATTTTTTCTGTTATTGTTGATGTTATTGAGGTTCTATTTCTGTTTCAACTCGATGAGATGAGGTTATTCCATCTCATGCATCATATAGGCACTTTCTAGGGATCACATGTCATGAATTCTTTCTATGTCATATAGAGTGAATTAGCAATTGCACGTTTCTTTGATAGGTGTTTTTCTAGATATTCATGATGTTGTGATAGTTTCCATGATAAAAATACCTTCTGTTTGATAAGCTATTGTTTGTGTAAGGTTTTGTTTGAATGAATTCTAAACTTTGGTTCTTGAGGTGTTATGGGCCCTCATGGACCAGAATTTGGTGGATTATTGCCCTATGTTTCTTTTTATAACATGTATAAGATGCCAAACTTTGATTTGCGGGGAGTATGGGACCTCACAAATCGGAATTTAGAACTTTGATGTTCATTTCAGTCTTTTCTAGGATCCAGAGTAGTTTCTAAGGACTACTATCTGGAAAAACCTAGAATACACACCATGTGTTCTTATGTTCAGGAAGAAACTATTTTTCTTAAGTACACTCCATGTACTTTATGTACACTCCGTGTAGTCTCTAACCATTTCATAGGCCGTATGGGTAGAGACACAGGATAAGAAAATTTTTATGGGAACAGGCCATGTACTAGTTGTACACGTCATGTAGGGTTGAACTTATGTCTGCATGTGTGACTAACAACACATACAAAGAATCCTTAGGTGATACATGTCGTGTCAGTTATAAACATGTCGTGTAGTGTAATCATGGAATCCGACCGTGTAACTAACAACACCGGTTGGTGTTATCTTTTCTAGTACACGCCAAGTCCGTATAGAACATGTTGTGTAGTGTCATATGAGTACCCAGATGTGTCACGAACAACACGGGTCGGTGAAGCTCGTCTAGTACATTTAGTGTATGGAACAAACACGTTGTGTATCGTTCTTCTAAGGGGAGCCGTGTGGCTTAGCCGTGTAGAAGGAATCAGGATGGGGATGAAAATTCAAGTACACGCCGTGTGTAAGAACAACATGTCGTGTGTTTAGGGTGTTACACGACCAGTTCTGGCAGAAGTACGGGACCATGTGACACTGGGAGAAGTACATGCCCAGTTGCAAGGTGATGATCAGACACTAGATATGGCTGATCAGGGACAGTCGACAGATCCTATGGTTGTTCTAGTCTTAGCACCAACAGTTATACTTGACACATATTCCGATGTTCAATTCAGGGAGGGATTTATGAGGATGATGCAGACCCTCTAGGGAGTACTGCCGCCTGCCCCGTCGATGGTAGAGTTGACAAGGATCTTTCAGTAGTAGAATACTCCCACCTTCTCAGGGGATGGAGAACCCTAGGCTGCATAGTCATGGTTGAAAGCCATGCTGATGATTTTCGAGCATCTGAAGATACCTTCAGAGAGGAGGGTGAAGCTCGCTACCTACATGCTTTGAGACTCCACCAAGAGATTGTGTGATGTGATCTCACAGGCGGGAAACCAATAGAACATGACATGGGATGCGTTCCAGTTCATCTTCTATGATTAATTCTATCCGGAGACCTTAAGGGCTGATCGAGCCTGAGAGTTCATGAGTCTGGAGCAGGGTACTCTTTCTGTTATGGAGTATTCCTATTGCTTCACAGAGCTATATCATTTCACGCCTATTATAAGAGGTGATGAGTCATTCCTTACAAATAATTTTAAGGATGGTATAAGGCCCGACATCCGATCACAGGTGAATATCTTCAGGTTGACTTCTATCTCTTCTATAGTAAACTATGCGCTAATCACTGAGTGCAATCTGAGGGATTCTGGAGCTATGAGCCAGGGCGGTTTGGCATACAGAGTTAGTGCTCTGCCAGTTGATATCAGGAAACGTCGTAGGGATATTTCATGAGGAGATCAGAGTAGGTGGGATGCATCTTATGGTAGCCAGGTGGTATGATACCAGTGCGGGAGGAGAGGGAATACGAGGCCACATTTCTCGAGAGACCTAGTGGATTGCCTATCTTTCAACAAGATGAGTCATCTTTAGCACTTCTATCAGATCTTTTCATCAACATCTAGTGAAAGGGGTTCTTCTATGACTCCTCATTCTGGAGCATCACCACCAGTTTCTCACCAGTTTGTGAACTAGAGTTCTTCCAGCCGTTCAGGCCGAGGTTGAGGTCGTTCTTGTGGTAGCTAGTCACCAGGTTTTCAGCGAAATCAGGGCGGATCAGATCAGAGTGGTCAGGTAGGGTCACAGGGTCATGGTAAAGGTCAGAATTTTGTAGTGAATCAGACCTAGTAGGAGCAGGATCCCAGACCTTCTATAGTGTGAGGTACGATCTTAGTTTCCTCTGTATTAGCTTCTGCTCTTTTCGATACGGGGGCTTCCCATAGATTTATATCTGTTGTGGTTGTGGAGAGCCTTGGGATCTACATCTTTTCTTCTAATAATATCTTGACACTAGACACTCCGTTGGGGACTAGAATGGTGAGCGTACATCAGTTTATGGAGTGCCCTATAGAGGTTGTTGGGTGTAACTTTTTATGATACCTCTATGTCCTAGAGATAAAGGGATATGATTTCATTCTTATAATGGACTAGATAGTTCCATTCCAGGAAGTCGTCAATTGCTATCACTATAGGGTGAGTTTCACGTCACCAGAGGGCAGATATTTTCTTCGTAAGGGCGAGTGGGATGTCCAGGCGAGTAGAGAGGGACCTAAGAATCATGGGTAAGGAGGAGTTACAACCCATATTTCTATTCTATATCTGGATGACCAGGGGACTTCACAGTTAGACTTTCCTCTAGTGGTGGATCGTTTCAAATATGTCTTCCCAGAAGACTTTTTTGGTTTCCCTCCGGAGCGTGAGGTAGAATTTTATATTGAGTTTGTGACTGGGGTGGCATTGATGTCTATTTCTCCTTATAGGATGGCTACACCAGAGTTACAGGAGATCAACAAGCAGTTGTAGGGGTTGCATGCAATAGGTTTCATCTGACCCAGTACTTCTCCTTGGAGTTATTCTATCCTATTTGCGAAGAAGGATGACGGTACCCTCAGGTTTTGTGTAGATTATTAGAATTTGAACCAGTTGACAGTCAAGAAACTATATTCCTTACCGAGTATTGATGATCTATTTGATTAGCTTCGAGGAGCCCAGGTGTTCTCGAATATTGACTTGAGATATGGTTATCATCATTTTCACATTATACCATCAGATATATCTCTCATATCCATTTAGAGAAGGTATGGCCTATACGAGTATATGGTTATGTCGTTCGGTCTCATGAACACACCTGTAGTTTTAATGGCACTGATGAACTGAGTGTTTCATCCATACTTGGATTATTTCATGGTGGTCTTTGTGGATGATATCTTTGTGTACTCTCACACTTAACATGACCATGCCACACATCTTGAGATCATTTTGAGTACACTGAGAGAGCATCAGTTATATGATAATCTCTCAAAATGACACTTTTGGATGGATCAGATTCACTTTATGGGTCATGTTATCTCAGAGACAGAAGTATCAGTAGACCCAGATAAAGTGAGAGAAGTAGTTTCCTAAGAGTAGCCGAAGAACTTCTTTGAGTTAAGAAGTTTTCTAGGGCTATCTGGACACTATAGATGTTTCAAATAGTACTTTTCATGCTTAGAAGCACCACTGATGAGTATGACTAAGAAGGGTGTGAAGTTCTTGTGGTCCAATTCTTGTGATTTGGCTGTTCAGGAGATCAAAGGGAGGTTGAATTCAGCACCGATACTATTTTTTCCAGAGCCAGGAAAGAGATATATTGTGTACTGTGATGCTTCAGGTATAGGGCTGGGAGCTGTGCTTATGCAGGGAGAAGGAGTCGTTGCGTACGGGTATCGATAGTTGAGGCCACATGAGAAGAATTACCCGACACATGATCTCAAGGTGGCTACAGTTTTCAATTCCTTGTGCTATTGGAGACATTATCTTCTGGGAGAACATTTTGCGGTTTTCACTGACCACAAGAGTCTCAAGTACATCTTCACTTAGCGTGATCTGAATTTGAGATATTGAAGGTGGGTTTATTACCTTTAGTCCATTGACTTTGAGCTTTCCTATATGCCTGGGAAAGGCAACACATTGGTTTATGTGTTGAGAAGGAGGACTCAAATACAGGTAGCTCAGATGGACAGTAGTGAGTTGTAGCTTATGGATCTATTCTCTGAGATGCATTTGAAGGTTCACGACAGACAGGGGCAGACTTTTCTTTACTCTATGGCTGTTACCTCTAATCTTCTTGATCGAGTGCGAATGAGGTAGCTATCAGATTCAGAAGTCCTAGTCCCATGGGAGAACGTGTCAAGAGAGGACCCTATTATGGGATGAACTATATGTGAGGATGAGATCTTGTGTTTCCGGGGGCATGTATGGGTGCCAACAAACATACGCGAGGAGCTGATACAGGACTTTCATTCCTTAGTTTGGGCAGTTCATCCTGGTGTCACCAAGATGTATCGTGATATACACCATCAGTATTGGAGGCCAGGTATGAAGATAGATGTTGTTGGTTTTGTTATGAAGTATTCCACCTGTCAACAGGTGAAAGTGGAGCATCAATGACCAGCAAGGATTTTGCAGTAGTTGCATATTTCCGTGTGGAAGTGTAATGATGTCACGATGGATTTCGTGATAGGTTTACAGAGGTCTCCTCGAGGGAATGCTGTAGTTTGTGTTGTCATTGACATACTCTTGAAGGTTTCTCACTTCTTGCTAATCAAAGATACCTTCAGTATTGATGAGCTGGTATGGTTGTACATCCGTGAGATTGTGTTCTCACATGGAGTTCGACACTCCATTATTTCAGACAGAGATGCACTTTTTACTTCTCAGGTTTGGCAGGGGCTTCAGAAGGATTTGGGTACACAGGTACTTTTGACTACATCTTACCATCCCTAGACAGATTTCCAGTCCGAGAGTACGATTCAGGTGCTTTAGGACATTCTTCATTCATGCATCATGGATTTTTGAGGTTATTGGGAGAAGCACGTACCTCTTGTGGAGTTTTCATACAACAGTAGTTTTCAAGAAACTATTCAAATGACACCTTATGATGCTTTGTACGGTATTCCATGCCGATCACCCTTATTTTGGCTGGAGGCAAGAGAGGCAGCTATGCTAGGACCTTGTCTTGTTCACGAGACCACAAAGCAGATAGAGTTGATTCAGAAGAGGATGACTACTGAAAAGTCTCGACATAAGTCTTATTTTGATCAGTGGAGATGACCTGTGGAGTTCGAGGTTGGGGATCAGGTTTTTTTGATTATCACATAGAGGTTGGGGAACAAGAGGATTAGGAGACAGGGCAAGCTTTCACTGACTCACGTCAGACCGTTTGATGTTTTGGAGAGAGTTGGAACGGTTTCCTATCGGTTGAAGTTTCCTCATAGGTACCTGGCTATTCACGATGTCTTCCACATTTCTCAGCTTCGATGTTACTTCTCAAACCCATATCATGTCTTTTAACCCGAGGAGGTTGAGTTGGAAGTGGATGCATTGTTCGAGGAGAATCCTATCTAGATTTTCAATCAAAGTATGAAGGTTCTCCGTGGTCATTCTGTTCCTCTGGTACGAGTGATAAGGCAGTATGTGCGAGTACAGTACGAGACTTGGGAGAGGGAGGCAGATGTACGATCACAGTGACCAGAGATTTTCATGGTTTCTTCTTCTACGCCGCCTTGCTAGGGAAATTCGGGGATGAATTTATTTTAGGGGGAAATTTTGTAAGAACCTATATCTTCTTTTTCAGGTATGTTTTTTTTTTCTGGTCGTTTTTGAGAAAAAGAGGAATTTATGGAAATTTTCGAAGTACACGCCATGTAATTTATGAGTTGGGATGGTTAGATTTTTATGTTTGTAAAGTGCATGGATTGAGTTGGGAAGAGTTTGGGAGTGTTTGGATTGGTTTTGAATAATTTTTAAGGCTTTTATTAGGGAGCACAGTTTGAGCACGGTTAGGGGAAACCGTGTGGGTTCTCCACAAAACCATGCAGAAGAAGACAGTAGGCTTCACACGACCTACACACCATTTTCCAAACTGTGCGGGGAAACCGTGTGGACCCCTCCTCTCAATGCAGTGGCATATGCATGGTTAGCGCACACTTTAACAAATCGTGCGTACTAACCATGCGACCACTTAAAAATATGGTTTTTAAATACGAGCTAACTCGAGGGTGACTCATTTCACTCCAAACTCACTCCCACTCGAGCCTCACTCGGGATTTTGTGCTCTCAAAGGTTGAAGGTTCTCTCCCACTTGTTTTAGAAGAAAATCAAAGGGTTTTTTATTGGATTGAGGTCGGTTCTTCTCGGGTAAGTTTCTCCTCTTGGTTTATCTTTGGTTTTCTCTAGGTCTTATCTTTCCTCTCTCTCCGCTTTCTATATCTACATCCATTTCATGTAGATATAGTGTTGGGGTTTCCATGAGTGTTGATTTTAAGGCTAGTGGATGGTAGGGAAGGATATTTATAACGGTTTTCATGAAGCGTTTGCTCGGATTGGGGTGTGGTTGTTTGTGGGTCGATTTCACCGGATCCCTAAAGGTAGGTGGTTTGTGCATTTCCGTTGAAAGTCTTTGATTATTGTGTACAATTTTTTTTCAATACCCTTGAAAGGTGTATTGTGAGTTTACTGTTTTACCTCTATTAATTTCCTTCCCTGCTTGTATTCTTGAGTAGAGGTTATTTGGATATGAATAGGGTGATTTCTATGTTTTGGATGTGGTTTCCCATGCATGTTCTGTTTATGACCGTTTGGTCCTACTTAGCCTTTTTGGCCACCTTTCCTATTAACCCATTCCTAGTGTTGTAGGGTGGGGTGTTGTTTTATAACATTCTTGATATTCTATAGACTGACTAGACAAGTAGTTCTTAAGGTTTACTTGGTCTGTATTTCATTGCTATACTCGTTGACTTACATAGGGCTATGAGAACCTAGTGTATAAGACTATAAGGGGAATTGACCGAGTGAGGTTCCTCAAAGAGTCTTTGAACCATTTTAGACTATATGGGGAATTGACCGAGTGACCTTCCTTAGAGATTCTTTGAACCATTTTAGACTATAAGGGGAATTGAATGAGTGAACTTCCTCAGAGAGTCCTTGACTACCTTAGTCTATAAGGGGAATTGACCATGTGATCTTCCTCAGAGAGTCTTTAAATGCTTGGGACTATAAGGGGAAATGACTGAGAGTGCTTCCTCAAAGATTCTTTGTAGTATCCTTGTTTTGATTGAACTAGAGGGGTTAGGCTGAGAGTAATACCCAAAGGGTTCCCTGTAACACCCCAAGCTTCTACGGTACGTTTCCCTTCGAATAATGCGATAGCGTGTGTTGTACGCAACCTCGAGTTCTAACACACACCACAACTAATTAAACTAGCCGTTGTAAATAGTAATACCTAATTTTTGAAATTATATATATTTTATATTTGAAAATGGACTTCATTTTTGGATTTGGAATATCAAAATTAGCCTAGGGTGAAATTTTGGTACTTTTCGGATAACTTTTATATTTTGATGAATAGTGAAAATTACTAAATTTTAATTAAAAACAACTTTTTTAATCAAAATAATTAATAGTGATAAATTGTGAATTTGAGTGGTTTTAAAGTATATTTAGAATATATTTTTACCATCTAATATAATGTTGTTCATTGGACATAATTTTACAATTAAACCGAACATAAACAAGTGTCAATCTTTTGATAGTTATTACCTCTTAAAAACACGCTTTTTGTTTTGACAGCGGGAATTAATTTTAAATTAATTTCTGCCACTTCTGTGTTTTGAATTTAGGAAAATGGATTCCATATTTGGAATCAGGATGTTCAAATTGTGTAAATAGGTAACTTTTATTTTTAGACATTTTGAATAGTTACTGTGGTAAATATTTTATTTACCATGGTTAAAGGGTAAATCCGGTAAATAAGGGTTAAAAAATAATATTATAATAATACAAAATTACCCTAAAACGTGTCCTAACCTTATTGGTGGACACATACCCGACCATGGGAATCCTTGGGTCAATTTGGGGACCCCTTGGAGCCACTTGTATGTGGTAGGGACACATTATATTAATAAAGTTAAAATAAAAATAAAAATGGCATAAGATTACATCTTTTAGAAGAACAATTTTTACATAGGGTTATACATGTTGGATTTTCGATTATAAATATTCATTAGAAAGCTAAAACGATTTCCTACATAATGATATTTTATTTATAATTTTTAGACATCAAATAATTTAAATTATTAATGACACAATAATGATGCAATGTTTACCTCATTAATAAATCATTTAAATAAATAAGATTATAATGATTAAAATATTATCTAAAACCTGTCCAATTCTTATTGGTTGATGTTATTTAGAATATGAGTCATCTTATCTTCGACCTCAATGATTTTTGGACCATTATAAACCGAATATAATTATATTATAAAGTAATACTTTCACACTTTCCTAAAGAGCCCCTCCTCCCCCTTATAAAAGGAGACCACTTCTACTCATTCCTCACACCTCTCAAGCCACTTGGCTCGTCCAAACTCTGCCCAACTAAGCTCCCCACATCCCTCTCCTCCTCCTTGAAGCTTCTCCTTAGGCAGAAAGCATTTCAACAAGTCCTTTGGTTCCAACCAAAGTGAGTTACCTAAATTAAAGGTAACGATTTCTCTTAAATTATTTTTCATTTATTTTGCTTCTTCAACCCCCAAACTCTTTTTATTTCCTTTCTTTTGTAACAACACCAGTATCCTCAATATACTAGGATGTTGTTATAAGAAGGATTCAAACTACACATACACACAACTCCATCTAATGGATGATGAACATAATGTTTCTGTAGATGGCAAACTAACGCCTCACGAAACGATGATTGTTCAAATACATCTTACCGCCTCTCATGGTGGCCATTATGATGGCACTGTAATTAAATATGATGTTAATGATATATATTTTATATATAATCTTCTGTAATTCCATTTTATTTCATACCATTATTCATTTCATGTTGTATATACATACGATAATTTCATTTGAGGAAGTGCGGACTACCGCCCCCTTAAAATGATATGGCTCGTTCATACCACACATGGAACGTATAAAGGATGGTGTTAATGAACTTAAGTAACATATATAAAATATTATATTATACTGGAATAGTAATATACCTATGTATCTTTTGTATTCGATTCTTTTAAAATAAAAATTAGATGGAAGTAGCGTTCGTGCGTACGTACGGACTACCGTCTTCACGAACGCGATGAGATTCATTTTCCATCGTATCCATTCAAGTATAATTATCATTTGATGATTTAAAAATGATGTTTAAGGACTTGATACCATTCTGGATTTGAATAATATACAACTTATCCTTTACAAACATGTCTTACGTAACAAAACATACAAAATCAAACAAGTAAGTTCACACCCGAAACAGCGATAATACTAAGATATTATTATCAAATCAATATTAAAAGATCAAATATGATATCATATTAATGTATATGATTCTTGTATAATTTAGTAACAATTATTTCACTATTATACAGGAGGTTAACCTACCCCAACCAAGGAAAAGTACAAGGTAAGGGGTTTTCATCTCACTCCTTATTCCCGTGAGATTCATGCCATATTGCCACCATCACCTTTTGTGTGGTGTATGTACTGCCCATAATTATATTCTTTGTGTAATACACTCTAATTTATGTGTATTTACATATTCATTGTATGATACCTCTTTCATGGGTTGTATGTTTCATAAGTTACCAAATTGGTAAGGGTTATTTCACAATCTCTTCATTATCCGAGGTTGTTTATACGTAATAATCTACTGGGATCTCTTTATCATCCACATCCATGTTTCTTAAAAATGTATTTCAAAACATTTTTACTATTTACAAGAATATGGGTTTAAGTCATTTATACCCTTGTTTGACTTTTTATAAGAGGTTTATAAAGGAATCTTTCCGTCGTTTTCAAAACAAGGTCCTTTTTAACCTTTTCGACAGAATTGAGGTAAGAATGTTTTTTTTAACTTATACGGCGGGTGCGGTTATTTTCTGTCGTTATAAAATTTTCAAAGCTTTCCTTACAAGCTTATAAGAATATTTTCAAAGAAAATGTTTTATTTAATATGGCTCTTAAATGATTTCAAAAAATAGAGAGATATTTCTCTCAAATATATGAAAATACAGTGCAAATGTATACGTATTTAACGCAAGCTTAAAAATGTTTTCAGAAAACCCGACTCTCGAGTTTGGTAGACAGGAAGGGATTGGGAGTGGACCCATCATGGCCTGTAATTAATCGAGAAGTCTCAGAATTAGTTATTTTGTTTTCAGAAGCTTGCATAATATTTTCAGAAAAACACTGGAGTGTATTTTAGCAATTTTAAACGTAAGTATCTTCTAAAAAAATTGCATCAGTAGGTCTCATGAGACAAACTAGTGTCTTGGCACAAGGCCTTGACAAAATCTTATTTGTAGTCTTGGCACGAGGCCTTGGCTATGTGGTTATGATAGTCTGGCATTATGCATTCCAACATTATGAAAGTGGTTATTGATTTTTGCATGTGATTATTCGATTAGTAGAATATCCATGTGAATAATTAAATGGCATTATTTTATTTTATTTATGCCATACCATGTTGAAAGTTCATATTTAAAAGGCTTTTGTTTTAGTTATACATTGCCTTAAATTTTTATTCTTTCCGCTATATTGTTATCCTTACTGGGCATTTGAGCTCACCCCTTTTCTATGTTTTATTTTTCCCAGGAAGTGAAGATGTAGGTTATGAATGACCTGCAGGGATATTATGAGGGGATTATAGTGTGGACTGTGGAAAAATTATGTTGTTGTAGTAGTTTTTCATTTTATGATGTAATGTAAAACTTATGAATATATCTAGTGTTTCCAAGGCTACTAAACCAATCGGTCTTTCGAGATTTGATCTTTCTTGTGATCATGCCAATGTTATGTAATAATGCACCGACTCTGGGTAACTGGGGTCGGGGCGTTACAGTTGGTATCAGAGGAAGTTTAGTACAAACCTTGGAAGCTAGATTTAGATAAACTCTGATTAGAGCACGTAGACCTAAGATGAACTTTGAGGATTAGTATAGAAGAACTTCCTAGAATTTTGGTATTGTAGAGATTTTGTGAGTTTTCCAAGCAATACATCCCTGTCTGGATACGAGCAGGTAGAGGCGGCTCTGGCACAGATGTACCTAGGGGTAAAACCCGAAAACACCGCTTTGAGCTAGACTCGAACGGGAACTGGTGCACGACAACGGGCCTTGCTGCACTCTTGGTTACGACACTCCCGGGGGATATGCTTAGGATAACTCTCATTTTCTTTACAAATCATTATGAAGGGTTTATGAGTATATACTTCCTCAAAGAAAACATTTTTATGATTATGGATTATATCCATAAATAGTTCAATTTATGTTAAGTGTTTTATAAGTATGGGATTATGTAATTTGATTCATAAACTGATCTAGTTTATGCCATTGTTTAGAAATGGCACCTAGTGGAAGAAATGGAAACCGTATCAATGCACGCACTCCATGTAGGGATTGCCCTCCTGCTCAAGATAATTATAGTGGGGCTGGTGATGTAACTGGTGCTGATCAGCTAATCACCATACTGGGACAACTTACTCAGGTTATGAATAATAACCTTACCCGTATGGAGCACCCTGATCCGCAGCGTGGAGGATCAATGTTAGATCGATTCATGAGGCAACAACCACCAACGTTCAATGGGAATACGAATCCCTTAGTAGCTGAGCAATGGATATTTTCCCTAGAGAAAATATTTCAGGCTTTGGGGAGCAGTGAAAGGGAAAAAGTTATCATGGCAGTTTACCGCCTCACTGGAGATGCTGATCAATGGTGGTCATTGATTCAGAACATGAAGGAAGATGATGAAGTATCAAATATGGAATGGAGGGAGTTCAAAGATCTGTTTTTAGAAAAATACTTCCCTCGCGACCATCGAGCAGATATGGAAAGGCAGTTTCTGAGTCTGAGACAGAAGGAAGATGAGAATGTCACAAAGTATGAGGCTAACTTTACAAGGTTAGCGAGGTATGCTGGAGATTATATCCGCAACCCAAGAAGTAAGATTGATCTTTTCTTTGATGGGTTAAAACCATTTCTCCATCGAGCATTAGTCTCACAATCCTTTTCATCGTACGAAGACATTGTCTCATGTGCTATCAAGACCGAAAAGGAATTCTCTAAGTCTTATGACTTTAAAGCAAAGCAAGAGAAGAAGAGACCTGCTGATAAATCTGGGAATGGAAATAAGGGGAAGAAAGGAAAGGTTGAATATCCATCTTGTGGTAAATGCGGGAAGGAACACCCCGATACTTGCTTGAAGGGAATGGGAGTCTGTTACAAGTGTGGTGAAAAAGGCCACCAAGCTCATGATTGTCAGGGGAAGAAGGAAGCTACCAACGTTCAGTGCTACAATTGCAGGGAGATGGGGCATTATGCAAATGCATGTCCTAAGCGTCAGGAGAACTTACCTCAAAAAAGGCCAAGGGATCAAGGCCAGGCTTATGCTATCACTACTGCTGAGGTAGAAGCTCCGAAAGACGTGGTGGCAGGTAATTTAATGGTTTCCTCAAGTTTAGCAAATGCATTATTTGATTCTGGATCATCGCATTGTTTCATATCTTCCCAGTTTTCTAAGAAAATTAGATATTTCCAATTTGATTTAATAAGGGAGTTGTCTGTTAAAACTCCTAAGGGAAGTATCGTTGCAACAAAGTTTTGTGAATCAGTCCCCATTAGAGCACATAAATTTTCTTTATCTGCTGATTTCATCGTCATACCTATGATTGAGTTTGATATAATCCTCGGTATGGACTGGCTTTCGGACTATGATGCGAAGATTTATTGTAAGAAGAAAGAGGTTACGATTCTTGATGATAATGATAAGGAGCACCTTATTTTTAGAGCAGAATCGTCACCACCTAATTCTTATTTAGATCCACCCCCAACAGCTCAACTTAATTCAATTATTGGGGAGGAAGAGAATGAAATAACTGTCGGTGAGGAAAGGAATGTTCAAATAGAGGATGTACCTGTTGTGAAAGAATTTTTAGATGTATTTCCGGAAGATTTACCTGGACATCCTCCAGAACGAGAAGTTGAGTTTTCTATTGATTTGATTCCTGGATCAAGGCCTATATCGAAGACCCCTTATAGAATGGCCACTGTAGAGTTAGTCGAACTAAAGAAACAACTATAGGAATTGAGTAATAAGGGATTTATTCGCCCTAGTGTTTCTCCATGGGGAGCCCCTGTTCTTTTTGTTAAAAAGAAAGATGGATCTATGAGGTTATGTATCGACTACAGGGAGATCAATGCTATAACAATAAAGAACAAGTATCCCCTACCTCATATTGATGATTTATTTGACCAACTGCATGGAGCTCAATACTTTTCAAAGATTGACCTTCGATCTGGATACCATCAGTTGTGTGTGAAGAAGGAAGACATTCCGAAGACAGCATTTCGAACCAGGTACGGGCATTACGAGTTTACTGTAATGCCGTTTGGATTGACTAATGCACCCTCTGTGTTCATGGATCTGATGAATAGAGTTTTCAAGGAGTATCTCGATGAATTTGTGGTGGTATTTATTGATGATATCTTGGTATACTCCAAAACCTACGAAGATCATGAAAATCACTTGCGCATTATCTTGAAGACTCTGAGGAGGCATGAATTATATGGGAAGTTTAGCAAGTGCGAATTCTGGCTTCAGGAGATTTCTTTTCTTGGCCATATTGTCTCTAAAGATGGAATCTCTGTTGATCCTTCTAAGACCAAAGCAATCCAAGAATGGCCAGCACCTACGAGTATAACTGAGGTACGCAGTTTTATTGGTTTGGCAGGTTATTATCGACGTTTCGTCCAGAATTTTGCCCGATTGGCTAACCCATTAACGAAGCTCACACGTAAAGGGGTTAAATTTGTTTGGACAAAAGAGTGTGAAGAATGTTTCGAAGAACTGAAGAGAAGATTAGTCAATGCTCCTATATTGACTTTACCATCGGGGAATGATGGGTTCGTTATTTATAGTGATGCATCGAAGAAAGGACTTGGCTGTGTCCTTATGCAAAATGATAGAGTTATTGCCTATGAATCACGACAGTTGAAAATTCATGAACAAAACTATCCTACTCATGATCTTGAGTTAGCAGCAGTGATCTTTGCTTTGAAGATATGGAGGCACTACCTCTATGGTGAAAAATGTGAGATTTATACTGATCACAAGAGTTTGAAGTATATTTTCTCACAAAAAGAACTCAACATGAGGCAAAGGAGATGGCTTGAATTACTCAAGGATTATGATTGCACGATACACTACCACCCGGGGAAAGCAAACAAAGTAGCAGATGCTTTGAGCAGAAAAGACCATGGAGTTCTGAACATGATGAAAATTGAAAGGGATCCAATTTTCATGGATCTAGTGAAGATGGACATGGGAATAACCAGGGAAGGTGAAACATCAATGCTTTTTCAAATGGTTGCCAAACCATCTTTACTAGAAAGGATTAAGAGTTCTCAGAACGATGATGAAGAATTTCAGAAGAAGATTAAAGCTGTGAATGATGGGAGATTGAGAGACTTTGTGTATGAAGATGGAATTTTGAAATTCGGGAAGAAACTTTGTGTTCCCAATATACCTGATCTAAAAAGGGAATTGCTGGATGATGCTCATAGTTCCAATTTCTCTATACACCCTGGGAGCACCAAAATGTATAGAGATTTGAAGGAACATTTTTGGTGGGACAACATGAAGAGGGAGATTTCTGATTTTGTGTCAAGATGTATGGTTTGTCAACAA
Source organism: Viscum album (assembly GCA_963277665.1). Taxonomy (NCBI): domain Eukaryota; kingdom Viridiplantae; phylum Streptophyta; class Magnoliopsida; order Santalales; family Viscaceae; genus Viscum; species Viscum album. The sequence goes on along the minus strand of OY728133.1, from coordinate 1,817,243,060 downwards.
GTGAAAGCTGGAAGGCAACAGCCTGGAGGAGTCATGCAACCTCTTCCCATACCAGAGTGGAAATGGGACAATGTTACGATGGACTTTGTCATGGGGCTACCAAAGACTCCTAGAAGGAATGATGCAATATGGGTGATTGTTGATCGTCTTACCAAGTCAGCACATTTTCTTGCTATAAGAGAAGATCTACCCCTGGAACGTCTAGCAAGACTATATATTAATGAAGTTGTGAGACTTCATGGAGTACCCCTATCGATTGTTTCTGATCGTGACCCCCGTTTTACTTCAAGATTTTGGAAAAGTCTTCAGAAATCCCTGGATACTGAACTTCATTTGAGCACTGCTTACCACCCTCAGACAGACGGACAATCAGAACGGACTATTCAAACCTTAGAAGACATGTTGAGATCTTGCTCACTTGACTTTCAGGGTATGTGGGATCAATATTTACCTCTGGTAAAATTTTCCTATAACAATAGCTTCCATTCGAGTATTCAGATGGCACCATATGAAGCGTTATACGGAAAGAGATGTCGTACACCAACCTGTTGGGATGACGTTGGTGAAAGAAAACTTGTAGGCCCAGAACTGGTGGAGGAAACAGTGGAAAAGGTGAAAGTAATCCAAAATCACATCAAAGCAGCTCAAAGTAGGCAGAAGAGCTATGTCGATAATCGAAGGAAGGATTTGGAATTTCAAGTCGGTGATCATGTTTTCCTAAAGGTATCTCCATGGAAGGGAGTCATACGTTTTGGTAAGAAAGGTAAATTGAGTCCCAGGTACATCGGACCTTTCGAAATTCTAGAACGAATTGGGGCTGTAGCTTACCGATTGGCAATGCCGCCAAGTCTCTCCAAAGTTCACGATGTGTTCCACGTATCTCTGTTGAGAAAATACATGCCTGACCCAACGCATGTACTCACCTATGAGGAATTAGAACTGGAACCCGATCTGTCTTATTGCGAAGAGCCCGTCAAGATTCTTGATACGAGAGAACAAGTACTGAGAAACCGGACGACGCGTCTGGTAAAAGTTTTGTGGAGAAATCATAAGATGGAAGAGGCAACGTGGGAACCCGAGGAACTTATGATGAAGAACCACCCGAGTCTTTTTATGCAGTAATACCCTAGAAATTGCAAGGACGCAATTATTTGAAGGAGGGGAGAATGTAACACCCCAAGCTTCTACGGTACGTTTCCCTTCGAATAATGCGATAGCGTGTGTTGTACGCAACCTCGAGTTCTAACACACACCACAACTAATTAAACTAGCCGTTGTAAATAGTAATACCTAATTTTTGAAATTATATATATTTTATATTTGAAAATGGACTTCATTTTTGGATTCGGAATATCAAAATTAGCCTAGGGTGAAATTTTGGTACTTTTCGGATAACTTTTATATTTTGATGAATAGTGAAAATTACTAAATTTTAATTAAAAACAACTTTTTTAATCAAAATAATTAATAGTGATAAATTGTGAATTTGAGTGGTTTTAAAGTATATTTAGAATATATTTTTACCATTTAATATAATGTTGGTCATTGGACATAATTTTACAATTAAACCGAACATAAACAAGTGTCAATCTTTTGATAGTTATTACCTCTTAAAAACACGCTTTTTGTTTTGACAGCGGGAATTAATTTTAAATTAATTTCTGCCACTTCTGTGTTTTGAATTTAGGAAAATGGATTCCATATTTGGAATCAGGATGTTCAAATTGTGTAAATAGGTAACTTTTATTTTTAGACATTTTGAATAGTTACTGTGGTAAATATTTTATTTACCATGGTTAAAGGGTAAATCCGGTAAATAAGGGTTAAAAAATAATATTATAATAATACAAAATTACCCTAAAACGTGTCCTAACCTTATTGGTGGACACATAACCGACCATGGGCATCCTTGGGTCAATTTGGGGACCCCTTGGAGCCACTTGTATGTGGTAGGGACACATTATATTAATAAAGTTAAAATAAAAATAAAAATGGCATAAGATTACATCTTTTAGAAGAACAATTTTTACATAGGGTTATACATGTTGGATTTTCGATTATAAATATTCATTAGACAGATAAAAAGATTTCCTACATAATGATATTTTATTTATAATTTTTAGACATCAAATAATTTAAATTATTAATGACACAATAATGATGCAATGTTTACCTCATTAATAAATCATTTGAATAAATAAGATTATAATGATTAAAATATTATCTAAAACATGTCCAATTCTTATTGGTTGATGTTATTTATAATATGAGTCATCTTATATTCGACCTCAATGATTTTTGGACCATTATAAACCGAATATAATTATATTATAAAGTAATACTTTCACTCTTTCCTAAAGAGCCCCTCCTCCCCCTTATAAAAGGAGACCACTTATACTCATTCCTCACACCTCTCAAGCCACTTGGCTCGTCCAAACTCTACCCAACTAAGCTCCCCACATCCCTCTCCTCCTCCTTGAAGCTTCTCCTTAGGCAGAAAGCATTTCAACAAGTCCTTTGGTTCCAACCAAAGTGAGTTACCTAAATTAAAGGTAACGATTTCTCTTAAATTATTTTTCATTTATTTTGCTTCTTCAACCCCCAAACTCTTTTTATTTCCTTTCTTTTGTAAAAACACCAGTATCCTCAATATACTAGGATGTTGTTATAAGAAGGATTCAAACTACACATACACACAACTCCATCTAATGGATGATGAACATAATGTTTCTGTAGATGGCAAACTAACGCCTCACGAAACGATGATTGTTCAAATACATCTTACCGCCTCTCATGGTGGCCATTATGATGGCACTGTAATTAAATATGATGTTAATGATATATATTTTATATATAATCTTCTGTAATTCCATTTTATTTCATACCATTATTCGTTTCATGTTGTATATACATACGATAATTTCATTTGAGGAAGTGCGGACTACCGCCCCCTTAAAATGATATGACTCGTTCATACCACACATGGAACGTATAAAGGATGGTGTTAATGAACTTAAGTAACATATATAAAATATTATATTATACTGGAATAGTAATATACCTATGTATCATTTGTATTCGATTATTTTAAAATAAAAATTAGATGGAAGTAGCGTTCGTGCGTACGTACGGACTACCGTCTCCACGAACGCGATGAGATTCATTTTCCATCGTATCCATTCAAGTATAATTATCATTTGATGATTTAAAAATGATGTTTAAGGACTTGATACCATTCTGGATTTGAATAATATACAACTTATCCTTTACAAACATGTCTTACGTAACAAAACATACAAAAGCAAACAAGTAAGTTCACACCCGAAACAGCGATAATACTAAGATATTATTATCAAATCAATATTAAAAGATCATATATGATATCATATTAATGTATATGATTCTTGTATAATTTAGTAACAATTATTTCACTATTATACAGGAGGTTAACCTACCCCAACCAAGGAAAAGTACAAGGTAAGGGGTTTTCATCTCACTCCTTATTCCCGTGAGATTCATGCCATATTGCCACCATCACCTTTTGTGTGGTGTATGTACTGCCCATAATTATATTCTTTGTGTAATACACTCTAATTTATGTGTATTTACATATTCATTGTATGATACCTCTTTCATGGGTTGTATGTTTCATAAGTTACCAAATTGGTAAGGGTTATTTCACAATCTCTTCATTATCCGAGGTTGTTTATACGTAATAATCTACTGGGATCTCTTTATCATCCACATCCATGTTTCTTAAAAATGTATTTCAAAACATTTTTACTATTTACAATAATATGGGTTTAAGTCATTTATACCCTTGTTTGACTTTTTATAAGAGGTTTATAAAGGAATCTTTCCGTCGTTTTCAAAACAAGGTCCTTTTTAACCTTTTCGACAGAATTGAGGTAAGAATGTTTTTTTTAACTTATACGGCGGGTGCAGTTATTTTCTGTCGTTATAAAATTTTCAAAGCTTTCCTTACAAGCTTATAAGAATATTTTCAAAGAAAATGTTTTATTTTATATGGCTCTTAAATGATTTCAAAAAATAGAGAGATATTTCTCTCAAATATATGAAAATCCAGTGCAAATGTATACGTATTTAACGCAAGCTTAAAAATGTTTTCAGAAAACCCGACTCTCGAGTTTGGTAGACAGGAAGGGATTGGGAGTGGACCCATCATGGCCTGTAATTAATCGAGAAGTCTCAGAATTAGTTATTTTGTTTTCAGAAGCTTGCATAATATTTTCAGAAAAACACTGGAGTGTATTTTAGCAATTTTAAATGTAAGTATCTTCTAAAAAAATTGCATCGGTAGGTCTCATGAGACAAACTAGTGTCTTGGCACAAGGCCTTGACAAAATCTTATTTGTAGTCTTGGCACGAGGCCTTGGCTATGTGGTTATGATAGTCTGGCATTATGCATTCCAACATTATGAAAGTGGTTATTGATTTTTGCATGTGATTATTCGATTAGTAGAATATCCATGTGAATAATTAAATGGCATTATTTCATTTTATATATGCCATACCATGTTGAAAGTTCATATTTAAAAGGCTTTTGTTTTAGTTATACATTGCCTTAAATGTTTATTCTTTCCGCTATATTGTTATCCTTACTGGGCATTTGAGCTCACCCCTTTTCTATGTTTTATTTTTCCCAGGAAGTGAAGATGTAGGTTATGAATGACCTGCAGGGATATTATGAGGGGATTATAGTGTGGACTGTGGAAAAATTATGTTGTTGTAGTAGTTTTTCATTTTATGATGTAATGTAAAACTTATGAATATATCTAGTGTTTCCAAGGCTACTAAACCAATCGGTCTTTCGAGATTTGATCTTTCTTGTGATCATGCCAATGTTATGTAATAATGCACCGACTCTGGGTAACTGGGGTCGGGGCGTTACATTCCCTCCTTATTTGATATTGTGGATCTATAGAACTGATTGCATTGAAACAATAGGACTGGTTACTGTAGAGTACTTCCTTGTTTACTTCTTTATTCTGTTTATTACCTACCATATATTCACTGAATGTTAGGCACAGATCTTATGGTGATTGCCTATCGATATTTAGTCTCACACCCTGTTTGAGCTATGCATTTGGGCCCAAACAGATTATATTGTTGTAGGTATCTATAGGGGAAAGCACCCTTCTACTTCAGGTACTTGATATGTTGTGGAGATGGATAGCATGGGACCAAGCTAAGGCTTGCGATGCTGGGGAGCTATTTATCTATTTTATTTTGTACTTTAGCTTAGTACTGCTCATTATTCTAGTATTGTGATGTGTTTGGATGTTTTCCTAGACATATGTGCCATACATCATTTTTATATATACACACTCCAGCTGTTTATTTCTTCAAACTTCTGCTGTTTACTTTCGTATGTATTATTACTGCTTCCGCTATTGTTTTCTGTTTTTTTCACTTCAGATGTGTTACTTTGCCAAAGATGGAATAGTTTCCCCACTAACACACCCAAGGCCCTCGCTCCTAGTAGGAATCCTCTGGAATTAGGGGAAATGCACTTGAGGCCATGTGACCAACAAGGTACCGGGTGCCTTTGGGTGGCTTCTGGAACCGGGACATTACAGTTAAGTATGGAAGAAGTTAGATACCATATAACAAAATCTAGATTTCTAAAAAACTATAATGTCCAGTATCACTATAGAGAGATGATACAATATTATACTATTTTTATAAATAAAGAAAGAATTGGTGTAAAGAATTTTATTTTTGATCAGTTTACATTTGTGCGTCATCACGGGAGAGACAGTATGCCAGTGCAAAAAAAAAATGATATTAACAAACACGAGGAGAACACTAAATACGATTATGAAGCCCTGAACCTGCACATCTAGATTCAGTGAAAAAAATTTATATGTATATTTCTATTTATAAAATAAAAATAAAAAATACATAGAGCATTTTACATACGATGATATTTTATGGTCAAGGTTTTAGATAAGTATACATATATGTTATAAATTCACCATGATGTACAAAAAATTAAACAAAATAATTCATGTGTGCTACATCCTTATATGAAATAAAACTAATTGAAATTTCTACCAAATTATTTATTAATTATTTTAAACAAAGGGTGAGAATTTAATTTTCCCAGTAAGTGGTTCTAAATCATGTGAAAATACATTTATTTGAAAACAAAAAATTTCATTAATTATTTTTTCAAATAATAATTTGATAAATAAATATTTAGAAAAGGATTTTCTAAAAAATAAAAAATTTAAAAATATCCTTAAATAGTCTATAATATTTTCAATATCATATATTTTCAAAATAATAATAATTCTTTTGAAATACATCTTTGGATTTCCCTATTCTGAAAATAATATCTATTATGAATTATTTATGATACTTATTAGGCTATAAGAAAAACATAAGGATACGTACCCATATCACATGTGGGATAGTATCCCCTTGAGGTAATAGGCTTACTCTCATACCATAAAATATCATTCAATACTCTAGTTCCAGTTTTAAGAAAACATTTTAATGGTCCTTCCTTCCTCACTCATAACCCAAAAACATTTTAAAACATACTTAAATTATTTCCATCGAATAAAATAATATTACATGTTTCTTTAAATGGAATAATAATATTTTTAAGAATTTATAAAAAACTATGAGAAATCAATACTTATAAATAATTGATTTTATTTAAAAGACATAAATACAACTTCTTAATAAATTAAATGAATATTAAAATTAATGTTCATGGAATGTCAAAAATATTCTAGATGATGGCCATATTTAATTATATATATTAAATTCATGAATATATAAAAAAAATTCGCATATAAAATGATGTCTTATACAAAAAATAATAATTCTTCTCTTTTTATTTGTAAAATAAACAAAATGATAACAATAATAAAATAAAATTTTGTTATTGTATTGAAAAAACATTGTTAAAATAATATAATAATTATTTATATCATTAGTTATCATCAATATATATACATATATATATATATATATAAATACATATATATATATAGATATAGAGTTATTTGAAATTTAATAGATGATTGGATTTCATGGAAGGGTTATAATTCCAATCAAAATTTGAAAACAAAATAGAGACATTGTTTTTCTAAAACATCATCATGAAAAAATTAATGAAATACTAATATCCTATTGTTATATAATTTTAAAGTATAAATATACTTATACACATATATATAAATACACATAAATTTTTAAATCAAATATATCCCTTACCTAAAATGAACCAAAGGCTTGTTGGGTGTTGGAAACATAGCAAGAATTAGGGGATAATTTTTTGGGGAATGGTTCATGTACTGAGGGTGTGAAAAAAGAGGGTTTATAGAGAAAGTTTGTAAATTTTTTTGGTATCAATCATTATCCATGATAAGTGGCATTGGAATGCTATGTATTTGAAAAAAAAAACACATTCTAGGGTTTTCAATCTATCTAAGTGTTCAATCAATTTTCGTTTGATGATTATATATATATATATATATTAGGTTCTATGTTTTTTTATTTGAAAATATGAAAGGGATTAAAAAATTAACCAAAGTATATCAAACAATAAAGCTTTTATGATACTCATAAACTCAATTATTTGGGTTATATGGAAAGATAAGTAATATATATGTATATATATGGATTCCTTGGAAATCTGAGGGAAAGTTTATTTGAGTTGTGAGTTATAGGTCAAAATAAATCTATTTTATCCATTTTTTGTCACATTACATTCATTATTATTGTATTTTAGTATTTTGTGTCATTATGTTTTCTCTTTTTTTGTTTACATTACTATTATTATTATATTTTATTATTATTTTATCTGATCATCATTTCTTACTTTTGTCACGTTACTTCAATTTTTATTATATTGCAATATTATACCTAGTTTATCTTTTTTCATTAACATTACACTATTATTATATTATTATATATTAATATAATTTCATTTTTTGATATTTTTTACCATTTTGTAACTAAACATATAACATTTCTATTTGTTTTCTCTTTTACACATCACATTTTCCCTTGTTTCTATCACGTTTTGTTTTTATATTTCATATTTTATAATGATAATTTAATAAACATTATTTTATAATATATAAATATTATATAAAATATTATTATTTCATTTATTGATATATATTTTAATTTTAAAAACATTATTTTTCTAATATAATTTTTTTAAAACAAATTATGATTATAATTAAATTTGTTGAACTTCATTAAGTTTAAATAGTGATAAAAGTTTAATTAGTACCCTAAATTTATAATTAAATTTATAAATATAATTCATCAAATTTTTATTTAATATCAGATCATTTTAACTTTCAAATCATCTTAAATTGAGTTATTCAAATCCTTAATTTTTTCAAAAATAATCACGTAAAAAAATTAATACCACATTTTATAAATATAGTATTTGTTTATAATTTTAAATCAAAATAGTTTTCATGAAAAATAATAATATATTAAAAAATTAAATATTAAAACGTAATTTTAAATAAAGAATGTATTTTAACTAATTTTAAGATAAATACATTTAAATAAACTATTATTTCTTGAAAACTAATGTTTTATAATTTAAACAAAATATCTCTATTTTAGAAAAGTTTGTATTAAAAAATTTCTCGATTCGATTTTAATTATTAATAAACTATTAATTAAACATTTAATTAAAATAAAATTACTATTTCAATTTCTTGGGATGTTACATTCTTCCCCCATTGAAAGAATTCTTCCCTCACTATTCATTCATCGTACTAAAGAAAATTCTCAATTTCCATCTTCATAATTAAAAAAATTAAAATGTATTAAAATCTATACTCTACTACTTATATTTTTCTCAAACGAAAAAAATCTAATTTCCAAAATTTTCTAAATTGTTGTTTTGATATCAAGTGTGATGCACTAAACCCATGCTTCAAGATTTAGTTCATAAAAATGTGGTCTATTTTTTTATAAAAGACAAATGAAAAATGAACAGAGAATTTTTTATACTAGGACCCTTTTCAGTCTAGATTTTAGAGAATGAGACATATACTAGAATAGTTCTGATCATGGATTTGGAAATTCAAATCCATGAACTCATAAAATTTTATTAAGAAGTAAAGGAAAACAAACACATACAACATAGTCAAAGACCCACATTTTTACAAATCTATAAAGCCAACATAAGTCCCAAAATGAACATAAACACCCGCACCTACAATGCAGTCATGATGCAGCTCAACAGATGCCAACCATACATCCAAACATCTCCATCCTAAAGTCACCACCAATCCATCCAGTTTCTAAATTTCCAAGAATCATCTCAAGTCATCTTAATTTTCCTCCCCGCATCGCGAGCTCCTCACCTGCTATGACACATAATGTCACCCCGATCAATTGACAAGATTTCTTACACTTCTCCTATTCACATATCAACCTCATCATGAGGTTATCATCATCCCTAAGGTCATCTCCAAGAACATCATCACCATCCTCATCCATGTCAAATGCTGAGGACATAGACGACTGATTCTTGAGCACCTTCGCTGGGTGAATCTCGATTCATCGCGTCTGTCACATCGAAATCATGTTGACATTTTTCACCGTGATTCACCCAACACTGAGGTCCACACCAAATTGGACACATTCCACCACCTGAGAAAGTTTCCAAAAGCACCTGACGCCAAGAACCTCACTGGCCAGATCCTTACTTGTCAGCCACCAAGCTCGTCACTGCCTCTTCAATAGCCCCAGAAGGTGTCAGATCTACAGGCCAGGAACAAGGTCATTAGCCAAATAATTCTCCTCCATTCACTGGACTTATCACCGGCCACCACTAGTCCCATAGATCTGCAATGCCGACACATAAATCCCACCATAACCTCCACCGGGCAGGCATGCCTTCCACCTACCCATCATCTGCATTACAGGACCTCGAGAAATCAGTTTTCACATGTGCTGCCCCCTTATATGAAGTAACACCAATTTAAATTTCTACTAAATCTTGGAAAAATAATATAAAATAAAGTCTGATTATTTAATTTTCCTAGTAATGGGTTTTTAAACATATAAAAATACTTTTCTATGAAAACTACTAATTTCCTTGAATGAATTTATAAAAAAATAATTTTATAAAATCAATATCTAGAAAAGGGTTTTCAAATATAGAAACAATTTATAAATATCATTAAATAGTTTATAACATTTTGATAACTATATAATTTCAAAATAATAATAATTATTTTGAAATAATTATTTGGATTTATCCATTCTAAAAATGATAGCCTGTATGGATTATTTATAATACTTAGAAGGCCATCAGAAAAACCATAAGGTCACTAAACCATATCACATATGGGAAAATGTCCCCTTGAGGCCATGAGATTTCTATCATACCATAACATATCATTTTATACTCTTGTACACAATTTAAGAAAAAAATTTAATGGTCTCATATTTCTCACTCGTAACCCAAATACAATTTAAAACCACACATAAATTATTTCCTTAGAATAAAATAATATTAAATAGTTATTTACATGGCCTAATAATATTTTCAATAATTTCTAAAATAACAAGGAGAAATATATACTAATAAATAATTGGTTTTATTTAAAATAAATAAATGCAACTTCTTAATAAATTAAACGAATGTTATAACTAAAATGCATGGAATGTAAAAAATATTTTAGTTGATGGTCATATCTAATTCTATGAATGAAATTCGTTAAAATATTAAAAAATATACACATAAAATGTTGTCTTATACCTAAAATAATAATGTTCCTCATTTTATTTGTAAAAGAAACAATTTAATGATAATAATAACAAAACAATGTTTTCTTATTATTTTGAGATAACTTAGTTAAAATAATAAAATAATTATTTACATCATTAATTCTCAGAAATATTTATACATACATATACATAAATACATACATATACATATACATATACATATATACAGATATATATATATATATTACTTTTAAAATAAATTGATGATTGGATTTCATGGAAGGGTTATAATTAAAATAAAAATTTGAAAGAAAGATAGAAAATTTGATTATCTAAAACATAGTCTTGATAAAATTAATAAAATAATAATATAATTTTATTAAATAATTTTAAAGTAAAAATGTTCTTATATATATATACATAAATTTATAAATCAAATACAACCCTTTCATGAAATAAACCAAAGGATTGTTGGCTTCTGTACACCGAGAAAGAATGAGGGGATATTTTTTTGGGGAATGGTTTGGGTCCTCAGGGTGTGTATAAAGTGGGTTTATATAGAAAGTTTGTATATTTTAATGGTATCAATGGTTCTTGGTGAGAAGTTATATTTTAATGTTGCGTGTTTGAAAAAACAATTTCAATGGTTTTTAATTTTTCTAAATGTTCAATCAAATTTTGTTTAATGATAATATATATATATATATATGTGTGTGTGTTATGTTCTATGTTGCTGTATTTGAATGTATGAAAGGGGTTTGAAAATTTACCAAAAAAGATAAGACAATCAATATTTTATGATATTTGTAAACTCAATTATTTGGGTTATATGGAAAGATAAGAAATATATATATATATATATGCATGTATTCATTTTAAAGCCGAGGGAAGGGTGATTTGAGTCGTGGGTTATAGGTTGACGAGAATCTATTTTCTTCTTTTTTGTCACATTAAATTTATTTATATTGTATTATTTTTTCTCATTATCATTTATCTTTTTTTTCATGTTACCGTTATTATTATATTATATTTTTATTTTATCTTATCATAATTTTTCACTTTATTCATGTTACATCAGTTTTTATTATATTGCATTATTATACCTTATTTTTTTTGAAACAAAACTATTATTATATTATTATATATTAAAATCATTTCTCTCTATTTTATATTTTTTATCATTTTTTAACCTAACACATCACATTGTTTTTTATTCATCTTCTCTCTTTTTTACTTCATGTTTCTACCTTTTTTTCAATCATGTTTTTTTTATTTTTTTATTTTGATATTTAATATTTCATATACATAATTTAATAATAATTAAATTATAATATATACATATTATATAAAATATAATTATTATATTTATTTATATATATTTTAATTTTAAAAACATGAATATTCAAAAATATATATTTTTTAAAAAAAATATGATTATAAGAAAATATATTGACCTTTATGTATTTCATATAACGATAAAAGTTTAATTAGTATTCTTAATTTCTAATTAAATTTATGATGTTTTTATTTAATGTAATATTATTTTACTTTTCAAATTAGCTTAAATTTTTATCTTCAAATCCTTAATTTTTAAAAAATAATCAAGTTAATAAACAAATACCACATTTTTATAAATATAGCATTTGTTTATAATTTTAAATCAAAATAGTTTTCTTGAAAAATAATAACATATTCCAAAAAATATATATTAAAACATACTTTTAAATAAAGAATATATGTTAACCTATTTTAATAAAAATAGATTTATTTAAATAAAATACTATTTCTTGAAAAGTGATATTTAATAATTTGAACAAAATATATTAGTTTTATAAATGTTTTTATTAAAACCTTTCTTTATTGGTTTTAAATTATAAGAAAAATATTAAATAAATACTTAATTAAAAAATTACTATTTAAATTTCTTGGGATGTTACAAAGATAATGTTGAGAGAGTGAAAAATTTTAATGGATGATGCCAGAAATCTTGTATATCAGGAATGTATTAAAAAATAAAATATTGGGATTTTTAATGCGGTTATATCATAGAAAAATCATGTATAGAATTTCTAATACTGAAATATATTATATTATTACCTTTTTGAAGGACTTTCTTCTTAATGGTGTTGATATTCCTTGAAATCAATATAAGGAATGGAAGTTAATTAAGCAGCTCAAATTTTCTACTAATAAAATTAATGCTTGTCAGAAAGTTTTTAATTTTTTTGGGATGAAACATGAGCTTAATGAAAAGAAATAATGTGGTACATATCAATGGAAGGAAAATGAATATGTAACCCCATCTCATGTTCCACAGAATGTCATGTGGAACTTTCCATTGATCCCCAAGCTTCAAAATCTATTCATGTCCATAAAAATATCTTCCAATATGAGATGACATAATGGTGAAAGAATTAAAGGTAATAATGATATGGTTTACCTAGACATGGATTATCATGGTGGTCTTTTGATTCACAACATCCCGATTTTGTAGGTGGGGTGTGTAAGGACATGTTGGGTCTATCTTGTGATGGTTTTAATCCATTTGGTCAGATGTTTATATCTCACAGCATATGGATAGTTTTTATTAACATTTATAATCTTCCTTTGTGGATGTGTATAAAAAACCATTCCCTTTCTTTATTATACTGATATATGTACCTTTTTATCATGGATTTGATTTAGTTTTTTTACTTTCAACTGTTAATAAGAGAGTTGAAGTAGCTTGGTGGATGGGTTTGCACAAATTTGATGCTTCTTTAAAAAATATATTTCAGATGAGTGCTTCCCTTTTATGGAATATAAATGATATATTTTCTTAATCAATGATGTATGGTTGGAGAAATAAGGTAAAAATATTATGTACTATTTTTATGAATAATACACGACCGATAAGGCTTAAATATCATCATCATTTCAGTTTCAGGGGCATAAATGATTCTTGAAAATGTATCATTAATACAGGAAGAATCACCGGAGGTTTTATAATATTGTTGAAACTAGACAACCACCTCAACATATGTTATGAACAAATATGCTTAATGAATTTTAATATTTCAGTTTTTCATTAGGGAATGGTTAGATAAATTCTTAAAAGAAAAATAATATTGACACTAAAGCCACTTACAATTGTTAAAAGAGATGTATCATTTTGAGTTTTCATATTTGTCTATAGATTTTTTATTTCATTATTTAGACATAATTCAAATTGAGAAAAATATATGTGAAATGTTTCTTTCAATTATTCTAAAAATTATGGGGAAGAACAAAGATGACTTCTGATCTCATCGGGACTTTTTGGATTGGGTATTTGACCAAAACTGATTCTTTTTTGTATTAGTGAAAGTAAATGGAAAGTTCCTTGTGATTCTTATGTGATTATAACTTTAGAGAAAAATAAATTTATTTAAGTATTGGATAATATCAAGGTTCTTAATGGATATTCTATCAATATATCTAAATGTGTCAAGAGATCGGGTTCGAAACTAAAATCCATAAAAACTCAGGATTATCACATCCTTCTTCATGAATTGATTTTAATAGAAATCCCGTATTTGATAGAAAATAATATAATGGTGAAATCTATTCAATTTTTACATTTTTTAGAGATCTTTATGATAAAAGGTTATCCCTACCATTCCTGATAAAAATTTACTAAGAGGAACCATTAATTATGTGTGATTTGGAAAAAAAATCCCCCCATTGTTTTTCACTTGAATACTACATTTAATAGTTCATATTCCAACTAAAAAACTTCATTGGGGACCCATTTATTTTTAGTGGATGTATCTTATAAAAATAAATATGTTCACATTGAATCCTTATGCCCTAAAAAAGAATCATCTTTAAGGATCCATTGTGAGAGGATATCTGGATCAAGAATCTATGCATTTTTATTCAATGTATTTGTCTTATGTTAGCACAAGACATAACCAACCAATCAAAAATGAATATGTTCATTATGGAGAAATTTATCCCTAATTTCCATCTCTTACCTAAATAAGAATAATTCACGGGTCATATACATTGGCTATATTGATCCTTGAAGAACAAGATATGGACCATCACACAGTCTTGTTTAACTCTGGTTTGTTCAATGAATATATCATGTAATTAATTTGAACATTTATATGTTATCTCATACTATGTCATTTCACATATACCTTAAACTATTATTATCATTTTACGTAGGGAACACAAAAAAACTATAAGTATAGTTCATCGACATTTTCCTCTGATAAGGATAGAGGATTCACATAGCAAAGAGTTTCCTTCTTGTTTAAAATCAAAGGTATGACCAATAATTTAATTAATTTAAAATATAGATATTCATTACATTATATTATTCATATATATTTTAGGTATTGAGTTTACCTATTGACTCTGTTTCCCAATAGTTAAGAATGATTGATTTCAGTCCCAATTCATTGGTTTATGAATGAAAATATTTAATAATCAATGGGTATAAATTTGTTACAATTGATCAAGCGGTGGATATTATAACACAAAATGATGATTTCATGTTAACTACTAAAATGGATTGTTATATTAGTGCATCAGATAGTCGTCCATGATATGAAAATTTGTCTTATTATGGACTTGTTGAGAAAATATTATTATTAGATTACTACTATCAATGTCAATTCACTATGAAGAAATGTAAATGAATTTATTCAATGATGCGATATAGTGAATTTATTGATGATTGTGGATTCAGAGTTATTCACATAAGTAAATTCCTATATAACGATGTACCATACATTCTATCATCAATGAGAAAACAAGTGTTTTATGTAAAATATCATTTGAGAACTAATTACTATGTCATTAATGAAGTAATCCCAAGACATATTTCTCATGATGATGGGAGGAAAATTGACACCATTGATGAAATCTTTGGCATTGACCAAAATATTTCATTTGATGAAACAATTTGTCCCATTGTGAGAGTTGATGTAGAACCTGAAGTAGTGGTCAGTAATATATAGAATCAACTATATGTGCTCATAGTTCATTAAATTTAATTTTCTATGGGGTTTTTAGGTTGGTATTACTGTAATTAATTTAATTTATTTTTAGTTTGAAATGATATGTCTATTTTAGTATTTTTTGGTTTCATTTCATTTAATAATATTTATTTCAATTTACACAGTTGGGTTTAACATGGGTTTTTAAAAAATATATAACTTTGATTTAATTTATTGTTACAAAAAAAGGTTATGAATTTGTTTATGACTTCTCCAAGTTCTATGTCTTATGCATGATTTTTAAAAATTGATTCTAAAAATGTACATTTTATTCTTATTCATATTATGAAAAATACTACATAAGTTTGAAGGTAGTTATTATTTGATGTTGATCGATAGAAGAGAGAGTATAGGTTGCCTCCTCTACTTCACTTAGTGAAAAGAATAATTTAAATATTTTTCTTTTGCATTATATATAATGACATATTCATATTATTTATCAAATTTATTTTAGGGATATTAAGTTACACCATATTCGACTCCTCCTCATCCTATTAGCATGGGTCTAAGTAGAGATTTTTCTAGACCTAGATAGATCACACATCATACCCATTCCCACCCCGACCCAGCAGCAGGCAACCCATCTACCACACTTTTCCATCCTCTACTTGATCCTCTATGGATATTCCCACCCATGCCTCCATCATCATCTCATTTCCACTTCTTCCCATATAATGTCTATGTCGCCTCTAGGGATGTCTCCATATTTACCACATTCATATCCTTTAATGTATTACCAACCCTACTAATCATATCCTACCATGTCTATTACACCTCCATTTCCTACTATCCATCCAGGATCTGATGATTTTATTCTGTCAATTTCCACTCCAATGCATGTAGATCACCCATACGATGCATTGGAATAGACACATCATTCAGAGTCTACTGATCCAGGACAACCCAAATATCCATTGGAGCCTATTGAGTGCATGCACCATTTTTTTTTTATTATAAGTGTATCAAATTATGTCAGGTATTTTTTGTCCCATTGTACCATGAATTAACACTTCTTATTTTTCCCTTTTATCTTATTTAGTGGGATCCTTTAGTAGGCGATGAGGGAGAACCTGTATGCAGAATCCTGGAATCACCAAACCCAAAAAATGATGGATTATAAGGAATAAAATCTATTGATAGGTAAAAATTCTAGGAGTTTATAAGTTTCATGGAAAATGTAGCCAAGTACCACGATATCATTATGGTATAACCGGTCTCATGGAGGCATATCGGTAATTACATCAAGTAAAAAAGCATGGGCAGAGATATGGGTAAGAAAATTTATTAATTTTATATCTATATTATTTTTTTATTTATGTGAATTAAAATATTCATTGCAACATCAGTTTTATTTTACCAATAGTGAATAAACTAAGGTTTTCTAGTTGATTGGACTTGGGGAGTTCTAGTGATAATATAATCATAACTAATATAATGGTTAGAGGAGTAGATTCAGTTCTAATTAGAGGGTGTACCCATATTCCCTGACTATACAACAAAACAATATAAAAAAGGATCACATATTGGAAGAGTGATGAGTTTATGGTATTCCTAATATTTAATGGTTTTCATATAAAATTTAATTCTTATTACTTTTATTTATTTTTTAGGATGTGTCACAAAAAATCAAAAGAACAAATATTCAATGATGTATCTTCACAAATTAGGGTACCCTACAATTCTTGATCATGATAAGTGTGACATACTTTAACATGAATAGAAATAATCTCTAGATTTATATTTCTACTTAGTTATATTTTCATGATAAAATTTTAGTTTTATTTTCATTAATCCATTTAATATAGGGATGAAAATACACCATTAAAATGGCCTTATGGATTAATGGAAAAGTAGCCTAACAACCTAGGGTCAATTAGCCTAATGGCCTAATGACCTAATGACCAATTATCCTTACGCCTAATGGACAGTTGGTCTAACAGTGTAATGGACTAACTACCTATTGGAATAATGGACTAATGACATATTGTAATATTTTTACAACACCCTAATAACCATTTGGAAAATTGAGCTAATGAAATAACGATCTAATGACCAATTATCCAATTGGTCTAATGAACTAATGGCCAATTGGAATAATGGATAATTTTCCTAGCGGTCTAATAGATAATTGCCCTATTATCCTAATGTCTATTTGGACTAATGGCCTAATATATAATTGGACAATTGGAATAATGAACTATTGGCCTAATGGCATGATAGCCTCATGACTAATAGGCTGAATTGACCAATTAGTATAATTTCCTAACATCCAATTGTGAAATTGTCTTAATTGTTTAATGTCTTAATGGTCTAATGGTGTGATGTCCTAATAGTCAATTGTCCAATTGGCCTAATGGAGTATTGTCCAATTGTCTTAATGGTCTCATGGACAAATGACATATTGGCCTAATGGCCTAAGGGCCAATTATTCAATTGGCCTGGTGGCCAATTGGAAAACTGGCCTAATGGACTAAGGGGAAATGATCCAATCAACATAATATTCTAATGGTCGAATGGACCATTGACCAATTGATTGATTTTCATAATGGCCTAATGTCCTAACGACCAATTGTACAATTTTACTAATGGTATAATAACCTAATGGACTAATGGATTAATTTCCAATTGGTTTAATGAACTATTAGTCAATTGGATAATTGTTCTAATGGCTTAATGTCCAATTTTCCAATTATCTTAATGGACTAATGACCAATTATCCAATTAGACTAATCTCCTAATGACTAATTGGCCAATTGGATTAAATGCCTAATGACCAATTGGACAATTCACTTAATCGACTAATGGACAATTGGCATAATGGTATAACAGTCTAATGGCCAATTGACTAATTGGAGTAATGTAATAAATTCCAATTGGCTAATTGGCCTAATGGTATATTGGAATAATGGTATAATATCCTAATGGTTGAATAGCCTAATGTCCAATTAGCCAACTGGCCTAATGGCCTAATAACCAAATGACCAATTGTCCTAATGGAATAATGGAAAATTGGTCAATTTACTGACTATTCTAATGGCCTAATGACCTAATGGAAAAATGGAATAATGAACTAATAGCCTAAAGACCTAAATTCCAATTGGCCTAATGGACTAACAACCAATTGTCCTAACTGGACTAATGGGATTTTGAACAATTATCCTAACATATTAATGGCCAATTGGACTAATGGACTAATGGAAAATTGGCCTAATGGAAGAATGGGTAATTCGTCGATTAGAATAATGACCTAATCAAAAATTGCACAATTGGAGTAATGACCTAATGACCAATTTTCTTGATGGAATAATGGCTAATTGGCCTGAAGGCCTAATGTCAAGTTAGCCTAATGTATAATTGAACAATAAACCTAATGTCCTATTGGAATAATGGCCTAATGACCAATTGACCTAATTGGCCTAACGACCTAATGTCCAATTGGCATAATTGGACTAATAGACCAATGCACAATTTTCAAATTTACCTAATGGCCTAATGGAATAATGACCAATTGGCTAATTGGAATTATGAACTAATGTCCAATTGGCCAAATTAGCCTAATGGTCCAATGGGAGAATGGTATAATTGAAAATTAGCCTAATGTCCTAATGAACAATTATCCAATTGTCCTAATGGCCTAATGGAGTAATGAAAAATTAGCCTAATGGTCTAATGGAATAACGACCAATTGGCCAAATGGCCTAATGGTTTAATGGACTAATGGGAAATTGTCCAATTGGACTAATGGCCTAATGGTCATTTGGTCTAATGGACTAATGGTCAATTGGCCTAATTGACTAATTTCCTAATGGATAATTAGGAAACTTGCCTAATGTCCTAATATCATAATGACCTAATAATCAATTTTCTAAATGGCCTGACATCTTAATGAACAATTTACCTACTCTCCTAATGGATAATTGGCCTAACAGCCTAATGGATAATTCGCCTAATGGCCTAATGGCCAATTGGCCAATTGGTCTAATGTACTAACATCCAATTGGACTAATGGCCTAATCACCTAATGGATAATTGCCTTAATGATATAATGGAAAATTGGATTAATGTACTAATGTAAAATTAGCTTGGTGTCCTAATGTATTAATGGTCAAATGAAATAATAGCCTATTGGACTAATGGACAATTGGATAATTGGACTAATTTCCTAATGTAAAATTTTCATAATTAGCCTAATGACCTAATGGCCAATTAGAAAATTGTCATAATGCCGTACCGTTCTAATTTCCAATTAGCCTAATATCCATTAATCCACTGGGCCAATTTTTATTCTTCCTGAATTTGAGAAAGAGTATTCATATTTAAAAATTACGAATTTTTCATAAATACCTAATTTGAATTATTCAAATTAGGGGCCTTATTTTAATATTATTGAAACTACATGAAAAGATTTTTGATGAGTCATTTGATCAAGGATTAAATATTATTAACTATTTGAAATTTATATTATCTAAATATTTTGTATAATAAATTGAAATATAAAATATTTATATTTAATAAAAATATAACATATATATATAAAGTAAATTATATATAAAGAATAATATGAACGAGTTAATATTATGAAATGAATATAAAATATTCATATTCAAGATTATGGAATGTTCATAATGAGTAGACAAAATTATAAAGTGTTTATGATAATATTTTATTTATGAATTTTTTATCAATGTTTATCACATGTTTTAATACCTAAAATGTTCATTCATTTAAAATTTATTGCATTTTATTATTATTCATGATTATAAAATGTTTATATACTTAATATGTGTATACTAATCAATGTAATTTATAGTAAGAAGTATTGGAAATCGAAGGATGTTCCTTGATAAAAATCATTTTTCTCAAGTAGGAAGAAAAATGATGGAATTACAGTAAGTGCACAAACAGAAGAAAAGAATGTAAGTTTTATTATTTATATTTAAAATATTTATATGAAATTAATAATTGAATATATTTTTTATATTTTCAATAATATACCTCAGAGGCCCACTATGATAAAAAAGATGAAAACATCAGGACAAATGATCATTTGAGTTAGGTATTAGGTGAGGAGCACTAGGGGAGAGCCTGATGTTGACTCAGGAAAAACATTGTCCACACTTTGTTTTGATCGTCATTTGGATCCTCTAAAACCTCTCAGACTAGTGAGCTGCAAAGTGCTCGTACAAAAGTAACTGAGGTCAAAAAAATTTCTTTACAGGAGTGTGAAATGAGTAAAGATACTTAATGAAAGTTCTTTCATTTATAATTAAATCAATTCCATTATATCATGTACTACTATTGATTCATATATTTCATCAATGATGTAACGCCCCGACCCTAGTTGCCTAGAGTCGGTGAATTACTTCGTAACATTGGCATGATCACAAGAAAGATCAAATCTCGAAAGACCGATTGGTTTAGTAGCCTTGGAAACACTAGATATATTCATAAGTTTTACATTACATCATAAAATGAAAAACTACTACAACAACATAATGTTTCCACAGTCCACACTATAATCCCCTCATAATATCCCTGCAGGTCATTCATAACTTACATCTTCACATCCTGGGAAAAATAAAACATAGAAAAGGGGTGAGCTCAAATGCCCAGTAAGGATAACAATATAGCGGAACATTCAAAAATAAGCATAAACATTTAAGGCAATGAATTACTAAAACAAAAGCCTTTTAAACTTGAACTTCAACATAGTATGGCAAAAGTAAAATGAAATAATGCCATTTACTTGTTCACATGGATATTCTACTAATCGAATAATCACATGCAAAATCAATAACCACTTTCATAATGTTGGAATGCATAATGCCAGACTATCATAACCACATAGCCAAGGCCTCGTGCCAAGACTACAAATAAGATTTTTGCCAAGGCCTTGTGCCAAGACACTAGTTTGTCTCATTAGACCTACCGATGCATCGAGGAGCTATAGCGGGCTCCACCCGTCACATATTAAGTCTAATGCATTCCCATATGAAAAGGTTTAAACATAACATAAACATTCGTATTAAAACTAGCATACGAAATGTCAATACTTTCACCATAAACTATGAATGGTATAAAAATAGCACATCCACAGTCAAACATATCACAAAACCTACAATACAATATAGAAGTTTTGTATCATAATAAATCAACTTCAAATAATCTTAAAATCCATCAAAGGATGTTGACATAGATGAAATCAAAATTCTTTTTAAAGAAATATCTCATTTTATTTTGAAATAATTCAAGATCCATATAAAATAAAACATTTTCTTTGAAAATATTCTTATAATCTTGTAAGGGAAGCTTTGAAGATTTTATAACGGCGGAAAATAGCCGCACCTTCCGTATAAGTTAAAAAAACATTCTTACCTTAATTCTGTCGAAAAGGTTAAAAAGGACCTTGTTTTGAAAACGACCGAAAGATTCCTTTATAAACCACTTATAAAAGTCAAAAAGGGTAAAAATGACTTTAACTCATATTCTAGTAAATAGTAAAAATGTTTTGAAATGCATTTTTAAGAAACATGGATGTGGATGATAAAGAGATCCCAGTAGATTATTACGTATAAACAACCTTGGATAATGAAGAGGTTGTAAAGTAAACCCTTACCTTGTACTTTTTCTTTGTTGGGGTCGGTTAACCTCCTGTATAATGGTGAAATAATTGTTATTAAATTATACAAGAATCATATACATTAATATGATATCATATATGATCTTTTAACATTGCTTTATTAATAATATCTTAGTATTATCGTCGTTTCAGGTGATAATCGATTCGTTCTTCTTAAATGTTTGGTTACGTAAGACATGTTTGTAATGGATAGATTAAATCTTATTCATAATCAGAATTATATTAACATTATTTTTAACCCTAAAATGAGAATAAGACTTGAATGGATACGATGGAGGATGGATCTCACCGCGTTCGTGGGGACGGTAGTCCGTACGTACGCACGAACGCTACTTCCATTTAATTTTTATTTTAAAAGAATTGAATCCAAATGATACATAGGTATATTACTATTCCAGTATAATATAATATTTTATATATGTTACTTAAGTTCATTAACACCATCCTTTATACGTTCCATGTGTGGTATGAACGAGTCATATCATTTTAAGGGGGCGGTAGTCCGCACTTCCTCAAATGAAATTATCATATGTATATACAACATGAAACGAATAATGGTATGAAATAAAATGGAATTACAGAAGCTTATATATAAAATATATATCATTAATATCATATTTAATTACAGTGCCATCATAATGGCCACCATGAGAGGCGGTAATATGTATTTGAACAATCATCGTTTCGTGAGGCGTTAGTTTGCCATCCACAGAAACATTATGTTCATCATCCATTAGATGGAGTTGTGTGTATGTGTAGTTTGAATACTTCTTATAACAACATCCTAGTATATTGAGGATACTGGTGTTGTTACAAAAGAAAGGAAATAAAAAGAGTTTGGGGGTTGGAGAAGAAAAATAAAGGAAAATAATTTAAGAGAAATCGTTACCTTTAATTTAGGTAACTCACTTTGGTTGGAACCAAAGGACTTATTGAAATGATTTATGCCTAAGGAGAAGCTTCAAGGAGGAGGATAGGGATGTGGGGAGCTTAGTTGGGCAGAGTTTGGACGATCCAAGTGGCTTGATAGGTGTGAGGAATGAGTAGAAGTGGTCTCCTTTTATAAGGGAGAAGAGGGGCTCTTTAGGAAAGAGTGAAAGTATTACTTTATAATATAATTATATTCGGTTTATAATGGTCCAAAAATCATTGAGGTCAAAGATAATATGACTAATATTCTAAATAACATCAACCAATAAGAATTGGACAGGTTTTAGATAATATTTTAATCATTATAATCTTATTTATTTAAATGATTTATTAATGAGGTAAACATTGCATCATTATTGTGTCATTAATAATTTAAATTATTTGATGTCTAAAAATTATAAATAAAATATCATTATGTAGGAAATCTTTTTATCTTTCTAATTAATATTTATAATCGAAAATCAAACATGTATAACCCTATGTAAAAATTGTTCTTCTAAACGATGTAAGCTTATGCCATTTTTATTTTTATTTTAACTTTATTAATATAAAGTGTCCCTACCACATACAAGTGGCTCCAAGGGGTCCCCAAATTGACCCAAGGATTCTCATGGTCGGGTATGTGTCCACCAATAAGGTTAGGACACGTTTTAGGGTAATTTTGTATTATTATAATATTATTTTTTAACCCTTATTTACCGGATTTACCCTTAACCATGGTAAATAAAATATTTACCGCAGTAATTATTCAAAATGTCTAAAAATAAAAGTTACCTATTTACACAATTTGAACATTCTGATTCCAAATATGGAATCCATTTTCCTAAATTCAAAACACAGAAGTGGTAGAAATTAATTTAAAATTAATTCCCGCTGTCAAAACAAAAAGCGTGTTTTTAAGAGATAATAACTATCAAAAGATTGACACTCGTTTATGTTCGGTTTAATTGTAAAATTATGTCCAATGACCAACATTATATTAAATGGTAAAAATATATTCTAAATATACTTTAAAACCACTCAAATTCATAATTTATCACTATTAATTATTTTGATTAAAAAAGTTGTTTTTAATTAAAACTTAGTAATTTTCACTATTCATCAAAATATGAAAGTTATCCGAAATGTACCAAAATTTCACCTTAGGCTAAATTCGATATTCCGAATCCAAAAATGAAGTCCATTTTCAAATATAAAATATATATAATTTCAAAAAGTAGGTATTACTATTCATAACGGCTAGTTTGATTAGTTATGGTGTTTTAGAACTCGGTGTTGCGTACAACACACGCTATCACATTATTCAAAGAGAAGCGTACCGTAGAAGCTTGGGGTGTTACATTCTCCCCTCCTTCAAATAATTGAGTCCTCGCAATTTCTAGGGTATTACTGCATAAAAATACTCGGGTGGTTCTTCATCATAAGTTCCTCGGGTTCCCACGTTGCCTCTTCCATCTTATGATTTCTCCACAAAACTTTTACCAGACGCGTCGTCCGGTTTCTCAGCACTTGTTCTCTCGTATCGAGAATCTTGACGGGCTCTTCGCAATAAGACAGATCGGGTTCCAATTCTAATTCCTCATAGGTGAGTACATGCGTCGGATCAGGCATGTATTTCCTCAATAGAGATACGTGGAACACATCGTGAACTTTGGAGAGACTTGGCGGCATTGCCAATCGGTAAGCTACAACCCCAATTCGTTCTAGAATTTCGAAAGGTCCGATGTACCTGGGACTCAATTTACCTTTCTTACCAAAACGTATGAATCCCTTCCACGGAGATACCTTCAGAAAAACATGATCACCGACTTGAAATTCCAAATCCTTCCTTCGATTATCGGCATAGCTCTTCTGCCTACTTTGAGATGCTTTGATGTGATTTTGGATTACTTACACCTTTTCCACCGTTTCCTCCACCAGTTCTGGGCCTACAAGTTTTCTTTCACCAATGTCATCCCAACAGGTTGGTGTACGACATCTCTTTCCGTATAACGCTTCATATGGTGCCATCTGAATACTCGAATGGAAGCTATTGTTATAGTAAAATTCTACCAAAGGTAAATATTGATCCCACATACCCTGAAAGTCAAGTGAGCAAGATCTCAACATGTCTTCTAAGGTTTGAATAGTCCGTTCTGATTGTCCGTCTGTCTGAGGGTGGTAAGCAGTGCTCAAATGAAGTTCAGTATCCAGGGATTTCTGAAGACTTTTCCAAAATATTGAAGTAAAATGGGGATCACGATCAGAAACAATCGATAGGGGTACTCCATGAAGTCTCACAACTTCATTAATGTATAGTATTGCTAGACGTTCCAGGGGTAGATCTTCTCTTATAGCAAGAAAATGTGCTGACTTGGTAAGACCATCAACAATAACCCATATTGCATCGTTCCTTTAGGAGTCTTTGGTAGCCCCATGACAAAGTCCATCGTAATATTGTCCCATTTCCACTCCGGTATGGGAAGAGGTTGCATGACTCCTCCAGGCTGTTGCCTTCCAGCTTTCACTTGTTGACAAACCATACATCTTGACACAAAATCAGCAATCTCCCTCTTCATGTTGTCCCACCAAAAATGTTCCTTCAAATCTCTATACATTTTGGTGCTCCCAGGGTGTATAGAGAAATTGGAACTATGAGCATCATCTAGCAATTCCCTTTTTAGATCAGGTAAATCGGGAACACAAAGTCTCTTCCCGAATTTCAAAATTCCATCTTCATACACAAAGTCTCTCAATCTCCCATCATTCACAGCTTTAATCTTCTTCTGAAATTCTTCATCATCGTTCTGAGAACTCTTAATCCTTTCTAGTAAAGATGGTTTGGCAACCATTTGAAAAATCATTGATGTTTCACCTTCCCTGGTTATTCCCATGTCCATCTTCACTAGATCCATGAAAATTGGATCCCTTTCAATTCTCATATTGTTCAAAACTCCATGGTCTTTTCTACTCAAAGCATCTTCCACCTTGTTTGCTTTCCCCGGGTGGTAGTGTATCGTGCAATCATAATCCTTGAGTAATTCAAGCCATCTCCTTTGCCTCATATTGAGTTCTTTTTGTGATAAAATATACTTCAAACTCTTGTGATCAGTATAAATCTCACATTTTTCACCATAGAGGTAGTGCCTCCATATCTTCAAAGCAAATATCACAGCTGCTAACTCAAGATCATGAGTAGGATAGTTTTGTTCATGAATTTTAAACTGTCGTGATTCATAGGCAATAACTCTATCATTCTGCATAAGGACACAACCAAGTCCTTTCTTCGATGCATCACTATAAATAACGAACCCATCATTCCCCGATGGTAGAGTCAATATAGGAGCATTGACTAATCTTCTCTTCAGTTCTTCGAAACATTCTTCACACTCTTTTGTCCAAACAAATTTAACCCCTTTACGTGTGAGCTTCGTTAATGGGTTAGCCAAACGGGCAAAATTCTGGACGAAACGTCGATAATAACCTGCCAAGCCAATAAAACTACGTACCTCAGTTATACTCGTAGGTGCTGGACATTCTTGGATTGCTTTGGTCTTAGAAGGATCAACAGAGATTCCATCTTTGGAGACAATATGGCCAAGAAAAGAAATCTCATGAAGCCAGAATTCACACTTGCTAAACTTCCCATATAATTCATGCCTCCTCAGAGTCTTCAAAATAATGCGCAAGTGATTTTCATGATCTTCGTAGGTTTTGGAGTATACCAAGATATCATCAATAAATACCACCACAAATTCATCGAGATACTCCTTGAAAACTCTATTCATCAGATCCATGAATACAGAGGGTGCATTAGTCAATCCAAACGGCATTACAGTAAACTCGTAATGCCCGTACCTGGTTCGAAATGCTGTCTTCAGAATGTCTTCCTTCTTCACACACAACTGATGGTATCCAGATCGAAGGTCAATCTTTGAAAAGTATTGAGCTCCATGCTGTTGGTCAAATAAATCATCAATACGAGGTAGGGGATACTTGTTCTTTATCATTATAGCATTGATCTCCCTGTAGTCGATACATAACCTCATAGATCCATCTTTCTTTTTAACAAAAAGAACAGGGGATCCCCATGGAGAAACACTAGGGAGAATAAATACCTTATTACTCAATTCCTCTAGTTGTTTCTTTAGTTCGACTAACTCTACAGTGGCCATTCTATAAGGGGTCTTCGATATAGGACTTGATCCAGGAATCAAATCAATGGAAAACTCAACTTCTCGTTCTGGAGGATGTCCAGGTAAATCTTCCGGAAATACATCTACAAATTCTTTCACAACAGGTACATCCTCTATTTGAACATTCCTTTCCTCACCGATAGTTACTTCATTCTCTTCCTCCCCAATAATTGAATTTAGTTGAGCTACTGGGGGTGGATCTAAATAAGAATTAGGTGGTGACGATTCTGCTCTAAAAATAAGGTGCTCCTTATCATTATCATCAAGAATCGTAACCTCTTTCTTCTTACAATAAATCTTCGCATCATAGTCCGAAAGCCAGTCCATACCGAGGATTATATCAAACTCAATCATAGGTATGACGATGAGATCAGCAGATAAAGAAAATTTATGTGCTCTAATGGGGACTGATTCACAAAACTTTGTTGCAACGGTACTTCCCTTAGGAGTTTTAACTGACAACTCCCTTATTAAATCAAATTGGAAATATCTAATTTTCTTAGCAAACTGGGAAGATATGAATCAATGCGATGATCCAGAATCAAATAATGCATTTGCTAAACTTGAGGAAACCATTAAATTACCTGCCACCACGTCTTTCGGAGCTTCTACCTCAGCAGTAGTGATAGCATAAGCCTGGCCTTGATCCCTTGGCCTTTTCTGAGGTAAGTTCTCCTGACGCTTAGGACATGAATTTGCATAATGCCCCATCTCCCTGCAATTGTAGCATTGAACGTTGGTAGCTTCCTTCTTCCCCTTGCAATCATGAGCTTGGTGGCCTTTTTCACCACACTTGTAACAGACTCCCATTCCCTTCAAGCAAGTACCGGGGTGTTTCTTCCCACATTTACCACATGATGGATATTCAACCTTTCCTTTCTTCCCCTTATTTCCATTCCCAGATTGATCAGCAGGTCTCTTCTTCTCTTGCTTTGCTTTAAAGTCATAAGACTTAGAGAATTCCTTTTCGGTCTTGATAGCACATGATACAATGTCTTCGTACGATGAAAAGGATTGTGAGACTAATGCTCGACGGAGAAATGGTTTTAACCCATCAAAGAAACGATCAATCTTACTTCTTGGGTTGCGAATATAATCTCCAGAATACCTCGCTAACCTTGTAAAGTCAGCCTCATACTTTGTGACATTCTCATCCTCCTTCTGTCTCAGACTCAGAAATTGCCTTTCCATATCTGCTCGATGGTCGCGAGGGAAGTATTTTTCTAAAAACAGATCTTTGAACTCCCTCCATTCCATATTTGATACTTCATCATCTTCCTTCATGTTCTGAATCAATGACCACCATTGATCAGCATCTCCAGTGAGGCGGTAAACTGCCATGATAACCTTTTCCCTTTCATTACTCCCCAAAGCCTGAAATATTTTCTCTAGGGAATTTATCCATTGCTCAGCAACTAAGGGATTTGTACTCCCATTGAACGTTGGTGGTTGCTGCCTCATGAATCGATCTAACATTGATCCTCCACGCTGCGGATCAGGGTGCTCCATACGGGTAAGGTTATTATTCATAACCTGAGTAAGTTGTCACAGTATGGTGATTAGCTGATCGACACCAGTTGTATCACCAGCCCCACTATAATTATCTTGAGCAGGAGGGCAATCCCTACATGGAGTGCGTGCATTGATACGGTTTCCATTTCTTCCACTAGGCGTCATTTCTAAACAATGGCATAAACTAGATCAGTTTATGAATCAAAATACATAATCCCATACTTATAAAACACTTAACATAAATTGAACTATTTATGGATATAATCCATAATCATAAAAATGTTTTCCTTGAGGAAGTATATACTCATAAACCCTTCATAATGATTTGTAAAGATAGTGAGAGTTATCCTAAGCATATCCCCCGGGAGTGTCGTAACCAAGAGTGCAGCAAGGCCCATTGTCGTGCACCAGTTCCCGTTCAAGTCTAGCTCAAAGCGGTGTTTTCGGGTTTTACCCCTAGGTACATCTGTGCCAGAGCCGCCTCTACCTGCTCGTATCCAAACAGGGATGTATTGCTCGGAAAACTCACAAAATCTCTACAATACCAAAATTCTAGGAAGTTCTTCTATACTAATCCTCAAAGTTCATCTTAGGTCTACGTGCTCTAATCAGAGTTTATCTAAATCTAGCTTCCAAGGTTTGTACTAAACTTCCTCTGATACCAACTGTAACGCCCCGACCCTAGTTTCCTAGAGTCGGTGCATTACTTCGTAACATTGGCATGATCACAAGAAAGATCAAATCTCGAAAGACCGATTGGTTTAGTAGCCTTGGAAACACTAGATATATTCATAAGTTTTACATTACATCATAAAATGAAAAACTACTACAACAACATAATGTTTCCACAGTCCACACTATAATCCCCTCATAATATCCCTGCAGGTCATTCATAACTTACATCTTCACATCCTGGGAAAAATAAAACATAGAAAAGGGGTGAGCTCAAATGCCCGGTAAGGATAACAATATAGCGGAACATTCAAAAATAAGCATAAACATTTAAGGCAATGAATTACTAAAACAAAAGCCTTTTAAACTTGAACTTCAACATAGTATGGCAAAAGTAAAATGAAATAATGCCATTTACTTGTTCACATGGATATTCTACTAATCGAATAATCACATGCAAAATCAATAACCACTTTCATAATGTTGGAATGCATAATGCCAGACTATCATAACCACATAGCCAAGGCCTCGTGCCAAGACTACAAATAAGATTTTTGCCAAGGCCTTGTGCCAAGACACTAGTTTGTCTCATGAGACCTACCGATGCATCGAGGAGCTATAGCGGGCTCCACCCGTCACATATTAAGTCCAATGCATCCCCATATGAAAAGGTTTAAACATAACATAAACATTCGTATTAAAACTAGCATACGAAATGTCAATACTTTCACCATAAACTATGAATGGTATAAAAATAGCACATCCACAGTCAAACATATCACAAAACCTACAATACAATATAGAAGTTTTGTATCATAATAAATCAACTTCAAATAATCTTAAAATCCATCAAAGGATGTTGACATAGATGAAATCAAAATTCTTTTTAAAGAAATATCTCCTTTTATTTTGAAATAATTCAAGATCCATATAAAATAAAACATTTTCTTTGAAAATATTCTTATAAGCTTGTAAGGGAAGCTTTGAAGATTTTATAACGGCGGAAAATAGCCGCACCCGCCGTATAAGTTAAAAAAAAATTCTTACCTTAATTCTGTCGAAAAGGTTAAAAAGGACCTTGTTTTGAAAACGACCGAAAGATTCCTTTATAAACCACTTATAAAAGTCAAAAAGGGTAAAAATGACTTTAACTCATATTCTAGTAAATAGTAAAAATGTTTTGAAATGCATTTTTAAGAAACATGGATGTGGATGATAAAGAGATCCCAGTAGATTATTACGTATAAACAACCTTGGATAATGAAGAGGTTGTAAAGTAAACCCTTACCTTGTACTTTTCCTTTGTTGGGGTCGGTTAACCTCCTGTATAATGGTGAAATAATTGTTATTAAATTATACAAGAATCATATACATTAATATGATATCATATATGATCTTTTAACATTGCTTTATTAATAATATCTTAGTATTATCGTCGTTTCAGGTGATAATCGATTCGTTCTTCTTAAATGTTTGGTTACGTAAGACATGTTTTTAAGGGATAGATTAAATCTTATTCATAATAAGAATGATATTAACATTATTTTTAACCCTAAAATGAGAATAAGACTTGAATGGATACGATGGAGGATGGATCTCACCGCGTTCGTGGAGACGGTAGTCCGTACGTACGCACGAACGCTACTTCCATTTAATTTTTATTTTAAAAGAATTGAATCCAAATGATACATAGGTATATTACTATTCCAGTATAATATAATATTTTATATATGTTACTTAAGTTCATTAACACCATCCTTTATACGTTCCATGTGTGGTATGAACGATTCATATCATTTTAAGGGGGCGGTAGTCCGCACTTCCTCAAATGAAATTATCGTATGTATATACAACATGAAACGAATAATGGTATGAAATAAAATGGAATTACAGAAGCTTATATATAAAATATATATCATTAATATCATATTTAATTACAGTGCCATCATAATGGCCACCATGAGAGGCGGTAAGATGTATTTGAACAATCATCGTTTCGTGAGGCGTTAGTTTGCCATCCACAGAAACATTATGTTCATCATCCATTAGATGGAGTTGTGTGTATGTGTAGTTTTAATCCTTCTTATAACAACATCCTAGTATATTGAGGATACTGGTGTTGTTACAAAAGAAAGGAAATAAAAAGAGTTTGGGGGTTGGAGAAGCAAAATAAAGGAAAATAATTTAAGAGAAATCGTTACCTTTAATTTAGGTAACTCACTTTGGTTGGAACCAAAGGACTTCTTGAAATGATTTCTGCCTAAGGGGAAGCTTCAAGGAGGAGGAGAGGGATGTGGGGAGCTTAGTTGGGCAGAGTGTGGACGAGCCAAGTGGCTTGAGAGGTGTGAGGAATGAGTAGAAGTGGTCTCCTTTTATAAGGGAGAAGAGGGGCTCTTTAGGAAAGAGTGAAAGTATTACTTTATAATATAATTATATTCGGTTTATAATGGTCCAAAAATCATTGAGGTCGAAGATAAGATGACTAATATTCTAAATAACATCAACCAATAAGAATTGGACAGGTTTTAGATAATATTTTAATCATTATAATCTTATTTATTTAAATGATTTATTAATGAGGTAAACATTGCATCATTATTGTGTCATTAATAATTTAAATTATTTGATGTCTAAAAATTATAAATAAAATATCATTATGTAGGAAATCTTTTTATCTTTCTAATGAATATTTATAATCGAAAATCCAACATGTATAACCCTATGTAAAAATTGTTATTCTAAAAGATGTAAGCTTATGCCATTTTTATTTTTATTTTAACTTTATTAATATAAAGTGTCCCTACCACATACAAGTGGCTCCAAGGGGTCCCCAAATTGACCCATGGATGCTCATGGTCGGGTATGTGTCCACCAATAAGGTTAGAACACGTTTTAGGGTAATTTTGTATTATTATAATATTATTTTTTAACCCTTATTTACCGGATTTACCCTTAACCATGGTAAATAAAATATTTACCACAGTAATTATTCAAAATGTCTAAAAATAAAAGTTACCTATTTACAAAATTTGAACATCCTGATTCCAAATATGGAATCCATTTTCCTAAATTCAAAACACAGAAGTGGCAGAAATTAATTTAAAATTAATTCCCGCTGTCAAAACAAAAAGCGTGTTTTTAAGAGATAATAACTATCAAAAGATTGACACTCGTTTATGTTCGGTTTAATTGTAAAATTATGTCCAATGACCAACATTATATTAAATGGTAAAAATATATTCTAAATATACTTTAAAACCACTAAAATTCATAATTTATCACTATTAATTATTTTGATTAAAAAAGTTGTTTTTAATTAAAACTTAGTAATTTTCACTATTCATCAAAATATGAAAGTTATCCGAAATGTACCAAAATTTCACCTTAGGCTAAATTAGATATTCCGAATCCAAAAATGAAGTCCATTTTCAAATATAAAATATATATAATTTCAAAAAGTATATATTACTATTCATAACGGCTAGTTTGATTAGTTATGGTGTGTTAGAACTCGGTGTTGCGTACAACACACGCTATCACATTATTCAAAGAGAAGCGTACCGTAGAAGCTTGGGGTGTTACAAATGAAATCTTTCAATGATGAACAGAGTGATGTCAATGCGGGTCCTAGTTGTGGTCGAGCTGATGGTGGTGTTGGTGATGATGATGATTATGATGTTGTTGTTGTGGCTGCTCCAGATTATGCTATTAGTGATGAGGATGTTTTTGATGTTTGTTGGAGCCAAAATATTGGAAGAAAAGAATGAAGAGAAAGAGGCCCCATGGCCGGCTTCGTGAAGCCACTTCGTGGAGTCCCCCAAAGAAACACGACCACTGCGAAGCAAAGGAGGCAGTACCCTCTATGAACGCCCCAACGTTCACAAACCCGCCACGAATCAAAGTAGGTGGTACCCTTCGTGAATTCCCCTGAAGTTTGCGACCCTCCGTGAAGCAATGGATAAAGTACCCTCCATGAACGCCCCTGACGTTCACGAACCGCCACGAAGCAACAAATCCTTCTTCACACTGCATAAGCTCTGCTTCGTGGTGCCTCTTTCCTATAAATACTGGGCTCCCCTTGAGCCCAACGGACGGAAAATCCGACCTTTCGGCTTCTCAGCTCCCAAATCACGAAGCACCCTTTGTTCTATGAATCATGAGCTACGCGAGGTATTTTTTATTTGCGAGATGCCTCCGCCTTGCCTTATTTTGATCCCCTCTTACGAGAGGGATGCCTTTCGTGAGGAATAAGGTCCTTCGCGAAGGAAGGGGATCCCCAAGGGGACCTGGGTTGTCGCGAAGCGTTTATGCTTCATGAAACACCCTTCATGTACACATGATCCGTTTTCTAAGGCAGGATCACTGTACTTCGCGAAGCACCTTGCTTCACGACACTTCACTTCCCAAGGCATCGTTGCTCCGCGAGACTGTGCTCTGCAAATGCCTTTCCACTTCGTGAAGCACCTCCCATTTACACCTCCTCCCCATACTAAGTCTAAGGCACCCCACTTCGCGAAGCACACCCCTTCGCAAGTGCCATCCGCCATGTGGAGCAATCGAGCTCCACAAGGCCCCTACCTATGGACTCCTCTGCTTGGTAATTCCTTTTCCCGTGTGACCCTACAGGTTTGCACAATGTGACTTGAAAGTTTCTTGGATGATACCGCTCTTAGCGTTGCTTTTCCTAATTATTCATCGCATAGGCACACTAATGGCTATTTCTTCTTCATATAGCCACACTAACGTGGACCCTTCGATGCTCCACTCCATGACCCCCTTTACCACGACATTTCCGATACCTTCCCTCCCACAAGGAGAAGAGGGTACCGGTTATGTAACTCCTAGGGGTGCAGAGTAAAGCCACCTCGTACGAGCTGCAGGATGTTAAATTGTCAGACACCCTCTTCCTCGACACACGAAGTTAAACTATAACTTAGCCTTGTGCCTCTCACATGGGGTTCCCCCACCTTGGACATTATCCAAGACCCTTGGTCTCCACAAGGGATTATATCCTCCTTCTGGGAGTGGCATTTGTCTGCAGGAGTAAGCACCATAGCTTTTATTGCAGGAGGCATCACCCCTGATCCTCCTCACTTCCTCGGTGACAAGGCCTACGGAGGGCGTGGTAGGGAACGAGGCTAGTCTGTTCTTCCATCCCACGTACCTCTCCTGCTGCGCTTTTTCGCCCTCGGGCCTCCATCCCGGAGTAAGTCCCAGCACCATGGACCGACCAACGCGTAAGCCCCTCTTCGCTTCCCATGAATGCACCCTTCGTGACGTGATCATCAGGTCCCTGTAACCTCTTATTTCTCACACTGATCATGAATCCCCTGGGCTTAGAGTGAGCACCGACCATGACACACCCTAGGCCGCCTCAGAGCGTAAGACCCAAATGCCACGTCCCACATGACATTAAACTGCACACCCGAACTACGAGGACTTTGATCCATGTCAAGACATGGTACGTAAGAAGCCTTTATGAGGTTAAAGCCCACCACCAATGGACCCCTGGGTTCACCTTCACGTTAGTTCTCTGACAAAACCCATCCCAAACTATGAGGACTTTTATCCATGTCAACACAAGGTACGTAGGAAGCCTTCCTGAGGTTCAAGCCCATCACCCATGGACCAAGGTCCTTATTCTCGTCGGTTCACCGACATCTATTCTGAACTATGTGGACTTTGATCCATGTCAAGGAATGGTATGTAGGAAGCCTCCCTGAGGTTGAAGCCCAACCTCTGCATGGACCAAGGTCCTTATTCACATCGGTTCTCCGACACGCCCCGTCCCGCATGACGTTAAACTGTATCCTAATCCAGCGGTAAGCCGTTGTAAGCCCATCATCCAGTTGTTCTGACACCCCTTTACATCGGTTCGATAGCCCCTTTTCAACCTGAACTACTGGGACTTTGATCCATGTAAAGACAAAGTATGTAGAAAGCCTCACGAGGTTCAATCCCAACACCCATCAGACCAAGGTCTATCTTCACGCCGGTTCAATGGTGCCAAACCGAACTACAGGATATTTGATCCATGCTAAGGCATGGTACGTTGGAAGCCTCACGAGGTTCAATCCCACCACCTGGGTATTCCGATATCCTTCATGTCGGCTCACCGACACCCGAGAAGCCTAGAGTGTAAGGCCCACACATCCATTCTCGAACTACGAGGACTTTGATCCATGATAAGGCATGGTACGTAGGAAGTCTCTTCGTGGCTCTAGATCAAAACCATCGTCCATCCTGATTATTACCCAGGCCACCATATCCCAGTGAGGTCATGCCACCTCATTCCCCTCCATTTCATTCGGGAGGCTGCCCATGTGTTGTTCCCAATATTGGTGTTCCCGCAAGGGGGTTCTTCGATTTGATCTACTCAAGCTAGTGTTTTGATCGTTCCAATCCATCTCCATTAGACATTAAACTCGCGGAATACCCTGTGATGAACATGGGAAGATGAGGAAAATTTCAGATACATGCCTATGTAATATGATTTCCGGCGCTCGATGTGGGATGCCTCGGGCTTTTGCGCCCTCGATAAGCCCTATAATAAGGGATGCAAGACAGACACGCCAATTCCCTAGAATCCAGACATGTCAGTGATGCCTCAACGCGGATACTCCCCCAACTGAAGGTTTCTTCCCTGACCGAACCCCTTGGAATGTTCTGAAAGAAGCAGTGCAATTAACCGACGTCCATGAAAATATGGCCCCGAGAAGAGTTTCGCGGCCAATGTATTAAATCTATGGGGGAGACCCGGACTAGGTGATGAGTTCCGAGGAGGAATCCATGAAAGGAAGAACCAGCATCCCATCATCCCATTTATATCAAGGAGTATATGTCCTTGAACAAGGAGTTAATGTCACCCGCCTTTGTAAAGAAGGAATGCGGGGCAACAAAAGCCGCGCCTGTCGCACTCAAGCAGACGGACGCGCCCGCCCCGGTGAAAGCATCAAAAATAGAAATGGTGAACCTGACGTGAAGTTATTCTCCTCAATGTGGAGATTATTAGCACTCGAGACATCAGTAGAGTGATGTGTCACCTAATCCAGATATCTGGATCTGGGTCACGCCAAGAAAATAGCTGGCCTGGCGTGAAACTCACCAGAAGCTGGGGCAGTCAAAACGTTGGGCATCTCAGTCTACGACATTGTTAGCGTGGATCCCTCTTACCGACCATGGAAGATGGAATGGAGTTGGGGCATTGGGTGTCGATTTCTTTTTCTATCAGTACTAATGAGCTGATCTCCCTACCTTCAGGACCCCAGTTGCTGCATCTGGAACCTGATCACCTCATGCCCACCAACGCAGGGGCATGGGCAATATCAACGCGGCTACCCCGCGTGGTTCTGCCTTTTCTACGATGGACTCGACTGCCACGACTACTGGGCACCCACACCCCTCTCCCCATCAGAGATTATCCAATAGAGAGTAATCAATGACCTCGTACATAGGTACGAGGAGGAGGGGGTCATCGGGACATGGACCACCTAGATTTAGAGGCGTCTGCGCCTCACCGTCAACACCGTCTCCAAGGGCCGCGCAGGGAGCTGCTTCTCCCCACTCCAACCTTCAACCGTTTCGGGAGCCTCTACCCAGAATGTCTCGATGACTCCATGCCCAATTCCAGTGAGGTAGGGGATGTTCGGGCCCGCCCGACCAAAGACCCGTCCCATGGGTTCCTAGCGAGGGCCCCCACCAGGCTGCACCAGTGCTGCCACCCAGTTCCCCGAGCTAAATAGAAGGTAGACTACCTACCTGCACCACCGGTACCAGCCTGGCTGACCCGACGCCATCGTCGGGCATAGGCCGAGGAGGACGCCCCTCAAGGTGCGTCAACGTCGGCAGCTACCATGGCCTGAGCCACCACCGACGTGTATCATCAACCTCCTACATACGCTGAGCAGGGGAAACTATATGATCGACCCAGATCAAGGCCCCTACCACCCCATGGGCAGGCTGGGTCGACTCTCCTAGTTGCAGGCATAGGCAGTGGCCACCACGGACTAACCCGCAGCAATGCCTCCCACTACGGGGGCCCTCCCCATGCAACCACCATAGAAAATGCGTTCATTTCCCGCTCCCATGACCGGCTTGGAGGTATGAATTGTTCCATATTCGACCCGAATGAGGGCCTTCCCCATGGAAGAAACACCTCATATGGGAGCCTCTCCTACACTCATTACACTGGATACAGATCCGTCCCTTCTACCGCGGACTGCCGAGGTGGGAACATTGCACATCCAGTCACTCTTCGATGTGAGGACCTTCCTCACATCCTTATAGTAGCCGACGGAGGTCCTACCCTTGTTCGGTCCAATCAGCACAGGGACCTACCTCACACTGACATTACCAAGGGAACCAAGCACGAAGGACC
This sequence comes from Viscum album, assembly GCA_963277665.1. NCBI lineage: Eukaryota > Viridiplantae > Streptophyta > Magnoliopsida > Santalales > Viscaceae > Viscum > Viscum album. Next base: position 1,817,204,981 of record OY728133.1, on the reverse strand, counting down.
TACCTGTGCTTCCTTCAGTTCCAGTGGAGGTCCCGCCCGTACCAGAACCCAGCACAGAGGTCCTCCCCGTGTCCCCTTTGACATCTGCCCCTGTGCTCCTCACACCCTGGCCCACACAGGTAGAATTACTCCCCGCCCCAACACTAGTATGGCCCAAGGACCTTCTTGTGCTGGGAATTGTCCCTTCACCAAAGAGCCATCCCGGGGTAGGAAGGCGGGTCGTCGCAGCCGCAAGAAGAATACCGAAAAGCTTCAGACTGATATCAAACCATTCTGTTTCTCAGATTCTGAAGCAGAGTACAACTCAGTGGTGGAACCCTCCCCTCATTCCTTTGTGTCATGGACCGGGGAATGAACATGGCATATCGACCTCATCCTTCCAGAGTGTGAAGTCCACTGGGTTCCCGCCTCTCTTCGTAGGTACATCCAAGAGGATGAAATTTTGGGAGTCCCACAGGTTCTGACCGTGCAGTCACCACCATTTTCACTAGAAGAGCCATCTACTTCGATCAGAGATCATGGAGAGCTATTTTGGGGGTCGATGGTGGTTGAGAAACAACACGACCCATCGCCGGTAACCGCGATCCATGAACCATACGTTGTGGCTGTCAGCCTGACGTATCATGACATTGTGGTCAGATCACCGCACTCCTCGTAGGATGGCCCAGAATTTGGTGGCCAGTTGGCTCGTTCTCCATATTCTCTACCGCCCAGTTTACTGTTTCAACGGTCCGCTTCAGAACTGCTACTGGTTCCTCATCCACCTCCAGTTGACGAGTGGGGAAATACAGGGCCCAACCCTGAATCCGAGCCTAGGAGCTTATGGAACATTCTTGCGGCGTATCACTTCCCAGAGAAGTTCTAGCCGACGGTATCATCGAACTTCTGTGCACCAGAATCCCTCACCACAGAAGAAGTAGAGTGCTTTCGCCAAACCCTATGGGCGATGCACTTCTGTCATAATTATCATAGGGCAGTGTACCCCAGGAGACAAGTGCACTTTGAGGAAATCGGCGAGCAATGTCGTCTGGTCGATTTGGCCGCACTCCCCGTGGCCCAACGCCCTGAGTCACCAAGTCGCCAGAGGACCCTCCAACAAAAATGCCTTCAGAGTTTCAGGGTACTCCGCAAAATCATCAGGGAAGCTACCCCCACGTGCAAGTCCGTGGCTGGGGGAAGCATGCTGCCCTCCTCTTCAGCCCTATTCGATGACAACCCGAATCGATACGCGATATCGAGGAAATTCCCCCGGGAAGGGTCACAGTCCATATGGACGATGTCATGGAAAAGGATGATGACTTGGAATTTCTTGATGGAGACTTACCGCCTAAGGATGTGCCACCATTGTTGGACCCATTAGGGAGGATTACTCCCTAGTAGAGGAACCTCCTGGGTCTCCCTGTTCCCACTGACTCATTGGTACTCAGTTGGAATGTTGGAAAGGGTAAAGAGAATGTCATAGCTTTCAAGCACTCCGACCCGTCCGCTTCAGTGCAGAAGACGGAGGATGACCCCAAGAATGTCAAGTTGCACCAGCAACTTGCTAAGAAGAAGAGGATAGTCGACGAACTCAATGGACGAACGTGATATAGAGTGACGACCTGACTATGGTAATCCTAGGCCGGGGCAGTAGGGGGTAGGAACAACTCCCCCCAGGAAAGATGCCTCCGGGAAACCCTGATCATACCGCTCCCGCAGACAGGGTTGAAGCCAGAACTCACAGCAAGAGGGCGCGATACATCTCACCAAACCCTTCCGAACAGCGTGAAAATCTGAGGAATCTAGCTCGGGTTCCCCTAGCTGCCACACATGACATTCCACCAGTCGCTCCACGGGCTGCTGAGCGCGTTTACCATGTCGAAGAGACCGATAATGCACTCATGGTTAGAGATCCCCATCAAGATAGGGACCCCCCCGGACAATCCAATGGCAGCACTCATCGCCCACCTCGAGGCGTTGGAAGTGCGGAAGGTGGAAGTCCCACCAGATGGAAAGAAGTATCCAGCGTGGGTGGATGATATGCCTGCACCCCCGGGTTTTGGAAATCCCACTTTATATACCTTTAATGGGACAGGAAACCCGCCACCGCACCTGGCCCACTTTTCCTTAAGGTGTGGCTCCATGTTGGGGACTCCCACACATCAGGAAGCCACCAAAATAGGATGTTTTGTACAAAAATTGGAAGGCCCTGCGTTTGTCTAGTACAGCCAGCTCCCCATTGGATCAGTGACCTTCTGGGAGGATCTTCGCTGGCAATTCCTATACCAGTTCAGCTCCACCACGCGAAAGACCAGCATCGCGGAAGAAGTAGCGTGCTCCACCAATGTCATCGTCATCCCTCACTCTCAGTGACTTCATGTCCCCTAAGATTGGGATCCCTCCCAGAATCTGCCCAGTGGTGGATGATTCTTCAAGCAACAGTTAGGGGTACACTTCGGTTAATACCATGGAGTTGGTAAATCTCTATATGACTCCTGATGAAGGGGAATGCCAGGTAGACCTCCCCAACGTCCCCAGCCGACGCCAATGTCGGCGGAGCCACGACTATATGGGTCATCAAGGCATGTCAGATGGAACTTTCAGCCAGGCTAGGCATGCCACTAAGACCAGACAGCAGGCCCCAGCGCAGAGCTCAACACGCGCAAGCTCCTCTTCTGGTGTCCTCAAATCTACCTCCATCGCCGTTTGTGCTACTAGATCAGGTAGATCTTCCTCGTCCACACCACGACCAGTCTCTCCCTACTACAGGACAATCTCAGTTTCCCAGCTCTCATCTGGAAGATAATCTTTAGGCCTCAACAAGTGAGCAACGGGACGTGCCTAGCACTAGCCAGCCGCCGGTCCAGCCGGTAGGCACCGCCGTGCCTCCAATCGCAGAGCGGCCTCCTGTAAGCAGAATCTCACGCTTGGCACGGAAGTATGATGTCCTCAAGAACCTTGTCGTCATCCCCAGTGAGGATTTTTATTCTTGATTCTCTTCCACTATCATCATACATGCGTGAGGTGCTTTCCGAGGCCCTAAGGAGCCCCCTCCAGTTTAAGATAGAGGTAGCAGCTGCAGAAGCCTTCCACGCCGAGGCAATTGAGAATGCCGAATGCCATGAAGTTATCTCATTCTCTAGTGAAGACAAGGACCCTCCCATACAGGGGAACATTCATCCACTAGTACATCACTGGCCAGTTTAATGGCATGGAAGTACGCTGCTGTCTTATTGAAACGGGCTCTGGGATTAACTTAATCCCAACTCGGACACTACAGAAGCTGGGGTTATTTGAGGATGATTTAACTCCCTCCGACCTAAGAATCCGGAGATACGATAAGATCGAGAAGACCCTGGTTGGAAAGATCCATTTGAAGACTCAGTTCGGTGGCCTAGTTTCCAGTACCGAATTCATGGTTGTCTCCCAGGACACCACATACAATGCGTTGATGGGTAGGCCATGGATCCACCTGCATGCGGCGGTCTCTTCATCGTATCATCAATGCCTCAAATACTCCCTCAATGGTCTAGTAGGCATGCTACAAGAAGATGCATCTGTTTTCTCCTCTTGTGAATCTCGCTATCTGGATTATAGCATCCCGCCTTTTTATCACATAATCTTTCATTACATTTTACAAAATCGAGGATCTTTAAGGTTTAGTGTCTTGGAAACCAGAAACATAAAACATGAAAACATAAAACATTCTTCTTAAACACTTGAAAGGCTTCTCCTCATGTTCATCCTAGGTTCATTACTGCATCTCATAACCTGAGGACATACATCAAAAGAAAGGGTGAGCATATGGCCCAGTAAGGGAACAAGAGAAACATTTAACATGTGAACTTGAGATACATCAACTATGTCATGAAAAAGAACTTTAAGGCATGAGAAAGAAATTATGTGGAATATCATAATAAAAATAACATTTTTCACATCTTTAAGATGTGGCTACATCTTTTAATATAGAAAATCATGAACATATCACTAAGGTCCATCCCCAAGGCGTCATTTGAAAATTACCAAGGTTATTCACCAAGATATCGTGAAAATTGTAATCTCTAGTGGATACATCATTACCCAATGCATTGGAGCGCTATCAGGGAGCACCCTTAAATTTGCCTTTATTATCATGTGAGCCACATATATCATCATCAAAAATTTTATAAATAACCCATATAGCATAAAATAAATGGGTTTCATTTCATAATCATAACGTTTTAAAAACTACTTTAAGGACATGATCTTTACGTCACTTTAAACCCACGGAAGGGGAGAGCAAGTCTCATGTATGCAAATCCAGGAATTTAAAATAGAAAATTTTGATATATATGTGAATACACCTGTATAAATAAGAGCTTTCAATATTAAATTTATAACATAAAATAATTTTGAGAAAAGAGGGAGGCATTTTGAGACGAAAATTCCGCAGCATAACAGATATGTTTCGGGGGTTTTAGAAAACATTGAAAAGAGAGGGGACATGGGTAAAACATTCATAAATGACCCATAAAACAGTAGAGGGACAGAATATGAAGGATATATGAATATGGTAATGAAATTTTAAAGATGTTCCATATGAAATGAAGAACATGAAAGGAAGACAAAAATAAGATTTCTCTTATGAAAATTCGGCAGCCTAACGGCGTCACATAAACTTCAACCAAAAAAATGAATTGATGAGATCAAATAGGGTCTCTCATCATATGAACATAAAAGATCAGTATGATAGATATAGAGATCATACCCCAACATAATACAAAAGGAACTTGAAGTACTTGACATGAATGTAGATCTTTGAAAAATGAGAAAGGCGAACGAATCCCTTAAAAATTCGACAGCCTAACGGCGTCACTTAAACTTCAACAAAAAATGAATTGACAAGATAAAAATAGGGTATCTCATAATATGAACATAAAATATCAGTATGATAGTTATATAGATCATACCCCAACATAATAAAAAGGAACTTGAAAGACTTGACAAGAAAATAGAACTTGGAAATGAGAAGGGTGAAAGAACCCATTACAAAAATTTCGGCAGCCTAACGGTGCCACTTAAACTTTCATAAAATGCAACGATGAGAGTAAGAGGGGGTATCTCATAATATGAAAATAAAAAGGACAGTATAATGAATATCAAAGAACATCCTCAAACATAAGAACATGGGGCATAAAATAATTGACATAAAAGAGATCACTTGAAAAGAAAGAGAGGGTTCAGATCTCTTACCTTAAAACGTAACTCTTAAAACTCAAAGGTTGGGACCTTGAGGGCTTGGGGGAACCTTGGGAGGACTCCTTGGGGGGTAATGAGACCATAAATTCGTTGGGGGTGAGTGGGGAGTCGAAATGGATGAGAGGATGTCTTGGTATTTATAGGGAAAATGAGGGGACAAGGCATTAATGGCCAAGGGACACCTCAAAAGTGGTTTTCTCAAAACCATGTGCTCTCCCATGGTATTTCCCATGGAGTTCGGCCACATGGGGCCCCACATACAATAATTCATCACCTTTGGTCGACCATCCCTTAAAATATCTCATGACATCATCATGACACAACTATGATGTAATTAAACATACCGAAACCCTAAAACTGTATTTTTATTATTCACTGAAAATTCCACTTTCTCAGAAAAATCCCAAAATTTCACCTTAACCAAATATCGATGCTCTAATTAAAAATATGAACTCCATTTTATAAAAATAATTTTCTAAATATTTTTAATTCAATTTTTAAATAAAAACACTATTCACCGAAAATTGATTTTTTTCAGAAAAAACCCCAAAAATTACCATAACATAATATCGGTGCTCTGAGTTCAAAAATGAAATAAATTTTATAAAAATAATTTTCTAAATTATTTTAATTTAATTTTTAATTAAAAAACACTATTCACTCGAAAAAACTAATACTTGAATAATAATTTATGAAACCGTTATTTAACCATTTTATTGAATCACATTACTTAATCAAGGTGCCTAGATTATATTAATACTTTCTTTAAGTGAGATTACTAATCCATTTGGTCACATTACTAATCCTAAGCATAAAATCACTATTCATAATTTACTATTCATCAAAAATTAAGTTGATCTTATTAGACTCTAAATTTCGTACTGAACATTATTGTAGAAGACCATTTTTTGAAAATCATTACACATTTTTAATTATTTAAGGTTTACATAAACATTTTTTAAAATATCCTTTTTCTAAAATTCATCAAAAATATGCATACTATATTTATCCGGTCATTTGAAAATTCATAAACTTCATCATAAGAAGAAACCCCAATTTTTATTTAAAACAAAGGATTACACAAGGCATTTACGGTCTCTTTAGATAGCCCCTTATCACACCAGCATAGGACCTAAGTGTAAGGTGTGATAAGGTGAGAGAATCTGAGGGAGGCTCGGCTAACATTGCACGAGTAGTAATTTCTATTAGTTTGAACTTCTCACAAAGGCGATTCCGTTCTAGCTTCAAACGATGAAGTTCGACTTGGGTTTGGTCCAGAGCAAAGCCTAGTGGTGCTACCTCCTTCCCAAGTTCTGTTAGATGGGCTTCGATTGGTCCAAGACTACTGGGTGAGGCCATAGAATCTTCTTTATATATTAATAAACCAAGATTACTTGTATTTAGAGACAATAATCAAAATGTTTAGTTTCCAGTGGTCATATTGACCAATGGTCATATAACAGTAAAAAAACCCAACGGTCACATTTTAATTATTCTCATGTTATCAAATGAAACATTTTTGTTGAGTATAAAAAAAATAAAATAACACACAAAATTAGGAAAAAAGATTTATTCAAAATTTTGGGTCGTTACATGGATACTGACTATTACAATAATAAAGATAGGCAGATTCTGGAAAGTGAGGTTGAACCCACCCTGGTCACAAGTGATCCCCGGACAGGTTTTGGATGACGCCTATGTCTTCCCAATCCATCGACTGGTGGTCACGACCCCCAAAATGGGGAAGTGTTTTTTTGTTTCAGGTACGAGAGGAATGCATATTCCCAAGTCCATGAGACGACAAAAAATCACCTCATACTCCTACAACAACTAGTCTAGGGTGATCCCGAGACCTCCTACCCCTCTATGGTATCGGGATATCTTCCCTATGGAAATGAAAATACATCATACATGTCTGTTTTTCCGGGCTGGGATTAACCAGCTCAAGACGACGCGCCACTATTACTTTGACATCATCAAGCGTGGCCCTCAGGGCCGAAGACCAGATGAGATCGGATCAACTGCCTTCATCGCCATGGTCTCAGTGGCGCATGAATCTCCTGATGTGCTGACCACTGCCACTCAAGCCAGCACCGGCCTCCCATCAGAGTCTGGTGGCTCGGAAGTGACTCCCCCTGTGGAAGATGCCTCCACAAGTGGAGAAGAGGATTTATAGGATGATCCCATTCCTTTGAAGAAGGTGTCTCTACCATGGTCGACGAACTGGTACAGGTGAACCATGGTAGCGAGGTAGATCTGAGACCCACATTGATCAGTGCCGCCATGTCCCTCGAGGAGTAGCAGCGATACATGGACTTCCTTAAACAACATCGTGATGTGTTCTCCTGGAGTTACAGTGAGATGCTAGGACTAGATCCCCAGCTAGCCGTCCACCACCTCGGTCTTCCAACAAACCATCGTGGGTTTAAGTAGCCTCCCAGAAAGATGCACCCTTCTCACGATGCTATGGTTGAGGCCAAAGTTGACAAGCTCATCAGAGCCAACTTCATCAAGGAAGTCCAGTACCCCAAGTGGATAGCCAAAATTGCGCCAGTCATGAAGAATAATGGGAAGATCAGAGTCTGTATCGACTTCCGCGATCTCAACCTCCACTATCCGAAGGATGATTTTCCCCTTCCAGTGACAGAATTGTTGATTGATGCTATGGATGGGTTCCAAGCCCTCTCCTTCATGGATGGGTATTCTAGATATATCCAGATCCGGATGGCCCCCTAAGACGAGGAGTGCACCACTTTCAGGGCCCCCAAGGTACTTTTTGTTACCAGGTTATGCCATTCGGCCTGAAAAATGCAGGTGCCACCTATCAGCGGGCCATGAATCACATATTCAAGACGATCCTGGGAACATTGGTGGAGTTCTATGTGGATGACCTGGTGGTCAAATCTCAACAGCGCCAGGACCATCTCAATGACCTTGAGAAAGTGTTCGGTTTCCTCTGTTCCCGCCACCTAAAGATGAACCCATTGAAGTGTGCCTTTGGGGTCACTTCCAGGATGTTTCATGGATTTGATGTTAGGTACCGAGGCATCGAGATCAACCCCGATAAGATCAGAGCAATCAACCAGATGCCTCCCCCGTGAAATATTCAAGAGCTTCATGGTTTTCAAGGCCACTTAGCCTACATATGCCGATTCATTGCGAATCTGGCTAGAAAGTGTAAGCCCTTTTCCCATCTCATGAAGAAAGGCTCTACCTATGAATGGGACGAAGAGTTCCAGACCGATTTCCAAGAAATCAATTAGTATCTGCTCTAGCCTCTGGTCTTTATGCCACCCATCACCAGAAAGCCGCTGGTCCTTTATGTGACCACCCTAGAACGGTCCCTCAGCGCCCTTCTCACCTAGAAGAACAATGAGGGGATAGAGAACAGAATATACTACCTCCACTGCATGCTCCTAAATACGGATACCATATACTCCCCCATAGAGAAGAACTACCTAGCGCTCATATTTTCTATACAGAATTTGCGACATTACCTGCAGCACCATAAGGTAAAATTGGTCTCTCGGGTTGACCCAAAAAAGTACGTTCTGAACCAGCCAATGTTGACTAGCCGACTATCATGGTGGGTGGTAATTATTCATCAGTTTTACATTAGGTTCATGGATCATAAGTCTATCAAGGGGCAGGCATTGGCAGAATTCCTAGCTGCCCATCCAACCTTTGCAGATCAATCCCTGGACCTAGATTTTCCTAATGAGGCAATCCTCTCAGTCGACCATGTTGTCCCATGTTGGAAAATTCACTTCGACGGTGCCTATTGGATTCCAACTGTTAGAAGGCTCAACGATCCTAAGCTCAACAGAGTGGGCCTGGGTATCGTCTTTATTACCCCAAAGCAAGCCATTCTGCCGTACTCGTTACTATTGTCAGAAGGCTGCACCGACAATGAGGCAGAGTATCAGGCTCTCATCACTGGCCTCAAGTTGGCCCTTGAGATCAATGTGGCCCATTTTCATGTGAAAGGGGATTCCGAGTTAGTCATCAAGAAAGTAAATAGTGACTATGTTGTCAGGAAGCCATAGGTCGTGCCATTGTTGGAGTGCACCCTCCATCTAATGGCCCAGTTCCCTTCTCGACCAGAGGTTACCTATATCCCTAGGTCACAGAATGGTCGAGCGGACTCTTTGTCTAGCTTATCCGCATCACTTGCAGAGCCCAAGCAGGATGATCTGATTATACGTGTGGAACACCGGAGAGTCCTTGCTCCCGTCACCCCAGAGGATGACGACGACCCGCGAGTAAGCCATCTTATCGTCGGGCCCTCCATGTCAGGATCCCCAGGTTTGTCAGATCCAGTGATTGAAATAACTCCTGACTGGAGAGCACCTTTTGTCAAGTATCTCCAAAATGGTAGCCTCCCGTCTGATCGGGACGAGCGCAAGCTAATCAGACACCGCGTGCTATAGTTTACCCTTCAGAGTGGTCTCAGACTTGAGAAAATCCTCTACAAGCACGTTTTTTATGGTGTTCTCCTTCGTTGCATTCAAGGATTCAAGATTTCTCAGGTCATGCAAGAGGTTCATGTTGGTTCCTGCAGTGCCCACCGGGCCGGGCCGAAGCTGTCCCATCAGGTCCGAAGACTGGGTTACTTCTGGACCTCTATGATCCATGATTGTATTGAGTTTGCCAAGAGATTTCACGCATTCCAAGTGCATTCTAATATCCTACATCAGCCGCTAGAACCGTTCCACTCCACCAATTACTCTTGGCCATTCATGGTATGGGGACTCGATGTTGTGGGACCCTATCCACCGGTGAGAGCTCACCAATGTAGGTTTATCCTGACCGCTGCGGATTTCTTCTCCAAATGGGCAGAAGTAGTCCCACTCAAGGAAGTCAAGGCTCGATCCATTGTCGATTTTGTGAGCTCAAACATCATCTACCAATTTGGAGTCCCTCACGCTGTCCTCACCGATAACGACACCAACTTACGAGCAGCAGAGTTGAAGAAATTGTACGCAAAATACAATATTTTCTCCAACCATACCTCCCGCTATCAAGCGTAGGCAAATGGGAAGATCGAGGCGTTCAACAAAACCCTCTCTAACATTTTGTATAAAATGGTTGGTCATAATTAGAAGAGTTGGCTAGAAAAACTCCCCAACGCCCTCTGGGCTTATCGGACAATAACTCACAATTCCTCCCAGGTGACTCCATATTCCCTGGTGTATGGGGCCGATGCCATACTGCCCATCGAGATCCAGCTGTCATTATTACGCACTGTAGTCTATGACTAGCAGGCGCCAGATTAGGTGGCCAAAATCTGTCTAACTGAATTGGAAGCACTCGACGAGAGTAGGCTCTATGCCCTGCACAATCTAGAAAGGCATCAGAATAAGATAGCTAGAGCCTTCAAAAAGAAGGTTCACCTCTTCTCTTTCGTGGAAGGAGACTTGTTATTGGTCCTCTGAGCATTAATGATCCCCAGAAGGAAACCACCCAAGTTGGAGCCCAAATGGGAAGGACCTTACATCATTCATAAGGTTTACCCCAAAGGATCATACTCCTTGGTAACCATGGATGGTGAGTGCATAACTCCTCCCATCAATGCCAAGTTCCTCAAGAAATACTTTTCCTAAGCCTCATGGTCCTGCACGACCTTAAAATGGATGGTCCCTCATGACCCTAAACTGCACGACGGTCCCACATGACCCTAAACTACACAACCGTCCTGCACAACCTTAAACTGGAGAGTACCGAATGACCCTAAACTGCACGACGACCCTGCACGACCTTAAACTGGATGGTCCCACATGACCCTAAACCGAATGATGGTCTTGCACAACTTTAAACTCAACAGTCCCGCATGACCCTAAACTGCATGATGGTCCTGCACGACCTTAAACTGGACAGTCCCACATGACCCTAAACTGCATGATGGTCCAACACGACCATAAACTGGATGGTCCTGCATGACCCTAAACTGCACGATGGTCCCACATGACCTTCAACCATCTGGTACTACACGACCTTAAACTGTACTGTCCTGCATGAAATTAAACTGTCCAGTCCTACATGAATTTAAACAGCGCATCGTCCTTCATGACATTAAACTGCATCTCAAGAACTACATGTGGCTTGATTCCCATACTTTTTGGATATGTAGGAACGCCCAGACATTTCATCTGTTGGCCTAGACCAAACACTAGAATCTTTCCCCCTGGGATAAGATGCATGGACAGGGTGCACATTTTCCCCAATTTGTGTCGAGCTAACCTCAATCTGGCTGTATGTCCCACTCCCTGGAGACGTTAGCCTCTTTGAGAGATGGGTGCATATATGCTTCACCCACTCATTGACTGGGATTCCGTCACCTTCCCCATATGGAAGGGCCCCTGAATGGTATGAATTCTAGGCCTAAGGGCTCTCTCTTACCACTTCAGGCCAACAACCTCGAGGATTTCAAACAAAAAATTTATATGAATCCCGCGTTTAGAATATGGTCAACAATTGATGATCATTTGTTGCTCCTGACACTGTGTTTCGAACATGGTCAATAGCTATCCTGGATCGCTAGGTCCACCCCAAGATGTCCCAAACATCAATTGTAGTGGTTCATTCAACCCCGTTGTATCTCCAAGCGACGAACTTCCTCCAGGAAATTCCAACCCTCAGGCCCCTTGGCCTTTTTGGGCCCCCGACCCAGGTTCTATCTTATGGGATTGTAAGATATGTTATGGGATTATGTCCTCCTTCATTTCAGGTTGATCTCCATGTCATACACATCACCGGATGAGATACCTTACCCCAGCCCTCATCCTCACTGCAAGACGTTAAACTGAAAGCTGGTCATGCCTTCCCGACCAAGGACCCTTGGCCTTTTCGAGCCCCTGTCCCAAGTTCTCTCTCATGGGATTGTGTAGTGTGGTATGGGATTATGTCCTCATTCACGTGATGTTATTCACCATCACGTACACCTCCCTTGATTGGGGTATCCTACTCCCCTCCTCTTCCTCACTATAAGACATTAAATTGAGAGCTGGTCAGGCCTTCCTGACCGAGGCCCAACCTCAGGCCCCTTGGCATTTTTGGGCCCCTGGCCTAGATTCTCTATTATGGGATTGTGAAGTGTGGTGCGGGATTATGTCCTCATTCACGTCGGGTTACTCGACACACTGTACACGTCCTCGTTAGGGTATACTTCCCCCTAGGAATCTTCGAGAACTATGTGTGTCTTGATTCTTATCCTTATAGGATACGTGGGACCACCCGAATGTCTAGACTTCAGGTCCAGCCCCATCCCTCAGAAATCTCCATTTCACCTTGTCCCCTTGGCCTACCCTCTTTTTCCTAGACACCTTTGTCAACCCACTTCGATGGTTCACTAGTGTGCTTAAGGGTACTCTGGTTTAGTACCAGTAATGTTGTACTCTACTCAGACATGCCTCTACCCGCTTTTCTGGCTTTGTGTTTCTCTTCATTAGGGCTTCCATCACCCTTCACACCCAAAGGGACCCCTGAGTGGCATGGATGCTAGGCCCGAGGGCTCTCCTACCATTACGGGCCAACACCCTCGAAGGTCACAGAAAACAAATTGATACAAATCCAGCGTTGCAAATATGGTCAACGGTCGATGCTCATTTGTTGTTCCCATTTCAGGCTAACGCGATATGGATACTGCATTTCTGCCATAGTTAACAGTTATCCTCCATCACCACACCAACCCCATTAAGACCATAACTTCGGTTACATGATTCACATCCTTCTCCACCTCATCATGTCCAAGTAGAACTTCAGAACTCTTGGTACTATTCCTTAGTGCACATCTGCGCGTTAGGAAGACCAGAGCTGCGATAGGGGCTCCGTAGTGATTTCCCTTTGGTGTGCGTTCCATGTGTTGCAATAGACATATTACTCCCTTGTTTCCCAAACCGAGTTCGACTCACATGGGCTTAGGGATCAGGTCGAGTTCTTCACTTACTTGGAAGGTTTACACCCCCTATGGTCTGAGCTCTAAGACCGTAAACTAAGATATCTTGAGAACTACGTTTGTCTTGATTCCCATCCTTATGGGATACATAGAAACACCCACACCTCTTGTCCTTGGGTCCAGCTTGAGTTTTGATAATTTTTCTTTTATGTCCCACCTTCTGGACTTTGACTACGGGACCGCGTGGTGTGGAATGGGATTACCTCCTCATTCACATCGGGTTTTCAATAGCCACACCACATGCACCCCGTTCTAAAAAATCAGCTCTCCTGTATCCTATCCCATTTGTACCAAACGAAATCAAAAGGCATCCTCCAGAACTACGTGTGGCTTGATTCCCATCCTTATGGGATATGTAGGACCACCCGGACGTCTCGTTTTCGGTTTTAGCTCATCTAGGAACTAGTTTCTCCAGCCCCCTTTTTCTCTCACCCCTGTCTAGCCCCCGTGGCTCGAGGTTCTCCTCTTAGAATTGCATACGGTGTGATGTATGAATATGTCCCCATTCACGTCGGTTATGTTTCATTGAACCATAAACATTCCCTGCCTAGCATCGTCTCTACTATGTCTGCACTGCACGATGTTAAAATGCATGCTTGGTCCTATCACATGACCCTAAACTGTGACATTATCATCCTGGCCACACGACGAAAAATGGAACTGCATTGTGATGACTTAATCGTAGAGGACACCATGTTGGGTATCATTTTTTACCATACCATTTATCAATGCCTACTATAACTTAATTCTTGTGGCGATTCCAGGGATTGATACCCTAGGCCTGTCTCTTCACAAAAAAAAACCACTCACCTTAAATTAAAAACTAGATTTATCAAATTCCGCTTCTCTTGGTGCGAGGGCCATGCCCGCATTCCACCTTCTCCTCGGCATTGGTATCTTACCGTGCCACTTCAAGAACTATGTGCAGCTTTATCCCCATCCTCATGGGGTACATAGGAATGCCTGTGCACTTTGCCTCAGGCCCATCTCAACCCTTGTTTTCGGTCCCTTGACCTAAAACCTCTCCGAGGAACATGTGGTGGTCGGAACCCTCGGTTTCCATTCACCTCGGGTATTTGAGTTACCCCACCAGGTGTCTCCTGTGTTTCCTCTCATCCATGGTCCGAATTCTATGAACCTAAACTAAGACCTCCCTATGGGAAGGGACTCGACTCCCTCTATCTAATATGTCACGTTGTTATATTCAGATGCGTTTTGACAAAGATCCCTAAGTGTGGAATCATCATGGAGACATTCCTCCCATTCCATGTCTATGATTTGTGAGCTCTCTATTTGGATCCTCATCCTCTTCCACGTCCAAAAGGACCCTCAGACGACATGGATTCTAGGCTTAAGTGCACTCCATGGATGATGGGCCTAAGGGCTCTCCTATCATTTCGAGCCAACGTCCCTATGGATCTCTGACGACATTTGCGAAGTGGTCCCATGTTTCGAACAAGGTCAATAGTAGACCCTCATATGTATGTCCCCATTCCAGGCTAACACGATGTGGATACTGTGTTTACGTCACAGTTAACAGTTATCCTCCATCATCACGACACCATAATTGTGGTCCAAAATTTGAGCATCATGATTCACACATTTCGACTCTCTCATGTTCAAGTGGAATTATGACATACTCGGATCTATCTCTTATCGTGTCTAGGTGAACCTCATGGATGAGTTAGTATCATTGGGCCAGTATTCACCGAGTTCCCCTTCGTCCTATCATTCCCCTTCCTATGTCAGGAAAGTCCCACCATTACTTCTTGTTTCCCACACCGATCATGACTCACGTGGGCCTAGTAGTTTTTGTAGGATGTGTACCAACACGGTCAGGCATATCATCATCCCACATGAAGTTAAACTACACTCTCATAAATATGTATGGCTTGATTCCCATCCTCATGGGTTACGTAGGAATACTCGACCGCTCTGCTTCGGGCCCAGCCTAATTCTCACTCTTGGTCCCTCAACTTGAAGATTTTCCTCTAGGGGTGCGTGGTGTGATTTGAACTCCAAGTCCTCATTCATGATGGTTTCATAACTACCTCACCACATGCTCCCTGAAATCTCCCCTTTCACGTCCTATCGTATGACATTAAACTATAGGAGTCCATATGTCCCCAACGCATGACACTAAACTGCGGTTCTACCCTGAACAATTTCAGGATGCCCCATGTTAGTCATGGGATGCACTAAAGCCTCTGCCAGAGAAAATTTAACCTGTCAGTGATGGTCTATGACTACATTGCGCTTCCAGAACTATGTACGGCTTGATTCCTATCCTCATGAGATATGTAGGGACACCCAGGAATTTCACCTCAGGTCCAGCCTCAAGAATCGTAAGATCCTGTTCCTCCCCATTTCTGGCCCATGGACTGACCCCTCATGAGGGACCATGTAACTGCAACTGTACACCGAACAAGCCAGGGATTCCCCAAGATTTCATTGGGATGTGACGACTCCCTTGCCAGAGAGATATTATCTAAAATAAAGAATGATCCATGCACCTATCCAGTGTTCTTCTGCCACAGTGGCGTAACTTCGAGAGTGTTGGATTCAATTCGAACAAACCCTCAGTCCACATTCTACGCTTTGTGTGACCCTTATTCGGACCCTCGTCCCCTTTCATCTCTGGAGGGACCCCCTAATAGTATGGATGCTCGGCCTATGGACTGCCTACTGTCCTGGGACAACGTTCCAGAAGACTAATGGATAACATTTTTGAGTCAGGACCTGTGTTTCGAACATAGTCAATGGTCAGACCTCATTTGTTATCCCCATTTCAGGCTAATGCAATAAGGATACTATGTTTCGAACATGGTCAATAGTTATCCTTCATTGTCACGCCACCCCACATAATGTTCTGGATTTTTGGGTATCGTGATTCACACCTTCCACTTCCCTATGTTCGGAATAATCCCAACACCCCTGGAGTTATCCCGCTCCTGCACTAGAGCACATCAGAATAATAGATTATAGATTATTCTGAGGTCATAATCCTCTGATTGGGCCTCTCCCATGTCTTCTCGGAAGATCCAGATTGGTTACTTAAACCCCGGGTACCCAAAGCTTGGTCGACACATTATATTCAGATGGAATAACATATTGATCTCCCCTTGTATCTCACATTGGGCTCAACCTGCGTGAGCTTAGGGACTGACCACTGGATATCTCACGAATATAATAGACGCGTATGAAGAAAACTTCGATAATGAAACTCATGCATTATATGACATCAAATAAATCAAAATATGAAAGTGTGTTTGAGAGTTTGTGATCCTTACAGCACTCGAGGGTTTATCCCTCCCATGGACGGGTTGACCCCATCAAAAGAGAGTTTTAGTTCTTCCACACATAGAATTGTGGAATCTAGGAGTTTCTACCGCCAGATCAAATCCCGCTCCTCCTTAGTAGAAATGGGGCACAATTCATTAGCCACAATTTTGGCTTGCTCTATTTTAGCCTGAATAACGAACATTTCTTCAAAAGCTTTTCTCATATGCTCTTCTGCCTCTGCCAGCTGGGACTTCAATCACAATATCAGCTCTGATTGCTCGTTAAGAGAGGCTGAGTGCTCATTTTCCTGGATCTATAGCCGCTGGACTTCATTTTCAGCCTCTCGGAGTTTCTTGATGTTCATCGCCTTCCTCCGTTTCTAGCCCACGCTAAGGCCGCGATCATACTCCTGGATCTTCTCCGCCATAAGATCTCGGATGAGCAGGTGAGGACGCTGGGCATCCACTCCCCCAGCACATAGATCGCACAGCCGTGAGCGAATCCTGTCCATCTCATCCAGACATAATGCCTGGGGGGGTCTTTTCGATAAAGCGTATGACCATCTTCCATGATTGGAAGCAGACTATATCACAGTCCTCTTTGTTAGAGGCCGCCTCATCCCAGTCTGTGAGGTTGGAAGGCTCGTATGCTGGGTACACCCTCAGGAAATCTTTAGTGGGATCTGTGTCTGGCGTTAGATCAGGCACGACTTCTGGCATTGGAACAAATGTGGCGGGACTTGGGTCGACCGGTCAATCCTCATCGTCGGACCCCACCTCAATGACCTCGGGCATGACCGCACTGGTGGTCCCTCCAATGATGTGGTGAGCTGCAGCTCGGGTGCGCTGGGTAACTATCTCCATGATTACTGGAATTCCCCTGGGAGGGGCGCCACCAGAAATCCTGACCAACCTCACCGCAACGGCCCATGACAGTTGAAGAACTATACGTGACAGAGAAGGGCATGGATGTCAGTTGGAACAATTAGTGTATGGCAGCAATGAATTCAGTGGAGAGGAATTACAGAGATTGAAATCCTGGTACTGCTTCTGAGTTGATGCTGACAGGACCCCAAAGCATAGCCCTCTGTATATTGATGGAAGGTCCGAAGATTTTGGAGGAGCCACCTCGGGTTCCCTAGCCCCGCCAGACACAAAACTGGACGCGGCCATAGGTGTGGGTTCTGAGGGTCCTGCATCATCACCCACTGAGGGGAGAGAACGAGGTCTATGCACAAGGTCATCCTGCACGGTTCAGTTGTTGGGAGTAAATCATTAATGACCTGATAGTATACCCTGACGAAATAAACTTGGGATGTTACCTCGAGAGCCTCCGTGAAATCTTCGAGACCCGAGTCTTGATCGCCGACTTCACCTTCCTCCAACGGGCTCCCTCCACCGGCCTCGTCCTCCCAAGAGGATTTGTCTGATTCTTATGGTAGGGGGAAGCTCTCTCTAAGCTCAGTGGCTGACAGCTGTGGGCGAACCGTCCGATCCAGTAGTACCCTCACCCGGTCTGTTATTGGATGTGGGGAACCACTGGAATGTACAAAGTCCTCCATCTCATCCAAATATTGCTCCGCCTTCGCCGGGGACACTGCGAAAACGACCCCAACATGGTCTATACCCGGTAAATCCATCCCAAAGTGGTTCAGGTTTTTCCACATCTTAGGCGGGATGAGTAATTTCTAGTTGACATCACAAATGTCCCAAGCCTCTAAGAAAACCGCATTCTCTGGCATGTCGATGTGGCAAAACCGTTTCCCCGGAGCCTGAGTGGATATCCTTCGGAATCCCCTCGGTGGCTGCCCCTCCAGATGGATCTGCTCTCCTGGGACCACCGGGTCCACTGCCGTTGTTGGATCTACCACCGCTTCCTCATCCTTAGCTGGTGCAGGTCCCGTCGCCACGTCATCCCCGCCACCGCGATAGGCCCTTGCCGCCCTCTGACCCCAACCTCGGGATAGGGGAGGCCCACCATCACCATCTTGAACAATTGGCTGCTTCAACATTTCCCCCAGATAATCTTCCTCCCATCTTATGGCATACTCCTTCTCCAGTCCAAAGGTAGCAGTAGGCAGAGGCAATGCATTTTGCATTTTCCCGTCTTCCCATGTGAACATGAGCCACAATTGCCTCATCACATGTAACATTCCAAGTAAGTAATAAATAATAGATATTTTTATCTATTTCTACTAATGAATTAGATAGTGTTTTAGAGGCTTAAAATGATAATAAATCCAATCTTAAGCATGTAATACACTAATATTTTTAAAAGATTGTTTTTCTGCTTTTTGATGGAAAATAATTTTTAAATCAAACAATTGACAATTTTATAAGCTATATTTGTCAAAATAAACTTCTTATTTATGATTGGGACATTGAAATTTACATTGGATAATTTTTTGGTATTTTTCTGACGATGTTCATTTTTTTAATGAATAGTGAAAAATGCTGCATTTTACATCAAAACTGTTTTTTCATCTAATTTAATTATATGGTTATATTACCTTTTTAATTGGTTTTAAAATGTAAATAGAATATATTTTTACCATTTAGTCCAATAGTGGTCATTGGAATTAATTTCACTTTGAAATTGGACTTAAACTAGTGTCAATCTTTTGATACTTATTGTTTCATAAAAACACGCTATTTGCTCTGACAGCGGGAATTAATTATTAAATTAATTAATTTAACATATATGTTTTTAATTTTGTAAAATAGACATCATTTTTGAATTCGGAATAACAAATATAGCTTAGGGTGAAGTTTTGGTATTTTTCTGAAAAACTTCAATTTTTGATGAATAGTGAAACCACTAAGTGGTAGTTAAAAAAACTGATTTTTCATTTAAATGAAACTTTGCCACTTCTGTGATTTGATTTTCAAAAATATGACATACATGGTTGTCATTAATAAGTAAAATTTGGTTCAATGAGATTAAAATAATTTTTTGGTGAATAGTATCTTTTAAGTTCTTAATCGCGATTAGAGGTAATTAGTGTAGTTTAAGGTAAAAATAATGTTTTAATAATATGAGATGACCTTGACACATGTCCTACCCTTATTGGATGTGTCATGGACGACCATGAAAATCCATGGGTCAACATGGGGACCCCATGGAGCCACTTTGGAAGGAAAATGACATTAATATCTTTTAATTCAATGTTAAAGTAAAAATGTCACAAAAATGCGTTATTTTACTAAAACAATTTTTACACAAGGTTATACAAGTCATATGTTTGACTATAAATAGTTATTGGAAAGATAAAAATATTTCCTACATCATAGTATTTTTTTTATAATTTTTAGACATTAAATAAAATAAATTATTTATGACATCATGATGATGCATCGATTACCTCATTATTTAACAATTTAAATAAAATGAAACGATAATGTAAAATATAAGACCCACACTTGTCAAAAACCTATTGGTTGGGTATATATCGAACCCTTATCACCTTATCCCCGAATTATATCAATTTGGGACCTTTTAAATCCGAAAATCATTTTAAAATAAAGTAACATTTCTTTACTTTCCAAGAGTGCCCCTCCTCTCCTCTTATAAAAGGCCCCCACCTATACCGTCTTACCCACACTTCCAAAGCATTTGGCTCGGCCAAAACCTGAAAATTTTGTCTCTACACATCCCTCTATAACTCTTAGAAGCCTCACTTTGGGAAGAAGTCTTCCCAAGGAAGCCTTTGAGCTCAAACCAAAGGGAGTTACCCGATTTTAAGGTAATGTCTTCACTTGAGTCCTTTTGTTTTATTTTGCTTCTCCAACCACCTAAACTCTTTTTATTCATTTATTTTGTACAAAATCCAGTATATTCACTATACTAGGATGTTTTTATATGAAAGATTCGAGCTACACTTACACACACCTACATCTAATGGCTAATGAACATACTATTTCTGTGGATGGAGAATTTATGACTCACGAAACGATGATTGTTCAACACTCATATAACACCTTGAATGGTGGCCATTAATATGTCACTATATTTATATATGATATATAATATTTTTATGTTTTACTTAAGCTTCTGTATTTTTCATTTATGGCATACCTTTATGATTTAGATTATGGGTAAACGCGATATCTTCATTTTAGGAAGTGCGGACTACCGCCCCCTCAAAGTGATTTGATTCGTTAATGCAATATGTGGGATGTATAAAGGATGTAATTAATGATTTTATATATGATATTATACTATAATTATAATATACCATTATATCATTATGATTCCATTTCATAAAATATGAAATAGAAATGAAAGTAGCGTTCATGCGTACATACAGCTTACCATCTCCATGAATGGTGCATTTCATTTCTTACCTCTAAACATTACGTAATATTATAAATGCAAGTATATACTAGATATATATTATATATATGATATCTACATCATGAGTACAACTCTGGATATAATGGATACATGAAAAACTTGTAATTATAAAGAGTTTATTTTTGACTCAAGTACCAATGATCGTTAAAACGACCGTTAAAAACTTAAATAATTACATAGTGTTCATGACATGGTAATAAGTGATATAAAATGAATAAATAACTTGAAAAAGGTTCTTAAGCAAGTATAAATTAACTCAAGTTTATTATTCAGGAGGTTAATGAACGATCGAGTCAAGTCGGACCTGAGGTATGGGACTTCGTCTCAATCTCCTTTCATTGAGGCATATTTTGTTTTATACACAACCTTATTTTATACGGTGTATAAACCCCTTTGACTTTTACGTTTATTAAAAATGAATATTTTTTATACGAAGCGTTTACTAAATGACAAAAGGGAATGTTTTTGTCGTATGTATGCGTTAACAATGACTTCTCTGCCGCCGTGACCATTATTTGAGTTTCGGCTTCCTCTAAAAGCCATACCGTTTTTTTAAAAGAAAAATAAATACCCTGTTTTAATTTTCTTTTATTTTGGTATTGAAAATGGTTTTCATAATGTTTTTATTATATCAATGTGTTTTATTGATATCATGTGATTTAAATGTGGAAATGTTATGTTTCCTTTATATATGTTTTATGTGATATGATTATGTTATGGTTCTTGGGAATTATTATGAAGACGGGTGGTTCCGTGATAAACTAAGGGCGAGTGAGCCCGATATAGCTCTCCAATGCATTGGGTAACACAAAGGAGTGAAACGTTAAGGTTTCTATGAAGAGATTTAGGGAATATACTGTGATGGGTATTCCAAACATAACCAAGAGGGTTACTCCCTATGTAAGAATGTTATGAATGCCTCAAGTTACCTTTATGTCCTATGATTTATATGATTTATTCATGATTTGATGAGGTATGTTAAAGTTCTTATGTTTTATGGGTAAAGTATGATTTCATTATTATGTATATATGTACCCATATTTCCTTTCCATATTTTTATATCCCTTACTGAGCTTTTTATGCTCATCCCAAGTTTTTGAAATGTTTTTCACAGGTCAAGGGAAAGGTACATGATATGATGATAGTGTCAAGGAAGTGTCAAGAAAGAATCCATGTTTTATTTTAAATATGTTTCCATTGATGGGAAAAATTAATAACATCTTTTATGTAACCACTTTGTTTAAATGTGGAATGTAATGCATGTTTTATGATCTTGTCTCTAAAACTCTAAACCTAAAAATATCCTGAAGGTGTAATCTTGTAATAACTCAAGATTAAGTAATGTTTAAGGATGAGGCCTTATAGTTGGTATCAGAGGTCAGTTTAGATAAATTTAGGAGTTATAATTTTATTAAATGATTATCCAAAAATATTTTTTTTATGGTCAAATTGAAATGATATAGAATTTGAAGATTACCATATTGCTTCATCTAAGAAATTTTTGTTCAGAATGGTTTTCTGCAGAGGAAACAGGGAAGCAGTACTAGGAAGGCATACAGAAGGAAATAACCTTCCGAATCAGCATCCAGATATAGTCCGAATTGGAACTGAATAGTTTGTTACAGTAATGGCACAGTTGACTCAAACAATAAATGGTGGTGGTATCCATGCACAAGATCAGCCAGATCAACCACAAAGGAACATGTCAGTGGTGGAACATTTCATGAGGAAACATCCCCCATCATTCAGAGGATCATCTGACCCTGTTCTAGCTGAAGGGTGGATTAAAGCACTGGAGAAGATTTTCGATGTCATGGGGTGTTCAGACAATCAAAAGGTTAGTCTTGCTATTTACCGTTTGGGGGGTGAAGCAGATCAGTGGTGGTCTATGGTTAAAAATATCAGGGACACTGATGAGATTGATGCTCTCGACTGGGATGAATTTAAATGTATGTTTCTTGAGAAGTATTTTCCTAAGGCTGTTTGACTTAGGATGGAAAAGCAATTCTTGGAATTGAGGCAAGAGGAAGACTCAGTGGCTTCCTATGAAGAAAGGTTCACTTTATTGGCAAGGTATGCTCCAAATTTTATCCGAGACCTTGATAGTAAAATCAATCGTTTTTAC
This sequence comes from Viscum album, assembly GCA_963277665.1. Taxonomy (NCBI): domain Eukaryota; kingdom Viridiplantae; phylum Streptophyta; class Magnoliopsida; order Santalales; family Viscaceae; genus Viscum; species Viscum album. The sequence goes on along the minus strand of OY728133.1, from coordinate 1,817,182,050 downwards.
TCAGGATTAAAGCCAAAATATCGAAGGGCTTTAGCTTCTTGTGAGTTAAAAAGTTATGAAAAGATTGTTCAATGTGCTGAGATGGTGGAAATGGAGTTTTCCGATGATCAAGTGTTCTATAACAACCAACAGAAGAAGAGACCGAGGTGGCAGGAGAAAGGAAAGAATTCTTCAAAAAAGTCTGATGGTAAGAAAACTAAGTTTCCTGTTTGTGATAAATGTGGTAAAAGGCATGCTGGGGAATGTATTCTAAATTCTGTAAAGTTCTACCGATGTGGTAAGATGGGACATAAGGCTTGTGATTTCACTGAAAAAGATCAAGGTGATTGTAAGACCAAATTTGATTTACAGTTAGTAAAATGTATTAAGTGCAATGAGATGGGTCACTATGCAAATGAGTGTCCGAAAAAGAGCTCGAGTGATGGGAAGCAGTTAGACTACAAGCAGAAAGGGGTGGTGAAATCCTTTGCAACTAATTCAGCAGATGTCGGGCCATCAAATAAAGTTGTATCAGGTACTTTGTTTTTTCAGATTATGCCAGTGTGTTGTTCGATTCAGGGTCTACACATTCTTTCATCTCTGAAAACTTTTCTAGTAAAATGAGAATACCATCTCAATAAATGAATTCTGAACTTTTGGTAAAAACACATGGGGGAAATGTTGAGGCAAAAAGAATTTATAAGAATCTTCCTATCCTTATCTATGGAAAGAACCTACTTGCGAACCTTATTGTTTTACCTCTAGTAGAGTTTGATGTTATCCTGGGTATGTATTGGATCTATATTTTCCATGATAAGATTGACTGTAGAGCTAAAGAAGTTTCTTTTTAGAAAGACTTTCAGTTTGTGTACAAGAATGAACCCTTACTATTGATAACTTATCAAGAGGCCGAGAAACTTGTAAAAGATGGAAATGAATTTTACCTTGCACACATTGTTGAAAACAATGAAACTGTTCAGATTAATGATGTGCCAATGGTAAATGAGTATCCTGATTTTTTTCCTGATGAGTTTCATGGAATAATACCAGATCGGGAAGTTGAGTTTACTATTGACTTAATTCCTGATGCTAAGACAATTTCAAAACCCCCTTATCGAATGGCTCAAATTAAACTTTTAGAGTTGAAGGAGAAATTGAAAGATTTATTAGATAAAGGTTTCATTCAAACTAGCACATCACCATGGGGTGCTCCTATTTAATTTGTTAAAAATAAAGATGGTTCAATGAGACATTGCATTGATTATAGATCCTTCAATAACATCAATGTTAAGAACAAATATCCTTTGCCTCATATTGATGATTTGTTTGATTAGCTCCAGGGATCTCAGTAGTTTTCAAAGATTGACTTGAGATCAGGGTACCATCAGCTGAAGGTAAAGGAAGCAGACGTTCCGAAGACTGCGTTTCGTACAAGATATGGCCATTATGAATTTTTAGTAATGCCTTTTGGGATAACCAATGCACCTGTTGTATTCATGGACTTAATGAATAGAATTTTCCATGAGTTTTTGGATAAGTTTGTGGTGGTTTTCATTGATGATATTTTGGTGTTTTCTAAAATTAAAGAGGAGAATGAAAGAAATTTAAGGGTTATTTTTCAAACCTTAAAAGAAAAGAAATTGTATGAGAAATTCAACAAGTGTGAGTTTTGGTTGCAAAAAATTTCTTTCCTTGGTCACATTGTTTCTAAAGATGGGATAACTTTTGATCCTGAAAAAACAAAGGTTGTTGAAGAATGGACAAGACCCACAAATGTAATAGAGATTCGTAGTTTCCTTGGTTTGGCAGGCTATTACCGAAGGTTTGTTAGAAAATTTTCACGGTTATCTAGTCCAATGACTAAGCTAACATGGAAGGGTGTTAAGTTTATTTGGACAAAAGAATGTGATGATTGTTTTCAGGAACTGAAAAGAAGATTAGTGAATACTCCAGTTTTGGCACTACCTTCCAGGAATGGGGAGTTTGTTATCTACAGTGATGCTTCATTGAAAGGACTTGGTTGTGTCCTAATGCAGAATGATCAGGTAATTTCTTATGCTTCACGACAGTTGAAAACTCATGAGGTAAATTACCCTACACATGATTTGGAATTAGGTGTTTTAGTTTTCTCTCTAAAAATTTGGAGGCATCATTTGTATGGAGTGAAGTGTGAAATATATACCGATCACAAAAGTTTAAAGTATATATTCAATAAGAAGGAATTGAACATGAGACAGAGGATATGGATAGAATTAATCAGGGATTATGATTTTACAATTCATTTCCATCCGGGAAAAGCAAATAAAGTGGCTGATGCTTTGAGTCGAAAAAGTAATGCTTCATTAACAATGATGCATTTGGAATGTGATCCTTTGGTTAAGGATTTGATGAACTTTGGAATAGAAGTTTTTGGTGCAGGATGTTCTTCTGTTTTGTTTCAGGTATCAATGAAATCTTCTATATCATACAGAATCAAGCAAGCACAGAAGCAAGACAGTGAGTTGCAGAAAAAGATAGAGCCGGTTCAGAAGGGTAAGTTGCCTGAATTCATCATTGATAATGATTGTGTTTTGAGATTTGGGAAGAGATTGTGTGTGCCTTGTGATTCAAAGTTGAAGAGAGATTTGTTATGTGAAGCTCATAATTCTCCGTTTTCAGTTCATCCTGACAGTACTAAGATGTACAGAGATCTACAGGAGTATTACTGGTGGGATGGAATGAAAAGAGATATTGCTGATTTTACAGTGAAGTGTTTGACTTGCCAACAGGTTAAAGCAGAGCGGCCGTTACCAAAAGGGATGCTTCAGCCTTTACCAGTACCAGAATGGAAATGGTAGAATATATCTATGGACTTCGTTGTGGGATTTCCGAAGACACCTCGAGGTAATAATGCAATCTGGGTTATTGTTGATCGCTTGACTAAATATGCTCATTTTCTTGCTATACGAGATACTTTTTCCCTAGATCAACTTTCCCGTTTTTACCTTAAAGAGATAGTCAGGTTGCATGGAGTTCCTCTCTCCATTGTATCTGATCGTGATCCCAGGTTTACTTCTAACTTTTGGAAAGGCCTTCAGAAGTCGTTGGGTACTGAATTAAATTTTAGTACAACTTTTCATCCTCAATCAGATGGGAAGTCAGAACGAAAAATTCAGACTTTGGAAGATATGCTACATGCTTTTTTGATGGATTATCAGGGAAGTTGGGACCAACATCTTTCTTTGGTTGAGTTTTCTTATAATAACAGTTTTCATTCTAGTATACAGATGGCACCATTTGAGGCGTTATATGGGAAGCGGTGTCGAACTCCAGCTTTCTGGGATGAAGTGGGTGAAAGGAAGTTGATGGGACCAGAATTGGTAGAAGAGTTGGCAGAAAAAGTTCAGCTGATACAGAAACACATGAGAACAGCTCAAAGCAGGCAGAAGAGTTATGCGGATAATCGGAGGAAGGGTCTATCTTTCGAGGTAGGTGATCATGTCTTTCTCAATGTTTCGCCATGGAAAAGTGTGATGCGATTTGGTAAGAAAGGGAAGCTGAGTCCATGTTTCATTGGACTATATGAAATTATGGAGAGAGTTGGATCAGTTGCTTACCGAGTGGCTTTACCTCCGAGTTTATCTCAGGTACATAATGTTTTTCATGTTTCGATGCTGAGAAAGTATATGCCAGATCCATCCCATGTTTTGAGTCCAGAGGTAGTTCAACTGGAAGAGAACCTATCTTATGAGGAACAACCGGTCCAGATTCTTGACCACGAGGAGAAAGTGTTACGGAATAAGGTGATTCATCAGGTAAAGGTTTTGTGGAAAAACCACATGATTGAAGAGTCAACATGGGAATCTAAAAATGCAATGAGGGATAAATACCCCCAGTTATTCGATAAGTAAATGAATTGCGGGAACACAATTTTCTAAAGGGGGGAAGGATGTAACATCCCAAGTAAGTAATGAATAATATATATTTTTATCTATGTCTAATAATGAATTAGATAGTGTTTTAGAGGCTTAAAATGAGAATAAATCCAATCTTAAGCATGAAATACACGAATATTTTTAAAAGATTGTTTTACTGCTTTTTGATGGAAAACCATTTTTAAATCAAACAATTGAAAATTTTATAAGCTCTATTTGTCAAAATAAACTTATTATTTATGATTGGGACATTGAAATTTACATTGGATAATTTTTTGGTATTTTTCTGACAATGTTCATTTTTTTAATGAATAGTGAAAAATACTGCATTTTACATCAAAACTGCTTTTTCAACTAATTTAATTATATGGTTAGATTATATTTTTAATTGGTTTTAAAGTGTAAATATAATATATTTTTACCATTTAATCCAATAGTGGTCGTTGGAATTAATTTCACTTTGAAATTGGACTTAAACTAGTGTCAATCTTTTGATACTTATTGTTTCATAAAAACATTCTATTTGCTCTGACAGCGGGAATTAATTATTAAATTAATTAATGTAACATATATGTTTTGAATTTTGTAAAATAGACATCATTTTTGAATTCGGAAGATCAAATATATCTTAGGGTGAAGTTTTGGTATTTTTCGGAAAAACTTCAATTTTTGATGAATAGTGAAACCACTAAATGGTAGTTAAAGAAACTGATTTTTCATTTAAATGAAACTTTGCCACTTCTATGATTTTATTTTAAAAAATTGGACATACATGGTTGTCATTAAGTATTAAAATGTGGTTCAATGAGATTAAAATAATTTTTTGGTGAATAGTAACTTTTAAGTTCTTAATCGCGATTAGAGGTAATTAGTGTAGTTTAAGGTAAAAATAATGTTTTAATAATATGAGATGAGCTTGACACATGTCCTAACCTTATTGGATGTGTCATGGCCGACAAAAAAAATCCATGGGTCATCTTAGGGACCCCATGGAGCACCTTTGGAAGGAAAATGACATTAATATCTTTTAATTCAATGTTAAAGTAAAAATGTCACAAACATGAGTTATTTTACTAAAAACAATTTACATGGGGTTATACAAGTCAAGTGTGTGAATATAAATAGTCATTAGAAATATAAAAATATTTCCTACATCATAGTATTTTTTTTATAATTTTTAGACATTAAATAAATTAAATTATTTATGACATCATGATGATGCATCGATTACCTCATTATTTAACGATTTAAATAAAATGAAAATATAATGTAAAATATAAGACCTAAACTTGTAAAAAACCTATTGGTTGGGTATATTTAGAACCCTTATCACCTTATCCTCAAATTATATCAATGTGGGACATTTTAAATCTGAAAATCATTTTAAAATAAAGTAACATTTCTTTACTTTCCAAGAGTGCCCCTCCTCTCCTCTTATAAAAGGCCCCCACCTCTACCTTCTTTCCCACACTTCCAAAGCCTTTGGCTCAACCAAACCCTACCCATTTTGTCTCTACACATACCTATATAACTCTTATAATCCTCACTTTGGGTAGAAGTCTTCCCAAGGAATCCTTTTAGCTCAAACCAAAGGGAGTTACCTGATTTTAAGGTAATGTCTTCACTTGAGTCATTTTGTTTTATTTTTCTTCTCCAACCCCCTAAACACTTTTTATTAATTTATTTTGTAAAAACTCCAGTATCTTCAATATACTAGGATGTTGTTATAAGAAAGATTCAATCTACACTTACACACACCTACATCTAATGGCTAAAGAACATACTGTTTCTGTGGATGACGAATTTCTGCCTCACGAAACGATGATTGTTCAACACTCATATAACACCTTCAAAGGTGGCCATTAAAATGTCACTATATTTATATATGATATATAATATGTTTATGTTTTACTTAATCTTATGTATTTTTCATTTATGGAATACCTTTATGATTTCCATTATGGGTAAACGCGATATCTTCATTTTTGGAAGTGCGGACTACCGCCCCCTCAAAGTGATTTGATTCGTTAATGCCATATGTGGGATGTATAAAGGATGTAATTAATGATTTTATATATGATATTATACTGGAATTATAATATACCATTATATCATTATGATTCCATTTCATAAAATATGAAATAGAAATGAAAGTAGAGTTCATGCATACGTACGGCTTACCGTCTCCATGAACGGTGCATTTCATTTCTTACCTCTAAACGTTATGTAATATTATAAATGCACATATATACTTGATATATATGATATATATGATATCTACATCATGAGTATAACTCTCGATATAATGTATACATGAACAACTTGTAATTATAAAGAGTTTATTTTTGACTCAAGTACCAATGATTGTTAAAATGACCGTTAATAACTTAAATAATTACAGAGTGTTCATGACATGGTAATAAGTGATATAAAAGGAATAATGAAATTGAAAAAGGTTCTTATGCAAGTAGAAATTAACTCATGTTTATTATTCAGGAGGTTAAAGAACGATAGAGTCAAGTCAGACTCGAGGTATGGGACTTCATCTCAATCTCATTTCATTGAGGAATATTTTGTTTTATACACAACTTTCTTTTATACGATGTATAAACCCCTTTGACTTTTACATTTATTCAAAAGGAATGTTTTTTATACGAAGCATTTACTAAACGACAAAAGGGAATGTTTTTGTCATACGTATACGGCAACAACGACTTCTCCGCCGCCATGACCATTATTTGAGTTTCGACTTCCTCTATAAGCCATACCATTTTTTTAAAAGAAAAATAAATACCCTGTTTTACTTTTCTTTTATTTTGGTATTGAAAATGGTTTTCATAATGTTTTTATTATATCAATGTGTTTTATTGATATCATGTGATTGAAATGTGGAAATGTTATGTTTCCTTTATATATGTTTTATATGATATGATTATGTTATGGTTCTTGGGAATTATTATGAAGATGGGTGGTTCCATGATAAACTAAGGGTGGGTGATCCCGATATAGCTCTCCAATGCATTGGGTAATGCGAAGGAGTGAAACGTTAAGGTTTCTACGAAGAGATTTAGGGAATATACTGTCATGGGTATTCCAAACGTAACCAAGAGGGTTACTGCCTACGTAAGAATGTTATGAATGCCTCAAGTTACCTTTATGTATTATGATTTCTACGATTTATTCATGATTTGATGTGGTATGTTAAAGTGCTTATGTTTTATGGGTAAATTATGATTTCATTCTTATGTATATATATACTCATGTTTCCTTTCCATATTTTTATACCCCTTATTGAGCTTTTTATGCTCATACCATGTTTTTGAAATGTTTTTCATAGGTCAAGGGAAAGGTACATGATATGATGATAGTGTCAAGGAAGTGTCAAGAAAGAATCCATGTTTTATTTTAAATATGTTTTCATTGATGGGAAAAATGAATACTATCTTTTATGTAACCACTTTGTTTAAATGTGGAATGTAATGCATGTTTTATGATCTAATTCTCTAAAACTCTAAACCTGAAAAGATCCTCAAGGTGTAATCTTGTAATAACTCAAGATTAATTAATGTTTAAGGCTAGGACCTTATATAACACATGGGTGATCCTCATGGCGCACCTCCTAGTAGACTTTCAGGGTCAGCCGCTGCAGGCATCGGAATTTCCTCGCAAACCGGTGTGGGGTATACAGCATGCAAAGCGGCTCACGATCCACTCATTCCACCAAGACTCCACCTAGGAAGGCCAAGAGATAGGCCTGATTCTCTTCCGTCCCCTAACCATCGTTGGTGAGTACCCCCTATCGGCAATGGAAACGGGTGGAAATTGAACTCGTACACCTTCCACACCCAATTTAGTACCAATGGTACAATTAATTTGGCTAGAAAACTCCCGACAACATTTAGAATGGATGGGAGGAAGTTTGACCCCAGAGGTGAGATGGGGTTCGAATATTCGTAAAACCCCCTGATGCGCGCCGTGATCCACCCATACAGAAGGTGTAAGGGCCCGCATATCCTCGGCGGCCTCTTGCCCTCGCTAACATGCCGTAGCATCTTGTACAATCTGGAAAGCATCAGAATCCCCAGATTGACCCGCCCTCTTGTGGACAACATGGATGCCATGATGAATGAGCTGGGCCGCACCCCCATGTTGGTATCCCTCACAAGTAAGATCCAACCACAGATAAGGGCCGCGATAAACGCCACCAGTCTGACTATCAGCTGTTGTTCAGTATTAACACTAAAAACCCAGGTCTTCCTTTGGATGTCTTCCAAGATCCGCCAATACGAATTCTCCTTGCCCCGTTGAGCCCCCTTCAAGCAATTTCGAGGCCTCGCAGGAAACTCTCGATCCTTTGGGATGTTTAGGAATTGCTTGGACCACTTCTTAAAGTGGAAATCCCTCACCGCTTCTTTATCTTCTTCGGGGACCAGCCCCATCAGTGCCAGCGCCAGCCACAATATTTTCTCCAGATCCTCCCACACACTCATGACAGGGAGGAACTCATCGTACATATCCCACAAGATCGGGACTCCCAAAATCTGATGGACATCCCATATAATGATGCCAACCTCCCCATGGTGCAGGTGAAAAGTGTTGGTCTTAGACGACCATCTGGTCAACCACTCTGACATCAGCTGTTTTGGTTGATAAATGTGAAATTGGGAGGCTCATGACACCTCATACAAACCCACTCTCCTCAACTCAGCTCAAAATTCCTCGCATGAGGCGCCTACCCAGTAGGCCCATGCCCAATTGTTTGTGAAGATTCCGCCCTGGCGCAGGTCCCACTCATTGGACCAACCCTTCTTCGAATCCCTTAAGGTCGCCTATAGTATTTTGCGGTACATGGGAGGGGATGTCTTTGGCTGCAATGGATTCCCATCAACATTGTTCAGATGATTGTGTAGGCAGTCGGCGGTGACAGGTCTGAAGTCCTCCTGCGCATGACCATCAGCCGCCCTAAACCATTGGTGCTGGAATAGGGTACTCCGGAACCAGTAAGACGGTTCTTCCCTACTCGCCTAAAAAATGAAGAGGTCATCCCTCAGCCTGAAGCCATACAAGGGAATCTTCCTGCACAACGAATAGTTGTTTTGGCTCTCTGATAGTAGCTCTGTCAAAGAACTATGGTCCGAATGTCTACGGACCAACTCTCCTAGGCCCAGACAATTTTCCATCTCATCCCTACCGGCGGTGTCTGTGATCAACCCTAGCGTAGCTTCTTGATGGGCCATTGGGTTTCAGAACTCGGACAAATTTCAGGTCGGGTCACGACGCTTGTTCACGGATCTCGTTTGCGAAGATGAATCGTGGAGCCTGGCCTCGGCCTACAAGAACACATTCGCTTGGCACTCTTGCGGAGTCGGAGACTCGTGGTTCGCCGCGAAGACCGATTCGCAGAGAGAAGGCGTGGAGTACGCGGAGCTTCGCGAATCGAGAGCGTAAAGTGGAAAAATCGTGGAGAAGGGAAAGGAAAAAAAGAGCACTGACCCCCAATTTATAGGTGGAAACCTTTGAAGCTTCGCGGCGCATCCAGCCCGCATAGAGCTTCGTGGCGCGCCCGACCTGTGCGGCCCTTGTCTGCATCGCGCACCCTCTTCGCGAGTGAGCACCACGAACGGAAGTTGATTTTGGAGTTTTACCTCAAACTTCGACCCTTGATCTCTCCGCGACTCCAAGTCTAAGGGGGGGGGGCATTTTTTGGTGCCAAACTATTGGATGAAAAGAAAGAAGAGAAAGAGGCCCCACGTCTGGCTTCACGAAGCCACTTCGCGGAGTCCCCCCAAGCAACGCGGCCGCAGTGAATCACAGGAGGCGGTACCCTCCACGAACACCCCTTACGTTTGAAAACCCACCACGAAGCAAAGGAGGAGGTACCCTCCGTAAACGCCCCTGACGTTCGTGACCCGCCGCGAATCAAAGGAGGCGGTACCCTCCGCGAATGCCCCTGACATTCGCGACCTGCCGCGAAGCAGCCAAACCCTCTTTGCGCAGCGTAAGCTCTACTTTGTGGCGCCTCTTGCCTATAAATAATGGGCTCCCCCCGAGCCCAATGGATGGACAATCCGACCTTTCGGCTTCTCAGCTCCCAAATTGCAAAGCACCCTTTGCTCTGTGAATCATGAGATATGCGAGGTATTTTTTCTTCGCGAGATGCCTCCGCCTTGCCTCATTTTGATCCCCTCTTCCGAGAGGGATGCCTTTTGCGAAACCTAAGGGCCTTCGAGAAGGAAGGGGATCTCCAAGGGGACCTGGGTTGTCGCAGAGCATTTATAATTCATGAAACACCCTTCATGTACACATGATCCATTTTCTAAGGAAGGATCACTGTACTTCGCAAAGCACCTTGCTTCATGACACTTCGCTTCACGAGGCACCGTTGCTCCATGAGACTATGCTCCGCGAATGCCTTTCCACTTCGCGAAGCACCTCCCATTTTCACCTCTGCCCCATACTAGGGCTAAGGAACCCCACTTCATGAAGCACACCCCTTCGCATGTGCCATCCTCCAAGCGGAGCAATCGAGCTCCATAAGGCCCCTGCCTATGGACTCATCTGGTTGGAAATTCCTTTTCCCGTGCGACCCTCCAGGTTCGCACGATGTGACTTCAAAGTCCCTTGGACAATACCGACCATAGCGCTGCTTTTCCTAATGCTTCTTCGCATAGGCACACTAATGGATATTGCTTCTTCGCATAGACATGCTAACGTGGAGCCCTCGATGCTCCTCTCCACGACGCCCCTTTACCATGGAATTTCCGATACCTTCCCTCCCACAAGTAGCAGAGGGTACCGGTTATGTAAGTCCTTGGGGTGTGGAGTAAACCCACCTTGTATGAGCTGTAGGACGTTAAACTTCCAGGCACCCTCGTCCTCAACACACGACGTTAAACTATGACATCGCCCAGTGCCTCTCACACGGGGTGCCCCCACCTTAGACATTCTCCACGCCCCTTGGTCTCCAAAGGCTATGATATCCTCCATCTGGGAGTGGTATTTGTCCACGAGGAAGGGCATCCATACTGGTGTAACCCCCCTATATTTTCTTGCAGGAGGCATCACCCATGATCCTCCTCACTTCCTCAGTGCCAAGGCCAACGGAGGGCGTGATCGGGAACGAGGATCCTATGTTCTTCGGTCCCACATCCCTCTCCCACTGCGCATTGTTTCCATCGGGCCTCCATCCTGGAGTAAGTCCCACCACCATGGTCCGCCCAACGTGTAATCCCCTATTGGCTTCCTACGTATGCACCCTTCGCGACGTGATCGTCAGGTCCCTACAACCTCCTGTTTCTCACACTAAGCATGACTCCTGTGGGCTTAGAGTGAGCAGCGACCATGACACACCTAGGGCAGCCTCAGAGCATAAGCCCCAAATTCCCCGTCCCTCATGACTTTAAACTACACACCCGAACTACGATGACTTTGATCCATGTCAAGGCATGGTACGTAGGAAGCCCCCATGAGGTTCAATCCCACCACTAGGGGACCCCCAGGTTCACCTTCACGTCAGTTCACTGACGAAACCCATCCTTAACTACGAGGAATTTGATCCATGTCAAGGCATGGTACATAGGAAGCCTCTCTGAGGTTCAATACCATCAACCATGGACCAAGGTCCTTATTCATGTTGGTTCACCGACATCCATTCCAAACTATGTGTAATTTGATCCATGTCATGTCATGGTATGTAGGAAGCCTCCCTGAGGTTCAAGACCAACCTCTACATAGACCTAGGTCCATATTCATGTCGGTTATCCGACACGCCCCGTCCCGCAAGACATTAAATTGTATCCTAATCCAGCGGTAAGCCATTGTAAGCCCATCATCCAGTTGTTCCGACACCCCTTTACGTCGGTTCGATAGCCCCTTTTCAACCTGAACTATGGGGACTTTGATCCATGTCAAGGAATTGTACGTAGAAAGCCTCACGAGGTTCAAGCCCAACACCCATCGGACCAAGGTCCATCTTCACGTCGGTTCACTGGCACTCACCTGAACTATGGGATCTTTGATCCATGCTAAGGCATGGGACGTAGGAAGCCTCACGAGGTTCAATCCCACCACCTGGTTATTCCGATCTTCTTCATGTCGGCTCACCGACATCCGGACAGCCTAGAGTGTAAGCCCCACACATCCATTATTGAACTACTAGGAATTCGATCCATGCTAAGGCATGGTACATAGGAAGTCTCCTCGAGGATCAAGACCAAAACCATAGTCCATCCTGATTTTTACCCGGGCCACCATATCCCAGTGAGGTCATGCCACCTCATTCCCCTCCATAGAATTCGGGAAGTTGCCCACGTGCTGCTCCCAATATCAGTGTTCTCTCAAGGGGGTTCTTCGATCTGATCCTCTTAAGCTAGTGTTCTGATTGGTCCAATCCATCTTTGATGGACGTTAAACTTGTGACATACCCTGTGTTGAACATGGGAAGCTAAGGAAAACCTCAAATACATGCCTATGGCATATGATTCCCCGCACTCGTTGTGGGATGCCTTGGGCTTCCACACCCTCGAAAAGCCCTATAATAAGGGACGAAAGACAGAAACGCCAATTCCCCAGCATCCAGACACACCAGTGATGCCTCAACGTGACTACTCCCCCAACTGAAGGTTTATGCCCTGACCAGACCCCTTGGAATGTCCTGACATAAGTAGCATAATTAACCGGCATCCATGAAAATATGGTACCGGGAAGAGTTTTGCGAACAACGTATTAAATCTATGAGGGAGACCCAGACTAGGTGATGAGTTCCGAGGAGGAATCCCCAGAAGGAAGAAACGACATCCCATCATCCATTTTTGATCAAGGAGCAGACGTCCCTGAACAAGGACCGAATGCCGCCCGCCTTTGGAAAGCGGGAATGTGGGGCAATAAAAGCCGCGCCTGTCGCACTCAAGCAGACAGACGCACGTGCCCCAAAGAAAGCGTCGAAAACAATGTTGGTGAGGATGAAGATTTTTGTGAAGGGGGAGATATTTATCCCCTTCATTTTTTACATAATAGAAAAGAGACATGTGGATGTTTTTTAATGAATTAAATTTATTAGTTTTATGGATTTATAATCATTTTATAATATTTTAAATGGTTTGAAAATTATTAAAATCAGTTGGTTTAATTCTAAATATACAATATTTGTATTGCATTTAATTTTTATTATGTTTTTTATTTTATTTATAGATTCTAGTGATGGAAGAGCTGTAGTTGATTCCCTACTGGGACAACTACCTATACCCATGGTTTGGTGAACCATGGGTATATGTTCTCTGCTGGGATAAGCTATACCCATGGTTTGAAGGACTATGAGTATGGATATATATCCATTGTTTTTGTTAAAACTGTGGTTGTGATAAAATATCTTGGGATAAACCCATGGTTTTTTTATAAATAAAGATTATTGATCTATACAACGGATCTATCATCCATGTTTCTAAAACAATGGGTATAGCCTATACCCACAGTTTTAGGGGTAATACCCATGGTTCTAAACCATTGGTAAAGGGTGTTTTTCCAGTACTTATAGTGGGATGGTATCATATGATGAGACACAAAATTTACAGGCTAACAAGGGTGGTGAATCATAGGACTTTGTGATAATTTCTCATTGTATACACCCTTGGAAATCTTTAGTGCATGAGATTTTGAGAACATGACCATCCGGTATGAAATCATCAACTATATGTGTCATTGGATTCTAATATCTACAATCATGTGTAATGATTTGTAAAAATTAATATTATTATTAATTCATTTCATGAGTCATGTACTTTTATGTATTGATGAAAACCATGATGCCATATTCTCATGAAGAAGTTGGATACAATAGGTGAATCATGTCAAAAATTGTATTAATAAATAATGAAATAAATGATTTCTCCTTATTATCTTTAATAGAAGTTTATATCTCAAGACTTTAGATGTTAGTATAATTGTCTGATTATGTCCATGACCATGAAGGCGCTATCAGCAAGTTCATTTATACAATGAAATTGAAAGATACATTGAACACACAGGTTGATGACGATAGCATGCAAGCTTATTTATTAGAGATATCATGATAAAGATATTATATTACACAGTGAGCATTCATTTTTGGTTGTATATAATTTTTACACTAAATTAATTCTAAATGGATTCCCTAGAATTTTTCAAAATGATGATTTTGAAATTTAGGTGGTTCTACCTAAATCCACTGAGAAATATTCTTGGAGGGTCACATATTAAGTGTATTGAGAACCGAAATTAAATTATATTTTGAATTTAATATGTTAGGATATATATTATTCTATCTTTTTAGTTTAATAATTATTCATTTTTGGTTGGTCATGTGGATTTAATTATTAATTATTTAGATTAATGAATTTGTGAGATAAATATTAATAATAATTTAGTTACAATATTTAGTGAATATAATATTTATTATATTTATCAAGGAATAATGAAGTAATATTTATTTAAAAAATAAATATTCATTCTTCAAGGTTCAATATATATTGATGAGAATATATGGAATGATATTAATGGTCCATATGATAATTATATGTTAAATATCATTTAAATAAATATTAATTTATTTAATTGATAAATGATATTTATTTATCTCTTGGTGTTGTTCATGTTAAATGAATAATATTATTATTTACATTCCTATTAAATATTACAGTTTCTATGGAATATGAAATTGGATAAAGGCATATGTGCAATTACCAAACCATACCTAGATTTATAAATACCAAGTTATATCGCTTTCTTGGGTTAGTCGCTTTTTGTGCACAACAAAACTAAGATAGAATTATCTCATTATCTAGAGAGAATATACTCAAGAATACTCTCAAGATCAAGAGTACTGACCCAACTCCACCCTATCAAGTATTTAAGGAAAGCTGAGGAGTCTTTCTCCCATGAAGAGATTCTCCCTACGATCAATTAAAATGACACATGTGATTTAATTGGCTACACTAGAACATGAAGATTCTACGATGATGTTGTGATATTTTGGTGCATGCGTGGACAATTACTAGAGAGAAACTACCCATTATCCATATCATACAATGAGGAATCAACTTGAAGACATCATCATATTCATTATTGAATAAAGAAGTACGGGACAAGGTAATTCTAAATCTATCTATAAATTAATTATATATTATATGTGATGATCCTACCTTTTTTGTTTTGGTGTTCATATTCTAATTAATATTCAAATAAATTAAATTGGTTATGATATTTGTTTCATGTAAATCATTTATTATTCATCAATTATAAAAAAAATCTGAGTTTATATCCCCAATAGGCACTTTTACTGCACCTTGAACCTTCATGTTATCAGAACGGTCACATGATTAATTTATAATTATTTATTAATTTTTGATTGATTATACGAATTTTTTATGAGTTTTATTGTAAAATTATTCATTCTTTAAACCCAAATTTCTAATTCTTCTCTTACCTTATTTTTTCTCACTCATACAAATTAGAACAAGTCAAATTTAAATGAACAAAATCCAAATTCTGCATCAGGAGGTGATAGGAGTTCTGGATGGATAACACAAGAGTACATGGCCTATAGACCAAAGGTGCATGATGTGTAATCATGTTCATCTAACTGAGAAAAACTGTGTAAAAGGTGGTTCATTGGGAAATAATGAACATATAGAGTGCATTAATTGCACATTGTATATTGATTAAGCTAGGATAGAATACGATTTTTTAACTATATATCATGTAACCAACAAAAATGATATCTAGTCCATGTGTTTTCATAGTGGAAAACATAGGGGTCTAATCCATGTTGTTCATTTATTACACAACACAGGAACTAAAATAAAAAGTAATGTTAAGCTCACACAATGTGTATCTGGTGTACACGTTGTGTACCTCATATACATACACGATTTACAAACATGCTCAGTCCCTAGGAATTTTTCATGAACATGGACAGAAGAGGTTTACATAATTTGTTTCCCTAATACATGGTGTGTAACTTTCTATACCTAATGCAATTAATTTAACATGAAGATAAAAATTAATTATTTAATTAAACATATTTAAAATTGTTCCATGTGTAATTTATTTAAAGAAAATTACTTGTGATAGGATTATTATTTATAAATTAAATTAGTTTACATGTTAAAATTTAAACTATGAGTTATTTATGGTCCTTAATTATAGTGTACTCCATGTGAGTTAATATCATCACTTTCTGCATAAATTATATATGAACTTACATCATTTATTTCTAATTCTCCCTGTGTAATTATTTGCTATGAAAATTAAGCTAGATAGAATGTAAATAAACATTACAAGGGCCATGCCATGTTTTTTGGTTTGGTACTTACCATTTCTTCCAAGTAAACATGTGTAATAAATTAATTTTCAATATAATTAATTTATGAAATTTATTGAAAATTAGCAATGATGAAAATTTACAAGGCAATTTGGATGTAATTAAGATAAAATGAATTAAATCTTTAATTAGATAAATAATTAGAGAAATTTATTGTATTTTAACTTAATTAACGATTAAATTGAAATAAAATCTAGCTAGATTGCAATTGTATATTTGTTACATGGGAGTGGGTGATCATGTTCTTATACTATACTTGTAAATTTCATTGGTTTCCTTTAATTTTATTATTATTATTAAAATAAATTAATGGCATGCATGTTGTCAAATTTTCTCATTATGTAAGGGCCTATGTGCCCATGGTTTTTTATGTAAAAAACTTACACAAATCCAATGGTTCCCCTAACACTCAGATGAGTAAATCTTATGTAATAAATAAATCTTCAAGGCGAGTGGAGGAAGTTCATGTTTATAACCAAAGAGAAACTAATCCATGAGATATATAGAATATAATGAACCAGCCTTAAACATTATGTATTCTAGTGTCTCTAAAATATAAATTACTTTCTTTCATTCCCAAATATCTTTAAGGTTTATAGTTTTAAATAACTAGGTCATTACCCTTACAAAACAATTATCTCATTATTTAGTGGAAAATTTCACTTAAAATCCATTTTTACCACAATATAAAACTTTTAAAAAGAAACATGTTTTATTTTAAAGACATATCTTTAAAATTTTTATCTTGACCTCATCCTTGTCCCAACTCATCATTAAAACCTGGTGATTTTTTTAAAATGTCAGATGAGCACAAAAAGCTAAGTAATGAACACAAAAAGAAGAAATATATTTGTTAGGGGAAAAACATGAAACCCATGAAATTTATAGCTTTATCACAATTGTCTTTGAGGAAATGAAATAAATATTTTACACATGAAAAATGTGCACAACGTTTTCTTAAATAAAACTTTTAAAACCCAGACAAGCAAATAAAACCCATTTTTTGCTATATAGAGCATCATTTTTATAACCCATGTAAAAAATAAGTAGATCATAGTTAAATACACCAGAGAAACCCTTTAGAATCTACCACCTTTTTTCATATCAAGAAAAGAACATTACCCAATGCATTAAAGTGCTATTTGGGCACACCCATATTTTAAGCTACAACAGGATCAACCGGTGATATAAAAGAATACCCATTGTATAAGTTATATCATGATCACCCTGATGTATCTAGGAACACCCACCGTATATGTTGTAACATCCCTAACCCAGTGGCCACTATTCGGTGCCCCGATCTTGGTCCTTACATGACCTCAGGCATGCTACCCCATACTACAGGGGCTACTGACTAGTAGCGTAGATCTATGGAGAAACATTTGGGAGACTATACCCACTTATCATAGTAATTCCATAGATGAAATGATATCAACATATATAGTAACTATAAGAAACACATAAAATTAAATCATTAAACAATGCCAACAAGTAAACAAGTAGCACATTCTATAGAAACATGATGAATACACTACATTCCACAGACAATTATAATAAAAAACCAAAACCAATAAAACTCCACAAACATAGACTCAGGTCCCAACCGGGTCCTGATCCCCCATTCTACAACCCATCTCCCCATGCACACCCAAACACCAGGTCCATATATTAAATCTGGATTACAAAACAAGTAGCATCTTTTCTAGTACCCATGTTCCATGGCAACCCGAGAAGGTTGTGGGTACAAGTCAGTAGTACAACACCAATGGTTTCTAAAGAAATAATTAGTTTATACAAAAAATTATGCAAGGAAACAAGTGCTATAAACAAACATGGAAAGAAGGAACATATTTCACCTTTAACAATTATTCATTTAACCAACTATTATCATGAAACATTCTTTACTTTAGGAATTAATAATTATCTATTTTATCATATGTTCTATAGGTTAGGCATTTACATCAAGTACATTATATCCTATGTCAATAAATTATTATGCATAAGTGAATAAGTCATGTTCTATATCTAATTAGCGATAAAAATTTCATAAAAAATTTCATCACACTTACCTTGGAGCCTCAGTCCAGGTAGTATCGTCAAATGTAACCATTAGGGGCATAGAACCTTAGTCCCCTTCCCTAACCCATGCATTATAGGGGTGGGATTTAGAGCCTCGGTATAACCTAACCCATGTGTGTAAATCCTCATGTCCAATATACCAAAACTTCCAAGCCATGTGCCCATGATTCTTTAAACCATTTTCCACATATACCATTTGAAAAACCATTATCAAACAATACACCTAACTTTCACATTTCATATTTCATTAAACACATAACTCATTATCCATCCTTAACCCATTAATACATTTACCATTTACATTTCATAACCCATTAACCCACTTTCCTTATACCAAACACTCCCTTATTTCATGTTTTCAACTGTACACAAATAACATTAATCTCATATAAAAACCATATCAAATTTACCAACACAAACCACAACTATTAAACACATGTATCATTATGCCTAACACCCCCTTATGTGATATCATCAAATATTCATATTCATCATTTAGTTCATTTCATAACCTTGTTAACATGCCAAAATAATTATGGTGGGTCTTATCTCACTATCCCATAGATCAATTCAATGAATATAGTCCCAACATACATTTAAAAACACATAATTGTATAAAAAAAATTCAAGATACTTATTTGAAATAATCTTGAAGCCACCCTTTAAAAATTTTGTCTTCTTATTTGAAAACTAAAAACATGACCCAAGGATTTCATTTCCATATTAACCATCCATAACAACAATTAAAACATTTTATAAAAAATTGGTCATTTCCCTCATTTCAAACAACATTTGAAATTTCTTAAGAAAACACCTTTTGGAATCACATTGAGGTCAACACCTATTTTTAAAACATTACTCACTTTCAAACATCATTTTCCTTCAATAAATCTATAATCAGGTTGAAACCCAAAAACACACCATTAAAACCATTTCAAAACCTCCTTGTAATTTAAAAAATCCAACCTATCATCATTTCAATTAACCCATTAACACTACCCACATAACCAATTAAACTTTTACTACCCATTCATTCTCATAATTCCCCTTTCTCAATGTTTACTAATTTTATTCACCATGTACAAGGGTCTGGGTTACCCCATGTGTAGACCTAGGTTCAGTCTCACTCGCCAATGGATTCAATGAGGTCCGTCAAGGGTTTAATGCCTTAATATAATCCCCAAATAAATTTTCCTAATAAAAAACATAAAAATATAGCAATATAACATAATGGAACAACTACTTACATATATATAATAATAATAATAATAATCTGACTATGAAAAAAAAGAAGTAAGACTACTAACCTCATTTTAGTTGATGAACTCTTACTTAACCTCCAAACTTGATTCAAACTCAAACACCCAATAAATACCTAAATTATAATCTACTAGGAAAAGTGAGGTTTTTAGGGATTTAGAAGAAGAGGATAGATTCTACAATCCCTAATCTAGAAAAAAAGTGGAGTGTTAGACTCACCTAGATCTTTGATTCACACCCAAAAACACTATAAAAACCTAAGAATCAAAGTAGAATAATCTCTTAGAACTCTTGGAGGGTTTGGTTTTCATACAAGATATTGTAGAAGGAATAGGGAATAAAATAGGGTTAAAACACTTAAATCTTGAGAGAGAAAAACTATAATTCCCCCACCTTTTAAGGGTTTCACAGTTTGGTTGCACGGTTAGCCAAAACATGTGACAACCATCCAGCTCCCTCTATCCAAGAGGGTCCAAGACACACTATTTCCTGGAAGCACCCACCTAGTTTGGAATATCATGTGGTAACCATGCACTAGCCTCTGTCCGAAAGGTTCCACAAGCCGCACTGTTTCCTCAGCTAGGTGAACAGTTTGTACTAACTGTGAATCAACTATTATTTTCGCACTATTTGGAAACTTTTCCCATCATTTCATGTATTGAACCCCCCAAGACACCACTTTAACTTCTCATACACATGAGAACCACATCATTAGCCAAAATAAATGAAGTTTAACCAAAATTTAAACAATGACCTACATATATAAAAGTTCAGGATCTTAAAATCTCCCCACCATATAATGACTCATCCTTGAGACATACTACAAAACCTTATTGAGCCTCCAGTACCAAATTTCAGGCCACAGGGCCTAGCTGTCAACTTTCATTTTCCAATATTTCTTTTAGACATGGCCACACCATCACCACCCTTCAAGAAAGGAAATAGTCTTACCCCAAAGAATCTTCCCCATCATAATCCACCATTATGAGATGATGCTCCTCATGGATATAAATACATTAAACTCATCATTACCAACATCAAACAAAATAGGAAGGTCTGAGTAACACCATTGAAGAATCGTAAAAACGAATCCAACAAGGCACTCCATTACCCTAGGAGATCCTAAAAGATGCCCACAATTTGATCATCTACACAATTCATGGACCAAATCACTTGGACCCATCTCAACCCATTATTTAAATCCATAATGGTGAATCAATCCCAACATCACTTTAGGGAACATCCATATTCCAATCATGTACCACGTCCTAATCTGGCCCACAAATTGAGGTCTAATGACCGCAGTCCATTTTCAGACATCTAAAAGGCCCAACCCAAGCATAACCTGTGTCTCAAAGCACTTAACCAGTCAAAACCCGAGCAAAAAATTATTAACAAAACCGAAACACCAACACAACACTCATATATTCACATCCAACCCATATTACCTCTCACTTCATCAACCTATCACTTTCTCACCATGGTGCTCCCTACCATACACTTTATCTCTTCACCGCCATTTTTTTCCAATGATGATCACTTCCTCCATTGAAAAGAGACCAACACGGCCTCATATAAAGTTTTACAACTTACGAAATTCATTTCCCAACTCACCATGCCCAAACACCCATTAGAAATCCATCCAACTCTGGAACTCAACCTTTCCATCGAAACTACCCTGATGGGTCACACTTTTGACATCCATATTTAAACTAAAGACAACTTGGTTCTTCTTCAAAACCCATTCCCATTACTAGAGTGTAGTGATCAACACTACATTAACCAAAGGTGTATTAAATTCCACCACATCAGTTACCTTTTACCTAATGGAGTAGGGCCACCCCAACCAACTCACTCCATTGACACAGAACTTTTACTATTGGAATGTTTCCCCTATACCTAGACATGACAACTTCTCTCTTAAGGAATACCTTACACATATGTGTTAAACTACTAGATTCCATCCATAAACTTCAGTGAAACTTCACCACAAAAGAATATATTTCACCACAAACTGTTTTTGGGCTCTATAGTACTCAATAACGCGTCTCTGATGAAAATTATCATATCAGATTTAATACCAGCCCAAGTCTGAGGCCATCACCGGGCTAGATCTTCCACTACAACAAATGCCTAACAGGCATCCCCCAAGGAATCAAAAAATCCCTTACAAACATCTCATTGGAATCCCGATGCCACCACATCCACTCCACGATTTTCTCCATTCTTCCATGACAAAAATACCAATCCCCACCTTGAAGGTATTTTTCTCTCCACTTTCCTCAATAAATTTCAACCACCACATATCATGCATAAATCAAAATTTGAACGTAAAACTTGGATGTGGATGTCTAGATTTTCTTGGAAAAACAAAATCAACATAAAAAACTACCTGTTATCAGCTTCTGATAATGGCACCCA
Source organism: Viscum album (assembly GCA_963277665.1). Taxonomy (NCBI): domain Eukaryota; kingdom Viridiplantae; phylum Streptophyta; class Magnoliopsida; order Santalales; family Viscaceae; genus Viscum; species Viscum album. The sequence goes on along the minus strand of OY728133.1, from coordinate 1,817,160,042 downwards.
TGGTATTCATCGACATCTGGCCCATCCAGAGGACCTCTCTCGTAACCGGTTGATGGTGTTATCCCCACAAAATGACTCCATGTAAATCTCCCCAAGAGAATAAAATCTATAGTGTCTCATATCCAACTGAAAAAAATTCAAGTTTCCAGTCATAAATCCAAATCCTTCTCATCACAATAGGGATAATGTTAAGATATTGAACATGATTTTCAATAGAGAAAAGAATTCTAAGAAGTTATCAATTAACACCACTAAAAACTATCCATCACCGATGTCACCCTCCACTAAGGGGGAACCTTAACCTGCCACAAGTATCAAGATTCCCTAACCACCATCATTTCATAAACACTCAAACACCACAACTTAAATGGGATTTCCATCCCAAACTCACTACCACTTTTAATGACCCATTATCACGTGGTTGTGACTCAACATTCCCATTGGCATAACTACCAAAATCTCACATTATTAATTTTGGAACAACCCTAGTGATCTACAATGAAAAACATCGACCACCACACTAGTTCACAACCCAACTGTCTCATACATAACTCGTTCTTCCTACTCTGATCATACAAAAATATGACAGTCATTTATCATGATCCACCTATTCATCCATCCCAACGACATCATGCCCTTCCCAAAACGAGACCTCATATTGATATCATCATGGACCTCAAGGTCATTTACTTTCCTTTGACCACACACTGAGCCTAACTCTAGACCACACAAGTCAGACATCACCATAGCTAGGCCCAGCACCCACTCACACATCTATCAATGCTTCCTGACTAGTCGGCCTCATTGGACTTGAGGAATTGTCAACATTCTCATCCAATGAACCAATAATTCATACAATAAATACCAAACACATGACATCCACTACCCCCCATGTGTCACTTCCATACTAGATGTTTTCATCCATGCTTTGGTCACTCTTGTACCATTATACCAAAATCAACATCATTCCCTTCATAAACCACCATCGATGCCACATGGAAAGGATCCTAATGAACTTAACTCTTTCCAAAACTAACCTCAAGCACTCAATACATTATTAAAAAGAAACCAAGTCATAACCCTACACTTTTACCACACTAGATAACAACAACCGTGTATCAATTTCACCTCTAAATAAACCATTCGTGCTTCAAATCTTAAGGCACCTTCAAAACCGAGCCAAACATCCTTGAGGATACCCTTGATTTTCCAAAAAAAATAAACCAATAACCACCAATCGAGTCACATTTCACAATCCATTAAATTTTCTACATATCCCTCTAGGATACAACCATTTTAGGAAACACTCTCTACATTCCATTTTTAATGTACAAAACATCTTCCTATGTCATACACACCTAAAAACACTCACAACAAAGACGACCTCTATTATAGGTCATTACCAAATATAAAATGGTACCAACTCCCTAAAATGGATTCATGCCAAGAAAATGTCACTCTCTCTCTATGTCTCTAATCCATACACATCAAACCTCAACCGACTTGCTGCCCACAATGACACTCCTTCCCCCACTCCAAAACATACTACATCTAACACACCCCGATGAATATTTACTGTAGGCCTCACACCATGAATACCCACACACATATTTCAGAACCATGATCCAAACACCCACCCTAGGGTCCAAAAAACAACTTTCATCCCAAACCATAAGAGTTACCACATCCACATTATCGTACAACAACTCATAACCAATGGTCACAACCTTATCGAGGGAACAACAAGAACATCGCTTTTACCGTACAACAAAACTGAACAAAGCCTCACAACCTAAAACTAAGGTCTCAAACTAGGGCACTCTCACTACCCAAACCACCAATAAACAGGGTCCAATCACAACACTAGGGATACCCATTTCCAATATCCCTACTAGTCCCATCAGGTTTTATCTCCCTTCTTAATTAAACATTACCAATTAAAACCAATGGTTTCATATTTAAAAATCATCTAATTTCAAAAAATCTATGATTTAAACTTTTAAAAACTTTAATGATAACCAAATATTTCAATAATCCAAGCATTATTCAAATTAAAATTTCAAAACATTTCCATTCTAAAAAATTACAAGGGAAAAACCGAAATAAAAAATTTACCATAAGAAAAGTACACTACTAGCTTATGAAATTCAAGGTACTATAAATCATAAGAAACATATAGATTACCTACCAATACTATATTCCTAGAATTATTCATAAACTCATAAAAAATATTATTCTATATGGGTCTAATATATAAAACTCATAAAAAAATATCATCACATAGAAGTGAACCACTGGAGTTAGAAACAACAATTAACTGTAAATGAAAAAATCGATCATCAATACCCACCCTGGAGACTTTTATTTACCCTTGAACATGGGGATGCAGGCACCCATCCATGAGGTCATTACTAGGATCTAACAATATCCTAGTCTCATGTATACCATTCCCTAAATATTAAGATAAAATACACTACTTTGATACCACTTAATAACGTCCCTGACTCGATGGCCACTATTCAGTGCCCCAATCCGGGTCGTTGCATGACCTTAGGCATGCCTCACTATATGCCAGAGGATGCCGAATAGCTATGCAGGTCTATGGAGAGATGTTGGAGAGACTATACCTGCTTATTAGAGTAACTCCACCATTAAAATAATATCAACAGATATAGTTTCCAGTAGAAAAAAAATAAAAATACAACATGAGACAATGTCAACAAGTAACCAAGTAGCACATACTATAAAAACATGATGAATAAATTACTTGTTAGGTACTCATACAATCATAATACAAAACCAAAACAACTAAAATCCCTCAAACATGGACCCGAGTCCCAACCTGATCCCGATCTCCCATGCTCCAACCCATCATCCCATGTACACCCAAACTCCGGGTCCTTTTCTTGAACCTGGATCAGAAAACAAGTAGCATCTTCTCGGATACCCAAGTTTCATGGAGTCCTGAGCAGGGTGTGAGTAAAACTCAGTAGAACACCACCAATGATGTATAAATCCATAACCAGTATGTACAATAGTGTATGCAAGGAAACAAGTGCAATAAAAAAACATGGCAAGAAGGAACATGATTCACCTTTCACAATTATCCATTTAAATAACTATTATTAAGGAATAATATTTACTTTAACAATTACTAATTAACCATTTTATCATATGTCCCATAGGTTAGAAATTTACATCAAGTAAACTATGGATTATGTCGATCAATTACTATGCATAAGGGAATAAGTCAAGTTTCCTATCTTACTAGGTATAAAAATTTCATAAACAATTTCATCACCCTTACCCTGAAGCCTTAGTCCTGGTAGTTTCATCAAATGAAACTATTAGGGGCATATATCCTCAATCCCCTTCCATGACCCGTGCATTATAGGGGTGGGGTTTAGTTCCTTAGTCTAACTTGACCCATGGGCATAGATCCCTAAGTCCAATACCCCAAAACTACCAAGACTTGTTCACATGATTCATTGAAGAATTTACAACATATAATATTTCAAAAACTTTACTCAAACAATACACATAACATTCACATTTCATATTTCATTCAACACATTAATCATATTAAATCCATAAACCATTAACACATTTACCATTTACATTTCATAACCCATTAACCCAATTTTCTTATACCAAACACTTTTTTATTCCATATTATCAACTGTAAACAATTAACATTAGACTCATTTTCCAACCATTTCAAATTTACCAACACAACCCATAACTATTATACACATATATCATTATTATAACATCCCCTTATTCTATGTCATCAACTATAAACATTCATCGTTTAGTTCATTTCATAACCATGTTCACATGCCAACATAATCATCATGGGTCATATCTCACTCTCCCATAGATCAATTCAATTAATATTGTCTTAAAAAACCATTAAAATAACATCATGGTATAAAAAACAAATCAAAATAATTATTTGAAATCATCTTGAATCCACCCTTTAAAACATGGGTCTTCCTATTTGACAAATAAAAACATTCCCAAAGGATTTTGTTCCCATTTCAACCATCCAAAACAACCACTAAACCATTTTCAAAAAAAATGGAAAGTTTCCCTCATTCTAGACATCATTTGAAATCTCTTAAGAAACCCAATTTTGAATAACTTTGAGGTCAACACATCCTTTATAATCATTACTCACTTTCAAACATCATTTTCATTTAATAAATATATAATCTGGTCAAATAACTAAAACACACCATTGAAACCATTAAAAAATCTACTCATCATTTACAAAAGACATATTATAAAAATTTCAATTAACCCATTAACCCTACCGACATAACCAATTACAATTTTACTACTCATTAACTCTCATAATTTTCCTATCTCAATGTTTTCCAATTTATTCACCATTTAAAAGGGTACGACCTACCCCATGGGTAGACCTAGGTTCAGTCTCACTCACCAATAGACCCAATGAGGTTCTATGAAGGGTTTCACATCACAATATAAGGATCAAATAACTTACCATTATCCAAAATATTAAAAAAGAGAAAGCTAATATATTGTAACAACTACATATACATATATATATAACAACGCGACTATATGAAAAAGATTTAAGACCACCTACCTCATATTCGTCGATGAACGCTTCCTTAACCTCCACCACTGATTTGAACTCAAACACCCATTAACGCCCCAACATACAATCCACTGAGAAAAGTGAAGGTTTTGGGGTTTAGAATAATAGGAGAGATTCTACAATCCCTAATCCAGAAAAAAGAGCACAGTGGAGTGTCATATTCACCAGTATCTTAGATTCACATCCAAATGCACTCCACATGCATAATAATCGAAAAAATTGTCACTTGTAAGTCTTGGAGGGTTTGGTACGTCACCCAAGTGGTTGGAAGAGGAATAAAGAAGAAAATAGGGTTGAAAACCTTAAAGATCAAGAGGGATAAACTAGAATTTCCCACTTTCTAAGGCTGTATGGTTTTGCCACATAGTTTGCCAAATAGTACACCAATTATACGGCTCCCTCTGTCTGAGAAGGGTAATGCTGAATGATTTCTTGTATGCACCCACACACTTTGGAAAACCATGTAGTAACCGTCTATCAACCTCTATCCAAAAGGGTCCCCAAGCCGTATGGTTTCCTGCACTACCAAAAATCTGAGAAATGGATTAATCATCTTTTATTAGCGCTAAATAGAAAGCGCTGATAAAAGGGGGGCCTTTATCAGCACTTTATTAGCGATGATAAAGGGTATATTTATCAACTCTATTATTAGCGCTGATAATAGTTTTTAATAAAAAATATTATTAATTTATACAAAATTATTAAATTTTTATTCAAAAATAATATTTATTTATATACATTAAATAAAAATCGGATTTTTATAATTAATATTTTTTAATTATCCAAATATATATATAATGTTTTAAAAAAGTATTTTTCTAATATTATAATTAAATAAATATATATTAAAATAATTATAAGATTATAATAAATTTCATCAAATAATAAATATATTTATTATATTTATGATATTTATAAATATATATAATTACTTTTAATATATATATAATGATAATTATAAATAAATAAATATATATTTAAATTGATATATGTTTCCAAGAAATTTGGTCAATAATTATATTGTTGCGTGCATATAATTGACGTGCATATATGTTATGTATTCATCATGAATTTTCATTTATACATTACACCCTTATTATTATTCATGTAGTCCATATGTGACGACTCATTTATTATTATATATACTTTACTAGGTATATGATTCATTCATGGTATACCCATGATTCACATAGGTTTATATTTTCTTGATCTAATATTTTCCAGGTGGTTGCACCTATTCGTGAAGGGGCTTACAGTTGCAAGCCTATTCATGTGGTAACCTATGAGATAGAAAAGCCTTCCACATTGGCTCTGAATTCTTTCTCAGTCATCAAAGGGTCCTCTATTGAGATTATTCATCGGAAAGGTTGCACAGCCCATGTGATATCAGATAATGGAGTTGTCTTTGAATAGATGAAGTTAGGTACACACTCGATCATTTCCAGATTTTAACCAGGGGATCAAAACTCTAGAAGTTCGATGATTTGGTTAATTGTGTTTCTATGATTTTGGGATTCAAGGATTGGATATGTGTCTCACTAGGAAGAGGATTATTTCTTCTTCTTTTTCCCATGGAGGAGCAGAATTTGAAATCATGGGGATTTGGTTTACTTTCCCTCAGGCTTGGTATCCTTTACCTTCAGGAATGGGAAAAAGGATTCAACCCTATGGAGGTTTGTAAATATTCTATGCAATTATGGGTCAGGGTATTTGGTCTCAACTGGTTGATTTGGCACCCAAATATTCTATATGATCTTTTGCTTGTAATCAATGTTCCTAACAAACAATATGCTGAAACTGAACTTTCCCACTATGGAAAATATTCCAGATTATTGGTTGAAGTTTATTTGGGTGCCATCATGATTGAACGAATTTTTTTGGCCACTATATCTAATGATATCGAGTTGAGATTTGAGTATGAGAGAGTTCCCAAATTCTGCTCAAATTTCAAGTCAATTTGGCATGAATAAGTAAATTTTAGAAAATCTATTATTTGATCTATTTTCTCTACCCATGGCCATGATGTTATCAATTTAAACAAGATTTCTAAGCGCATTCATGTTACAATTGCTAGTGATTCTATTCACAAACAAACTTATGGGAAGATTCAATCTCTTATGTTGGATGATGATGGATTGTACATATTGGTATGTCATTGGCCAGAGACTGGCTTGCAAGATGTCTCTATGGTAAATAATAAAGGTGGTGGATCTCGACATCTGGGTAGTGTTATAGGGAATGAAATTTCTCTGGTTGATGATGCACAATTAAATATTGGACATGATTATGGTCAAAATGATGATGGTATGCATGCGACCATAGGGATTGAAACCGCTAAAGTAGCGCTTGTGCAATGTTCTAGAAGGTTATGGTCATATATTTTTATTGATGAAGAGTTAGCTACACCCAGAAAGGGGATTAACCTTCATGTTTCTCTCGTTACTGCGACAATGGATGCCACCACTTTTTCAGATAGATTGATGCTCATTGAGGGGGAAGCTGCCACTACGGATGATATCACTTTTCATGAAAAGATGGATTCTAGAAGCCGTAAAGAAAAGCGTAAAGTGGAAAATGAAGGGTTTCAAATGATAAGGAAGACATGATTTGTCGCTGAGGTAAAGGTTGATCAGCCATCCAGTGTTAAATATGTTAACATATTTGAGGTTCTTGATTCTATTAATGATGACGTATGTCATATGCCAAAAACCTGGCGATGGGACAGGCACCCCAAAGCTCGTGGCCAAGGGCGTGGTGACGATTCTCGGGGGTTTAGAGGTTCTTTTCAATCTCCCAAGTGTTATCTCACATCAGAGAAAGTGAAGATTAAGGAGAAGTACATTGATATTTTCAACAAGAAAGATTCACAGTCAGACTAGGAGTCTGCTGATGACGTTGCTGCTTCTGATCATAACTCTGGTCAGGATTATGGTGATGCTTAAGTTGTTGTTTTCAATTTTATGTGTGGGATCACCTTTCTTCTCTTCTTCTTTCATGAACTGTTTATTTTTCTTTCTTTTAATAAAATGGGGCTTGACCTCAAACCTTTTGGAATAAATAAATAAATATATATTTAAATAATTATAAAATTATAATACATATATTTATCATACTTATAAAGTTATAAATATATATTTAAATAAATATATTTATAAATATATATATTTAAATAAATATATTTATAAATATATACAAAAATTTATAGAAAAATAACAATATTTATAATTATAATTCTAAATAAATATAGATATATATAAATAAGTATTCAATTATAATAAATATATTAATTATATACATTTATAAAATTATAAATATATTTGTTATAAATTTTTAATTATTTGAATATATATATATATATAATTATAACTATAAATAAATATATATTTATTACAATTTTTAATTACGAATAAATGTATATTTATTTATAGTTATAATTATAAATATATATATATTTAAATAGTTATAAAATTATAAAAAATATATTTACTATTCTTATAATGTTAAAAATATACATAATTAAATATATATATTTATAAATATATACTAATATTGATAAATAAATACAAATATTTATAATTACAAGTAGAAAAAATAAATATATATTTAAATAATTATAGAAATATAATAAATATATTGATTATATATATTTATAAGATTATAGATATAATAATATATTTGTTAGAATTTTATAATTATTTTAACGAATATATATTTATTTATAATTATAACTGTAAATAAATATTTATTGATTTAAATAATTATAAAATTATAAAAAATATATTTATTATATGTATAATTTTATTAATATATATAATTAATATATTAATTATATATATTTATAAGATTATAGATATAGTAAATTTATTTCTTATACTTTTATAATTATTTAAATGAATATATATTTATTTATAATTATAACTATAAATATTTATTTATTTATTTATTTGAATAATTAAAAATTATAAAAAATATATTAATTATATTTATAAGATTATAAATATAATAAATATATTTCTTATAATTTTATATTTCTTTAAATGAATATATATATTTATTTATAATTATAACTAAAAACAAACATTTATTTATTTATTTAAATAATTATAAAATTATAACAAATATATTTATTATATTTATAATTTTATTAATATATATAATTAATATATTTATTATAATTTTATAATTAAAAATTAATATATATTTATTGATAGTATTTATAAATAAATATAATAATATAAATATATTTATTATAAAAATTAATATAAATAGAAAAATATTTATTTATAGTTATAATTATAAATAAATATAGATATATTTATTATATATATAATTTTATAAATATAAATAATAATATAAATAAATTATTAACATTATATCTTTATCAGCATTGATAAAGACACATTTTTATCAGCACTTTTTTAACGCTGATTAGAGTATAATTTATCAATGCTGATAAAACATACCTTTATCAGTGCTTATTATCTAGCATTGATAAAAGATTCACCCAATTTTAAAAATGAACCCAAACAATCAAATCCTTCTACCGCATACCTATTGACCTCACAGAAGCTGACCCTTGTGCCACTAACTCCTCCTCTACCCCGACCTCACCTCTGCCACAACCAACCACTTCTCTGTCGTCGGCCCCTCCTCCATTGCTGCAAACCCCTCCTCCGCTGAAACAAACCCCTCCTCTGCCGCGAACCATCCTCCACTGCAAACCCACCTCCACCGTGAACCCACCTCCACTGCGTGTCGAACCCCACCTCACCACAAACCCCTCCTCTACCGCGAACCCTCCCACCGTGAACCCACCTCCGATGCGAACCCCACCACCACCGCGAGCCCCTCTACGGCTTCCCCCACAGTTGCCGCCGCTGCCTACCCCAACTCCGTCGCTACCAAATCCTACTATTGTCACCATACCTCCAAATCTAAGGTATGTTTTTATTTTTTTTGCAATGCTTAGATAGTGAAAGATGCATTATAGGGTTTTAGTATTTGAAAAGTTTTTTGATGTATGAATTGTGTGTTTAGTTTGATTCCTTAGTGCGAGACAATAATTTTTTGATTGGTAAAGTGTTTGATTGTTTTTTTGGCATATTCTATGAAATTTTTCAGTTTATTATGATGAATTTGTATTGCAACAATATTCTAGTGTAATGATTATCTTAATTTTTCAACATAGATTATCTCCTTAGGCCTTTGGTAGGTACCCCTTAATGGTTGATGCTTGATATTTTATTATTATTTTATCTTATACTTGTATCTTGGTAAATTATATTTTCTTTAAATGAAAAATATATTTTTTGTTAGTTTTATTTACTCAACCCTATGTGATAAAATTATTTTCATTATTTTTTCTAAAACTAGTTTTTTTTTGGTTTTTCTTAACAAATGAATGGTATAAAATCTTTGATGATATCCTACTCTGATCTTTTCTTACACCATACATATACACATTGGTGTGTATATAGACTTAGTTGTCTATGATATAGGTAAAAGTAATGGGTCACAATTTTATAGTGGTGTTCTATAGTCACTTGTTAAACATATAATGAAAAAGGGATGTAGAGGTCACCATAGGGCATAAAGAGATGACATTCATTTTGTGTTATTTTAAGATATTTACTATAAAGTTCCTCTCTTGAAAATAATTTATTCTTCATTTAACTTTATATTTTGGATCATGTGTAAAACTTTTATAGCATTATATTTTATAAAATATTGGTTATTTTTTATTCATGTATCTTTTATAAAGTGGCTCTCTTGGGATTTATGTCTTTGTAAAAATGCATAGGTGCCTCTTTTAAAATGATTCAAGTATTTTGAAATGTTTCTTAAAAAATTATATGTGTTTAACATACTATTTTTTGTTTTTAAATAGATTTAAAATGATTTAAACACTTGGAATGGACTTAGGTTGCATGCCTAGTGTTTTTCAACTCACCTGATTGAATTTCATAAAGGGATAAGAATGTTTTGAAAGCATATTTAATGCTAGTGTCATTTTGAAAAGGGATGCGTGATGTTTTTAATGAAGAATTTTAAAATATGGAAGGTTTATTCTCTTTTATAAATGATTAAGACTGTTAGTCCATGAAGTTTCCTTGCATGCTTTAGAAAAAGGAATTTTGGTTTTGTGAAATAGTTCCTGGAATTGATTGGTTTATTTTAAAAAGAGTGTGTTATTTTGAATAATAATTTTTGTAAATGGTTGTTTTTTTAATGGGATTTAAAATTTGATTTTATAAATAGTTTTCAAAGTCCATCTGAAATTTATTTTTTTCATAATATTATAAGTTTAGGTTTTTATATAATTAGGAAAACCAATACATTATATAGGGAAGACAAGTAGATTGATAATAACACCATGGTAAGGGAATGTCACTAACTCTATCCAACCCATAGGATATCCCTCACGACCTCACTCTCAAAAAAGGTAAATTAATGATTAACCTCTTTACAACTCCTAAACCTACTTTTCTCCTGACATCACCTACATGGTTTAAATTAGGTTTCCCCTTGTTTGATATGTCTATTTAGGACTTTTCCCTCATAGGTATGCGATTTATTTTTAATATGAAGGGCTTGATGCTTATTCATGTATTTAAAAATGTTCTCTTGATTGCGAGGTTATTAGAGTTAACATGTTATTTACTACTTATATTATATTTATTCATGTGATGATCATTGGATTTTTTTTCTTAGTTCCACTTGTTTGCCTACATGGGAACCATATGAATTATGAAAAAGGTCGAGATATATAATACACTAGTTAGATCATGCACTAGCTAGTTTCCCCTAGTTGTATGGTTTGCTTAGTCTGTAGAAGTTCCCCTAATAAGGAATGTGTGGGTAAGTTAGGTGGTTTTTTATTTTATAAGGATTCAACAAAGGTCGACTATTGGCCTCATTGTAGTGTGTGTAAAAAATGATTGAATAATTTAATTCCCTCTATGATTTTGATACATTGAAGATAATAGGATTGGAACTATAAAATTGGTCTCTATAGAACTATTAGATTTATCATCTAAAAGAGAAATTGGATGATAAGAAATAGTGAAAGGTGTTTATAGGTGTAATTTTATTTCAATAATTAGAAGTATTATATTCTAGTTAGATTTTATCTCCTTCTATAAATCATATAATAATTCATATGGTTCTTGGTTTGGAATCTATTGAAGGTTTATTTCTAGAAAAAATGGATGTCATGATTATATTTCTTCATAGAGATTCTAAGGAAGTGATCTACATTGATCAACTAGAAGGTTTCGTACCAAATGTAATAGAAGGTTTAGTTCTAGTCTCAAATGATGTTTTGTGGGATTAAGTAGGCACCAAGATAGTGTAACTAAAATTTCAATGCTTTCATGGTAGAATTAATGTTCATGTAGTGTAATGTAAATAATTATTACTATTTTAAGGTGTATTATGATGGGAGTTTTTTTTTACTTCTTAATGTGGATGAATTTCTCTTAGTTTGAACAATAAAGTAAAGGCTAGGAGAGATGAATATTGATTTATCTAGAAGATCCCAAATAAAGGACCTTGGTTATATAAAGTGGATATTAGGGAATCATGTTGAAAGAGACTTAATGTTTATAACTTTTTTTAGCCTTGGATAAATTTTTAGCAAAATTTTATGTATTTATTTTGTTAAATATTAATATTACCAAATCAAATTGGATAGATATGAATAAGGAATGGATGGATTCCAATCGTCTGACAAAAGAGTATGAAGATGGAGTGAACAAGTTCATCAAGTTTGAAAAATATCATGCATATTACCCTTCTTAAATCATTTGTCTATGTTTACGCTATTGTTATTTAATAAAAATTAGTCCACAAGAGTTGGAATAACACTTTATTTGTCACGGAATAGATCAAAGTGATAAATGCTGGAATAAACATGGGAAAAAATGGAATATAGCTACTGTATGGGATAACACTACATTTTATAGATCATCTTATATGATTAAAAGTGTGGACAATGAAGAAAACAATATCATGGATTTGATCACATTTGGGAATGATGATGAATATCGTATGGAAGAAATGGTAAGGATAGTTGAAGGTGAACTTCATGATTTACTAAAATTGTTTGAGAAGCTAAAGAGTCATGCAAAGATTCCATGGTAAGATGATGGCACTAAATATATAGTAATATCATCTCTACTGAAGCTGTATAATTTGAAAGTAGGAAAAAGATGGATTGAATCTTGTTTTATATAACTACTTGTCTCTTGAATTGAATTCTCCCAGAAGATAGCGTGTTGCTGATCCAAATATATGATGCCAAAATAATGCTACACTTAACGAGTTTGATCTCTAAAATAATACACGCCTTCTTGAATGATTGTATATGGTTTCATAACAACCGCACATCACTTACAAAATTCCCAAAGTGTGGAGGTTCTCGATATAAGAATGTTTAATCTAGTCCAATAAGACTTTAATGGTACTTTCCAATAATTCTAATGCTTGAGTGCCTATATTGAAGAGAGGAGACTACTAGGAAATTGATATCGTACATAGAGACATGATTTAAATATGGGAAACTTTTTCACCCAATAGACTATCCTCAATGGAAGATAATTGATCATGAGTATCCTACATTTGTAAATGAGTCAGAAAACCTTCATCATGTGTTATCTACAGATGGATTTAATCCTATTGGATTTCAAATAAACACTCATAGTACATGGCTGGTTATATCAGTAAATTATAACATTCCACTGTGGTTATGAATGAAACAAAAATACATCATGTTATTTATGATTATACCAGGATTAAAATAACTGGGTAATGATATTAATATTTATTTGGATTCGTTGATTAAGGATTTGAAATTATTGTAGGATTTAGGTTTTACGTTGTATGATGCTTACAAAAACGAAGATTTCATTTCGAGAGCCATGTTGTATGAGACTTTAAATGACTTTTATACTTATGAAAATTTGTCAAGATATATGATTAAATGAAATCAAGGGTGTCCCATTTTCAAACAAGGTATACAATCAATTAGGTTGAAACATTCATCGAAAATAATGTTTCTAGGATATTGTAGATTTGTACCCCAGTTGTATAAGTACCAATATTGGATGACATCATTCGATGGAAGTTCAAAGGAATGTATATAACTGTATCCACTAACAGGTGATCAAATATTTGATAAAGTGAAACATGTGGAGACTACTTTTGGTAAACCATTTAAAAAAACTTATGAAATTCATTTTAAAAAATAGATTAGTTTTTTCGAATTACCATACTAGAATTGTCTATACGTCATACATTTTCTCAATGTTATGCATGTTGAAAAAAATATATTTGATAGTTTCATCGAAAAATTGCTAAATTAACCTAAAAAAACAAAGGATGGAATTAAGGATAGGTTGGACATGGTTGACATGGGAATAAAAAAATATTTGGCACTAGTGAAGGGTGAAAAATAAACTTTTCTTCCTCCAGCTTCTTACACTCTTTCCAGGAATGAGAGATATTAGTTTTTCAACTTTTTGAATAATGTAAAGGTTCCAGAGAAGTATTCATTGAATATCAATAACATCACGTCAATTACTGATTTAAAGGTAATGGGTCTGAAATCACACAACTTCCATGTTTTGATACATTATATAGTTATTATATCTTTACATTAAAATTTCCCAAAGAATGTCTGTCATATATTAACCATGATTTTCTTCTTCTTTAAATCTATATGAATCAAAGTTATAGACCCGGTGAAATTTCCAACTATTTAAAGAGAAATTGTTGTGATAGTATATGAATTTAAAATTTTCTTCCCATAAATTTTTTTTGATATGATGGCTCATTTGATGGTTCATTTGATAGTTCACTTGGTGAGAGAGATTCAACTATGTGGTCCAGTACACTATAGATGGATGTAACCCATTGAATGATATATAATTTTTTTGAAAGGGTATGTCAAAAATAAAAGTCAGGATGAGGGATGTATTGTAGAGTGATATATTGTTGATGAAGTTATTGAATTATCTACTGAATACCTTTACAATGTGGAAATCATAGGTCTACCAAAATCTTATCACACTATGTGTCATGTGGTGAAAGGAATTTATGAAAGATATGTTGTCACAAACAATATTACAGATCGGGAGCAAACCCACCTTTATGTTTTTCATAATAGTTTAGAGGTTACCCCATATATTTAAACCCATGAATAAATTCTTAGACATTTAAATCCATCAAGGGCTGAAATATGGATACCAAATAAACATAATCAATAGTTTATAGGCTTGTTTCATAACCATATTTTTATAGAGTTAGATGAAAATACAGATTCAATTTCAAAATGAATTTGTTGGCTATCTGGTGGGTGAATTTATTATCTTACAATGGTTATGTAATTAATGGTTATACATTTTATATAATAGAACATGATAAAGTCAA
The DNA here is from genome assembly GCA_963277665.1 of Viscum album. Lineage (NCBI taxonomy): Eukaryota > Viridiplantae > Streptophyta > Magnoliopsida > Santalales > Viscaceae > Viscum > Viscum album. The sequence goes on along the minus strand of OY728133.1, from coordinate 1,817,144,987 downwards.
TACCATGAAAAGTAGTGGAGTTACACTTGTGGCTAAAGCAATGAATGTTTATGGTACTAAGGAATGAAATCCAATTTAAGCGAATATGTCATACTTTTGCATCAACAAACAAATATGGGAGTTGGATTATACAACATTCCAAGTTTAAAATTTTAAATGCATGTGGGTTGATAATAGGTGTGCGATTAAAATATATTAATTGGGGGTTTTGAAAGTTGAATTTAGTAAGGAATGGTACAATGAAAAACAATTTATAATGGAATAAAAGGATGCACAAGTATTTTATGTTCCAGATCCCACTAAATGAAAATGATTAATTATTCTGTTATCGACCAAAACCACTAAAGGTTCAAATAAAAATTCAACTAAGGATGTAGCCTTCATTAGGATGCCACAATCATTTCATAGCAGTCAAAATGTAGAATGTGTTTTGTATGTTAGATGAGAACATAATGAATGGATTTAGATAGATGATAGAAGGGTAAAATACTTTCAACATTTAAAAAAGGAAAAGAGAATTCAATAACCAGGTTATATATTTTTTGTAAAATATATTATGTTTACTCATGTTATTATCATTTCATTATTTATTTTTTGTAATATAAATTAATTGTTAAACCAATTTTGGAAATAATGACTTTTGCACGTGTTGGTTCTCCCAATCCTGAGGCACAATAGGTATCTCAACCTGATCTTGCTCGCAATACAGTGGAACAACAATCTTCTACGTGTGCTAGTAAGCCTAATACTGAGGCACAATAGGTCTGTCAACCTAATACTGATCGTTTTGCAATTGAAAAATGACCTTATGAAGGTTTTGGTGCCTCCAATCCTGAGGAAAAACAAGTTTCTCAACATATTGTTGAACCTAATGCATATGTACATTGACCATCTTCACATGTCATTGCTACCGATCCAAAGAAATATTGACGATTTTGAATCTGATGAAATGATAGGAAATGAAGGCCTGGTGATGCAGAAATAATAGGAGCTCTGTAGTTTTATGGTGTTAGAAATAATCATTAAGGAAAAAATAAAAGGCATTGAATAAGAGTTTGGATGGAATACGTGATGCTAGAATGTTAACCCCAACAAGTCTATGTTCAGTAGTTACATTGAAATCTTTACTTGGAAATGCGTTCTGATTGATGTAGATTTGTGGAAACCTAATATGATTAGTCTTAGGACACTTATGTGGGAAGATATTTCAATAACATTATGATATAATTTTTTATTTTACTAAAAAATAAAATAATGAAACATTGACTTGCTCTTCATCATCCCTTACAAAGTGAATTTATATTAGATGACTCCCATAAGAAATATGTATTAATGCTTACTAGAAGGATTCACAGAGGTTCTCATACAATTCTAATGAGACTTATTCTTAAATATGTTGAAGGTAAAATAAACCCTCACCCACCGCTTATCTATGCACACCAGATAAACAAAGAAGCATGGGACACATTTACTTTTCATTGTCCGGATGTGTCTTTTTAGGTACATTGCATCTAGTAATACATTGTTTGAGGATACATGTATTCATCAATATGATTGAAAATTTTTAATTTATGAAATGAAAACTGAGTTCTAAAAATAAGGGATGGAAAAAACAACCAACGTACCGATACCGTAAAGTAATGATGGGGTATGGTTCACTTGAAAAAATTTGGTACGTATTTTAAATATATCGTAATACTTTTATGTGACATGAACCAATATCATAATTATATTCCTATATTTTTATGCAATTTGATGATACTAAATCGATATCCACTTCCATCTCGTGCCATGTTCTATGGAAGGAGGTATGTGTAAATAAATATGACATACTAATAGATGAAAACACACAAAAATTGTAAGAATGATGTGTAAGTATGGAATAATAAAAAAAATTATTTAAAATGCTATTAAATAACAATGATTACTTATTTTCATATATTTTCTAACTTAGTCACAAGAATAAAAAACACCTATAACAAAGAAACACATACTATCGGTGTCCTTGAAGCAGCTAGAGTGGTGTGTTCGTGTTAGAGGTGTGGGTTTTTGAGTGACACACTAAACATATTTTGAGAAAGATAACAAGAGGAGGATCAAAGTGAAGAAATTAAATAGATGAGAGAAAGAATAGCTAAACTTGAAGAAGAATTAGTAGAGAGAGTTTATAGAAACTTTTATGGGGGAGAAAAGAGAAGAAACAACTCAAAAACAACCATCATGTGAAGATCCCCCCCACCCCACTAGCTTTGAGGTGATCCATTCCCCTAAAAAAAATTTTAGTCGAGGTAATCAATGTTCTAATAGTTGAATCAATGAAATGTGAATAAGATAGACATTGATACCTTCCATGTAATGATATTCTATAGGATGATAATGAATTTGAATTATATCAACCAAAAATCACCAATTTCATTGTAGTGAGGACTACAATGTTCAATATATAAAATTACATTCTACACAACAGACCACTTCCAACAGGTCATGTGAGAGTATTGATTATGAAATCCCATGGGCCAAGAACCGAGCTACCTATTCCAATTAATGATCAAGATATTCATAAGGCCGAACAAGATATTGGAATATTCATTTCATTACTATAACATCTTGTAAAATAACATGTCGACAATTTGGTATTCATTTCCAATTTATTTTTCTAGCTAAACCTTAAAAAATTAATTAAAAAAATAATGAAAAAAGGGATATTTACAATGGTACATTTGTGACGGGACCCATCATAAATAGACTATTTCAGAAAAGGGAATCACAAATATTACCTTTTACAATGGACCATCACAAAAATTCATTATCTGTGACGGGCAGTAGTACCATCACACATAGTTTTAGCGAGTTTTTTAAAAAACCTATTGCGACGGGCTGACTACCCATCGCAAATAATTTTCCCAATTTTTAAAAAATCTTTTTTGTGATGGACCATAACAATTTGCATTTGAAATAGATCGTCACAATTTGTATTTTTGAAAGACTCATCGCAAGTAATAGAATAAAATAAAAAAAATAAAAAAAATAAAAAAAATATTAATAATATTTTAATATTAACATAAATGAAATTATAATATTAATATTATTACAATAAAATTATTTATAAAATAATATTAATATTCATAATAACAAAATATTAATATAAATGAAATAATAATATTAATATTAGAAAAAGTAAAATTAATTATAAAATAATTAAATAATATAATAATAATAATAATATTATTATTATTATTAATGAAATAATAATATTAATATTAGTAATATAATAAAAACCTTAGTATTCAAAAAAAATAAAAAATATATTAATTAATAAAATAATAAATATAATAAAGAAATTAAATAAATAATAAAAACTGTAATATTCACAACAATATAAAAAACACTATTTAAAAGTTTAAATATTTAATATTACAAAACAAAATTACATTAAAATGTTTCATTATAAATGAAATACATCACTAATTGGGAGGGTCATCTAGAGGACCTCGAGGAGATGGTGGAGGGAACTCCATCCATAAACTTTGTGTTTGACGTTGCATATTCTCTATCTGCTCATACTCCTACTGATGCTGCCATTAACGCATCTCATTCCACATATCCTACTGTTGTTGTCGTAGGAAATCTTCCTGCTGCAGTTGCATCCACTGATGCATCTCCTCTTGCTCCCTACACATAGTCTTTAGAAGCTCACTCTGAGCTCACAACTATTCCTGATACTATGCAGAATATGATAATGACTCTCTGTGAGCTCCTCTCGAGCTGGATGCCAACATCACCACAGTGCCATAAAAAACCCCAAGGGTTAATCAAGAGACGATACCAACAACTCGAACTTTTTCAAAGACATACTGGGTCGCCTACATCCTTGCTGCCTCGTCAAATTGGTGGGCACTAGTCTAACCATCGATCTCGGCCCGACTCTCACTGTGTTTCTAAGACATCATGGCCTCATATGAAACCTTCAATTGCAATTTAAAATAAAAATAGTTAAAATATTATTTTTAGTTAAATTAAAAACTCAATAAGAAATTATACTGACCACAATCTGACACCGGAAAACACCTCTAATCTCTCTAGTGGCTAGATCACTGTACATCCTCCTCTAAATGTCTTACTCCATAATATCAGGATATGTGATTGCCTATATCAATATAAAATAAACTATTTACATTTAAAGTTATATAAAATATTTAGAAAAATATGCACTTACCATATGCTCCCTGTACATATTGAATGTATGACTACCAGCTCAATATGTCACCTCTTGTCTCCCCCGATTTTTCCGACCTATTGATGATCTACTCTGAAACCACCTACTCAACCAGTGTGTACATAATTAATTCCAAAACTGAGATGAAATATAATTAGGTCGGTGGACACAACATGTCTCATCAAACTCTGTCATTCCTATTTCTCCATTTCTTTAATTTTCAAATTGTGAAAAAACTGAGTGAAACGCAGACACATAACTCTCTTCCATGCCTTCCAGATAGCCACACACATGCTCTCATCAATAGGATTCCATAAAACATACAAATGATTTAAAATATGAAGTTATTAAATAAATCAATTTAAAAATAAATATTATTTACTTACGTACCAGCCAATACTCGAACATGTGGTGCTGAACATCAATGAGAATCTAATCCCATGAAACTAATTATTTTAAAAAATAATTGCGCAATATAGTACTTCCCTGTTCAACAGCTATATAAATAAATATGTGAATAAAAAAAGAATTAATCAAAAAATTAGAATATACATAAATTAATGAAAACTAACTAAAATACACAGGTAAAAACACCTCTGTGTGAATGGATCGAACACAAGATGTAGATGTCGCTTGGGGATAAGGTCAAGAATCATCGGTCGGGAAAGACCATGACCCCTCTGAGTACTCCCTGAACTTCTAGTAGTCTAAGGGTTAGATCATTCGACATCATGCTCATCCAAAGGTATATCATCCTCCAGCAAAAGACGATACAGATCCTCATCCATCAAAACACATGAAATTATTGTTTTTAGAAAATAGTTGAAGATAACTATTATATATTGATATATATTATATATTATTATAAAAAGTATTTAATTGTATCAATGTCTATCTTCATCCTCATATTCATAGCTATCGATGTCAATTTCTTCATCTTCCTCCTCAACATCATCAATTTCTATATTAGTTCCAGTTTCATCATCTCTTATCATTTAAAATTTAGTTGTAACATAAAAAACATCATCATCTCTATCATTCCTTAACTGTGGGGTGTCATCAATTATATTCATGTATCTTTGTGAAAAATATGGATTTGGAGCAGTCTCTTGAAAATTTTCAATTCTTGGAACCTCAGTGGAACCACATTCACTTTCAGTAAACTGATTCGCTCAAGATTTAATTTTTATTATTCGACACCAATCACGAAAATATCTTGAAGTATTAAAATAATTTGCATAATAAATTCAAGGTTCCAGATGATCCAATAAAAATGGTTTATTTACTATAAGAAGACTTTTATATTTAATATCAATGATTCCATGGATCAAATTAACATGAAATCCTCTCTCAGTATCCAACCACTGACATTTAAACATTGGTATGTAATGTTGTCCCAAATATCATAGTTGAAGTATTTCTTCCAGTATGCCGTAAAATTCAACATTAGTTTCTCTATGATGAGATCCTCTTAAGGAAACACCACTATTCATTGTTTTTTATTCCCCATATACATGTGTATGAAATCAGAAACGAATCACCACATATTCATTATAATATTTAACCATTTTGGATGGTGGGTTACTCAATACACACAATTGATTATCAATTTTATCATCGTTTTGAGATACCTGAAAATCTATAAAACAATTATTACTATAACAAGTATTAAATTGATTTTTTATGTGAAATTAAAAAAATATATGTTACCAGTTTTTGAAACATGAAGGAATAGTTTTTGATGATGTTCTTCAAGAGAAGCTGTTGTATTTTATGGAAACTGTTTCTTGATATGATTATCATATAACCTAAAAATAAAATAATATTAATGTACTGTTTCAAAAATTATAGAATAAATTAAAGGAGCACTCACAGTATAAATAGTTTCATTTTATTAGAGTTGAGCAGAATATATGTATGGGATCTGCGATGTTCTTCATCTAAAAGCCATTGTTCATTAACTACACTGAATCCAATTTTAGACTGATTGAAAATTGATAATTTATTTATCATTTCATCTTCAAAATTTCATTCATTATGGGCCATACACTTTTTTAGGGATATTCAGATTAAAAGTAATGAGAGAAGAAAAAAATTCCTCTTGGAAATAAGATTATGCAATTGGTCCTTCAACTAAATCTTTGTTATGTACTTTTTTCTTCAATTTATTAATACATCTCTTGAATGGGTACATCCATCAAAACTATACGGACCTCCACATTTTGTTTCATATGGATAATGTAATATAAAATGTTCCATTGATTCAAACAAAGCTAGCGGGGAGATTTTCTCTAGTTTACATAAAATTAAAATGACATCTTCTGGAAGTTTTATTACTGTATCATAGTTTGTTTTCAACAGAAAAGTGCCTAAAAATAAATATGACATTTCTGTTAGCACATCTCAAATCATAGGATTTAACAGACCTCTTAATCCAATCAGCTGAATTCTTTCCTTTAAAACATGACAGTCATGACTTTTCAATATGGTAATATGACCGTTTCTGACACATCTACCCTAATTGGTTGCATAACCATATGGAAGTCTCAAATCTGCAACCCACTAACAAAATAATAAGAGACGCTCTTTAAATAGTGTATAATATTCTTTTGGCTTCATTAATTTCTGTGATCTAACATTTTCAAACAGTTTATGTTCTGGTCGCTTGCAAAATTGGGCAAGATCTAATTGTGCCTTTACATTATCTCTGGTCTTACCTGGTGTATCCAAAATGATATGAAATAAATCATAAAAACAGTTCTTCTCAATATGTATCACTTCCAACATGTGACAGACCAAAAAAGCATACCAATATAGAAAATACCTAAAATGCTTCATTTTATCCAGTTGTGTTCTTTTCCAAACACATAAATTTTCTTTTGGTTTATTGTTGGTCCAAATATGATGGGAGTAAATGAAGAGAAAATTTATTTTATATATTTATCTAAGATCATTGTTAGAGGCCCATCTTTTTCAAATGATTCTTTTCTAAAATGATATTTTTTTTTCGAAAAGGATGATGAGTTGGAAGGAATCTGCAATGACAATCATAAAAAGGTTTTTTCCATTAAAGAGCATAAAATAATATTGTCTCTCATATAGTATGGACATGATTTTGGACCAAGTTTACTCAAGATAGATAACATTCCATATGCTGGGAATTCACTAATTTTCCTCATCAATGCAACTTTAGGTAGGAAGATTCTTTTGTAGCTACATCACATATACATACACCATTACTCCAAAGTGAATTTAATAATTAATATTTTTTCTAATGAACTGGAATTAATAAGGTCAAAAAGATATATGGCTCCTTCATCAATATCCATGGAGATAAATTTTATAGAACTATAAAAAAATGAAAACATGAATACTGACTACCGTAAGAACTAAATAGACAAAAAACCTTACTATAAAGACCCAATCACACGTTTAAGGCTTATAATGAAAAATACACTTGCAATTGGTCAAAAGTTTTCCATGAATCACTATTAGAGGAATGATTTAATCCATTATCATTTGAAATATTGGTTTTGTGCCATGAAATCAATAATAATGTGTTTTGAGACATAAATAAATACTACAATCTCAGTGTGAGTAGGAAATATCTCAATTTTTTTACAGGAATAAATATAGAATTCCATAGTTGAGTTTCTTTATACCTTTATTTTTTACATGTAGGAAAACTATCCAATGACTCATTTTAACAATAATATAAGATGCATTAATTTGAACATGCATGAATAATATAATAACAAAGTCACAGATAATGAATGAACCTATTTCCCTCATAGAAATGTGTAGGCAACACATTTCCTTCAGATAGTAGTGTTTTTAACAAAGAGAATTTCTGATCAAAAAACCATTTGACATTACATTATCTGATTGAATATCCATAACTTTAGTAACTGCTTCAAATAATATTATCTTACAACCAAGATATAAGGCATCCTCAACATACCTCAACAAGTCATATAAATGAGATTATTCCAACTCATGAGTTAAATCAATATCATCCTGAGTTTATTTTATTAAAGAGTCAGACCTGCCACATTATGTACTAAATTTTAAAATTGTGATGGATCCAGAACCAAATTATTATTATCTTTTCTGGAACTATGTTCACTATGTTGATACCAACTAACATAATCTTTTTGAAAACCAAAGCACAATAAATGACTTACAACGTTGTCAAATGTGTCATACGTCCTCAGTGCACATTTTTTACAAGGACACTTAATTGTCCCTTCTGAAACAAATTTTGGTTTTGATGATTCAAATGAAAATAAATCTTGTACACCCTCAATATATACAGGATTTAAACCAGAACTGTTTTGATTTTTACATTGATTTATCCAAGCACCATCATCTAATTTAGACTATTGTAGACTTCATTGTTCCATATTTTTCTAAAAAATATGAAATAATTAGTTATTTTGAATAATTATATAAAAGATAAACACTATCCAAAAAAGTTAATAAAATTATTAATTATAAGTATTTTGTACTAATTATTGTTAATTATCGGTGGCACAATTTCCAAAGGATTGGGGACATATCTTTTTCTTGACGATTTATCCACTTGCAACTATCTATGACTAAAATCACTATGAAAAGTCCGCTCTGACATACAAATATTCATTTTCTTATGCTTGAGGATGGAGATTAGGGAGGCCTTGCTACACTGCTCTCTATGCTTGTGCATATGAAAATTAATATCTATATGTCAGATCATACTTTTTATATTGATTTCAATCTGAGAAGTTTTATGGAGACGAGTTATTGGAAAAAAGTGCCTATTTTTTGTGACAGATCACATCCTTGCAACATTCTCCGACTGAAATCACTATGAAAAATCTCCTTTGACATAGGTCAGAGTAGATTTTTCATATAGATTTCAGTGGGAGAAGGTTATAAGGAGCTCAATTGTCGATCTAAAGGAATGTCTCCAATCTGTTGGAAATTGTGCCATTTTATCATAATATACTCAAATTTATTTCAATTTATTACTAATTAATCCTAATTATAACTAATTAATCATAATTTCTACAATTTATTATTAGTTATCACTATTTATTACTAATTATTACAATTTATTATAATTTATTACTAATTATTACAATTTATTCCTAATTGTTACAATTTATTCCTAATTATTACAATTTAATATGAATTCTCACTAATTAATCTTAATTATTACTAATTAATCCTAATTATTAATAATTAAGCCTAATTATTTCTAAATAATCCTAATTATAACTAATTAATCCTAATTATTACTAATTAAAACTAATTATTACTATTGACTCCTAATTAATCCTAATTAATCCAAATTATTACTAATTAATCCCAATTATTACTAATTAATCCTAAATATTACTAATTAATCCTAATTATTTCTAATTTATCTTAATTATTACTAATTAATCCTAATTATTACAATTTATTACAAATTATTACAATTTATTATAAATTATTACAAATTATTACTAATTATTATAATTTATTCCAAATTATTACAATTTATTCCTAACAATTATAATTTATTCCTAATTATTACTAATTAATCCTAATGATTAATAATTAATCTTAATTATTACCAATTAATCCTGTTTATTATTAATTAAACTTAATTATTCCTAATTAATCATATTTATTACCAGTTTTTCCTAATTATAACTAATTAATTCTAATTATTACTAATTATTCCTAATTATTACTAACTATTCCTAATTATTACTAATTATTACTATTTATTACTAATTATTACTAATTATTACTGTTTGTTACTAATTATTACAAATTATTAATAATTGATCCCAATTATAACTAATTAATTATAATTATTTCTAATTAATCCTAATTATTACAAATTAATCCTAATTATTAATAATTAATCGTAATTACTACTAATTAATCCTAATTATTACTTATTAATCCCAATTATTACTAATTAATCCTACTTGTTACTAATTAATCATAATTATTACTAACTATTACTAACTTATCCAAGTTATTACTAATTAATCCTAATTGTTACTAATTAAACCTAATTATTACTAATTAATCCTAATTATTACCAATTGATCATAATTATTACAATTAATCCTAATTATTCATAATTATTACTAATTATTCCTAATTATTACTAATTATTCCCAATTATTTCAATTTATTACTAATTATTACAATTTATTACTTATTATTACTTATTATAAAAATTTATTACAAATTCCTACAATTTATTATTAATTATTACAATTTGTTACTAATTACTACCAATTGTTAATAACTATTACTAATTATTTCTAATTATTTCCAATTAACACTTACAGATAATTATTCATAAAAGTAAATACTGAAAAACAATTATCTAATTTTAATTTAATTTAATTGCATCTAATTAAAAATAATTAAAAATAATTCAAAATAAAATAAATTAACTAAACAATAAAAAATAAAAAAAATACCTTGAAACCGAAGCTTTCAGAGTATAAAATCTACAGATTATGCTCCGATCTAAAAGTTTAAACGATAAAAAATTTTAGAAGAAAATTTTTTAGAAGAAAGAGTGAGAGAAGTTAAATTAGAGGAAAAATGTATGAGGGTATATATAGGTAAAGTTATTTGTGACGGGACCCATCACAAATGGCCACTCGATCAATAGTTATTTGCGACGGCCCCATTGAAAATTGGTACCTACTGACATACTATTTGCGACGTGACAAGTATCCCGTCACAAATACTAAAAACTACCACCGGGTATTTATGAAGGGAATAGGAACCCGTCGCAAATGCCCTTCCTCTAGTTTCACGTGCATTTCACACCAAACCTTTTGTGATGAGTCTTTACTCCCCCATCGCAAATAACCCCTTCCGATGGGTTATTAGCGATGGGCCCATGACCCGTCACAAATAATCCATCACAAATGCCATTTTTCCCATAGTGAAAGGTCTGAACTGATGAATGTTATTACTGAAGGACAAAGGGAAGCGGTTGAAATGAAAGACCCAATCAAAACCATATTGAGGATTGACCAACTGGTCAAAAAGATCATTCAAAAGTACCTTTACCCCGCACGTTCTATATCAACATTTACTATCATTGAAGGTTCATGTGGAGACAATGTTAAAAATGGTAGTACTGAAATAGATGATTTTGAAGAAAATAAGTATGGGGAAAAAGTTCAAGAATTCATTGGTGTTGAGAATGTTAGTAAAATCCTTGACTATGATTGTGTTGTAATAGTGGGTTCTCTATACCCAAATATGCACTGCTTTTTATTACCATATCATGTATACGGTTAGACATACATGATGTATTCTTACAATTATAGTGTAGAATTTTCTGCATCCACTATTTAATGGTAATGTCTATAGATCAATTTTAATATCAAAAGGTTATAGGAAATCCCAAGCTATAATGAGAACCTAGATATAGTATGAAATTAATCATAAACAAAGGTCCTATGGTCTAGATTCATCATACTGACTGGACATAGTAGATGTTTGACTATCAGCTGCTGGGGGCTCATAAGCATTGAGACTTCTTCTCATGAAGTTCTAACATGGTGATCTCTAGTTGGGAGATCATGAGTACAGACCCGCCAATAGGAACTACACATGTTTTGAGCGTCATTGTATGTTCCGGTCTATAGACATGTGTAATGGTCTCCTCACTTGAGACGATTACCAATGTGTTTCATTTGATCATGTACCTTGATGCAATACAGAAACCATGATAATGAAATCGTGGTGAGGTAGCTTGTTTTGGGAGCGTCATTAGTGGCATGACATTGGTTGAATAGTCAAGAAAGGATTTTTTGCTTCCAGTTTATGAATGATATATATATCGGGCTATGTTGATCAAGATGGTAGTACCTTCATAAGACCATGGTTGTAGCAGTTGAGGGTAAATTCATCTATTCAGATCAACAAACAATAAAGCAAGAGAATGACAATGACACGGGTATGCGTCCTACTTTAGTAGATATAAAAGAAAAGTAGATTATATTATACAATGTGTATTCATAGGTTAGTTTTCGTTGATGTGACAATCCTTATATCTTTAGGGACCATGATGGTTGCTAGATCCCATTCTTGGTCCATGAATGGTATTCACTACTATTGAGATAAGGCCCTAGAGGTTCACACACAATAGCGTATTAAAAAATATACCCTATTTTGTTGAATAGGTATATTGGACATGATGGGACCCACCATTTCAGTCTAGGATTTTTCCAAGGATATATGATCATCAAAGTAATAAATAAATTCATATTATTCAAGTTAAGAATAATTAGAATTGAATTTATTTATAAATGTATTTATAAGTTTTAATGTAAATACGTGAAAAATATTAATTGAATGAATATTAGTTTAATATATTCAAGGTTCAATTTATTTTAGTGGAAATGGTTAGTCGAGTTAATGACTCAATTATTATCACATAATATATTTATAATATTACAAGAAGTTGATAATAATAATCAATGATATTTATAACTTAGTTTAGTAATAAAAATATTTTTTTATAGTGTTAATTATTTGGGGGTCAGGAAGGCATTATGATGTATTTTCTTTACACTCTATAAATAGTATAAGAGATGAATTCAATTGTGACTATTGATATCCATTATCTCGCTCTTCATCTCTCTCCCACAACCTAGAGAGTGAATATCTATATCTATGAGCTTAGATCAAGATCTCTCTAATGCATCGTAATTATGGCGATACGGTGGTTGTCGAATCATCAAGGGCTTCGTCAGAACACTGCACTAGCACCCAGATTTGGATGATTGGCGCTCATGCAGTTTTTTAAAGCATGTGTGGACGATCTTGAGGAATTAGGATTTAGATACTTTGAGCAGTGATTGCCAATGACGAGCAGACATCGTGCACGACTTTGGATTTAAACTAGGTATTTTATGGTCTTTATTTTTTTCTTAATCTTCTTCACGTGAGATACTTGGAATAAACTGGTCATAGATTCCCTGATAACGATATGTTCATGTCATTCATCAGTGAAAATCTTTAAAATCACACTTTTAGGGCTTCTTCTGCGTGCCAAATACCTTCAATTGGTATTACAGGGACGCGTGAAAAGTTTAATTCAATAGAAAAATTATATTTGCATTAATCTATGAAGAGGGTGCATTTACAATCCCAACACCGCATAAGAATGTTCAATCCGAACATGAATGACCAAACCGGGTGGCCCCCTCCACCGCTCCATTCGGTGACCCCGTCGGCTCCGGTCCCTCCCGCCGAGGTTGGAGCACACCAAGCCCAGTCGTCTTTGGTCTCCCACCACTGGCTTCACCCCATCAGACCGCTTTGAGCCACACCATCATGGCCTTGACCAAACTGTCATCCATTGTGCTTCGTCCACCTATTCGGTTCTTAACGGAATGCCTCTGCTTTTTTTGGGCGCAACAATCTTTCCCAGACCATCCAAATCGGGTGGATCCAGCCACCGCAAGGTACCAATCTGCATGGACCCAAATTGAAAAACAGGTCCGGGCGTGTCTTCCTGACCACATACGAGTCTAGGTAGACCTACCTATCCAAGAATACCCTGCACAAGTCTAGAAGGCATAGAATGATCCTGCATGGGTTCTCTCCAACCTACAAAATCCTTGTCTGGTGTTCTCAGGGCCTAAGTAATTTAATTTAAGCAAAAGTTAATCGAACTACATAATTTATGTTCGGTTAAAAATTAAAGTAACTAAATATAATTTTTTATTAGTTTTAGCATAAATTAATTTAATTTGGTGTTAAATTAAATCAATTATTTAATATAACTTTTGGTTTTAAAATTAAATTAATTAATCGGGAAAGAATGTAGAATATTATTGAATTAAAATTAGAGTGAAATATTAATTAAAGAAAAATTCTCTCAACAAATTATTAATGAATGTTTAATTTTATTTCTGTACTTATTTTAAATATCTGAGTTAATACGTATTAACTATTCATGATTCGTTGACCAACCAATTTATGTTTGGTGGGTGTTTAATTAATTTATTAATTTATTGTAATGAGATTTGTAATAATTATTTTAATTAAATGGCTATCTACAAAATTTCTTAGAATCGTTATATATATAAGGGCATGCATGTCCATTTTAGAGTTTTATTTTATACTCCCTAGTTCCCCTTGCATATGAGCGAGTACTTATTGTAAAATGAAAAGACAACCAGTGATGCAATTCACGTCAAGTTATGGAGACGCGCCAGATAGGAGTTGGTTGCATTGGATGGGCAGACATTGCAATTCTAGTTGCAAGTGATGTGTCTCAAGGTATATCCCCTAAGGGATAGTTTGATACATTATTTACTCAATGGATCAACCATTAGAATCAACTCATTACTGGGTCATCATTTTATTTCTTCATGGTTTATTAAATTTTTGAATGTGTAGTTTATGCGCGATCACATATAAATAATAAACAAGAATACAAGATAAAATGAACATGTAACATGATAGATTTTTCTACTTCTATCATGGTTAGTTGTGAGATCCATTAGATAGTACGTGCTAATAAAATAGAAAATGATTTCTTTCATCACATTGATAACACAAAAACCCTCAATGAAATATTAAGTCTAAACTACATTTCAACATTCGAATTTGTACAAGACTAGGTGTTTGGGGTGTTGGTCATGCCATAGATGAGGGTGCCTCTTAATATTTGGGAGTTCTTATGAGAGTGGTGGGTTGACTTAACTAATGTGGTATTATGAATGAACCATATATAATTTCCTATTACTTTAACTAAATGTGTTTGGTAGTCATGTAATGATTCTAGAAGTTGAAACTTCACTCAACAAGTCAAGGAACCACGAGTTAATTCGGTTGACTAGTCAAAATTCAACCTTGAACCCTCCAAGTAGTGGCATAACCATAGCTTATAGACTATGAGGGGAGGTTCGAGGATCCTAGACACTAGAATACTCAAGTTGAAGAGTATTCCAATTCTAGAATATAGGGTTCATAGAATTCAATAAAATAGTGGGAGACATTTAAGTAATTAATCAAAATGTATAAAATGGTAATCAGATAAAAAGTACTAATATTATGAAATTTAATTTTGTACAAAATGGAATGTTATACGATAATAAATAATTGTGACATATAATGGAAAAAGTAAATGTCCACACCGATATGGGTATCCAAGAATAATACGGGTGATTGTGCATAATACTAAGATATAGGAAACTCAAGGTGCTAGTGTCCCCAACACCTATTAAGTTACCTCAAGAAGTGAGGGAGAGAAAGTGGTTATAGGAGACTCATGTATAAAGAATAGGATGGTTATGACATTATGATATCATTAATGCTTGATGCTAGTTGTGGTCTCTACGTCAAGACACTTATGATATAACATATAGTCTCATCTCCGAGAAGTTTGTGAGGTTAAAGTGAAGAAATATTTGAATAAGGTGATGATTACACCAGCTTGTGTAAATTGAAATATGGATCATGATATTTCAATGATACCCTTTCTCATATCATTTCCACCTATTTACTCAAGTTTATTTTTAAGTTACAAAATAGAGAGTAATTAAGTAAATTCTTTATTACCTATTTAGGTATGGGTCACCAAGTAAATAAGAATATAAAAGACAGATTAATCTTTAATTCTTATGGTGAAAAAATTGATGACAATGAGAAAAGGTCAAAGGAAATTAATTTCAAGGTCACATTTGCAACATCATTCAAGAAAGTGGTATTAACATGAGGTTATTGGAATCACATATCATGAAATGAAACAATGGAAGTTTAAATACAATAAACTGATTTTAAGAAGAAAGTTAACACTTCTCCTTTAGTTATATTCATCACATAAAATTAATGTTTCAATATTCTTTCTTGGGTATTAAATACTATATTCCACTCACATATGTTTATTTAAATATGGTAACCAAGTACATATAGAAAAGTTACTATAAGTCATGTGTATTCTCCAAGTGGATGAGAAATGGTGATACTTAGGCCAGTGGTGAGAAGTACATGACTTCATTATTTCCAAGTGAAAGATTCATGCAGAACTATTTTTGAGTATAACCAAAACATTAATATCATGTTTCCTTGGAAATAAGGGGACATTATTCTTGGTTTATGAATTAATGGTGTCTTTGATATTTAATACATAACCAATAGTTAGATAATACTTGAATTGTTCGAAACACCTGATGAATATAAAATGTATGAATTTTATAACAATTTTTGGACAGATAAGTCTTTTTCAAGTAAGGCTAAAAGTGGACATCAAAGATATAACGTGTTTGGTATTTAGGCTCAGTAAAGTTAAACACCATTGGTGTTATCGACATCTTTATTTTGGATAAATAAACCTTTAGAAATAATGTTATGTAACAAGGATTTTGGAGTTATTTCAATAAGTGAGTGTGAACTATTACAGGAATATTCTCAAGGTATATATATATACTTCATAATTTTTCTTTAGGTAATTATGGAATGGTAAAGTGAAGTATATTCATGGTCAATAGATATGAGTTGTTTCGAGCTGGCATGCCAAAGAATATCTTGACCAAGCAGTCATCAATCATGATAATGTAGTGTGGAGTAATTATTAAATGCACATTACCTTATATATATCATGACATTGATTTTAATAAGGAAGATAGATGATGAAGTATATCATGTTAAAATTGATCAATAAAATTTAGTGTGGAGAAAATCCTAAACACACGTTTTATACATCAGAGATATGATGTAAGTAGTATTAATGTTACAAATTGTAGAAACTTCCATTATATTTCATGATGTGATTTTTAAATAATGGTGATATACTATAACCATATGCCAACTATCATGAAAAATAGATATCATATAAGTGAAAGTATTATTAAAATCCATGATTTCATCATAGATGTGTTTAGATGCGAATAGTTTTTTTGGTTATAAACATACTTTCATCAAGAACAAACACATAGTGAATCTAAAGTAATTAAACATATAGTTTCTTATGATTTTACATAAATATTTAAGGTATAAAGTTGTAGTCAAGTGATAGAATACATTTTGATAAAAAAGGTGAACATCTCTTTTGAGATATTGGGAGAAACATTAACTTGGGTTTAGTCAATGTAAGAGGTGCACATGTAGTTGTCATAGGAAAAAGTTCCAAAAGGCAGGAAGAAAAAATTATGTTCTAGAGACACATACTACATATAAAGGATAAAACCATCACGATGGTTTTGTATTCACCATGGTCTGTGATCTATTATCCATTGTGAATAATATTTATTATAGGTAAGAATAATATTTTAATTAGATATGATTGAAAAGAATAATTAAAAGTCAATAATGGATTCCTTGTATCAAAGTGATAGGGGTTTATTATTTTGAATACTGTTGTGCGTATTCAAGTTAGTTTCTATATGGATGATATAGGAGTAGAACCAATAATGAATTATTAGTCACACAAAGTCGTTATTTTTCACGACTCGTCCCTCAGGGCCTGTACTGAGACTAACCCAAGCCCACCTTCCATAGGCCATGGGCTGGTGACTAGCATCTGAAAGGCATATCCCTAAAACTGGGAATACATTGCCTTTTATCCTTTAAACCCACACAATACAAGAACACAAAAAGATACAAGAAAAAGGTATACTATATAGTAAATAGAGTGAGTAAAGTAGGAAAAGGGGCCGGAATACAAGCCCAACTAGAAAGTACAAGTAAAACTGAAAAAAAATTCTATGAACAACCGCCAAGGATCCTACCTGAAGGATAGGTACAGCTCTTGAAAGGTCATCTCTACATTACGTCTAGTCTAGTGGTCCACCTCAGAGCAGCCTCCAGTCCTGGACCCCTCAGCCTCAATCAATGTTGTCCATTGTCAGCATAAGACACAACAAGGTGCGGGCATTGCCCATGCAGGGATGTGTATAACAATATTGAGTAGGGACCCTTAGACCCCCGAAGGTCTCTCATAATCCAAAAAGGATAAACCAAAAAGAAATACCATAATAAAAAAACATGAAATCAACAGTCAAAACTACTTAGGTATATGCCCATACATATACCTAATTTATCAAGTACACCCATCTTGTTCATGAGAAAACACAAGGCTCAACATCTTAATCCCAAAGCACAACTTTTCCATGAAGGAAAGAATACCTCTAAGGTCACACCATGAAGGTAAGTACCACAAATGTAATTCCACATAGAATAATACCACGAAGGTATCAACACACAAAAGTGTACCACAAAGTTAAATACTCATCTCACACCAGGTATAACTTATGTATATATGTATAGATGATTATTTTTATTTCTAGATCATCTTACTTCGTCGAGAAGATCTGTTGTTGAACCACACAGAATCGAAGATGACCCACAGAGGATCCGAAGATGCTGACCCACACAAGATCTGAAGATGACCCACACAAGATCTGAAGATGACCCACAAAATATCTGTAGATGACCCACACAGGATCTGAATATGACCCACACAGGATTCGTAGATGCTGACCCACACAGGATCCAAAGAGTTCTCCAAGTACATCCTGCCACAAGGTTTCCGCACTAAGCACGCTTGATTTCAGGAGGATCTTCTCCTCAAGACATATATCAATAATTCAACTAATATGAAGTCCTAGTAAGATATTTAATGAAGGTACACCATGTCCTAAGGGACCCAATGCGATAGACGATGCGTCAATCAGACGCCCGGTCTGTAAGTTATTAGCGTTTCCATTCT
This sequence comes from Viscum album, assembly GCA_963277665.1. Classification (NCBI taxonomy): domain Eukaryota; kingdom Viridiplantae; phylum Streptophyta; class Magnoliopsida; order Santalales; family Viscaceae; genus Viscum; species Viscum album. The sequence continues at coordinate 1,817,126,037 of OY728133.1, read as the reverse complement.
GAGGGCCTGGTTGGATTCAGGTTCGATCCAACTCGACCATACTCGAACATTGTCCAAAACACAAGTGGAGTATACCCAAAGGAACATCTTGATCCATGGATTATTTCACTGTATATGGTTCATCAAACGGACGTCCGGTTCTCATGATATGGCAAAAAAGGTGTATCTGGCTTCAGTTGGTCCCAGGTGCGGTCCGACCCGGTCTGACCCATCTTGAGCTGACCCGAACCGGTCCGGATCCAGCCCGACCCATTGGGCTGGACCGCGGGGGGTGCGGTCCACCATGGAGGGGCCCGACCAAACTACCACCCCGAGAGGTTCCCCCCCGGATACCCAAACGGCCCAAGGGTCATTCAGTTCCGGCCAACCTGATGGAAGCATGTGGCGCCGTTTGCTAAAATGCAGGACCCGTCGAAGCAGGTCATACTCAGTGTGAGGAGGCCTACCAGAATTCAGGTCAGATCCTCTTCTAGCTCCGTGACAACACCATTGCTGCAACTGCAGTTGTTTGGGTGTTGGCCACCCTTCAGTTGCACCGCCGCAGCTCAGCAGCCAAAGCCTCCATCTCCGGTGGTGCGGATGTGTGCCGCCCCGACTTCCATGCATTTGGCTAGTATACCGTCCTCCATCCTCTTCCACCACAGCCGACGGACCATGGCCTCCTTCGGCGGTGCGGTTGTGCCATCGCTTCCATCACGACTGGTTGGTGTGCCGACCGCCGCCTGTACCCTGCCGACGTCGGTCGCCGGCAGACTTCTGCATGTCATCGGGTAAGCTTGGGTGGCCCTTTCTTCAATCCTAAGAGATCAAAGTTTGTATCGGGATGTATTCTTTGCATCTATCCCGATGTGGTTGGGTTCCACTGAACCTAATGATCTGCCCGCGAAGAAAACATCAATCCATTAGGAAGCAGAGGGATCAGGCCATGTTCATTTAGCCCGCTCCCTCCATGTTAGTTAGATAACATGCGGCTCAATATTGTTGAATCAATGTGAAAATTAACGAATAAAAATCAAGAGAAAACCCAACATCGATCGCTCATTGGAGATAGTGTGAGGAAGAAGATGAAGATGATGGGGACGCCGACATTCGTTGCTCCCACAATACGCTTCCGATCTGAGGTCGAGCTTCGGTTCCTCGTTCTCGATCTAGAAGTTAATTCTTCATTGGAGGATGTTCTTTGATAGAGGATGTTCTTCCACCAAACTAGTTTTCCATAATTACCCACCATAAGAGGTGAGGATCCAATTCCATACCTAAATAAGCTTAATGACTTCATAAATTAAACATTTAATTTATATCATTAATGTAGAGTTTTTCAAGAGTTATGGCACTTGTAACTGGGCATTTAATGCAGGGCATTAAATGCCCAACCTCCTCGGGTGGTCCCCACCACCAAAATTTAAAAGAGAGGTTTCAAGAAATAAATTAAGTTATTTATTTTATTTTTCAATTCTCCCACAAAAACCAAAAATCCAACTTCCACCCTTGACCTACTAAAGTCAAGGTGAAGGCTCCCTTAAGCGAATATCAGCATTGAGAGTTCAACAATGTCCTCAGATTTCAATTATGAGCACCGGTTGAAAAGTTACAAAACACCACTCCCGCGATTACTGAACGTACCTAAAAAAAGATCAAAAATTTCATTCCGGACACTCCGAGCCTCGAAATCACGTGAAATCAATTTTCGCAGAATCGTAATATTTCCATATAATAAAAAAATTAAATGGAAAATTCTAGGTCTTCACATTCTCCCCACCTTAGGGTTTTTCATCCCCAAAATTCTCAACACAAACTAGGGAAACAAGTGGGGGTACTGTGCATTAATCTGAGCCTCCCGCTCACATGTTCTCTCCTGGAGGTTCCAGTGCAACCAACGTACCCGCACCAGAGGTATCGATTTCCCATGAAGGAATATTTCTTGTATATCTTTAATCTCTACAGAAACCTCCAAAAAGGTCTCCCCATACTCAATATCCAGCTCACCCCAGTTAATGATATGTGAATGATCATGCACATACCTCCTCAACTAGGATACATGGAAAACTTCATGCACCCGGTACAACTGAGGGGAAAGGGATAAGTGGTATGCCACCTCGCCAACTCTGATGAGGACCTAAAAGGGTCTGATGAACCTCAGAGATAACTTGTCACCCTGGCCAAATATCTGCAAACCTCGTTGAGGCGAGACCCATTGAAAGACATGGTCCCCATCCTCAAACTACAGAGGTATCTGTCTCTTGTCAGCATAAGAATTCTACCTACTCTGTGTAGTCTTCATCTGCTCCTGAATGATTTGAACCTTCTCCGTGGTAGCCCGTACCATCTCTAGTCCCATGAGTGCTGACTCCCCTGGGCCAGTCCAGCACAGAGGTGATCTGCATGGTCAATTTTACAATGCCTCGAATTGTTCCATACTGATAGTGGAGTGATAACTGTTGTTGTATGCAAACTCTACCAAGGGAAAGTGATCCTCCCAGCTGCGGATGAAATCAAAGATGCATGCACGCAACATGTCCTTGAGGGTATGAATGGTCCGCTCTATCTAACCATCCGTATGAGGATGAAAGATAGTTCTTAATCGAATCTGAGTCTCGAACGTGTCCTGCAACCCATTCCATAGCTGGGAAGTAGAACATGCATCACGATCAGTGACAATTGTCGAGGTCCCTCCATGAATCCGTACAATATTCTGTCCGTAGATGTCACGACCCATCCTCGGGGCCCGTGCCGTGACTACCCCAAGCCTGCCTTCCATAGGCCAGGGGCTGGCGACTAGAACCAAAGGAGAAAATCCCGATAACTGGGAAGGAATTGCCTTTATAAATGTAAAAAAACACCACAGAGTACAAGTGGAAGTAAAACACTAAGTAAAAAGAATGTGATGAAAGGTAAATGGGACAGAATACAAACGCAACTGAAAGTACAACTACAACTGAACAAAGTACAATAGAAAAAGACCACAGTTGGATGAATGGAAGCAGCTCTTGGGTCGTCCTCCTCGGATCCTACCTGAAGGGTAGGTACAGATGGCGCAGCTCCTGGATCGTCCACCACGGGTCCTACCTGAAGGGTAGGTACAGATAGCCTCCACAACGCTCTCGTCCGTCAACCTCCTCTGAGTGTCGTCCCACCGTGAAGTCCACCTCTGGATACTGACTCGTCGTGTAGTCCACCTCTGGGTACTGACTCGTCGTTTAGTCCATCTCAGGGTACCGTCCAGTCCTCGAACACTCGGCCTCCGTCAGCACTGCCCGTTGTCTGCAACCAACACAACGAGGTGCAGGCATAGCCCGTGCAGGGGTGAGTATAACGATACTCATTAGGGACCCCGAGACCCTCAAGGTCTCACTAAAACCAACAAGGATAACCACAAAGAAGATCTCAACAGATAACCTCTACTTAGGTATATGCCCATACATACACCTAAGTTATCATGTAACTCATCTCAATCATGAGGAAACACAAGGATTATGAAATCAACGGATAACCACTACCCAGGTATATGCCCATACATATACCTAAGTTATCAAGTAACCCATCTCAATCATGAGGAAACACAAAGGTCATAGACTCAGCTCAAACCAGGATTTTCATTATCAAAATCGAAACTGCTGAAGAGCCCCACCTCTGGAGTGTACAGTGGTCCTGTCACAACTTAGAGGTACTGCTCACTAACCTAAGACTGCTGAGGTACTCCTCCTGTCGAGTACTGTGGGTCTGCTGCTACAACCATGCGATTCCCACCATGGGTCTGCCGCTACAACCAAGCGCTCCCCCTCATAGCCTCAAGAGGTACTCCTTCTGTTGAGTACCGCGGGTCTGCCGCTACAACCAAGCGCTCCTCCGCCGTGGGTCTGCTGCTACAACCAAGCGCTCCCCCTCATAGCCTCCAGAGGTAATCCTTCTGTTGAGTACCACGAGTCTGCCGCTACAACCAAGCGCTCCTCCACCGCGGGTCTTCCGCTACAACCAAGCGCTCCCCACTGGGCTATCCGAAACACACCGAGTTGATCGGTCAAGCAATCGCCAGGTCTCAGCCAGCTACACGCTCTCCGTACTCCGCACGCTCGTCTCCAGAAGGGTCCGCTCCATGAGCTGCTGGTCGAACTACAAGTATCATAGAGTTCCATGAAGAAGTATCTCAAAGGACCGCCTCGTCATAGGGGTCTCAACGCAATAGATGACGCGTCAATCGGACTCCCAGTCTGTGAGTTATTAGCCTTTTCGTCCCAGGGGCCCGGTTGGTTTGGTGAGCGAACCAACCCGGCCGTAACTCAACTATACCCCGAACTCTCATAGGGTATACTCATAGGGACCGTTTCTCAATGAGATCACCAACGTCACTGACGGTTCGTCAAACGGACGTCTGGTCTGAAAGATAACAGCTTTTCCGTTCCAAGGGCCCGAATGGATTTTGGGTGCAATCCAACCCGGCCACTATCCAACTGCAACCAAAACTCAGGCGAAGTATTCAAAAAGTTACGTCTCAACAAGAGGAAATCAATGAGACAGACTGCGCGTCAATCGGACGCCTGGTCTGTGAGTTATTGGCTTTTTCATTCCAGGGTCCCGGTTGGATTTCGTGAGCGATCCAACCCGACCGCACTCCTACGGCATCCAAACCTCGAGTGGAGTAATCCAAAAGATCCGTCTCACTTAGAGGAATCCATCAAAGTCGACGGCACGTCAATCAGACGTCCGGAGCTCAAGATATAAGTGTTTCCGCTCCGAGGGCCCGGTTAGTTTTGTATCCGAACCAACCCGTCCGAACCCAAGGTATTCCGAAACCTTGAGTGCGATATACCGAAATGCCCTACTCGTTCCAAGGATCGCTACGCAACTGACGGTGTGTCGATCATAGGTCCGTAGCCCAGGATATGGGTAAAAGACCAAAGAGGGTCCGAAAACGGGGGGGTCTGGGCCCGGACCGACCCGGCCCGACCCCCCTGGGTCGGACCAAACTGGGTCGACCCGAACCGGGTCCGGGTCCGACCCGGATTGGTGCGACCGGGCCCAGACATGGTGGCCCGGCCCGGCCTGGGCGCGACCCGACCCGGCGGGTCGGCTCGGCTTGGCTCGGCCCGGCCGAGCGGCCGAGCGAAGGAACCGCGGCCCCCATGCGGGGGCCGCTCCGCAGCACCCGAACGCCGCATGCCGGCCACGTCCTGCCTCCCGGGTCCGCACGGCTGTGGAACCGCCTTGCCGCCGCGGCTTCAGCCACGGCGGGTTTTTCCAGCGGCGCGCCGGCGTGGGATTTCGCGGACCACCGGACGCGCTTCGGTGTTCTGTTTTACGTACGGTCTTCACCAGTGGTCCTCCCCGGACCCGACCTTCATTGCAAGGCCCTCAAATCTCCCTTGCAGCCCTGTTTGTCGTCGTCCGCCATTCCACACGCTAAGAACGAGAAATAGTGCGGTGGTTCGGACTTGTTTGTTGGTCCGCACCCACCGCATTAGCGGTTTGAAACAACACCATAATATTTCCCATCAATTTGATAAACCCCGAACCGCAATAATAATCCACGGACCAACTTGTTAATTAGTTGGTCTGTGTTCATGCCTTGAAGGGAAAAAAACATGGAGTATTATCATTTTCAAAACAACCCCTACCTCAACGTCGTCATCGGACGCGAGTTCGCCGCAGAATTGACCGTCGCGGAAGAAAAGGATCGTCGCGTCACGAAAGGGCATCGCTGTCGCGCGATACTCGGCATCGCGCAGACAAACTCCAAGGATCAAGAACATACAGATTTAATTATAACAATTAAATCCATGTTGATGTTATAATCCACAAAGAATTAATAGGACCGCAATCCCCTACCATATCGTTGTCGATCGAAGATTGTCACGGGGTTGTATCGTCGCGGAAGAAGCGTTGCGGAGGGAGAATCGTCGACGTCAATCTCCAGGGGTCCGGCGTTCTTCGTCGTCCTTCATAGGAGGCCGACGTTCTTTGCATTCTTCGTGTTCTTCGCATTCTTCGCGTTCTTCGCGTAGGAGGGTGAAGATCCATAGAGATTCTCCAAAGGTCTAACACAACAAGCCGATAATAAAATAAGTCCTCATCTTATTTTGTTATCAACTGAAGAATTTGAAAAACAAAGATAAGTAACGAACAGTTAATTCATAGAATTAATTGCAACGAACTAACCGGCCAATTAATAGGGGCGTTAAGAATTTAGAAAACACGTCAGTTGACTTTCGTTTAATAGGGGTTTTCGCTGGTGCGTTACTTAGCGGAAAAGAAATGGTGGGGCTCGTGCGGGCCCCACCTCACAAATATCCTACCAAGAGGGTAGGATATTTTGGGTTCCACCCTATCCGCTTCAACTCAGCATAAGCAGCTTTAAGTGGCTTTAAGAAAAAATAAAATAAAGTTTGTCGTACCACATTATTTTATTTCTTAAGTTAAAGCCCAAAAATTTAAAAACCACACCTGAGAAAACGCAACTCCGGAAGAGGTGTTTCTAAGCAATTACCGGCGCTGCGATTCCATCGGTGCCCTCGGAATTTTATTCTGAGCACCGGTTCAAAAGTTAGAAAAACTCGCTCGTTCGTTCACTGAACGTACCCGAGCCCAAACTTTGGAAAAAGATTCTGGGCACACCGGGCCTCAGAATCAGGCGCCGTCAGAAACTACGTTCTTGTAAAATCCCAAAGAAAATTTAGAAAAAATTTCCCTTGAAATTTTCGGGTCTTTAAATTACTCCCACCTCAGGGCTTTACGTCCTCGTAAAGCTTTAACACAAACTAGGGTCACAAAAGCGGTACAAAGGACGCATCTGAGCCTTCCGCTCACATGTGCTCACCCAGAGGTTCCCATAATTCCAGAGAAAGTGCACCCGAGGAATCAATCTTCCTCATAAGATCTGATCCTGTCGATCCTCGATCCCCACTGGAACCTCCATGAAAGAAACCCCATCACCATCGTCCAGCTCCTCATGGTCGATGATATGCGAAGGGTCGATCACGTATCTCCTCAGTTGAGATACGTGGAAGTCATCGTGAACATGGTGCAACTGCGGTGGATGGGTCAAGCAGTAAACCACCCCTCCTACCCAGGTGAGGACCTAGAAAGGTCCGTTGAACCTCGGAGATAACTTGCCGCATTGGCCATATCTCCGTAAACCTCGTCGAGGTGTGACCCGTATAAGGACATGATCGTCATCCTCGAACTCTAGAGGTCTCCAATTCCTGTTAAAACTGGAACTCAAAACGACTGCCACCATAAGGGTAAGGTTGACCGACTCAAGAGTGATCGGTCGCACCCTCCTGTGAAAGAGTTTATCCTGTGCTTCCTGGGGTTTCCTTTTCGCCGACCAAGGAAAACCCATCCTGACGTCGTAGTTAAACCACAACCTTTTTGCATAATATAGTCTCTCTGTGTATGAACTGTGGATCCAATCCATACTCAGACCAACATCGCAAGGCCTCGACGCTACTACCAAGAGATTCCAACCGAAACTCTCGCCTCGAGGGTCTGACCACACTGTCGGCGTAAGTGTGATTATCGAGTCTCCTCCCAAGGTATCTCTAGACGTGAGGGTCGAGTCCACAGTTTACTGGAAACTCTAGGTCTGGAACAAGATTTGTGAAAGCAAGGAATGATTCATATCAACGTCCATTACTACAACAGCTAGTAGTGGACACAGAATGTCCCTTGAATCATTTCTAGAGCCATTGGGTCACACTCCTTGACCGCAAGCAGCCGCACTCTTCCTCCGCCCTCCAGCTACCTGAGCCTGACGGGGATAACTAAGGCGGGTGGTTGTAGCATGTTAAGATGTACACCACCTCATGCTTCTCTCCTAGATCTACCTCCACGTCTGCTACTCCTCAGACTCATCTCTCCTTTAATCTTCCTCTTCTTTAAACATTTAACATGCCCGAGTCTCCAAGAATGGTGCCAGTTTCCTGTTTCTTACTGCACTGTGCAGTCTTCATCCGCTCCTGGATGATCTGCACCTTCTTTGCCTACGATCTGAAAGAGCTGCTAAAATTTCTCCTCTACCGAAAATAGAAACTCGGTCTCATCCCCTGTATGAACCACACCCATTGCCTAATACAGTCAATCCCGACATGAATGATGCATTCATGACATGGATGATGTCGTAAGGCCTCGATGTAACTACCAAGAGATCCAACTATCACTCTTGCCTCCAAGGGTCGAGTCACACTGTCGGCATTAGTGTGAGGTTACTGGGTTTCCTCCAGTATAAATCTTAAAAGTGAGGGTCAAGTCAACAGTCTTAACCATGAACACTCAGTATCAACCAAACAAAAAGGACAGGAAAGAAAACATCACAAGATAAGTGTCTTTTTATTATTGCAGCTCATAGTACAAAGACACGAATACAACAACAACATGGAACTAGAAGTACAAAAGACGTATCCACTAGTTCCTCTCTTGTCCACCTGCTCCCGGAGCTCTACTGCCTTGTCCACTGCTCATATGTTGCTCAAGCACCCGCCGCTGCTTCTACCTCGGTGGCTCCTCCAAAGCCTGTGGATCAACTGTACGAGGAGTCAGAAAGTCAGGTACTAGGTGACACTTCCCGCCGCATTCATAACACTTCCTACTCCTCGTACGACTGGATCTGGTCTTCTTGGACCTCTGCATCATCTGTCTACTTCCCACAGATGACTCGGCTACTGATCGAAAACCCTGTGTCAAAGGCAGATACTCATGTACACGCTCGGGGTGTAGAGCTACTGGCACAAACTCCACCCTGAAGAAGGTCTCGAAGTCTTCCCATGTGAAGGTCATCCCGTCGCAAAACTGGAACAAGTGGCTCCACCACCTGCCTGCTGCTTCCAGAAGAAGGATGGTAGCAAAAATCACCATGAAGTCTGCTGGCGTCCCCACTAGCCTGAAGACTCTCACCATAGCCTCCAGCCAATCCCCAGTAGCCTGCAGGTCCGTCTCTCCCCGGAACCTGGGAGGCCTCTAGCGCTGGAAATCATGCAGCGCACTCAAGTGGCGTGCATCGCCTACTACTGAGGCTGGTAGCATCGGTGGCCCAACGTATGGTAGTACTGCTGGTGCCTCAAATGCAAGAGGGCCCTGTACCGAAGACTCTTCGCTCGACAGGCTGTCAGTACGCACATCCCTCTCGGCTCTAGGTGGTCGTCCGAGAAAAGGCATCCTGAAAGAAACAACGTGACATGGTCAAACGATTATACCTGGTGAGTTGACCTGGTTTGAGCTAATATTTAAATAAAACTTCTGGAAACACATATGCAATCAATGTTTTCGTGCACAAAGTCGGAATTCAGTTGTCAGGGTCCTGGTGTATGGATACGTCGGCCGCCCGCACCAACACTGGACTCCCTGAACTGAAGACCACACTCGGTACCCTTAACACTATTGCTTCATAGAAAGAAAATATCAGGGTTATAAGTTCTGCAGTAGAACCGACCACTCTGATACCAATTTTTCACGACCTGTCCTCGGGGCCCGTGCTGTGACTACCCCAAGCCCGCCTTCCATAGGCCAGGGGCTAGCGACTAACACCAAAGGCGAAAATCCCGATAACTGGGAAGGCATTGCCTTTATAAATGTAAACAAAACACCACAGAGTACAAGTGGAAGTAAAACACTAAGTAAAAAATAAAGCGTTGAAAGGTAAATGGGCCAGAATACAAACCGAACTGAAAGTAAAACTACAACTGAACAAAGTATAACAGAAAAAGACAACAGCTGGAAGAATGGAAGTAGCTCCTGGGTCATCCTCCTTGGATCCTACCTGAAGGGTAGGTACAGATGGCGCAGCTCCTGGATCGTCCACCATGGGTCCTACATGAAGGGTAGGTACAGATAGTCTCCACAACTCTCTCGCCCGTCAACCTCCTCCGAGTGTCGTCCCGCCGTGAAGTCCACCTCCGGATACTGACTCGTTGTGTAGTCCACCTACGGGTACTGACTCGTCGTGTAGTCCATCTCAGGGTACCTTCCAGTCCTCGAACACTTGACCTCCATCAGCACTGCCCGTCGTCTGCAACCAACACAACGAGGTGTAGGCATAGCCCGTGTAGGGGTGAGTATAACGATACTCAGTAGGGACCCCGAGACCCTCATGGTCTCACTAAAACCAACAAAGATAACCACAAAGAAGATATCAACAGATAACCTCTACGTAGGTATATGCCCATACATACACCTAAGTTATCATGTAACCCATCTCAATCATGTGGGAACACAAGGATTATGAAATCAACGGATAACCACTACCCAGGTATATGCCCATACATATACCTAAGTTATCAAGTAACCCATCTCAATCATGAGGAAACACAAAGGTCATAGACTCAGCTCAAACTAGGATTTTCATTATCAAAACCGTAACTGCTGAAGAGCCCCGCCTCTGGAGTGTACAGTGGTCATGTCACGACTCCGAGGTACTGCTCACTAACCTAAGACTGCTGAGGTACTCCTCCTGTCGAGTACTGTGGGTCTACTGCTATAACCAAGTGCTTACCACCATGGGTCTGCCGCTACAACCAAGCGCTCCCCCTCAAAGCCTCAAGAGGTACTTCTTCTGTTGAGTACCGCGGGTCTGCCGCTACAACCAAGCGCTCCTCCGCCTTGGGTCTGCCGCTACAACCAAGTGCTCCCCCTCATAGCCTCCAGAGGTACTCCTTCTGTTGAGTACCACGAGTCTGCCTCTACAACCAAGCGCTCCTCCACCGTGGGTCTGCCACTACAACCAAGCGCTCCCCACTGGGCTATCCGAAACACACCGAGTCGATCGGTCAAGCAGTCGCCAGGTCTCAGCCGGCTACACGGTCTCCGTACTCCGCACGATCATCTCCGGAAGGGTCCGCTCCACGATATGCTGGTAAATACTACAAGTATCACAATGTTCCATGAAGAAGTATCTCAAAGGACCGCCTCGTCATAGGGGTCTCAAAGCAACAGACGGCGCGTCAATCAGACTCCCGGTCTGTGAGTTATTAGCCTTTTCGTACCAGGGGCCCGGTTGGTTTCGTGAGCGAACCAACCCGGCCGTAACTCAACTGTACCCGAACTCTCATAGGGTATACTCATAGGGACCGTTTCTCAACGAGATCACTAATGTCGCTGACGGTTCGTCAAACAAACGTCTGGTCTGAAAGATAACAGCTTTTCGGTTCCAAGGGCCCGGCTGGATTTCGGGTGCAATCCAACGCGGCCACTGTCCAACCCGGCCACTATCTAACTACAACCAAAACTTGGATGAAGTATGCCAAAAGTTCCGTCTCATCAAGAGGAAATCAACGAGACAGACGGCGCGTCAATCGGACGCCCGGTCTGTGAGTTATTGGCTTTTTCGTTCCAGGGGCCCGGTTGGATTTCGTGAGCGAACCAACCCGACCGCACTCCGACGACATCCAAACCTTGAGTGGAGTAAGCCAAAATATCTGTCTCACTTAGAGGAATCAATCAAAGTCGACGGCACGTAAATCAAACGTCTGGAGCTCAAGATATAAGCGTTTCCGCTCTGAGGGCCCGGTTGGTTTCGTATCCGAACCAACCCGGCCGAACGCAAGGTATTCCGAAACCTTAAGTGCGATATACCGAAACGACCGTCTCGTTCCAAGGATCACTACGCAACTGACGGTGCATTGATCAGAGGTCCGTAGCCCAAGATATGGGTAAAAGACCAAAGAGGGTCCGAAAAAAGGGGGTCTGGGCCCGGACCGACCCGGCCCGACCCCCCCTGGGTCGGCCCGAACCGGGTCCGGGTCTGACCCGGATTGGTGCGACCGGGCCCAGCCAGGGAGGCCCGGCCCGGCCTGGGCGCGACCCGGCCCGGCGGGTCGGATCGGCTCGGCTCGGCCCGGCCGAGCGACCGAGTGAAGGAACCGCGGCCCCCGCGCGGGGGCCGCTCCGCAGCACCCGGACGCGGCATGCTGGCTGCGTCCCGCCTCCCAAGTCCGCGCGGCCGCGGAACCACCTCGCCGCCGCGGCGGGTTTTGCCGCCGGCGCCTAGCGTCCGGCCGTCGGCGCCGCCTCGCCGGCGTGGGATTCCGCGGACCACCGGACGCGCTCCGGTGGTCCGTTTTACGTGTAGTCTTTGCCAATGGTCCTCCCAGGACCCGACCTTCATTGCAAGGCCCTCAAATCGCCCTTGCGGCCCCATTTTTCATCGTCCGCCGTTCCGCACACTAAGAAAGAGAAAGAATGCGGTGGTTCAGACTTGTTTGTTGGTCCGCACCCACCGCGTTAGCGGTTTGAAACAACACCATAATATTTCCCATCAATTTGATAAACCCCGAACCGCAATAATAATCCACCGACCAACTTGTTAATTAGTTGGTCTGCGTTCATGCCTTGAAGGGAAACAAACATGGAGTATTATCATTTTCAAAACAATCCCTACCTCAACGTCGTCGTCGGACACGAGTTTGTCGCGGAATTGACCGTCGCGGAAGAAAAGGATCATCGCGTCACGGAAGGGCGTCACTGTCACATGGTACTCGGCATCGCGCAGAAAAACTCCAAGGATCAAGAACATACAGATTTAACTATAATAATTAAATCCATGTTGATGTTATAATCCACAAAGAATTAAAAGGACCGCAATCCCCTACCTTGTCGTTGTCGATCGAAGATTGTCGCGGGGTTGGATCATCACAGAAGAGGCGTTGTGGAGGGAGAATCGTCGGCATCAATCTCCGGGGGTCTGGCGTTCTTCGTCTCCCTTCGTCAGAGGCCGGCGTTTTTCGCGTTCTTCGCGTTCTTCGCATAGGAGGGTGGAGATCCTTAGAGATTTTCCAAAGGTCTAACACAACAAGACGATAATAAAATAAGTCCTCATCTTATTTTATTATCAACTGAAGAATTTGAAAAACAAAGATAAGTAACGAACAATTAATTCATAGAATTAATTGCAACGAACTAACCGCCCAATTAATAGGGGCGTTAAGAATTTAGAAAACGCGTCAGTTGACTTTCGTTTAATAGGGGTTTTCGCGGGTGTGTTACTTAGCGGAAAAGAAACGGTGGGGCTCGTGCGGGGCCCACCTCACAAATATCCTACCAAGAGGGTAGGATATTTTGGGTTCCACCATATCCGCTTCAACTCAGCTTAAGTAGCTTTAAGCAGCTTTAAGAAAAAATAAAATAATGTTTGTCGTACCACATTATTTTATTTCTTAACTAAAAGCCCAAAAATTTAAAAACCACACCCGAGCAAACGCAACTCAAGAAGAGGCGTTTCTAAGAAATTACCGGTGCTGCGATTCCATCAGTTCCCTCAGAATTTGATTCCAAGAACTGGTTCAAAAGTTAGAAAAACTCGCTCGTTCGTTCACTGAACGTACTCAAGCCCAAACTTCGGAAAAAGATTTTGGGCACACCGGGCCTCGGAATCAGGCGCCATCAGAAACTGCGTTCTTGTAAAATCCCAAAGAAAATTTAGAAAAAATTTCCTTTGAAATTTCCGGGTCTTTACATTACTCCCACCTTAGGGATTTATGTCCTCGTAAAGCTTTAACACAAACTAGGGTCACAAAAGCGGTACAAAGCACGCATCTGAGCCTTCCACTCACATGTGCTCACCCGGAGGTTCCTATAATGCCAGAGAAAGTGCACCCGAGGAATTGATCATCCTCGTAGGATCCGCTCATGTCGATCCTCGATCCCCACTGGAACCTCTATGAAAGACACCCCATCTCCATCGTCTAGCTCCTCATGGTCGATGATATGCAAAGGGTTGAGCACGTATCTCCTCAGTTGAGATACGTGGAAGTCGTCGTGCACCTGGTGCAATTGCGGTGGATGGGTCAAGTGGTAAACCACCCCGACTACCCAGCTGAGGACCTAGAAAGGTCTGTTGAACCTCGGAGATAACTTGCCGCCTTGGCCACATCTCCGTAAACCTCGTCGAGGTGAGACCCTTATAAGGAAATGATCATCATACTCGAACTCTAGAGGTCTCCAATTCCTGTTAAAACTGGAACTCAAAACGACTGCCACCATGAGGGTAAGGTTGACCGACTCAAGAGTGATCGGTCGCACCCTCCTGTGAAAGAGTTTATCCTATGCTGCCTGGGGTTTCCTTTTCTCCGACCAAGGAAAACCCATCCTGACATCGTAGTTAAACCACAACCTTTTTTCCTAATACAGTCAATCCGTGTATGAACTGTGGATTCAATCCATAGTCAGACCAACATCGTAAGGCCTCGACGCTACTACCAAGAGATTCCAACCGAAACTCTCGCCTCGAGGGTCTGACCACACTATCGGCGTAAGTGTGATTATCGAGTCTCCTACCAAGGTATCTATAGATGTAAGGGTCGAGTCCACGGTTTACTGGAAACTCTTGGTCTGGAACAAGATTTGTGAAAGCAAGGAATGATTCATATCGACGTCCATTACTACAGCAGCTAGTAGTGGACACAGAATGTCCCTTGAATCATTTCTAGAATCATTGGGTCACACTCCTTGACCGAAAGCAGCCGCACTCTTCCTCCGCCCTCCAGCTCTCTGAGCCTGGCGGGGATAACTAAGGCGGGTGCTTGTAGCATGTTAAGATGTACACCACCTCATGCTGCTCTCCAAGATCTGCCTCCACATCTTCTGCTCCGCAAACTCATCTCTCCTTTAAGCTTCCTCTTCTTTAAACATTTAACATGCCCGAGTCTCCAAGACTGGTGCCAGTTTCCTCTTTCTTACTGCACTGTGCAGTCTTCATCCGCTCCTGGATGATTTGCACCTTCTTTGCCTATGATCTGAAAGAGCTGCTAAAATTTCTTCTCTACCGAAAAGAGAAACTTGGTCTCATCCCCTGGATGAACCACGCCCATTGCCTAATACAGTCAATCCCGACATGAATGATTCATTCATGCCATGGATGACGTTGTAAGGGCTCGATGTAACTACCAAGAGATCCAACTATCACTCTCGCCTTCAAGGGTCGAGTCACACTGTCGGCATCAGTGTGAGGTCACTGGGTCTCCTCCAATAAAAATCTCTAAAGTGAGGGTCAAGTCAACAGTCTTAACCAGGACCACTCAGTATCAACCAAACAAAAAGGACAAGAAAGAAAACATCACAAGATAAGTGTCTTTTTATTATTGCAGCTCATAGTACAAAGACACGAATACAACAACAACATAGAACTAGAAGTACAAAGGACGTATCCACTAGTTCCTCTCTTGTCCACCTACTCCCGGAGCTCTACTGCCTTGTCCACTGCTCGGCTGTTTCTCAAGCACTCGCCGCTGCTTCTGCCTCGGTGGCTCCTCCAAAGATTGCGGATCAACTGTACGAGGAGTCGGACAGTCACGTGCCAGGTGACCCTTCCCGCCGCATTCATAACACTTCCTGCTCCTCGCACGGCTGGCTCTGGTCCTCTTGGACCTCTGCATCATCTGTCTACTACCCACAGATGACTCGACTACTGATCGAAAACCCTGCGTCAAAGGAAGATGCTCCTGTACACGCTCGGGGTGTAGAGCTACTGGCACAAAATCCACCCTGAAGAAGGTCTCGATGTCTTCCCATGCGATGGACACCCCGTCGCAAAACTGGAACAAGTGGCTCCACCACCTGCCTGCTGCTGCCTGAAGAAGGATGACAGAAAAAATCACCATGATGTCTGCCGGCGTCCCCACTAGCCTGAAGACTCTCACCACAGCCTCCAGCCAATCCTTAGCAGACTGCGGGTCCGTCTCTCCCCGGAACCTGGGTGGCCTCTGGCGCTAGAACTCGTGCAGCGCACTCAAGTGGCGTGCATCGCCTACTGCTGGGGCTGGTAGCATCGGTGGCCCAACGTATGGTAGTACCGCTGGTGCCTCAATTGCAAGAGGCCCCTATACCAAAGCCTCGTCACTCGAAAAGCTATCAGTACGCACAGCCCTCTGGGCTCTAGGTGGTCGTCTGAGAAAATGCATCCTAAAAGAAACAACGTGACACGGTCAAACGATTATACATGGTGAGCTGACCTGGTTTGAGCTGATATTTAAATAAAACTTCTGGAAACACATATGTAATCAGTGTTTTCATGCACAAAGTCGGAATTCAGTTGTCAGGGTCCGGGTGTATGGATACGTCGGCCGCCCGCACCAACACTGGACTCCCTGAACTGAATACCACACTCGGTACCCTTAACACTATTGCTTCACAGAAAGAAAATATCAGGGTTATAAGTTCTGCGGTAGAACCGACTCCTCTGATACCAATTTGTCACGACCCGTCCTCGGGGCCCGTGCTGTGACTACCACAAGCCCATCTTCCATAGGCCAGGGGCTAGCGACTAGCACCAAAGGTGAAAATCCCGATAACTGGGAAGGAATTGCCTTTATAAATGTAAACAAAACACCACAGAGTACAAGTGGAAGTAAAACACTAAGTAAAAAGAAAGTGATGGAAGGTAAATGAGCCAGAATACAAACCCAACTGAAAGTACAACTAAAAATGAACAAAGTACAACAGAAAACTACAACAACTGGAAAAATGGAAGCAGCTCCTGGGTCGTCCTCCTCGGATCCTACCTGAAGGGTAGGTACAGATGGCACAACTCCTGGATCGTCCACCACGGGTCCTAGCTGAAGGGTAGGAACATATAGCCTCCACAACGCTCTCGCCCGTCAACGTCCTCCGAGTGTCGTCCCGCCGTGAAGTCCACCTTCGGATACTGACTCATCATGTAGTGCACCTTCGGGTACTGACTCGTCGTGTAGTCCACCTCAGGGTACCGTCCAGTCCTTGAACACTTGACCTCCGTCAGCAATGCCCATCGTCTGCAACCAACACAACGAGCTGCATGCATAGCCCGTGCAGGGGTGAGTATAACGATACTCAGTAGGGACCCCGAGACCCTCAAGGTCTCACTAAAACCAACAAGGATAACCACAAAGAAGATCTCAACAGATAACCTCTACTTAGGTATATGACCATACATACACCTAATTTATCATGTAACCCATCTCAATCATGTGGAAACAGAAGGATTATGAAATCAACGGATAACCACTACCTAGGTATATGCCCATACATATACCTAAGTTATCAAGTAACCCATATCAATCATGAGTAAACACAAAGGTCATAGACTCCGCTCAAACCAGGATTTTCATTATCGAAACCGTAACTGCTGAAGAGCCCCGCCTCTGGAGTGTACAGTGGTCCTGTCACGACACCGAGGTACTGTTCACTAACCTAAGACTGCTGAGGTACTCCTCCTGTCGAGTACTGTGGGTCTGCTGCTACAACCAAGTGCTTCCCACCATGGGTCTGCCGCTACAACCAAGTGCTCCCCCCCATAGCCTCAAGAGTTACTTCTTCTGTTGAGTACCACGGGTCTGCCGCTACAACCAAGCGCTCCTCCGCCGTGGGTCTGCCGCTACAACCAAGCGCTCCCCCTCATAGCCTCCATAGGTACTCCTTCTGTTGAGTACCGTGAGTCTGCCACTACAACCAAGCGCTCCTCCACTGTGGGTCTGCCGCTACAACCAAGCTCTCCCCACTGGGCTATCCGAAACACACCGAGTCGATTGGTCAAGCAGTCGCCAGGTCTCATCCTGCTACACGGTCTCCGTACTCCGCACCCTCGTCTCCAGAAGGGTCCGCTCCACGAGCTACTGGTCGATACTACAAGTATCACAAAGTTCCATGAAGAAGTATCTCAAAGGACCGCCTCGTCATAGGGGTCTCAACGCAACAGACGGCGCATCAATCGGACTCGCGGTCTATGAGTTATTAGTCTTTTCGTCCCAGGGGCCCAGTTGGTTTCGTGAGCAAACCAACCCGGTCGTAACTCAATTGTACCCCGAACTCTCATAGGGTATACTCATAGGGACCGTTTCTCAAAGAGATCACCAATGCCGCTGATGGTTCGTCAAATGGACGTCTGGTCTGAAAGATAACAGCTTTTCCGTTCCAAGGGCCCGGTTGGATTTCAGGTGCAATCCAACCCGACCACTATCCAACCCGGCCACTATCCAACCCGGCCACTATCCAACCCGGCCACTATCCAACCCGGCCACTATCCAACCCGGCCACTATCCAACCCGAACACTATCCAACTGCAACCAAAACTTGAGCGAAGTATGCCAAAAGTTCCGTCTCAACAAGAGGAAATCAACGAGACAGACGACGCATCAATCGGACGCCCGGTCTGTGAGTTATTGGCTTTTTCGTTCCAGGGGCCCGGTTGGATTTCGTGAGCGAACCAACCCGACCACACTCCGACGACATCCAAACATCTAGCGGAGTAATCCAAAATATTTGTCTCACTTATAGGAATCCATCAAAGTCGACGGAACGTCAATCGGACGTCCGAAGCTCAAGATATAAGCGTTTCCGCTCTGAGGGCCCGGTTGGTTTCGTATCCGAACCAACCTGGCCGAACCCAAGGTATTCCGAAACCTTGAGTGTGATATACCGAAACGACCGTCTCGTTCCAAGGATCGCTACGCAACTGACAGTGTGTCGATCAGAGGTCCGTAGCCAAAGATATTGGAAAAAGACCAAAGAGGGTCCGAAAACGGGGGGTCTGGGCCCGGAACGACCCGGCCCGACCCCCCCTGGGTCGGCCCGAACCGGGTCGACCCGAACCGGGTCCGGGTCCAACTCGGATTGGTGAAACTGGCCCAGCCAGGGTGGCCCGGCCCAGCCTGGGCGCGACCCGGGCCGGCGGGTCGGCTCGGCTCGGCTCGGCCCGGCCGAGCGGCCGAGCGAAGGAACCGAGGCCCCCGCGCGGGGGCCGCTCCGCAGCACCCGGACGCGGCATGCCGGCCACGTCCCGCCTCCCGTGTCCGTGCGGCCGCCGAACCGCCTCGCCGGCGTGGGATTCCGCGGACCACTGGATGCGCTCCGGTGGCCCGTTTTAGGTTCGGTCTTCACTAGTGGTCCTCCCAGGACCCGACCTTCATTGCAAGGCCCTCAAATCGCCCTTGCGGCCCCGTTTGTCATCGTCCGCCGTTCTGCACACTAAGAACAAGAAAGAATGCGGTGGTTCAGACTTGTTTGTTGGTCCGCACCCACCGCGTTAGCGGTTTGAAACAACACCATAATATTTCCCATCAATTTGATAAACCCTGAACCGCAATAATAATCCACGGACCAACTTGTTAATTTGTTGGTTTGCGTTCATGCCTTGAAGGGAAACAAACATGGAGTATTATCATTTTCAAAACAACCCCTACCTCAATGTCGTTGTCGGACGCTAGTTCATCGCGGAATTGACCGTCATGGAAGAAAAGGATCGTCACGTCACGGAAGGGCGTCTCTGTCGCGTGGTACTCGGCGTCGCGCAGACAAACTCCGAGGATCAAGAACATACAGATTTTATTATAATAATTAAATCCATGTTGATGTTATAATCCACAAAGAATTAAAAGGACCGCAATCCCCTACCTTGTCATTGTCGATCGAAGATTGTCGCGGGGTTGGATCGTCGCGGAAGAAGCGTTGCGGAGGGAGAATCGTCAGTGTCAATCTCCGGGGGTCCGGAGTTCTTCGTCTCCCTTCGTCGGAGGCCGGCGTTTTTTGTGTTCTTCGTGTTCTTCGCGTTCTTTGCGTAGGAGGGTGATGATCCTTAGATATTCTCCAAAGGACTAACACAACAAGCCGATAATAAAATATGTCCTCATCTTATTTTATTTTCAACTGAAGAATTTGAAAAACAAAGATAAGTAAAAAACAATTAATTCATAGAATTAATTGCAACGAACTAACCGACCAATTAATAGGGGCGTTAAGAATTTAGAAAATGCGTCAGTTGACTTTCGTTTAATAGGGGTTTTCGCGGGTGCGTTACTTAGCGGAAAAGAAACGGCGGGGCTCGTGCGGGCCCCACATCACAAATATCCTACCAAGAGGGTAGGACATTTTGGGTTCCACCCTATCTGCTTCAACTCACCTTAAGAAGGTTTAAGCAGCTTTAAGAAAAAATAAAATAAAGTTTGTCGTACCACATTATTTTATTTCTTAACTTAAAGCCCAAAAATTTAAAAACCACACCCGAGCAAATGCAAATTCGGAAGAGGCATTTCTAAGAAATTACCGGCACTACGATTCCACCTGTGCCCTCAGAATTTGATTCCGAGCCCCGGTTCAAAAGTTAGAAAAACTCGCTCGTTCGTTCACTGAACGTACCCGAGCCCAAACTTCGGAACATGATTCTGGGCACACCGGGCCTCAGAATTAGGTGCCTTCAGAAACTTCTTTCTTGTAAAATCCCAAAGAAAATTTAGAAAAAATTTCCTTTGAAATTTCCAGGTCTTTACAATAGATGCATCCCAAGCCCTCTTCTGAACCCTTCTCTCTGATAGGTAGGAAATTGGCCGACTTGGTGTGTCAGTCAATGATCACCGATATGGAATCATGTCCCTTGGATGTGCATGGGATTCATGTCAAAAATTATATCTAAATTTCATCCCACTTCCACTCTGTAACCTCTAGTGACTGATCTAAGCCTGCTCGAACCTAATCTCTGCCTTCACATACTGACAAGTGAGACACCATAAGATAAAATCTGCTACTTCTTTCTTCATTCCCAAACACCAGGGCTGATGTCAGAGGTCCTGGTACATCTTCACCACTTTTGGATGTACCGATATAGGGTATGTATGGAACTCACTCAACACCTCCTCCCGTAGTGCCACTGGTACCATAGTACTCCCTCTAAAGAGGATGACGTGCTCCCCACCATCAAAAAATACATTAGGTTCCTGTCCTAAGGATATCTGAGCATGTCAAGCCTTGTAGTCAGTGTTACCAAGCTACGCCTCCGAGACTCACTGAAGGAGTGGGGGAATAACTGTTAGAGACTAAAGATAAGATGATCTATCTTGATCCACGTAGGATATCCGCAAAGTAGCTAGCTGCTCCGTCGCCTCACTCAGCCACTGTATACCAGATCTCCTGCTGAGTGAATCTGCTATTATGTTCCATTTCCAGGAGTATAGACTATCTCAATGCCATAGTCCTTGAGGAACTCAAGCCAACACCACTGTCTCAGGTTCATATCCTTCTGAGAGAAGATATACCCGAGACTCTTGTGATTAGAGTAAACTGTAAAATGTTCACCAATCAAGTAATGTCACCAAATCATCAAGTTAAAGACCACTACTTCTAACTCGAGGTCATGGGTAGAATAGTTCTTCTCATGTTGTCTCAGTTGTCGAGAACCATAGGCGATCACTAATTTCTTTTGGATCAGGACACATCCAAGACCAGCCCCTGATGCGTCGTAGTAGACTATGTACCCAATGCCCTCCTCTGGTAGCCTCAATAGGGGGGCACTCGTCAGTCACTACCTCAACTACTGGAAACTCCGCTAGCATCTCTACGACCGCATGAATGGTTTACCCTTCTTCGTTAACGCAGATAAGGGTGCTACAACTCAAGAAAAGTTAGGTGCAAACCATTGGTAGTAACCGACCAGACCTAGACAACTCAACACCTCCGTCACACTCCTTGGTAGATCCCAAGAAAGAACAACCTCAAACTTCACTTGATCCACCGCAACTCCAGCCTATGAGATGACATGTCCCAGAAAGTGAACCTTTCAGATCTAGAACTGGCACTTCGAGAGCTAAACATGAAGCTGGTTCTCTTGGAGTGTGTCCAGAACAATCTATAGATGATAAGAATGCTCCTCCTCTATAGCTGAGTATACCAGAATGTCATCAATGAAGACCACCACAAAGCGATCCAGGTATGGCGGAAAAATCATGTTTATGAGTCCCATGAACACTATTGGGGCAATGATCCTGTCAAATGGCATAACCAATAACTCATAATGGCCATAACGACATTTGAAGGCCGTCTTCTTCACATCCTCATCATGTACCCATAGCTGGTGATAGTCGGATCTGAGGTCTATCTTCAAAAACCATCGTTCTCTCTTCAGCTGATCAAATTGATCGTCAATCCTCAGGAGTGGGTACTTGTTCTTCACAATCACCTAGTTTAGGCACCGATAGTCCACACAGAGTCTCAAAATTCCATCCTCCTTCTTGGCGAACAAAATCTGGGTTGCCCAAGGAGAAACACAGGGCCTAATGAACCCCTTGCTCTGCAAGTCCTCCAGCTATACTCGCTTATCTCGAAGCTCCGCGAGAGCCATCTGATATTCTGGTGTAGGTATTAGTGTCATCCCAGGGTAGAATTAGATATAAAATTCCACCTCTCTTTGAGGATATAGACTTGGTTCATCATCAGGGAAATCATCATCATACTGGTCTACCACTATAGAATAGCTTGAACTCTGAAAATCAATCTCTCCAAGGGTTAGGCTAGCAAACTGATGTGTGATTGGATGCACCCTCCTTCAGGTAATTCCATCATGTGAAGCAAAGGTTCGATTCTCACTAGTGAAGAAAAACCCAGTAATATCCATGTGGACACACCACACTTTGCACATAATACAGTCAATCTAAGCATGGAATGTGGATAAATAGTCCATACCCAAGATGACGTCGTAAGGCCTCGACGCTGCTACTAGGAGATCCCAACCAAATCTCTCGTCTCCTAGAGTAATATCACACTACCGAAACCTATTTTTAATCATAAAATCCTTTCCCGTAGTAGTCTCTATCCATAAGGATTGAGCCAATGGCTCCACCGGAATCTCTAAGCTCCGAATGAGGGTTGTGGCAAAGAAAGAGTGACTCACATCTGTGTCTATAAGTACTGCAACTAAGGTGGAGTAGAAACAGATCATACCTCATATCATCTTCGGAGTGCCGTGGTCATAGGACTTAGCTACCGGTAGTTGAGATCATCCCTTTCCACCTACTCCCTAGGGTCGGGGTGGACCACTTGGAGATGGTGGTGGTAGAACCTCGAATCACTAGCCACCGTCTTCTGTATGGCCGGCTCCTCTACCACGTCTTCCTACTACATGTGGACCTCCTTGGTCAAATATTTTACTCTGCCCAAGCGGTCCTTCGACCATATTCTGGTCATCTGTATGGAAGGTTGGGAAGTTGCGAGCCATGTGACCCTACCAGCCGCACGAGAAACACAACCTCCTCCTCGCCTATCCTACTCTATCCCGAGAACCCCGCACAACTAACAATGTATTCTACATTCATCCACCTATAGGTCTAGTCCTATTGGACGTTTGTATCATCTGTCTGCTAATAGCTGTAGATGACTCTGCTATGTGTTGTACGATGGTGGGTCTCGCTACCGGTGACTGCTTAGAATGGAAGATATCCACTAAGAGTGCTTTCTCTAACATCGTCACCTGTGTTAGGATACTGAGAGAAATCATTAAATACTTAATCTCTCGTCTGAGCCCCCGCTCGAAGGTATGCACCCTAAAGAAAGGGTCCTGAACCATGTTAGTGGAGTAGCATGAGAGTTTAGTGAACCTCGTTGAATACTGAGCCAATATCATACTTCCCTACTACAAGTGAAGAAGATCCTGTATACACAATGAGCATTAGGTGGATGGGATGAACTCTACCCTGAAAAGTATCTCAAAGTCTACCCAGATGAGAGCCACCTCGTCGTGTACCTGGAGCATCAAGATCCACCATATTCCCGCTACTGCCTGAAGAAGACTGGCTACAAGGATGACCATAAGATCAGTTGGTGTCACTAACAGTCAAAAAACTCTGACCATAGCCTCCAGCCAGTCCTCAACTGCATGTGGATCCATCTCGTCCTAGAACCTCACTAGGCTATTGTACTGGAACTCATGCAATGCCCTCAATCGTCATGAACCTTCTACTGCTGGGGCTGGTGGAATCAGTTGACCAATGGGTAGTGGTGCTGCTGGTACACCACCCGATGGTACAACTACCGAAAGGGGGCCCTGCACTGAAGCCTCATCACTCGGTGGGCTTTCATCGCATACTCTACCCAGA
Organism: Viscum album; assembly: GCA_963277665.1. Classification (NCBI taxonomy): domain Eukaryota; kingdom Viridiplantae; phylum Streptophyta; class Magnoliopsida; order Santalales; family Viscaceae; genus Viscum; species Viscum album. Next base: position 1,817,102,224 of record OY728133.1, on the reverse strand, counting down.
ACCCTAGCTAGATGGCTGTGTGGAGGCATCCTAAAAAGAAATAGGTGTGGCACAATTAATAACTTATACCTATTGAGCTGAATCAAAGAGACCACAAAGAAAAACTTTTCAAAAATAAACACACACATGATATTAGTGTTTTTGTGCACTGAGTCAGAAATCAGAAGTCAGGGTCCTGGTGTATAGATACGTCAGCCGCCGTACCAACACTAGATTCCCCAAACTGAAAACCACACTCATTAAAATTAACAATATTTCTGAATAAAAAGATTATAGTCTATGTTCTCTAGTAGAAACGACTCCTATGATACCAATTTTTCAAGACCCATCCCCTGGGGCTCATACTATGACTACACCAAGCCCGCCTTTCATAGGCCAGGGGCTAATGACTAGCACCGGAAAGACATGTCCCTAAAACCGGGAAGTCATTTCCTTTTATCCTAAAAACTCCCACAATCCAATCACACAAAAAGATACAAGCATAAGGTAAACTATATAGTAAATAGAGTGAGTACAATAAGTAAAGGGGGTGAAATACAAGACCAACTGGAAAGTATAATTAAAATTTAAAACAACTCTTGTGAACACCCTCCAAGGATCCTACCTGAAGGGTTGGTACAGCTCTCGAACAGTCATCTTTGCAGTACGTCTCGTCTAGTGGTCCACCTCCGAGCAACCTTCAGTCCTGGAACCCTCATCCTCAATCAATGTTGTTTGTCATCTGCAAAAGACACAGCAAGGTGCAGGTGTAGCCTGTGAAGGGGTGAGTATAAAAATACTCAGTAGGGACCCCAAGACCCCCGAAGGTCTCTCAGAATCCACAAAGGATAAACCACAAAGCAATACCATAATCACAAAACATGAAAAAAATGTCAACCATACTTAGGTATATTCCCATACATATACCTAAGTTATCAGGTATACCCATATCATTAATGAGGAAACACAAGACCCAAATTATTTAGCTAAATCCACAACTGTTCCACGAACGAAAGGATACCATGAAGGTTACACAATAAAGGTAATTACCACAAAGGTAACACCACAAAGAAGAATTCCACAAAGGTATCACCACATAGAAGTGTACCATAAATTTAAAGACTCATCTCACACTAGGTATAACTTAATTACAGAAGTTTTGATGATTATTTGTATATCTAGATCATCTTACTTCATAGAGGAGATCTGCTGTTGACCCACACCGGATCGAAGATGACCCACACAGGATCTGAAGATACTTACCCACACAGGATCCGAAGATGACCAACACAAGATCTGAAAATAACCCACACAGGATCTGTAGATGACCTACATAGGATCTGAAAGATGAAACACATCAGATTGGTAGATGCTGAACCACATAGTATTTGAAGATTTCTCCAAGTACAGCCAGCCACATGGTTTCCGCACTAAGCACACTTGATTCCAAGATGATCCTCTCCTCAATCTATAGATCGATACTTCAACTGCCATGAAGTCCCATTAAGAAGTATAAAAAAGGTCCTTCATTTCATAAGGGACCCAATGAGATAGAAGGCGTGTCAATCAGATACCTGGTCTGTAAATTATTAGTGTTTCCCTTCCGAGGGCACGATTGGATTTGGGTTCGATCCAAACCGGATGTACTCCAACTTTATCCAAAACTCAAGTGGAGTATACAAAAATTATCATCTTGATTCAAGGATTCCAGTGTCACAGATGGTTTGTCAAACAGATGCCTGGTTCTCAAGATATAACCAAAAAGGCGTATCTGGGTCTACTTGGCCCCGGGTCCTGTCCGACCCAGTCGGACCGACCCGACCTAGTTCAGGTCCAGCCCGGATGGGCCAAACCATGGTCGGACCAGCCCGTTTGGCCCACGGTCCGGCATGGACCACTGGGCATGACCTGCTAGGCCTGGCCCGCGGTGGGGTGTGGTCTGCCGTTGTAGGGCCCGCCCTAGCCGCCACTCAGGGGGGCACCCCCCCCCCCCGAATTACCGAATGGCCTAAGGGCTGTTTGGTTTTGGCCAACCCGGTAGCACCATGTGGAATTGACTGCTGGCACACAGGACCTTCCAGAGTGGGTCCTGCTCAGCATGATGAGACCAACCAGAATTTCAGTAGACTCCTCTTCTAGCGGCGCGATGATGTCAGTGATCCAACCACAGTCGGACGAGTGTTGGTTTCCCTTCAGGTGCCCCGGCACGACTCAACAGCCGAGAACACATTCTACGGCAGCGCAGACGCGCGCCACCCTGACTTCTACGCAATCAGACAGTGTGCCAGCCGCCATCCTCCTCCTCCGCAGCCGATAGGCCATGTCCTCCTTTGGTGGTGCGGTTGCATCATCGCCGCCATAGCAGCTAGCCGATGTGTTGTCCATCACTTGTACCCTGCCAGCGTCAGTCACCAGTAGAGTTCCGCAGGTCACCAGGTGAGCTCCGATGGCCTATTATTCAATCCGAAGATATCAAAGTTTGTCATTGGATGTCTCTTTTTCATCTATCCGAACGTGGTTGGGTTCCACTCAACCTGACGATACGCCCGCGAAGAATACATCAATCCATGAGGTAGCAGAGGGATCAGGACTTGTTCGTTTGGATCATTCCCTCTGCGTTAGTTTGATAACATGCGACTCAATAATATTGAATCAACGTAAAAATTAATGAATAATAATCAAGAGATAAACCTACCTCAATCGCTTGTTAGAGATAGAATGAGGAAGAAGATAATGATGACGAGGACACCGATGTTCTTCGCTCCCGCAACACACTTCCGATCTGAGCTCGAGCGTTGGTTCCTCATTCTCGATCCAGATGTTTGTTCTTCATTGGGGGATGTTATTTTTTGGAGGATGTTCTTCCACAAAACTGGTTTGCCATAATTTCCCACCATGAGAGGTGATGATCCAATCGCCACCTAAATATGGTTAATGACTTCATCAATTAATCATTTAATTGATATCATTAATGCGGGGGGGGGGGGGGGGGGGGTTGCAAGTGTTACAACACTTGTAACTGGGATTTTAATGTTGGGAATTGAAGGCCCAACCTCCTCGGTTGGTCCCCACCACCGAAATTTAAAAGAGATGTTTCAAAAAAAATGTTATTTATTTTATTTTTCAATTATCCCACAAAAACTGAAAATCCAACATCCACCCTCGACCTACTACGACCGATGTGAAGGTTCCCTTAATCAAATATTAGCATTGTGAGTTCAACAGTGTCCTCATATTTCAATTTCAAACAATGGTTCAAATGTTACCAAACGCCACTCACGCCTTCATTGAAAGTACCTAAAAAAGTTCAAAAAATTCATTCTGGGCACTCCAGGCCTCGAAATCACGGGCCGTCAATTTTCACAGACTTGTAAAATTTCCATATAATAAAAAAAATTACTTGTAAAATTTTGGGTCTTTACATTATTCCAAAATCCATTTGAATTTTACTTATCGTTGCTACTTTCTAGGATCAAATTATATTGAGCATTTGATGTCATGACCACTAAACATGGAAGGTTTCTATTTGATGAAAACAAAAAAAAATGGTTGCAATATAGAATGACAATAAATGTTTCAAGTTACTGATGGCCAGTTTAGGATTTAGGTAAGAGAAAAGATCATAGATTATTCATTTGGAATGAATGTTTCCCATGTTTCTAAAAGAGGATAGTGGGAGCGCCAATTTTTTAAAATAAAATATGTTCTACTACATATCAAAAATAGATATTTGTCATAAAGTTAGTTAATACTGGGATGAAATTTATTCTCCAGTGATTGAATTAAATTAACAACCTAATTTCTAGGGTATAGGATCTTATGATGTGAATATAAATGTTTCCTAGACCAATTCAATCATACATATATTGACATGGAATCGAAAAATAAAAGCTGGAAAAATTCATGAGAGGAATTATTACTAATGTAACAAGGAATTATCTATCCAGGTTGAAATCTTTGAGACATGGTAGGATATTAACATGGCGATTTTAAATACATATACTCAAGTAATGGATTAATCACATATTATATGATATGTACAAGAACTGATATTTCTAGGTTATTATTTATAGTAGGAAAATATTAGTTATACCTAGGAGCACTATAAGTGAAGCAGTCATAACTATATAATTGTACTTTGGAAATTATAAAATATATGTACCTGGAAAGTGGATAAGAAATGATACTAGTTTTTAGGGGACACAAAAAAGTATTCCTTAGATCTATGTGATCTAGTATCGCAATTAGTATAAGGTGATGAGTGAGACAAGATCATATAAGACAATGGTAGCCATTCCCACAAACATAGAGTACGTTATAGCTTCGAAGGCACCAAAGAAGCAGGTAAATGAAATTATTTTTTCTAGTTCCTTGAATCACACCTAGTAATAAGGGTATTATCACAATGTAAATAATGATATTCATACTTAATTTTTTTTCAAGTTACAATAATTGACTATAAGAATATACTCAGAGATACCATCTATTTAGAAGTTTTACTCAAGGAGATGAGGGTATAATAGAAAAATTGTCACACAATGGAATTGTGGCAAGCCTAGCAGCTAAATACATGACTCAGCAAGAACATTATTTAAATCATGTGAGAGCTAATAAGGGTAATTATCATGTTGGATCTAGTGAAAGTGGGAGTGTTGTAATAGTGGGTTCCCTAGACCAAACTATGTTGTTATTTTGATAACCATATCACGTATACAGTTAGATATACACAATGTATTCTAACCATTAAAGTGTAGAATTTTTTTCATCCACTATTTAATGGTAATTTTCATATATAAATTGTTTTATCAAAAGATTATAGTAGATCCAAAGCTATTATGAGAACTTGGAGATACTATGAAATTAATCTTAAGAAGAGGTCCTATGGTCTAGATTCATCTAACTGATTGGACAAAGTAGATGTTTTACTGTCAGGTGATGGGTCTCATAAGCATTGAGACTTATTCTCAAGATGTTCAAACTTGGTGATCACTAGTAGTGAGATCACGAGAACAGACCCACCAAAAGGAACACCATGCATTTTGGGTGTTATTGGATATTTTTATAAACAAAAATGTGTAATGGTATCATGACATGAGATCATTACCAATGTGTTTCATTTTATTGTGTACTTTGATGAAAGGAAAAGACCATGATAATGATATCACGACGAGTTATCTTATGTTGGGTACATCATTGGTGGCATGACATTGGTTGAATGGTCAAGAAAGGATTTGTCTCTTCTTGTTTATAGAAGTTATATATCTCAAGCCACATTGATCGGGATGGTAGTACCTTCATAAGACCATGACCTTGGAAGTTAAGGGTAAATCCATCCAATCAGATCAAAAAACAATAATGAAAGAAAAGGATGATGATGTAGGTGTGTGTCCTACTTTACGAGACACTAAAGACCAAGAGATTATATTACACAGTGTGTGTTCGTAGGTTGGTTGCCACTGTTGTAAAAATCCTTATCTCTTTAGGGTCCATGATGGGTTTCTAGATACCTCACATGGTCTGTGAATAGTATTCAATACTATTGAGATAAAGTCCCAAAAGGTCACAAACAATAGTGTATTCAAGAAAATACTCTATTCAGTTGAATGGGTATATTGGACATAGTGGGACCCACCATTGGGGTACGAGATTTGTATAAGGAGACATGGTCACCAAAGTAATAAATAAATTCATACGATTTAAGTTAAAAATAAAGATCATTGAATTTATTTAGTAAATGTATCTACAATTTTTAAATAAAATATATGAAAAATATTAATTTAATGAATATTAGTTTAATCTAATCAAGATTCAATTAATTATTGTGGGAATGGAGAGTTCATATAATGACTCAAATAATAACAATTAAAATATTTATTATATTACATGATGGTGATAATTAAAATAAATGATATCCATGACCCAGTTTAGAAGTAAAAATATTGTTTATATTGTTTTAATTATTCGAGGTCTGGGAAGGAATTATCGGGTATTTTTTAACAATCTATAAATAGAAGAAGATAGAAATTCACTTGTGACAATTCATAGAAATTATCTCTCTTAATATATCTCCAAAAATCTAGATAGAGAGGCTATGGATATAGAATCTCGGATCGATCTATCTCCTAAGAAACTTAAGCTTGGCGATGCAGTGGTTGTCAGAGCATCAAAGCTGTTGTCGAAACTCTGTGCTAGCAACTGCATCTTGATGATCGGTGCTCCCACGGATTTTTAAAGCACATGTCGATGATATAGAGGGATTAACATTGAGATTATTTGAGACATGATCTCCAATAGTGAGGATACATCGTGTGTGGATTTGTATTTAAACAAGGTATTTTATGGTTTTAATTTTGTGCGTAATCTTCTTCATGCAAGATCCTCATCATAAATGATGCAACGATTCTCTGATGGCGATGAGTACATGTCATTCACTGGTGAAAAAAATTAAATTTACGCTTTTGGGGATTCTGTTTCATGCTTGGTACCTTCAATTTGGATATGAGGATTAGTTGGAAATGTATACATGAGGTATGTTTTCATGATTTGATTTTCCAAAAGGTGATATACTATGAAAATTATGACTAAATATATTTCATATTTTTTGATGGAGTATATATGAAAAAATTAAATTGATTTCTATATGATTTTTTGGACTCATTAGTCCTCTCACCACCTCTGAAATATAACCAAAAATAGATTCCAAGAAAAATACAATGATGTTGGGGCAGGCCAAGTCATATTATTTGAAATAAAACATTCGGATGACTAACTGTTATTAATATCAATAATTTATGGGTAAAAATCTAAAATTTAATCGTATAAAAAATGATTTCATTTCTTTCATTACTTATTCCTTTTTAGGCAACAATGGATGCTCATTGATATCAATTTGTATAATCTAAGGATTTATTTTATAGATTCAATGCATGGATATCCAACAAAAAAACCACACATGATGGAATTTTTCAATATGTAATACACAACATCCAACATTTTAGAGCTAAACATAAAGTTATAGAATTTAGATTGTATTTTAATGAGGTTTGTTGTAACACCACAAGGTTTTAAAAATAAATAGAATGCATGAAACATTGATCCATTGAGAAACAAACACTTTGTTATAAGAGATAGTTAAAACCTAGCTGCTACACATATTTTTTTCGCTTCTATGATTTGAATTTTGAAAAACTGACATAAACGATTGGGATCAGTAATATATTTAAAGTCTGATATGATCAACTTATTTTTTTGGTGAATAGTAACTTGACCCTTTGGAATAGTAATGTTACCCTTATGAATAGTAATCTGAATGGAATAGTAACCTCACATAAGAAATTATATATAAAATTTTCATTCCATCATTTCTGTATTGATTTTATATTTTCTTAAAAATGTGAAGAATATGATAAATTGATTTTTCTCGTAAAAATTGTACATTATAGAGAGATTTAAATTATTATATTTGACTAAGGTTTTTTTAATGTTTATAATAATGAAATATTCTTATTTAAACACTCTTTTTTAATTAAAAATTATAAAATAATTTTATTTTTTTAAGTGTAAAAATTTTTACTGTACATTTTACTATGCATTTTATGTCCGCTATTATTTTTAATAAATAATTATTTTAATAGATAAAAGTGAAATTTATTATATTTAGATAATTATTATGATAAAATAAATTTCATTTCTGAATTCAGAACATCGATATTAGGTTATGGTGAATTTATGAGAATTTTATAAAATACTTTAGTTTTTTTTGTGAATATTAAAAATACAATTTTGAGTTTTTGGTATGTTTAATGACATCATAATGATATAATAATTAATATAAAATGTTGTTTGACTTTTTCACATTAAAATATGATATAAGGTGTTTCAAGTGGACAATACCAATGGAAAATACCATGGTCAAGCCCATGGTTTTTCATATACCACTACATAGGTGTCCTCAAAATTTAATAGAAAAACACCTCACTTTTGCTATAAATACCCACACATTTATTCCATTAATTTCGTTCCAAATTCATCATCCTCTAAGATATAGTAGTTTTACCTCCCTATGAGTCCTCCCAATGTGTCCTCAATCCCCCAAGTCCCCAACATTTATGTTTTAGGAGTTACTCTACAAGGTAAAGGAATCTATCACCCTTCTCTTTTTCAAGTACTCCTTTTATGTTATTCCTTTTTAATTTACATTGTATTATGTTCGGATATGTCATTAAATATCCCCATTACTATCCATATTATTTAAAAAATTATGAGATACCCCTTTTTCTCTCATAAACATATTTTAAGAATTTTTAAGTGACATTGTTAGGCTGCCAAATTTTTCATAAGGGATTTCTAAACGTCTCTTTTTCTTTCAAGTTCCTTGATTTTCTTTTTCTCTCCACAAAACCCATCATAAAAAAGGTATGATGGATCTATTACCTAATATATACTTTAATTTTGTTATTCTAATGTAATAATTCATCATCATATCTCCTTTCTTTCCTTTTATATAGAATGTAACAAAAACACCGTCCAATATGTGTTAATTTTTCGCATTCAAGGATGACAGGTTTTCAATTTCTATTACGATATTAATGGATTTTTATGAAACTATTTTTATGGTTGAACCAGAATATAATATGTGTTTTATAACCTACTTAATGTTCTGGAACTAGTATATATATACATACAACAAAACTAGATCGTAATAATCAAATAAAAAACTAGTGTAAAAATATAAACTATTATCAATAAATGTCTTATCTGTTGATTAAACCTCATACCATATACCCAAAGGATATATATAAACACTTAAACTATTTTATGTTAATTAATAATATATAATTTCACTTCTGGATAATTATATTCATTCCATATGAACTCCATTACTTATAATCAAGTGGACTGATAATGAAATCAAGGAAGACGAACACTCCAGAACGACGGAGTTCATTCTTATAATATATAAATAAGAACATAAATGAACTTAATAAAACTATAATTAATAAAATATATGTAAATAATCTTATTAATTAATCAATTAATGGATTTAATTTGAATATCCAGGGCATTAAGGATAATTTCATAATACATTCAGACTTAAGGTAAGGGTTTTCTACCTGAAACACCATTTAATTTCAGGAAAATCTTTGTCTCACTTAATACCAATTAAATTATCAATTATTATTATTTGATCCTCATAGGTTATGTATTAATGTACTATATATGTGTACCAATCATAATCCATCCTTTTTAGGGGTAGTTAAATCTTTTATAAATATATTTCTTAATTCGTTACGATAAACAAGCCCGATTCACAAGAACTTCTCAAATTGTTACCTATTTTCAAGTGCACTATATAATCTGATTTAATCCACAATTATTTTTTTAAAACCACTAATTTAATTATGAAAAAACTACATTAGTTAATTTCTAGTTTTATTCAATTATTTTTGAAAAATAACTCTTCCTTTCAAAGTAAAATTTTATTTTTCAAAAAAATTCCTCGATGATTTTATTAGAGTATCTTTATTTAATTCAACAAAAATTTTGAATTTTATTTCTTATTGAGGTTAATATCTCACATATATTTTATACCATATTGTATTAAATGGTTTATGATTAGTTTTAATATTGTTGTTTTATTTTTATACTATTCACCATACTACTCAGAATGGTTAGTGTTTATGTGTACATATTGGGGAAAGTTATTTCATATGATCATGTTATTTATATTTAGCCCCTTTCATATGCAAAATTAATTGGACATAGAAAGTGATGGGTGGGGACTGTTATATCCCATTTATGCATCAATATGTATAATGATATAAAAAATAATTGGGTTTTGGCTGAGGCATTACCCTAGTTTTTTTCAGAAATCTTTTCTGAGGCCTTGACAATATGTTTTAGATGTATGACATCATGCATTCCCTCATTATGGTATTATAAATTGATAAACCATGTTATTATTTGACTAGTATAATATCAATGGGTTTGTTTCATTCTCTATAGAATATCAAGGGTTATGTTTCATTCTCTCATGATCATTTATATATCCTTATTTAATCATCTTTAATTCCTTCCATATTATGCTCATGTATAATTTTTAAAGACATGTGTTTTTATTGAATCACCCTTCCTAGTGTTTTTGTTTATGATAACTTCCATTTTATTACTTACCCTTACTAATCATTTGAGATCACCTCTTTCTTATATTTTATTTTTTCCCAGGTGGTGAAGATAAATATTATCAATGACTTGCAAGGATAATCTATGAGTTTACATGTTATTCAATAGATGTTGATATGTTGAATTTCCTTTCAAGTTGTCATGTTGAACTTATGTATGTATCTTGTTTTCCAAATATACTAAACTATTCATTACTTTGGGATACAAATTCCTTTTTTATATGATAATGTAAAAAAATATGACATTAGATTTGGGAAACTAGGGTTGGGTCTTTATAGTTGGTATCATAGGAAGTTTAGTAGAAAAAATGGAAAATAGATTTAGAAAACGTAGATTTGGGAACAAAACCATAAGATAGTATTTTAGGATTAACATAAAATAACATCGTGGAATTTTGGAAAGGAATATAGTATGTGGATATTTCAATAAAATACATACTTGTTAGGATACTACAAGTTGACATGGTTCTAGAAAATATGCACCTAGGAGTAACAACTCCAACAAGGAGTTTGGGACATGACTTGGGGTATCATGGTACATAATAATGAGCCTTACTGTGTGAATGATTTGAAACTACTATGGGATATGCTTAGTATAATTCACATTTTCATTATAAACCATTATGAATAATTTAAATGTAAATAGGTCCTCAAAGTAACCATGCTTATGATTATGCGATTAGACATGCATAAAATTTCAATTTATTTTAATTGTTTTTCTAGTTTGATATTATACATTTTCATTCATAACCTAATTTTGTGTATCAAATTATATATAATTGGATCCTAGTAGAAGTAATGGAAACTGAATTAATGCACATGTCCCATTTATGGAATTTCCTCTTATGCAAGATAATAATGCAGGTATTGGAGCTGTGAATGGTGCTGAGAAGCTTATAACTATACTGGTAACACTTATTCAGGTTATGGACAAAAAACTTACCCATATAGAGCATCCTGAACCACAAAATGGAAGAAAAATGTTAGACTATTTTATGCAACAACATCCACCATCATTCAATGGGACTAAAAACCCATTTTTAGTTGAGTAGTGGATAATTTTCCCAGAAAATACATTTCATGATTTGGGATGTAATGAAATGGAGAAGGTTATCAAGGAAGTTTATCATCAATTAAGAGATACAGGTTAATGGAGGTCATTGATTTAAAACACAAAGTAGGAGGAAGAAATAGAATAAATGTAATGGAGGGACTTTAATTAAATATTTATAGGAAAATATTTTCCTTGAGAACAACAAGAAGATATGGAGAGGAAATTCTTCAGTTTGAAAAAAAATGGGATGAAAATTTTGTGAAGTCTGAATCCAATCTTACCAGACTATCAAGGAATTCCATAGACTACATACATAATCCAAGGAGCATGATTGATCAATTTTTTCATGGTTTAAAACCATTACACTAAAGGGAACTTTTTCCCCAAAAATTATCATCATATGAAGATATATTCTCATGTACAATAAATATAGAGAAATAATTTTCTAAGACTTATGAATTTAAATGAATGAAAGAGAAGAAGAGAGTGGAAGATGAAATAATGGATAAAGGGAAGAATAAAAAGGGGAGTTTTCTAACATGTGATACTTGTGGAAAGAAACAACCCAAATGCTTCTTAGAATGAGAAGAAGTTTGTTACAAATGTGGAGAAAATATCCACCAATCTCGAGATTTCAAGGGAAATAAATAAGATACCAATGTTCAATTCTACAATTGTAAAGATATGATACATTATGAAAATGTTTTTCCTAAGTGTAAAGGAAACATTCCCTAGAGAAGGGAAAGGGAACAAGACCAAACTTATACAATCACAAATGCTAAAGTTGAAGTTCATAATGATGTGGTGGTAGGTACTATAATAATTTCCTCAAACATGGTCAATTATTTATTTGATCATGGATCATCACATTCCTTTATTTATTGAAAGTTTTCTTTAAAAATTAGATATTTCCCATTCTCCTTAATAAGGGATTTGTCCGTTAAAACCCCTAAGGTAATTCTAATTACAATAAAGATGTGTAAGGCAATCCGAATTATGGCATATAAATATGATTTATCTACTGATTTTATCATCCTACCTATGGTCTAATTTTACATAATCCTTGGAATGTATTTAATTTCAAAATATGATGTGAAAATATATTATATGAAGAAAGAAATTAAAATTTGTGAGGAAGGTGTAGAATCCATTATCTTTATATAAAGAACATCACCATATGATTCTTATCCAGATCCACCCCCATAGCTATGTTGAATGAAATTATTCAGGATGATAAGAGATCAATATATATGATTAAGGAAAGAAATATTCCAATTAAGGATATACATATTTTGAAAGAATAAATTGATATATTTATAGAGGATTTACCTGGACATCCCCCAGAGTGGGAAGTTGAGTTTTCTATTGATTTAATTCATGGTGCAAGGCCTATATAAAAGACACCTTATAGAATGGAAATAGTGGAATTAGTAGAACTAAAGAATCAAATAGAGAAATTTAGTGATAAAGGATTTATCCTCCCAGATTTTTCTATATGGGGAGACCATATTCTCTTTGTCAAGAATAAATATTGATCCATGAGGCCATGTATTGACTATAGAGAAATAAATTCTATTATAATAAGGAATAAGTATCCCCTACCTCTGATTGATGTTTTATTTGATCAGCTTTATGGAGAACAATATTTTTCGAAGATTGAACTTCAATTTGGATATCATCAGCTGCATTTGAGGAAGGAAGATATTCCAAAGAAAACATTTTGAACAAGGTATGAGCATTACAAGTTTACAGATAATGCCTTTTGGGATGATTAATGCACCCTATGTTTTCATGGATCTAATGAATAGAGTTTACAAGGAATATCTTGATGAATTTATTGTGGTATATATTTATGATATAATAATATTATCCAAAATCTATAAAGATCATGAGAATCACTTGCACATTATTCTGAAGTCTCTTAGAATAAATGAATTATATGTAATGTTTAGAATGTGTGAATTTTGGATTCAGTCAGTTTATTTTCAAGGACATATTGTCTCTAAGGATGGAATATATGTTGATCCTATGAATAAAATGATGTCTAATAATGGGCTACTCCAACGAACATAACTGAGGTATATATTTCTATTGGTTTTTCATGTTATTACTAGAGTTTGTTTTAGAAATTATCCTATTTATCCAACCTATTGACCAAGAATACTCGTAAAGGGGTTAAGTTTGTGTGTACAAAATAACGAGAAGAATTTTTTGAATAATTGAAGGAGAGGTTAGTTAATGCTCCAATATTGACTCTACCATTTGGAAATAGTGGATTTGTGATTTATAGTTATCCATAGAAGAATAGACTAGTTTGTTTTCTAAATCAGAATGATAAAGTCATTTCCTATGCATCAAGGTTGTTAGAAACTAATGAAAAAAACTACCCAACTCATTATCTTGAGTTATCAGCAGTAATAGTTTTATAGATATGGAGACATAATCTCTATCGTGAAAGATGTGAGATATATATTTATCACAAGAGCATGAAATATATCTTCTCACATAAAGAACTCAATGTGAGGCAAATGCAATGGATTGAGATACTCAAAGATTATGATTGTTCTATACACTACCACCTAAGAAAGAAAAATAAGGTAGTTGATTCATTGAGTAGGAAGAATCATGAAGTATTAAACAAAATTAGGATTGAAAGGGATCCAATATTCATGGATCTAGTAAATATAGATATGGGAATTATCAAAGAAGTTAAAATATAATTACCTTTTCAATTGGTTACCCAACCATATTTTTTAGAAATAATTTAAACTTCTCAGTCTGATGATGGGAATATTCAAAAGAAAATTAATGGTGTGAATGATGGGATGTTGGTTGAATTCACGTGTGAAGATGGAATCATGAAATTTGGGAAGAGGCTATGTGTTTCCTCTATACCTGAGATGAAAAGGGAGTTAATGTATGATACCCATAGCTTGAATTTCTCTATACACCCTGGTAGCACTAAAATGTATAGAGATTTGAAGGAACATTTTCGGTGGGACAACATGAAGTGGGAAATTTATGATTATGTATCAAGATGTTTAGTATGTCAACAATTGAAGGCTGAACGACAAAATCCTAGAGGATTCATGCAACCTATATCTATTCCTACATGGAAATGGGATGACATCACCATGGATTTTGTCACTGGATTACCCAAAACTCTAAGAAATAATGATATAATATTGGTAATTGTATATTGACATATGAAATCTACACATTTCCTTGATATAAGGGAGGAGTTGTCACTCAAGCGCCTTGAAAGAATCTATATCAATGAAGTTGTGAGAATTCGTGGAGAAACTGTCTCAATTGGGTTTTATCATGATCAACAATTCACATCAAAATTCTGGAGAAGTATTTAAAATTCTTTGGATACTGATCTTCGATTGAGTACTTCTTATCACCCTCAAACTGATGGGAAATCAGAAAAGATGATCCAAAATTTAGAAGACATATTGAGATCATGCTCACATTGTTTTCAAGTTATGTGGTATCATTATTTATAGTTTTTGTAGTTTTTATACAACAATAGTTTCCATTAAAGTATTCAAATGGAACTATATGAAGCATTGTATGGTAAGAGATGTTTCACACCAATGTGTTGGGATGAAGTTGGTGTAAGGAATCTTGTAGGACCTTATCTTATGGAGGAAACAAAAATGAAGGTAAAGACCATTCAAACCCATATCAAACCAGCTCAAAGAAGGAAAAAGAGCTATGCTGATAATTGAAGGAAGTATTTGGAATTTCCAGTGGGAGATCATGTTTTCTTAAAAATATCCCTATAAAAGTGTGTTATATGATTTGGGAAGAAAGGTAAACTGAGCCCCAGGTATATTGATCCTTTTGAAAATATAGAGGTAATTGAAGTTGTGGAATATCATTTCAAAATGCTCCCTAGTCTTTCTAAGGTACACAATGTGTTCCACATCTCATTGTTGAGAAAGTACATGTCGGACCCAACACATGTACTCACTTCTAAAGTGATATAATTGGAACCTATAACTTATCTTACTATGAAGAGCCCATCCAGACGATGAACACTAAAGAATAGGTTTTTTGGAATTATAAGGCTCGATTGGTAAAGGAACTGTCAAAAAATCATAATATTGAAGAGGTGGCATGGGAGTATGAGGATCTTATGACGAAGAACTACCCAAATCTTTTTATGAGGTAACATTCTAGTAATATTGAGGATGAATTTTTTGGAAGGGGGGAAGAATGTAACACCCCAATGTTTTAAAAATAAATAGAATTCATGAAACACTAATATCTTGAGAAACAAATACTTTTTTATAAGATATAGATAAAACCTTTCTGCTAAACATATTTTTACTGCTTATGTGATTTGAATTTCGAAAAACTGACATACACGATTGCAATCAGTAAGATATTTAGTGTCTGATTGGATCAACTTATTTTTTTTTGTGAATATCAACTTGACACTTCGAAATAGTAATATTAACCTTATTAATAGTAACATGACCAATGAAATAATAACCACACATAAGAAAGTATAAATAAAATTTTCGTTCCATCATTTCTTTTTTGAGATTAGTTTTTAATAAAAATATGAAGAATCAGATAAATTGATTTTTTAGGTGAAAATTTTACATTTCAGAGAGATTTAAATTATTATATAAAACTAAGGTTTTAATAATTTTTATAATAATGAAAAATTATTTTCAAAATTCTCTTCTTTAATTACAAATGATAAAATAATTTTATTTTTTTTAACTGTCGAAATTTTTACTATGCATTTTATGTCCTATATTATTTTTAATAAATAAGTATTTTCATAGATAAAAATTAATATTTTCATATTTAAAAAAATTATAATAATAAATTAAATTTCAATTTTGAATTCATAATTTCAATATTAGGTTATGCTGAATTTATGAGAATTTTATAAGATACTATAGTTTTTCGTGAATAGTAAAAAATAATGTTTGGAGTTTTCGGTATGTTTAATGAAATTATAATGATATAATAATTAATATAAAATTCTGTTTGACTTTTGTACATTAAAATATAATATTAGGTGTTTCTTGTTTCCAATACTATGGGAAAATACCATGGGCAAGCCCATGGGTTTTCATATACCGCTGTTGAGGTGTCCTAAAAAATTAATAAAACAATTACATCACATTTTCTATAAATACCGACCCATTAATTCCATTTATTTAATTAAAAATTCACCATACTCTAATATATAGTATTTTTACCTCCTTGGGATTCCTCCCAAAGAGTCTTCAATCCCCCAGGGTCCCAACCTTCAAATTTTCAGAGTTACTCTACAATGTAAGGGAATATACGACCCTTCTCTTTTTCAAGCACTCCTTTTATGATATTACTTTTTAATTTACATTGGATTATGTTTAGATATTTCATTACATATCCCCCTTACTGTCCATATTATTTAAAGAATTATGAGAGACCTCTTTTTTTATCATCAAATATTTTATGAATTTTTATGTCGTTAGGCTGCCAAATATTTTATAAGGTATTTCTCAACTTCTCTATTTCTTTCTTGTTCCTTTATTTTATTTTTCTCTCCTAAAATACCCTCATCCAAAAGGTATTATAACCTTTTTACATTACATATACTGTAATTTAATTATGATAATGTAAAAATTCATCATCATCTCTCCTTTCACTCCTTTTATACAAATAGAAATGAAAACACCATCCGAGATGTATTAATTTATCACATTCAAAGATAAAAGGTTTTCAATTTCTATTACCATCTTCATGGATGGTCATGAAATCATTTTTATAGTTGAACCAGAATATAATATATATTTTTATAACCTATGTAATGTTATGTTACCAATATATATATATACACACACATATGAAAAAACTAGTTTGTAATAATCAATGAAAAAATACGTCATAAAAATCTAAACGATTGTCACCAAATGTCTTATTTATTGATTAATCCTCATAACTTGTACCCAAAGTATATATATAACCATTTATACTCTTTTATGTTCATTAATAATATATAAGTTCAGTTCTAGAGAATTATATTCATTCCACATGAACTTCATTACTTATAATCAAGCGGACCGATCATGAAATCATGGAAAATGAACACTCAAGAATGATGGAGGTCAATCTTATAATGTATCAACAAGATCATAAACGAACATAATAAAAATATAATGAATCAAATATATGTAATTAATGTTCTTAATTTATTAATTAAATCATTTAATTTGATTATCTAGTACATTTAGGATAAGTGCTGAATACATTCAGACATAAGGTAATGGTTTTCTACCCAAACCTCTATTTACTTTCGCGATACTATTTTATAACTTAATACCAATTAAATTCTTAATTATTATTATTTAATCCTTATATGTTCTTTTTTAATGTAATATATATTTCTAAAAATCATAATCCATCTTTATTTTATGGGGAGTTAAATGTTTTATAATGATCTTTCTCAATTCTTTATGATAAACAAGCTTCATTCACCGGAACTTCTCTAATTATTACCTATTTTCAAGTGCACTCTATAATCTGATTCAAGAAAAAATTATTTATATAAAACCACTCATTTAATCATGGAAAAACTGCATTAGTTCATTTCAAGTTTTATGCAAATAGTTTCCCAAAAGAACCCTTATTTTCAAAGTAAAAGTGTATTTCCCTTAAAAATTCCTCAATGATTTTATTAGATTATCTTTGTTTAATTCCACACATCTGTTTAATTTTATGTCTTATTGAGATTAATATATAATTTATATCATATACCATATTGTATTAAATGGTTTTTTATTAGTGTGACTTTTGATGTGCTATCTTAGTACCATTCACCATACTAATCAGAATGGTTAGTGTTTATGTGTACAAATTGGGGAAAGTTATTTCATATGATCATGTTGTTTATGCTTAACCCCTTTTATATGATAAATGAATTGGACATAGAAAGTTATGGTTAGGTCCCTCTATATCCCATCGATGGTAGTTCTCCTGATACAAAACAGAATTGGGTTTTTTATGAGGCCTTACCCTAGTATTTTCAGACACATTGGTCGAGGCCTTGACAATATATTTCAGATGTCCGACATCATGCCTTCCCTCATTATGGTATTAAAAATTGATAAACCATGTGATTATTCAACTAGTATAATATCAATGGTTATGTTTCATTTTCTCATTATCATTTATATGGCCTTATTTAATCAACTTCTATTCCTACCATATTATTCCCATGTATAATTTTTAAGGGCATGTGTTTTTAGTTATTCACCATGCCTAGTGCTTCTATTTATGATAACTTACGTTGTATTACTTACCCTTAATTAGTATATTAGCTCACCAATTTTTTATGTTTTATTTTTCCTCATGTGTGATTGAAAATAAGTTGATATGTTGACTTTCCTTTCAAGTTGTAATATTGAACTTATTTATATATCTTGTTTTAAAAAGATACTAAAAAATCAATTCATTTAGGATACAAATTCATTGTTTATATTCCAATGTAATAAAATAAGTCACCAGCTCTGGGAAACTTTGTTTGGGTATTTTCATTTATGTTATGATAGGCCGGTGTATGATTTTAGGGAAAAAAATTGGGATAGGGGATAAGCACAAGAATACAAAAAATTTATTTTTCTGGACAAATATTATGGTATATATAATATTATTTCACTATCCAAACACATATCAAAACAAATTATTTATTTTTCACAATTTTTCAGCAGTGTCTGAAACAAACAAATGGAAAATATTATGGTTATTATGTTTGTAAATTTATAAGAGTGATCATATTAAATGAACAAACTAGAATCCCTAAAGATTTATTTTAGAAGATAATTAATATTTAATTTAAAATATTTATTAATACTTTGTGTATTTATATTTTTCTATTACAATTATGACTGTCGAAAAAGACTCATATTCACAAGATGATATATATTTTCATAGAAATGAATGAGCAACATACCTTATGGAATAATGTACACAAAAAACATGAAGATGTGGATTCTAAATAAGTTTTGTATTGTTTCATATTTGTGACTAATTTACTTTTTTTAGTATTACTCATGTAATAATTAAGAACTCAATGATAAGGTAAAGTTTTTTTTAATATACTATGTTTTTAATTTAAATATTATCTATTCTCTACTTCATTAACATATTCTAAATTAAATGTTTGATTACTCATATAGAAAGTTCCTTCCACAGACTTATTCTCCCTCAAAACCTTTTCACCCCTGTATTGTTGACATTTATCACATTCCTTGAAAAGAAGTGGAGGGAACATGAAAGAAAGTGATAAATTTCAACAATTCAATGTTTCTATTTCAAAAAAGAAAACAAATGGAAATTTTGGTAACACACGATGTGGCTGGAATAACTTAAAGTGTGTTTTTTATTTAAAATTGTCATTAATTTAAGAAAAAAGAACAAGTGGCATACTGAAAACTGAGAAATAGAATTAGGATTGTTTTTCTATTTTTGTAAAATTATCCATGAGTCATTTCTGATGTGTAGCAATCAACCACACCCCAATACGATGCACAGTTTGATTAGTATGTCTAAAAGTATCTATTGTCAATTTAAAATTGGATTTTTAGTTCAAAACATTCCACTCACAGAAAACCAAAAAAAACACACTCCGATTGTCTTGATAATTTTGAAAAACCATTAATATGTAATTTTTGACATATCTGAAGCATTCTCACATCAAAATGATGCTCTATGTGACCAGTATGACTCAAAATGTGTGTTTCCAATTTGAAATGACATTTTAGAAAAAACACACAGCTGACATACTACAAACTGAGAAAAAACATTCATATTGTTTTTGATAATTTAGGACAAATATCCATGATTAACAATTAACATGTAGGAATTATGAAAAAATCAATCCAAGGCATAGTGTGAATGATATGACTTTAAGTGTGTATTTTTCTATTAAATTGACATTAAATTTAGAAAAAAGAACATGTGCCATAGTAAAAAATGATAAAACATATTCTATTTATTTTGATAATTTAGGAAACTGATCCATGAGTCATTTTTAATGTGTAGGAATCACCCACACCTCAATCTGATGCACAGTATGACTGGTTTGACTAAAAGTATCCGTTATCAGTTTAAAATTGACATTTTAGTTCAAAATGTGTCACTCACTGAAAACCAAGAAAATTAACTCCAATTGTCATGATAATTCATGAAATAGATTAAGAATTCATTTGTTACTTGTATTAATTAGTCTCACATCTAATCGACGCACGGTGCGACTGATTGACTCAAAATGTGTGTTTCTAGTTTGAAATGACATTTTAGTAAAAACTAACAACTGATATACTAAAATTAACGAATGCATATCTGTATTGTTTTTATACATTAGTAAAATGATTCATGAGTTATTTGTGATGTGTAAGAGTCAAATGCACCTCAATATAACACATGGTGTGAATGATATGACTTTAAGTGTGTATTTTTATATTACAGTGAAATTAAATTTAGAAAAAAAGAACAAGTGGGATACTTAAAATAGATTAAATGCATTCAGATTGTTTTGATACTTTAGGAAAACAATCTACATGTCATTTTTGATGTTTATGAATCAACCACACCTCAATCCCACGTACGGTGTGACCGATATGACTAAAAGTGTCCATTATCGGTTGAAAATTGACATTTTAGCTCTAAGCCCATCACTCACTGAAAAACATCTAACACATTCCTATTGTCTTTATAATTTTGGAAAACGATTCATACTTAATTTCTAACATGTATGAAGTTTCTACACATCAAACTGATACATGATGCAACCAATATGACTCAAAATGCGTGTTTTCAGTTTGAAATGTCGTTTTATTAAAAAAAAACTCACATACTAAAAACAAAGGAAAACCATTTGGATTGTTTTGACACTTTATAAAAATGATCTATAAGACTTTTTTGATGTGTAATTATCAACTGCACCTCAAAATGATGCACGGTGTGGCCGGTATAACTCAAAGTGGCTCTTTTTTATTGAAAATTGACATCAATTTATAAAAAAAGAACATGTGGCATAATGAAAACCAAGAAAACACATTTGGATTTTTTTTTAATAATTTAGGAAAATGATCAATGATTTATTTTGGACATGTGGGAATTAACACCACCTCAATACGATGCACTGTGTGACCAGTATAACTCCAAATATGTCTTTTTATTTAAAATTGATATTAATTTAAATAAAAAGTACAAGTGAAATACAGAAAACTCAGAAAACATATTCGGATTATTTTGATACTTTAGGAAAACTATACATCAGTCACTTGTTACATGTTGAAATCAACTACACCTTAATCTGATGCACGGTGTGAGCGGTATGACTAAAAGTGTCCTCTATCATTTTAAAATTGTTTTTTAGCTCAAAACTTTTCACTCACTGAAAACCAACAAAACACACTCTAATTATATTCATAATTTAGGAAAGATATTCATAAGTCATTTGTGACATTTATGAAACACTCTCACATAAAATAGATGCACGATGAAATTGGTATGACCCAAAAATGTGTGTTTCTAGTTTGAAATGATGTTTTTGTAAAAAAAACTGACATCATGAAAACTAGAGAAACACATTCATATTGTCTTGATACTTTAGTACACTGATTTATTAGTAATTTTTTATAGGTATGAATCATCTTCACCTCAATCCGACACACGGTATGTCAGGTATAAATAAAAATGTGTCATTATTTAAATTTGGCATTAATTTTAGTAAAAGAACAAGTGACATACTCAAAATAGATCAAACACATTTGGATTATTTTTACAGTTTAGGACAATGATACATAACTCATTTGTGATGTTTAGGAGCCAACAACACCTCAATACAACACACAGTGTGATCGATATAACTCTAAATGTTTCTTGTTTATTAAAAATTGACATTTTATTAAGGTGTTCTTTCATATTAATGTTTAATTTATTTATTTATAGTATTACCAACATAATATTAGTTTTATTATATAGGTGGAATCTTTGGTCGAGTTGAAATGATTTATTTGGAAACTGATATCATGGGCGGACATTTTTGAGAGGGGATCATAGGAGTCAAAAGATAAAATATAAATATTTTTAACTGTTTGTTGGATAAATGTAAATATAATTATATAAAACATTGTTTGAAATGTAGATAGTAATGATTTTTTTGTATATAACATGGGTGAATATTTTTGAATTCATCATGTCAATTAAATGTATATATACAACATTGTTTTCTTTGGGTGTGTTGTATATATCTGTAGGATTCTACAGGTTTTTGCTGGTAGGGTGTGATTTTATATTAACAACACATTGCAGCCAGCTAGGCCTTTATCAGCGCTATTTATAATACTTATAAAGATCCCCTTTTATTACCAATGTGATTAAAAATGTTTTTTAACTCTGTTAAAAGCAAATTTTCACACTGTTAATGGGAATATGTGTAGTAGTGCTAGGCCCGGTGCACTATTTTTACTAACCGTGTGCCAATCATGCCATTCACACTGTTTGTCCTCTTTTCCCCTCCAATCATGTCTCAAACCCCCATGGCACCCTCATAGCTCCTCATATACCCGTGAACCACCTTATTATCCAAAACCAATGAAGGTTAACCAAAATTTAAATGAGTATGTACATTTAAATAATGATGAGATCTAAAATAAGTTATATAATACTCACCTGTTCCTCATATATAATGATCAAGTACCATATCATGAATAAAATATTTTATGTTTTCAATTTTGATCATAAAACCATAGAAAAACTCTTTTAAACTCCTATGAAAACACATTTGGACATCAAAATGCTCATTTTTTTAAAAATCCATTTTGGATACCAAAATAAAAAAGGGGGGATAGAGAGGTTCTCCTTGAAGTAAATGTGAAATATGATCCAACGATATATCAACACTAGAAAAAATAAATGAACAAATTCGGTTGTCTTTTGAACATTTTAAAGTAATACGAGCATTGTTTGTTATATAAGTACGAGCTCAGTTTATTTTTTTACTGTTATTGTTTTTTGGTCAGCAGTTTGACATCAGTTATGATATATACCATAAAAAGGAATTTAGATAAATGGGACCACGCAATAGTTGATCATTTCCCGAAAGTGTTTTCCAAAAAACTCGTCGGGCATCCCATTTTTTGTGAATGCTTAGTCTAACCAGTTAAACATCATTTTCTGTACTATAGAGGGTAGGGTGCACACATATCAACCGTGATCTCTCATATAAACTGCAATTTTTCCATATTATTTTTTAGGGGGTCATATTTTAATGCACACATGATTATTAATTAAAAAAACAATAATAGTCATGGACGGGATAGGGGTTAAACATGTATCTATGGGATTGATGTATTAAATTGAAAACCGATTAATAAACGCTTTTGATAGTACCCATATAGTATCATAAACCCAAACCTGATTATGAAAATTAGAATTAATTAATCAATAATAAAAATTAAATTATTCTTATAAAAAATATTTACTTATTTTGAGTTCGTTTCATATTATATTTATAAGTATATTCTGAATTTGAATTTGTTTAATGTACTTTGTTAAATAAAGTAATATTACAAAATATATTTACATATTTTTTAGTCTGTTTATTCTATATTTATTGATAAAATTTATATATTTGAATTTCTAATCAGGTAATTAACAGGTTTTAAAATTATAATAGGGTAGAGTTAGGGTAACTAATTTAAAAAATAAAGGAATTAGGGGTTTTGTATGAATAAACATACTCAGGTTCAGGTACCCAAAATTTCATGGGTACTTAACCAGTTTTCATCCCTATATTGAACCACAAATATGTATCTCTGAAGATGCCACATATATATGTTTGAGGTCAATGTATATAATGAAAATTTTCTTTTTCATGCATTCAATGTCACTTCATGCCCCCCACATAATTATATTAGATACCTTTGACCAATTTTTGTGAAGAATAAAATTGATCCTCTTGATATTTTTGATGATTAAAACACAAGTGGTCTGTAAAACCACATCATTATATTATCTCTACTACAAAATATCTTTTTACAAACATTAGAAATCACTAAACTCTGATGTTTTAAGCACTCTTGGAATCCAGGCACTTATATTCATGGAAAAAACATAATTGGAGATTTAAAATGTATTGATAAATTATGTCCTTTATCAATATGTATTTTAGCGCTAAAAGCATTTAATTTTGTTTGTTCTACATTTAACATAAAAAATCACAAGTTGCAGTTGTGTACATTTACAACACACCACCACAACGTTACACAAACAATTTCAAACATTTTAATGCATTTACAACACACTTCACAAAATTAATTTCAAATAAATTTACATTACAAATACTTCAATACATTACATGTTACATTAGTGGACATGTATTCAAATTTTTTAAAAATATTATGGTTATGTATTTCCCTGTCTATCACAACTCGACCCACCAATTTTTGACCTGGACTACCCCAATCCTGCCTCTAATAGGCTAAGGACTGGCAACCAACACTGATTATGCATATCCCATAAATGGAAGACATTCGCATAAAGTATCTGTACACACACACACACATAACCAAGCCCACACAAAGTTAAAATGTAAAACAACTAAAACAATTCATGCATACATCTAAAATCCTACAATATAGTACAATAGTAAAAGTACTGAAAGGAGAAAATGGGTTCAAATGCAAGTCCAACCGAAAAATCCAAAAGTACAACCTGCTCCAAGGGAAAGCATTAAGTCAAATACAGGCTCTTGATAAAACACCTTGGTCTATCAAGATCCATCTACACTCCACCCACTTTCTATCCTCCCATGACATCATCAAAAGGTTCGTAGTCTGCATAATACACAACACATGCAAGAAAAACCCATGCAGAGGTGAGTATAACAATACTCTGTAGGTCACCCCAAAAATAATAAACACAAATCACCAAGTACAATAAGGTCAATCCAATATATAACAATAAATGTACCATAGAAACACCAGATATACTCAAAAAAGATACCACGCTATCGGGAGGTCATAACCAACTGTCAGCCACAAGATTCTGTACAAAGTAATGCTCATTTTGGAAGAACTCACTTCAAGATTCTTGCTTTCATCAGAGACACTCAACGAAGAGGTCTAGCTCATTGGGGCCCACACAATGAAAGTTCACTGGTCTAAGAAGACTTTGATACATGGATAGGAGGTTATGCCAAGAACTGTCGAGGGACACCATGAAGCCTAATCTGGATCAAAATACTTCATAGGGGATCGTATGTCAATGATTCCACTAACCCTACAGAAAAGACCTGCTAAATTGAATATCAACGTCCAGATTAGAGAGGTTACACAGATTCCACAAAATCCGACAAGGGAAAAAAAGATGACAGAGGATCACACTCTAGACTCACTGAGAGACATCACAACTCTATCTGAGACTTGGTCTCTATAAGGTATTACAATCTAGTGACATGAATGTAATGTTGACCTGTACCCTTGAGGGAAAGAACCATGGAAACTCACTAAACCTACACAGTTCCAAACTAGGAAAAAAAAGATCCATAATCACTCTTGAAGGAGGTATAAGGCATACACCAAGGGTACTTGGCATGTCCATTCATCCCCTTTCCAACCAATGTGGAAGAGCCTCACAGAAAATGTAGTCTCCATATACACATTGTGTAGGATGAGGACCCAACGTGTTGATACACATGGTTTCCTGCCTATGTCTCTTGGCCATGCCAGTGTACCAAGGTTGTGTCCATGTACCGACCCTTGTATTCCAAGCTGTGTCTATGTATAAGTACACGACATGTCATCTGACCATGTACTTTAACAAGTGTTTGTTTACACTTTGAAGTACATATAGAGTCAACCAAGAAAGGACCACATGTCATGTGATGATATCACATGGTATCTAATACTTATGTTTCTCACGAAACCCTAGCTTTCACATAGGGGTCCCACACTATGTGTAATCCTGAAGTACATGCCCTATTTCTTGGGATTTTCCAAATCCATCGAGATCTCTTTAGTATCACCCTGCACATCACCGAAGCCATCTCCCTTTCTGGAACATGTAGATTGGGGTTTTTCCGGTCCTTACCAATGCTGATCTATGGAAAAATGGACTCGAATCTACTAAAACAATGGATCTACACATGGTTCTTAATTATGAACTGATGAATGTGGAATTGGGTGTCCAAAAATTGTACAATTCGATGCTACATCCATCATCGCACCACCATCGTGTCATACTGATCCCGGATCTATGATTTCAGATTATTGGACCAAGAAACAAATGTGAAATGATCGATTGATCGAGATATGTTGAACCCTGGTCCAAATGAAGGATGCTTGTGGTGAACGAAGAATCGGGAGAGAAAGAAACAAGAACAAATAGAGGAATAGACCTCGATCAATATTTGTGTCAATCTCGATTCATTATCGCAAGGGTAACAAAAAAGAAATAAATAATTACAATATAATTATCTAAAAGCAGATTAATCTAACTGATCTCATAAGATGAATGAACCATAGATCAATCTATTTTATTGATTGATTAGAGTTCATCATAGAAATCAATAATAGAGAATAAATCCAAACAATAAATTCCCAACCTGGATTATGGATCGATAATTGAAGAAGAATGGTTGCATTTTTGTTGTTGACGAGATCCATAGACTATGTTGGCATGAGATGATCCAAGATTTGATCTCAATAAGTTATTTTCCACTAAGAATTCTCTCCTCCAATGGCTCTTAGGTCTATAGGGTTTAGCGGCCAACCCTGAGAAAAAATCCATAGTTTTAAATGTAATGAGGAATTAAGTCACTGTGTCTAAAAAAATTATTTAATTAATTTAATTTATTAATTTCACGCCTGTGATGAATTTTTCACTAATGGATTATGCTGGTCAATGTTAAGTCACACCTAGGGTATATCCCAAATTTTGAACCTAATGGTGCCATCAAATTTCGGTTCTGAGCCCCCAGTTTGGGAGCTTTTCCAATTTTTCAGGAAAACTATGTGTGTATGCTATTTAATATGTTTAATACATTTCAAACATTTATTCCAGGGACACCGGGTCTCAGAATCACACACTATCTCAATACCTAGTCTCAAAAATAATCCATATAATATCCATAAATAATTAATGGAAAATAGAGGATGTCACATTCTCCCCACCTTAGGGCTTTACACCCTAAAAATCCAAAACAATAGTTATAGAAAAAGATGTGGGTACTGAGCGTGAATATGAGCCTCCCACTCCGATGTGATCTTGTAAAGATTCACATGCTTCCACCTAACACACACATAAGGGAAATTTATTTCCCATGAAGGATCCTCTCATACCAATCCTCGATCTTTACCGTATACACTACAAAGTTAACTTCTTCCTAAATGTCTAGCTCGCCTCAGTCGATGATGTGTGACAGGTCATGAACGTACTTCTTCAGCTGAGACATGTTGAAGACATTTTATACCTTGTCCTAATATGGCAGTATAGCTAAGTGGTGTACCACCCCACCAACTCTACATAGTATCTGGAAGGAACCAATGAATCTCAGAGATAACTTTCCTATAGGACCAAATCTCATCAATCCACATTGAGGTGAGACCCTTAAGAACACATGGTCTCCTTTCTCGGACTCTAGAGGAATTTTCCATCAATCTGTATAATCCATATTATGGCTCTCTGTAGTTCTTATCTTCTCCTGGATGACTTGTACCTTCTCTATTGTAGCATATAACAACTCCGAGCCAATGATTTCTGACTCATCTGGATCAGTCCAACAAAGTGGTTACCTATAGGGTCACCCGTACAAAGCCTCAAATGGTGTCATACTAATGGTGGAATGGTATCTATTGTTGTATGAAAGCTCCAAAAAGGGTAGGAAATCCTCCAAACTATGATCAAAGTCTAACATGCAAGCCTGTAACAAGTCCTCCATGACTAGAATGGTCCTCACTTTCTGGACATCGGTTTGGTGGGGAAATGTTGTGATCAAGCATAATTAAGTCCCAAAAGAATCTTGTAATCCCCTCTATAACTGTTATGTGAAGTGAGCATCACAGTCATATATGATCTTCGAGGGAACTCTATGGAGCCAGACTATCTCTTATATGTAGAGGCATCCCAATCCCTTAACAAAACTCTGATCTCGAATAGATTTGAAGTGGGCCAACTTGTAGATTCAGTCTACGATCACACATATGGAATCATGTACCTTGGATGTACACGGTATTCTTGTCATGAATTCTATGGAAATCCCATCCCAATTCCACTTTGGAACCTTAAGGGGTTGAGCTAAACCTATTGGAACTTGGTGCTCAGCCGTCACTTGCTGACATGTAAGACACCGAGAGATAAACTCTACAACACTCTTCTTTATACATGAACACCAAAGCTAACATCGAAGGTCCCAGTACAAATTTTCCACACTGGGAAGTACCACTAAATAGTATGCATGCAGATCCCGAAAAACATCCTCCCACAACATCAAAGGAACCATCTCCTGTCCTTTGAAAATGATTACATGGCCCCCACCTTATAAATATCCATTAAGAGCATGCTCGATGGATATATGAGTAAGTAAGGTCTCACAGTCGGTATCTCCTAGCTCAGCATCCATGACATGCTATAAAATATGCGGGGTAACAACAATCGACTGAAGCTATAGAGAACAATACTTGTCCATAAAAGAAAACTACACTGAGGCTAACTACTCTGACACCCCAACCAAAAACCATGAAAAATATATCCTGATGAGAGTGATTTCCACCATGTCCCCTTCCTAGAAGTATAGAAAATCTCGAATTCATAGTCCTAGAGGAACTGTAGTCATCAAATTTATCCCATGTTAAGATCCTTATGAGAGAAGATATACTTAGGACTATTTTGGTCAGAGTAAATGATAAAACACTTTCCTATCAGGTATTTTCACTACATATTTAAGGATAATACTACTTCTTCTAACTCAAGATCATGGGTCGTGCAGTTATACTCATCTGGTCTCAACTGGAGTGAACCATAAGAATTAATATCTTTCCTCTACATCAACATACAACCAAGTTTGTTCCCTGATGCATTGTAGAACACTACATACTTGAAACCCTCCTCTGGAAATAAGAATATGGGAGAACTCATCAATATCTGTCTCAGCTCCTAAAATCACTGCTAGCACCTTTCTATCCACACAAAAGGATGCCCCTTTCAAATAAAAGCTATCAAGGGTGCTGTAACTCTGGAAAAGGTGGGTACAAACCTCCGAAAGTACCCTACCAACCCAAGAAAACTCCAAACCTCAGTAAAAATCTTGGTTGGATTCCAAGAAAGCACTTCCTCAACCTTCATTGGTTCCACTACCACTCCGGCCCTTGAGATAACATGTCCCTAAAAGCGGAACTCTCAAATCCAAAACTGACACTTTGATAGCTTCCTGTGAAGTTAGTTCTCTCAAAGTGTGTCCATGAACATACTCAAGTATCTCATGTTCTACTCCTTGGACAATGATTACAAAAGTATTTCATCTATAGAGAAAACCACAAACTAGTCTAAGAAGGGCAGAAATATTTGTTTCCTGAGTCCCATGAACACTGCTAGGGTGTTCTTCACATTAAACCACATCACCATGTACTCATAGATAGTGAAAGCCTGACCATAGGTCAATATTTGAGAACCATCGTGCCCATTTCAACTAATCAAAGAGGTCATCGATCCTTAGTAGTAAATAATTATTCTTCATATTCACCTTATTCAAGCACTAGTAATCCACACATAACATAAAGCTCCCATTATCCTTCTTGGAAAACAACATTGAGGATTCCCAGAGGGAAACACTAGGTCTCACAAAGCCCTTATCCTATAATTCCTCCATCTACACCCTCAACTCTTGAAGCTCTGTGGGATCCATACGATATGATTATGATGATATTGGTTCCATCCTAGGATGCATATTGATGTAGAATTCTATCTCTTGGTGTGGAGGTAAACCTGGAACTTCCTTAGGAAAGATGTCCTCGTATTCCACCACCACTATAGGGAACTAATAACCCAAGGAATACAATACTCCAAGAGTCATTCTATTCAACTGATGAGTGAACAGCTGCACTCTCCTATGCCCGATCTCATCTTTCTTTGACAAGATCTATTTTCCATCAACAAATGAATAAATCATTCTGTTACTGTGAACACACCGCATAATCTTCCTAAAATAGTCAATCTGGGCATAAACATTGGATAGAAAATCCATACCTAAGATGAAATCATAAGGCCTCTTTGCTAAAAACAAATAAATCCCATACAAAACTCTCATCTTCAAGTGTTAGATCACACTTTCGGCACAAGTGCACAATCGTTGATTCACCGCCTTTTAGAGTATCCAGTCTCAAGGGTTGAGCCAGTGAAAATACTTGAATCTCTATGTCTCAAACTAGAGAAGTGTAAATAATGGAATTTATGGCATTTATGTCTAACAATACTAAAACTAATGTAGAAAAGACACATATTTTACCTCAAATGATCCCTGGAGCCTTGGGATCATAGTACTCCATAGCCTCCAAGTGGCCTCATCCCTAACCACCAACTCCCTGAACCTAGTTTGGACCACCTGGGGGTGGTGGTGGTAATAGATTGAACCTCCAACCACCTCATACAGCCCTTTTGGCCCCACTACCACATCCTCCACCTTGCAGACCACCCTACTCCCACCTCTATCTCTTTCTTCGAAGTTCCTAGAATGTCTCACAATTAGATTCATGAAATATCAAACAATCTCGACCCAGATGTCCCCAACCATCATAGTAGAAGCACCACCTATCCCCTGATTGGTTTGAGCCACCCTAAGAGCCCTGCGACACTGGTATTGAGACTTGGTATCACCTCCTAAAGCGTCTGACATATTTGAATCCCTATGAAAACCATCGACTACCTGATACTATGGTCTCAGCTACTGGGTACCCATTTATAGCTCCCACAAAAGGCGTCTGCTCTTCCAGAAAGATCTCTACCAATAAGGCCCTCTCAATCACTCCAAAATAGGTTGAAATTCAAAGAGATACAACAGATGCCCTCATGTCCCAGTGTAAGCCCTTCTCAAAGGTTTGAGCTCTAATGAAATTGTCATGCACCATATCCATGGAGTAACATGATAGATCAGTAAACCTAACTGAGTAATCTTCCACAATCATGACACCCTTCAATAGATTCAGAAGCTCTTGTATGTATACCAATCACAACATGGATAGATAGACCTCCTATTTGAAGATATTCTCAAATTCTGTCTAGGAGAGAGCTTTCTCACCATGTGACTAAGTCACTATTTTCCCCCATCACCCAACACATCTCTAAAGAAGACTCACCATGACTACTTCCATTTTATCAGTAGGTGTCCTCAAAATGAGGAAAACACAAGTGACTAACTTTATCAAGTCATCATCCACCTGGTTGTCCGGATCACCTCAAACCCTATGAGTTTGCCACCACTAAAACGTTTGCAATGCACTCAACCTATATGAATCCTAAGATAGTACTGCCATCTCTAGTTTCTTCTCAACAGGTGTTGGTATAAATGGAAAACCACTCGAAGGTGCTATCTCTAGTACATTACCATATACTGATGCCTCGTCACTAGGTAGATCATCCTCATGATCACGTTG
Organism: Viscum album; assembly: GCA_963277665.1. Classification (NCBI taxonomy): domain Eukaryota; kingdom Viridiplantae; phylum Streptophyta; class Magnoliopsida; order Santalales; family Viscaceae; genus Viscum; species Viscum album. The sequence goes on along the minus strand of OY728133.1, from coordinate 1,817,070,344 downwards.
TGGAATCTAGTCTGACTTTCAATGTGGAGGCATACTGAAATTAAAACAAGATGTCCAGTCCAAAGGGGGACTAGATACCCAGAGGGGGGATGAATCTAGGTATGGATATTATTTTTGATGTTCCTCCTACCCCACTAGATCTTGACCCCTTTATTACAAGGGTAAATTTGTTTGGAATTTATTGTTTTTTCCAATCTTATTATTTCCTTATTTATCTAATTATGATGCTTGAAATTAATTCTAGAAAGAAGATACATGGGAACACATATTTTTACTTGGTTCACCCTTACTGGGATACATTTAAAGAACATACCGCAACAATGTGCCAATTATAACAAATACACTAAGGATCACTGCAAAAAATAGTGGTTCGATCAAGATCACTTGTATTCCTAGGATCACTGCCTTTATAAGGTTTATGGTTAGCTCAATACTTTCCCAAGGGTTACTCTCTATGTCTATTTCTTTGAATCACTGCCGGTGGAAAGTATCACCATCATCTTCTTCCTTTTATCATTGTTATTGGAAGGGATCCACTCATAGTTTATGGAATTGTTGGTCCCTTCATCATCACTAAGGAATATATACTCAATTATAGATATATTCACTATTGAAGTTCCACTTTCATTCAACCAATCAATACAACTATACCACATATTTAATTGGAAATTACTTCTGAACCACTTCTGTGATGCTCACTCCCATCATGAATCTCCTATTTCACGATGTTGAAACAACCTTTGCAATGCTCTTTCCTTTTAGTAAGCTCACTTAGCCTTCATGAAGCACACTTATTTAATGATGATTAATTATCTTTCACAAATAACATGTGTTTTTTGAAGCTCAACTAGCCTTTGTGAAAATCACTACTTTTGCGATGCTTAGAAAATTTAGTTGGCTTCTATAGTCTTCAAAAACTTCTTCTTATAAGACTCCTTCATGAACCACCTTTACAAACCACCTTCACGATTCCAAATCATTAATATTTTTTTCAAGTCTCAACTATTTTTCTAAAGGGGATAGAGGCCTATTTATAGTAATTTCCACTGATTCTTGAACCTTCCAGCCACGTCATCACCATTTCACGATGTTCCCTCTTTTCTTCCATGATGAACCCTTTTTCACGAAGCTCCAATAAAATTATATTTTCTCATTTCCCTTAATTTTCACAGATATCACTATAAAAATCTTCACACCACCATGATTCTCCACTCTCGATGCTCTACTCAGGATGCTTATCACATTCTCTATTCATGACGCTCGTTGTTGTCGGGTAGATCACCATAAACTTTCTTTGATCCTTTATGAAACATGCTTCATGAATCCCATATTCATGAAACTCATGCCTTTATTCATATTTTTATAAGGTTTTCAAGGAAATCCACTTTTTTTTATTCTATCCATCCTATAAATTTTGGTCCCAATTTTTTTGTAAACACTAGGAAATGACGTCACCTTGTGTGTGAAATTTTCTATACTACTTCCAGGGAATCCATTCCCTTTTCTTTTATATTTTTTCTCATAAAATGTAAATAATATCTATAGACTCCACAACTTACCATGGAAACCCAGTTTTTCAACAAACACAATTAACCCAAAAATACTGTAATTCTACTTTGAGGGATTTTCACCAACAATATCCCCTTTGGGTTTGTTGAAAACTATTAACATATTGATACATTGTTGAATCTTCTTAAATATTAAATATTCATTCACTTTTTTTGATTAATATAGTGATCAAGGATTTACTCAACACACACTCTAAACCCATATGAGACATGATTAGTAGGAGAAACATGAGTAAAATGAAAAGTTCACCAATGAATCACTTCATTCCAAAACCACTCAAATACATTCATCATGAAATCTGAATGTCATGATATATTTCCATTGATTGACCAGACTTAGAATCATTAGATTTAATACTCCCCTAACTCACTATTCCTCTTGTCAGCTTTAACTTCCCCTATCTTGTTTTTCCACCAAGGAGCATCTCCCCTATCTTCATTAAGACATTTTCTCCTTTTTGATATCCATAATTCCCCCTTCATCAACAAACATTAAGGTGAATCCAATGTGGTATGAAATAGGGTAAATAAAATAGATCAAAACATGTGGAAAAAATACACGATTCATTGGGGAGAGGGGGTCCCAAATCCACACTTTTTCAAGTGCAGGGATTTGACCAAACTCCTAGAGCTAGTCGATGCCTATCAAACACTTATTTGGGTAAGGACGTTGTTAGAATTTCAACAACTTTTTGTTTTATAGGAACATAATCCAAATTCAAAATCCATTTTTCTACCTTCTCTATGATAAAATTATATGTTATTTCAAAGTTCCTTTTCTTTAAGTGATGGACTAAAATTTTGAAAAGATTTATAGCACTTGAATTATCGCAATGGATTCTAATCAGAGACCTCACTTCAACTCTAATATCATCAATTTGTTGGTTAATAGACAATAATTTTTTTTCAAGATTGATTAGAGGCATATTCTTCTTCTGCAGTGCTCAACAAAATGAAATATTGTTTCTTGCTTAATAAAGAAATACACAATCCACCAAGATAAAATGCACCATCTAATGTTGATTTTCTATCATATTTTGAACCGTCCAAATCAGCATATGTATATCCCAATAAATGTGGACATTATTTTTTTATTGTACATAAAAACAAAATCCACCAATAATTTTCCTGTATTCTATGACATTAACTACATTGCATTCATCATCACGCGATAGTTTCACCCAGGTAGCCACTAGAGTTTTCTTCTCCTTGGAATTATCTATTAAAATTTTTCGTAAAAACCCTTCGGAATATTAATATTGAGAAATTAATGTTCCATTATTTATGTGTGTTACACTAGCACCATCAACTTTTGATTAATATCATTGTTGACATAGAGATTGTAATCAACTCCAGCATCATGAAAACCAAGATTCTTCAAAAACTGATCCAGTCTTGAATACCATGATCTTGGTGCCTGCATCAAACCATAAAGTGACTTTCTCAACTAACAAACATTGTTCTTATCTTCATGAATGAGTAAACCATCTAGATTCAAAATATAAACTTCTTCTACTAGAACCCCATTCAGAAATTCCGACTTGACATCCATATGGAAAACTTTAAACATTCTTTGCACTGCTATGAAAAAATTTCACAGTTACCTATCCGGTTTTGATCCCTATATTGAACCACCATTAATTCACTTTGAAGATACCATATATATATATATATATATATATATATTTGGGTTTAGTGTATGTAATGATTTTTTTCATGCATTCAATGCCACTCCCCCACATAATAATATTACATGCCTTTGGCCGATTATTGTGATGAATACACTTGATATTTTTGATATTCTGGATGATTAAAAAAGGATTGTTGTGTAAAACCACGTCATTATATTATCACTACTATAGAATATCATTTTACAAACATTAAAAATCACTGAACTCTGTTGTTTTAAGCACTCTTACAATCCATTCACTTATATTCATTTTACAAGCATCATTGGTGCTTAAAAATGTATAGATAAAGGATGACCATTATCAATGTGTATTTTAGTGCCGAAAAAGTTTATTTTTGTTTGTGATGCATTTAACATTGAAAAATAACAAGTTCTAGTTATATACCATTACAGTACATCGTAACAACCTTACATAAAAAAATTCAAACATTTTAATTCATTTACAGCACAATTGACAAAATTAATTTCAAATAAAATTTCATTAATTTTTTTAATAAATTATGTGTTACATTAGTGGAACTGTATTCATCAAATTTTAAAATATTATGGTCATCTATTTCCCTGTCTATTATGACATAAAATTCCAAGGCCTGAACTATGACTACCCCAATTTCGACTCCAATAGGCCGGGGACTGGTGACCAATGCAGAGTAGGCATATAACACAAATGAGAGACATTATCATAATGTATTTGTACACACACACATCTCCAAGTACACAAAAAAGATGAAATGTAAAACAATGGAAGCAATGTTTGCATACATCTAAAATCCCACAACAGAGTACGATAATAAACGTACAAAAAGCCGAAAAAGGGTTCAAATACAAGTCTGCCCAAGAACTGCAAAAGTACAACCTACTCCAAGGGAGAGGAATAAGTCAAATACATGTCCTCAGTAAAAAAACCATGGTTTGTCAATCTATATCTATGCTCCACCCTCTCTGTATCCTCCCAGGACACCGTCAAAAGGGTCGTCATCTCCATAAGACACAACACATGAAGGAAAAATCCATGTAGGGAGTGTATAACAATACTCAACATGACACCATGAAAAAACTAACCACAATGCACTATGAATAGTCATATCAATACAAGATATAATAATAAAGGTATAATAGAAACACCCACATATAATCAAGAAATGTAGCACACCGTTGGGTGATCATAACCAATTGTCAGCCATAAGATTCTGCATGAAGTAACACTCATTTAAGGAGAACTAACTTCATGATTCATGCTTTCATCAGAGACACTCGACAAATAGGTCCAGCTCATTGGGCCCCACCTAATGGAAGCTCACTGTTCTAATAATACTCTGATAAACAGATAGAGGGTCACACACAGAACTGCTGGGGGACACAATGAATCACACTACGACAAAATCACGATTTAGCGGCGTTTTTTTTCGTTTCGCGGCGGTTGAAACCGCCGCTAAATAGATTGGCAGCGGTTTTGAAAAACCGCCGCAAAATCGTGCGTCGGGAAACTATTCACGGCAGTTTTTTAATTTTTTTTAATTTTTTTAATTTTTTTTAATTTTTTTTAATTTTTTAATTTTTTATTTATTTATTTAGTTCTTTAGTTATTGAGTTCTTTTATTTATTTATTTATTTATTTTAATTTTTTTAATTTTTTTAATTTTTTTAATTTTTTAATTTTTAATTTTTTTTAATTTTTTTAATTTTTTTTAATTTTTTTTTAATTTTTTAATTTTTTAATTTATTTATTTAGTTCTTTAGTTATTGAGTTCTTTTATCTATCTATTTATTTATTTATTTATTTTAGTTTTTTTAATTTTTTTAATTTTTTTAATTTTTTAATTTTTATTTATTTTTTTATTTATTTTATTTTATTTATTTATTTATTTTATTTATTTATTTTTCTTATTTATGTTATTTTTCTTATTTATTTTATTTATTTCGTATTTATTTCGTATTTATTTTATTTATTTTATTTATTTCTTATTACTTTATTTACTTTATTTATCCATGCATTCACATCCCATGCACATGCCCGTGCAATATAAAGAAATACTACGCTTGGTGAGATTTGACCCCTAACATCTTGCATATTTTCCAAAGACTTTACCACTCCAACAAGATCGCCATGTGGTTAATAAACAGAATTTAATATACTTATATATATTAATTGAAAAAACAAATAATACATAAATAATAGATATAAACTCAATAATAATAAATAATAAATAATGAATAAAAATAATAAATAATAAATAATAAATAACAAATAAATATAAATAATAAATAAATATAAATAATAAATAAATATAAATAATAAATAAATATAAATAATTACTAATTAATAATTGATAACAAATAACAAATAAATATAAATAATAAATAATAAATAAAAATAAATAATAAATAATAAATAATAAATAAATATAAATAATAAATAAATAGAAATATAAATAAAAAATAAAAAATAAAAAATAAAAAATAAAAAATAAAAAATAAAAAATAAAAAATAATAAATAGTAAATAATAAATAATAAATAATAAATAATAAATAATAAATAATAAATAAATAATAAATAATAGATAATAAATAATAAATAAAAAATAATAAATAATAAATAAAAAATAATAAATAATAAATAAAAAATAATAAATAAAAATAAAAAATAAATATTAAATATTAAATAATAAATAGTAAATAATAAATAATAAATAATAAATAATAAATAAATATAAATAATAAATAATAAATAAATAATAATTATAAATAATTAATAAATATAAATAATAAATAATTAATAAATATAAGTAATAAGTAATAAATAATAACTAATAAATAATAAATAATAAGTAATAAGTAATAAATAATAAATAATAAATAGATATAAATAACAAATAATAAATAATAAATAATAAATAATAAATAATAAATAATAAATAATAAATAATAAATAATAAATAATAAATAATAAATAATAAATAAAAAATAAAAAATAAATATAAATAAAAAATAAATATAAATATAAATAAAAAATAAAAAATAAAAAACAATAAATAAATATAAATAATAAATAATAAATACATATAAATAATAAATAATAAGTAAATATAAATAATAAATAATAAATAAACATAAATAATAAATAAATATAAATAATAAATAGTAAATAATAAATAAATATAAATAATAAATAAATATAAATAATAAATAATAAATAATAAATAATAAATAAATATAAATAATAAATAAATAATAAATTATAAATAATAAATAATAAATAATAAATATCAAATAATAAAGTGTAAATAATAAATATTAAATAGTAAATAATAAATAATAAATAAATATAAATAAAAAATAAAAAATAAATAATGAATATAAATAATTAATAAATATAAATAATTAATAATTAATAAATATAAATAATAAATAATAAATAATAAATAATAAATAATAAGTAATAAACAATAAATAAAAAATAAATATAAATAATAAAGAAATATAAATAATAAATAAATATAAATAATAAATAAATATAAATAATAAATAATAAATAATAAATAATAAATAAATAAATAATAAATAATAAATAATAAATAATAAATAAATATAAATAATAAATAAATATAAATAATAAATAATAAAAAATAAAAAATAAAAAATAAAAAATAAAAAATAAAAAATAAAAAATAAAAAATAAAAAATAAATAAATATAAATAATAAATAAATATAAATAATAAATATAAATAATAAATAATAAATAATAAATAATAAATAATAAATAATAGATAATAAATAAATATAAATAATAAATAATAAATAAATATAAATAATAAATAATAATTAAATATAAATAATAAATAATAAATAAATATAAATAATAAATAAATATAAATAATAAATAAATATAAATAATAAATAATAAATTGAAAATAATAAATAAATAAAAATAATAAATAAATATAAATAATAAATAATAAATAGTAAATAATAAATAAATATAAATAATAAATAATAAATAATAAATAAATATAAATATTGAATAATAAATAAATATAAATAATAAATAAATATAAATAATAAATAAATATAAATAATAAATAATAAGTAAATATAAATAATAAATAATAAATAATAAATAATGAAAAAATATAAATATACATAATAAATAAATATAAATAAGAAATAAGAAATAAGAAATAATCAATAGTAAATAATAAATAATAAATAATAAATAATAAATAATAAATAATAAATAATAAATAATAATTAATAAATACTAAATAATAAATAATAAATAATAAATAATAAATAATAAATAATAAATAATAAATAATAAATAATAAATAATAAATAAAAAATAATAAATAATAAATAATTAATAAATATAAATAATAAATTATAAATTAAAAATAAAAATAAATAATAAATAATAAATAATAAATAAATATAAATAATAAATAATAAATAAATATACATAATTAATAAATATAAATAATAAATAATAAATAACAAATAATATATAATATATAATATATAATAAATAATAAATAATAAATAATAAATATAAATAATAAATATAAATAATAAATAATAAATAAATATAAATAATAAATAAATAATAATAATAATAAATTTAAATAATAGATAATAAATAATAAATAATAAATAATAAATAACCAGTAGAAAATATTCTTAATAATAATAATATTTTATTATTAGAACTAATAAATAATAAATAATAAATAATAAGGGTAACACATGAAAAAGTATGAAAAGACGTGGTAAGGAATGAAAAATCATGAAAACGCATAAAAACGGATGAAGAAGCATACGAAGAATGAGGCATTCAAAAGAATGAGAACGCATGAGAACGCATGAAAACTCATGACAACTCTGGAAAACCCCTTAATAATTCAACATAATCATCATAATAACCCAAAAAACCCATTAATAAAGATAAAAAGTCATGGAAACCCAAATAAACAGTAATAAATGGAGCAACTGTTAAAACTTGTCAAAATAGTCATAAAGAGACAAAAACATTGGACTCACATTAACAGAGATAACTTATAATCCGAGAGTCCGTTTTAGATCCACGACCTGTCAAATCAAATATCCTGAAATGATATTCAAACTGATAGGTGAAAGAGTCCAAATGGACAGGTGGATCAGAAGTTATGGCCATTTAAAAAAAAGCTGACGTGGAACGGGTGCTAGAAATGAGGCATCAAAAAACATAACAAACCCGATACCCACTAAAAAGGCCATAAGATATGATCCAAGAGTGCATGTGGGTGCTGCGACTAGTCAAAATGAAGCTCATGGAACGAGCTACGATCTGGAAGGTGGAGGTGTCCGAACTGACACACAGATCGAAAGTTAAGTCCGTTTGAAGACAAGTTCGATGGGACACTGGTGACAGAAATGGGGTTTCGGAGGCCTTCGGAGGGGTTTTTGTGGTCTAAAAACACTACAAAAGATTTCTTCTGTCGATTTGGTGTGTATCTCTCTTCGCTGGCTTCAATTTGATATGTGGTAGAGCCCAAACAGACACCCGGAGCAAAAGTTATGGTCGTTTGAAGTTGGAGAACCTTTTTCAACATTCTTATAACTCTAATATTTTCTGCACCTTAGACCGTCTCATGGTTTTGATTATATGTGCCTCTATATCTCTTCATGATCTTCAATTTGACTGGTCGTGGCGCTCCAACGGACGCCCAGATCAAAAGTTATGGTCGTTTTAGTGATTTCGGGGTTTCTCGTGTTTTTTTATTTTTTCCTTTAATTTCACGGCGGTTTTACCGAAACCGTCGCTATTTCGCGGCGGGTTTTTAAAAAACCGCCACTAATCCTAGAAAAAAATAAAAAAAAATAAAAAAAATAAAAAAATTTATGGCATTTCGCGGCGGTTTTTTCGCAGCAGTTTAAAAACTTCCGCGAAACGGCAGCCCGAAACGCGTTTAACGGTGGTTTTTAAAACCACCGCGAAAAAACTGCTGCTAAATGGCAGTTTTCTTGTAGTGTCATAATCTGGATCATCCAACTATGTAGGGGATCATATGTAAACGATTCCACAAAACCTATCGATATGAAATTCTAGATTGATGATCAACGGCCTACTGAGGGAGGTCATGCTAATTCCACAAACTCCAATTAGGGAACAAAATAAGATAGTGTATCACACTCTAGTCACATGGAGAGACACCACAAATATATTTGAGACTCGGCCTATTGAATGGATTATAATATAATGATATGGATGTAATTCCAAATTTTACCCTTGAGGGAAAGGACCAAGGTAACACACTAAACATATACTGGTCCAAAATAGGAAAACAAAGAGCCATAATCACTCTTGAAGGAGGTACACAATGTGTACTAGGGGTTATAAAGCATGTCCAACTATCCCCTTGACATCCCTTGTAGAAGAGCTTCACACGACATATAGTCTTCATATACACGGACTGTAGGATGAGTACACGACATGTAAAAACACACAGTTTCTTTCTCGTTTCTCCTAGCTGCGTCAGTGTACCGAGGTAGTGCCCATGTACCAGCTTTTGTATGCCAAGCTATGTCCGTATATAAGTACACGACATTCCATCTCACTGTGTAATTTAACCAGTGTTTGTGTACTATTTAAAGTACATGTTGAGTCTACTAGGAAAGGACCAAACACCATGTGATGGGGTCACATACCATGTTATGGGGTCACACATTGTGTAATACTTAAGTTTCTCCCAAAACCCTAGCCACCACACAGGGGGCCCAAACATCCTGTAATATAGAAGCACACACCATGTTTCTTGGGATTTTCTATATCTGTTGGGATATATTCCGCATTGCCCTATTCATTTCCAGAGACACCTCCCTCATCAAAACTTGTATATCCGGGTTCATATGGTCCTTTCCAATACTGATCTATGGAAAACTAGACTCGAATCTTCTCAAAAAATGGATCTACACATCATTATTTGTAGTGTGCTGAAGAACAAAAAATCAAGTATCCAAAATCATCTGATTTTCTGATGATTCTATCATCACATAACCATCGTGTCATGCTGATCCCAAATCTACGACTTTATATCATTGTTCCAAGAAGCGATTGTGAAACTATTGATTGATCGAGATATAACTTACCCCCATACAAACAAAGGATGCCCATGGTGAACAAGGAATCAGGAGATAATAGCACATGAAAAAATAGAGTAACATACCATGATTGTTATTTGTGCCTATATTGATTCATTTAAATTATAATAACAACAAATAAATCAATAATTACAATTGAATTCTCAAAAAAAAAAACAATTAATCTAACCCATCGCACAATATGATCGAACCGTGGATCAATCTATTCATTGATTGGTTCACATTCATCATAGAAATCAATAATGGGGAATAAATCCAAAAAAATAAATTCTCTACCTAGATTATGTATCAATATTTGAAGAAGAATGGTTGTGTTTCCATCATTTACAAGATCCACAAACCTCGTTAGCATGTGATGATCCATGATCTAGTCTCGATCCATCATCACCCACCTAGAATGCTCTCCTCCAAAGGCTCCATGGTCTCCAAGGTTTTGCATCCAACCCTGAGAGAAAATGCATAGTCGAATATTTAAATAGGAATTATGTTAATGTGTCTCAAAAAATATATTTAGATAATTTATTTTATTAATTTTACTCCCATGTTAATTTTGTCACTTACAGCATGTGCTGACCAAGGTTAATTCACCCCTATGGTAAAACCCACATTCTAAACTAAATGGTTCCCTATAATTTCTGATAAAATCCCCTCATTTAGGAGTATTTCAATTTATTAGAAAACATATGCACGCATGCTATTTGATATATTTAATATATTTAAAACATTTATTTCAGGCACGCTATGCCTCAGAATACGATATCGTCTTAGTACCTGGTCTAAAAAATAATCTATATAATATCTAGAAATCATGCATGGAAAATACAAGATGTTACATTCTCCCAAATTTATGTCTTTATGTCCAAAAAATAAAAAACAAGGTTTACTAAAAAAGATGTGGGTACTGAGTATGAATCTCAACCTCCCGCTCTTGTGTGCTCTTCTCAAGATTCCAATTCTTCCACCAGACACACACAAGGGAATCGATTTCCCATAAAGGATCCTATCATACTGATCCTCAATCTATACTGGGTACACTGAAAATATATCTCCATCCTCGATGTACAAATCATATCAATCGATGATGTGTGATAGGTAATGCACGTACCTCCTCATCTGCGACACATTGAAGATATTTTGTACCCAGTCCAACTGAGTTGGTAGAGCTAAGCGGTACCCCACCTCTCCAACTCCACCTAGTATCTAGAAGGGACCAATGAATCTAGAAGATATCTAACTAACGCAGCCAAATCTCTTAAATCCACATAGAGGAGAGACCCTTAGGAACACATGGTCTCCTTCCTTGAGCTCTGGAGGTATTCTTTGTTAGTCAATATAATACTTATGATGGCTCTGTGTAGTCCTCATCTTCTCCTGGATGACCTGCACCTTCTCTGTAGTAGCTGACACTGACTCTGGTCCCATGAGTGCTGACTCGCCTAGATCAGTCCAACAAAGTGGTGACATACAGGGTCGTCCATACAAAGCTTCAAACGGTGTCATAACAATGGTGTAATGGTAGCTATTTTTTATGTAAACTCCACCAAGGGTAGGTGATCCTTCCAACTATGTCCAAAGTCCAACATGAAATCCCACAACATGTCCTCCAAGACCAGAATGGTCCACCCTGTCTGGCCATCAGTTTGGGGGTGAAATAATGTGATCAAGCATAAATTATTCCCAAAGGATTCCTATAATCTCCTCCATGACTATGATGTGAAGTGACCATCATGGTCAAAGATGATCTCCAAGGTAACTCCATAGATCTATACAATCTCCTACATGTAGAGGCATCCCAATCCCTTTACTGAACCTTACTCTCGAATAACTAGAAAGTAGGATGACTTGGTGAGTCAGTCTACGATCACCCTGATGGAATCATGTCCTTTGAAGTATGTTGTAAGATCATTATGAAGTCCATGAAAATACCATCCCACTTCTAATTTGGAACCTCAAGGGGTTGATCTAAACCCATTTGAACATAGTGGTCTTCCTTCACTTACTGAAAAGTAAGACACCAAGAGACAAACTCTATAACTCCCTTCTTCATACCTAACCACCGAAACTAACATTAGAGGTCTTGGTACATATTTTCCACACCTAGATGTACCACTAAATGGTATGTATGATACTATTTCAACACATCCTCCTACAAATTCAAATTTAGAATTGTATGTCCTCTAAAAAGGATACTATTCTACCCACCTTCAAAAAATACATCATGAGTATGTCCAGTGGATATCTATGTTTGTAAGGTCTCAAATTTGGTATCTACAAGATGAGCATCCTTGACATGCTGTAAAATTGGTGGAGTTATAACCATAGATTGAATATATTAATCACTATCCTTGTCTATGAAGTAAAACTGTAATGAGGATAACTACTCTGACACCTCGTCTAACAACCAAGAATATGATATCTTAATGAGATCGTCTTCTTTCATGTTCCCTTCTAAGGCGTAGAGACAATCTCGATGTCATAGTCCTGGTGGAACCAAATCCATATCCTCTATCCCAAGTTAAGATACTTCTTAGAGAAGATATATGTGAGACTCTTTTGGTTAGAGTGAACAATAAACCAACCACCCATCACGTAGTGTCACCACATCTTCAAGATTAAGACTACCGCTGCTTACTCAAGATCACTGTTCATGTAGTTCTTCTCATGTGGACTCAACTTGTGTAAACCATAGGAAATAATCTCTTTCCTCTAAATCAGTATACAACCTATTATGGTTCCAAATGCATTACATAACACTACATACTCAACACCCTCCTTTGGAATTCTTAATATAGGAGTGATTTTAAATATCTATATCAGCTACTAAAAGCACTACTGGAACCTTTTCGTCCATATGAAAGGATACCCCTTTTGAGTCAAAGATTTCAAGGGTGATGTAACTATAGATAATGTGGGTAAAAACCTACATTATTACCCTAAAAACCCAATGAAAATCCACACCTTAGTAACAAAATTTGGTGGATCCCAATCAAGAACTACCTCTACCTTCTTTGGATCCACTGCTACTCCAGTATTTGAGATGATGTATCCCTGAAAGTGGAACTCTCGAATCCAAAACTGACACTTTAATTGCTTCCCATAAATCTAGTTCTCTCATAGTGTTTCTAGGACCATCCTCAAGTGTCTCATGTGCTCCTACTTAGACAAAAAATACATAAGGATTATATAGATGGAGGAAACCAAAAAACGGTCTAAGAAGGTGTGAAATATTTAGTTTATGAGTCCCATGAACACTGCTAGGGAAATCTTCATGCCAAATGACATCACCAAGTACTCATAAGTGGTGATATTTTGACTTTAGGTTTATATTAAAGAACCATCATGTCCCTTTAAACTGATCAAAGAGGTCATTGATTCTCAGTAGTGGATACTTATTCTACACGATCACCTAATTCAAGCACCGATAATCCATACGTACCATTAAGTTCCCTTATGACTTCTTGGAAAATAATACCGAGTATTCATAGAGGGAAACACTAGGTATCAAAAATCTATTTTCCTTTAAGTCCTCCAACTACACCCTCAACTCTCAAAGCTCTACGATATCCATCCGATATGATGGTGTAGATATTGGTTCCATCCTAGGATGCATGTTGATGTAGAATTATATATCTCTGTGTGGAGGTAAACCTGGAACATCCTCAGGAAAGACATAATCATACTCCACCACCTTGGTAGGGAAATGATAGCCCATGGAATCCACTACTCTAAGATTCATGCAAGCCAACTGATTAGTGATCAGCTACACTCCGCAATACCTAAGCTCATCCTACTTTTCCAAGATCTCAATTTTTCCCACAAAAGAAAACCTCATTCTGTTATTGTGGACACACTGCATCCTCTGCCTAAAATAGTCAATCTCGGCATGAAATATGGATATCCAATCAATACCTAAGATGACATCATAAGGTGTATTTTATAAAAAAAATTGTTCACATAAAAAACTCTCACCACCAAGTGTTAGATAACACTGTCATCACAAGTACACAATCACTAAGTCACCGCCTATTGGTGTCTCCCACCTCAAGATTTGAGCTAATGGATCAACACGAATCTATGTATCAAAAGAGAAAAGTGATAATGAAGGAATGCTTATCACCTGTGCCTACCAATACTATAGCTAAAGTAGGAAAGACACATATTTTACCAGAAATGTTCCATGGAGCCTTGAGATCATAGGCCTCCATAGCTTGCAGTTGGCCTCGTCCCTAACCACCAGCTCCCTAAACCTTGAATGAACCACCAAGTGGTAGTGGTTGTAAGACATCAAACCTCAGACCACATCCTGCTGCCCTTCCGGACCCACTACCATGTCCATTGCTTTACGGACCACACATATCCTACCTCTTTCTCTTTATCAGTGGTCCTTCGACCGTCTAACAATCAGTTGAACAACATTTCATAAAATCTTGATCCAGATGTCCCCGAACATCTTCTAGAAACACTACCTAACCCCCAGCTAGTTCAAGACACCCCGAGAGCCATGAGACACTAGTATTGAGTGTTGGGATCACCTCCTAAAAAGTCTGATATGTTTGGATCCCTATGACTGCCATCAGCTACCTACTACTGTGGTCTCAGCTAATGGGTTCCCATTAATTTATCCCACTACCTATTTATACTATTCCAGAAATCTCTACACCAATATGTCCATATCAAGACTCTAACATAGGTGGAAATGCAAAAAGATACCACTGATACCCTAATGTCCTGGAATAATCCCTACTCAAAGGTCCGAGCACTAATGAATGGGCCATGAACCATATACAAGGAGTATTGTGAGAGATCAATAAACCATACTGAGTAGTCTTCCGTGGTTATACACCCCTGCTATAGACGCAAAATCTCTTTTAAGTGTACCAATCACAACATGGATGAATAGACTTCATCTTTAAAGATATGATCAATGTCTGTCTATGAGAGAGCTATATCATCATGTGAATGAGTCACCAAGCTCCACCATTACCTAGTATATCCCTAAATAAGAATTACCGTGAAAACATCCATTTGATCATTTAGTGTTCTCACAAGGAGGAAAACATGAGTGATTTCCTCTAGACAGGGCTCAGCCACCTAGGGGTCTGACTCACCCAAACCCTAGTATATTTCTTCCTATAAAACTCATACAACACACTCAACCTACATTCATACTTAGTGAGTACTTCCATCTCCAGTTTTATCTCAATGGGTGGTGGTATAGCTGGTAAACCACATGGTGGTGCTATCTCTAGTACATTTACCTAGACTAATACATCATCACTAGGAAGATCATCTTCACGATCAAATATTGTAATCCTATATGGGTGTCTACGTGGAGGTATCATGAAATTAAAAAAATAGGTCCAAAAGGTGTATAAATACCCTGAGGAGGGGGGGGGGGTGAATCTTGGTATGGATATTAATTTCGATGATCCTCCTACCCCACTAGATTTAAAACTCTTTATTATAAGCTTCACTTTGTTTAGAATTTAGTGTTTAATAAAATATTATTATTTTCTTACTTATCTGATGATGATTCTTGAATGTAATGCAAGAAAGTAGACACATGGGAATATAGATTTTTACTTGGTTCACCCTCATTTGGATACATCCAATGAGCATACAATGAGAATGTGCTGATTGTACCAAATCCATTAAGGCTCACTATAAAAAATAGTTATTCCTTAGATCACTTTTATTCATAGGATCTCTAGATTTATAAGGTTTAGGGTCAGTTAACTACTTTCCCAAGGGGCACTACCTATGTCTATTTATATGGATCACTACCGGTGGAAAGTATCACCGTCTTCCTCTTACCTTTTTCATTGCTCATGGAAGAAATCCACTCACAGTTTATGGAATTGTATGCCCCTTCAATATCACTAAGGAATATATCCTCAGTTATAGATAGATTCACTATTGAAGTTCCACGTTCATTTAACTAATGAATACCACTATACTACATGTTTAAAGGGAAATTCCTTTTGAACAAATTTCATGATGCTCACTGCCTTTGTGAATCTCAAATATCCTTCACGAAGCTCCTTACTTTCATGAAGCTCACTTATCCTTCAAGAAGCACACATATTTCATGAATATCAACTAGCCTTCGTAAATCACGCCTCTTTCATGAAGCACGACCATCCTTTATGAACCTTACCACTTTTTCAATACTTGGAACATTAGGCTGGATTTTATATCATTTATGAACTTATTTTCATGAAACTGCTTCACGAAACACATTCACAAACCACCATCATGATTTTGTAGATTTAAATTTGTTGTTATGTATCACTGCTTTTTTTGAAGGGGGTTGAGGACTATTTATAGGCATTTCTAATAATTACAGAACCTTCCAACCACATCATCACCATTTCAGGATGCTCCCTCTTTTTCGACATGACTCTAAATTTTTGGTGAAGCTCTAAGAAAATTATCTGTTCTAAATTCCCATTATTTTCACAGAAATCACCATCAATCTCTTCATGTGGTAGTGATGTTCCACTCACGATGCTCCTCACCTTCACCATTCGTGATGCCTGTCATGGTTTTGTAGATCACAATCAACTTTCTTTGATCCTTTTTGAAACACCTTTCACAAAGCCCACATTTGAGAAAATAATTAATTTTCTATATTTTCAAAAGGCCTTCATAGAAATACATTTTTTTCGATGCTTTCCATCCTCTAAATTTTGGACCCCAAACATATGGAAAACACTAGGAAACGACATTACCTTGTGTGCGTAATTTTCTGTATCTATTCTAGGGAATCCATTCATTTGTATTTTATATTTTTTAATATATAATGTCAAAAATATATATGGACCACAAAACATACCATGGAAACCTACTTTTCCAACAAACACAATCAACCCAAAACTACTATAATGTTACCTTATGGGATTTTTCCCAACAATCTCCCCCTTTGGGTTTGTTGACAACTCTTCACATTTTGATACATCACTAAATCTTATTTTATCTTCAATAAAAATTTACTTATTTTGATTAAGATAGAGATCAAGGATTTAATAAACACATACTCTAAGCCCATATGACCCATGCTCAGTATGAGAAATAATAGTAACATGAAAATTTCTTCAATGAATCACTTCATTCTGAAACCACTCAACTACTTTCATCTCAAACTATAAATGTCATGATATATTTTATTTGATGTGTCAGATTTAGAATCGTCAGTTTTAATACTCACCCTATCTCGCTACTCCACCTATCAACTTTAACCCCCCTATGTTGTTGTTCTAACAAACAGCTTCTCCCTATATTCATTAAGACATTTTCTAGCTTTTTATATCCATAGTTTCTCCCCATTTTTCAATGAACCCAAAGGTCACTCCATTTTGGTTTGAAATATGGTAAAGAACACAGATAAGAATATTCATGAAAACCACACCATACCATGGGGAGAGGGGGGGGGGGTCCCATATTAAAAAATTTTCAAGTGTTTGGAGTTGACCGAACTCCCAAAGCTAGTAGATGCCTTTCAAATACTTATTTAGGTACGAACTTTATCATAATTTGCACAAAATTTTGTTTTGTAGGCATATAATCCAACTTTAGAATCCATTTCTCTACCTTACCCTTGATAAAATTATATTTTATTTCAATGTTATTTTACCTCTAGCAATGGAATAGATTCTTTCTAAGATTTATAGAACTTGAATTATTGCAATGGATTCCAATCAGAGAATTCACTTAAACTCTTATATCATTCAGCTATTACTTCATCCACATTAACTGTGTGAAAGATTGAGTATCCCCAATATATTCAGATTCAATGGTTCTTAACGAAATGCAATATTTTTTCTTTCTTTGTAAAGAAATATACAATCCACCAAGATATAATGCACAACCTGATGTTGATTTTTTTTTTATTTTCTGAACCATCAAAATATGTATATATGTAACACCCCAAGCTTCCACGGTACGTTTCCCTTCGAATAATGCGATAGCGTGTGTTGTACGCAACCTCGAGTTCTAACACACACCACAACTAATTAAACTAACCGTTGTGGAAAGTAATACCTACTTTTTGAAATCATATATATTTTATATTTCAAAATGGACTTCATTTTTGGATTCGGAATATTGAAATTAGCCTAGGCTGAAATTTTGGTACATTTCGGATAACTTTTATATTTTGATGAATAGTGAAAATTACTAAATTTTAAATAAAAACAACTTTTTTAATCAAAATAATTAATAGTGATAAATTGTGAATTTGAGTGGTTTTAAAGTATATTTAGAATATATTTTTACCATTTAATATAATGTTGATCATTGGGCATAATTTTACAATTAAACCGAACATAAACAAGTGTCAATCTTTTGATAGTTATTACCTCTTAAAAACACGCTTTTTGTTTTGACAGCGGGAATTTATTTTAAATTAATTTCTGCCACTTCTGTGTTTTGAATTTAGAAAAATGGATTCCATATTTGGAATCAGGATGTCCAAATTGTGTAAATAGTTAACTTTTATTTTTAGACATTTTGAATAATTACTGTGGTAAATATTTTATTTACCATGGTTAAGGGTAAATCCGGTAAATAAGGGTCAAAAAATAATATTATAATAATACAAAATTACCCTAAAACGTGTCCTAACCTTATTGGTGGACACATACCCGACCATGAGAATCCTTGAGTCAATTTGGGGACCCCTTGGAGCCACTTGTATGTAGTAGGGACACTTTATATTAATAAAGTTAAAATAAAAATAAAAATGGCATAAGCTTACATCTTTTAGAAGAACAATTTTTACATAGGGTCATACATGTTGGATTTTCGATTATAAATATTCATTAGAAAGCTAAAAAGATTTCATACATAATGATATTTTATTTATAATTTTTAGACATCAAATAATTTAAATTATTAAGGACACAATAATGATGCAATGTTTACCTCATTAATAAATCATTTAAATAAATAAGATTATAATGATTAAAATATTATCTAAAACCTGTCCAATTCTTATTGGTTGATGTTATTTAGAATATGAGTCATCTTATCTTCGACCTCAATGATTTTTGGACCATTATAAACCGAATATAACTATATTATAAAGTAATACTTTCACTCTTTCCTAAAGAGCCCCTCTTCTCCCTTATAAAAGGAGACCACTTTTACTCATTCCTCACACCTCTCAAGCCACTTGGCTCGTCCAAACTCTGCCCAACTAAGCTCCCCACATCCCTCTCCTCCTCCTTGAAGCTTCCCCTTAGGCAGAAAGCATTTCAAGAAGTCCTTTGGTTCCAACCAAAGTGAGTTACCTAAATTAAAGGCAACGATTTCTCTTAAATTATTTTCATTTATTTTGCTTCTCCAACCCCAAAACTCTTTTTATTTCCTTTATTTTGTAACAACACCAGTATCCACAATATACTAGTATGTTTTTATAAGAAGGATTCAAACTACACATACACACAACTCCATCTAATGGATGATGAACATAATGTTTCTGTGGATGGCAAACTAACGCCTCACGAAACGATGATTGTTCAAATACATCTTACCGCCTCTCATGGTGGCTATTATGATGGAACTGTAATTAAATATGATATTAATGATATATATTTTATATATAAGCTTTTGTAATTCCATTTTATTTCATATCCTTATTCGTTTCATGTTGTATATACATACGATAATTTCATTTGAGGAAGTGCGGACTACCGCCCCCTTAAAATGATATGACTCGTTCATACCACACATGGAACGTATAAAGAATGGTGTTAATGAACTTAAGTAACATATATAAAATATTATATTATACTGGAGTAATAATATACCTATGTATCATTTGGATTCAATTCTTTTAAAATGAAAAATTAAATGGAAGTAGCGTCCGTGCGTACGTACGGACTACCGTCTCCACGAACACGATGAGATTCATTGTCCATCATATCCATTCAAGTATAATTATAATTTGATGATTTAAAAATAGTATCCAAGGACTTTATATCATTATGGATATGAATAATATACATCCCATTAATAACGAATATGGCTCACATAACAAAGAATATAAAGTAAAATGAACCCGTTAACACCCGAAATGACGATAATTCTAAGATATTATTATCAAATCAATGTTAAAAGATCATATATGATATCATATTAAAGTAAATGATTCTTGTATTATTAAATAACAATTATTTCACCATTATACAGGAGGTAAACCTACCATCGACCAAGGAAAAATTACAAAGTAAGGGATTCTCTTATCTCACTTTCAATTCCGTGAGATTTCCATTTTTCGCCACTAAATTATTGAAAGTGGTGTATTGTGTACTGCCATTTGATATGTATTCATGATTGTGTTTATATTCATGTTATTCTGTAAATCATTTGGTGGTTATTAACTTTTGGCCATACGACTCAGTTGATTAACGTGGTAAGGGGTTTCTTATCTCACTTTTAATTTCGTGAGATTTCCATTGATCACCACTTAATTATTGCATTTGGTGTATGTGTACTGCCCATGACTGTATTCATTGTGTAATATACTTTAATTTATGGGTATTTACATCATCATTGTATGATACTTCTTTCATGGGTGTATGTTTCGTATGTTACCTAATCGATAAGGGAATTTGAGATTTCAATTCCCACTCATTTGGCTTTACGCATATTTCATTGATTATATTACCCCAAGATTATGTGTGGAATCACTATTCATTTGATTATGCCATAATTTCCACTCCCCTTCCTGTGGATATAAGTTTGATACACATAATCACTCCATTGATAATTCTCAAGTCATTGATATGAATTTGATAAGAGTAATTTTAACTCATTCTCCATTTGTTGAGTTAAACATCCAATTCGTTGGTATTGTTTTTACAAGAATATGTGTGAATATCCTTTGATTGATTTACACTGAATATCCAATCATATTTAGTGTATTTATATTTTTCACACATAATTATGTCGTTGATTTATCCTTAACCTAAGGATACAACCTTTATGAGAGATTTCATCTCAATTTACATTCCATTGAGACTTCTTTGATGATATACACCAAATCACTTTTATGTGGTGTATATAATGTACTTTGACATAGTATATCATGAATTCCTTTATTATCATGATATTACAATGTTTTTATTACCTCAATTGTTTGTATTCAAGTGTCTCTCTTTTGGTTAGAAACTCTAACCAAAATACCATTTCAAAATGTTTTAAAGAATTATTCTTCTAAATCATGCCCATTAATGTCCATATTTTAAAAATGGTTTTAAGGATTTATTTATATGGACATTAAAGTTTTAAAATTAAAAATCCTTTTAAAAGTTTCAAAGTGGTATTGGACACTTTGATTCAAAAATCTATTTTTGAATGTCTTCTTGACAAATAGTGTGACTTTTAAGAAAAAGGGGGATATTTCTCTCAAATAGTTTTGATGATTATTTTCATCTATGTCAACATCCTTTATTATTCATGATTGAGGTTAATGTGATACAATACAATCTTCCATATTGTATCAAATGAGTTATGTTTGACTGTGGATGTTCTATTTTTATACCATTCATGGTTTGTGGTTAAAGTATTGACATTTCGTATGCTAGTTTTAATACGAATGTTTATTTTATGCGTAAACCTATTCATATGAGGAATGCATTGGACTTAATAAGTGACGGGTGGAGCCCGCTATAGCTCCTCGATGCATCGGTAGGTCTCATGAGACAAACTAGTGTCTTGGCACAAGGCCTTGACAAAATCTTATTTGTAGTCTTGGCACAAGGCCTTGACTATGTGGTTATGATAGTCTGGCATTATACATTCCATCATTATGAAAGTGGTTATTGATTTTTGCATGTGATTATTCGATTAGTAGAATATCCATGTGAATAAGTAAATGGCATTATTTCATTTTATTTATGCCATACCATGTTGAAAGTTCATGTTTGAAAGGCTTTTGTTTTAGTTATACATTGCCTTAAAAGTTTATTCTTATTTATGAAAGTTTCCGCTATATTGTTATCCTTACTAGGCATTTGAGCTCACCCCTTTTCTATGTTTTATTTTTCCCAGGAAGTGAAGAAGTATGTTATGAATGACCTGTAGGGATATTATGTGGGGATATGAGTGTGGACTATGGAGACAATATGTTGTTGTAGTAGTTTTTCGTTTAATGATGTAATGTAAAACTTATGAATATATCTAGTGTTTCCAAGGCTACTAAACCAATCAGTCTTTCGAGATTTGATCTTTCTTGTGATCATGCCAATGTTACGAATTAATGCACCGACTCTGGGTAGCTGGGGTCGGGGCGTTACAGTTGGTATCAGAGGAAGTTTAGTACAAACCTTGGAAGCTAGATTTAGATAAACTCTGATTAGAGCACGTAGACCTAAGATGAACTTTGAGGATTAGTATAAAAGAACTTCCTAGAATTTTGGTATTGTAGAGATTTTGTGAGTTTTCCGAGCAATACATCCCTGTCTGGATACGAGCAGGTAGAGGCGGCTCTGGCACAGATGTACCTAGGGGTAAATCCCGAAAACACCGCTTTGAGTTAGACTCGAACGAGAACTGGTGCACGACAACGGGCCTTGCTGCACTCTTGGTTACGACACTCCCGGGGGATATGCTTAGGATAATTTACATTTTCTTTACAAACCAATTTAAGTAATATATACATTAGATGAGAGTAAATGACCTTGGTTAATCCTAATATGTTTCAAATTGAGAATATGGTGACATTTTAATCTCTAAATGATTTTACGACTACTATTACTCACAAAATGCTTTCTGGTTTTAGTCAATGGCTGGATTCCAAGGAAGTCATAGTGACTTTGAGAATGATGTACAAGGTGGGAACGGTGGTGGCAATGAACAACAAAATGGAATGTTGATAGGCGTAAAAGATATCGTCTTTATGCCAAATCAGTTTTCCAAAAATATGATCAACAACATATATATTAACCAACTCCTAGACTCAACAAGGAAGAGAAAGGTGATAAATGATAAGAGCTCCAGCAATGGAGACCATGGAGAAAAGAACCCTCAATTTTCATCATGCAGGAAATGTGGAAAGAGACACTCAGGAAAGTGTCTCAATGGGACAACGAAATGTTTTACGTGCGGGAAGGAAGGACATAAAGTGAAGAATTGCCGAAGAAAAATGAATAGTACTATGGAAGAAGATAAAAATGGTCCCAAGAGTCCATTTACAGTCATTTTCCGTAAATGTAGGGGACCTGGCCATTACCCGAGTGAATGTCCTATTCTATAGGATATTTTCTTGGTCAAAGAAGAAGCTATGTGGAAATAAATGGTTGGAGAAAAATTAGCACTACTTGTTGATGGGTTTACTTTGGAATAATTTTCTCTTGTATTTGTAACCCCGCAGTTTGCCATGTGAGAATGATATTTGAGGAAGAATTGTCTCTTCTCTTGTGGATATAGGTATAAATAACCATTTTGTTTTATATGATCATTGGGGTTTGAGAAAATGATAAGTTATTATAATATGGGATGAAAATGAAAAGTATGATATAACATTTATGGTTAAATTATGTTATTTTGAGGAATTTCTCTCATTTTGGTAATATTATAAAATATAGTTTTTGAAAAAGGACAACACGTAGACCGTGTGACAACCCATCGCGTCGGACAAAGTTGTGGGAATCGAACCCACAACCAAAGTGCGATTGGGATTTATCGCCTACCACTGGACTACGTGAAGTCCCTGGTTAGTGTGACTATTTTTTTTTGTTAAATGATTTTATTGATCAATAATAAGATGATTTGGGTTCTTATGTCTTATCAAATGAATACCCTTGGTATAGGAAAATGATTTGGTGATTAAGTGATAAATGTTATTTTGGAAGATGTTCGCTTTGTTGGGAACACTATATGCCTAAGGAAAATAGAATACAATGGGGTTTCATTTGTAGAGTAATGGTGGATTTTTATCTATGTTTTTATTGTCGATATATAGTGATTTGGGTTATTTATGGAAATGATTAACCTATAACAGAGAATATGTGATAATGTTAATTACTTTTAAGTATGTGACTTTAAGGGTATTTGATGTCATTTGAAGATACAATGTAACATGGGAGACTACATAATCAAATTCTTCTATGTTTTGGGTTTCAATATTAGTTTGGATTATATTAAAGGATTTTAAGGACAATTTGTTATTGAATGGTATCTATTTAACTTTGGGGTATTGTTGGTTTAATTTTAGAAATTAAGATTAGTTCATATTTATCTCAATGAATATCCTTTTGGGGGATCATTAGATCATTCACTAACCATTTTGGTTTTGATTAATCTTCAAAGACAATGTAAATATATGGTTTATCCTGCATGGATCTTGTGATTCTATAGAAGTTTATTCTAGCTCTTCCAGTGTGACCAAGTCTTCTTGAATACTCATCGTTTAAAAAAAATTGAGTTAGTGGTGGAAATTTATTAAAGAATGAAAATCTACTTAAAATTTAAGTATATCTCATAATGTTCTTAGTCAATATCATAAATGAATTCCTCTTCCTTATGTAATGTAACTTAAAAAAAAATGGTGTCCGTTTACTTTCCTACTAGGAGACTAATGGTCGTTTGTCCCAACACAAGTTTGTGGTTTTCTCATTGTTAACTTTTTCCTGATCATGATTTCTATTCCTCTCCATCAGAACTTGACACTTAGTTTATCATCCATATCCATGTTTTCTTACATGGAATCCTAGTATGGGTTATCTTGGATGACCCTTATACCTCTCTTTCTTTCTTTTAAAGTGATTGTTTTATTGACTCTTTTTCCGATGTGGGACTTTCCATTATATTCCCAAGAAAAATTTTAAAAATTTCTAGGACGCAATTTATTGAAGGAGGGGAGAATGCAACACCCCAACCTTCCACGGTACGTTTCCCTTCGAATAATGCGATAGTGTGTGTTGTACGCAACCTCGAGTTCTAACACACACCACAACTAATTAAACTAGCCGTTGTGGATAGTAATACCTACTTTTTGAAATCATATATATTTTATATTTCAAAATGGACTTCATTTTTGGATTCGGAATATTGAAATTATCCTAGGCTGAAATTTTGGTACATTTCGGATAACTTTTATATTTTGATGAATAGTGAAAATTACTAAATTTTAATTAAAAACAACTTTTTTAATCAAAAAAATTAATAGTGATAAATTGTGAATTTGAGTGGTTTTAAAGTATATTTAGAATATATTTTTACCATTTAATATAATTTTGATCATTGGGCATAATTTTACAATTAAACCGAACATAAACAAGTGTCAATATTTTGATAGTTATTACCTCTTGAAAACACGCTTTTTGTTTTGACAGCGGGAATTAATTTTAAATTAATTTCTGCCACTTCTGTGTTTTGAATTTAGAAAAATGGATTCCATATTTGGAATCAGGATGTCCAAATTGTGTAAATAGGTAACTTTTATTTTTAGACATTTTGAATAATTACTGTGGTAAATATTTTATTTACCATGGTTAAGGGTAAATCCGGTAAATAAGGGTTAAAAAATAATATTATAATAATACAAAATTACCCTAAAACGTGTCCTAACCTTATTGGTGGACACATACCCGACCATGAGCATCCTTGGGTCAATTTGGGGACCCCTTGGAGCCACTTGTATGTGGTAGGGACACTTTATATTAATAAAGTTAAAATAAAAATAAAAATGGCATAAGCTTACATCTTTCAGAAGAACAATTTTTACATAGGGTTATACATGTTGGATTTTCTATTATAAATATTCATTAGAAAGCTAAAAAGATTTCATACATAATGATATTTTATTTATAATTTTTAGACATCAAATAATTTAAATTATTAATGACACAATAATGATGCAATGTTTACCTCATTAACAAATCATTTAAATAAATAAGATTATAATGATTAAAATATTATCTAAAACCTGTCCAATTCTTATTGGTTGATGTTATTTAGAATATGAGTCATCTTATCTTCGACCTCAATGATTTTTGGACCATTATAAACCGAATATAACTATATTATAAAGTAATACTTTCACTCTTTCCTAAAGAGCCCCTCTTCTCCCTTATAAAAGGAGACCACTTCTACTCATTCCTCACACCTCTCAAGCCACTTGGCTCGTCCAAACTCTGCCCAACTAAGCTCCCCACATCCCTATACTCCTCCTTGAAGCTTCCCCTTAGGCAGAAAGCATTTCAAGAAGTCCTTTGGTTCCAACCAAAGTGAGTTACCTAAATTAAAGGTAACGATTTCTCTTAAATTATTTTCATTTATTTTGCTTCTCCAACCCCCAAACTCTTTTTATTTCCTTTCTTTTGTAACAACACCAGTATCCACAATATACTAGGATGTTGTTATAAGAAGGATTAAAACTACACATACACAAAACTCCATCTAATGGATGATGAACATAATGTTTCTGTGGATGGCAAACTAACGCCTCACGAAACGATGATTGTTCAAATACATCTTACCGCCTCTCATGGTGGCCATTATGATGGAACTGTAATTAAATATGATATTAATGATATATATTTTATATATAAGCTTCTGTAATTCCATTTTATTTCATATCCTTATTCGTTTCATGTTGTATATACATACGATAATTTCATTTGAGGAAGTGCGGACTACCGCCCCCTTAAAATGATATGACTCGTTCATACCACACATGGAACGTATAAAGGATGATGTTAATGAACTTAAGTAACATATATAAAATATTATATTATACTGGAGTAATAATATACCTATGTATCATTTGGATTCAATTCTTTTAAAATGAAAAATTAAATGGAAGTAGCGTCCGTGCGTACGTACGGACTACCGTCTCCACGAACGCGATGGGATTCATTGTCCATCATATCCATTCAAGTATAATTATAATTTGATGATTTAAAAATAGTATCCAAGGACTTTATATCATTCTGGATATGAATAATATACATCCCATTAATAACTAATATGGCTCACATAACAAAGAATATAAAGTAAAATGAACCCGTTAACACCCGAAATGACGATAATTCTAAGATATTATTATCAAATCAATGTTAAAAGATCATATATGATATCATATTAAAGTAAATGATTCTTGTATTATTAAATAACAATTATTTTACCATTATACAGGAGGTAAACCTACCATCGACCAAGGAAAAATTACAAAGTGAGGGATTCTCTTATCTCACTTTCAATTCCTTGAGATTTCCATTTTTCACCACTAAATTATTGAAAGTGGTGTATTGTGTACTGCCATTTGATATATATTCATGATTGTGTTTATATTCATGTTATTCTGTAAATCATTTGGTGGTTATTAAATTTTGGCCATACGACTCAGTTGATTAACGTGGTAAGGGGTTTCTTATCTCACTTTTAATTTCGTGAGATTTCCATTGATCAACACTTAATTATTGCATTTGGTGTATGTGTACTGCCCATGACTGTATTCATTGTGTAATATACTTTAATTTATGGGTATTTACATCATCATTGTATGATACTTCTTTCATGGGTGTATGTTTCGTATGTTACCTAATCGATAAGGGAATTTTAGATTTCAATTCCCACTCATTTGGCTTTACGCATATTTCATTGATTATATTACCCCAAGATTATGTGTGGAATCACTATTCATTTGATTATGCCATAATTTCCACTCCCCTTCCTGTGGATATAAGTTTGATACACATAATCACTCCATTGATAATTCTCAAGTCATTGATATGAATTTGATAAGAGTAATTTTAACTCATTCTCCATTTGTTGAGTTAAACATCCAATTCGTTGGTATTGTTTTTACAAGAATATGTGTGAATATCCTTTGATTGATTTACACTGAATATCCAATCATATTTAGTGTATTTATATTTTTCACACATAATTATGTCGTTGATTTATCCTTAACCTAAGGATACAACCTTTATGAGAGATTTCATCTCAATTTACATTCCATTGAGACTTCTTTGATGATATACACCAAATCACTTTTATGTGGTGTATATAATGTACTTTGACATAGTATATCATGAATTCCTTTATTCTCATGATATTATAATGTTTTGATTACCTCAATTGTTTGTATTCAAGTGTCTCTCTTTTGGTTAGAAACTCTAACCAAAATACCATTTCAAAATGTTTTAAAGAATTATTCTTCTAAATCATGCTCATTAATGTCCATATTTTAAAAATGGTTTTAAGGATTTATTTATATGGACATTAAAGTTTTAAAATTAAAAATCCTTTTAAAAGTTTCAAAGTGGTATGGGACACTTTGATTCAAAAATTTATTTTTGAATGTCTTCTTGACAAATAGTGTGACTTTTAAGAAAAGGGGGATATTTCTCTCAAATAGTTTTGATGATTATTTTCATCTATGTCAACATCCTTTATTATCCATGATTGAGGTTAATGTGATACAATACAATCTTCCATATTGTATCAAATGAGTTATGTTTGACTGTGGATGTTCTATTTTTATACCATTCATGGTTTGTGGTTAAAGTATTGACATTTCGTATGCTAGTTTTAATACGAATGTTTATTTTATGCGTAAACCTATTCATATGAGGAATGCATTGGACTTAATAAGTGACGGGTGGAGCCCGCTATAGCTCCTCGATGCATCGGTAGGTCTCATGAGACAAACTAGTGTCTTGGCACAAGGCCTTGACAAAATCTTATTTGTAGTCTTGGCACAAGGCCTTGACTATGTGGTTATGATAGTCTGGCATTATGCATTCCATCATTATGAAAGTGGTTATTGATTTTTGAATGTGATTATTCGATTAGTAGAATATCCATGTGAATAAGTAAATGGAATTATTTCATTTTATTTATTCCATACCATGTTGAAAGTTCATGTTTGAAAGGCTTTTGTTTTAGTTATACATTGCCTTAAAAGTTTATTCTTATTTATGAAAGTTTCCGCTATATTGTTATCCTTACTGGGCATTTGAGCTCACCCCTTTTCTATGTTTTATTTTTCCCAGGAAGTGAAGAAGTAAGTTATGAATGACCTGCAGGGATATTATGTGGGGATATGAGTGTGGACTATGGAGACAATATGTTGTTGTAGTAGTTTTTCGTTTAATGATGTAATGTAAAACTTATGAATATATCTAGTGTTTCCAAGGCTACTAAACCAATCGGTCTTTCGAGATTTTATCTTTCTTGTGATCATGCCAATGTTACGAATTAATGCACCGACTCTGGGTAGCTGGGGTCGGGGCGTTACAATATATATATCCCAATAAATCTGGCTGATATTTTTTATTATACATCAAACCAAAATCTACCAATGATTTTCCTGTATTATGTGACATTAACTTCTTTTCCTTCATCATCACGTGATAGTTTCATCTGGGTAACCACTAGAGTTGTCATCTCCTTGGAATTATCAATTCCAAATCTTCTCAAAACCTCCTTGGATTATTTGTATTGAGAAATGAAAATGTCATTATTTCCTTGTGTTACACCAGCACCATCATCATTTGATTACTATCATTGTTGATGTAGACATTAAATCAATTCCACGACACTAAAAACCAAGCTTCTTCAATAAATGATATATTATTGAATACCATGCTCTTGGTTTCTTCTTCAACCCATAATGTTCCTTTGATATATGGAAAACATTTTTCTCATCTTCATGAATGAAAAAACCATTTGGATGCTCAATATAAAATTCCTCTTCCAGATATTTATTCAGAAATGCTGACATCCCATCCATTTGGAAAACTTTGAACGTTATTTGCACTACTATGACCAAGAATAATCCGATTGTCTACAACCTTTTAATAGGTGAAAATGTTTTATCAACATCAATACACTCTATCTGGGATTTACCTTTTCACAATTTTAGTGATTTTTTTCGAATCACAACACCATATTCATTCATCTTATTACAAAATAACCATTTAGTCCCAATGGAATTTTTTTCTATTGGTCTCGAAATAATATCCCATGCGTGATTATTTTATATTCGGTCATGATCTTTGTTCATAGCCTGAACCTAGTTCTCATCTCCTGCTGCTACCTCCTACTCATCAACTGTATCTTCTTATAAATCATCATTTTACAATTCAAATCCCCATGTGTTTCTTACCTTATTATCATTATCAATAGGAAACTACTCACTATGTTATGGAAGATTATGATCATTATCCACTATAGCGACAATATTATTTTCAACTATTTTCCTAGCCTCTTGTTGAAACATTTCTGATATTCTCCCATAGATTCTTGGTATCCTAAAAATAGTTAGTTAATACCATATTGTTATAAAAATAGATAATTGTGAAATATATGAGTTTTACTGCTTCCCCCCAAATCGATCATTATGATCTCAAGCAATATAATATTTTATCCTTTATATCACATTGATATCTTTCATATGACTAGGAGATAGAATGACCCCCTATGACATGAAACTCTTCCGGTTCTTGGGAATTCTATTTAGACCCAATTTTTTTTTCTTATCCTATATCATTTATTCTCATGTGGTACTTTTCATTGAGATATCAATAGAACCTCTAAGACTACTGAGTCAAAACTCAGTATAGGAAGCAAGAGATAAATTTAATAACACAATCACTATCTATTGCACTCAATTACCTCCATACATTTCAATTATCCATAAACCATTATTTCCTTTCAAGGAATTATTATAGATTAATTATTTATCTATTTTTACTAATTTTAATTATTTAAAATTCTGGAGCACATCAAATCACCATTTTTCATCTTTGGATGCCACTTCCCCTTGGATTGTATCTCCATAACACCTGAAAAAATAAATAATTAGTTAATATATTTTATAAACATAGGGAGAGGGGTTCCACAAGAATCCTTAATAAGAGGATTGTGGATGATCCTGATAGATCAACACTTTTATACTTTCTTTCAAAGAACTATATTTTCTTTGTACTTTTTCTAATTACCCATCCAACTTCAACTACTTTGGGCTTATGACTAAGAATTTGTTAACCACATGTTGTTTCTTCTTCGGACATGTGGGTTCTGTTGGGTTTTCATTTTTAATAATTTAGGGTTTAAGAATACCGGTACCAATTTTTTTCTTTGATGCTCCACCCAAATTCCATTTTTCATGACTCTTTCTCTAAGAAGGAATCACCTCACTAGTCTTCTGCAATTGCTTCTTCTCCCATTTTAGGGCTCTTTATCTTGCCTTTATTTTTCATGTTGTATCATGACATATAAATTTATCGAGACATTATTTATCAATTTTTATTTTATCACTTACCCGAGTCAAATTACTCAGATGTGATGGGAGTGAGTCCTTCACAAAATGTACATTATTATGTGTCACAATTAGAGTATCTCCTCCTTTTTTCTTCTAGGTTTTTTCACATTTATTCAAATAGTGCTGTCCTAAATGAAACCTAGGATTTTATTGATACAAATTTGATTTAGATTTTTGTTTATACCCAATGCCTTAATTTTTTTAACTTATTATTTTGACGTAAAAATTTAGGCTTTCCCATTATACACCACTGGAGTTGGGGATCTCATTTCAAGTTCCATTTTCTTCCCTAATTTCTTCTAACTACGATATCTTGCAAAATGAACATGATTATAACATATAAAACATCTCCCATTAAAAACATACATTGTATAATAATTTCTCAGTTGGGATGTTGATATTTCTAAAGATTTTCTTTTAACATTGAGCTCATGGGATCCTTGACACAAAGTCATGGTGTGTCCCAGTCATCTAAAATAGTAGAATTTTGTGGATACTTTCTTCTGAGAGATTCCTCTTCCAGATTTCTCAAGATGATTATTCTTATTATCAGATTTAGAAATATTTATGTCTTCACAACATGAAATGTATTCCAAATACTCTGAACAAAATCATGATGTGTGACCATGCATCCCACAAAAATAGATCATGTTATCTTTTCATCTCATAAAAACCTTTTTAGGCCTGTCATTAGCACCAACATGATTTTTCCAATTTTTTTAAATTTAAATATCTATTTTCCTCTCATGAATGGGAGAGGGTTTAACATATCCAAGATTAACCTTCCCAAACTACATGGACTTCGAGATGAAATAATCATTTCTTGTTTTCCATCTAAAATCACATATTTTCTTTTCATTTCACTATCACCTTCTTAAGGATAGTAAAATAATAAATTCAAATCAAACTTCAATTTGGTATTTATTTTAGAATTATATTTCTCCACTTATTTCTTAACTAATTATATTTCTTCTTCGGATTTCTAAATTTTATTATCCCTTGATTCAAGATGAGCATTAAGTTCCCTCTTGAGATTCTTCCCACTAGTTATCTCAACTTCCAATTATAGAGAGATATTATCTATCATATTAGATTGATATTTTATTTTATAATCCTTCTAATCAAGAGATTAATTTCAGACTGAATTATCTTTCTATATACTTTGGTTCTTCTGAAATCAAATCATATATTACTATATAGCAAGATATTTATTTCTGGTTTCTAGATTCTGAATTTCTTCTGAGTTCAAAGTCTTTCCTTTGTAATAAAATTTGAGTTTTCAAAACTTGTAAGCATATATTGAAGTTATTCATATTGGGGATTATTCTTATCCCTTATATCAGTAGCCACATCAACAAGTCAATTTTTTAAACCTTTTATCTTATTAACCCCAATTTATAGTTCTTGAATCTGAATATCTCGAGATTTGATTTCCTCTTTTAATTTCTGATCCAATTCATTTTTCATGTTGAAATCATCTATTAGTGTACTACTTGAAATTTATTCATCATCATAAGTTCAAAAATTACTTGGTATGTCGGGTTCTTCATTCACTCCTCCAATATCATTGAATGAGTAAATAGTTCACTGTTAGATTCGTCCATGTGTTTCTTTAGTATGTTGTTGGTTTCCTTCAACTAAATCATTATATTTCCAAAGATACTTACACACCTATAAATTAAAAAAAAACTTCTTATTGTACTTTGAAGTTATTAACTTTCCTATGAAACAAAAAGATAAGAGAATACTGAATCTTAAACTTTAATAATTGACTAAACCAAGTTTGAGAAAACAAATTTTATAAGAGAAACCTTTCATCTGATATCAATTGTTATGCCTAAAAGTGTCCTAGATATCCATATGTGGGTGGGGCGGATCATGGTATAGATATTATTTTCTATGCTCCTCTTGCCTCACTAGATCATGACCTCATTATTATAATGGTCACTTTTTTTGCAATTATGTGTTTATAAAAATCTAATTCTTTCATTATTTATCTGATGATGACGCTTGAAAGTAATTTAGGAATGCAGACACACATGCCCATGTATTTTTACTTGGATCACCCCATTAGTATATATCCAAGGAACATATAACAACAATGTGCTGATTGTACCAAATCAGTTAAGGATCACTACAAAAAATGGTGGTTCAGGATAGATCACTTCTATGCCTAGGTTAACTTCCTTTATAAGGTCTAAGGTCAGCTCACTACTTTCCCAAGGGTCACTCCCTTTGTCTATTTCTCTAGATCACTAATAATGGAAAGGATCACCATATTAAACTTCCATTGATCACTACTCTTAGAAGGGATCCAATCCCAGTTTAAAGACTTGTAGGTCCCTCCATTATCACTTATTAAGACATGCTCAGCTGTAGATAGATGCACCATTAATGTTCCACATTCATCTAACTAATTTATACCACTTTAACACAGATTTAAGGGGAATTTACTTCTTAACAATTTTCATGATGCTCACTACCTTAACAAAGATCCTCTTTCATGAAGCTAAAATATTATTCATAAATATCCTTCCTTTTTTGAATTTCACTTAGCCTTTGTGAAGCACACCACTTTCATGAAACTCAGCTAGACTTCACAAAGCACACCTTTTTTGTGAAACTAAATTACCCTTCACGAACTTCACTACTCTCAAGATGTTCAGAACATTCGGTTGGATTTTATAGATTTTAAGAACTTCTTCTCATGAAACTTCTTTGATAACCACATTCAAAAAATACCTTAAATATTCTGGAGCCTTAAGATTTTCGTTATGTCTCGTTTCTTTTTTTGAAGGGGGTAGAAGACTATTTGTAGGATTTTCCACCGATTCCAGAACCTCCTAGCCACATCATCACCATTTCACGATGCTCCCTCTTTTCCACCATGATGATACATTTTTTAGGTAACTCCTAGAAAATTATCTGTTTGAAATTACCATCACTGTCACAGAGATCACAGTCAAACTATTTTCACTGCTGTGATGCTCCACTCATAATGCTCCTCACCTTAAGCATTCGTGATGCTCATCGCTGCTGCATAGATCACCATCAAATTGCTTTGATAAATCAAGAAACACCCATCATGAATAACATATTAAAAAAACTCATGTATTTTACATATTTTCATAAGGTCTTCAAGAAAATTTATTTTTTGCGATGCTATCCACCCTCGAAATTTTGGACTAAAAAATTTGGAAAATATTGGGAAATGATGTCACCTTGTGTATGTAATTTTTTGTACTGATTTTAGGGAATCCATTCTTTTGTCTTTGATCTTTATCAACACACCATGTAAAAAATCTCTATGGAATCCACAAATTACCATGGAAACACGATTTTTAGTAGAAACAATCCACCCAAAAATATTTCAATGTTACCTTGAGGGATTTTTTCCCAACATAAGATGTACCATGATCAAAAGAGTATATCTGGGGGGGATGAATCGAAAAGAAAATAGAAAACACAACTATCCCTATATGATTCATGTAGCTTAAAATTTTCCTATAACCAATGTTTACATGTACCGAGTTGAAAGGAAGGTGATCAGAGTCATGGTGTATGGATACATCGGCCGCCACACTAACACTGGAGTCTCTGGACTGAAAGATAAACTCCAAATGATAAACCCTATTTCACCAAACCAATATGATCAACATGAATAATAAGGTAGAACTTCCTTTGATAAAACTTTTCCATGATCAGACCCATCAAGATCTGACCCATGACTACCCCAAGCTTACCTCCAATAGGCCAAGGGATGGCGACCTGCACCGAGTAGGAATATCCTAAAAATGGGAGTTATGAGCCTGACGTATCCACACACGCACACAAACATATCCAAGTCCACACAATGATGAAATGTAAAACAATTAAAACAATTCATGTATACATAAAAAATCCCACAATAGAGTACAATAGTAAAAGTATGGAAGTCAGAAAAAGGGGCCAAATACAAGCCCAACCAAAAAATGAAAAAGTCCAACATACTCCAAGGGTATGGACTAAGTAAAATTCAAGCTATA
The DNA here is from genome assembly GCA_963277665.1 of Viscum album. NCBI lineage: Eukaryota > Viridiplantae > Streptophyta > Magnoliopsida > Santalales > Viscaceae > Viscum > Viscum album. The sequence continues at coordinate 1,817,034,648 of OY728133.1, read as the reverse complement.
AATAAAACACATTGATCTATCAAGATCCAAAAATTCTGCATCTACTCCCTATCCTCCCTAGATTCCATCAAAAGGGATTTCATTTACACAAGACACAACATGTGCGGAAAAATCCCATACAGGGGTGAGTATAAAAATACTTAGTAGGATGCACCAAAAACAATAAACATAAATAACCGAGTACAATCATCTCAATAGAATATATAACAATCAATGTAAAAAAGGAACCCCCTGATATAATCAAGAAAGGTACCATGCCACTAGGTAGTCATAACCAACTGCCAGCCATAAGATTCTACACAATGAAACACTCATTCTAGGAGAAATTACTCCATGATCCACACTATCATTGAAGATACTTGATAAAGAGGTCTATATCAATGGGTCCCATCCAATAGAATCTCACTAGCCTAATAAGACTCTAATACACAGATAGGGGGTTATACCCAAAACCGATGGGGGACACCACAAACCCAAATCTGGATCAACCCACTACGTATGTGATCATATGTCAATGATTCAACAAAACACACCAATACAAACTTCTAAATGGAGGATCAACATCCTATTTAGGGTGGTCATTCCAATTCCACAAAATTCAACTAGTGACCAAAATATGATAGAGGATTGCACTCTAGTCTCGTGGAGGGACACCACAACTCTCTCTAAGACTCAACCTCTAGAGGGGGTCGTAATGCAGTGATATGGATTTAATGTCGCACAATACCATTGAGGGAAATGACTAATGGAACCCACTAAACCTAAAACTTTCCAAACTAGGAAAATAAAGACCTATAAAAACTCTCTAAGGGAGTACATGGTGTGTACTAGGGGGTACATGGTATGTCCAGTTATCCCCTTGCCTACTCGGGTTGAAGATACAGACATGACATGTAGTCTTCATATACACGACGTGTAGGATGAGTACACAAGATGTAGACACACAAGGTATCCCTCCCATGTTACCTGGCTGTGTTTGTTTACCAAGGCTGTGTCTATGTACCGTCCCATGTGTGCTAATATGTGTCAATTTATAAGTACAAGGTGTTCCATCTGGCAGGGTAATTTAACTCGGGTATGTATACTCTCCGAAGTATACTGAGCCAATCGGGGAAGGGACAAACGCCAATTGATTGTGTCACACACCATGTGATGGGGTCACACACTATGTCATACTTATCTTTCTCTCAAAACCCTATCCACTACACATGGGGCCCCACATGATGTATAATCCCAAAGTTCACACCGTGTTTCTCAAGATTTCATAAATCCATTAGGATCTCTTCTATGTCTCCCGACGCATCGCCACAACCACTTCCCTCACCATAACTTATATATTGGGGTTCATCTGGTCCTTTCCAACACTAATCTATGGAAAAAATACTCAAATATTCTAAATAAATGGATCTACATGTCGTTCTCCATTTCAAGATTAAGAACACCAAAGAACACAAAATTGGGTATCCAAATCCCTCTGATTCACCAAAACTTCCATCATCGCACCGCCATCATGTTATTAATATCCCATATCTATGATTTGGAATGTTTCACTGTGAAATGGGTGCACAACATTTGATTGATCAGGATATGTCGAACCCCGACCCAAATGAAGGATTATCATAGTGAACAAAAAATCAGGAGAGAAAGTACAAGAAAAAATAGATGAATTAATATCAAACAATGTTCATGTCGATATTAATTAATTTCCATGAGAAAAAAAATATTGAAATCAATAATTACAAAAATAATTAACCCAAAAAACTGAATAATCTAACCCATCCCAAAAGCTGATCGAACTTCAGATCAATTTTTTTAGTGATTTATTCAAATTCACCATAGAAATAAAGAACGAGGAGTAAATAAAAATAAAAATTCCATACCTAGAGTATAGATCGATCATTGATGAAGAACATTTGTATTTCCTTCATTGATGAGATCCATAGACATTTTGGCCCGATGATCCACTATCCAATCATGAACCATCATCGCCCACCAAGAACGATCTCTTCTAACAACTTATCGGTCTCTAATGTTTAGCATACAACCCTGAGACAAAATCCATAGCTGAAAATCTAAATAGGAAGTAGGTTTCTATGTCTCAAGAATAAAATAAATTCTTTAGTTAATTTATTTTATTAATTTCATGTCCATGAAATTTTTTTCACTAATGGCCCACGCCGACAAAGGTTAAGTCTCACCTAGGGTAAAACATGCATTTTTAACTCAATGGTGCCTTCATATTTTGGATCTGGGCCCCCATTTAAAAGTTATTTTACTTTTTTGGAAATATATGTGAATTTTCTATTTAATATATTTTATATATTTCAAATATTCATTCTGAGAATAATGATCCTTGAAATCGCACACCATCTCAATGCTTGGTCTCGAAAATAATCTATATAATATCCAAAAATAATTTATGAAAAATCCATGACGTTAACTGTCTTTGAACCCCCTTTCAAAAAAGCTCAGTCATGCTACAAGTTTCCAAACATAGCACCAAACCCATATAGAAGAACAATTTACCTATAATAAAAGACAACATTTATTCTAGTAAATAAATAAATAAATAAATGAAACAGAAATATGATACAATAATTCTTTAATGAAATGTCACCTTTAAACATAAAACACACACATGGGTTATATAAATGTGTGATTAATTCTTACAATTCACAGATGATTTATGAATTAATATTCTAAATTATCAAGATAATCCGAATGCGTGTTCTTATTATTAGATTTGTGATTCTTGTTTTGAAATAAAATGTCAATTTTAAAGAATAATATTCATATTCAGTTATATCGAGAACACCGTGTGTTGAATTGATATACAGTTAATTCATGAACAACAAAAATACTTTTTGGATCATTTTACTTGAGTTTAATGAAATAAAAGTACATTTTCTCAGTTTTTCATGAATGGTGAATGTTTTGAACTAAAATGTCACTTTTAAAATTAAAACTCGTAGGTTCATTTATACTTGGAACACTGTGTATCACATTGATGCATGGTTGATTCTTGTTGGATTTGATTCCCTAGAAGTAACTTCTCTATACATTATGATTACCTATATTAATTGTTTTGAATATTAATAAATTTCTTATCACATCATGATTGTTCTTCTGTGTGACAGAGTATGTGATATTTTTCTAATGGTAACTATCTCACATAAAAGTTCATAACAATTTCCTTTTATAATGAGAAACTAGAAGTTATATGGAAATATTTGTATATATATGTTTTATAGTCGGATGATATCATATGAGTAGACACAAAAGATAAAGGCTATCAAGGGTGGATAATTATAGGATATTAAGATACTTTCTCATTATGTACACACTTAGTAATATTCACTGAATGAGATTTTGAGAGCATGAACTGCTAGTAAGAAATCAACATCTATATGTGTCATTGGATTCTCACATTTTCAAACATGTGTAATGATTATTTAACATTAAGATTATTATTAATTCATGTCATGAGTCAAGTACTTTGATGTATTAATGAAAGCATTGATGACATATGATCACAATGAAGTAGGATACGTTATGCGAATCATGCATAACATTATATTAATAAATAATGAAATAAAGTAATATTACCTCACAGCAGTGATTATAGCTGTTCCCCTACACTGACCTGAGGAGAGAGATGATGACCTCGAGCTGTGGACACCCTTGGGTCATGAAAATGAGACGAGGAGGGAACCGCCAACGCAGCGCCGCTGGCAGGGAGAAGATGGTTGAAACCAAGGAAGTGTCAGACCACTATGACCGAGCGATAACCCTTAAATCCATCATCGAGGGAGGTAGCTCATGCTGCTCGTACCTCCATAATATATTATATATAATTAAAAATATAAAAAAATATTTTTTACAATTTTATAATTATTTAAATGAATATATATTAATTTTTAATTATAACTATAAATAAATATGCATTTATTTAAATAAATAAATATATATTATTTATATCTATAATTATAAATAAAAATATATTATTTTAAATAATTATAAAATTATATAAATATAATTATTATACTTATAATTTTATAAATATATATTATAAATATATTTATTATATATATTTATACAATTATTAATATAATAAATTTATTTATTTTAATTCTATAATTATTTAAATAAATAAATATTTATTTTTAATTGTAACTATAAATAAATATAAATGTATATATAATTATAAAATTATATTTATTTATAGTTATGACTGTAAATAAATATATATTCATTTAAATAGTTTTAAAATTATAGTAAATATATTAATTATATTTTTAAATTTATAAATAAATATAATAAATATATTTATTATAATTTTATAATTATTTAAATAAATAATTTTTTTTATAATTATAGTTATAAATTTAATTAATATATTTATTTCAATTCCATACTTATAAATAAATAAATATATATATTTATAATATTTTTAATTTTATAAATATTTATAATTATATAATTATATGAAAATATTTCTAAATATGTTTATTATATATATATATTTATAAGTAAATAAATATTTATTTATAGATATAATATTAAATAAAAAATATAAATTTAATATATATAATTTTATAAATATATATAATAATATAAAGAAATTATTAACAATAGATCTTTATTAGTGATTTTATAGCGCAGATAAAGATAAAATTTTATCAGTGATAAAAAATCCCTGATAATACTATTCTTTATAAGCGCTATAATTTTAACACTAATAAAGACATGTTTTATCAGTGCTTTTTTAGAACTCATAAAGTAGTATCTTATTAGTACTAAACAAGCGCTGATAAACAGATGTTTTATCAAAACATTCTATTTTAGCACTAATAAAGCACCTATTTATCATCGCTTTTTTGATAGCGTGGATAAAAGACTTATCCCTTCTTTTAAAAGAACCATGGCTGAACATCTTCTCTCTCACACCTTCAAGCTTTCTCAGAACCCAACAACTATCGTGCTGTTGATCTCGCTGAACACCATTATTGCTGTGTCATCACTCCATCGCTCTTGCAGAACTGTAATGCCATTTTGCTACAAATATCTCCAAACCCTATTCACACCGTCATCACTGGCCTTCCCGAACCCCACCACTACTGTCGCTAATCTCTCCAATCCCATCCACCGTTGTTGCTCTCACCAAACCCCACCGCCATCGCTGCTCTCGCTTCACTGGAATCCAGTAATTTTTGTGACTTTTCTGAACATTTTCAACACATCACGACCCTTAAAACTAAAGGTATGATATTCAAGTCTTGTTTTTATGTATTTATCAACCAATTCCCTTTATGGTTCACTTATTTTTGTCCTTCTCAGAAAATAGTTTGTGCGACACCTCCATTTATTTTAGTGTTGTTTGGTTCAGACCAGATTCACCACCTTAGTTTTTTTCCATCACCGTGCTTGTTCATTGACAAACCCAAGGGTAAGGGTTGACCCTTTTTTCTTTTTATTTCTGTTTTTCTAGGTCATTTGATTAATTTTTGAGCTTTTTTAATTTTATATTTGAATTTACGAACCATTATCCATTGATTTGTGATAGGTTACCTCATGTGTTTTACATTGAATTTGATAACCATGATTGTTTTCATGTTTAAATACATTTTTTGTATATCAAATAATAACATTAAATGTGTTTATGTGTTATTATAATGGTAAATCAAGTTTTATGTGATTTTAATTTCAATTCTAAGGACTTATCAATTGTGGAACTTGTTAAAAATATTTTTTCATAAAGCATGGACACCATGTGTTTGAGAAATTGCATGAATTATCCTTATAAAAAATTCTATGAAAGGTGTTTTGGAAATTAAAATTAATTCTCAATAGGAACAATATTTTTACTTTTCATTTCAATAAATACTTAAAATGACATAAATTTATAAAATATTTCAATGTTTATTTAAAATAAAATTAATGGTTTATCATTTTTTGACCCCATTTGGTTTATTGGATAAGAAAATTTAGGAAACTTTTTAATCAATCAAGTAATTTTTTGAATGTGGGCTAATTTATAAATTGATTTCAATGGTGGTTTAGGTGAAATTTTTAATGAAATGTTTTATAAATGATTTGAAACTATTATATAGAGAATTGGCCTCATGGGGAGTACCTAAAAGGACCGTTTGGACCTTTTAAATGATCTTTCAAACATGTGGGTGTGTGAGACCAACTTATTTACCCTTACGATTGTTTCCCTTTAGTGGTGGTGTTTGATGTAAGTGGTGATCAGAAAATAAATAGAAAGGGGATATATCTTTTGAGAGTGTCAGAGTTGTGAGTGAGTTATTATTTATGCATAATTAGGATTGTTTGAATTATTCATTATTTCTCACCATTACTATTACATTGGTCCCACTACTGGAAAAAGGGCCTATACCCACTGTTCAAAACCGTGGGTATAGCCCCCAAAACTTTGGGTATAGGCTATACCCACAGTTTTGGGAACCATGGGCTGGAACAACGTCGATATAGGGGTCTTAACCTATACCCACAGTTTAGTAGAACCGTGGGTATAGGTGTGTCACACACCAACACCACGCTGTACAGCGTGGAAGGTTACATACACCACGATTTTCAATCCTTGGGTAATTTATTCATTTAATTTTAAAAAAATCACGTCCAGCAAGGTTTAAACCCTGCACGCAACGTTTCACAACAAGTTCCTGGACCAACCAAGCCAACGACGCTATTGGTATTAATATATATATTACTTTTATTATATTAATATATCCGTTTATATGAAAAAAAAAATGGCGAGATCCGAACACCCGACCTATCGGTCTTCGAAGCCACACTTTACCAACTAACCTTCTAACATTTTTATTCTATATGCGTACATGTTTTTACTTATATTTATCAAAATAAAATAATTGAAAAAAAATCCACCAGAATTCAAACCCGGGATCGCGCTGAGTAAAATAACACCCGAACCAACTAACCTACAAATAATTTTAGTTTTAATCTTTTTATTTTCTTAATAATATTAAAAAAAGCATGTTCTTGCCAAATTTTTTTATTGTCTCGTGTAATTTGTTTCCCCGACATAATGCGGGAAAGCTATTCCCACGGTTCTCCAAAACCGTGGGTATAAGTCTTCAAAAAAAAACCCCAACACCCACGGTTTTGAAAAACCATAGGCATAGGTTTTCGGGGAAAAGCCTATACCCACGGTTTGGCCAAACCGTGGGTATAAGGTTTGGAAAAAAACACATATACCCACGGTTTTTCAAAACCATGGGTATAGGTGTTCAAAATAAACCTATACCCACGGTTTCAAGAAAAACTGTGAGTATAGGTGAACAATACCCACAGTTTTGAAAAACCGTGGGTATAGGGGTACTCTATACCCATGTTTTTTTTCAAACCGTGGGTATAGAACCATTTTCCAGTAGTGTCATGACAAAACGAGTACATAAGTGAGAAGTATTTATTTATGATACACTAGATCATTTCACACTTATAGTGCCCCTATTTATGTATAGGGATAGTGGGGAGTGCTCCTGATTCTAGGATTGGTGCAAGTTGTCAAGAAAATTTTGTTAGAATTCAATATTAGCCTACAGTTGGTAACAATTTGATAAATTCTAGGACCATCTCACATTAAAGACAATGGTATACCCCATTAAATTATTTCACTAGTTGGTGGTTTGGTATAGGGGGTTCTATTTATCTTCTTCAGTTCCCATACTTTATTGATGTTTGTGGGACCCTTGGTAGATTTTATTTATTTCTTATTTTCATTTCATTGTTGTTGTGGTTCCATTCATTTGATCATTTATCTATGTAGCATGAGTGATGTTTCTATAGGATTTTTGAAATGGTTTGAAAAGTGTGTTTCAATAAATCCAATGGTAGATCTCATGAGACTCGCAAGGTACACCTATAGTTTTTCTGTTAACTGTAAAATCAAGATCAATCATTTCATGAATGGAATAAAATCGAATAATTTTATACTTTTATACTTTCAAAAAATTTAATTTTATATATTATAATTTTATAATTTTAATTTTTTTAAAACTATACAGTTATATAAATTATGTATACTTTTATAACATATATGTACTTTTTATAGTTTTATAAATTTATATATATTTATAAATTATGTATATTTATTTAAAATATATATTATTTTTTAATTATATATAATTTTATAGTTCTATATTTCTATAATTATATATACTAATATAAATATATATACATTTTTAATTTATACTTTTATACTTATAAACTTTATTCAATTTATGAATGGTGTAATACTTTTATACTTTCATAAATTCAATGTCAATGTTGAATTATTTTTTCAAAATATAATATTTTTTTTATTTGTGAAACCACTATTATATCCAATAGCCAAATTTTATATTATGAAAAAGGTTTTTGAAATAATATATATTTTATATTATTTTATATTTTCATTGATACTTTTAATAACTGTATTTCGACAATTTTTTATAATGTAAATATGATTTTATACTTCATTTATACTCATACAAAATGGGTCTTGATCCTTAAAAATATTAAGTGAAAAATAGTTTTTAAAAGTGAAATCTCTTTCATTATATTTATAAATTTATTTTAATAAGTATTTATTTTTTATCATGTGGGATGATAAACCATTCTTTAATCATAACATTTTCTTTCAAGCAATTCATGAGATCCATCTTCAATGGAACATCTTTTGTGTATTTATTTTGTTAAATATTAATATTAATAAATTGAATAGGATGGTTATGAATAGAGAATGGATAAATGACAATCATATGATAAATTAATATGGTGATTGGGTGAAAGAGCTCATCATGTTTTCAATTTATCATGCATATGAACCTTCTCAAATCCTTTATCTATATTTATGTTGTTATTATTCAAGCCTAATTAGTCCATAGGAGTTGGAAGAACACTTGGTTTTCCATATAATTGATCAAACATATATATGTTGAAATAGACATGGGTAAAAAGTGAATGTATCTAGTGTCGAGGATAACACTATCTTTTATGGATCATAAGATATAATTACAAGTGTGGAAAATTAAAAAGACTATATTGAAGATGTGATTACAAGTGTGAATAATGTTGAAGAATGTATTGAGGAAATTAAAATGAATGTTAGAGATGAACATTGTGATTGTAAATTTTTTTTGAGAAGTTAAAGAGTTGTGAAAAGACAATATTGTTTACCGGTTTCACTAAATATACAACATTTTTATCCATACTAAATCTATATAATTTGAAATCAGGAAACATATGATGTGATGACAGTTTTACTGAACTAGTTGATCTCTTGAATGATATTCTCTATGAATATAATGAGCTCCATAGCGAAACATACGATGATAAATGAATGCTATGTTCAATAGATATGATCTCTGAATGAATACATGACTGCCCAAATTATTCTATAGTTTTTTGTAAGGACCAAAAATCACTTAAATAATGAACACAATGTGGTGCTTCTCGATATAAGAAATATGAATTGGATTCTATGAAAGTTTTATGGTACTTCCCAATCATTCCAAGGTTTAGGAACCTATATGGAAGTGATGAGACTAAAAGGAAATTAATATGGAACACCGATAAAAGAAATAAGGATGGGAGACTTCATCACTTGACAGACTCTTCTTAGTGGAAGTGAATTTACCATGATTATCCTAAATTTTAAAATGAGTTGAGAAACCTTTGTCTTGCATTATCTATAGATGGATTGAATCCTTTTGGTTTTAAAAGTAGAACTCATAGTACATGGATTATTATGTTGGTAAATTATAATTTTCCAACAAGCCTATACCCCAGTGGTTCAGGCTCCAGCTTGGTATCCAAAAGACCCAGGATCAAATCCGGGCAAGGGAGAATTTCCGAGTTACTATAGCTGGGTACTGTAGCAGCGGCGACTGTATCAGCGACAACACTGTAGTGGTGGAGGGACTATAGCAGGGTACTATAGCGGCTATGGTACTGTAGCAGGAACTGCAGCTGCGCGGGTAATGTAGCAGTACTGTTAACCAAGGGGTCCTTTGGGACAATAATTGGCCTTTCTAGCCCTGTATTCAGGCCACTTGGCCTTGGGCCTTCAGGTTATGTAATGGGTCACCCTCTACCTAGTCCAAAGAGGTCTTTGTTTTAATAATAAAATTGAGGCTTCATCCCCAACCTTTAAAATAAATTCTTATATGAGGAACAAAACAACTGAGTAATGATATTGATATTAATTTTGGTCCGTTGATCAATGATTTGAAATTATTATTGGATTTAGGTGTTACATTGTATGATGATTACAAAAATGAAGATTTCACTTTGATATTCATGTTGTATGAGATGATAAATGACATTACTTCTTATGAAAATTTGTCAGGATATATCATTAAAGGAGCTCAAGTGTGTCCCATTTTTGAAAAAGGTATAAAACTAATTAGGTTGAAATGATCATCGAAGACTATGTTTCTAGGAAATCATATATTTATACCCTAACAACATAAGTATTAATCTTGGATAACATCATTTGATGAAAGTTCATAAGAACATACAACAACGTATCCACTATCATGTGATCAACTTCTTGAGAAATTAAAATATGTTGACACTGATTTTGGTAAACTGTTTTGGAAAAACCTTATAAAAATTGGTCGAAAAAACAGATTAGTTTTTTTGAATTACCACACTGGGATTGTTTTCATGTTATAATTTTTTATGATGTTAGGCATGTTGAAAACAAATGTATGTGATAATGTAATTGGAATGTTACTAAATTCACCAGAGAAAAAAAATGATGGAATTAAGGATAAGTTGGAATTGGTTTACATGGGAATACGAGAAGTTTTGGTTCTAGTGAAGGGTGAAAAATGAACTTTTCTATCTCCAACTACTTACACTCCTTCCAAGAATGAGAGATATCAATTTTTTAACATCTGTAATGACTTAAAGGTTTTGGAGGGGTATCCATCGAATATCAAGAATATCATGTCAATGAAAAATTTAATGTTAAAGGGTTTGAAATCACTTGACTAACATGTTTTGATGCATGATATAATTACTACCAATTTAAATTGATTTTTTCCCATTAATTTCCTTCATAAATTAACCGAAATATGTTTTTACCAAGGATATATGTAGCAAAGTTCTAGAATGGTTGAAATTTCTGAAAATGGAAATGGAAATTTCTCTCAAATTATGTGAATTGGAAATGTTCATACCACCAAATTTTTTGATATGATGGTTTACTTGATGGTTCACTTGGTGAGAGATATTCAACTATGTGGTCCTATACACTATAGATGGATGTACCTCACTAAACAATATATGAAGAGTTTGAAAGGGTATGTCAAAAATCAAAGTTAGCAAGAGGGTTGTATTGTTGAGTGATATATTTTTTGTGGGATCTATTGAATTCTATAGTGACTAGTTTTTCAATGTGTAATGCATTGGTCTACTAAAATCTTGTCACACTAGGTGGCTTGTGGGTGAATAAATTTTTAGAAGAGATGTTATCATAATAAAAATTACAGATCAGTAGTAGACCTGCCTTTATGTTTTTCATAATAGTTTGGAGGTTTCCCCATATGTTGAAACCAACAAATAAATTCTTTGGAATTTGAATCCATCAAGGGGTGAAATATGAATACACACAATCAAAATTTTATAGGATGGTTTTGAGACAATATTTTTAATGATTCATATGAAAATCTGGATTTAATTTCAGAATGAATTCAATTTCTAGAAATAAAAAAAAGTATTTTTGAATTATCTTATAATGTTTATGTAATTAATGATTATACATTCTATAAAAATGAACATAATGAAATCAGTACCATGAAAAATAGTAGAGTTACACTTATGGATGAATTGATTCATGTTTTTGGTACTAAGCATAGAAATATAATTTTGTGAATATGTCATACATTGGAATCATCAAAAAATATAATAGTTAGATTATACAACATTCCAAGTGCAAAATTTTTAATGAAAGTGGGTTGATAATATGAGTGTTGTTAAAATAGATGAATTGGGATTATTGAAAGTGGATTTCAATAAGGAAGGGTATAAAGATGACCTATTTATAATGAAATCCTAGGAAGTACAAGTATTTCATGTTCTAGATCCCTAAAACCAAAGGTAGTCAATTTTTTTGCTATCGACCAAAACCACTGAAGGGTCATATAAAAATTCAACTAATGATGACCCTTTCATTGGGATTTCACAATCATTTTTTAGTTATCGCAATCTAGATGGGGTTTCTTATGTCATTGGAGGCCAAAATGAAAGGATTTGGATAAACGATAGAGTTTCAAATACCTTCATACTTATAAGAAAGTAATTTTAGTAATCATGTTATATTATTTTTCAATATACATCTTGTTACATCATGTTATTATCTATTAAATACTGAATTTATGTAATATAAATAAAATGTTAAACCAATTTTGTGTATAATGACTTTTACACATGATGGATCTTAAAATCATAAGGAACAATAGGTCCCTCAACCTGTTACTGCTCCCAGTGTAGAGGAACAATGAAAATTTTCACATACTGGTGCTCCCAATCCAGAGGAACAACAAGTTTCTCAACCTATTTCTCCTCTCAGTGCAGAGTTAAATTGAAATTCGGCCCATGTCGATGCTACCAATCCAGATGAACAAGATATTGAAGATGTTGAATCTAAGTAAATGGTAGGCGATGAAGGAATGATGATGCATAAAAAATAGGAGTGCTTTATTATGACGATGTTATCAAAAATGATTAAGGAGAAAAGTAAATGAATCAACTTAGAGGTCATATGAAATGTGAGGGGCCTCCATGTTAACCCCATCAAGTCAATTTTTGGTAGTTTCATTGGGATCATCACTCAACAATGCGTACTTATTGATGTAGATTTAGGGAACCATGTTGTTCCCACTTATACGTTACACATTTGGGATGATATTATGGTAATATAATGATATCCTTTCTTTATTTTACAAAAAAATAAAATAATAAACATTGAATTAATTTTATCATCCCATGCAAAGTGAATTTATAGAAGATGAATTCCATAATAAATATGTAATAATGATTGTTGGAGGGATTCACAAAGGAATTTTCAAAATTCTAATTAGATTTCATATTAAAGATGATGAAGGGAAAATAAACCCAAACCCACCACATATGTATGCACATCTGATAAGCCAAGAAGCGTGGGGTGAATTTATTGTCCATCTTGTAGAGATGCATTTTAAGTACATTATGGATTGTAATACACTGTTTGTAAATATATGTATTCATCAATTTGATTGATTTTTTTTAAACAACAATTGATTTTTGAAAAAAATAAATGGGAAAAAAACCAACACCCCCTATCATAAACAAATTATGGGGTATGATTCACTTGAAAAAATGGTACGTATTTTAAATATACTATAATAATTTAATGTGACATGATACAAAAAAATAATTATATTTTGTTTTTTATATGAATTTTGATGAATCTAAATCCAAATCGACTTCCATCCTATGTCATGTGCTATGGAAGGAGGGACATCTAAATAAATATGTGATACAAATAGATGAAAACACACAAAAAGTGTGTGAAACATGTGTAAGTATGACATAATTATTTTTTTCTTTAAATCACTATTACATAACAATGATTACTTATTTTACTCTATTTTATATCTACCATAGTCACAAGAATCATCAACACTTGTATCAAATGAACACATACAATTAGTGGCCTTGATGTGGCAAAAACAATATGGAAACATCAGAGGTACAAGTTTTAGGGTGAAACCCCGAACATATTTTTGAAAAAAAAATAGACGGATAATGATAAGGAAATTATAGATATGAAAGAAATATTATACTACCTTGGAAAAAAATTTCATTGGTAGACTCAGTTTCTAGAAAATGTTATTGGGGGAAGAAAAGAGAAGAAATAACTCAATAACAACCAATAAATGAAGATCCTTCCCCACCCCACCAGCTTTGAGGTGAGCCATTCCACTCAAAGATCTGTCTTAGTTAATGTAATAAATATTCTAATAATTATTTCCGTGTAATGTGAATCAGATAGACACTAATACCTTTCCTTTATTAATATTTTTAGTGTGAAAATTACTATCATTTAAATCTATAAACACCCACCCATCTCCTTGCAGATAAGGATATGATTTTCAATATCCAAGATGACAATCTACACAATATACCACCTCTAACATGTAATGTGAGAGTGGTGATTAGCATATCTCATGATACGAGTGCCGAGATACCTATTCCACTTGATGATGAAGATATTCATGAGGTCAACCAAGCTATTGGAACATTCATTACATGGCCTTTAGATCTTGTAAAGACATATGTCGATAAGAATGTATTCATTTACAATTTATTTTTCATACTAAACCTTTAACAATTAATGAAAAATGTTATGAGATGATAAATTTTATTAGAGTAGGACAAAGGGAAGGGGGTTAATTGAAAGTTTGAATCAAAACCATATAAAGGATAAAAAAATTATTTGAAAAGATCTCCCAAAAAAATCTTTACCCCACCCATTCAATATTCACATTTATTAACATTGAATTTTCATGAAGATAAAATTTTACAAAATGGTAGTAATCACATAGTTTATATAGAAGATTAAATGTATAAATATGAAATTACAATCTACGTTTCCCTTGAGAATTTAAATGAAATCCTCATGTATAAATTTCTTGGAGGCTCAGTTTTAAATGTAAACATGAGGTATGCTTTAATTATTTGTTTTTCCAAGATATGATATACTATGTTAATTATGACTAAATACATTTAATAGATTTTGTAGGCTTATATATCAGTACCAATTGAAGGGATTACCCCAGGAACATAAATTTGGACTCATTAGTCCCCACGTAACTTCTATAGAACAACCCGAAATAGATTTAATAAGAATAAATAATATAGTGAAAAAATATCCAAATCGTTTGAAAGAAAACTTATGGATGACCGGATATTTCTAATACGAATGATGTAGGGGTAAAAATATACAATTTAATCATATCAAATATATTTTCATTTCATTAATTACCTACTCCTTTTTGGAGTTTTAGGCAACATTGGATTCTCATTGTGGTCAATTGGGATACTATAAAGATTTATTTCCTGGATTCACTACATGGATACCCAAAAAAAGGACCAAAAATTATGAAATTTTTCAATTTTTAATACACTACATACAATTTTTTAGAACTAAAAATCAATTTATATAATTTATATTAGGTTTTAATAAGAATTATTTTATGATAGGGTGGTGTTTAAATATAATGAAATTCATGGAATGAGAACAAGAATTAAGCACGAGGAGCCAAAAAAGTTCTACAATTGGACATGTATTTGGGTATATATAATAATATTTCACTATCCAAACACATATTAAAAAATTACTTATTTTTCTCATGGTTTCTATAGTTTTTGAAACAAAAAATGGAAAATATTTTAGTTATTAAGTTTGTAAATTTATGAGGTATTCCATATTACATCAATAAACTAGAATCCACAAAGAGGTATTTTCAGAGATAATTACTATTTAATTTAAAGTATTTATTAATCCTTTGAGTATTTATATTTTTCCAGTATTACCATGACAATTTAAAATAAACATATTCATAAGACAATATATATTTTCTTAGAAACAAATGGGATACATACCTAATAGAAGAATGTACAAAAATATCATGAATATGTGACTTCCATAGAAGTAATGTATTTATTCATATTTATGTTTAATTTATTTTTATTTAGTATTAATCACATAATAATTTCTTTCTTTTATAGGGGTGGTTTGTTCTAAGCTACTCATGCTTGTGAGATACTAGATTTCAAGGCTACAAGTGAGATAATGAAAATAAGAAAATGGGTCAATAATGAATACAACTATCATCAAAAGGTGAATTACTACTACTTATTTAATTAATTTTGTCATCTTTTTATCTAAAAATTTTATGTTAATTTTCTTATGATTTTTATGTAATACTTATTTATTTTTTTCACAGATTTTTTGGGAAGTCTTGTTTTACTTTCAACTATACGTAACAAGACATAACATAGATAACACATTCCTTTATTCCAATGTTACCCTGATTATTATTTCTTTTATTTTTTGATATTCCAACACTATATATTTATTCAATTTTGTTAGATGAAAAACTTTCTCATTCTTGAAACAACATAGGAGCAGAGAAAGGGTTTTAAGTTAGGAACATCAACTCAATATACAGTTTTGGTAGTTAGAAAAATAATGGAAAAGGAATTCAGGGTAACATTAATTGTTAATATTATTTTGATACTATAAGACAATGATACAAAATTAATTTTGGACATGTAGGAATAAACATAAAAAAAATCTGATGCACAATGCGATCATCATGACTATATGTGCATCTTTTTATTTAAAATTGGCATTAATTTTAGTAAAAAAGAACACTAACATAATCAGAAAAAATGCATTTGGATTATTTTGATACATTATTTAAATGATCAATGAGTAGTTTAAGATGTGTTGGAATTATATTCACCTCAATATAATGCGCAATGTGGCTGGTACGACTGTATGTGCGTCTTTTAATTTAAAAGTCACATTACTTTTAGTAAAAAAATAAACTCTCATTCTCAAAGTAGAGAAAAAAATTTAGATTGTTTTGATACTTTAATAAAATCACCCATTATTCATTTTGACATGTAGGAATCAACAACACCTCAATACTAAACACAATTTTCCCAGTATGACTCAAAGTGTCTGTTATTAGTAAAAAATTTAAATTTTAGTTTAAAAATTTCAATCACTGAAAATCAATAAAACACACTCATGTTTTCTTGATAATTTATGAAATTGATTCATATGTCATTTTGGATTTGTAAGAATCAATATATCATTAAACTGACACACAATGTGACCGATATGAATCAAAGTAGGTGTTTCTAGTCTAAAAATGAAATTTTAGTAAAGAATAAAAGTGACATACTGAAAGCTAATAAAATTAATTTATATTGTTTGGATACATTATGATAATGATCCATATGTCATTTGAGACATTTATGAATCATCATCATCGTAATCCAATACATGGTGTGACCAATATGACACCAAGTGTGATTTTTTATTTAAAATTTTCATTAATTATAGTAAAAAAGACAACTAAAATACTAAAAAACAAGAAAAAACATTCATATTATTTTTATACTTTATTAAAATGATCCATAATTAATTTTTGACAAGTAGGAATTAGCCTCACATCAATCTGATACACACCATTATTGGTATAACTCAAAGTGTCTATTATCGGTTTAAAATTAACATTTTAGTTCAAAAATGTGTCACTCATTGAAAACCTATAAAACACACTAGGATTATATTTATAATATATGAAAATGATACATAAGACATTTACTATGTATAGGTATTAGTCTCACATCAAACTGAAAAACGATGTGACAAGTATGGCTCAAAGTGCATGTTTCAAGATTAAAATGATATTTTAGTAAAAAAGACAAGTGACATACTCAAAATCAATCAAGAAAATTTGTAATTTTTTTGATACATTCATAAAATGATCCATAAGATAGTAGGGGTGTTTAATAATCAGTCCCACCTCACTTCGATGCATGGTGTGATCGGTATGACTCCAAGAGCATCCCTCTGTTTAAAATTTTCATTAACTTTAGTAAAAAAAAACACATTAACATAATAAAAACAAAGAAAAAAAAATTCTTATTGTTTTGATACATTACGAAAATTATATATAGGTCATTTTTAAAAATTAGGAGTTAATAACACCTCAATCCGATACATGATGTGCCTGATATAAATCAAAGTGCCTGTTATCTGTTTAAAAATAAAATTTTAGTACCAAACGTGTCACTCCCTGAAAACCAAGAAAAAGCTCTCAGATTTTATTGGTAATTTATGAAAATAATTAATATGTCAATTTTTATGTGTTTTAATAAGTCTCATGTCAAACGATCACACGATGTGACTTGTATGACTCAAAGTGCGTGTTTTGAGTTTCAAATGACATTTCAATAAGAAAAAAAGTGGCATATTGAAAATGGGAAAAATACATATGGATTTATTTGATACTTTATAAAAAATTATCCATAATTTAATGTTGTTGTTTAGGAGTAATATGCGCATGAATCAAACATACAGTGCAACTAGTATAATTCCAACTGTGTCTATTTATTTAAAATTGACATTAATATTAGTAAAAAGAACAAGTGACATACTAAAAAATGATAAAATGAATATAAATTATTTTTATATGTTAGAAAAATTCTTCACAAGTTATTTATATTGTTTAGTAATAAACCCCACCTCAATCTGATTCATGGTGTGACTGGTATAACTCAATGTGTGTCTTTTTTTATGAAATTGACATTAATTTTGGAAAAAAGAACAACTGACATACTGAAATCTAATAAAACAAATTCAGATTGTTTTTATACTTTATGAAAATGATTCATATATCATTTTTGATATGTAGGAACCACCAAAACCTCAATACGATGCACAATGTGACCGATATGACTCTAAGCATGTCTTTTAATTTATAATTGACATTAATTTTAGTAAAAAGAACAAGTGACATACTAAAAAGAGAGAAAACACATTAGGATTGTGGTGATACTTTCGAAAAATGGTCTATATGTCATTTGTGATTTGTATGAATCAACCTCACCTCAATATGACACAAGGTGTGATATATATGACTCAAAGTGTGTCTATTTATTAAAAACTGAAAATAATTTTACAAAAAAGAATAGGTGACATATTGAAAACCAAGAAAAAGCATTCATATTGTTATGATACATTAGGAAAATGACCCAAGATTCATTTTTGAGGTGTATTAATCAACCATACCCCAATACAACACATGGTGAGAACAATATGACTCCTAGTGTTTCTTTTTATTTTAAATTGACATTAATTTTAGAAAAAATCACAAGTGATGTACTTTAAACAAAGAAAAAACATTTTTATAATTTTCATACATTAAGAAAATGATACATGAGTTATTTTTGAAATATATGAATCAATTTCATATCAATCCAATGCACAGTGTGAGTGGTATGACTCAAAGTGTCAATTATCAGTTTACAATTTTCATTTTTGGTTCAAAACATGTGTCACACATTGAAATCCATGAAAATACACTTTGAATATCTTGATAATTTAGGAAATTGGATCATATGTAATTTGGGGCATGTAAGAATTAGTTTCATATCAAACTGACACATGATGTGAATGGTATTACTCAAAGTGCATGTTTCTATTTTTAAATGATATTTTAGTAAAAAACACAAGTGACATACTCAAAACCAAAAAAACATTTGTATTGTTTTAAAACATTAGGGAAAAAATCAATAAGTAATTTGTGATGTTTATGAATCAACCGCACCTCAATATCACACACGGTGTGA
Organism: Viscum album; assembly: GCA_963277665.1. Classification (NCBI taxonomy): domain Eukaryota; kingdom Viridiplantae; phylum Streptophyta; class Magnoliopsida; order Santalales; family Viscaceae; genus Viscum; species Viscum album. Next base: position 1,817,015,202 of record OY728133.1, on the reverse strand, counting down.
CTGGTATTACTATAAGTGTGTATTTAATTAAAATTTAAATTAATTTCATTAAAAGTAACATTTGAGATACTCAAAACTAATAAAACACATTTGGATTGTTGTGATAATTTAGGAAAAAAAATCAAAAACTCATTTGTGAAACGTTAGAATCAACCGCACCTCAATACAATACACAGTGTGACCAGTATAACTTAAAATGTGTCTTTTTTATTTATACTTTTCATCTTATTAATGTATTCTTTCATATTAACTTTTAATTTATTTCTTTATAATACTACTAACATAATATTTGTTTTCTTATATCAGTGGATTAAATTTTTTAGGTTGAGGCGATTTGTTTGGTAACTGATACTATGAGTAATATTTTTTAGAGGGAATCACGAGTGCAAAAGATGATGAATAATTAATGTTTTAAATGTTTGTGTATAGTAATTACAAATGTAATTATTTGAAACATTGTTTGAAATTTATATAGTAGTATTTGTTGTATTCATGTTGCAAAATTTATTTTAACTAAATTATATATTTTGTATATATATTATAGGTTTCTATAGTGTACTGTCATAAAAATAAAACACTGCATCAGGTGGGGACTTTATCAACACCATTTCTAACACTGAAAAGGGTACCCCCCTAAACATTGATGAGAATAACATCATTTTTTAGTTCTGTTAAAATAATTTTTGAATGCTTTTAAAGGGAATATATTTAGTAGGGGTGTCCATGGGTCCAGTTGGGTCGGGTTTAGGGATATTTTGGACCTGACCCAAGCAAAATAGGTCGGGTTGGGTTGGGTTGGATCAGATATGTTTTTTTATTCACACCCGACCCATCTCAAATCGGGTTGGGTCGAGTCGGGTTGATCCTGTTAAGGAAAAAATGGTATTTTTTTATGATCCCAACCCGCAGGTTAACCGTGTTACGACAAAAAAAACTGTTCAGTTATTTTTTGGCTATCACCCCATGGGTTGATCAGGTTACGTATTCGTCTGCTTCATCTTCTTCTCCACACTAGGGAATACCCGCATCCTCCACCTTGTAATAAATCGACCCAAAAAAAAATATCAGTTTGTGACTCGATGGTGTGATGTGATTAGCTAGCCTACAAGTAGTTATCAAGGTTTTAGGAGGTTCAAGGTGAGTCCAATAGGGTGCTAAGAATGGGGTAGTGCCTGACACCGATATATTTGGCACTGCATAAAGTCGCGATGGAGATAGAGGTGGTGGTAGAGGCAGGGGGTACATGAAGGTGCGGCACGGTGGATATACTGGACTGGTGAGGGAGAGGGAGATGTTCAATGATCATTTTCTTAGATGATCCTCCACCTTCATATCATCGAATCATTAAAATTGTTATATCTTCCTTTTGTTTTTTGATTGTTCTTTAGTTTTTGTAGCAATATTGAATGAAATCCAGTAATCTTCATGTTTTTGTTTGTTTATCGGGCATTGTTTTTCTGCAGATTTCACATGTCTCGATTTCTTTGAATTTATTTTATGTTTGTATTAGAAATTTCATGGAAGATTCAATCATCTATGTTATTAATATAGTATTCATGTAATGGTTGGAGATGGCATGGACTCAATGGATAGTGTAGGAAAGGAGAAAGACAACGGTGTGGGGCGAGGGTGAGGGGGAATTAGGTCGAGTGGCAAAGGGAGAGGGTGAAGTCTGAAGTGGCGACTCACAGTAGTCGGGTTGGTTGGGTCAATTTTTTCCCAACCTGCGACCCCACCCAAACTAACCATGATATAACCCAACCCGTGGTATAAATGTTTTAACCCGGCCCAACCCGATCGGGTCGAGTCGGGTTGGATCGGGTCTGGACACCCCTAATATTTAGTGATGTATTTTGAATTTAAAATGTTTGGATATATATTATTATCTCTTTTTAGTTTAATAATTATTCATGTTTGGTTGATCAACAAGATTTAATTATGAATTATTTGGATGAATAAATTTGTGAGTTAAATAATAATAATAATTCATTTTCAATATTCAGTGAATGTAATATTTATTATATTTATTGCTGAATAATGAAGTAATATTTATTTAATAAATAAATATTCATTCTTTAACGTTAAATATATATCGATGAGGATAAACGAACTAAGATAAATGGTCCATTTAAAAATGATATGTTAAATATTAATTAAATACATATTATTCTATTTAATTAATAAATGATATTTATTTAACCACTATTGTTGTTCATGTCAAATTAATAATAATAATATTTATATTATTATTAGACATTATGGTTGGTAAGGAATATGGAATTGGATAAGGTCCTATGCGTAATTACTAACCCTAACCGAGATCTATAAATACCCAGTTATATCACATTATAGGGTTAGATTCTTGTTGTGCACAACAAGACTATGAGATAATTATATCATACCCTTGAGAGAATAAACTCCAGAATACTCTCAAGAACAAGGGCACAGACCCACCTCCACCCTCTCAATTCTTCAAGGGAACCTGATGAATCTTTATCCCATGAGGAGATTTTCTATCCAATCAATGAAAAATTATACAAGTGATTATAATTTTCTGCACTAGAACCCTTTGATTCTAAGATGACGTTATGTGATTTTGGTGCATGTTTGGATCCCTACTAGAGGGAATCTATCAATTATCCTTATGATACAACAATAAAACATTGTGAAGTCATCTCCATATTGAATAAAAAATAAATAATTACAAGATAAGGTAATTCTTAATCTATCTATAAATTAATTATATATTATATGTGATGATACTACCTTTTCTGTTTCAGTTTTCATGTTTCAATTAATCTTGAAATAAATTCCATTGGTTATGATATTCTTTGTCATGTACAAATTTGAGTATTCATCAATTATGACAAAAATTTGAGTTGGATATGCCCAATAGGCACTGTCACTACACCCAAAACCTTCAAGTGGCCTAAGAGAGGTGACATAATTAATTTATAATTAATTATTATTTCTTGATTGATTATATGAATTTTTTACCAGTTTTATTTCAAGATTATTCTTTCTTTAAAACCAAATTTCGAATTCTTCTCTTCCATTCTTTATTCTCACTCATAAAATCAAGAACAAGTCAAATTTATATGAATAACATCTGAAGTCTCCATCAAGAGGTGACAAGGGTTCTATGTGGATATCAAAAGTACATGGAATGCATCCCAAAGGTTCTTTCTACATACTCATGTTCAATGAATAAAGAAAAACTGCATAAAAGGTGTGTCATTGTGAAATAATGAACATGTAGAGTTTATTAATTGCACACTGTGTAATGACTGTGAAATGATGGAATATGGTTTTATGAACTAAACATCCTGTAACTCACTAAAACATTGTGTAGTCTATGTGATTTCATAGTGGAAAACATAGAGGTCCAAACCGTTTCATGCATTTATTACACAACACAAGGACTGAAAAAACCATGCAATATTGAGGTCACAAAACATGTATGTTGTGTACATATTGTGTACCTCATATCAATACAATATTAAAAAATACACTCAGTTCCCATGTATTATTCATGAACATGGGCAGAAGAAGCTTAAATAATGTGTAGCCCTAATAAATGTCGTGTAATATGATATACCTCCTGAAATTAATTTAACATGAATAAAAAAATTAATTATATAATTAAACATATTTATAAGTGTTCTATGTGTCATTTATTTACAACACACTCCATGTGATGGGATCATTATTTATATATTAAATTTATTTCCATGTTAAATTATTAACTATGAATTGTTTATGGTCCTTACTTATAGTTCACTCCATGTGCGTCAATAGAACCTCTTTTTGTATAATTTATATATGAAATTGATTCATTTATTGTTAATTCATTCCTTTTAATTATGTGTAATGAAATTTATGCTAGATGGAATGTGAATACACTCTACAAAGACCATTCCATTTAGTTTTGATTGGTACATACCATTGCCTCCCTATAAACATGTGTAATTTATTAACATTAAATATAATTAATTAATTTAATTTGTTTGAAATTAGTGATGATGAAAATTTCCATGATAGTTTGGATGGAATTAAGGCAAATTTAAATAATTATTTAATTAGATAATTAATCAGATAAAATTTTGGACATTTATCTTAATTAAATAATAAATTTAAGTAAAAGTTATCTAGATTGAAGATTTATATTTGTTGCATGGGTGTGGGTGATCATGTTCTTAAACCAAACTTGTAAATGTCATTGTCTTCCATTAAATTTATTATTATTATTAAAATAAATCAATGGTGTGCTTGTCATCCTATACTCTCATTAGTTGAGGTCTTACATGCCCATGGTCTTTTTTATGTAAACCCCTTAATAAAATCAATTGGTTCCCCTAACCCGTAGGTGAATAAAGCTTATGTAATGAATAGAGCATCAAGGCAAGTGAAGGAAATTCATGTTATGAGCCAATGGTAAACTAATACATGGGATATATAGAATATAATGAACCAAACTTAAACATTACATATTATAGTGAATTTAAAATAGAATTCACTTTATTTCATTCCCAATGATATTTAAGGTTCAAATTTTTAGACAATTAGGTCATCAACCTTACAAAAATAATTATTATATTACAAAGTGGGCAGTTCAACTTAGAATAATTTTTTACCATTATATAAATTTTTTAAAAAGAAACAAGAATTATTTTAATGACATATAATCAAAATTTATATCTTTTACTCATCCTTGTCTCTATTAATCCTTAAAACCCATGATTTTTGTTTTCAAAATGTGGGATGAACCTAAAAAGACCAGAAACGAATATGAAAAAATGTTATTTCATTTAAAAACATGAAAACCCATTAAAATTTTACCATTATCTCATTTCAGTTTTAGTGAATGAAATAAATCATTTCTACATGAAAAAAATGAACACATTATGCTTTAATAAAACCTTTAAAATCCTTAAAAAGGAAATAAAACACATTCTAAGACACTTAAACCATCATATTAATAACCCATGTCAGAAATGATTAGAGATTAATTAAATCCATAGGAGAAACCCTCAGGTAACTAATTACATTTTTCCTATCAATAAAAGGAACATTACTCAATGCATTCAAGTGATATATGGTCACACCCATTGTACAAGCTATAATGGGATCTCTCAGTTCTATCTGGGTGCACCCATCATTTAAGATATAACAGGATCACCAAAATCTATATGGGAACAACCATCATATAAGCTATATCTGTGTCACATTTTCCTATATATAATGATCAATCACCATATCATGAATAAAATATTTTATGATTGTGATTTTCATTATAAATCCTTGAGAAAACTATCTTAAACTCGTACACAAAACCCTTTCAGATATAAAAATAACCTTTTTCTTTTAAAAAAACATTTTTAGTACGAAAATAAAAAAATGGATATAGGGGTTTTACTTAAAGGGAATGTGAAAAAATATATAGTAATAAAAAACTCAAATAATGGTTATGGCGGTGGTAAAATTCTTTATCTCAGTATATGTTAAAATAAAATATTTCTTTTGTCTTTTGTATTGAAATTCAAAACTTTCCATAATAGATTCCTTTTTTTGAAAACACTTGAAATAATGTCAAAGAGACATAAAATTTACTTTATAATTCTTTAATTTCTATATAAATACATTCATTAAATAATTTTTAAAACATCTACATGGATGAAAAAGAGTTGAAAGGGACATATTATATGATGAGGTTTAAATTAAAGTCCCTTACCTAATACATGAATTGTCACATGGGTTCTATATATTCCTGAATAATAAACTTATATTAATTATTTAATTTATTTACATACCTTTTCATGTTTATAATTACTTTTATTTCACTTATTACCATGTTATATAAAATTACTTAATAAATCATGTTCATGTCAAATGTTTTGACGATACTCTGTTCATGAGTCCAAAATGACATTGGTTAGTTGTATTTGGTCAAAGAGGTCATTATTAAATCATATAAAGAATCATAATCATGAAATAATAATAAATTTTATACATCAATTATAATTTTAAAACCAATCATGAAATATGGTTATGAAAAATGAACTATGTTATGATTATTGAGACTGTAGGTCGTACGTACACATGAGTAATGTTTCCATTTTTTAGAAATTATATAGAAATAAGATGAGTATTATTTTATCTTTACATAATGACCATAATATTATAAATAAAATATTATTTATTTAAATATAATTTTATATATCATCCATGTGTTATGGTGATACAAAACAGATCACATCACTTTGTGGAGGTGGTTGTCCATACAAACATACGAGTGACATTATCATTTTTATGTAAATGAAATGATAATAAAGTAAGTGATATATTATATCATTTAGAATTATTAATATTTCATGAATATAATATATAAACATTAATTCAAACATTATAAGTACCCTTGAAATGTGGTGCTGAAAAACAAATTACGTCGGTTTGTGAGTCGGTAGTCTGCCGTATACAATAATGTTGGATTCCTTTCCCATTGGGTGAAGAATAAAGATGGATATGGTTTATTAAATTATAAAAATAACATCACAGTATATGGGAGAAACAAATTTCATTACATGAACATGTTTGAATAATATTTGAAGGAGGTGGAAGAAGAAATAAAACCAATAAAATGCGGTTCAAAACAATACCTCTTGTTTGAAAAATATTCTTTTCTTAACACCTTAAGCCCTCTAAAGATGATATTATGCCTAAAAAAACCTATAAGATGTGATAATAGGTTTATGGAATGAATTTAATGAGATTTTTGATGAACAAAATTGGTTTTATAGTGTTACAAATTGATAAAAATAGTTTCCCATTTATAAGAGAGGGGAGATACACTCTTGGAATGTTTTAAAATATTATGTTAATATAAATTAATTTTGATTCTCAAATGTATAAAAATTATTAATATCAGAAGATAATAAAATTAAGTGTCGAAATAAACTCACACAATAAAATTTTACAAGTTTGGATCCAATTTTTAAACTTATATATTTTTTTTAATCATTCATTAAGCCTTTTCATATATACCGTGAAAACAAGGTTTTTTACTCGTTGAGGGTCATAATAATTACTATAAATGGAAAAAAGGACATAAAATATATCATGGTATATATTTTAATCCATATCTTAAAAACGTGTCCAAATATATGACTTCTAGGAATTTTATATCAGTCAATAAAATATTAGTTTCATAAATTCACAATAATATAAATTTTAGAAATATTCATTTACATTGACTTTTAAAACATAAAGAAATAATTGATATTTAAATAAAATATTTTAATATATCCCTAACATTAAATTTTTACCTATTAAATTAATGGGTGTAATTAATTCTATAAAATTATACTACTTTTAATATTTTTAATATCATGTATTTTATGATTTCATTAATTGAATAATTACCATGTCAACGTTGTGTAAGAATTTAAGGTAATTATATCTTTACTAAAAACTAAAAATAAGTTACAATGATAAATAAAATTAATTTATATTTCAAAATACTATTTATAACCACACATATCCTTTAGTTATATCTATGTTAAAAATATTATATTTTTTGACAAATGAGTAACATTTTTGAGTTTTCTTTAAAGAACGTTTTATAAAGGTTATAATCACATCCAAATGAAAAAAGGTCATATATATAAATATTTAATTATTATGGATTAAAATTACTCATAAAAAATAATTCAAGTATTAAGGTCATTTTATAGTCATTAACATATTATTTTTAACCATTAATTACTCAATTTACCCTTATCGCGATAACAAAAATTACTATTGTTACTATTAATATTGAAAAAAATAAAAGGGAATTATTTGAAAAATTTATAAACACTGATTTCAAATATAGAATATATTTTTTAAAATTCAAAACAAATAAGTAATTTAATTTATATTAAAACTAATCAGAAAAAATATGATTAAAAATGATTTTTCAAAAAATAAATATTTTAAGTGTGAACGATTTTATACTAAATTCAAGTATAAAGACCAATTAAAAAATTACTAGATTATTTTAAATAAAAAGTAACTAGTGAAATTTTAAAACTAATCTAAAATATAATTTGAATTTGTAAACAATCAAAAAGATAATGTTACTTTTCAATAAAAAGCAATATATTTCACTATTCATTGAAAAATCATTTTTCTAGAAAATTATAAAAAATTCATTCTAAGATAATTTTGACATGATGAATTCAATAATAAAATTATTTTTCTCAAATTAAAATTCTATAATTTGAAAACCATGATTTTAAGTAAAACCATGTAAGAAAATATTTTAATAAAACTATTTCTTTTTTGATTTTAACAATTTCTTAATTTATTTATAATAAATCTAGCAATATAATTTATGAATAATAAAAAAATAAAAAAATGATTTATTATATTATTACAATGATTTTTATATAGAATTATAGGTGGAATTTTTTTTCATGAACCATATTTGGGTTTATGGTGCTCTCTTATAGGTTTCGGGTCAGTTTATATTCCACTAGGTAAACTAAATATTAGAGAATCTCTTGAACAAACCAATATTAATATTTTATTTCATTAAATTATCAAGATTAATTTCATTATGGACACTTTTGCACGATTAAATACCTTATTTAATTAAGATTCACGAATGATGGGATTAAAATAAACTAGGTTACACATAAATTTTATCGATACATACTTTATAAATTAAGTAAATCCAGTTAATATGAACTATTATATAATAAAGTTAAAAATGGGAAATTTATTCATTGAGACAAAAATCCATAAAATATATATATTGAATTAGTATAGTCTTCCACTAATTATGTTAAAAAAACCATAGTTCAATGTTCTTGACTAGAAAATTTTGGGGTGATTTTAATTATCAGGGAATTTTTTCTTGGATTCTGGGATGAATTAACTTAGCCCCTTTGATGGATTGACTCCCCATGAAGTACTTGGTGTAACCGAGGGTAAAATCACTGAATGAATACTCATCTAGTATTTTAAGATTTAGGATTCCACTCAACAAATCATAGAGCTATGATTTAATGTTGTTGAGAAGTTGTGACTACCTCAAACCCATTAAATAACATGTAAAACCCAAGTTTTGTTTATGAGAGGGTGAATATAGATCATATACTCTATAATATCTATGAAATGGGATATTAAAAAATTAATGGAGAGGGATATTATGTTTTGATAAAATAGTGTTAGATTAATAAGTTTTAATTTTTTTATCTAATTTGGAAATCTAGATAAAGTATTAAAATTATACTCTTATTATATAATTGGATAATCATATGACTTTGAGAATATTACTATGATCTATACTACAGAAGAATAACATTATCATCAGGTATATTTTATAGGAATTGTATAGATACTTGCGCATTATACTATACCATGAGTGGAAATTATATATGTTATAAACCATGGTTATTGATTTTCTAGCAAAAGGGGTAAGTGAGGAAGATGTATCTCTCTACCATAAACATGGTATTGATGGAAAAAATGTAAAATGTTTAATTATATCATTTATGTTTGGTGAGATTATAATTCAACATGATGATATGGATATATATATCATGAATGCTCACATTTAGGATCATTATCAAGAGAAGGTGAGGCCAGAGAGATATGTGATATCTAATTTACTATTAACATTAAATCATATAGAGTCATCACAAGGTAGACCTCAAGTAGTAAAGATTATTTTCTATATAGTGTTATTATACATATTGGACTCTAATGAACCTAACCATCTACACAAATATCTCATCATATCATCACAAACTATGATATTATCTAGTTTTACTATGAATTATAACATGATCAATAGAGAGAAGATTCTTCAAGAACATCATACAATGGATACCCAATTTTATAAATACATCAAGCATTAAAATCCTACAATCCATATGGTGAATAATTAAAGTAAGAACTAGGAAAAGGCCCCTAAACCTCCACCATGTCTAAGTATCTTGATCAACATTATCCCAAGAAGAAGATTAAGATCAAACCACAAGAAAAGGAAAAAAAATACTATATGTTTTTAATGTTAAAATCTAAGAAACTATAATAATAACTTCACCCAATGGATGAATCATGGGAAGGATTTTGGTGCATTCTTTTTCTAGGGAAATTTTCTATTTATACTTTTGTGTGTTATATAATTCTTGTGGTGATAACATATATATCTAAATACTACAACCATATAGAGTTTAGAATATTTCTAGAGGAGTAGTGAATCTTTGAGAAACCAGAGTTGTGAGAATTTATGCCTTTCCCATAAGAGAATACCATATTCTATTTCCAATAAGTATTATTTTTGTTTTAAAATATTGTTATCATGTAGAAAATATTAACAAGAACATAATATCTATATCATGACAAGGTACAAATTTTTTTATTTTAATTATTGTATATAAAAGTTATTTCTTTTATAAAGACAACACATGATATTTTATGAAGAATTTAAATATTTTAATTTATGTATTATATTACAAAAACTAATTATTGGTGATTGATAATGAATAAAGTTCACAAACCACATTTTATACCCGATTGTGGAACCCCTATCTTGGTCACATAAATGAGAAACATATGATAAATCTCTATTAAGATGGTTATTTAGACTATTTTTAGGTAAAAACACTGGTTATATTTCAATATTGTTTAGTTGAAAAGATGAACAAACCACTAGTTGGTGTATATGGTGAAATAACCATAGAGTTTCTAGAATCGGTACATAGTAATATGTGGGGACCTTTTTTGTAGAGTCATGAGGTGGGTATTCTTACACGATTACATTTATTAAGGACTTGATTAAATATGGATATGTATACTTAATGAGGTATAAGTAAAAATATTATGTAAAATTTATTGAATTTTAGAATAAATCATTGAGTCAAATTGGTAAAAAGACAAAGAAACTTAAATATGGTTATGGTGGTGAACATATTTACTAAGAGTTTAATGATGTTAGTGAAACGAGGAACTACTCCTTTCTAGATATAATGTTGTAAATGATTAGTAATAATGATCTTCCATTATCCTTTTGGAAATATGAATTACACACTAATATATTCAATCTAAAATGTTTACTGGAAAAAGAGAAAATGATATTTCCTTTGAGTTATAGAGTGGGATGATACATGTTTTTTCAAAAAGTTTTCCACAATGTTGCAAGGAATTTATTAAGGCCATCTCACGTAACAAAATAGAACACTATTCCATGATTTGTGTCTTTATAGGTAATAACAAGAAAATATGAGGATATTAAATATAAAACCCCTTAGATAATAAGGTGGTCATCGTAAGATAACCTATTTTTATTATGAAGTACCACATTCTAAAAAATTATAGTGGGAGAAATATTAAAAAAAATGAAGTTTATAGTCAATATAAAAAGGATTTTGCACAATAATTGATTTTATAGTTCCCTATAGAAGATTATATTTATGAAAGAAAAGTACTATGTAGGGGAACTATATATGTCAGATAGCCAAAAACATATGGTTTTCTAGTCACTGAGGATGGTGAATATTTTTTAGATTACAATAATTATCCTCTTTACAACAAGGAATTAGTAAAGTGATAAAAATCTACAAGATGGATATAAGTCATTAACTATATGATGGAATCCATGTATTAGATCCATTTTTTATTTTTTTAATAAACTAGTTGATGTAAAATTTCAAATTGGAATTCAATAGAAAAAGAATCCATGACCACTAAGCGGCATCTCCCACCTCGCTCTCTGTTAATGTTCCCTCGGTGGTGCCTCGGTGGGGGGAGGCCGGAGGGTCGTCTTGGCCTTTGTCTCCCCTTTAACTCTCTCCTTCCTCCCGGTTTCCTCACTTGGTGGTTTCCTCCTGGCATTGTTGATCCTCTATTATTGTTTCTGGTAAGTATTTTCAAGGCAGTGGCTTCATCGGCCCGGGATGGCGGCTCAGTGGTGGAAGTGCTTCTCTGTTTCGACCCTCCCTGATTACTACTACTCTGGCCCGTAGTTCCGACACTACTCTCCTAGTTGGTTCTCAACAATGATTTTATGGAGGATTTGTGATGTGCGGATCAGTCGACAGTTCTCCAGGAGGCGCATCCTATACTGACTTCATCTCGGGCTACGGTGATGTTTGTTGTTTGCTGTTTCCGATTTATTGCGGTCTTGTCTCAAGATTCTTGGTTTGGATAGGGTTTCCGGCGCGGTCACGACTCATTGTTGAGGTCCCGATTCTTCCAATCTGCCCTGGCTTTAGAATTCCACCGCTCCTCTCCCAATCGGTCTGGAGGGGTGGTTTTCAGGAAGATTTGGGATGTGATTCTCAAGCGGCCATCGAAGTTCAAGGCGTCTCGTCCTCATCGGTTTTGGTCCTTTATTCTGATTTTTGACACCGGTTGTGATCGTGTGATGAAGAAGGTGTGTTGTTCCTTTCGACGACGTCCCTGTTGTTGCTCGGTCATGTTGAAGATGTTTTGTGTTTTGTGATTGTTGTTTCTGTGTTTCTCAAATTTCATTGTTTGGTGACCTTCAACATCGATGATTCACGGAGGTTATTATCGTTGTTTTGTCCTGAAAATACCCACTTTTTCTCTCTTATAGATCCATGAGTCCTTTGTTCTCTCTGAGGTGGAGGCGCACGGAGGTCTTCAACATCATTGGGATTTGTGTCTGAGCGGACAACTTAGAGAGGTTGATGGTGATGATGCTTAGACTGTCGGCGATGAGGTTGGGTTTGGCTCCGACAAATGTGGACTTCCTCATCGGCGATGGTTGACAATGGGTGAAGATGTTCGGTGGGTTGTTTTTTGATTTCAATTTCTCTTTAGTGATGAAGATAGACTTTGGTGGCATTCCTAACCGGTGATGGTGACCAAGGGCGATGTCGACCACTACGTGATCGACGGTGACATGTTCGGTGAAGAAGACAGGTTGCTTCTGTCTAGGTGCTTATCGCGAGGTGGTTCATGGTCCGATGCGGTTGTGCATCCTAAGATGATGAAGACCAAGGACGATGGTCTGGCAGTCTTTAGAATTACAAAATTTGGAAGGGCGGTTTCTTTTGGTGGTATTACGGAGTCATGGATGGCATTGATGGTGGATGATGGGTTTTCCCGTGGGCTGGCTTAGGTTGGCACGTGGCGTAGCTTTTATATGGATGTTGAAATTCTATATTTTCTTTATGTCATGTTTGTTTATGGATTTTAAAGTTGGCGGGCTGTGATAGTTTTAAAGATCTTGAATGTTTACTCTGGTTGGAACTTTGTAAAGGTTCACACTCAGACTTTAAAAGTGTTATTACAAAATAAAAATATGGATTTGAGGTAAAAGAAAATTGAACATAGAAGGTATTTTGAGTGCCTATAAGGAAAAAATAGTGGCTAAAGGGTTTAAATAACATCAATACAAATACTAGGATGAAAAGTTTTCTCTAGTATGCATTTTAAAATCCATTTGAATTATATTTTATATAAAAACTTTCCATGATTAGGAGATTTGGTAAATTGGTATTAAAAACCCCATCCTTAATTAGAACCATTAAGAAGATGTCTATATGATATAATGAGAATTGTTTTTGACCCCACATAATGTAAAAAAGAATAAAAGTTCTGAAGGTCTATTAATGGATTAAATTAATCATCCATTTCATGTAACTATTGGTTGGATAAATCCATAAAAGAATTTAATTTCATTAAGAATGAATGTAACCCATGTGTTTATAATTATTTTTTCAAGAGTGTTGTTTAATCATGGTAGTATATGTTGATGAAAAATTACTTATTAGAAAAAATACAGTAGACCTATATAATGTTTAGGCCTAGTTCAATAAGTTGTTCTCCCCGAAGCTTAGGTAAATACTCTTACATTCAAAGAATCAAGATCACTCAAAATAGACCCAAGTGGATACTTTGGCTAATTCAATGTACATAGATTTACTAGATACTAAATAGATTTAGAATGAAAAAATACAAGAGGGGATTGGTTCATGTGTCACATGGAATATATATTTCCAATAAAATGTGTCCTTAGATACAACAAGGAGATAGATTGTGTAGGATCCCTTATGCTTGTATATTAGGATCAATCACCTATTCCATGTTATATACTAGTCTTGATGTTACCTACACCTTAAATATGGTAGGTATATATAAATATGATCAAGGTTAACAACAATGTTTTTCTATTTTGGTCTCCTTAAGTATCTAAAGTGAACTAAGGATATATTCTAGGTATATGGAGGAGATGTGGATCTAGTCATCAGGGATTATAAAAATGATATATTTTAGACATATTATAATTATTTTATGTTATTGTCACAATATTTCTTTTGTCTCAACAGAGGAGCTATGATTTGGAAGAGTTTAAAAAAAGAGTTTCCACTGATTTTATAGTTTTGTCTGAGTATATAGAGGCTTATGATGTAGCCAAATAAGAAGTTTGGATACACAAATTTGTCCATGAGCGTGATGTGGTGTCTATTAGTAATGACCCTATCACACTATATTATGATAAAACTACATTACTTTCTCTTGATAAGGAGATAAGGCCATACTAAAATACAAAGTGAATATGCTAAAAATAATAGCTCGTATATGATTTTTATTAATGGGGTGGAGTCATTGTGAGAAAAGTTTACATGAAATTGATCATGGAATATCCCTTCAGGAAAATACTTATCTCAATAGAATCATGAATATCATGTGGGAGCTAGAATACTAAAGGATGTTAGTAGTTTCCTTTAGTGAATGTGGGATTCTATTATTGTTCTTCTGTATGAAACAATTAGGTGAGAATTTCCTAAGGTTAACTATCATAATGGAAATTTAATAGTTTTTTCCCACTATGATGACAACCAAGAAGTTACATGATAGTATTTATGAACATAATTTCAATAGACAAATGATATAATTTTCTGGGACACTAAAGATATAGGATATCCAAGGTGGAGACTCGTAGGAATTTTATACACATTCTCATGGTATATTTACTTTGTAATATTGAGTGTACGGGATTATGAAAACATGACTTACTAGTAATAAATCTACATTTATATGTGTCCTTGGATTCTCTGATTTTTGAACATGTGTGATGATACTTATAATTTAATATTATCATTAATGAATGTCATATGTTTCATATACTGATGTATTGAGGAAAACCCTGACAAAATATACTCATGACGATGTAGGATATGTTTAGGGCTTCATTACTAACATTACATTAATGTATAATGAAATATAATTATCCCATTTGGTATTTAATTGAATTTAATATCTTATTCTCTTTCATTGGATTAGAAATATTTTTTTAGTAGAAGTCCAAGACGGTGTTGTTAACATGTTCAACTCTAAAGATTTAATGAAAGAGACATCGAGCACATAGGTGGATGACACTATTATGAAACCTTCTTTATTACATAAAACATGATAAATGGATTATATTATAGTGATAATTAGTATGATTTTTATGTCATAACAAAAATAAACTTCATTATCTATGGGTTTCTTGGGGTGTTGCTAGATTCTAACCTTAGGGTTTTGGTGATTCTGCCTAATTACATGGTGAATGAAGCAGAGAGGGTCACATACTAAGTGTATACAGAACCTCAGTTAAATTTAATTTTGAATTAAACAGGTAAAAAATACTATTCCGTAGTTGTAGTTCAATAATTATTACAAGTTTTTTGACAATCAATATTTAATCATGAGTTATTTATAAGAATACATTTATATGTTAAATAATAATAAAACATTATTCACAATATTTAGTTATTAAATAATTTATTATATTTATTATATAATAATATAGTATTATATATTTATTAATTTAATTTTCATTATTCCAGGATCAATAAATATCGTGGAGGATAAATGGACTGAGATTAATTGTCATATAAGAAAGGATAAATTTAATATCATTTTAATATAAAAAATATTTAATTGTTTAAAAAATTATATTTATTTGTCCACAGACAGTGCCCATGTTTGTTCAATAATATTATTATTTATATTATTAGTTGATATGGGGTTCACTAATAAATTGGGAATTGGATAAGAGACTATGTACAATTAAAAACCCTAAAACATCTCCATAAATACCTAGTTATTTCAAATTTGAGGGTCAGCTGCTTATTATGAACAAGAAAAATAAGAGAAAATTCTCTCCATACCATGACATAATCTTCTCTAAAATACACTCAAGAAAAATAGAACTGATTATAACATCCTCGACCCACTCTTCTGAATCCGGTGCTAAGATACATTCATTACATACCTGTTACTACTCCAACTATGAAGCCCCTTAAATATGATCATCTCATAGTTACATGAATTTAAGTAAATATTTAATTATAATACATTTTCATGAGGTTTTAGGTATATATTTTTAGTGAATTAGTAAAATAAATTAATAAGAAAATACATTTATTTTTCAACTAATCGATATTTTTTCCAATATAAGAAACTTGACAATCCATAAAAAGAGTCAAAATCTATCACTAATTCTAAAAATCATATAAAATTATACAAATTTTATGCATATACTATATTCATAACATAGGGAAATATAAACATAAGAAAGGGATGAGATCATATGCTCAGTAAGGGTAAACATAAGCAATAAAAATCAATGATTATAAATGAGCATTAAAAGAGTATATGGCTATAGCCAAGATACATAAAAAATCATAACCAAAAAATATTATATCATAAAACATAGGTGATGGAAAATAACATAGAATAACATGAAAAATAATCCAAGAGTATATGGGCCCCAAACCCCCACTCCAAGATCTGGATCATCATTTCCATATCAAAAATTCAAATTGAATAAAAATATGTTCAACTTCTATACCCAAAATAATTGGAGGGATATTATGGACCCACCTGCCCTTAAATTATCAAAAACCATCCATTACTTGTTAATAACATACAATACATCCACATAATCAATTAACATCAATTGTAACATAATAGTAAAACCTAGAAGATTATATTTTGTCATAAAACTCATAAAAACAATTATCCCATTCATAAAATGATTAAATCATGCAAAAGGAATGTGTTCGATGATAATATATTTGAAATAATCACAATCCATCTAGAAAAAGAAAGAGTGTGGTATAATTACAAATTTTACCCAGTGTAGCATAATTAAGATAAAGGTTTATTGATGTTGATGAATGGAAATACCATTAAAGTATCATTAAAAATATTCTTAATGAAAATAACATTTTCATTTTAAAAATAAATTTTTAAAAATAATTTTTTTGAAAATATTGGGAAAATACAATTATTTGAAAATAAAATTGGAAAAATATAAAGGAATATTTGAAAAATAATGGTCATTATGGGGGGAATTTTTTTATAATGTAACTGTTAAAAATAAGCATTCTTTATATACACTTTGTAATTGGTGTCAAAAGTGTCCCATTTGAAAACATTAGGAAATTTATTTTTTTAAAACCTTTTTAAATATTGTCAATGATCATGTAAAATAGATTTAGGAAATATTTTATGTTTATAAAAGAACATTTTTGAATTGTTTTATAAATTATGGGTATATAAGAAATAATTCTTAATCTAAAGGAAGATAAAAGATTGGTATCACTTACAAAAAAATTTCATAATGTTTCTTTAATCAATATGGGAAGATATTGAAATGAAACATGTAGAGAACATTGATAACAAGAGTAAAATAAAATATATTTTTCTCAATAATATTAGAAAACATTTTTTACTCTAAAAGAACCTTCAACATAAACAATCCCTAAAAAGTAAAGATTGTAACATAAAGAGTTTTCCACTTTTGAAAATTTTATATTGTAATACCCATGAAAAAATTACTTACAGTGATACATTAAATATAAATATAAATACATATTCAATATATTACATGTAAAATGGTCATTATATATGCCTTATACAATAATTTAGGTTCATAACGTCAACATATATGCCAGAGAAAGAGAATTTAAGACAAATAACCCTTACAAAGACAATATCATTGAATTCAAAATTAATTAATGGATAGATTATGCATAATCAATTTAAGTACAAATGTTTTTGTAGTATATAATAAATAAATTTATATATTAATTCACACATAATCATATCATAACTAATTCAATGAAGAAGTAATATAACCCAATGAAAATAAATTGAGTTATAAAACCTTTTACCAGTTGGTAACTATCAAGTCAAATCCACTTGGATTAAATAATTCAAATTGAAACTTAAAATACTATAATGTATAAATTATTTATAATATATCACGTAAAATAGTAATTATATACGCCACACAATAAAAATAAGAGTTGGATATTTCATATGTATCATAGAAATAAAACTGAGATGAGAAACCCATAACTCGAGTCCAGACTATCCATGTTTGTCCTTTAACTCATGTATAATAAAATTATATCAATAATTTTATTTTTTAACAACCTTACGTATGTTTAATTCATTATAATTAAATCATTTATTTTATTTATTTTAATGACATATTTAAGTACATAATTAGTTAATTCCACATCGTGTGTTTTGAGTATGTTTGGTTCATTGTTTCAAAACGGTTTTGGTGTGTTGACTATGGTCAATGAGATTCTTGTTCATATGATCCCAAATAATAATAATGATATAATCAAAAAATTTTAAAAATTAATTATTCTTTTAAGACCTTCCTTAAATAGTTATTATAAAAAATGAACTACGTTACCATCAGGGAGATGATAGGTCATACATACCTATGAGCCTCATTTCCATTTTTCAACAATCATTATGGAAAAAATATCATTAAATAATAATTATCATATCATAAATAAAATGTCATTTATTATAATATAATTATATATATCATACATGTGATGTGTTAATGAACAAAATAATAAAATCCCTTTATGGATACAGAAATACACATGTATGCATGAATGCCGTTATCATTGTCTAGTGAGCGGAATGGTAAGAAATAAAATTATATATTATATTTTAATAATGAAAAATATGTAATGAATATTATAATTAATTCATATATATAACATATATTCATTAATTTTATTATTTTTACCTTCCATGAAAAGATTTAGTGAATAACGAGTCATATTACTTCGCGAGGTGACATCCATCGTACACACGAGTGACATTATCGTATCCCCTATATAATGGAATGTATGATGGTTTATGTGATATTATAATTTCAGAAGTAAAATTATTTTTCAAATAATATATATATATATATAATTTAAATCCATCATTATAAATATCTATGATAGGTGATAATGGAAAACAAATTATATTGGTCCATAAGGCGATAGTCCACCATACACATGAACAATGGTTTCATTTCACATTTGATGGAAGAGAAAAGGATGTGGGTTATTAATTTACCATAATAGAAAAAAAGTATTTGGTATATAATATTTTTATTGTATTGGAATTTTTTATATATTAATGAATGTGGCAAGAGGTGGAGTAAAAATAAAAAGATTAGTAAAGATAATTAACTTCACTTAGAACAACCTCTGTTGGATCCCTTATTAAGGACCCCAAGTTTGGTATTTTGGGAATAATATAAGCTCTAGAACATGGATAAGGATTTTGGAAAGTTATTTTTAAAGGTTTTGGTATATTTAAATGGCTTAGGCGGTGTGATGAAGTTAGGGGGGAAGGTGTGCTTTTATAATGGAGGAGGAGTGAAATTGTGGTAAATACCCAAAAACTATTCAATAATGGGAACTCACTCTCACCCCACATAACTATAAAATTTATAATTAAAGGAGTTGATGGAATATATGGTAGAACAACACCTAAAAAATAAAAAATACACATGTTTTAAATATTTTATTTTTATCCTTTAAGTTTACGTAATTTTACCATTTTAGTTTTCACCACGGTAACTGGTTTTTTTTTATTTACTTGGGCAATTTATCCATTAAACATGAAAATAAAGAGTATTATTATATAATTTGGACCCAATGGTTTTAAATATTAAATATAATTTATAAAATAAAAATAATTTGTGTGTAGAAAATTAATTTGAACATAAGTTCATGTAACACGCAAACCCCCATTTTACCATATACCATGGTAACGAATTATTTTATTTATAGAGGTCAATAAAATTATTATAAAAGGGAAATTAGTCCACGAATGGAAAATATTTTATATCTTTAAAAATATAAAAATAAATTTCTATAGGATAACTTTTTAGTAATTTTAAATCATTTAATAAAATATTATTTATTATAAAATAACATTAATATCAATGTTGACACTATTAATTTAATTTGAATTTAATAACATTAAGGAAAAATGTTGAATTAAAATATATTATTTTCAAACATTTATATAATTTTATGTTTATATAAAAAATTAATTTAATAAAATAATTCAATAAATTTATTTTACATTTAATTTTTTTAGTGGCATTTATTTTAAATTTAAATTAAATAAATAATAATTGCGTTGGCGTTGCTTCAGAATTTAAAGTAATTATATTATTATTAAAAATAAAAAATAAATTAACCTTATGAAATTAATTTCATTATGGTCAAAATTAACATCAAAATTCATTCACATTTTTTGACCATATGTGAAAATATAATTGAAACTTTAAAATAAATTGGGAGACATTTTGTCTTTTTGTTTACTTAAATTATTATATCTGTCTATTTCATAGAAAAGTGTCCCAAAAGAAAAAAATTAGTGAAGAAGGTAATAAGGGTTGAAATATTTCTAGGAAATAGGAATTTTAAAAGTTCTTAGGCAATTTAAACACTTATCCTTTTAGTTTAACCCCTACCAATCCCATTTTAACCTTAACCGATGTAAAATATTATTACTGCTTTCACCATATATTAATTCAAAAAACTAATTTTACCTAATTATATAATATAAAACATGATGATTAAAAATATGGAATACATTTTACCCAATTAAATTCAAAAAATCATATTAATTTATTTTAAAATAAAACCCACATATGTGAAAAAAGTGATTTTTCAAGAAATATATTTTTCAAGCATTATATGATTTTATATTAACTCTATGAGTTGTAAAAATCACTATATAAATTACAATTAATATTTATTAATATATAATTTATATATTTAATTTTTATAATTCCTCATGAAAAGTTGTTTTAATTAATTATAATGGAGAAACATTGTGTACTTTAAGACACTTTTTAGAAAAACATGATTTTAATGCCAAAAAATTAACGTAAACTAAAATCTAGTATAAAGATGATTAAAATGTAATTAATTATATTTAATATAATTATATAATACTTTTATTATTTGATAAAAATTCAAATCATAATGGTTCTATTAAATTAATTAATTTATTGAAAGTAAATGATAGTATTAGAAAAATTTGTGCTTTCACAATTCACTAAAAAGTAATAATTTCCCAAAAAATCACAAAACATTTATCCTATGTTAATTTTATTGTTAATATTTAAAAAATGAAGCTAATTTTATCAAATAAATTTTCTAAAATTTATAAAATATTAATTATTATATTTCCCACAAAAAGAAATAAAAATATATTTTTGATGAAAACATATTTTTGATGAATAAAACAAATTTAATAAAAATTTATTGTTTATTTATTGAGAATTTATCAATAAAATTATAATGAGAATAATATATATATATATATATATTATAATTTAGTTAATACTATTCATACCCACTAATTTAATTATCAGGTTATAACAACCAAACATTTCACTAGTCTTTTAAGCTTAGTGGTGAATATCGAATATGCTATGAAACATTATGTTATTATTATAAAATCTTAGGTTGGTAAATTCTATCCCATTTAACAAATTGAATCCTAAAAATTTGAACTTATACATGATAAAAATTGGATTGAAATTTCAAAATATCGTTGTCGAATCCCCCCATCGTAAAAAGGGTTAATAAAATTCCCACTTGAAAAGAGGGAGTATGAAGTAAAATGGTTATATGGAGTAGCACATTTCTATGTTTTCGGTTTGAGAGTCAATTAAACTATTATATTACTGAAAGTGATTTATATGGGGTTCAGAGTAGAGGTTTTCTCCTGGTTTTTGCTTTTTTATGTAGCTGTTTGAGAGGGTATGACTTTGCCATATATTCTGTTCCCATGTGTCATCCACGAGACTGCTTGCCGGAAGAGATGATTAGGAGAAACTAATTTAATTTTTATGATTTTGGGTGGATCTCTTCTGTGTATTCTTGAATGAGTTTTTTTCTCTTTAATTTTTGTATCGTGGTTCTTTGAGTGATTTTTGTCTGTGAATTATTGTATGGTTTCTCAATTTTTCATCAAAAGTGAAGAATAATAAAAGAAGTAATTTTCAGTTAGTAAAATTAGAAAAAACTAATTGGATGTGAAGGTATAGACATGTAATAAAAATTTAATTCCCAAATAATAATGGAGAGTGATAGAGATCATTGATCAAAAGAAAGTGAATGATCTTGAGAAAGTCGACATAAAAAAATCTATAAAACAAAGAGGTGTCAAAAGACAATTATTTCATTTGAAATGAACTTAATAGGATAACATTTTCATTATCAAGATAATTTTCCTAGGTGTAAAGAAATTTGTACCTTATACACTAGGAACATAAAGAAATATACTTAATTTATATGTTGAATATAATCCTTTAATATATTTTCACTATAATCTAATCTATTCCTCCAAATAATGAGTATTCAATATGAATTCTCCATTCCTGCAGCACTAAATTCAAATTTTAAAGGACCACATAACTATAAAAGTAAAAGTAACGATATTACATACATATTTAAATATTAACAAAAAATAAAACTGTTATAACATTATAAAATAATTCCCAAAATGAATAAGCCTTCATATAATGAAAGATTACATTAATTTGTAAAATTCAATGGCAATACACAAAGATCAAACCAAACCATTCGATAAATAAATAACCCTATATCTAAAAGGTAATTAATAACCTCAACATTAAATAATATTATAACCCTAACTTTCATCTCATAAGTTTCATCTTATATGAAAAAAACTATAGTTTTCTTATTCTAAATTAACATTTATCACTTAGTCACCAAATCAATTTTCAATCCCATGGTTATCTATGTGATAAAACAAAAGTTCCCATAATTACTTCAATACCCAAAATCATATAATCTCTAAAGTTTATTAGTTCATTGAGACATTTTTTATAAAAATTACTAAGGCATACTTCATGTTAAATGAAATATGTACACATACTTGAGTCCAATGAAACGTCTCCTAAAATATTGATAATCAATTTCATATCTCATCATTTTAATCCTCAAAATGGGTGTCTATAACTTTGAAAATCTGATCAACCATAAAATTATAAAACTATTATTGTATACATAATCCTTAAGATAAACTCACATGAAAATATCTTAATCTCAAAATCTATCTAAACCCTGATATGATATCAACTATAAGAGGCTCAAACATGCACTCCTGGATTTGGTACTAAAAATATTATCTTGACTTTTCTTGTTCTGATATGGATAAAGGTGACCTAAGTTTCACCATCAAAACTTAAAACATCAAAATGATATATTGGATCACTTATATCCTTTTATGTTAGTGTTTTATAGAATTATGAAAAAAACTTATAGAAAAAAACCCATGAATTCAAGGGGGTATTTCTCCCACTATACCCATCTTTTCATTTTCCATATTAAGTCTTAAAAATCTCCCACAAACTTTATCATATTATAATCCTTTCTATACATAAACCATTTAATCACCATTCTTAATAACCTGGTGGATAAAAAATATAACAAGGGTGAGCTCAAATTCCTAGAAAGGGTAAACATAAGCATTTTCAATAGGATGTCATCAGTGATAATAAGATGAGAATAAGGGTATGATGGAACTTCTAAAGTGCGTGATAATAACATAATATAAATCATAACCATCAAAGTCGGATCAATAAACATGTGGCATGAAATAAATATTTTACAAAGTAATGAGTCATATGAATCAATAATCATGATCTATGAGATGTCAATAATGATCAAAGGAATCATTAAAAACACATAAAATCATAATAAATAATGTAGTTAACTTTGGTATATCATTTCCATATCACTCTTAATATTTCTATTACAAATGGAATAACTATATAGTTTACATACATACCCAATACATTAGAGCGCTATTATATGTCTACTAATCCATGGTTTATCAGTCAACCAACCATCCCTGGTTAATAACATAACCACACATCCACATAATCAATTCAAAAGAACCATAAAATAATAATATAACATGTAAGATCAAATTTCATCATAAAACTCAGAAAATAATCATTATCCCTTTTATAACTTTATTAACCATGAGAAAAGGCATGAGTTGCATGATATTATATTCGAAACAATCATAATCCATCTAGATAAAAAATGAGTATGGTATCATTAAAAATTGTCTTTGGTGTAGAATATCTAACCTAAAAGGTTTTTTTATGTATATGAAAGAAAATACCATTAAAATATCATTAAAAACATTCTTGGAGAAGATAAAGCGTTCACTTTGAAAATAACTTTTTAAAACTAAAATTTCACATATTTTTTAAAATAACTTTCTTTGAAAATATAATTTTAATTATATAAAGTAATATTAAAATAATTTAATGGTTAAGAGTTTGGTAAAATAAATTCATGGTGTACATAGTGATAATATTTTTTTTATAACATTTTGTAAAGGGATCCAAAAGGGTCCAATTTGAAAAAAATTAAGAAATTTATTTTTTAAAAACATTTTAAAAGAATATCAAAGATCTGTTAAAATATATTTAATAAATATTTTATGTTTAGAATCACATTTTTAAAACTCTTTAGAAAACAAAGACCCGAAAGAGAAATTTTTCATTCTAAAAGATTATACATGATCTGTATCACTTACAAACAATATTATTTATGTTTCTTTAAACAATAATAGAGGAAATGGGAATAAAACATATGGAATACATTAATAAAAATAGGATAAGAAAATATATTCAATTCAATAAACAAATATTACATTATTTCCACCAAAATAACCATAAATATAAATGATCCTAAAATGAATAGAGATTGTAACAAAAAGACTTTTCCAATTTTGTTGCTTTTTAATCCTAATAAAAAATAAAGAATGATATAAAATTAAAATTTAAATATTGATAAAAAAAATATATTCATGATATTACATTTAAAAAGTTAAGTATATAAAACTCAAAAATTAATTTAGGTGTATAACATCAGCATATGTCCAAAAGATAATTTGGGATGAGTAACCCTTACAAAGATCATATCATTGAATTGAGAATTAATAAATGGATAGATTATGGGTAAAAAAATTATATCCATAATAAAAAAGTGTAAGTATATAATAAATCAAATTATAGATCAATTCACACATAATAATTTCATAATGAATTCATCGAAGAACTAATATAACTCAATGAAATGAAATTGAGTTATGAAAAATTTTACCACTTAGTAACTTTAATGTCAAATACCATTTGATGAAATAATTCAAATTGAAACTTAAAATTACATTAAGTATAAAAGATTAAATACATAACATGTAAAATGGTAGTCATGTACAACACGAAATATATATATCTTTTGAATATGACATATGTCTCCCCAAAAAACAGTGAGATGAGAAACCCTTACCTTGAGTCCAAACTATCCATGTATATTCCTTAGATCATGAATAAATTTTTTTCCAAGGTTTAATTACTTATAATTATATCATTAATTTTATTTATTTTAATGACACATTTAAATACATAATCAGTTAATTCCGTGTCGAGTTTTTTGAGGATATTCAGTCCAATTTTTCAAAGAAACTTCAGTGTGTTGATGATGGTCAAAGAGGTTATTGGTTCATCCTATATAGAATTATAATCTTGAAATAATTTTCATTTTTATAAATCAATTATAATTTAGAAAACAACCATGAATTATGGTTATGAAAAATAAACTATTTTGCAATCATGGAGAAGGTAGGTCATACGTACGCCTGAGCAACATTTCCATTTTTCAATGATCATTATAAAAATAAGGTAAGTATTATTTCATATTTATATAATGATAAAAATATAATAAATAAAATATTTTATCATTAAATATACTTATATATATCATCCATCTTCTATGGTGATGAAAAAAATAATCACATCACTTCACGGAGGCGGTCATCCACACATACACACGAATGACATTATTATTTTTCAGTGAGTCGAAATGCAAGAAATAAAATGATATATTATGTTTTAAATATGATAAAAATGTCATTAATATTATAATTTTATCCAATATATAATATATATTCATTAAATATATCCTTTTCATCTTCCTGGAAAAGTGTTAGTTAATAATGAATTACATCACTTCGTAGGGAAGTAGTTTGCAGTACACACGAGAGATGATATCATATCCTCTATGTAATTGAAAGTAGGAATTTATATTTGATATAATAATAAAAAAAGTTTAATTATCTTATAAATACTATATATAATCCAAATCTATCATTATAAATAGTATTGGGAGGCAATGATGTAAAACAATTACATCGATCCATGAAGTGATAGTCCGCCGTACACACGAACGATGGTTTCATTTCCCATTTGATAGATGATGAGGTGGATGTGGGTTATAAAATTAAAAAAATGAAATAAAAATATATTCTAGACATTTATGTTATTATATAGGAATTATTAATACATGAATTAATGTGTTAAGATGAGTAAAAAGAAAGAGTTAAGTGAATATAATCACCTTCACGTAGAAAAACCTCAATTTGATAACTTTTTAAGGACCCTAAGGATGGATATTTGGGAAGAACATAATCTATAGAACATGGATAAGGATGTTAGGGATATATGTGGATAAGTGTTTGTCTATTAAAAAGGATTATTATGTGTGAATAAGTGATGGGATGAGGTTTCCTTTTATAATGGTGTAGTGACATTTATGTAAATACCAAAAAACGATTCAATATAGGAAGTAACATCACCCAATGTGCCTTAAAAATTTATAATAAAATTAGGGGATTTAATATATGGTTTATAAAAATATACCACACAAAAATACACATGTTTTAAAAATGTAATTCATTATCCGTTAAGTTTACTTAATTTTACAGTTTTAGTTTTCACCAAGGTGACTAGTTTTTTTACCTAGGAGATTTATCTCTTATGAATAAATATAAAAAGTATTATTAGATAATTTGTAACCAATGGTTCTAAATTTTAAATACAATTTATAAAATAGAATTAATTTTTTTCAGGGAAAATTAATTTTAACAGAAGCACAAGTAAAGCACAAAAACTAGTTTTACACTTTATCATAGTAATAATGTTTTTTCTATATTGGGGTCAATATTATTACTATAATGGAATAATTGGTCCATGACCAGAATATGGTTGATACTTATGAATATATATATTTAAATTGGTATAGTATTGGATTTTTATTAATTTTAAATCATTTTAAAAAATATTATTCATTATAAAATAACATTAATATCAATTTTGATACTATTCAGTTAATTTGAATTTAAAGACATCAAGTAAAAACTTTAAATAGATTATGTTATTTTAAAACCTATATATTATATTTTACTTACCTATTAAATTCATGGAATTGAATTATTCATTAAATATATATTAAATATAATATTTTTATTATCATTTATTATATTTTTATTAATTAAATAAGTACCCTATTAGTGTTGCTTATGCATTTAAAGTATCTATATAATTAATAAAAAATAAAAATAAATTAACCTCCTAGATGAAATTTTATTATTCAAAAAATTATAACAAATATTAATTAATATCTTGGTTTTTAATCTACATGAACATATAATTAAAATTTAAAAGCAAGAGGGGGTCATTTATTCTTTTTCTTTCTTAAATAATTATTTTGATCACTTTAATGTAAACGTTTCCCACAAAAATATAAAATATTTTCATAAGGAAATAAATGTGGAGACACAATCATAAAATAGGAATTGGGTATGTTTTTAGGTTATTTTAACCCTTATATTTTGAGTTTAACCCCCACTAAATTCGTTTTATCCTTAACAAATATAAGTTGCTTTTACAGCATTCACTATTCATTTAGACAAAAAATTAAGTTAAAATTATTATATAAAATAAATTAATATTATTCAAAATATTAGATCCATTTTACCGAATTCAGTTAAAATATTTTAAATAATTTAATTTAAAATAAAACCTAAAGACAAGATAAAAAATTGTTTTTACTGGAAATATATTTTTCAAGCATAAGACGATTATATATTAACTATATGACTAGTAAAAAAATTGTATGAATTTATATTAAAATTTATTGATATGTAATCTATAAATTTAATCAAATAATTTCTTATTAGGGTATGTTCTAATTAATTAAAATGGAGAATCATTGTGCACATTAAAATAGTTTTTCAAAAATCCCATTTTCAAACCTAAAAATAAACTTATACTAAAAACAAGTATAAAGATGACTAAAATGAAATTTATTTGATTAAATATAAATAAATAAAAATTATATTACTTGAAAAAAAATTCAATGAATAATGGTGCTTTTAAATTACTTAATTTAGTTAATGAAAATGGTAGTTTTAAAAAAAATCCTAATATTTCAATAAAAATTGCAAAATGTTTATTTTACAAAAAAATAAAAAATTACTGTAACTTAATTTTTCTATTATGATTTTAAAAATTATGCTATATTTATCCAATTAAATTTCTAAAATTTATAAAAAATTTATTATAATTTTTTCAGATAACAATCAATAAAAATTATTTTTTAAGATAACATATTTTTGATGAATAAAATGACATTACTAAATACTGATTGATTATATATTAAGAATTTATCAATAAATTTAGTTTGAGTTTGATATATATATATAAGATATAAATTAGTTAATACTATTTATACCATCTAATTAAATGGCTGGGTTATAATAGTCAAATATTTCACAGGTTGTTTAAGCTTGGTGTGGTGTGTCAGATACGCCATAAAATATAATGTTCGTATTTTTAAATATTTGGGTGTTATAAAGAGAGTGTGGAAACATGGGACAATAAAAATGAGGCATGGTAGCATAACCTTTTCATAAGAGTAATCATAAGACCATGGCACAAATATTATTTTATATAAGAACCACCTTTGTGAGTCACGCACTTTCACCCATTCTTGTGAGAAAAATTAATTATACCCATGTTTACATGTATCTTGAGATATAAAATTTTAAATAATGCATTATAGGGTGATATAGGACCCCAAATCTCATTCATCTATACTTATATGTTCCACATGAAATTGATCATTCATCATAACATTAAGATCCCATGGAATCAAAATGGATTTCATATTCATTTCAAATGAAATCTGATAAATAATAAATTTTTTAATTCAATAGATAATCATAGTTTGATAAATACATGTTAAATAAATGTGTATCTAAAGATATTTAGTAACTTTCCAGGTAAACAACCTTCAATGAACATAATAAATTATATTTTATTTACACTATATAGACTAAGAATAAATAGTTTTTTTATTAATTTAACCAATAAATCGATATATGACATCAAGGTGAACAACCTTAAATCATGGGAATAAATCATACGGTATTCAATGATTCTAGGAATTGGAAGAAAAATAATGGATATATATAGAATATGATTAAGAATTAAAAAGGTAGAGATGAATAATTTTATTGATAGAAAAAACATTACATAATTAATATAGAGAAATAAGTTGGATAATATCATTTTATGAATAACCACAATCAAGAATAAGATATTTCAATGGAAAACCCATTCGATGAAAACCACTTTTTATGGGTTTTCTAAAAATCACTTTGTCAATAAGAAAGATATTTAATATTTAAAACTAATTATAAAAGAAAATTATTATAAAACTAGGAGAAAAATTGCATCTCTTAGAAACTTTTAAAACATAGAGATAATGTTTCATATCAAATGATAAAGGAAAAATAAGTATGTTTTCACATAGAAACATAAAAACAAATGTTTTTGTAGAAATGAACCATAAAATGTTTTTTAAATAATATATATTTTTAAAACATTTAAAATGAAACTAAAGGTAGTTGAAAATGTTCCTTTTATGTTTTCAAAACAAATATATTGATATCCAAAAAGTGGGGTGTTGAAGAAAAAATACACGTGAAAAATAATTTCTTTTTTGTTGTATTAAAAGAACCATTGATGAATACTAAATCCCATAATAAGATTATATAAAACCCAAATTAATATATGATAAAGTGGAATAATAACTCACCAAGGCTGACCATAGGGGTATAAAATAAATGAGATATTATAAATAAATACTATACAAATACTATATATGGGTTATCACATCTGAGAGATCTCTATTTTAAAGTGATGTTGAGAAAAAGAAACCATATTTCTTGAATAAAATTTAAATAAAAAAACATGACGGTAGGAGGGCATGAAATTGAGAAAAAAATAACATAAAGAATGAAATTTAATGATATAATATAACAAATTGAAGACATATAAACCATATAAAAGTAAATTGGTATATAACAAGAAATATATCTCATGAAATAGAAATTGAGACCATGAGATCCATTCAAGTAACATAATATTTGTGGTAAGAATCATTTGATAGTGAAGTTATAAGGAATTAATTATAGAACCCAATAAAATAAGGATTAAATAAAATGCTATGTATTAATTTGGTAGAATAAATCAATATTGAATTAATAGGGTTTCAATAAGATAGTTGAAAACTCAGTGGAATAAAATTGAGTTAGCATAAACCCTTGCGATATTAGAAACTTTCAAATTAAAAAACCATGAAGAATGTGATTTAAAACGAATCATTAAATACCATGAATAATGAATGGATAATAATAAAAATTATTAAATGGGAAGAAGATACACCATTACAAAGAAAACATGGTGTATAAGATGAAGTATGTTTATGAGGATTGAGAATTGAGACAAGAAACCCTTACTGTGGTCTTAATTTGATTTCCTCATATACCTCCATCCATCCAACGGCCGAAAGCCTTCAATTTTTTTATTTTAAACAAAACCTCTTTTTAGGGGATGAAGGGGGAAACCCAAACAAAAATTAAGGACATAGGACATTCACGACCCGAAGGTTAGGAGATACAACCCAACCTGATAACATGAAGTTACCCCTCCCCAGCATTTGACTATAAAAATACGTCCATCATCACATCACTGTACAACAAGCCATTGTCCTGTGTCGAAGTACATGCCTAATCTGATAGCTGATGCCATACCCTCTCATCTTCCAAATCCATAAAGCACTGTAAAGATGAAGGAAAATCTCTAAAAAATCCTTAAGGACTTGCACCATGAGGTCAGACTTGGGTGCATCTCCATTTTGACAGACCACATAAGAACCATTGCAGACAAAACATCTTCAGAAGTGAAATGAGTAACACAATGCAGAATCAAATCCAACTGCAAGAACACCATCACAAAAAAAATTCAAAACCTGTAGATGAAAAACCACAACCTCAGTCTAGAAAACCTCATTGTCAAACATGGACCGAAGCCTCCTCCATCTAAGCCGTGCTGAAGACGAAGCCAAGCCACCCTTCTGAAACAGCGGACGAGACGAGGTGCACCAGCTCTATGTCAGACCTCACCGATACCAAAACTCTACCAGGGCTAACACCTAAACTCAGAATCACACCAGATTCGATGCCAAGATGGACGACTCTGATGCCAAGTTGCATGCCAAACCTTGGCTGAACGAAAATCTCGCCAGATTTGAAGAAAAACTAAGCACTGGACAGCCAACACCAGATCGAGGATGGCGCTGGGACAGATAAGCCAAGCCCGAAGCATTGACGGGATGCTGGCATTGAAATGCACCGGAGACAACCTGAACTACCCTGGGACATGCTGAAGTCGACAACGAGAACCGCTGAGACTGGGACGAGATCCAAGACGCCGCACATCTTGCTGAAAATATAGAAGAATCCACCACCAAACTCTAATTCACACCGGAGGGGGGAGGATGAAACACCCGAGAGGAAACCCTAGATGCGCTGAAGGGGAAGAAGACCCACCACTCCGAGGATCTCATGACCTATTTTCTTCATATACCTAACTTATTGAATAATCCAATTAAGTTTATTATATAAATTTTTAGGAACATCATTCACATATATTTAATTTGACAAGGAAAATTTATTATAATGTATAATTTATTTATTATACATTTATTTCTTATGTTTTTTTATTTTTCATGACAATTGATTCAACATCAGCTTATTTCGATAGTTTTAGAAATCAATAATTATATTTTAGTTATAATTTAAATTATTTATATAAACTTTCCATAAATCATAAAAACAATTAGTTTATTATTAAATTATAATAAAAATATTATTTAAGCTTCAATATTAAACCATGATAGAGTTTTGTAGCATTATTCAAGTAGTTGCTTAGATCAACCCAAACATGAACATACCATAATTATAGGATGATTACGGTCATAAAAGTGGTTTATTTTTTTATAATTTAATCAATAAATGTGAATAATGATATTAAGTAGATATTTTAAGGGTTTTAATTATATTTTAATAGGTTAGTATAAGGAATTTAAACCTATATAAAAATGAAAAACCTGACTTCATTTAGGCGACAATCTAAACAACGCACAATTATCTTTTTTACATACCCACTGAATGAGTGGTAATTAAAGAGTACTATATTTGTTTCTTAAATTTTGTTTATATTATATGTAACAAATTTATTTTTCAATTCCATCCGTATAACAAGTGAGGAGATACAATGGTGAAAAATGAAAGATGCCACTTCATGGTGGAAATAGTCCATACATACACAGTATCAACATTCCTTTGTTTTTCTATAGGATGGTATAAAATAAATAATGGTTGTTACATTAATGAAATAATTCTTTAGTATATTAACTATGATTATTTAATTATATTAATATGTTCATGATAGGTTTATAAGGTAAATAATAATATGAAAAGGATTTTTATTAAGTAATACTCACATTGTGATCTTGAAATTACTCTTGAAAGTATCCTTGTAATTGAAGGGATTAAGCTATCTTATGGATACTAGGTGCTTTAGGGGATGAAAAGAAAATTAATAGAGATTAAAATTGGGAATGGTTTTAAGAAAATTCTAATTGATATGTGTAACTTTGAGAAGGTGTATGTGATCCCATTTTATAAGTGAATAAAATAAATCTTTTGTGAACACCCATTATTTGTCATTAATGGAATTAAACTGTTCAATGGCCATTGGATAAAAAAGTGTTAAATAATAGATTTTTGGGTGATATAAGGTTATTAAATCCAATACCAATCATTTGAACAGAAGTTTTAAACATGTTTCAAGTCATTTATCATTATGTTTTTATAATTTATAATTTTCAATTTTACCTAGGTAACTAGTTTTTAACTAAGTAATATACGTTTTACTAAAAAAATTAAAACAACTCATATTAAAAAATTGGTTGTAATTAATTTTTATTATTATTCATATAATATAATTCAAATTCTAAATAACATAAAATTAACTTTTCATGACCCCTCCCTACAAAGTGTACCCCTACTGTCCTGAAGATGTGTGAAAGGAGATAATGACCCCCAAGTCCCGCCTCTAGTAGGACCTGAGTTGGTGGCTAGCACCGAGGGTATAGTAAACACACAAATGGGAGTCATTACCCTCTAAAAGAACACATGCGAAAGAGATAGATAAGATAAACACCAACCAAATCCAACTCAGAACTAAAATATAAAAGAAAACCCAAGTGCACATATGTAATGTCATGAAAAATTACAAAAACTAGAAGGGGAAAAGTGCAAGTACCCAAAAGAAAGTAAAAACAATAGCAACCACAAGCCCGAACAGCTCCTGCAACCCTAAGCTAGTAGAAAGCAACTTGATCTCCATCCTGCTCTCAGTGGCCAGAAAAATAGTTTATATATAGATAGAGTGAGTATAACAGTATACTCAGTAGGATCCTCCCTGAAGCCTCCCATGAAAAAGTAAAGAAATATTGCTAAATCACAATGAACAACAAGTGAAACTAACTCGTCATCTAAATAGTTATACTAAGTTCCCAGCCACACCATGGATACTCTCACCAAGTAACACATACAAGAATATATAATATGATATATAATATCAAGGGTACCTCGCTACTACTTACCCACTGGTTTTCCGCTTTTCCCCAATGTTGCATGTCCTAAGCATCTCTATCCTAAAAAGGCTTGCCCGCAAACACCTAGGAGAAGCACCAAAATATGCACCTCATGTAACAAAACCACCATGTCCGCACAAGAAAGTAACCAGGTAGTTTCTGGGATCCACCAAAACTCGCATAATGTGTATCATATGTTGGGTATTATACCTCAATCCATTACATCCCATACACCGTGTAAGGATCCTCAAGCCATCACAACCTATACATGTTACAACTATAGTAGTCCATAAGATACTATATCTAGAATATATGTGTGTGAATAACCAGAAGCCATTACTGCCCTCTACACACATATATGGGAAACAATAACCACTATTCCTACCAGCACAAGTAACAACTAAGAGAAGAGAGTGGGGCCAAAGAGGGTAGTCATCTATCCATCCTCCCACCAGAATGTTAGGCAAAACACCCCCCAGGGCTCAGAATCCCCGGGGTGTCAGTTTCCCATACCAACGAGGTGGAGTAGCGTATAGAAACACAAAAGGTACAGAATTTACTATAGCTCATAACCACACTATGGGCATAACCTATTATTAGAATCAACTACAGCTAATGTCACTCAGACTCCCAACTGCCACCTCTAAGACTAGGTATCCTATAAGCACACAACCATTTAAAAATCTTTATTTCCTTACTTCATTCCGTTTTTATCAGTTCCACTTTACGTTAATTAATTATTTAAACACTAATTAACCACTTACCATTCCACATTAAATTTCATTAGCATCACAACCAAAGTCCACTGCCCCTTTAAAATTACAACCTCATCATTATGTTCTAGCAAACTCCAACCCCATGGGTTAACATCATTTATTCAATTATTCATTATAGAATTACTTTTCCACATTCCCAGGCATTCTAGAAAAACATTATATGCTACTAAACACAAGGGGGATCAACACATTGAGTAGATATACTACCCATCGAGTCTTCGCCTCCTATAGCAATAGCGTAGACCCATCATCCCTTGATAAGATAAACATGGAAAGCACGTGGCATACCCATCATCTCTTCAACTCTTTCGGAAGAAGGGTAAGCAAGACCAACTACCTTAGGTAGTGGGGAAAGGTAAAATAGATAATCAACAAAAAATAAAAAACAAGCATTCAACAATCACATCCATCCCGTTCCATCATCCATGGTTTCCTCCCCGACACCCACATGTATAAAACGATGCATCTGGCCACCCTAGGCATCATTTTATTCCACAACCAAAAGGCCTCCATACCCCCACATATCACAACAGCCATCCAGCCTCACATCACAACACAATAAGAGGAAAAAAAACATATTAAAAATTTGGCTCTTAGCCCTTTAACAATCAAGAGGGTAACTCAGAACCCTACAAGGAATTATATTTTATCAAACAACAAGTTCTTTAATCCATCTTCGATTAACCGATTATTATTCGCATGTTCCAAATTTGGTAAACCTAATCAGAAAGTTATCACAAATAATTAAACATTCTTACTACGCCAATTTGATTAACATCAAATTACAACAAGAACCAGATTTGTTTACATGCCTATTTATCATTAGCCAAACAATTATCAATTAATCCCTATTTACATTCTTTACCAATTTACATCAAGAAAAAATTGCTAAGAAAATCAAGCATAGACATCACTCTATCTAGAAAAAGAAGAGGCAAAAACATACGATCCATATCAATTTACTTATCTGGTTCAAATATTTATTATGTTAATTCCATTTTCATCCAATGGGATAAAACATGCTAACGATACAGTTGTACATAAAAGAAGAGATAAGAAACAAATACCCTACCTCAAACAATTCTTGACATTCTTTATACGAGAACAATCCACACAACGGATCACGATCCCCTCCTCTTGCGACAACTGCATCCACCCGAGGATGCCACGACATGACCACACTAACCGAAACCCAAGAAATCTCCATTAGAATCATGGAGATCACATGATATAATATAGAAAGGAGAAACATGAGAAGATGAACCCCAAAAGAATAACTATAAAACATACCTTATATTAAATATTGATTGATACTTCTTGGTTGCACCAAAACAGGGGGTTCACTTGCAGTAAGATGGATGTCGAGGAAAGAAATACATGGGGAAAAGTTTGATCTCGCAATTCCTATGGGAAGGAAATAAAGGTTCGAGCATCTCGCACTAGAGAACAATGAGGAAGAACAAGGGAGGAAGATATCCTGTCCCTTTTAAAGATTTAACGGAGTGACGATTTAAGATACACTTGATTTCCCATTAAAAGCGGATAGCATTAAACCATGCAGTTTGGCCAAGTAAAGACATCCCGAGCCTTAGGAATAATTAATATAGGAGTTATGGCCATTTAATTATCTGTAGAGTCCTTAAAATTAGCTTTTAAATTCATTTTATGTCAAAGGAATCGTAAATGGGAAAAACTGTAGGAAGCTGGAAAAACATTACACCCTACTGTTCTAGAAACACTGTACACCTACCCTTCTGGAAACACTGTTCGCCTACCATTCTGTAAACACTGTACACCTACCGTTCTGAAAACAATGTACACCTATTATTCTGGAAATAGTGTACACCTTCCATTCTAGAAACACTGTACACCTAATGTTCTGGAAACACTGTACATCTACCATTCTGGAAACACTATACACCTACCGTTCTGTAAACACTACAAACATACCATTCTGGAAACACTGTACACCTACAGTTTTGGAAACATTGTTCATAGAACTCAAAATTTGGCAAAGGAAAGAAATGGACACCATTGGAACCTCACCGTTCTAGAAACACTTTTCACACAACTCAAAATTTGGCAAAGGAAAGAAAAGGTTACCGTTGGAACCTCACCTTTGGATTGTTTACTTAAGGTTACCAATGACACTATTGATATAAGGTTACCGTTGCACTGTTCACAGAAGGTCACCAATGAAATTGTTCACATAAAGTCACCGATGTCACTATTCACACAAGGTCATTGTTGCACTGTTTACATAAGGATACCGATGATACTGTTCACATAAGGTCACCGATGACACTGTTCACAGAAGGTCACCGATGCAATGTCCACATAAGGATACCCCTGACATTGTTCACATAAGGTCACCGATGTCACTATTCAAAAAAGGTCACCGTTGCACTGTTCACACAGGGTTACCAATGACACTGGTCACATAAGGTCACCGATGACATTACTCACAGAAGGTCACTAATGTACTATTCACATAATGTCACCATTGCACTGTTTAGATAAGGTTACCGATGACACTGTTCACATAAAGTCACCGATTACACTATTCACATAAGGTCACCGATGCATTGTTCACATAAGTTCACTAATAACACTGTTCATAAAAGGTCATCGATGACACTATTCACATAAGGTTACCGATGCACTATCACAATGGTCTACCATTGGAACTATTCACCGAAATGGAAAATTTGGAAAAGATTTGGGGATATGTCACCTTGACCTCTCAAAACACCTCATACACCTGATTTTCACAATGGAATGGACTAGAGAGGTCTATAACATTACATTAGATACCACTCAAAACATTCTTGTCCTCATGAATTCAAAACCCACGTAAAGGGAAAATGAAATGGTATTCGAAAAACCACCCATCGAGATACCTCTCAAAAGAGAGCAAGCCACAAGAAGAAACCAAAGAAATCCATATTATAAACATGAAAGGTCTAACAACAAGAAGACATAGTTACATGGAAAGAGTTAAACATCAATCAACTTTGGGTACTGAGCATGTATTTGGGACTCACATTCCTAGGTACTGTCCTCCATGCCACCGTGTCTCCAAAAGACACGAACCAAAGGGATAGAATGCCTATGCAACACCTTCTCCTTGCGGTATTGAATCTCCACAGGTTGCTCCTCAAAGGTTACATCAACATCAACATCAATCTCTCCCCAATCGATGACGTGAGATTCATCATGAAGATAACTAAAGAGATATGATACATGGAAAACATCATGTATCCGACTCATTTGTGGGGGAAGGCTACTCAATACGCCACAACACCAACACAAGCTAACACCTCAAAAGGCCCAATAAACTGGGGAGAAATCTTACTCCCACGACCAAACCTTCACTGACTATGATGGGGAGTCACCTTCAGGAACACATGAACCACAACATTAAACTCTATGTGTCTCCTTCTTTGATCAACATATGATTTCTGATGATCTTTCCCTATTTTAATCCTCTTAGAAATCACCTAAATCATCTCTATTGTATTTTTCACTTGTTCTAGTCTGAGAATTTATGACTCTATAACCTTAGTCCAGCACAATGGAGGATGAAAAGGTCAGACATACAAGTCATAAAATTGCTCCATACCGATGGTGGAGTGAAAAATATTATTGTAAGATAACTCCACCAAGGGTAAGTGAATCATCCACGAACCTACAAAATCAAGAACACAAGGGAAAACATGTCTTAAATATTCTGGATGGTTCACTCTATCTGAAAATTCGTTTGAGGATGAAAAGATGTGATAAGTCATAACTGAGAATAAAAAACATGATGGAGACCTATCCAAACCCTAGTAGTAAAGTGAGGATCTCGATCAAAAAATGATCATCCTTGGGACTCTCTGAAATCTCACCACCTCATCTAGATACTTCCTTTACATAACTTCCACTGATCTCAACTCCTTGATTTCTATAATGTTGGCCGATTTTGTTAAGCAAACTACTACCACCCAAATAGCATCATGTACTCCCAGTTCTCAAGGTAAACCAGTAAAAAGTCCATTGAGATTTCCTACCACTTCCACTGAGGAATCTTTAATGGCTGGAGTAGACCACCATGAACATGGTGTTCAGCCTTTACCTTCTGGAAGTCCAAACATCGAGACATAAACTCCGCAACCGCATGCTTCGGCCCTGGCCACCAAAATTAGCTCCTCAAGGCTTGGTACATCTTTTTCATGCCAGGATGCACCGATAAAGTTGAACTATGAAAATATCTGAGAACCAACTTTCACATAATCAAGGGAACAAAAAGACTTGTGTGATACAACACTCAATGTTGTTCATCCTCAGACCAACCATCAGAGGTCTCACCACAAACAACTCGGTCTCTCCACACCTCCACCTCAAGATTGTCCAACTAGGAATCTTACACTTCCTTCATGAGAGATGACTGCACCATAATCTGAAAAAGAAAACCTTTCCCCACAACTTCTCCCATGTCAAGATGTAATGTAGATAGTTCTTCCATTACTCTCCATGAGTCACCAGATTCATGCACCGCATCACTACGTGACTTCAGACTCAGCACATCAGCTACAAAATTCCCCTTTCTAGGAGTATACGATATTTCGAAGTCGTATTCCCATAATAACTCCATCCTTTGATATTGTCGTAAGTTCAAGTCACGCTGGGAGAAAACATACCTCAAACTCTTATGATCAGTGAAATCCACAAAGCGCTCACCAATGAGGTAATGTTTCCACAACTTCAAAGAAAACACCATGGATGAAAAATCAATATCATAACTGGAATAGTTCTGTTCATTGGGGCGTAACTTCCGAGACCCATAAGAAACAACTGATCTTTTTTTGCATCAGAACACTACCCAACCCCAGATGCAAAGCATCGCAAAAAACATCAAACTGAACTCCCTCAGCTGGCAGAAAAATAACTAGAGCACTTACTAAATTTTCCTTTAGATACTCAAAAGCTACCTAACACTGATTATTACATATGAATTCCTGATCCTTCCTGGTCAAATCTTACATAGGAGTCTCAACTCGTGAGAAATTGGCTATGAACCTCCAGTAGTAGCCTATGAGACCAAGGAAACTTCACACCTCCGACACTGTCTTAGGGGATTCCCAAGACACAACTGCTTCTATCTTCGATGGAACCATAGCTATCACTATTGTGACACAACATTCCCCAATAAATGGACTTCTCTAACCCAAAACTTACACTTCTACAACTTCCCAAATAGATGATGTTGACGAAGGACTCCTAAAATAGTGTGTAGATGATCTACATGATCCTCCTCAGACGTGGGGTACACAAGGATGTCGTCGATGAAAACTACCATGAATATGTCAAGGAACTCACAGAACGTATCATTCATCAATCCCATGAACACAACTGGAGCATTCATCAAGACTAACGACATTACAATGAACTCATAATTCCCATGACGACAACAGAAAGCATTATTCGGGATATCCTCATCCTTCACACGCATCTGATGATATCCTGACCGTAAGTCGATCTTTGAGAAACAACATTCACCCTTTAGTTGATTGAATAAATCATCAATCCACATAATAGGATTGAGATTATTTATTGTCACTTTGTTTAAGAGACGATTATCGACACACAACCGCAAACTACTATCAACCTTCTTCCTGAACAAAACTGGTGCACCCCACGGTGACACACTTGGCCCAACAAAACCACACTATAAGAGACCATCAAACTGTATATGTAACTCTCATAACTCTGAAAGTTCCATCTTATATGAAGACTTATAGATAAGAGACGCTTCTGGTTGTATCTTGTTCCCAAACTCGATCTCTCCTCGAGGGGGTAATGCTACATCCACTTTTGGAAAGACATCAGGGTACTCTTATACTACCTTAGGAAACTCCATCTTCTAAACCTCTAAAGAACTCAACATCATCTCAGCCATCATGGATGATAAGGATGGAACATGCCTATGACCCATCCGAGGATCTCGCTCACCAACAAACACCACCAGATCTCTATCTACACCAAAGAAAACGATCTTCTTCCTGAATCAAGCCACAATACCCTGTACTGAATACAACTAATCGATGTTGAGGATGAAATCATATGGTTGTATTCATAAACATAGGAAATCTCCCCAAGATCGGTGCTTCCCCAACCCTAGCTCACAGTTTCTACATACTTCGAACAAGTCACCTCGACCTCCAACTAGTATAGTCAACAACAAGGGAACTGGAATCCTCTCTACCTCAAGTCCCAAAGCATGGAAAAGGGTAAGTGATATGAAAGAGTGTGTCACTCCTAAATCAAACAAGGAAAACACCAAGGTAGAAAACAAGAAAAGGGTACCTTGAACAACATCTGGCTTACCTGGAGCTGGAAACGCTAGGGCATGAAGCTGAACACGACCTTATACATGGCCTCTCTGACCCTGATGACGACCTCCACCACGGCCGTGCTCTGCTCTCTGAAGATGATGAGCATCACGAGACTTTCCTCTACCTACCTCATCTACCCTCTTCTTATATAAAGCTTGTGCAACCTACGGCTACTAGCTCGACTAGAATTGCCTCAATGGAGGAACTTGAAGCAGAGCACCTGGTGCACGATGATTGATCTGAACGGTCGGGCACTCCCACTGCTGATGACCTCAACCGCCACAAGAAAAACAAGCACATGATTCCATAGAATAGTCTTGAGAGTTTCTACCTCTATATAAACGAGATTTGAAGGGCTGAGACCTACCCCCGACTGAATGTAAACTCTTCTGCCCTGAAAA
Source organism: Viscum album (assembly GCA_963277665.1). Classification (NCBI taxonomy): domain Eukaryota; kingdom Viridiplantae; phylum Streptophyta; class Magnoliopsida; order Santalales; family Viscaceae; genus Viscum; species Viscum album. Next base: position 1,816,973,416 of record OY728133.1, on the reverse strand, counting down.
CATGGAACCCCATACCACAAATCTTCTTTGTGAAGAATCATGATGACTCCCCTCTCGTGATGATCTGGTTATGGAAAATGTTCTCTCGACAACCTCTTCCCTCACCATCACCTCAATATATGTCTTCAGCATAAATGGGGTGACCAAGTGCTGGATCTCTAGATGTAAATCCTCCTTGAAATGCCTTGCCCTGGGCTCATCTTCTGGAAATAGGTCCGAAACATATCATAAAAGGTTCCTAAAATAGATTCCAAACTCTTTCATACTGAAGATCCTCTGTAAAAGGGTAATAAGCTCCTGGAGACTAGACGCCTTCATGGTTGAAGAAAGAAACTCGACTCTAAACTTGTCTCGAAACCCCTCCCATGAGATCGCTTACTCCTCGCAATCCTAGAGTAATAAGAACCACCACTGCCTCAATGATCTACACAACATCATCACAATCAAGGAAACCCAGTGATCCTTCTGAGAACAGATCGAACTAAAGCTGATCTTCACCTCCTCTAACCAGTCTTTCGTGAATGTATCTGAAACGGAGCCCTCGTAATTATGTAGACTTTGGCACAGAAACTCTATGAGTGTCTTCCTCCAAGTGTCATCATTTTCAACCTCTACCCTACAATGATATTCTGGAATAGCCTAATGGACATCTTCTATGCGATCCTAATGAGGACGTCGACCTGGAGCTATACCTATAAAATAACAAACATTTAGGGATCCTAAAACTGGAATATGGAAGACTCAACATTAATTAATTAGTTGTTTTTATTTATTAATTTTAGATTAACCTATACCAAGGTCTACCCATTCAAACACTATCACAAAGAAGAATGATGTGTGATACTTTCCTAGATCTCTACCCTGCAAGTAGTATCACCTCGTTTAGTATCCTTTGTAAACTTAGAGGTTTGTACATCAGATCATAGGGGGGCCTAAACACCTATGTCTCAGCCGGTATCTAGTGTTTACATCAATTGCTAAACATGAATGACACTGTTGCCCTACCAACCCATGCAAACTCACATGTGCCTAACTCCAAACTCCATCCTATCCCTCAACTAGGGCTCTGATAACACTCTGTCACGACCCCCTCCCCATAAAGTGTACCCCTCCTGGGTCTATAATGTGAGAAGAGAGATAATGACCCCCGAGTCCCACCTCCAGTAGGCCCCAGGTTGGAAACTAGAATCGAGGGTATAGTAAATACACATATGGGAGGCATTACCCTCTAAGAGAACACATGAGGAAGATAGATATAAGATAGACACCAACCAAATCCACCTCAGAACCGAAATATAAAATAAAACCTAAGTTCACATATATAATGTCATGAAAAATTACTACAATTGGAAGGGTAAAACTACAAGTACCCAAAAGAAAGTAAAAACAACAGCAACCACAACCCTAAACAGCTCCTGCAACCCCAAGCTAGTAGAAACCAGCTTGATCTCCAACCTGCTCTAAGTGTCCTGAAAACGGTTTATATATACATAGGGTGAGTATAACAGTATACTCATTAGGATCCTCCCTGAAGCCTCTCATGATAAAAGTAAAGAAAGTACGCTAAAGCACAGTGAACAAAAAGTGAAACTAACTCGTCATATAAAAAGGTATACTAAGTTCCCATACTCACCATGACTACTATCACCAAGTAAAAAATACAAGAGTATATAATATAATAAATAATATTAAGGGTACTCCGCTAAAACTTCCCCACTGGTTTGCTGCTTTTCCCCAACATCGCACGTCCAAAGCATCTGTCTCCAAAAAGGCTTTCCTGCAGACAACTGGACGAAGCCCCACAACATGAACCTCGTGCAAAAAAACCACCACATCCATGAAAGAAAGTAACCAGTTAGTTTTGAAGAGCTACCAAATCTTACATAACATGTATCATATGTCAGGTATTATACCTCAAGACATTACAACCCAAACACTGAGTAAGGATCCTCAAGCCATCACAGCCTATACACGTTACACCTATAGTAGTCCATCAGATACTATATCCAGAATATAAGTGTGTGAATAAACACAAGACATTGCAGCCCTCTACACATATATATGGGAAAAAATAGCCACTATGCCTACTAGAACATGTAACTACCATGAGAAGAGATAGGGGCCAAAGGGGGTAGTCATCCATCCATCCTCCCACCGAAATATTGGGGAAAACACCCCCTAGGGCTCAGAATCCCTGGGGTGTCAGTTTCCCTTACAAATGGGGTGGAGTAGCATATAGAAACATAAAAAGTACAGAATATACTATTGCTCACAACCACAATATGGGCATAACCTAGTCTTAGACTCAACTTCCGCTAACGTCTCTCGGACTCTCGGCTTCCAAATCTAAGACTAGGTATCCTATAAGCACAAAACCATTTTAAAAAATTTATTGCCTTACTTAATTCCCTTTTTATCAATTTTAATTTACGTTAATTAAATATTTAAACATTAATTAACCATTTACAATTCCACATTAAATTTCATTAGCATCACACCCAAGGTCTACTGCCCCTTTAAAATTACAACCTCATCATTATGTTCCAGCAAACTCCAACCCCATGGGTTAACACCATTTATTCAATTATTCATTACAAAATTACTTTCCAACATCCCCAGGCATTGTATAAAAACATTCTATGCTACTAAACACGAGGGGGATCAACACGGTAAGTAGATGTACTACCTGTCAAGTCTTTTCCGCCTATAGCAAGAGCATAAACCCATCCTCCCTTAAGAAGCTAAACATGGAAAGATTTTCGCATACCCCACACATCTTCACCTCTTTTAGAATAAGGGTAAGAAAGACCAGCTGCCTTAGGCAGTGGGGAAAGGTAAAACAGATAATCAACCAAAAATAAACAACAAGCATCCAACAATCACATTCATCCCGTTCCATCATCTCTGATGTCCTCTCCGACACCCAAATGCATAAACCGATGCATCTCGTCGCCCTAGGCGTCATTTTCTGCGACAACCAAAAGGCCTTTATGCCCCCACTTATCACAACAGCCATCCAGTCTCACATCATAACACAAGCAGCAGAAAAAAAACATCTTAACAATTTGGCTCTTGGCCCTTTATCAATGGAGAGGGTAAATCAGAACCCTAAAAGGAATTATCTTTTATAAAAAAAATTGGTTCTTTAATCCATCTTTGATTAAAAAATTATTATTCACAGGTTCCAAATTTGGGAAACCTAATCAGTAAGTTATCACAAATAATTAAACATGCTTATTGCGGAAATTTGATTAAAATAAAACTACAACAAGAACCAGATTAGTTTACATGCCTCTTTATCTTTATCCAACCAATTATAAATTAATCACGATTTACATTATTTACCGATTTACATCAAGAATGAACATTTAAGAAAATCAAGCATAGATATCACACTATCTAGCAAAAAAAGAGGTAAAAACATACGATCCATATCAATTTATTTATCCGGTTCAAATATTAATTATGTCAATTCCATTTTCATCCAATGGGATATAACATGATAATGATATAGTTTCATGTAGAATAAGAGAGAAGAAATGAATCCCCTACCTCAAATATGTTTTCATGTTCTTTATACGAGAACCGTCCACACAACTGATCATGATCGCCTCCTCTTGCGACAACTGTATCCACTTGAGGATGCCACAATACGACTGCACCAAACGAAACCCAAGAAAACTCCATTAGAAGCATGGAGATCACATGCTATAATATGGAAAGGAGAAACAGGAGTAGATGAACCCCAAAATAACATTGATAAACCTTACCTTATAATGAATATTTATGGATACTTCTTGCTTGTACCGAAATAGGGGGTGCACTTACAACAATAAGGATGTCAAGGAAACCAATCCATGGGGAAAAGTTTGATATCATGATTCCTATGGGAAGGAACAAAAGGTTTGAGCATCTTTCACCAGAGAATAAGGAGGAAGAACAAGGGAGAAAGATATTTTGTCCATTTTGAATATTTAATGGAGAGATGGTTTGAGATACGCTTAATTTTCCATTAAAAGAATATCGCATTACTCAACACGGTTTGACCAAGTAAAAACACCCCAAGCCTTTGGAATAAATAATATAGGAGTTATGGCCTTTGAATCATCCATAGAGTCCTGAAAACAAGGATTTAAATGCATTTTACATAAAAGGAAATGTAAAGCGGTGAAACTATAGGAAGCTGGAACACTATACACCCTACCATTCTACAAACACTGTACACCTACCATTCTGGAAACACTGTACACCTACCATTCTGGAAAAAATGTACACCTACCAATCTGGAAACACTGTACACCTACCGTTCTGGAAACACTGTACACCTACCATTCTGGAAACACTGTACACCTATCGTTCTGGAAACCCTATACACCTACAGTTCTGGAAACACTGTACACCTACCATTCTGGAAACACTATTCACAGAACTCAAAATTTGGAAAATGAAAGAAAAGGTCACCGTCGGAACCTCACCTTTGGATTGTTTACTTAAGGTTATCGATGATACTATTCATATATGTTTACCGTTGCACTATTAAAAAGAGGTCACCGATGACACTATTCACATAAGGTCACGATGTCACTATTCACACAATGTAACTGTTCGCATAAGGTTACCGATGATACTGTTCACATAAGGTCACTGATGATACTATTCACAGAAGGTCACTGATGCACTGTTTACCTTAGGTTACCAGTGACACTATTCACAGAAGGTCACCGATGTCATTGTTCACACAAGGTCACCGTTGCATTGTTCACAAAAGGTTACCGATGACACTATTCACATAAGGTCACTAATGAAACTATTCACAGAAGGTCATTGATGCACTGTTCACATGAGGTCACTGTTGCACTGTTCATATAAGGTTACCGATGACACTGTTCACATAAAGTTATCGATGAAACTATTCATATAAGTTCACTGATGCAATGTTCACATAAGCTCACCGATGACATTGTTCAAAGAAGGTCACCAATGACACTGTTCAGAGAAGGTTACCGATGCACTGTTCACAATGGTCTACTGTTGGAAGTGTTCACCGAAATGGAAAATTTGGAAAAGTGTTAGGGATATGTCACCTTGATCTCCCGACACACCTCATACACCTGATTATCAGAAAGGAATGGACAAGAGAGGTCCAGACCATTACATAACTTCCAATTAAAAAATTTTAAATATAGAAAAACTATTTTTAATGAAAAAAAACATCGACTATTATATATTATTAATATTATTTAGAATTGATTACAAATTAATTGTGTGTTAATATAGTTATATATGTTTTAATAAATAATATCAGAAAAAAATTTAAAGTATAACAATTTCATTTTTTGGATAAAAAATATCCAATGATAACAATATAATTCTTAATAATACATCCTTTTTACAATTATCCCAGTAATTAACTTTTTTCTTAGTAATAATTCTTTTATGTTTAAAAATAAAATTTATATTATTTCACAATATTTTTTTTTGATAAAAAATAAGTTCAATTTTTCATATTTAATTTATAAAATTGATAAAAATATAATTTTTAATATTAGTGAATAAAGACAATATTTATTTTCAAACATTACTTTAGTATTCCAAAACAATAAGCATTGTTTTAATAAATTCAATATATTATTTTGAAATGATTTATAATAATAATTATATATATATATATATTTTAGGTTAAAATGGTTTCAAAAACACTTAAGTCATTCTTCTGTCATAAAAGTTACAGTCTTTAGAAAAATTAAAATTTTCACTATTCGCCTAAAAATAAATTATTTTAGAGAAACATAAAAAAAATACAAAGATAATATTGAAACGATAATTAAAAAAAAAGTTAATTTGGAAAATTTATTTTATAAAATTTATAAATTTATATTTTAAATAAAAATTTTAGTATGTAAAGAAAAGCCTCTTTTTTTTAGAAGCTGATCTTTTATATATTGAAGTGTTGTTAATCATATTTTATTGGAATTTTTAATTCATTGCATTATTTCCATGAAATATAAGTTTTATTATTGTTATAATTTTATCATCTATTATTCTAAGGATAATTTTAGTTTAGTTTTATGTGAATGAAGAGATATTAACGTAATATTTATTTTGGGATAATATTATGTGAAATTTTAGGTCATTACACAGATCCTCCTCCACCCTCTCAATTATTTGAGATAACTTGGATACTATTTTTCAATTGAGTATATTATTGAATGTGATAAAATCAACCACACCTAAACTTAGTGATTTTAAGATGAAGTTCAATGGTTTTAGTGAATGTGTGGATCAATACAAAAGTGAATCTACTATTGATTACTCTAGTGCAACAAAAATACAGTATGAATTCATCATCAACTTCATCATTTAAGAAATAATTACAATATAAAATAATTATAAATCTAAATATAAATTTATTATAAATTATATGTTATTATCCTATATTTTTGGCTCCAATATTCATAATTCAATTAATTATTGAATTAATTCCATTGTTCATGATGTTCTTCATCCTATACATCTAATATTATTCGTCGATTACAACAAACAACTAAGTCGACTAACCCAATTGGTACTTATGTTCATAAAAAAAATAAATTCATATATGAATCAAATTATTTATGTATTTTTTTAAATAATTAATCAAAATTTAATTGTTTTTCTCAGTTTTCAGTATATGATGCTTGTTTTAAACTAAAATTTCAATTTTTATAAAAAACATGCTTTCACTCATAATGAGGAAACCATGTGTCAGATTGATTTTTGGCTAATTATTACCCATAAAAAATATCTTATGTATCCATTTAATAATGAATCACGTTAAATATTTTTCATTTATCACGTTTTTCAATTAATCACACACATTTTAAACTAAAATGTCACTTTTAAACCAAAAACATGCACTTTGAGTCATACTCTGTAGTATGTGCACCAGATTTATGTGTAGTATATTCCTGCATGTAAAAAATTACTTATGGATAGTATTCCTAAACCATCAACATAATTAATGTGTGTTTACTTGTTTTTAATGAGCGATACATGGTTTAAAAATAAAATTTCACTTTTATAATGAAAACAAGTTAAATGAATTATATCAGGAACACTATGTGGCAGATTGATGTGAGGTTAATTTATAAATATATAAAATAGATAATGGATCATTTTTCAAATGTATTGAAAAAATATGAGGAAATTTTCTTCTTTTTAACAGTGGGAGATATATTTTGAACTAATATATAAATTTTAAATTGAAAACAAGAACTTTGAGTCATATCAGGCATATGGTGTGTGTGATTGAAAAATAGTTTATTCATACACATCAAATATTATTTATGGACATTTATTATATATTATAAATTTAATTCAAATGTTTTTTCTTATGTTTGAGTATTTTATGTGTGTTTTAAACCTCAATTCCCATTTTAAATAAAAACACAATTTTGATCTTACCAGGTACACTATGAGTTGGATTAGAATAAAAATAATTCCCATACATCATAAATGATTTATATATAATTTTACTAAAGTATCAAGAAATACCAAGTGTTTATTCTTAGTCTTCACTGAGTGATGAACATATTTAACAAAAATATTACTTTTTAACTAATAATATGAAGATTGGTTGTAACCAACTGACCTAGGATAACTTCAAAAAATTTGTAACCCAACTAATTCTCTGCTGACCAGAAGGGCATTACCGATCCGCATAGGCTATCAACAAGCACCCGGGAACTAAATAAATACAAGAGGGAATTATATAGGCCAAACTAAAACAAGATACCTGACACACACACACACACCAATACACACAAACACACACAATAGAATGAAATAGTGAAATAAGACTAAAAGAAATATATTCCATTACCAATGTAGATAAAAAGTTAGTGATGCAACTAAAAATTAGAAAAACAAAACTCTAATGTGAAATTAAAACAACCCAAAATTTAAAAATAAAATAAGAAACCACTAATATATGTAAAATTGGGGAAACATCCCACCAACTCCCTAGTAGCTACCAATACCAATATGACATGAACCTCACCGCCTTTCTACGATGCCTTGTCTTTTACTACATCAAAACACAATACAAGCTCTACACATCACTGAAGGGGTGTGAATACTATGTGATAAACATGAAAATTAGGATCCCATCAAGGTGTTCTATATCAATTATTTTTAAAAAATTTAAATATTATCAATTTATGGAAAAAATGGCATGATGAACAGTTAAATAGTTTTTTTTTCAAAAGAATGGTATACAGTTCTCCTTTTTCCACTTCTCAAAAAACAAAATACAGGCCGATTAATTTAAAATCGTAGTATCAAATAACCAAATTCATTTAAAAAATATAGGTATATAAAATCTTGAATAATACACATACAATTTAAAATGGAAGAAAATTCCCTAAGTATAACTCATGGTTAGGCTAGCCATGTCACTTGTATATCAATTATGAACTATGAACACTACTTCTCCCAATAACCCATGAATAAAGGTATAGATAATGGAGGAAATCCCAAAAAAATGAACCCAACTTACATTTCAGTCAAGTCCTAGAGCTAAATTCATCTAAATCTTGGAACAAAAGAACACCCTAGAAAGTGAAATACTGTACAATATGAAATAAAGAGACCCAATACTACACCTTCATACTAAGTACCAACGGTTCCCATTTTACGAATTTATTAAATCATTTCAAAGGTCTTACATAATTCATGATAGAAATTAAATGACCCTTTTCACATTAAAATTTATTTGAAAACCCATTTCTTTATCCATTTCACAATGTTTTGAAAATAAACTTTCCTTTTACATAACAAGGGAAAGAACCAACTTTTATTAAAAACACAATTAAAATCACATATCAATCAATACAGTATCATGAAAAATATTTAGAAGTGAATTTATAAAGTCAAGATCAATTATGGTTCAACTGTCATAGGATAGAGACAAAACCACTTACCTCAAAATCGGGTCACATAGTATTTGCAGCGGGATCCACACACCAATAATAGAAGGAAATGAACATAGAATAATAGATTAATCTAGGAGGAATAAAAGATAAATCATCACATGATTACCAATCCCATAAAATCAACCCAAAATCTCTACGTCAACCAAGAGAAATGAAGAAGAAGAAATGATAATAGGACACTAACAAAAGGGAGAGAAAAAAACCACACTAGAAATCACGAAACCAAATGGAGCGATTTATTATGAATGAAATCACCCAAAATTTAATGGGAGAGTCCTAGGGTACCAGTTCGGGAGGAGGAAACTTAATGAATTATGATTAAATAATTTAACACATAAAAACCTATAGGCGACAGACAATTCAAGTTGTGAATCCCTTATTCATGGAGTAAATCACATGAGTTCCATATAAGCTAAAAAAATTTCACCATGGTTTCAATAAGTCTCAATCGACCAATTGATGGTGTGAACATGATTTATGGTCTAAAATGGTTTATCACTCTAAAAAAAATTCATGAAATTTTCCTAGTGACATATTTATGTCGTTAAATGTATTCATAGTGTGAATATTCTATACAGACAGTGCCCTATCCGGGTTCTATAGAAAACCCAAAATCAACTCACATGGCCACCAAACCCAAGAATAAGAACATTTTTCATTAAATGAGAGTTTAGATATTTATCAAGATGTTACAATCTAACTACTCATGTGGAGGAATAATCCTTCTGAAAGAGGTTAGGCCACTATTCCATCACCAATGCTTCACACTCCCAAATCTGATGAGGATATTATTTGTACCACCAAAACAATTTGAATTATAGTATAAATTTCCCATGAAATACCATCACCTATGAACCAAAAATCTTTACTAGCTACTTCACATTAGAAAGAGATGGATCTATTGTAATCTCTTACCAACACATAGCATAAGGGGGATGATAATGGTACTTCCAAAGATGATATATGTGAAAAAAATAATGGATACCTATAAAATGAACTGAAAATGATATCCAATAAGAATACTACCTAAGTTACTAAGTGATCTTAAATAATCAAACATATCTGATATCTAACTTCACTTATTTCCCAAGCTGATGGTGACCCAAATATGGATATATACTCATGAAAACAATATCACGAATAAAAAAATACAAAAGAATATATCTACAATTGAGGTATGATTTCATCTTACTCTAAGATATAACCAAGCATCGACATATATCCCGAATCCTTGCTGAAATCTCATGAACAATATTCGGTACCATTAGAGAGGCCTCACCATCCTCTTCCCAAAAAATAGTTTCCCTAAACAAGTGGCCATAAAAATCCTTGATAGGGGCTATTATAATCGATTAATAATATATATTGTTATATATAAACTCGAATAGTACCATATGGATGTCTAATGATGCACTAAAATCCAAGATGTTGGAATGGATCATATCCTATAAGATATGAATAACATGATCTATATAACTATCTTTCTATGGGTGGTATGATGTACTCAATATCATCCAAGTCCCCATTGCCTCATGGAGACTCAACTATAATATAGAAGTAAACCTAGGAACCCTATACGGGAAAATAGAAGAGGGAGTCCAATGAATCCTCATGATCTCCTACTTGTACATCGTACCAAGATATTTAACTTCTGTGGTGTCCTTGTTCAGAAAATCATTGGATTTCCTCAACTGATATATCAAAAACTTGATAGGGTTCTTCCCTTAGGTAGTCCATGGAAATCCATAAAAAATGTTAGTCGATATAAAATCCCATTTCCAGAAAAATTGTGTAAGAGTTTAGAGAAAACTAGAGGGCTTCAAGTTGTATACCTGTATTGTCTAGTTGGTGTAACAATGGGACACAAGATTAGTGATGTCATGCTTCATAATTGGATTCCATAAACACCCTATCATTTCATAATACATATTCATAGTTCCATGGTGAATGGACCATGATTTGTTTTCGAAAATCATGAAACAATTAAGTACTCATTGATAAAAGGATGAAAACCCAATCCATAAAATGAATAACTCCATCAAAAGTGAGATACCAATTAGAAATGGTATCCCTATTATATATAGATTCTTTGATTTCTATGAACTCATCATCCTGTTGCTTCCATAGAATATTGGACTCAATGAGAGATGATGACTATAAAATAGTTATAATTATCCCTGAATAACACAATAGGATATTGATGCATCTAATTGAAGAGTTCTATCAGGCTCTACTCCTCTATTGATTCGAAAATAGCATACAATATACAATTTTGAATGAGAGTGTCTACGATGAAATTCCAATTCCCCAATGTGAAGGAAATGTCAAAGTCAAATTCATATAGGTATTACACCCACCATCTCGATATGAGATTCATGTCATTATGAAAAAAGATATAGATCATAACCTTATGATCATAAAATACTATGAACCAGTCGACAAAAATATAGTGCTACAAATATTTAAGTGCATGAATGACTGTGGCTAGCTCTAAATAAAGAGCGTGGTAATTTTTATAATGAGGTCAAAGTTGAGGAGATCCATAGGAAAAAAATATCCCCCCATATATAAGGATATATCCCATAATAACACCAAAATAATCAAAATGTACCATATATACCATACAAGGATTTGGTAATATATGAATAAGAGCTGATGACTGAAGGAGTTACAACTCCTCAAATGAAGTCTAATATTTATCATCCCATGTAAAATTTATCCCTTTATTGGTAAGATGAGTTAAAGGTGAATCCAATTATGTGAAATCCTTGATGAACCACTAATATTATCTAACTAGATGTAGGATGATCCATATATCAAAGACATTATTTCATTCATTGAATGAGAAGATAGCATGCACTTTCTCAGGATCATCTAAAAGTCCACACTCAAAAGTCACATTTCCCAAGAACATCACATATTGAATCCAGAAACTGTATTTGGAAGGATTACCATTAATTTGTTGAATCATCAATATCTATAAAATGAGATTCAAAAGGTGAACATTCTCATACTCAGATCTCAAATAAACTTGGATATCATATACAAACAATATTACAAAGGTGTCCAGCTAATGATGGAATATCTGGTTCATCAAATCCAAAAAAAAATTTGGCATGTTATTTAGACCAAAATGATTCACAAGATATTCATAAGGGACACACCTTCTTCTGAATGTAGTCCTTGATATATCATACCCCTAAACCCCGAGATAATGATAACCCGACCAAATATCAATTTTCCAAAACCACTTATCCTCCATTAACTTATAAAAAGAGTCATCTACTAAAGGAAAATTGTACTTATTATTAACCATCACATAGTTTAAATTTTTATAGTCCAAAAAAATTCGAAGTGATCCATCACCCTTCTTGGAAAATAGCATGGGGCTAAAAAAATGAAAATCTATGGAAAATAAAACCTTTTTATATTAAATCATCAAACTAGATCTTGAGCTATTTATCCTTAGAAGGTGTCATATAATATAAAGTTATAGTAATCCGTGGTGTACTCGAAATGAGATCAATAATATAGTCTATATCTCTATATGAACGAATATTCGAGTAGTCATTTAGAAAAAATTAAGGAAGCCCCTAAATAATAAATAATGATCGAAAAAATGAGGGAGCATCATCAAGATCAACTATAATGCTAGAAAAAAACACCAAAGCTCTGTAAGGGAAGGTCTTTAATGATAAGACCTTATAGCCCACTCAAAATGAAACACTTGAGACCCCCATCACTAGTGAAGAGTAAAAAAAACTAATTATAACAATCAATATCATCATGATGTGGAATAAGACAATTCATCCCAATGATGACATTGAAAAGATATTGATGAAGGTCCAGGAAATACTATCCCAAATCTATGTAGTCTATAGATAGAGGGCAATGAGGACATCAAAACCCATTATATTTTCCTTTTATAAGAGGAATTATAATATAAATAACAAAGAACACGAGATTTATTGGAAGTTTGATCACATCAACAAAATGAGATGAAATGAATGAGTGTGAGGAAACAATATCAACTAAAGAAGTTTCTATATAATATGAAACAATGGAACCTATCACTATCATTAGTCTAATGATAAACTTTATTTGAAACTCATACATTGTGTGAAGGTGATTCAATCCTACAAAATGTGGCTAGAGCCCTCTTGATTTTGATGAATCTGAATGTTCCCTAGTAGCCTTTGGATCTAAATATCCCTAAACGTAATGAAGTGTATGCATGGTATAAGAAAACTTCTACATATGGCCTCAGTGGATATAAGAATTTAAACTATTTAAGGGTGTTGGAAAATTACATTTGGTGTGCCTATACTTTTCACACTAATATAAAGTCATTAGTATAATACCAACTGCTGCTGATAGTGTAGAGGAGGCCCACTACTGAGAACCCCACCTCAACCACCCCTATGATTATCACACCACTTCCTCTTCCTCTACTACATGAGGTTGAATATTTTGTTGAGGGGAAGAGAAGAACCTGTAGATCCAATATATCCTTCCATATTCATCTCAACCACCATTGCCCTATCAACTGTGTTAGCATAGTTGGAAAGTATCAGCTTATATACCTGTGATTTGATATCTAGTTATAAACCCTATTCGTATTTTGAGTCCTCGCATGATCATTCATCACCTCCTACAAAGAAAAACAAACAATATCTCTGAAAAGGATTTGTGTAATCTAACAATGAGGGATCCCCTAGCTGTAAAGAGATTGCCTCTAGTGACTTTTCCATCATTAGAGACTTTGTGTAGAAATTATGAAATAATAGAGTCTTGAAACTATTCCAATACAACTCTATGTGTTGATCCTACTGTACCATAGAATACTACAATTGTTTTCTAGGACCCCTAATTTTGAACATCATAAAGTTAAACATGATAACATAAAGTGTATCTAGGAAGTTGAAGACTAGATTGATATTTTATAGCCAGTCCTATTCCTCTTGAGGTTAGTTTGTACATATAAAGGATGGATCCTTCTCATGTATGAACTCTCAATCTCAATCTTTGTCTCTTATATCTCCTTTTTATGCCTCAAAAGATGGGCTCTAAAATCGTGTTATGTTCTGCTGTACAACATGAACATACCAAATGATATCCTAGAGAATATTTTTATCTTGAGGAGGATTACCTCGAGGATCATCTGCTTCAACCTCCTATAGAACTCGCAGAAGATGTCTTGGTGGAATGTTACTACACATCAAAAAAATAACAAAATTATTGGACACAAGATAATATTCGTTGAAAATAGAAAACCATAAGAATAAAAAAAATATCAAGACCGATACCCACAATAAGAGACACACAACTCAATATCCCATGGTTAATTTTGACTCATCACAATGAGGTCTAGGCCGAAAATCACTGCAAACTACCCCTAAAGTCCATAAAATCATATTTCTTATATACCAACATCCCAAGGATAATAATAACCATACCTTGATACGATTATATAATTATCCAACTCGACATACCTTCTAAAAACTGGCACCCTAACTAATTATATATTAACCCAAAGAGTGCTCCCGATCCCCATGGGCTAACAACTAGCACTCAGGTATTAGGAAAAAACCAATGGGATCAATTTTTTCCCAACATGATACTAGGTAAATTGAATATATATATATTGAAAAAAAACTATGGATGAAGACTAAAATAAATATATTCCATAAACAAAGAAGTGAAAAATATAGCGATGTAACTAAAAAGTATCCATAATAAAGTTGAATGTATTATTATAATAAAAAAAGGACAAGAAAAACCATTAATCCATGTGATATATTGGAAAATTACCACCATCTCAATACTAGATACCTAAACAGTTTCCACTTTCGTTAGTTAAAAAGGTCCTAGTAGAGTAGTTTCAATGAATAGTTTCCAATAACCAATTTCATTCATCAAAGATAGGTATATCAAACCCAAAATAGTACAAATACAAATAAAAATGGTGAATCATTATCCAAGGATAACTCATGGTCAGGCTATCTAGGCACACTTATATTAATTAATACTAGTGCATACTATAAGTCCCCGGTACCCTGCATCAAGGTCTAGTGAATCGAAGAACACCAAAAAAATTCAACCCTACGTACATGTCAATCAATTCATAGAGCCTAATTAATATCAGTATAATAATGGAATAACACCCCATAAAGTGAACTCCCTTATAGTATAAAAATACGAGGCCCAATACTACACCTTCCACCTAAGTACCCAAAGCTCCCATGTGATGTATTTTTAAACTTATTTTAAAGGGTCTAAAAAATACACAATAAAAATAAAAAAACCATTTTACCATCAAAATATTCTTTGAAACCCCATTTCATAATATATTTCACAATGTTTTTTAAATAAACTTTCCTTTTCCAAAACAAGGTGATAACTATCTTTCCTTAAAAATCCAATTACGCACACACATTAATGAATCTAGTATCATTCCAATTATTTATAAATCAATTTATAAAATCAAGATATATTATGATTCAAATATCAATGGCTAGATATTGAAACACTTACCTCATGCTTAGGTCACACACTAAATGTGATGATATCTACGCACCTACAATATAATTAAAGGAATTAAAATTAATAAATGGATATATGATGAATCAAAGAAGCATTATCACATGATTTCCAACCCCCAAAACATATCCCAATGTTTCTTCTATAACCAAGGGAAACAAATAAGAAGAAAGGATAATAAAACACTTAATATATGAAGCATAACAAACCATACCAGAGATCAAGAAACCAAAATGGGGATTTGGAAGGAAAGGAATCACCTAAAATTGACTATGAGAGATGTATGGTACAAGGAAGGGAGGAAAAAACCAAATTAATTATAATTAAATATTGTAGTGCATAAAAACCATTAGGTCAAAAAAAACTTCACATTACGAATCATCTATTTAGGGTATGAATTACACGAGTTCCGTGTATGCTAAAAAAGGAATTGAATTTGGTTTAATAAATCTCAATAGACCAATTCACAATGAGAATGTGATTCATGGCCTGAACGTTTTTTATACTCAAAATGGAATTTGTGGCATCTAGATAAATATATATTCATATCATTAATCATATTAATGGTGTGAATAATCACTATAGAGAGACCTCGATCTAGGATCTGTAGAAAAATCCAAACCTACTCCCATGACCCTCAAGCCTTAGAACAATATATTTAAAAATTAAAAGAGAGTGTACTCTTTTTATGGGGTTGTTACATTGAGTCATACTTGGCACACTCTATGTTAAATGGATGTGTAGTTTATTAATATAAGTTAGCAAAGATTTATAAATAATTTTATTAAATTATAAATACAATACATGTGAGGTTTCTCAATTTTGGGTATTTGAAATTTGTTTTGAACTAAAATTTCAATTTAAAAAAACATGTATAATGTGAAATATTTGGAATAGTATGTATTGAATTTATGTGTAGTTAATTACTTAAAATTTAAAATTACTTATGAATAATTTACATAATGTATGAAGATAATAATAGTGTATTTTCTCATTTTACTGAGAGTGATGCACATTTTAATCTAAAATTTTAGATTAAAATGGAAAACATGCAGTATGAGTAATAACAGGCACATATTCTTTCAAATTGAACTGAGTAAGATTCATACATTTCAAAATATATTTATGTCTATTTTTTTAAAAATTATTAATATAACATGATTGTGTTTTCATAGTATTTAGTATATGACATGTATTTTAAACTAAAATTCCAATTTTTTATATGACATGTGTTTTTTTAGTGTTAAGATAACGTGATTGTGTTTTCTTAGAATTTATTATATATACACAAATTAATTCATACTAGCCACACCATGTTTTTTATTGACACGAGGAGGATTATTATTCATCAAAATTGACTAATGAATCATTTTACTGATGTATCAAAATAAATAAAGTGTGATTTATCATTTTTCTATGAGTAATGCACATTCAAAACTAAATCAACAATTTTAAATAGGAATCATTCACTTTGAGTCATATTGGGAACAATATACGTATGATTGACATGTAGTTACTTCCTACTCATAAAAATTGACATATGTATATTTTTATTTACATATAAAAGAAATCAAATAATTGTTTTTTCATGTATGTGACACATATTCTTAACAATAATGTCAATTCAATATAAAAACACAAAATTTTAGTTATAATAGACACATCATGTGTCATATTAATGTATAAATATTTCTTACAAATAAATAAAGTCCTTTAGATTTTTGTTTTGATGTAAGAAAACAATTGAAATTACTTTGATAGGTTTTTAGTGTGTGATGGTCGTTTTAAACTAAAATTTCACTTCTAAATTGAAAACAAGAACTTTGAGTAATATTGGGCACACCATCTATCATATTGACATGAGTTAGATTCTTATACATCAAAAATGATTTATGGTTTATTTTCCAAATATATAAAGATAATTTGAGTGTGATTTCTTATTTTAGAGTATGTGGTGTGTGGTTTTAATGAAAATAAAAATTTTAAATAAAAACACACATTTTGAGTGACATTATCCATAATCTATAATTAATTGATTTGAAACTAATTCCTACATATCACAAATTAATTTTTAATTGTTTATATGATGTAAAAATACAACCCAAATGTGTTTTCTTGGATTTTAATGAGTGATTCAAGTTTTAAACGAATATATCACTTCTAAACAAAAAACACGAACTTTCAGTCATACTAGTAACATAATTTGTGTTATTTAAATTTAGTTGATTTCAACACATGAAAAATGATTTCTGGAAAAATTTATTAAATTATCAAGAAAACCATAGTTTGTTTTCTCATTTTTGAGTATGTGATGGATATTTAAAACTAAAATGATACATTTAAATAAAAACATTCACATTTAACCATATCAGTCTTATTTTTGGTTTATTTATATGCATCATTATTTTATATTTAAAAAATGAATTATGAATCCATTTACTATACTATCAAAACAACACGAGTTTGTGTTATCATTTTTTAATGAGTGACACACATTTTGAACAACTCTGTAACTTTTAAAATTAAATCACACACTTTGAATCATATCATGAACACTGTGTGTTGGATTGATATGTGGTTAATTATTACACAAAAAAAGTGACATATAGTTAATTATCCAAAAGTATAAAGATAATATTAGAGTGTTTTATTAGTTTTGAGTATGTGATTTTTTAAAATAAAATGTTACTTAAAAACCCAGACATTATGTTATATCGGACACAGTGTGTGCCTTATTGAAGTGCAACTTATTTCTATGCATACAAAATTACTTTTGGAATTTTTTTAAATTATAAAGAGAACCCAAATTCACTTTCTTATTAAACAAAAAATATTCTCACAAGTATGTTATTAAAATGGGAATATAATCAAAATAGAATGTGTTTCATCATTATATACCATAGAAAAATATAGAAAAAATATCTATATTGAGAATACTTATTTATCGAGTGTATGATCCATGTTGAATAATTCATTAATAATTTATTTTCATCAAAGAATTTTGTGTCTATGAGGATCCCAAAATTTCTGCGTAGAGATTCTAATTTCCTTTTTGAATACTGAAATCATCTCCTCTTAATAATGTCACCACATTTTCACTCTATTAGTTTGGAATTCATTAATGATGAGATTCCGTAAAAAATAATTCTAAACTAATACATTTTATAAAAAATGTTTTTATGAATCAAAGATGATTTTAGCCTTTAAGGACTCTAAACACTATTTGGGTGATTTTTATGCTCTTTATATGAATTTTTTTAAAAGGACCTTGAAATCTATATGAATCATATTAATAAATTTCAAAAATCAATTAATATTCATAATATTAAATAATATGTAAATAATGAATCTCTTCATGATTTTTGTGATCTTAAAAAAATTAGAAATGGGATAAGAAATTAACTTTTCAAAAATATCTATAAATATTCAAAAACTATGTCATCTACCTACTAATTTCTGAAAACAAATCCTCCTCCACTTTTGAATACATGGACTAGAAGTAGTCCAAGTTGTAAATTGAAAATATAAATAATATAATTATTAATAATCATTTAAAATAAAACTGTAATTACTATTTAAAGATACCACTTCATGGATGCTAATTTATAGATATAATACAATATATTTCATTACATCAAAATAATAATAATCAAAATAATAATAATTACATTGTTTTAGACACTACATAAGCATTGATAAAAATAAGAATTTTTTTGATATATTTTATGGTAGGGATATACTATTATATATAACCAAATAAAACCTTCTATATAAATACATATCAGTTTTATAGTCATTAGAAATCTTCATACCATCATTTTGATAACATTTCTACAATACACTATCATAATAGAATATTCTGTTAAATGATAATACATAACATATAATTTGATGTTTATTTGTAAAACATTGTATGGAGTGTATTACAAATTGTAAAAGGGCATAATGTGTGGATTATTTTTTAAATATACAATAAATAAATTAAAAAAATAAATACTTTGAGTTTCCAAATTTAATATAATGAACATCCAATGATTCATGTGAAAAGGAATAAATAATCACTGAAATGAAAATATATTTTATATGATTATATTATAGATATCAACCCTTATATTGGAGTTATTAAGAAGATTATATTTTTATATGATTATTTAAAATTTTTTTGTCTAGTCACTCCATTATTATTGATATTTCATCTTCATCCAATGAATATTTTTCTATGTAAGTTATATGAGGACTAATGAGTCCATATTTTTTTAATATGATTTTTATTAAAATATTTAAGATATATAAACCTATAAAAAAATTTATAGTATTTAATAGTAAATAACATTTTAGATCAACTAATGGAAAAACAAATTACAAAAATGTACCTCATGTATACATTAAAAAATGTGGCTCCCAACCATTTATTGTTGAGAATTTCATTTACACTCACAAGACCAAACATATCTATAATGTAATCATTATTAATTTTTTATTTAAAATCAAAATTAGTCATATTATTATTATGAGTAAAAGTTGTATCCGCATAAAAAATACATTCTTAGTAAATGGGGAAGTTGAATTGGTAGTTAATTTTACACTGAAAAGTCTTTTTGATTTATTGGTTTATCCTTTATATTTTATTCGACTGTCTATTTCCCCTTCATTTTTCCCCATCAGTAAAAATATTACTCCGTTTATACCATTTTAAATTAATTATTAATATTTTTACATATAAAATAAATTTTTTAGGATATACCTTGTTATCATCATATATTTTTACAAGATTAAATAGATATGCTTTAAATGTTTCAATAGTATGTTTGACAATGTGAACATCTAGATCATCAGGGTGATCATGTATCTCATCAACCGATGGATGATATATGTGAATCCCTATTCTCACATGATCTGTTTGAAGTAATTTGTTGTGTATAATATCTATGCGGATACTATAAAATGTACCCCTTTCAATAAGAAGATGGGTTGGAGATGATAGATATAAATAACAATCAATTTCACTCTCTCATATTTTAGTAGTGAAAATGTGTATGAATCCGTCTTATTCAAATTTCACAAAACACTTTATGAAAAATTCGATTACCTCTTGTAAATAAGACCTTTTAGGGGTATTGTTATCCTCAAATCAAGGATGATGGATCTTTATATAGTTGTTTATTCTGTGTTTTTTCTTCACCTTTATCACTTCTCATAATCTTTTATAATAACTTAGAATTATATGTAACAAGTTTTTTAGAGCATAAATATGTTCCTTTTTGTCATCAATTTTATTATATTTATCACCTTATTACATTGATTTCTTAAAATATTCTTGAGGAGACACTCTAATACCTGCACATATAATTAGATCATATTTGTTTGGACACATTAAGTACACTAAATATATTTGTGAATAAGGTAGAACAAATGAAGATTATTGTGTTTAAATTTTATAAAGAATTTATGAAAATAAGTAGTCAATGTTATATAATATTTATTTTAAGAAGACCAAATTTTTATTATATCAAGCTTACACAAGATTCCCATACATCGTGTGTTTTCATCTATTAGTTTTTTGTCTCAAATTACATTCATCTCCTTCAAAAATAAGTTATGTGATAGTGAAGAGGCCTTGGTTTTTGACTCATAAATCTATACATAAACAAGGGAGCGTAATAATTTTCTTTCATATCAAACAAAAGTTTTATTTTATATTTAAAATAGATAAAAAAATTCCAGTAAAGTGTACTCCATCCTTTCTTTATGGTATTTGTATTTTGATTTTGATACACTCTACATATTATCAACACTCAATTATTAATTTATAAATTTACAACTAGTAATCAAAGTGATTTAAACCAGTAATTTCAAGTAAAATATTACCAATTACTATGTATATAAAATTATGCATCCTAAAATCAAATAAAGATCACATTATATGTTTCTTGTTTATAATGTATATATATATGGTGGGTGAGGATTTACTTTACTTTCAGAATAAGTAATATTTTCCTTCATAATAATTTTCTAAAATTGTATATGATCCTTTCTAAGAAATATTAATACAAATTTTATTTTAAAAACAATGAAAATAAATACTGTATGCATGGAATAATGAAGCAAAAATATATGATTCATTTTTTATGTTTTATTAAAATAGAGAAATTATATGATAATGTTAAACTAATATCATACCAAATTATAATACTTATCATAGACACAAAATTTTTACAAAATATATGTTGATAAACATGTGCATTCAAGTTGTGACACTAATGTAACCAAAGAAAATGAACTTATTGGGATCAAGAGGATGGTCACATAAGGTCTATCTAACATTGAAGTTTATTCCCATTCTTCTAGACATAATAATTTTCTTATTATTTTCATATTTTGAAGATCCTATTTTTTTCTTAGACATAGATTGTTGAAATTCTACCATTTTATACATTTGAAAATTTTCAATATAATATTCCTCATGATTGGTGGAATCAACATATAGAGAAACATGGTAGTCCTCAGGATTGGGATAATCAATATGTATTGAAGTCATTATCAACAAGGATCATTGAACATTTACTTTATAATACTTAAATTCTATAGGTAACACTTAATATTATTAGATAACCAATTTTTTGTTAAAATAAATTAACAGATTATTCAACAATCCTTTTTTACTTTAAAAGTTTATGGGATTGGGACACTCTATTGAGTACCCAAATCCCGTTATCCTGGTCCCATATGAAATAAAAAACACAATCTATATTTGGACCACCGTGTAATTATTGTGATGTAATAATGAAAGGGTTATCCTTAATGGAATTTAATTTGACCCTATAGTGGTTTTAATCAACAATAGAAAAATTGAACAAATTATATTTATAGGATCCCAGACATAAAATACCTATACTTCCTATGATATGAATATGAATGGTATTTATTGAACCCTTCATTACTGATATCCAATATCATGAATCCCAATTCATTGATTTTTATAAGACTCATATTATCAAATAATTTTCATAAAAATATCATCATATGTTTTATTATATAATCCAAATTCCATATTATTTTGATGATACAAAATTATAATATATTTTCATAGACATGATTTATATTCCAGGTATTAGATACATAAATCGGTTTCTTAACAAGAGTTACTACACTATTTTTATTCATACTGCATTCATCTTGTTTGTTTGTATATAATATATTAAAATTATTAATATAACCTTTATAAGATAATATATTCACACATAGTCCTCTAGTGAGGTATAAAATTAATTTATAAATTTATTTCTGTTTTATAGAAAACTCTTTCAAAATATAGTCTCAAAACCATCTTATAAAATACTAATTATTTGTATTTTATATCTGGGTTTTGGGAATTTATAGATTCAAATGATTATGAATTACATTATGAGTTTCAACATATGGAAAAACCTCAAAAATATTATTTAAAATGTAAATGTGAGCCTGCTCTCACTATGTAATAGTAATTGGGACCAGATTTCTTTGAGAAACTAATTCACCCACACGAAACCAACTGTGATGAAATTTTGGAGAGAAATTCTATCCACATCGTATATCTATTCAGTATAGAATTCAATCGTTTTCTCAACAATATATAAATTTGAAATAAAACCATCGGCCAACTTTTATTTTTGATACACCCATTCAAAACATTCATATACTATTCAATGGGGTATATCCATATATAATTTATAGGATAACATTTTTATATCTCTCTAACCAAGTGAACCATCAATTTAACTATCAAATCAAATAATAAAGGTTTTAAGATCAACTCTAATTCACTTAATATGATAACAATTTAATTTTCCATATTTGGGTGCTTTTTTTCATTTATAACTTTACTATATATAGTTTTGAAAAAGTGATAAATCTTGGTTAATGCGTGTTATAAATTTATATATAGAATCAAATGTAAAAATACATTCATTAAATATTGACTAACAAAATGGGATTCATGTAATTTTAGGCCCTTTTACTTCAAATTTATTCATTATCACAATATTCTTGAAAATCAATGAATAACTCTATAGAAAATTTACATCATTCGGAAATTTGTGAAACTGATATATCTATTCTTTAAAGTGAGTTTATGTGAGGACAAACAGACCTGTAATACTACCAATTTGAGGTATTTTTCCATTTTTTATGTTTTTTAATGTTTTTATACGGCCAAGATGAATTTTGGAATGCTCAAATAGTTTTAGAATTGTTCAAGTGGGAGAAAGTAAAATTGGACCTGGAATCTAGTTATAGGAGGTGCAATCTATTGTGAAATAATTTTCATTCCATGAATAGTTTCTCGGAAAAATAAATGGAGATTTAATAAGTTTCCATTTGTGATGTGAAATTAAATTCCAAAAATGAATGGGTTTTATGTATTTTAAGTCTAGGGTGCCTAAAATTTTGACTAGTGGGCATTTATAACATGAAATACATTTCAGGAAATGAAATTTAACTACCTAAAAAATTGAAGAAGTGAACTCTTATTTCTTTATA
This sequence comes from Viscum album, assembly GCA_963277665.1. Classification (NCBI taxonomy): domain Eukaryota; kingdom Viridiplantae; phylum Streptophyta; class Magnoliopsida; order Santalales; family Viscaceae; genus Viscum; species Viscum album. The sequence continues at coordinate 1,816,949,387 of OY728133.1, read as the reverse complement.
TGAATTATTATAGTTTTACCTAGACTATTAATTCTAGTGAACCATTGGTTTCAAATAGTCATCCTTTATTTCCCCTATAGTCCCGACTTCCTGTAACAGATTTTGGAGATCTGTTTCTATCTATAGAAAAATTTCATAAAATATTCAAGAATTGGACTTAGGGAATCAATGTTATGAATTTAGGTTCTAATTTTACTTATAATTACACTTTTTTTTTCTTTTTTGATGTAACCTTATACTATGGTTTTAATACCAAGATCTATGGTCTGGGGATCTTTTTGAAACAAATTCTTTTGGATTCATTGAAACAATGGAAATAAGAGTATGGATAATGAATAGAGGAATGATTATGCATGATGAGTTCATTGGTTGTAGATGGATTCTCCATCATTCCATGTTTTTTTATAATATGAAGGCTTTTATTTTATAAATAAACCCATCATTATTTTTTTCTGGAAAACTATTCTTAAATATTATTTTAAAAATGCCTTATTGGTTTTCTTTAAAAAATTGTTTGAGGATGATTCCCATAATATGTATGATCAAATTATTTTATATAATCTAAAACAAGGACGTTTTTGGGTGTGATAACATGAAATGTACATATTTGGAATGCATTCATATGCATATGGGAAGGAAAGTTGGGGTTAAAATGGACAAAACACAAACTATCACGTACATAGATTATACTGTCAAATGATAACTTAGTAATAGAGTTATTAGTATAAACTCATTAATTGGATAGTTCATAGGGAATACTGATACTACAGATGCATTGGGTTCATTCATTTCATGGGTGCATAGGTTCATGATAGTAGTATGTTTTGGTTTAGGTTATTTCCCTGCTTTATGTGTATTATTTTTACCATTTTTAATTTTTTTTTGATTTTATATTAAAAATATGAGTTAAAATGTTTTTGTTTTAGTCATATGACTAAGAATTATCTAGGTTCCTCTACCAGGTTATATAATCACCCCCTTTATATGGACATTGTTTTGTATATAGGTGTTATTTATAAAGAATAAGAAAAGGGTATGTTTTTATACTTCACTATCAGAGAACTAAGATGCTACAGTCTTGGTTTAGGGGAGTTTGAGCATGGTGATGGTCATGTGATGAAGTCTGGTGCACTACAACCTTGGAAATCATTGTTTTTTTCATCTATTTAGTGATTATATATTTATTTTATGTATTCTCATTTGTTTCTAATATAATTATGATGTTGTTATGTTCTATAGTTTGTTTTTATTTTATATCATTTGTCATATTATGTCTCTCCAATGTAATCTATTATAGGTTTTACATTAATAAGGGTAAACCATCCACTGTTAACACTATATAACAATTGTATTTATTTCCATCCATTGGTGTTTGGGTGATGTCTCCTAAGGTTAGTGTAATTTTGATTCCACCCAAGACAATGGGTTGGGTTTTGGATGTAACATCCCCTGGTCTGGAATTCACTCACTTGACTAAATCAGTTTGGTTTTTAGACCTTCATCATGTCTCCTTATACACAAGAGGCTGACTAGTAGAAGGGGTGTAGATAAAATAGTGGGTAGACTATAACCCCAAGTATAGAGTTTCAATATAAATAAAATGAAAAAATATCAGAGTAATAGAAATAGTTGAAATACTACATCCAAAAAATGGAAGATAAAAGATGAACCTAATAAAAAAATAATGAACCATGTAATGTCTTGGTACAATTTAACAAAATGACATGCTAGAAGTCATATAGATAAAAGAAGAAACTGACACAAATAAACTCAAAATACCATGGTCCCAAATCTCTAGTCGGTACCATCTCAAAGATCCAACCAATATAGAAAGTAACAATCCAAAACAAGGTCCCTTCCCATTATCCAAAACTATATCCATGTAATCTTCTTGGGTACCAAACTATAACCCAAATAGGGTGTGAGTAAAACATAGTAGGTTGACACCACTGTATCCAAACAAAACCAATCTAATAATATGTGCATAAAATAATGTTCTAAAGATTTTCATTAATTAATCAATAAATAAAATATAATAATTAACCTACTTCGACACCATGATGGAATATCTCTGAGCCTATAACATTATAATTCCAAATGAAACCACAAATACATTACATAATAACATCAACAAGAAGATCCATCTGTATAAGAATTTCATCATAATTGGGAAAGGCCTTATAATAATTATAACATTACTGGGCCAAACCATATATATAAGCACTTCAACATAACCTTTCCAATCCCAATAATCATTAAAACATAAATAGAACAAGCCCTATATGCATTACAACATAATTGGGTCATACCCTCTATATAAGTATTTTTTCATAACCTAGACAACCCTATAATCATTACAACATAACTAGGCCAATTCCTATAAATAAGAATTTTAGCATGTGACTAGGACAATCCCTCTATATAATCATTACATTATAAATCACAACATAAGTTATAACATCAAGAATAACACAACATGACATCACGATCCATGAGGGTCAATCCAACCAATTATCATTTTCCTTTAAAATACTCTTTAATTCATCAAATTAAATCTTAAGCCATTATAATTATAGTGTACACATCTATCTCATATGTTATTATCACCAGTCATTTCAATAAAAAATATTTATCAATTTTTCAATGTTCTTATATCATAAGTAATCAATAAAGGTCTCATGTCTTGAAAAAATATATTTTAATCCCAAATCCAATTCATAATTTTTCAAGGGTCGACTCACCCTACGGGTATCGAAAAGCTAGATCTCAAATCTACTAGATCCAAATGAATCCAAGGAGTAGTCCAACCACATGATTACCATCACCAATTATTCTGTTAGTTAATGAACACATTGTAGCGGTGCAATTTCTTAACATTTCATGCACTTAATCAAATAGAAACAAACCATAGAGATTTTTTCTAGACCACATACCTTTAACTTATGATCAAATAAACTATTTCAATAGTAAAACAGTTGAATAATAAAGGATAAGGATATCACAAGGAAAAAAAAGATTAAACACCAGATCGAGATGTCCAAAAGGGATGAAATCACTCCAAAATCTCTTGAAGTCATCATAAAGTTCAAGTGAGGAGGCTTCATAGAAGATGAAATAAAATAATACGTACAACATGGTTTAAAAACATTAGTCCAAAGATATTCAGAATGTGAACCCCTTTCTTGATGTGGATTTCAAGATTTATAGACTCGAGTTACAATATCCTCGATCAACCATTTCATGATGTGAACTAGTTTCACAATGTTTAAACACTTCATTATCTGAAACCATTCACACATTATGCACTAAAATAGGTTCATGTCATGTAACTTGTTCATGACGTGAAGGTGTCCAAAATATATTTCATATCCCATATCCCAAAGAAACAACCCAAACCAACTCTAAATGTTTACAAACCCATATATAACTCTCATAATTCCTTGACACATATATACTCAGATTCCATTAATTCAGAAAAACATACATCCCTAAACTTTTGGTCATTTCCATAGAAAATGATCTCTTCCTCCTTGAAAAGGATCTACCACCAAGGATTTAAGAAGAAAAATCCCCCACATAAAATAGGTTCAAATAAATATTAAGAGGGAATTACATGGAAAATTATGGAATGTTACAAACTCTTCACCATAAATTTGTTCACCCCTGAGATACTACAAATAAAATTTTGTGGTATTGGTGAACAAGTATGGACACTGTGCTCACAAATCATATTCCCTCTCCAAGTTACCCTCTTGAAAATTCCCATTATAACACTAAACTCAATCTATAGGTATAATCCTTCCCTATATATAGATCTCACTATGATTCAAAATCCATATCCGATACTTCTCATCAGAGTCATCTACACCATGATCTATGTCATCAACATACAACACATGACAAGGGTCTGGATGATATCTCTGAAGCTATGATATGTGAAACGAATTATTCTTGACATTATATAACTATGGAAGAAAAAATTGGTATTATACTGGATCAAACATTTATATTATCTCAAATGGTGGGAAAATTCTTGGTGTCAGCTTCCCATTTTTCCTAATATGACATTGCCCCAACTTAGGAGGAACTCGATAGAAAAAAATATGACTAACCTCAAACTCTAGTGTTTTTATTCTATGGTATTAATATGATTTTATCCTACTATGAACAGTCACCAAAAACCTCTTGATCAATTGAACCTCTAAATATGTCTCCCACATGACACTATTTCCAACAAGTGCTGACTCACCTACCTCCAACCAACTAAGAGGTGTATGACACAATATTCCACACAAATACTCAAAGGTTGTCATCTGGATAGATACATGGAAGTTGTTATTCTATAAACAATATTTGGGTTACATATGTTACTCCCATAAACATCTAAAATCCTACACATAGAATCATAAGATATCCACCATATTTTGAATCATCCATTCAAATTGGCCATTAGTTCGAGGATGACACGCCATACTTAGAATAACCTTCCACCCTAGATCCTTAGGAATAACCTTCTAGAACTAATACATGAAGAAAATATATTTATTAGAAATGATATTCCTCTTAACACTATGCAGATGAACTATCTCCGGCACAGAAAGACTACCCAAATAATTAATTGTGAAGATCTAACTCATAGGAAAAAAGTCTGATACCATCATAAATTGATCCCAAATCACCCATAATGCATCATTCTTATGATAAGTATTGGGTAATACCATTAATAAGTACATAGTAATACCATCCCATTTCTATTTTGGAATGATCATAGGATTCAAAAGCTTGGAAGGCCTCTATTGACCTAACTTCACCCTGGAAAAGGTGAAACATTTCACCATGAAGCCTGGTACCTCTTTCTTAATTCCTGACCAATAATAATATTTATAGATCTCATGACATATATTTGTTTTACCTATATGTACCACCCATATAAGAGAATGAAAATATCTCATCAGCTCCTCACATAAGCCCTTATAAACCCATACTCGACCATCAAAAAGAAGAATCTTTTTTACATAAAGAGACTATCATGGTGGAGTCTCCCCACATTATATGTAGTTTCTCAATGATAAGTGCTCCAGATTAGATATATTCTTAGTCTTGGTCCAATTCAAAATCATGGGTTTAACAAATGTTTAAGTCAGAGATACTCATGCTTGGGAGTCTTGAACATCTATGTTCATGTATGAAAAGTGTTATAACATCCACCACTCATCACAAGAGTTCCCATTACCTCCTCCTAAATATTCTAGATCAAGAAGTCAGAAATTATTTTTCCCTTTCCTAGTTTGTAATCCATCATGAAGTGAAAAGGATATAGATACTCAACCCACCTCTTATACAGAAGGTTCAGGTCTTGCTGAGAAATGATGATCCTAAGGATAATGTTATCCCTGTACACTAAAAACCACTCTCCTATAAGATAAATTCACTAGGATCTAATGTAATGTAGAACTATGAAAAACTCTATATCGTGAGTAGAATAAATCCTTTCATATGGTCTTAGCTATCTGGAGCCATAAATAACTACTGGGTTCACCCGTATAAACAATGCTCTGATTCCAACTCCAAATGAATCATAGTATATGTTATATACCTTAAATGGAATAGATAAAATGATTATTTATGGATAGGTTATAATTCCATTTATATACTTAAAAACTAACTCACAAGAATATAGAAAAACTAAATTCATCCCTTTCTTTCTCATCCAAACCATCAGGGCTACCAAATGGGATAAGTCTTGGATAAAACACATATAATAACATAATAAACACAAAAAGATAAGAATATCAAAGAAATTATTGGGCCTCTCCCAAGATACCATGGTTGGAACCTTCTCGAGGTCCACTAAAACACTAGCCTATGAGATTACATGAACCAAGATGTTCAATTTTTCAATTTTGAAATTGCATTTAGTTAGCTTGGTGTAAAGTTGATGCTCTCCCAATGTACTCAGAACAACGTCAAGATGTTGTACATGATCATCTACCAACATGAAGTAAACCAATATTTTATTGATGAAAACCATAAAAAAATGATTCAGGAATGGATGAAACCGATGTGTTCATTAGACCGAAGGACATAACCACAAACTCATAAAATTCACAAAAGTTACAAAAAGTATTTTGAGGTATTTTTAATGGTATCATTATCAAATGATGATATGTTGATATCTAGTCAATCATAGAGGAAATATAGGAATGTCTTAGATGATCAAAGAGACCATCGATGCATGGAAGATGATTCCAATTATTGACCACCATTTGGTTCAATATATGATAATCTTTACCGAAATGAAAAATCCTAAAAACCTTTTTTAAATGATCTGGAGACCCCATGGTGTCATACTAAACTATATGAACATCCTAGATTTTAGATCTTCCAATTGATATTTCAACTCATGAAGCTCTGTTGGTTCCATACTATAAGGTGAAAAAGTAATTGGATATTGTCCGAGAACCAAATCGATTGTGAACTCGATCTCCATATGAGGTGGTAATCTATAGATCACATTAGAAAATAAATCCTAAAAATTTACTACCACTATAGAAAAAGTATCTTGATTTATTCCACCATCATCTAGAGAATAAATAGCTTTCTAAGTTTTGAGACAGTCCAATATGCACTAAGTTTATCCTGCAAGACCTGCCTGAAGATCCCACAAACCATACTAAAAATAGAATCCCCTTTAGTAGAAAGAATGGGAATAATTCTACGGTAATAGTTTATGCGATCATATTAAAAAAATAAAAAATCCTTACCTAGAACCAAATCTAAAATTTTCATTTTCTATACAATGGTTCCCAAAAATAAATAGTAACTACCAATTTCAAGAGAACATGTCTTACAACATTTGATATTATTTGACCGCACTCCCAATAGTGTATAAATGGTTAAAACACCATCCAAGATTTCCAAAAACAATCCCAAACTACTTTTAAAAAAGAATATATAAACGAATATGACACTCCTATAAAAAAATGAATGATAATGTAGATGACACAAGTTTTATACATTTGGAGATAGAAGGTCCTACATCCAAAATAGCTTCAGTAGACTACATAGAACGCAACTGACTTACCCCTCTACCTTGAGCTCTAGTCAGACTCCCCATAAGATTTCCCCTCTTCCTGGTATTATCATTATTGTATAGGGGTTCCACATACCATTCCTCGACCTAAACCTTTAGTGGAACTCCATATTCCATTTTCCTAAGGGGTAGTTGAGTCCTTCCTATATTATGGTAACTATCAAAATCCTTTTCTAATGATATACTGATTTATTACACTAAAATACGTTTATTGGTGACCCATCATTCTAAATGCATGACACTCCAAATAAAGGTACTAACATTAAGTTTTCTTGTGGTCAAAAATTCCACATGGATAAAACTATAATGGAATGTTGTCATGATATGGATGCAAACTTTCAAGATTTTTCTACTCACTATTTCCATGGAGCGGTCTATCATTGTGGCACTTCACTACTACAAAAACGGGCAAGGGAAGCACGCCCTTATAACAGAGCTAAGCAAAACCGCTGATAAAGGATACCCTATATCAGCACTAAAATTACAGTGCTGAAAAATCTAATGTTTATCAGCGCTTTCTTAGCGCTGATAATAGTAATATTTATCAGCGCTAGAAAAGTGCTGATAAATATGATCTGTATCAGTGCTAAAATTTTAGCGCTGATACAGTTGGTCTTTATCAGTGCTCAAAAAGCACTGATAAAGGTTCGCCTATATAAGCGCTAAAAAAGCGCTGATACAGAACACCTCTATCAGCGCTCAAATTTCAGCGCTGATATAGGGTATCCTTTATCAGTGCTCAAAAAGCGCTGATAAAAATTATCTTTATCAGCGCTAAAAAAGCACTGATAAAGAGACCCGGTATCAGCGCTAAAATTGTAGCGCTGATACGGGGAATCTTTATCAGCACTTTTCTAGCGCTGATAAATCATAATATTATCAGCGCTAGAAAAGCGCTGATAAAGCTAGATTTTATCAGCGCTATAATTTTAGCGCTGATAAAGGTAGCCTTTATCAGCGCTTTTGTAGCACTGATAAAACCTTAGTCGACTTTTTTATAAAGTCGGTCGCACAGTGCCCTCGTTTTATCATAGCTAAAGCCCTCGCGGAACCGTAACCCTGCTACTCTTCTCCCGAATACCGCTGCTGTGTTCGCTTCGCCGGAGCTTTCCGCCATCGGTACACTCGCCGTCCTCCACCACCCGCAACACCCTCGGCCGACCTCCACCGCCTGCCGCCCTCGGCTGCCCGCAACGCCCTCGGCCGCCGTTCTCTGCCGCCCTCGGCCGCTCTCCGCCGCCTCCGCCGCCCTCCACCTCACTCGGCCGCCCTCGGTCGCCCTCCGCGGCCGCCTTCCGCAACCCGCAACGCGCTCGGCCGCCGCCTTAAGGTAACAATCTATGAAGAAGATGTATATTTTTTCATATAGATAGATTGTGTATAGCTGATTCTCTCTATGTGTACTCATGATGATGTCCATATGTTGGGAATGATCATCATTATTTTGGTATTACACCAATATGTCATCCATAAAACAACTACAATCTGGTCTAGGTACAAGTGAAATATTCAACTCATCAAGAGAATAAATGCCATGGGGAATTCGTCAACACAAATTTTATTATGAAGAATTCATAAAAACTATACATGATTTCAAAATTAGTTTATAGTATATCAGAATTTCTCAACCTCAAATGATGATAAACAAACCTTAGATCAATCTTAGAGAACAATATGGAACCCCTCAGCTGGTCAAATAGATCAAAAATACAAAGAAGTGGATATCTGATCTTAATTTTCATCTGATTCATATTCTATTAATAGAAACACATATGTAATGTTCTGTCATCCTTCATGGAAAATAAAACATGAGATCCCCAAGGTGACATACTCGAGCAGATGCACCCTTCATAATCTAACTCCTCTCATTGAGTTTTATGTTCCTGAATCTATTCTTGTTTCATTCTGAAAGGCGTTATATAAAATGGATCAACTCCACGCATCAGCTCAATCATGAACTCAAAGTCTCTTTTAGGTGGTAGCCCTGATCAATTCTCATGAAACACATCCTAGAACCAGTCTACTACTGGGGGAAATATTTCTTGTTTCAATCCATTATCATCAAGAAAAATATTCGTAAACTGGTTTATGTTCTCACCTAGTTGTGGAAGAACTGGTCCTACATGGTCTACCAAGATATCCCATTCTCCATAAAAGACATGGGCTCTACCCTTATGAGGCATGACGGTCACTCATCTATGGTAACAATCAATGTGATATTGATTAAATACCAAAAATTACATCATCACTATCTATTCAATACATATCATATCAAGCATGTATAAATCCAAAATGAAACAATACTCACAAACCATGAGGGAACATCCCTTACGAAGACAGATGCCTTCTAATCACACCCCCAATGGTGTGCTGACCAACATGATCCCACAAAAGTACTCTAACACAAAACAGAAACCATTTACCAAGAGATAAGATATAAAATAATGAGAGGATCCCCTATTACAAGTCTCCTTTAGGTTCCCCTATTCGGTGCTCTGTTCCAATATAGATCATCCATCACTACCCATATTACAAGTGTTCATGTAGAACCTATATATATGAACCATCATGATACATGATTGACACTTCACTAGTGGTCAAAGCCATAGGCCTAACATGTGACCAGACCTACCTCATTGATTGAAGATGACTAAAAACCTCTCTAAGAGAAAAATCCTCTCACATAGATACTCTATCCACCACCACCCTAGGGGAAGATATCATAATGGTGAATCCTACTATCATAATATGTACCACTAGATCATTCAATTGAAACCGCCCTTCCACCACTACAAGTCTCCTTTAGGTTCCCCTTGGAAATGAGAACCTGATCCACCACCTCAACAAACCTCATAAAAAATATATTTACCTGGGACTTAATCTCACATCTAAGTCCATCCTAATTTTTTTTTCATAGATACCTTATCTCCTGTCAACATTAGATAAAAACATTACTGGTATGTGAAGAATCAAACATAATATATCATTATCAAACATAATTATGTCAAACATATTAAATATTCATATTTTCATTTCCTCAATGTCGTAGGTTAAAAGTGCTCCATGAACATATCCTAGATTTTCTTCCAAGTCATTCCCTCCATATGCTCATCCCAAGACTAAATATCACAGTAGATCATTATTGGCCCCCATAACATATACGCTACCAACTCTACCCTATTCTACTAAGGGGTAGAAAAGTTATCTAGAATATTCTAGATGAACTAAATTTAGAACTTATCTACCTTGGGTCCACCCTCTCCAGAAAACATCAGAGGGTGTTGCAACTGAACCTCTATTTTCAAGTCAAACACACTCGGCACTTCCAACCCTTGTCATTTCTTCATAAATTGTATAAAACAAGAAAGGTAATCCAAAAACTACTATTCCCTCTATCACTCATGATTAATGGGGGAACCTGTACCACTACTAGAATGAATCTTGAGTGCCTATACAAATCATAATAGAGATGATAATGAATTTTAAATTGTATAATGGATTATTTATTTTAATTATTCGTTCTTTATCTCACATGCATTCTAAATATAGTTTTTGTATCCTGAGTGCCTATACAAATCAGATAGAAGCTCTAGTGGATGCGTTTGGTTTCTCTCTGATAAAGGTATCTCTCATCGATTGGAAATCCTCTATCTCCTGTTATATCCTCCTTATAGAGTGATAGATAATCATCTTTTTAGTGAATCTAATATTCTTTTTTATGAATCTTGATTATAGGTTAGACTACTTGATCTCCTTCCAAGGAAGTGGTTCCCTTCTACTGTATTTGGAAGTCTTCTTTTGTGTACTTGAACCATAAATACTAACATTTGAGATTCAAATAGGATGAAGATGAATAAAGAATGGATGGATTCTAATCGTTTAACAATAGAGTACGAGAACGGAGTGAAAGAGTTCATCAAGTTTGCAAAGGATCACACAAAGGATCCTTCTCAAATCCTTTGTCCATGTTTATGTTGTTGTTATTCTAGACTACTTACTCCATAGGAGTTGGAAGAACATTTGATATGTCACGAAATAGATCGGAGTTATAAATGTTGGAATAAACACGGAGAAAAAGAGAATGTAGCTACTGGCTGGGATAAAACTGCGTTTTATGGATCGTCAGATATGAATACAAATATAGATAATGAAGAAGACCATATGGAGGATGTGATTATAGATGTCAATGATGATGAAGATCGTATTGAAGAAATGACAAAGACAATTCAAGATGAACCCCGTGATTGCCCAAAATTGTTTGAGAAGTTAAAAAGTTGTGCAAAGACGCCATTGTATGCTGCTTGCACTAAGTATACAACATTGTCAGCTGTACTGAAGTTGTATAAATTGAAAGCAGGAAATGGATGGAGTGATGTCAGTTTTACGGAACTACTTGCTCTCTTGAATGACATGCTCCCAGAAGATAATGAGCTCCCAAGCCGGACATATGAAGCTAGACGAATGCTACGCTCGATGGGAATGATTTCTGAAAGAATACATGCCTACCCGAAAGACTGTATATTGTTTCGAAAGGAGAACAAATCACTTACAGAATGCCCAAAGTGTGGTGCTTCTCGATACAAGAAAGATAAATCCAATCCTACGAAAGTTGTATGGTACTTTCCAATCATTCCAAGGTTTAGGCGTTTATATGGAAGTTAAGAAACTGCAAGACAATTATCGTGGCATGCAGATAAAAGAAATAAAGATGGGTTATTACGTCATCCCGCCGACTCTCCTCAATGGAAGAAAATTGATCATGAGTATCCTGAATTTGGAAAAGAGCCGAGAAACCTTCGTATTGCGTTATCTACAGATGGAGTGAATCCTTTTGGTTTTCAAACCAGCACTCATAGTACATGGCCTGTTATGTTGCTAAATTATAACTTTCCACCCTGGTTATGCATGAAGCGAAAATTCATCATGTTATCTATGCTTATATCAGGACCAAAACAACCAGGTAACGATATTGATGTTTATCTGACTCCTTTGATCGAGGATTTGAAGTTATTGTGGGACTCAAGTGTAATGTTATATGATGCTTATAAAAGTGAATACTTCACGTTGAGAGCAATGTTGTATGGGACAATAAATGATTTCCCTACTTATGGAAATTTGTCAGGCTATAGCATTAAACGAACTCAAGGGTGTTCCGTGTGCGAAGAAGATACAGAATCAATTAGGTTGAAACATTCATCGAAATCTGTGTTTCTAGGACATCGTAGATTTCTACCTCGTCGGCATAAGTACCGATCTTGGACGACATCATTCAATGGAAGTTCAGAAAAACGCACAACACCGTCTCCACTAACATGTGATCAGCTATTTGAGAAAGTAAAAGATATGAACACTGTTTTTGGTAAACCATTTTCGAAAAACCTTACGAAAATCGGTTGGAAAAAGAGATCAGTTTTTTTTGAATTACCATACTGGAATTGTTTGTACGTCAGACATTTTCTTGATGTGATGCATGTGGAAAAAAATGTATGTGATAGTGTTATTGGAACGTTGCTAAATGCCCCTGGCAAAACAAAATATGGAATTAAGGCAAGGTTGGACATGGTTGACATGAGAATACGAGAAGAGTTGGCTCCCGTGAAAGGTGAAAATCGGATGTTTCTTCCTCCTGCTGCTTATACTCTTTCTAGGGCAGAGAGATATCAGTTTTGCAACTTCTTTAATGATGTAGAGGTTCCATAGGGGTACTCATCAAATATCAAGAACATTGTGTCAATGAATGATTTGAAGTTAAAAGGTTTGAAATCACATGATTGCCATGTTTTGATGCAAGATCTAATTCCTATAGCTTTACGTTGCATTTTACCCAAGAATGTTCGTCATACGTTAACCAAACTTTGTTTCTTTTTCAAAGATATATGTAGCAAAGTTTTAGACCCGAGGAAATTTCCAGCTATGGAAAAAGTAATTGTCATCATATTATGTGAATTAGAAATGTTCTTCCCGCCAACATTCTTTGATATGATGGTTCATTTGATGATTCACTTGGTGAGAGAGATTCGACTTTGTGGTCCTGTGCACTATAGATGGATGTATCCTGTTGAACGGTATATGAAGATTTTGAAAGGATATGTCAAAAATCGAAGTCGTCCAGAGGGTTGTATAGTGGAGCGATATATTGTTGAGGAAGCCATTGAATTTTGTATTGAATACCTATCTGATGTGGAAAGCATTGGTCTCCCGAAATCTCGTCACACTGGACGCATTGAGGGTGGGGGAATTTCTGGAAGAGAAGTTGTAACAATCAGTATTACAGATCGGGAGCAGGCTCATCTTTATGTTTTTCATAACAGTTGGGAGGTTGCTCCATATATTGAAACTCACAAAGAAATTCTTAGGTAGTTGAATCCATCGAGGGATGAAAAATGGTTAGCAGATACACATAATCACCAGTTTATAGGATTGTTTCAGGACCATATTTTTAAGCAGTTGGATGAAAATCCGAATTCAATTTCAGAACGACTTCGATGGCTAGCCGCTGGACCAAGTGTGTATGTATTATCTTACAGTGGGTATGTAATTAATGGTTATACATTTTATACGAATGAACATGATGAAGAGAGTACCATGAAAAATAGTGGAGTTACACTAGTGGCTGAAGCGATGCATGTTTCGGGTAGTAAGGATAGAAATCCAATTTATGAAAATATGTCATACTTTGGCATTATCAAACTAATATGGGAGTTGGATTATACGACATTTCAATTGCCGATTTTTCAATGCAAATGGATTGATAACAATAGTGGTGTTAAAATAGATGAATGGGGATTTGTGAAAGTTGATTTTAGTACAGAAGGGTACAAAGACGAACAGTTTATAATGGAATCACAAGCGGTACAAGTTTTTTATGTTCCAGATCCCGCAAACCGAAAGTGGTCGATTGTTCTTTTATCGTCCAAAACTATTGAGGGTTCCGATGAAAATTCAGTTGAGGACGATCTTTTTAGTGGTACGTCACAATCAATTCGGAGCGGTCCCAATGCAGATGATTTTTTGTATGTTAGAGGAGACCACAATGAAGGGATTTGGATTGTCGATAGAGGTATCAAATCTCTTCAACCTTTGAAAAAAAGAAAGAGAGTTCAGTAAACAGGTTATATTTTGTTTGTAATATAGATCTTGTTATCTCATGTTATTATCTTATCATTACAGAATTTATGTAATTTGAATGAACTGTTCAACCACTTTTGCAGATAATGACTTCTGCACATTCTGGTGCTCCTAACCTTGAGACTGAACAAGTCTCTCAAGCAGCTGCTACTGCGGCTGCTGCTGCTCCTGCTGCTCCTGCAGCTCATGCTGCTGCTACTGTTGCTCCTGATGCGGCTCCTGCTGCTCCTACTGCTGTGGCTCCTACTCCTCCTCCTGTTGTGGCTCCTGGTGCTCCTACTACTCCTGCTGCTGCTCTTACTGCTGCGGCTCCTGGTGCTCCTACTGCTCCTGCTGCTGCTCTTGCTGTTGCGGCTCCTTCTCTTAGTGTTGAGGTCCAACAACCATCAGCACATGCCGTTGATATCATAGTATATGAACATATAGATGATGTTGATATCGATGAAATGGTCGGGAATGAAGGACCGACGTCGCAGAAATCACAGGTGCGTCGTAGTTTGACAGTGTTAGCCAAAATTCTTAAGGTGAAAAGCAAAGGCATCAAATTTGAAGTCGGATGGATTGCACGAGGCCAACATGTGAATCCCAACAAGGCTCTGTTTAGCAGTTACATTGGAGTTTTCACTCGGCAACGCGTGCCGATTGACATAGATTCATGGCACCATGTTGTGTATGGGTTGAAGGCTGTGATCTGGGAAGAAATTACGGTAACATTATGAATTTATTTCTTTAATTAACTAGCAAATAAAATGATGAAACAGTGTCTTACTCTTTTCAATCTCTCGCAGAGTACATTTATAGTAGACGACTCACACAAGCATTATGTACTAAGGCTTGCAGGAAAGATTCATCGAGGTTTTCGTACTATTTTAACAAGATATCACCTGAAAGATTCTAAAGGTAAAATAAACCCGCACCCACCCATTGTCTATGCGCACCTGATATCCCAAGAAGCATGGGATGCATTTATTGGCCGTCGTGGGGATGAGAAGTTTCAGGTACATTTTGAGTGATAATACGTTGTTTGAGGATACCTGTATTCATCACTTTGATTGTCAATATTTCATTTGTGAAACAGAAACTCTGTACTGAAAATAAGGAACGTGCATCAAATCCAACATACCCCTATCGTAAATCAAGGATGGGGTACGCTTCATTAGAAAATAAAATGGTACGTATTGTAAATTTACAGTAATATTGTTAGGTGCCAATAAACAACATCATAATTATCTTTCTATGTTTATATGTAGATTGATGAATCTAAAACCAAATGCACTTCTATCCCACGTCATGTGCTATGGAAGGAGGCACGTGTGAACAAAGAAGGGAAGTTAATAGATGAGAACACACAAAAAGTGTGGGAAATATGTGTAAGTATGACACGATGATAAAAAGATTTTTTTAAAATTGCTATTACATAAAAATAATTAGTTTTTTTCCTATATCTAACAGTCACAGGAATCAGCTACTCCTGTAGCTGATACAGACCTATTATCGACGGCTTTGAAGCAGCCAGAAAAATACGGTCGTGTCAGAGGTGCAGGGTTTGGGGTGACACCCCGAGTATATTTTGAGAAGAAGAAAAAAATGGATGATACAGAGAAAAAATTGGAACAAATGAGCGATAAATAGAAACCTTTGAAGAACAATTGCAATGGCAAGGAGAGTTGCTAGCAACTTTTATGGGTGGGAAGCAAAGGGAGGACACAACTCAGGAACAACCACCGCATGAACATCCTGCCCCACCCCCCACCAGCTTTGAGGAGAGCCATTCACCTAAAAAAAATGTCTTAGCCGTGGTAATCAATATTCTAATAACGGTTCCCATGAAATATGAATCAGACAAACACTGATAATTTATCTGTACTGATCTTCTATAGGGTGATAATGATTGTGATTTATATCTGTCAACACCCACCTATCACCTTGTAGCGAGGGCTACAGTGTTCAATATCCCAGATGCCACACTGCATAATAGACCACTTTCAAAAGATCATCTGAAAGTGACGATTACTGTAGCTCATGAGCCAAATGCAATTCTACCTATTCCACTTGATGACGATGATATTAATACGGTCGAAAAGGGTATTGGGACATTCATTGCATGGCCGACACAACTTGTAAGAGTACATGCAGACAAAGAGGTATTTATTTCCTTTTATTTTCAAGCTAAACCCTTAACAATTAATGAAAAGAGTGTCTGAATCAATTATTGTTGTTATAGACGGAGAAAGGAAAGGGGGTGACTAACATCGGCTCGAAACCATCTAAAGGATCGACCAATCGATCCCAAGGATCTACTAAAAGCACAATAACACCACCTGTTCTCTTTCCACATTTACTAGCATTGAAGACTCATGTGGATACAAATATAAAAGATGGTAATAGTCATATAGTGATTTTCGAAGATAATATATACGGAGAGGAAAGTCAAGATTTCGTTGCTGCTGAAAATGTAAATGAAATCCTTGAAAACGGTTGGTTAGGCGTCACTGTTGTAAATGTATATATGAGGAATGTTTCCATGAATTGATTTTCTAAAAGCTGATCTAATGTGCAAATTATGACTAAATGCATTTTATATTGTTGACAGACGCATTTATGAAAAACAGTTGAAGGGATTTTCCCATGAGCCAAGATTTGGACTGGTTAGTCCTCATATCACATCAACACACCAAACAAAAATAGAGTCATAAAAAAGGGATGAAATAGTGAAGGACTTGCAGAAAACATTTGAACGCAAGATTACAGATGACAGACTTTTCCTAATACCAACCATGCAGGGGTAATACTCTACGATTAAATCATATCAATTATATTTTTCACTTTTTTTATTACTTATTCCTTTTTGTGTTTTTAGGAAACATTGGCTGCTAATTGCGGTGAACTTGGATACTCCGATGATTTATTTTCTGGATTCAAAGCTAGGATATCCATCAAACCGACCATACATGATGGAGTTTGTGAATCTGTAAGACACTACATCTTACGTTTTAGGTCTAAACATCAATTTATATAATATATATTATCTTTTACTGAGGATTCTGTTATGATAGGGCAGTGTACCAATATCGTCTAAATCATGGTATGAGGACAGGGGCTAAGCATAAGGAGCCGAGCAAGTACTACGTCTGGACAAATATCAGGGTATATATAATAAAATTTCACTATCCAAACACATCTCAACACAAGTTATTTATTCTCCTAATGATCAATTTTTTTGCAGCGTCCAAAACAAACAAACGATAATGATTGCGGTTATTATGTTTGTAAATTTATGAAAGAGATCGTTTTTCATCAGCAAACTAGCATCCCTAAAGAGGTATTTTAAAAAACAATTACTAGTTCGTTTAAGTTATTTATTAATTCTTTATTTTTTTATTTTGCAGTACTACTATGACTGCCGAAAAGCCTCATACTCACAAGATGATATAGATGTGTTCAGAAACGAGTGGGCCGCATACCTGATGACAGATTGTACACAAATACAATGAAGATCTGACTTGGGGACATGTACAATTGGTGGTCATTTTTGAGAGGGGTTAAGGGGATCAGAAGATGAAATATTGTTGTATGTAAATGTTAGTAGGAAAATTTTAATTGTTATTAAATAAAACATTCTTTCTCTAATGAGTCATTTTTCCATTTTAACAGATGATATGCACCAGAAACATGCAAGAATGTTGAACCACTAAAATGGTCGCTCTCTTGTTTAAAATGGACACCACTTTAATTGAAAACAACAACTGTCCTACGGAAATCCGACCAGACGCATCTGGATTGCCTTCATCCTTTAGGAGAACGATCCACGGGTCCTTGGTGACGTGTACGAGTCAACTCCGCCTCAATCCGAGGCACGGTGTGACCGCTACCACCCAAAGGGTCGCTCTCTTGTTTAAAATGGACACCACTTTAATTGGAAACAAAAACTGACCTACAGAAATCTGACCGGACGCATCCGGATTTCCTTCATTCTTTAGGAGAATGATCCACAGGTCCTTGGTGACGTGTATGAGTCAACCCTGCCTCAATCCGAGGCACGGTGTGACCGCTACCACCCAAAGAGTCGCTCTCTTGTTTAAAATGGACACCACTTTAATTGGAAACAACAACTGACCTACGTAAATCTGACCAGACACATCTGGATTGCCTTCATCCTTTAGGAGAAGGATCCACGGGTCCTTGGTGACGTGTACGAGTCAACCCTGCCTCAATACGAGGCACGGTGTGACCGCTACCACCCAAAGGGTCGCTCTCTTGTTTAAAATGGACACCACTTTAATTGGAAACAACAACTGACCTACGTAAATCTGACCAGACGCATCCGGATTGCCTTCATCCTTTAGGAGAAGGATCCACGGGTCCTTGGTGACATGTACGAGTAACATGCAAGAATGATGGACCACATTTCTTTGGCCTTTGGACAAAAAAACCAGTAAAATCTCCAAAATACCTTCATATCATGCATGAACCAGTAAAATCTCCAAAATACCTTCATATCACGCAGTTCTGAAAAGAGTCACTATTTAAAAGAAATTCACAAATTTAGATACATCTTGAGATGGTCAGTTTAAAGACATTTTGAGGGACACTACTAAAGACATTCTCAGATATAACCCATGAATCGTTGTCCTAAAGTGTCAACACAATCCGAAGGCGTTTGGTCAGTTTCCCGTATGTCAGTTGTTGATTTATCACTTAAAAATAAGTCCATTTTGAACAAAACAGAGGCACTTGGAGTTGTGTCAGCCACAACAGGCCTCAGATTGAGGCGGGGTTGACTCGTACACGTCACATTTGAAGGTGAGTATGCATACACGATAGTTGACCTTCTTAGAGAAGGTTTTCTGGAAGAGTATAAAAGACATGATGCAATGAAGATCATTAGAGTGTTGGAGCAAATGTGGTTGCTACAAACAATGTGGAAATCGGCTTGTGCAAAGTGACCTAAGTTACAACTTGCAGGTACTGTACTCTATTTTTTTTCTGGAAGGTTTCAGTTTAAATGCATTTTGGAATGATCATTGCTAGCCATTGTCTTTTAGGTTTTTTTGACAGCCGAGGGGAAAAGGTGGGGTCTGAAGACATTGTAGGATATGTCGAAGGGTGATTTTGTGTGTGAATATGTTGGAGAAATGTTAACTCCCGCAGTTCGGAAAAGAGTCACTATTTAAAAGAAAGTCACAAGTTTAGATACATCTCAAGATAGTCAGTTTAAAGGCATTTTGAGGGACACTACTAAAGACATGCTCAGATATGCACACATCCCCCACTTTTAGATCGTTGTCTACTACAATGATCTTCCAAACAAGATATGCATTAGAACTCTCATGATACATAGATCAATTCACTGGCCACCTTCGAGAATGATCTGAAGCACAAACCATGACAGCATTATGTTTTTAACTTCAGCACCTCAATTGAGAATGTGACACCTTTCAGGACTTGGCGCCATTGTATGTCGTTTCGTCCACTGAATGGGTCTATCCTTTTATTTAATTTTTTTAACTTCAGCCAAATATTCTAGAAAGATGTCGTGGCAGATCCTTCACCATTTTGTTTTGCTGAACATCTCATTACATTGTTAAACAAAGCAGGGTGTCTTGCATGGGCAATACGTTCCTGTATTGAAGATGATGCACTCCCATTTATTCGAACCCACAAAACCACCCCACGGCGCGGCGGTCATCGGCAGGTGCCTAGGTTCCTCCCCGCCTTCCAGAAAAATATGAGTCCCTATTTTCTCATGCGGGGTGGTTTTGTGGGTTCGAATAAATGGGAGTGCATCATCTTCAATACAGGAACGTATTGCCCATGAAAGACACCATGCTTTTTTTAACAATGTAATGAGATGTTCAGCAAAATAAAATGGTGAAGGATTTGCCGCGACATCTTTCTAGAATATTTGACTGAAGTTAAAAAAATTAAATAAAAGGATAGACTCATTCAGTGGACGAAACGACATACAATGGCACCAAGTTCTGAAAGGTGTCACATTCTCAATTGAGGTGCTGAAGTTAAAAACATAATGCTGTCATGGTTTGTGATTCAGATCATTCTCGAAGGTGGCTAGTGAATTTCTCTATGTATCATGAGCGTTCTAATGCATATCTTGTTTGGTAGATCATTGTAGTAGACAACGATCTAAAAGTGGGGGATGTGTGCATATCTGAGCATGTCTTTAGTAGTGTCCCTCAAAATGTCTTTAAACTGACCATCTTGAGATGTATCTAAACTTGTGACTTTCTTTTAAATAGTGACTCTTTTTAGAACTGCGGGAGTTAACATTTCTCCAGCATATTCACACACAAAATCACCCTTCGACATATCCTACAATGTCTTCAGACCCCACCCTTTCCCCTCGGCTGTCAAAAAAACCAAAAAGACAATGGCTAGAAATGATCATTCCAAAATGCATTTAAACTGAAACCTTCCAGAAAAAAATAGAGTAGAATACCTGCAAGTTGTAACTTAGGTCGCTTTGCACAAGCCGATTTCCACATTGTTTGTAGCAACCACATTTTCTCCAACACTCTAATGATCTTCATTGCTTCATGTCTTTTATACTCTTCCAGAAACCCTTCTCTAAGAAGGTCAACCATCATGTATGCATACTCACCTTCAAATGTGACGTGTACGAGTCAACCCCGCCTCAATCTGAGGCCTGTTGTGGCTGACACAACTCCAAGTGCCTCTGTTTTGTTCAAAATGGACTTATTTTTAAGTGAGAAATCAACAACTGACATATGGGAAACCGACCAAACGCCTTCGGATTGTGTTGACACTTTAGGAAAACGATTCATGGCTTATATGTGACGTGTACGACTCAACCCCGCCTCAATCCGAGACGCGGTGTGACCGGTATCACTCCAAGTGTATGTATTTAGTTTAAAATGGACAATATTTTACGTACATACGCCAAACTGATCTAACGACTTCTGATTGCATTGATGCTTTTTCACAATGATCAATGACTCATGTGTGATGTGTACGATTCAACACCGCATCAATCCGAGGCCCGGTGTGGCTGACACCACTCACAGTGTCACTGTTTTGTTAAAAATGGACTTAATTTTAAGTGAAATCAACAACTGACATACGGAAAACTGACCAAACACATTGGGATTCTATTGAAACTTAAGGACAACTATCCATGGGTCAAATGTGATGTGTAAGATTCAACCCCGCCTCAATCAGAGGCGCGGTGTGACCGGTATCACTCCAAGTGTATGTATTTAGTTTAAAATGGACAATATTTTACGTACATACGCCAAACCGATCTAACGGATTCTGATTGTGTTGATAATTTTTCACAACAATCAATGACTCATGTGTGACGTGTACGATTCAACACCGCATCAATCTAAGGCCCGGTGTGGCCGACACCACTCACAGTGTCACTGTTTTGTTAAAAATGGACTTAATTTTAAGTGAAATCAACAACTGACATACGACAAACCGACCAAACGCTTGGGATTCTATTGAAACTTAAGGACAATGATCCATGGGTCAAATGTGACGTGTACGAGTCAACCCTGCCTCAATCAGAGGCGCGGTGTGACCGGTATCACTCCAAGTGTATGTATTTAGTTTAAAATGGACAATATTTTACGTACATACGCCAAACCGATATAATGGCTTCTGATTGCGTTGATACTTTTTCACAACGATCAATGAATCATGTGTGATGTGTACGATTCAACACCGCATCAATCCGAGGCCCGGTGTGGGCGACACCACTCACAGTGCCTCTCTTTTGTTCAAAATGGACTTATTTTTAAGTGAAATCAACAACTGACATGCGGCAAACCGACCAAACGCATTTGGATTCTGCTGAAACTTAAGGGCAATGATCCATGGGTCAAATTTGACGTGTAAGAGTCAACCCCGACTCAATACGTGGCCCGGTGTGGCCGAAACCACTCAAAGTGCCTCTATTTTGTTCAAAATGGATTTATTTTTAAGTGAAATCAACAACTGACATACCGGAAACTGACCAAACGCCTTAGGATTGTGTTAACACTTTAGTACAATGATCCATGGGTCATATGTGACGTGTACGAGTCAAACCTGGGGTGGATTACATGGCTTTCCTACATGGAATATATCCCACTACACGTCTTTAATGAGCCAGCTACACAGTTTATCCCTTGTACAGATACACAGGAAGAATCACACGAGATCGACGTCATGTACTAACATAGGGAAATGGTGCATAAGAGGACAAAAGATCAAAGGGTAACACGTATATGTTTTTTAACATTCCATGTAATTTCCTATTGATATGACATGTATATTCACACAGGCAGCTGAACATTGGAGTTACCCAGGGTAAAGCGACAAGGCATGTGACCCTTTAAATGAAACATAATTTTATGTACCATGATTGATCTCTTTGAACACTATATAAAGGACATATTTCATTAGGGTTGGCTCCCATGATCCTTCCTAGGATGGCTTTGGTATCTTTTCCGACTTACGGTAGTACGATCGCTTCAGCAGGACGTCCTAGACATAGTTGGAGTCTCTCTGAAAGTCCTGGAGTGAGATCATATATCTATTTTTGAGGTCCAGGTAGAGTCATGTATCAACGCAACCAATCCTACCAGACATCGATCCTATATATAGAATGTTAATCTTGATGTATCATTACAGTCCCCCAATTTATGATATGTTACCTTTTTTGTATTAATATACATAATTACTAAGGGTGATGGTTGGGAGAGTTAGGATATCCTTTTTATGTATTGCAGAATGATTCAAGGAGCACAGGCTCTGCACGATTTCTCAAAACCAAGTGGAAATCCAAGGAGAAACAATGCATAGTGGAATGTTCTAGTATTTATCTTCTGAGTTGTGTAGGAATATTTTGTGATACTATGTAATGAGGTAGTTTTGGTTTCTGGGTAGATGGTATCTAACTCAGGGTAAGAACACTGTTTGGTTGGGTTGTGATCGGTTGATGACATGCTTGTGGTTGATATACTGGTTTTTGTGCAGGTCTGTGGTTGATATACTGGTTTTTGTGCAGGTCTGCTCGGCTGGCTGTACTAGTGTAGGTTTTTTATTAGCAGCAGGCAGGGATTTAACAGCGCTTTTTTAGCGCTGTTAAAGGCAACATTTAACGGCGCTAAAAAAGCACTGTTAAAGGAGATATTTAACAGCGCCAAAAAAGCGCTGTTAAAGGCAACATATAACATCTCTTTTTAGCGCTGTTAAAGGTATCCTTTAACAGCGGGTTTTTAGCGCCATTAAAGGTGACATTTAACAGCGCTTTTTTAGTGCTGTTAAAAGTGACATTTAACAGCGCTAAAAAAGCGCTGTTAAAGGACCCCCCCCCTTTATCAGTGCTGAGCTTTACAGCGCTTTTCTAGCGCTGTTAAAGCCTGATTTTAGCGCTGTTATTGCCCGTTTTTTTAGTAGTGCTTTTTTCAACTAGAAGAAGAGTGTCTAGTTCTCCCCTATTCAAAAAACATGACTTCTACATGCGTCCTCTCTCAGGTTCCCTTTCATGATGAGATCTTGCACTATCACATCTAAAATGTCACTCAAGTGAAAAACATTCACATGTGACATGATCTAATAGTGAATCCCATCCTAGAAATAACCCATCCTTTAAATTTTATCAGCTACTAAATATGATGAAATTCATTGAATGTAAATAAAATTTCTAACAGTCCATCAGTAACATTCCCTCCCATATCTGATAAATGAACTCATGATCCTTCTCATCACATAAAATCTTTTAATATATGTATCTCCAAAACCATTCCTCAATATCCATCCAGGATCGATAGCTCATCTTACTGCCCATCTTGCTCTTAAGTGTCACAGAAAAACTTAGATAGTTCTAGAAGACTGTATATAACAAGACTCACCCTCCTATCCACCAGTGTCTTGAGGTTCTTAAACATCACCTACACTAACTCAATCAAGAACTCAACTACCTAGGGGAATCCCACCACATTGAACATAGGTGGGTGCTATAGTCAGAACACTATTTTCAAACCAGACATCAATGTTATATTGTGTGAAGTATTCATTTACATGGATATCATGAACCTTAAGAAGCTATCATGATGCTAAATATATATATAATCCTTAAGAGCTATAGGAAACTCAATTTTAGCTATGTTTGTGGCTTGCTAATTAAGGCTATCCTAAATCACAATTCAAAGAAAATGAGGAGGAATCTTCACTACATGACAAACACACACTCCTTAGAACACTGGATAACAACAAGTTCAAACACAGTAGGTGAGAAAAATAGAGAACAATTGGATCATGGTCTCTCTTATATGTTTTAACTAGTGAATTTTTATGACATAATAGCTCATTGATTTCATTTTTTAGATATAATAGGGATCTCATTTCATAATTAACACATCAAAACATATCACAAGCAACACATATGTCCCTATCATGAACAATGAATGCCAAAAAATATCCATATACGTGTATTAGGATTCTTGCATACTCATCTCGTTTCATATTGGGCCATCGGTATAAATCTAAAAAAAATAACATCTTACAAAAAGTTTATCACCTAAAAAGAAAAATTTAAATTGTAATAAGAAAACATCATGGACAATAATACCATTCGTGGGAACTCTAAATTTAGCACCCTTGGATTCTGGAACGTAACCCTTCAGTTATTATTTTGATGTATATAATGTAAGAGGGTAAAATTTGGGGGATTTTGGAGATCTATATTTGTGTTTTTGGGGATAAAGGGAAGGTACATGTGTGGTGCAAGGTTTTTTCAAACCGTACGATAGCCTAGGAGAAGCCATGTGGTTTGGGCAGTTTGAGGATGTGGCTTTGGCATATATGGAGCATAGTTTTGGAACCCGTGTAGAGGGTCATTTTTGAGGTAGTATCTAACACCGAGTTAGCACATGATTTGTCTAACCATGTGAGTAAACCATGCGTAGGTCAAAACCACCTACTGAAAAGGTGGAGTTGGGTCAGCCCTAATGTTTGATGCCCCATTCATCATCTTATGTGATGATAAATCAGGATTTTTCTTCTCCAAAGTAATATAAGGTTCATCAATCAATCCGTAGGTGATCCAAAGGCTTCCCTTGGTGATTAGAAGCATATTTCTCAAATTAAGTCATCATTATCGATCGTTCTTGATGATTTCCTTAGATCTAATTCACTCCTTTAATCATTTTCTCATATCTAAACCCACTGTGGGTATATCTGAGGTTGTGGATCCCAAATAAGTCATTTTTTGTGTTTTTTATGGTGGAGGAAATGATATAAGGTAATTTTGGGATGTTTTTACATATTTTTCTGATATTATTTTCCCATTTATAATTTTCTAAAACTCTCTAGGTAGGTTGATTAAATCTCAAATAATCATACAATAATTGATTGGATTAGTTTCAAATTAATTGAGTTGCATGAAATTTATTATGAAAGTGTTGTGTAAAGCATGGTATAAATATTCTTTAGTGATGATTTATGGTTATTGGTGAAATTGTGAAATTGTGGTGAATTTTTCTCTAAAGTAATTTTGTTTCTTGATTTTTAAATGGTGATTTTAAAATATGGCTTGGATGGATTTGTGAAATGGTATTTTGAAAAATAGGTTTTCAATAAAAGTTTGAATTATTGAAATGATTTTGGCATGTTGGTTTTGGAAATGGTGTTGGGAATACTTGTGTGTGTATTCATATTGAAATTATGAGGCTTGGTTGAAATATGACCTTGTTATTGGTGCCAAAAGTGTAATAGAACATGAGAAATAATTATCATGTGACGACATGGCAAATAAACAAGAGACCACTCATGAGTATGGTACCATCATAAATAATCATTAATGATTAGATGTGTGGAATGGAATGGTTGTTCCTAAGGGAACTTGAGAAATTGATTCAATGTATTGGTCAATTGTTTTCATGAAAAACGGATTTTGTTGGAAAATGGGGTGACATTGGAATAAGTTTATATTTAGTTATAAACAATTTTTGGAACTTGTATATATTTAATTATAAACTATGTTGGAATTATTTTACATAAACTATTTTAGAATTTGTTTATATTTATCTATAAAATGTTTTGAAATTTTTTTATATACACTCTTTTATATAAATGTTTCTAACTCTTCTATACTAGTGGAATGAGTAGGGAAGTCAATAGGAGAAACCTACAAAGTTTTAGTACTCACCCCTACTTCAGAACTTTGGTTCTCTTGGTGGATGTCATCTACCAGGACATGGGAAAAGGTAAAGTATCACATGTTTGAAACAACTACAAGATAATTTGGATGTTTGGTGATGTTAGTGTATGGATCTTGTCAATCATAGATTCTTGTGGCCCTCTTGGGGTTTTATTATTTTATCTTCTACTATTTACTTTGAAATTCTAGTATTCTACTATGTAACTTGATTTGAGTATGATTTTGATATATGAAATTTTGAGTTTTCTTTCATGGTTATCATGCGTCATGTATTGGTATGTCTAGTTATGTATTGTTGGTTAGTTGTTTATTATTAAAGGGTAAATCATCCCCAAAATGTTTTGAAACCCATAAACATTTATTTTCATCCTTTAGCATCATATGGATGTTGCTTAAGGCCAAGTTTCGTTAATACCACCTTCCCAAGACAATGATGATAAAGAGGTATGTTACAAGTGGTATCAGTTTTCTTCAGTCCAAACGCCTATTTTAGATAAATGGTATCAACATGTTCTTTTCCTTGTAGAAAATGTAGTCATCAGTTTTCTTGGTCTTGGAGTTGAATTCAATTCTGTTCTCTTCCTTGGGATGAAATCTTAGAAAAGAGTAGGATATCCGGGACATGAAATGTATATCATAAAAAGACATAATTAACCTTTTTATTCTGAACTTCATGTTACTAGGGAGTTGGTTACATAAATTTTTCACAACAACTTATAGTATAATAGAATCTCATTGTCATGGGTTTAGTTAATGAGAGAAGAATGACTTCCCACTAGGGTTTAAGATTTTATATTGAGTAATGATATATGATTTTATACAATATCTAGATTTTATTAAAACAATTCATTTTTTTTAAATTAAATACTTTGAAAAGATCACAGATAGTGTATTTTGAAAAAAAATTTATTTTCAAAAGCATGTTGATAGTTTTCAAAAGTGTTTGAACATGAAAAATGGTTAATTTTTGGAATTAAATTTAGTGATAGTTGATCTGGTAGAATTTTTAATTCTATGCCTTCAGTTTTTAGAGAGATATATACTTAAAGAGTTTGTGTTTTTTTAGAAAATGGCACTTGGTAGTCGTCGTTGAAACTAACCAAAAAAAGTGGCATAGAATGCTGTTTCACCTAATAAATTGGTGAACCAAAAACTTGTTTAGAGTATCATACAAGCATTTCAGGATGTGAATGTAAGGAACCAGAGGGATGTAGCATGGAAGGTGGATCATTCTGTCCAGTTCCAAACATTAAATCCACCCATCTTCTTGGGTGATTCAAAACTCAAAAAGGCCAAGGTGTAGCCAAATAGGATGAATTGTATCTTCGATTTCATCATCACAACCACATAGTTAAAAGTCAAGATAGAAAATTATATGATAGAGTATCATTCATGTAGGTGGTGGGATCTAGTGGTACATTCTTGAGTAGATCAAGGCCTTAGTATGTAGGATTCTGAGGAATTGTTCAATAGACAATTATATTCTCACAAGTTCAAGATTAAAAGGATGATATACATCTTCATCCTAAAGCATGAAAGTATCTTGGTCACTGAATGTGTGGATAAATATATGAATTTAATGGGAATTGAACCCAAGTCTACTGCTTGTACATCCTTGAAGGAACACATATTTAAATCGGGGATAAGACTTGTGATTCACGCGAAGATAAATTTTCTCTGTATTATAGGCTATATGAAGATGGTGAATAGAGATAAGGTGGATGAATGAGACATATTAAGAGATATGGTAGGAGGAGGTATCATTATACCCATGGGAAATGTTGTAAACTATAATTCTAAGAGCAAGTGGAAGAGGGACATCTACAACTAGGGTGGGTGTAGAAATCAGAATTATACAATTGGATCGATGAATCAGCCTCCAAGACCCATGAAAAAGGACGGATGTTTCCAAATTGGTTCCTTCATCCAAATGAAGAAATAGTGTACAACAACCCAAGGGCATGCCATAATTTCAACAAAATGTGACATCTTAAGCACTATTGTCATAGTTCTCTATGGTTAGGTGCTCAGGACACTTCTCAAGTGTCACAACCATCGTATCCTTCGACGAGGCCAGTATTGGAGAATAAATATCTTTGGTAGAATAGAGCTAGAAATGATAATTCTAGGAATAACATGAATCCCTATTAAGGAAAATATCATAAAGGAAATAAGTAGAAGAGTGCATCAACTAAAAAATTATATAGAGTCAATAAGATATTTGTGAATGATTAGGCCATGACATCCACTGTGAGAGGTAGGATTCTATTGAATTCTACCCTTATGAAAACTCTATTTGATACCGGTGAAACTAATTACTTCATTTATTTTCATGATATTTTTTTCAATGTTTAAAACAAGAGATTATGACTTCTCTGATAGAACTCTAAACTCCTCTTCGTAAAAGATAATTTTGAGCCTTTTTTGTCTAGAGCATGTTTTATAAATGTTGATAAAGATAAACTAATATGGTACCTCTCATTGTTGAAGATGTCTTTATATGATTTAATACAAGGTTTGTATTGTTTAATGACGTTCAATACCCACATCAACTATTATAGAATAATTGTTAGCTTCACAACTGGGGATGATGTCGAGAATATCATTAGAAGATAAAGGGTTGTAAAGTTGAGTGAAATAGATTTTTTGTCACCAAAATTGGGAAATATAATTTATTATTTGGTGGAATTAACTTTGTAATTGATGAAATATATTGATGGTGATAGTTTTCTAACAATTGAGGATCAATTTATATATTTTTTACTAAGAACTTTTATGGGTTACCAACTATAAGGGAAGTGGTGTTTACAATTGATATCTTTTCAGGGACGTGTCCTATTTCCTTTCTGTTGGTCGGAGTGGTTTACTCAAGAGGGGGGTGAATTGAGTACCAATTAAAATTTTTGTATTTAAAAACACTGTCTTAAAGACCCCCAAATAAAATAATAAATTAAACTGTAGTGAATTTATATTAAAGTAGAGGTTCTGTTAGATTCTCAAGGTATTGATTAATTCCCAGTTAATAAACACAGGAGTGTGTGATTATCTTTTGAAACTAACTTACTAATCTACACTTAACATAAACACTTGATAATTTAATTATCAAAGTGACTTTAAAAACATTATTGGTTTTATAGTGATTAGCAGCGGAATAACTTTGAAAGAGATGGAAGAACAAATGTAACCAAGAGGTTCAGTCTCAAGCCGAGACTTAGTCCTCTCAAAAGTTTATATAAAAAATGATCCACACCCTGGATCAGGGTTCAACAGTTTACAACTGTCCAGGTCCAAGACCTCTACCACTGTTCTTCGTGGGAAACAGTACAACAGCAACCCGCTGTCCAGGTCACACACGACCTCTACCACTGTTATTCGTGGGAAAGAAAGAATGCAAGAATTTGGTAAAGATTTACAAATCCTCCAGTTTAAGTACAGGAGATAGTGTATGTGTTAGATACATCAGATAACACACACTGCTCGAAAGGAATAATAATAAATCACAGAACAAAATATGTAGAGTTTAGAGATGGTTCTGGTGATTTCAGTGTAGCTCTGTACTCCTTTGGATTCGATCAGAAGTGAGTCTGAGTCCTCTTCTCATTTCTGTTTGAGAAACAGAGTGTCGTATGCTCCAGGTTCACAGACAGTGAAAAATGTAGTGGTGAAGTTCTTCAGTGTTCTTCTTATATGCACAGAACACTTCTCGAGTATGCTTGATTGTCTATGAGCTTCTTGATTCTTCTCGTTCTTGTGTTTCTGGTATATTCCATCCACCACACTCGCTTCTTTTTTTTGTTGTTGTTGGGCAGCGTAGTCTTCTCTTCTCGTATTTATCTCACGGGAAACAGGGGAAAGAAAAGATTTCCTTTCTCCAGGTATGAGGTATGGATTCCTGACATCCGACAACCTTTATCAGATATTTGACAAATCATTAAAATGTACATGATATGACCGTTAGATAGATTAAATAAAGATAGGAAATAAAGAAATTCAAACAGTGAGTTGAGTGATCGGTAGGTAATCAGCATCGGTAGCTTGGACATCGGTAGCTCAATTTCATTAGTTGCTTTGACTCTATCGGTGGCTCTATGCGTCGGTTGGTATATGCTTGTATCGGTGACTCTGTTTATCGGTATCTCCATGCGTCGGTTGGTATATTCTTGTATCGGTGACTTTGTTTATCGGTAGCTCCATGCGTCAGTATCTCCATGCGTCGGTAGCTCCATGCGTCGGTAGCTCCATGCGTCGGTAGCTCCATGCATCGGTAGCTCCATGTGTTGGTAGCTCCATGCGTCAGTATCGGTAGCTGTGAGTCTGTCAGTAGCTTCATCCATCGGTGACTCTTATTCCATCGGTAGCTATTTATACTTACACCGGTAGCTCTATGTTTGTATCAGTAGCTGTCTGTAAGTCAGTAGCTTACATTTACAAGCACATCGGTAGCTCTGTGTTTAAGTATATCGGTGACTCTGTCTATCGGTAGACTATGTCTATCGGTAGACTGGGTACTGGTAGCTCTTTATCAGTAGCTATAGGCATATTACTTATCTGTTTTATGCAGAACACATCCGATTGTGTTAGAATCAATTTAACTTGTATGAACATGGATAAATGAGGATTAACATATTCCAAAGACTATTTTAAAAATTATTATTGGTTTGATAACAGATTTGAAAGAATTAAAGTATAGATCAATGATACTTAAAAATATCATAGAGAATGAAAACATAATTGGGATTTTCAACACATATGAATACATGATTGAGATTATCAAAACAGGTGAGGTCAACAATCTCCCCCTTTTTTATAATCACAATTTATGATATGGGAATTTAACATAGTGAAAATATAATAGTAAAGAGTATAATATTGAAAACAATTTTCTCAGAGAAAACAACATCAGAGATAATAGAAATAGTATGATATAGACATAAGTTATCAGAGGTAATAATCATAAGGTACCGAAGGTAAAAAGAAACATAATAATATCAGAGATAAAATTGAAAAGAAGGTTATTTTTCTCCATTTAGAATATTTTTCATTCTCTCATTTTGTTCTCCCCCTCATTCTCTCAGTTTGTTCTCCCCCTTTGTGATAATCAAAAAGTGGGAAAGCATATATAGGAGACAAATAAAACATGAGAAGTAAAAAGAGTTCTTCTGTATTAGAGCAGTCAGAAAGTACAGAAACAGAATACAAAGGAATTCCTATAAAAAAATCCTGGCCACTGGATCATTCCACATCTGCAAAGTGATATTTTCCTTTGGGATCAGAAGGAGGTTCGGTTGGTGAGGATGCAGGTGAAGGTTTTGGAATGCCAGAAATGATCAAAGGAGGCTGGGCCACTGACATAGAGTCAGGCCTGTAGGTTGAAGATATTTGGGTGATCATTGGTGTGAGGCTTCGAATAGCTTGAGCAGGAGTCAGCTAGACTGTGGAAACAGCTGAGGCAGAAGCAGGCAAAGCAGGAGGTATGATGACTGGTCTGGCATCAACATGCAAGAAGGGCAGCAACAGATTTCTAAAATCCATAATAATTCCTCCTCCTCTTTCCATAGCAGAGATGAAATCATCTTTGTTCTCCATGAATTTTTCCAAGGCTGGAGGCAATTGTCTTAGTTGGCTCACTTGTTCTCTAAAAGCTTGAGTTACTGGAGGTAGCTTCATGTTTTCCAACATCAGCTTGAAGTGGTGTTCGATTTGATGCTTGGTGAAAATTCTGGTGAAGTAGTAGTCTACTTTTCTCTTTATGGCTTCCTGAGAGGCAGAGGCTTCTCTCATATAATCTTGGAAAATCATCATTATTTCTCTAGCAGAATCTCTTGTAGAAAGCACCACTCGGCTCAACTCTGATGAGTCCACAGATCCACTGGTTGAAATAGAACCAATCTCCTCCTTCAACATTGCTCGAACTTGATTCTGGTCAACTAATAGTTTGGATGTGAGAGGTCCAAGAGAGAAGGAAACAGTTTCTTTGAAACTCTTAGACAAACCACTGATTAGGCATTGAACTTGAGAGTCCTGTAATTGAACATGATCCTTCACTGAGGTTTTGAAACTTTCAAACACCGAGACAAACTGGCTTACTACACTCTTCACATAATCTAGGTCCTTGTCAGCTTGAGACTTGGAGCTCATATAAGAGTCTAAAGCAGCAACTGATGTCTTGAGAGGTTCAAGATCTGCTTCGATTCTAGAAGACAGAGTCTGGAACTCTTTCACTTCTTCCATAAGCTCAGACACAAAAGAAGATAAATTACAACCCAGAGATAGCTCGAAGGATCTATCTAACATTTTCATTTCTTCATTAAAGATTTTCTTCATCTCAGCAACTGATACACTGAATGATTCTTTCAGCTCATTCTTCATGGATTCAAGATCAGATTTAGAGACAAAATCATTAGGGACAACTGCAGCAGATCCCTTTACTGAGGCCAAACTAACTACAGAATCAGTCATTATTGATTGAATTGAGGATGCAAGGGAGGTTTCCATTAACTTCACTTCTTCAAAAAAACTGGTTTTGAGGTCCTCTTTCAGCTTATTCAGATCATGAAATCTGACCACATTTTCTGGCAAAAACTCAGAAGCAAGATCATAATTGGTCTTCTGTCTATTCACAGACATCTCATTATCAGAATCCGGATAATCCAATCCACAGACTATAAACCCTGGGTCATCTACCCAGTCTCCAAACTCAACAGCTACTGTAACATTTCCAAGAACAGATTGATTCTCCCCATCAATGGGTTCATTCTCATGTATCACAACAGCATCCAGTACTGGATTCTCTTCATCAGAATCTTCTACTACAAGTTCCATCGGTGCAGCATCTAGAAGATCTTCTGATACAGGTACAACTTCTTCTGTATCTCTTTCTACTTCAGCAGCAGGCATAGCTGAGCTTCCAATCAAAGGACTCATACTTAAACTACCAGAAACATATGATTCAGATACATTCTCCTTTTCCTCTTCTTCTTGGTGAGGCACAGACTGGTCTTCCTCATAAGTAGACAAAATTTCCTCTACTTTGTCTTTCCTAGAATAAACCAATTCTGCAACAGGACTTGGGGGCAAGTCTGGATCTCCTCCAACATCCATGGGAGTTTCTTCTTCTTCTTCTGTTTCATTACTATAAAAAGGTTCCTCTTCATCAGGTCTCAGACTCGGATCTCTCATATCCTTTGGTCTTGAGGGATGATCCACAGGAATAAACCTATCATATATCTTATGATCATCACTGACCCATTCTCCCTTCCATGAGTTCCAGTTAATTTTCATGTACTTACAAACAGTCGAGGTGTTGCAGAAATTATTCTTGACTACAACTGTCTCATCCTGAGACTCAGTTATTCCTTTCACTTTTATCATTACTGAAATCAGCTTGGCAATGAATAAAGCATTAGTCTTTGACTTTGGTCTAATCATGTATTCCATTTGAAGCATTCACAATCTGCACAGATTGATTTTTACACCATGTCTTAGCAAATGAAGAAGATAGATATCTTGATATCTCAGATTTGCAAAATCTCCTCGCCTCGGTATCAACACATGCTGAACAAACTTGAAGAGCAGTCGATTCTCTCCGTCCATTTCAGCAGCAACCACTTGCCTTTGATTCCCATTACCGGTCAGTTCTTTTAAGGCGGTTTCATTATCAAATATGTCACTGCTAGGTGGCATTGCTCTTGATACATACCCAGAGACACCTTCATGTGGTACTTTCAAACACTCAGCCCACTCTACTGAAGAGAAAGACATCTCTTTTCCATTTAAAAAAGAGCTTACCCGATTATCATTTTCAGACTTCTCGAAGGTTACAAACTCGTAGAACTGTTTTACCAACTTCGGGTAGTATAGGCCATTGTTATTCGAGAAACAATCCACCCATTTCTGGTCTTCCAGAATCTCGAGTACTAATGATTTGCTAGGCAGTAGCCATTCCACGCATAGTTCCTTCTCTATTACTATGTCTCTATTCTGCAAGTGAGGATTCACTGGTCGCCTTCCCGATCTAGTTCTGACTTCACTAACACTGGCTTTATGCTGTGTCTCCTTCTTCTTAGATTTTTGTTCTACACTTTCATCTCTGACGGTAGGAAGCTTAGTTTTTGCCATCGCGGGTTTAGGGTTCTTGGTCGATTTGGGAGCTAAGGTTCGAAGGTGAGAGATTTTGAGCTCGGTGAGGTGAGAAGTGTCTTAGACTTAGTTTTATCATTTAGGACTTCCAAATAAACGACTAAAATAGAGTAAAATAAAATAAAATAAAGCGATTCGTATTCTTGGCGGAAGACAGATGTAAAACATTGCATCGGTGTGAGTTAATCATCGGTGAAAAAAAATCGGTGAGAATTGTACATCGGTGAGAATTTCACATCGGTGAGGATTTTCACATCGGTGAGAATTTCACATCGGTGAGAATTTCACATCGGTGAGAATTTCACATCGATGAGGATTTCACATCAGTGAGAATTTCACATCGGTGAGAATTTCACATCAGTGAGAATTTCACATCGGTGAGAATTTCGCATCAGTGAGGATTTTCACATCGGTGATCGGTTGTGATTAAACATTCCCAATTCGTGTCTTATGTAACTTAGCCTATCCAAACTTAAAGGCTTAGTGAAAATATCAGCCAATTGATGTTCAGTGACAATAAATTCAAGAGAAATATCACCTTTTTGATAGTGATCTCTTAGGAAATGGTGTCTTACATCTATGTGTTTGGTTCTAGAGTGAGATACAGGATTCTTAGAGATGTTTATTGCACTGGTGTTATTACAGTTGATTGAAACATGTCTAAAAACATATCCATATTCCAAAAGAGTGTGTTTCATCCACTGAATTTGTGCACAGCAACTACCAGCAGCTATATATTCTTCTTCGGCAGTAGATAATGCAACTGAGTTCTGTTTCTTACTACACCAAGAAACTAAAGATTTTCCAAGAAAATGACATGTTCCTGATGTGCTTTTTCTATCTAACTTACAACCAGCAAAGTCAGCATCTGAATAACTCATTAACTCAAAGGATTGTCCTTTTGGGTAAAACAAACCTAAGTTAATCGTGTGTTTGAGATATTTAAAAATTCTTTTAACAGCAAGCAAATGAGATTATTTTGGATTAGCTTGAAATCTAGCACACATACACACACTAAACATAATATCAGGTCGACTAGAAGTAAGATAAAGTAAACTACCAATCATACCTCTGTAATTTGTTTGATCAACTGGTTTCCCAGTTTCATCTGCGTCCAATTTACAGGTAGTACTCATAGGAGTTTCACTTTCCTTGATACTATCCAGACCAAAACGATTTAAAAGATCCTTTGTATATTTACATTGATTCAAAATAATACCATTTTCATTTTGAAATACTTGAAATCCAAGAAAGTACTTAAGCTCTCCCATTAATCTCATTTCAAATTCATTTTGCATACTTTTTGAAAAATCAGTACATAAAGAATGTTTAGAAGATCCAAAAATAATATCATCAACATATATTTTTACAACTAAAACATCTTTAGAAATTATTTTAATGAAAAGAGTTGGATCAGCAATCCCTTTAGTAAAACCTTTTGAAATAAGGAAATTGCTAAGTCTATCATACCAAGCTCTTGATCTTGTTTTAATCCATACAAAGCTTTAGAAAGTTTAAAAACTTGATTTGGAAAATGGGGGTTAGTAAATCCAGGTGGTTGTTCTACAAAAACATCTTCAATTATAAAACCATTTAGAAATGCACTTTTCACATCCATTTGATATAACTTGAAATCCAGATGTGCAGCATATGCAAGTAAGATCCTAATGGCTTCTAGTCTAGCTACAGGTGAAAAAGTTTCCTCATAGTCTATACCTTCTTCTTGACTATATCCTTGTGCAACTATTCTAGCTTTGTTTCTAACTATATTACCAGATTCATCTACTTTATTTCTAAAAACCCATTTTGTGCCTATTGTCAAGGTGTCCTTAGGTCTGTCAACTAATTCCCAGAATTTGTTTCTTTCAAACTGATTTAATTCTTCCTGCATAGCTATTACCCAAAATTCATCATTGATAGCATCATTGATATTTTTGGGTTCTAGCTGTGAAAGAAAAGATTGATGTTCAACCTGGTTTCTTAGAGAGGCTCTAGTTTGTGTTCCTCTATCAAGATTACCAACAACAACTTCTAAAGGATAATTCTTTAGAATCCTCGTTGATCTGGTAAAGGTTGGACTAGAAATTTCAGGTTCATCTATAGGTTCGGGTTCAACAGAAGCAGATTCTGGAAAAAGTCCAGAACTGGATGTTTTGATAACAGGTTCTTTAGATTTATCATTAAGGTCCAGAATAGACAAATCTTCTTCAAGATTCTCAAGAGAGGTTTTAGGCTCATGTGGATCAGTTTCATCGAATTTGATGTGAACAGATTCTTCCACACATTTGGTTTTCTTATTGAATACTCTATAGGCTTTACTTGAAATAGAGTAACCCAGAAAAATTCCTTCATCACTTTTGGAAGCAAACTTATCCATATTATCTTTAGTATTCAGAATAAATACTTTGCAACCAAAAACTTTAAAGTAATTAACCTTAGGCTTTCTATTGTTCCACAATTCATAAGGGGTTTTCTTAAGAACAGGTCTGATTAAGACTCTATTAATAACATAGCAAGCTGTATTTACAGCTTCAGCCCAAAAATAAATAGGCAGGTCATATTCATTGAGCATGGTTCTAGCAATTTCTTGAAGGGTTCGGTTTCTTCTTTCTACTACACCATTCTGTTGGGGTGTTCTAGGGGCAGAAAAGTTATGAGTATAGCCATTGTGTGAGCAATAAGATTCAAAATCTTGATTTTCAAACTCACGACCATGATCACTTCTCAAGGTTTTAATCTTAAGTCCACTAAGGTTCTCTACAGATTTAGAGTATTTAACAAAAGAAGAAAAGGCTTCACTTTTGTGAGCTAGAAAATATAACCAAGTATATCTAGAAAAATCATCTACAAGAACATAAACATAGTGCTTCCCATTTAAACTAGAAACTCTTGATGGTCCAAACAAATCCATGTGAACCAATTCAAGTGGTTGAGAAGTCGAAACTTCTTTCTTTGATTTAAAAGAAACTTTGTGTTGTTTTCCCTTTTGACAGGGGTTACACACTCTATCATTTGGGAATTCTAATTTAGGTAGGTCTCTAACTAGGTTTTTTCTAGAGAGTTTTCTAAGTGAGTGAATGTTGCAATGTCCCAATCTTCTGTGCCATAGCCAAGATTCTTTATGAAAATCATTCAAACAAGTAATATTCTGCTTAGCTAAAGAATTCAGATTAACAGCATAAACATTTTCATTTCTTAAGGCAGAAAATACCAAAACATTCTTAGAATTAAAAACTTTTCAGGAATCATTTTCAAATTTAACATGAAAACCATCATCACATAACTGAGAAATACTTAATAAATTGTATTTAAGTCCATCAACAAATAAAACTTTAGAAATCAAAATTGAATCAGTGTTACCAATCTGGCCTAGGCCGATGATTTTTCCTCTTGAATTATCACCAAAGGTGACAAAGCCTCCATCAACTTTTATTAAACTCTTAAAACAAGAGAAGTATCCTTACATATGTCTTGAACATCCACTTTCCAAATACCAGGTCTCTTTATAGGAGCTCTTTAAGAAAGTTCCCTACAAAACAGATTCAGATGGGAGATGATTTTGGTACCCAGATTTTCTTGGGTCCAGATAGGTTAGCCAATAACACTTTAGGTACCCATATTTGTCTAATGGGTCTCATATAATTTGTAGAATTGACATTCTTTGAAAGATAAACTTTATTAGATCCATATCTATGTATATAACTGGTTGAAGCATATAAAGTTCCAGAATTACCTTCATTCTATCCAGATTCAGAAATGAATCTAGTTTTGGAAATTTTCCTTTGTCCAGGTTGGTATCCTATACCAGTAGTATATTTAGGTGCTATTTTCTTTCCTAGCATCTGTGTTAGTGTATTTTTTCCATTGGTGAACTTCTCTAAGTCTTTCTTGAGTTGCTCATTAGATAGTTTCAGTTCAGTGTTTTCTTTTAACAGTTGAGTATTTTTCTCTTTTTCAATAGTGAGTTCGGTTTTAACTGTAGTGGTGAGAGCATGTTGTTTCTTTAATGACTTGTATTTATACTTAAGTTCATTACATGTCTCTTCCAGCATATCACAGTACTCAAACAATTCATTTTTAGACATTGTTCCAGAATCAGAATCAGATTCTGCATTATCTCCAGAGTAATAATAATTTAAAGCATGAGTTTCAGCAGTTACCTGAGAAGTGTTTGTCATAAAGAACATATTTGCCTTATTTTTGTGTTCAGTTTCAGAGCTTTCAGATTCAGTAGAGCTATCCTCAGAAGCACTCCAAGTAGCCTTCATGGCTTTCTTAAACTTATTGTCCTTATATTCATATTTCTTTTTATACTTCATCTTTGGACAGTCGGCTTTAATGTGTCCTTTTCTCTTGCACTCATAGCAGACAACATCATCTGATTTGTCATTCTTCTTCCAATCCTTTTTCCATTTACCTTGGTGATCATACTTACCCTTATAATTTGTTTTTCTGAAGAACTTCTTTTTCCTATAAAATTTCTTAAATCTTCTAGCAATGTGAGCCATCTCAGCATCACTGTCAGAATCACTTTCACTATCTTCACAACTTGAACTTTCAACTACAGCTTGAAGCTTTTCTTTGTCCTTATTCTTTGAAGTTGAAGATTTGAAAGCGACCGACTTTCTTGGAGGTTCATTTTCTTCTTCTTTATTCACTTTAAGCTCTTCTTCATACATCATCAGCTTGCCAATTAGTTCCTTGACAGGTAGAGCAGCAATGTCACATGATTCTCTGATTGAGACAGATGCTCCTCTCCATCTATCAGGTAGACATCTCAAAATTCTCATAATTTGTTCCTTCGATGAGACATCATTTCCCAGCGAGATCATTGTATTGACAATTTCATTGAACCTGAGATACATGTCAGAAATGGGTTCGTAAGGATTCATTTTAAAATTATCATACTTGATAGTATAAGTGTTCAATCTCATTTCTTTAACATTCGTTGTTCCTTCATGAGAAACAGCTAAGGTATCCCAAATTTCATATGCAGTTTTACAAGAAGAAATTCTATTAAACTCTTAATCTCCTAGAGCACAGTACAAGGCATTCATAGCTTTACAGTTGTTATTGTAAGTAGTCTTTATAGGTTCATCCCAAGTAGATCTAGTAGTAGTGGGAATTTTGTATTCTGATTCAATAGCAGTCCAAATATCAAAACCTATGCTTTCTAGATGAATTTTCATTTTCAGTTTCCACTGAGCATAATTAGTTCCATTGAAGAAAGGTGGCCTGTTAGTAGCAGCACCCTCAAGTCTATTGTCCATGATGAGAAAATTTTAAAGAGATAAAAATTTAGATATAACAGAAATTTTATGAACTTTAAAATACAACTAAAATCACAGTTCAAAAGCAGAGTATTTTTAGAGAGTATTTTCGATCCTCTGATACCAAGTGTTGGTCGGAGTGGTTTACTCAAGAGGGGGGTGAATTGAGTACCAATTAAAATTTCTGTATTTAAAAACACTGTCTTAAAGACCCCCAAATAAAATAATAAATTAAACTGTAGTGAATTTATATTAAAGTAGAGGTTCTGTTAGATTCTCAAGGGATTGATTAATTCCCAGTTAATCAAAACAGGAGTGTGTGATTATGTTTTGAAACTAACTTACTAATATACACTTAACATAAACACTTGCTAATTTAATTATCAAAGTGACTTTAAAAACAGTATTGGTTTTAAAGTGATTAGCAGCGGAATAACTTTGAAAGAGATGGCACAACAAATGTAACCAAGAGGTTCAGTCTCAAGCCGAGACTTAGTCCTCTCAAAAGTTTATATAAAAAATGATCCACACCCTGGATCGGGGTTCAACAGTTTACAACTGTCCAGGTCCAAGACCTCTACCACTGTTCTTCGTGGGAAACAGTACAACAACAACCAGCTGTCCAGGTCACACACGACCTCTACCACTGTTATTCATGGGAAAGAAAGAATGAAAGAATTTGGTAAGGATTTACAAATCCTCCAGTTTAAGTACAGGAGACAGTGTATGTGTTAGATACAGCAGATAACACACACTGCTCGAAAAGAATAATAATAAATCATAGAACAAAAGATGTAGAGTTTAGAGATGGTTCTGGTGATTTCAGTGTTGCTCTGGACTCCTTTGGATTCAATCAGAAGTGAGTCTGAGTCCTCTTCTCGTTTCTGTTTGAGAAACAGAGTGTCGTATGCTCCAGGTTCACAGACAGTGAAAAATGTAGTGGTGAAGTTCTTCAGTGTTCTTCTTATATGCACAGAACACTTCTCGAGTATGCTTGATTGTCTATGAGCTTCTTGATTCTTCTCGTTCTTGTGTTTCTGGTATATTCCATCCACCACACTCGCTTCTTTTTGTTGTTGTTGGGCAACGTAGTCTTCACTTCTCGTATTTATCTCACGGGCAACAGGGGACAGAAAAGATTTCCTTTCTGTAGGTACGAGGTACGGATTCCTGACATCCGAGAACCTTTATCAGATATTTGACAAATCATTAAAATGTACATGATATGACCATTAGATAGATTAAATAAAGATAGGAAATAAAGAAATTCAAACAGTGAGTTGAGTGATCAGTAGGTAATCAGCATCGGTAGCTTGGACATCGGTAGCTCAATTTCATCAGTTGCTTTGACTCTATCGGTGGCTCTATGCGTCGGTTGGTATATGATTGTATCGGTGACTCTGTTTATCGGTAGCTCCATGCGTCGGTTGGTATATTCTTGTATCAGTGACTTTGTTTATCGGTAGCTCCATGCGTTGGTAGCTCCTTGTGTCGGTAGCTCCATGCGTCGGTAGCTCCATGCGTCGGTAGCTCCATGCGTCGGTAGATCCATGCGTCGGTATCGGTAGCTGTGAGTCTGTCAGTAGCTTCGTCCATCGGTGACTCTTATTCCATCGGTAGCTATTTATACTTACACCGGTAGCTCTATGTTTGTATCGGTAGCTGTCTGTAAGTCAGTAGCTTACATTTATAAGCACATCGGTAGCTCTGTGTTTAAGTATATCGGTGACTCTGTCTGTCGGTAGACTAAGTCTATCGGTAGACTGGGTACCGGTAGCTCTTTATCAGTAGCTATAGGCATATTACATATCTGTTTTATACAGAACACATCCGATTGTGTTAGAATCAATTTAACTTGTATGAACATGGATAAATGAGGATTAACATATTCCAAAGACTATTTTAAAAATTATTATTGGTTTGATCACAGATTTGAAAGAATTAAAGTATAGATCAATGATACTTAAAAATATCATAGAGAATGAAAACATAATTGGGATTTTCAACACATATGAATACATGATTGAGATTATCAAAACAGGTGAGGTCAACACTTTCCATATTATAGGATGGAATAAAAAAAATTAAGGGAGCTAAAAGAGTAGTTGAAAGAGATGGGAATCAAGGGTTTCATATGTCCAAGAACATCTCTATGGGTAGCACCAGTCCTGTTCATGAAGAAAGCTTACAAAATATTAAAGTTGTGCATTGATTATCGAAAGCTTAACCAAGTTATGATAAAGATATCTAATTCAAAGAATTTATAAACTATTTTATCTATTGAGAATATATTAGTGGTTCTCCAAAATTGAATTACGATTAGGATATCACTAATTACGAGTTCGGAAGGAGAATATTTCAAAAACAGTTTTTAGAAAAAGATATGGCCATTATGAATATATGGTAATTCCTTTCGGTCTTATGAATTCACCAGAAGAATTTATGGCATCGATAAATAATATATTTCAGAGATATTTGGATCATTTTTGTTATGGTATTTGTGGATGATATATTGAGGTATTAATAGAGTATGTCCGAACATGAGAAAAATTGAATATAGTGTTGGGGATCTTGAGAGATAATTGTTTGTATGAGAAATTATCAATGTGTGATTTTTGGATAATACAAGTATTCTTTCATTTCCATATAATCTCTAAAATAGGTGTTTTAATGGATCTGTAGAAGATAGACACTATTATCTCTTGGGAACCATTGAAGAAAAACATTGAGATACGATGTTTTATTGGAATCTGTAGTTATTAATGACACTTTTTTTTGAATTATCACGACTAACATCACATGTTACAACTCTGACAAAGAATAATGTTCCATTTTAATGGACTGAGTAATTCTTGAAGTCTTTCCAAGATTTGAAAGTTCGTCTTAGATCAACAGCTATCGTGATATTGTCAAAATAAGGAAAGGGGTATATGGTGTATTATAA
Source organism: Viscum album (assembly GCA_963277665.1). NCBI lineage: Eukaryota > Viridiplantae > Streptophyta > Magnoliopsida > Santalales > Viscaceae > Viscum > Viscum album. Next base: position 1,816,906,626 of record OY728133.1, on the reverse strand, counting down.
TGCTTCAATATTAGGGTTGGGATGCATTCTCATGCGAGGAGAAAATGTTCTTTATTATGGATGAAGGAAGTTGTGAGTGCACGAAAAGGATTACCCAACACATGATTTGGAGTTAGCTGTAGTTATCCATGCCTTGAAGGCTTTTCATCATTATATCTTTGGTGAGAAATTTATGGCATTCATTGATCTTAAGATCTTAAAACAGATTTTCTCACAATGATATTTGAATCTGAGGAAGAAGATATGGATGAAGTATCTCCACATGTTTTTCATTAAATTGATGTATGCTCTAGGAAAAGGCAATACAGTTGATGATGCATTAAGTAAAAAGTTGAATGCTCAGTTAGAAAAATAAGATTTAGATGAGTGGAAGTTAATTTTGGTCTTAAATGAAATGCATGTCGAATGTGAAAACTGAGGTGTTGTTACAGTTTTTTATCAATTCCCATGGTTCCTGATATGATTAATATGGTAAAAGAGGAACATAAATCTGATACAGAATGTGTGGCAATAAGTTCAAAACATAATTATGGGGAGATAATTGAGAGTTGGAAACTGGATGGGGGTTCCATATTGTGCTTTAGAAATTGTATGGTTGTACCTATGACTTTTCAATAACAAAATTTTCATTCTTACCACCATTCGATATGGGATATCCATCTAGGAATATAGGAAATTTATAAATAATTTAAAGTAAAGATCTGATGGAATGGTATGAAATGAAAGGTGACCATGTTTGTTTAAAAATGATTAACTTGTCACCAAGTTAAGACAAAGCATCAACGACCAGTAGGTATGTTGTAGTCATTACCCATCCCAGTGTGGAAGTGGGATAATATAACTATGGATTTTGTTATAGGTCTCCCAAGAACGTTTTAGAAACATGATGCTATATGGGTAATCGTGAATAGAATCATGATGTCAGATCATTTCATCCATATTTTCTAAACTTATATGATATATGATCTATTCAAAATATATATCCATGATGTGGAAAAGTGACATGGAATAATAGTTTCAAAAGTTTCAGATAGATATATAAGGTTCATGTCTTGTTTCTGTTACTCATTACAGAAATACCTTGGGTCTCAAATGACTATGAGTACCATGTATCATCCTAAAATAGATGGGAAATCTGAAAGGACGATATAAACATCAGAAGACATGTTACGAGATTGTTTAATGGATTTTGTTGTCTCATGGGAAGAGAATTAGTCATTAGTTGAGTTCTCATATAATAATATCAATCATGCCTCGATACACATGGATCCTTTTGAATCATTGTATGGGTATCCTTATCATTCTCCCTTATAGTGGGTGGTAATAGGTGAGACATAACTAGTTTGGATGATCCCTATATAGGAAACAATAGAGAAGATCTATTTGATCCAGAAACAAAAAGAGATGGCTTAGAGTTTTCCGAAATATTATGTGGATCATTGTTGAACACCATTATCATTCGTAATGAAATATATGGTGTTCTTAAGGATTTTTCCAAGGCTTGGCCATTGACATTTTGGGAAGCAGGGAAAGTTATATCCTTGATACATAGGCCATTTTGAGATACTGGAATAGGTTGGAGATGTGGAATATCATTTGAAATTTCCACCATGGATTAATGAAGTGCATAATGTGTTCCATGTATCTTAGTTGAAAAAGTATCATCCTGGTCCTGACCACGTGATCAGATGGGATCATCCTTCCATAGAGCCATATGATTTGTTGGTACATATCTCAGTGTGTATTTTGGATAGAAGAGTGAAAGTATTGTGTGGGAAAATCATCATTATATTGTGGGTTTTATGGTAACATGGTCAGATTTAGGAAGAGGCTTTAGAATGTGATAAGTAAATGAAAGAGAAATAGCCCAATATATTTTAGGGAAACACCTATTTTCTACTTTCTTGATATGGAAATGCCAATGGTTGGGGGAATATAGACCTCCCATAATTTTGGTATATAACCCTTCAATTATTCTGTTTATGTACATCGCTTATAAGGGTGAATGTTGGGATATTTTGGAGATATTTATTTGTGTTTTGGGGGCTAAAGGGAAGGCACATGGGTGGAATATGGTTTGTCCAAATTGTGAAATATCCTAGGAGAAACCATGTGGTTTGGGTAGTTTTAGGTTGTGGCTTCAACACAGTTAGAGTACGATTTTGGAGACCATATGAGGAGACCATGTAAAGGGTCATCTTTAAGGTAGAATATAATGCACTATTAGTGCACAATTTGTCTAACCGTGCGACTAAACCATGTGATGGTCAAAACCACCTCCTTAAAATGTTGATCTAGGTCAACATTAATGTTCAACACCCCATTACTCTTCATATCTAGCCATAACTTTGGATTTTGATTTTTTGAAGGTCCCGGAAGGTTATTCCATCTATCTAGAGGTGATCCGAAATCTTACCTTGGTGATTAGAAGCTGATTTTCACGGTATGTCATCGTTCTTGATCGTTCTTGATGAATTTATTAGATCAAATTCACTTATTCTCAAATTTTCATAGATCTACACTCACTATAGGTATATATAAGGCTTGGGATCCCAAATAAATCATATTTTGGGTCTTCATAGGGTAGGGGAATAGATCTAAGGCGAGTTCATGATGTTTTAACCAGTTTTTTGTGATGTTCTTCACCTAATTATCATTTCTACAAAACTCTCTGGGTAGGAAGCTTCAATATTGACTCTTCTTGATAGAATTTATTTTATTAGTTTCCAATTAATTGAGTGGAATGAAATTTATTATGAAATTGTTGGGAAAATAATGGTATAAATCTTCTTTGTTGATGATTTATGTTTTTTGGTGAAATTGAGAAATTGTGGTGAATTGTTGTGTAATGTGATTTAATTTCTTAACTTTAAAATGGTAATTTTAAAATATATCTATGAAGGATTTGAAAAATTGTTCGTTGAAAATGGTGTTTTAATAAAAGGTAATTTTATTGAAATTATTTTGGAATGTTGGTTTTGGAAATGGTGTTAGGCATACTTGTGCGTGTATTAATATTGTATTTATGACGCTTGGATGAAATATAAACTTGTTCTCAGTTCCAAAAGTGTAATGGCACATGGGACATAATTATCACATGATGACATGGTAGATCAATGAGAGACCACTCATTATTATAGAACTCTCATAATGTAGCATGCATGGTTGGTTATGTGGAATGGAATGGTTATGCCAAAGGGAACTTGAGAAATGGATTTAATGTATTGGTTGGTTGTTTTCATGAAAAATAGCTTATTTTGGAAAATGGGGAGACATTGCAATTAGTTTTTATTTAGTTATAAAATGTTTTCAGATCTAGTTTATATTTAGTTATAATTTTTTTGGATGTTTTTACAAAAACTATTTTAGAATTTGATTATATTTAGTTACAAAATGTTTTGGAAATTGTTTTCTATAATTTTTCTTATATAAATGTTCCAAAATCTTCTATACTAGTGTCATGAGTAGGGAAGACAATGGGGAGAGCCTACTGATGTTTAGTACTCACCCCTATATTGGAGCTTTGGTGATTTTTAAAATGTTATCTACTAGGACATGGGGAAAGGTAAAGTATCACATGTTTAACACTACTTCATGATACTTGGGTTGTTTGGTGATGTTGGAGCATATACCTTTTGAAGCATGGAGTATTGTGGTCGTATTATAGTTTTATTAGTTTATCTACCATTTTTTATTTTGATTTTGTAGTCTTTCGCTGTGGAACTTGATTTGAGTATGATTTTGATATATGAAATGTTGAGTTTTATTACATGATTATATTGAATTATGTATTGGTATGTTTGGTTATGTATTGTTGGTTAGTTGTTTTTTCTTAAAGGGTAAACTGTCCACCAAATATTGTTAAAGCCTTCAACATTTATTTCCATCCTCTGACATCTTGGGGATGTCACTTAACGACAAGTATAATTTCTCTCACCTTATCAATATAATAAGGAGAAGGAGGGATGTTACACTAATGTTCCTATGTACATGAGTTAGCTATTCCCACACACAAGTTCATTAATAAGTCCCAACACATCCTACTCTCAATTCTACCTTTACCAAATATTAAAGTAATATAAAAGAAAAAATGAACCTTGGATACCACTTTGCAACATCCCATGATGCGAAAATATCTCACATGGCCAAATCATGTTGGTTAGTGGACCTCAGACACACCTCCCCATATTCGAATGGCTTCCTACTAGTAGGGAGGGTGTCGAGAAAATAGTGGAGATACTATACCCCTAGTAATTAGTTGAAATATAGTGGAAATAAACAAATATCAGAGTGATGGAAATAGTTTAAATAGTACATCATATAACATTAAGATAAATGATGAACCAAGTAAAAAAAATTATAATGAACCGTGTATTTCCAAGTTATAATGTATATAAATGATATGATAGAAGTCATACAGATAAAAAATCTATCATAAAGAAAATCAAAATCCCCTAGTCCCAAATTCCTAATCAATCTATTCTCAAAGATCCATCCCATCTAGGATAAAACAATCAACAACAAGGTCCCTTTTCCTTGTCTAAACCCAATTCCATGTAATATTCTTGAGTACAAAATGAATAACCGAATAGGGTGTGACTAAAACTTAGTAGGTCAACACCATTGTGTCAAAAAAACCAGTTTTGATAATAAGTTCATGCAATAAAGTGATAAAAATGTAATTAATTAATTAATTAATTAATAAATATAATAATAAGACAAATTCAGCACGATGTTAGAATATTTTTGATCATGTTACATAATCATGAAAACCAAAACCAAAAATCCATGGCATAAAAATACAACTGATAATAATAATACACAATAAAATTTCAGTATAACTAGTCCTATAACTATAATAATTACAACATAATTGGTCCAAGTCCTATATATAAGCATCTCAATATAATTGGAACAAGACCAATTATCATGACTGCATTACCAGGCCAAGCCTTTTATATAAGTATTTTAGAAAAACTAGGTGATTCCCTATGGTAAACATAGAATAACCGTGCCAACCCCTATATATGATAATTTCAAAATGAAACTAGGATACGCTCTATATAAAAAAATTACAACATAAATGACTAAACAATTCATAAACGTAGCAATAACACAACGTAACATCTTATTACACAATGTTCAATTCATCCAATTACCATTTATCTTTCAATTAACCTTTTATTCATCAAATTAGATCTTAAGTAATTTCCATTCCAGTGTACTAACCCATATCATAAAAAATTACCACCACTAATTTCAATAAAAAATTAATCCATTTTCATAAGTGAATCAATCAAAATCAACTATCTAAGGTCACATGTCATTGTAAAATTTATTTTAATCCAAAATCCAATTCATAATTGTTCAAGGTTAGACTCACCCTACGGGTATCCACAAGATGGGTCTCAAAACTTTTGGATACAAAGGGATCTTATTAGTAGTCCAACCACATGATTATCACAACCCATTATTCTGTTAGTTAATACAAACATTATGTCAATACAATTTCATAATATCGAATACACTTAAAAAAATAGAAATAGGCCACATGGAATTATTCTAGACCATATTACTTTATCTAGAAATCATGGACATTCTTTCAAAAGTTAATGCAAATGAAGAATAAAGCTGAAGGAGATTACAAAGAAAACTGTAGATTTAATGGTATACTGAGAAATTTGTAAGGGAAGGAATCACTTTGAAATTTCCCAGAGTCATCCCACAATTCGAGAGAGGAGGATTCATGGTGAATGAAATAAAATCATATGCAAAACATGGTTTAAAACAGTTGGTCCTAAGATATTATTGATGTGATCCCCATTAATGATGTGAATTTCTAAATTTATATGATATGTTAGAAAATTCATTTCCTCAAGTTATAATAACCCCTATTGACCATTTCACAATGTGAACTAGTTTCATGATGTGTTAAAATTTCATGCACTGAACTAGTTCACAAATTATTCCTAGAAACAAGTTCACATATTGTAATATGTTCTTTATGTGAATGTGTCAAAAATATAGTGAATTTCCCAGATCTAGTATAAACAACCCAAACCTACAACGAAGCTTTCAAAACCCACGAATAACCCTCATAATCACTTGAAACATTTATACTTGGACTCCATTAATTCCAAAAAACAAATATCTCAGAACATTATGTCATTTCCCGAAAAAAATATATTCACCAACCAAGAAGATTATCTTCCACCCATGTTTTAATAATAAAATAAAACCCAACTAAAAGTGGTTCAATCAAAACTCAAGGGGGATGTACCAGGAAAACGATAGAATCTTATATGGTATGTTACCAATGGTATAATTTTGGTTAGATATGCTAGTGGGGATGGTAGTAAGGATATAATATATGCCTGATATAGAGCTTTATATATTAATAGGTGTATCTAACCTATTTATGCTGAAAATAAAGTTACTAGGGTGATATAGGTAAAAAAGTGTTATTAAAAATTACTAGTTATGTTGCCAAATCATCTTTATGGATTTAGCTGATGAGTATGTGGTATCATGCATTAGTAAGTTTCTTACAAATAAGATTTCATTATCTATTTTTATTTCTTAACTTTTAATTTCGGAATGTCACAACCATGGTTTTCCTTCTTCTCCTATGATATACTACATAACACATACAAAGAGTCTTAGTTGGGGATTGGGTGGTACCTGTTTATTTAGTCATAGATGGATGAAACCAGTCAAGAGACATATAAAATAATAAAATAGTGTAGCTGATAATTTGGTTCCACCTAATCAATTGGTGAACACAAATCTTGTTTTGAGTATCATTCAAGCATTCCAGAGTATTGATAAGGGAAATATAACTGAGTAAACATGTCATGTATTGATAATTTTAAATACAGAGACAAAACCCATCAATATTTCAATGATATTCGTGATTTGATAAATAATAATCATGGCATAGTTGGATATATAAAATATTTTATTTCCATATAACTCCAATAGATGTTCAGATCAATTCACTTACATAGACTAATTTGCACCAGGAGTACATACCCATGAATTCCTTAAGGAATTCATTTTCCAGTTTGGTCTGTGATAGGATATTAGATCAAAGGATGTCATGTTTAGCATTGAAAACTATAAATAAAATTTATACAAAATTATGGTGGTATAAAAAGTCATTGTAGGGAACCAGACAGGGGGAATCATCTTAGTGGAACCAAAAATAGGTGGGAACTCTAGTAGTGGAAATAACTATAGAAGGGACAAGCACACTCAAGGTAGAAAATAACCTAAGATACAAACCATATGATCAATATCCTTTCACTCTTATCCTAGTAACAAACAAAGTTTTTTTAATAGATATTATAAGGGAATAATAAGAGTGAATGTATTAAATCCTTTCGAGAGTGTCACAACTGTGTATGAAGAGAAAACCTGAAGTGTTAATATAAAAAACTCCAATGTTAATGGTTGAGAATAGTTCAAATCCATCCCATTAATCTCATGCTCAAATGGGATGATCTGGTCAGAGTATTTATAAACCCTTGAGTTAGGCGACACATAATGATTCGAGTAACACATCAACAGTTCATCCAATGCCACCTCATTAGGGGGAAATTTTATTCAGGGAGATTTGATGAAAAACTATATTGAGTTGATGATATACTCACAACTAATCAACTACGCCCATCAATGGTGTGAGGTATCCTCATTATTAATTCAATTTTTATTCAAATCTGGTTTGATTCTACAACATCCCACTCATTTTTTATTATTTTATTCTAAATCAATTGGGGTTTGACAAGGAAATGATGTTTCCTATTTTGAGAATTAAGAAACCACTTAGGAAATAGGAATGTACAATATTTATGTGTCCAAAATGTTCTCTAAACATCAATGTAGTGATATTTTTGAGGGAGTTTACTATCTTGGGAATATATATCATTAATTTAATCTTGGTAATGGACGAATTATTATAAATAAAAGGTTATAATATTTTTTAATTACCACAAGTAACCTTCACTTCCCTAGGTGGTTTTTATTCTTTTATTAAAAGTGGATTTTGATATGAATGCTGACAGAGAAGGACCTCTAGTGACATTGGATGAAACCATCTGTTTTCAACTTGTAGAGATAACCTTGGTCATGAATAGTGAAACATTGAATTGGAGTTTTCTTATCAAAGTATAATGATACCCTAATTTACTTATTCTTGATTTCTATTCTCCACCACTTGAAATAGACATCTAATTTTCAATTGATCTATTTCTGGGAATGAGTCTTCTTTTTCTTATTTCATAAAGAATGGAACCAATATAATTAAAAAAATTAAAGGTCCTACTTGAATAATTGGAAAGTAAAGGTTTCATTAGACCAATTACATATATTGGGGTTACTCCGGTTATATTCATAAAGAAGTTAGATAGTTGGATTAAATTATATGTAAACTATCATAAAATGGATCATGTTATGATCAAGAATTGATATCCTATTCCTAGAATCGATGATTTATTTAGTCAATTTAAGGTAGCCAAATATTTCTAGTAAATTGATCTAGGATCAGGGTATCCCTAACCTCAAGATATGAAGGATGATATCCCAAAGATATATTTTTATTGATGTTATAGTCACTATGATTTCTTATTCGTTCCATTTGGTTTTATGAATGCACTTTCAATTTTCATGGTCATGAAGAACCTTATCCTTCATAAGTACCTAGATTCATACTTTTTTTATATTTTCTGATGTTATATTGGTATAGTCTCTAAATTTATATGACCTTATATGTGCAATTTAAGAATTTATTAGGTACATTTCATGGACACTGAATCTATGCTAAATTCTATATGTGTTACTTTTGAATACAATAATTTTTATTCCTATTCTTTCTTTTTTTTTCAAATGGAATATCTATTGATCATAAAAATATCAGATAATTCATTTATTTCAAACTTCTTAAGAATTTATTTGAGATGAAGATATTATTGGGATTATCTAGCTATTATTATATATTTTTTTGGGATTTCTCAAGACTCACTTATATTATGCACGTATTTAAATGTTATTGTATTCTATTCAAATGGGATAAAAAATTATGAAAATAATTTTAAGAGATAAAGGGTTTTCTAACTTGTAATCAAATACTAATCATTCATGAACAAGTGTACTTCAATATAGTATATTGTGATGTGTGATCTATAATTAACTGTGATGGTCCATGTTGCATAAACATGGATCTACTACCTCTTTGGTGAAATGTAAACCATGATTACAAATTATATAAGACAAAAAATTATTTTTTCAATATGGGATTTAAACATAAGGAAACTATTATATATGGAATATCTACAGATTTATGAATAAACATGGTTTATATGTATGGAAAATAAAATACACTAGCTTATTCATTGAGTTAGAAGTGGTATAATATTTTTTTTCTGAGAGGCTCATGAATAGTAGAAAATGATATAAGTAATTTCTATTGTGCATTTCGATTGTATGAAAAAATCAAGGTGTTTTTTGGTTACTCTTATTAATAATTTATTTAGCTTGGTAAATGAGTCTCAACAATCTGAACAAGAATACAATACCATAATATAAAACCTAAATGGTGGGGATACTGTTGATGGTTTGACAAGGATAAAAACATTGTGTTTCACTTTTAGTATCATATCAAAGTTCCTTTATTATTATAAGATAATCAACCATATTCTTATTTACATGAAAAAATTGTTATAAACCCATGTATTTATAAAATTTATAGGGTAATGAAGACCCATTTTCAAGGTTAGTTATGAAATAGAGGATGACTGATTATGTTATGATATATCTCACCTATCAACTAGTAAAGTGTCAACATCAATGACTAGTAAAAATGTTACAATCTATGCCTACACCTATAAGGATATGGGAACACATTTCAATGGAATTTATCACTGATATACCATAAAAACTTCAAAAGAATAATGATATTTAGGTCACTTTAGAACGAATCACCACTTCAACACATTTTTTCCCAATTTGAGTGTCCAATATGGTAGAAGATTCATAAAATATCTGTAATCTTAATGTTATGAAATTTTATATTCCTAATTTCCATTTTTTGATCAATATCATAGATTGTCCTCTTGTTTTTTTGATCCTTACAATAATCCCATTGAACCTACTAAACCATGAGAAAAACATATTATCCTCAAATATGTTACTAGTTAGAACATACTATCCAGAAACTACAATACATGATTAAATTTTAGGTTATGGGTTTTGGTGGTTCATGAGAATATCATTTTAATTTAGTGGAATTTTAATATTATAATAGTTTTCAGTACATGATACACATAGATCTATTTGAGGAATTGTATGAACATCCATGTCAACATCCATCTTGTTGGGTAGAGGATGGGAAAACATAACTGATTAGTTAAAGTCTTATCTAGGAGAATACTTAAAAATCCAGATGATCCAAAAAATAGAAGGATATATCCTAGATCCATAAAAATTATTATATATATCATTATCATTTTCTACTATCTTTTGATGTTGCTGACTATGCATTCTTAAAAGTTTCACTGATATTGGGTCACCACTGTTTAGAAAATAAAGGTATATTGTCTTCACGGTACATTAGACTATTTGATATTATAAAATATATTAGAGACATTGTATATTGGTTAGACTCACCACTATGATTCAGTGTTGTAAATAATATTTTTCTATGTATCCTAGATAAATAAATAATATTCAATTCCTATCCATGTGATTCATCGGTATCATCTTACTCTTGATCCAAATGCTAAATCTTACCATGAACCGGTTCATATTATAAATAAACAATTAAAGATCTTATGAAGAATTCATATCAATTTGATGCGATTATTTTGGTAGGATAATCATATTCAGGAGAAAACATGGGAATATGAGATTTTTATGATGGAGAAATGAACAAAACTTTTCTAAGAAACAATCAACCCCCATATTTCATAAGATGGAAAACAAAACGATTGAAAGAATGCAACAAATTTAGATGGAGGTATTTTTCAATTTCTATTGTATTTTTTTATTATAATCTAGTGGTGTTTTATTATAGTATATTTTGATGGTTTTGGATGGTTTCAAGGAGGAAGTCAAAATAGAGATAAAATGTAGTCATAGGATGTGGTTCACAATGTAATGTACTATTCACAACATGGATGGTTTCTATGATGATTTAAGGGTGATATGATTTGTGGCCATTAATGGGGTGAAATTTCCTTCCCTGAATGAATGGTCATTGGTTAGTTTAATTATAGAGAACATTAAATTCAGATGTCTGGACATTCATAGTGGAAAATAATTATTTCTTTGTGAATGGTAACTACCCCAAAAATTCATGTGAAGAACTCTTCCATAACATCGTGAATTATATTAGTTCAAGAAATACAATTAATAATAATTTGAATAAGGATATATGTATTATTCCTTAATTTACTATAAATATACGTTTCTTATAGGTTATTTTGGTGATACTTTTCCATTTTGAGACTTATCTCAATGTATTATTTATAATTTGACCTAGGGAATCCAAGGTAATAATTCTTGGTTCTTCTTCTCCATTGTAATATCGTTGTTTTCATTTGAGATAAATCCCAAACCAGTGATGTCATGCCTAGATCTATGGTCTAGGGAAAATATTAATAGATATTTTTTTATAATTCATTAAAGAAACTGAAAGGAGAGCCCATATTTGTGAATAATGGAATGATTCTTCATGTCAAGTGCATTCGATGTAACTAGATTCTATATCATTCCACTTTTTTTCTAGAATGTTATGGTTCTTATTTTATAGAGAATTATCTATTTATTTTTGGTTGAAAAAATATTATTTAAATTTTTTATAATATTTATTGTTGGTTTTGATTTAAATTTTGTGTTGTGGGTGATTCCCATAATGTGGCTAATAAAATTATTTTTTTGGAATATTAAAAAAAGAAGGATTTTGGGTGTGAAAACATTTCATGGAAATTGTTTGAGGACATTCATATGTATATTTAAGGGACCTTATGGGTTAGACATGCGAACTATGGCATATATGGGGCACACTAGATTTTACCACCATGTAATGACTTGGGATAACGTGGATGGGTTTAAACTCAAGAGTTGGACTATTCTATGGGCCTGATGAGAGAAGAGGTGAATTGTGTCTGTGTATTAAATGGGTGTGTATATTTATGTATGGTGTATGTTTTGGTGTGAATTTTTCACTACTTATGTATATTTCCTATGCCATATTTCTCAATAAATTTGTTTATTTAATCTCTAAATAATGAGATTACCTATTCTTATTAGAGTGTCATGTTTGGGATGTCTTAGGATTTTTCTACATGGTTATATACTCACCCCTTTCATATGAATCTTAGTGCGTATTAAGAAAGTGTTTATCATGATACCAAGAAGGTTAAGACTGTATACTTCACCAGTGAATAACCATGATGCTATAGTAATATTTGACGAGAGTTGGGGTAAGGTTATTATTGTTGGGTTGAGATTTGGGTAGTTACAGGTTTGTACATAGAGTCTTTTAAATATTTTTTTTAGGGATTATATAATTAATTAATTTATTGTCATATTAAACTACTTTTATCATCATACCTTTATGTTTTGAACTTTTTTGTATAATGGGTGATATTATGTCTCTCCATTGGGTTCAGTTACATGTTGTATATTAATAAGGTCAAACCATACCTTATAAAATTGTATACCCGTGGGAATTATTCCAATACATTGGGGTCTAGGTAATATAACATAAGGTTAGTGACATTCTAATCCTTCCCGATCCAATAGGTTGGGATTGGAATGTTACAAGAATTTCTTTCACTATTCACTGTTACCAACACTTCCTTCATCGTCATATCAATCATGTCTAACCTGTCCATAATTACATAATTCTTTTAGGTGAATTTATTAATTTGAAAATGAAACTATCACAAACTTTTTTTTATAAATTTATGTCAAAAAAATGTTTAATTTAAAATCAATTTTTTTTAATTAATAAAAATTGTCTCTTTTTTTAAACTACCTTCATATATTTTTTTGACTGAAATGTTTACTAAAAATGGTTATAAAGACCTATAATTTTTTAAATTATCGATCACCTATTAGTAGATTTAGTGTTGTTCCTTCTTATGATTTCTCATTGAATGAATTATTTTGTTACTAGTATTTATGTTCCTAGGGTAAATTATTTTTATGTCATAGAAATATAGTCTTTGATGAATGTTTCAACCTACAAATGCATGTATGTTCCTAAAAAATGGGATAACATAGAATTATTTTCGTGACATATATTGAAAAAGTTCCATAAGTTGGAATTTAATTTTTCATCTCATAAAAAGTTACTGTTTACATTAAATATTAATTTTGATAAGAATAAAATAACCTAACTACATAACAACACATAAAATTTGGATCATTAGTAAATGGATCCAAATAAAAAAAAAATATTTTCACCGGATTAGTTTGGTCCTTATATAAACAGAGAAAAAATAATCTATTTTCATTATAGGCATAAACATGATGTAAAGTTATAATTTACCAACACAACATTCCATTTATAGTGAGTGATAATTTATAAACCAATAGGATACCTTTAATCTATTGATAGTGCAAAATGCAGGTTTCTTGGATCATTTCCTTGTCCAGGATACTCAAGATTGATTTTTTCCCACTAAACAATGTCTGTTGGTTAGAGATGTTTCCTATATTGATTATTTATATCCATGTGCCATGTCAATTTCCATGAAGACTCATTACATCCATATCGACATCTACACCATGGATTGATTGGAAGGGACTATACAAATTTAAAAAGACTTGATTAGTCATTCATACTTTAATATACACCACACTTTGGGAATTTTTTAAGTAATTCATGGTCTTTAGAAAACAATATACAATCATTTGAAAAAAAGATTATTCTTTCATAAATTTGACACATTAAGAATAACATCCCTTTAGTATCATATGTTAAAAAATAATTCACATTATCTTAAAGTATCATATAATTCAAGTGAGAAATTTGTTTATTTATGTTGGTGTCACTCCATCCATTTCAATCATTCAAATTATATAGCATTATTATTATTGAAAATTTTATATTTGTTTACAAGAAGTATATAGTGGTGTATTTTCATAGACCATTAACTTATCAATTAAATTGGGATAATTGTGAAGCTCATATTCAAATATCATTTTCATTTCTTATATTATCATCATTATTTGTTACATTTTTAATCATATCCTATATATTTTATTCCACATTATTCACAATTGTAATCATATTTTATGATCCATAAACCAAATTTTTATCTGAGTCACTAACAAAATTTAGTTATTCCCCATGTATCGGATAAAATTAACAAATTTAATATATTCTAAGAAAGATCATGTTTTCTTCCATCTCTTTTAGACTAATTCATCTTGAATAATATCAACGTAAATATGAATAAAGGATTTGAGAATGGTCATATGAAAAATATTTTTAGAACATTATAAACTTTACAAACCTATCCATATTCTTTTTTTCATATGATTTTTATCCATACATTTTTTATTTATATCCATAATATTTGAGTCAATGATAATCATTGTTAAAAAACCAATAAATATAAAAATGGCGTGTTATTAGAATCATAACAAGAAATTCTTTGTATAAATGCACACAAACACACAGTCATATTGTTTGATATAAATTTTCATTTAATCAGCAATGAGTTAGGTCATATAATGAAAATTATTTTGGAAAATATAATGTTCAATAATACTAATTTTATTATTACAAGATGAAAAATATTATAATGGATTTGATAAAGGTTATTTGAATAATCTTTTTAAATATTTATGAAGTCTTTAACACAACCTTCATATTATTTTCTCAAATAATTGAAATCCATTCATTTTCAATTATTATTAATATTATTTAATTAAATAATATTAACATTCAAAAAATACACATAAGGTATGATATTAGAATAATAACATGTTATTTTACACACACACACAAACACCTACAGTCATCAGGTTTGATATAAATTATAATTTCATCAACAAATTGTTAGAACTTATAAATAAAAAACTATTTGAATATAAATTATAAGGAGAATTATTTCTCTATAACAAAAATAAAAATATGATAAATTATTTAATTTTTTGAAATAGATTCCTCAAGGGAGATAATTCACTCTCTTTTATCATCGATGTTCACAATAAACCTATGTATTTGTACAAATGTGTAGGATTTAGGGTATATATAATAATATTTCACAACTAAAACATCCATAAATACTAATATCTTATTTTTTTAAATGTTACTCTTGTTTTTGAAATAATATAGTCACATAGATAATAGTTATTAAGTTTAAAAATTTATGGAGACTAAAGAAAATAATGTATTTTGAAAAATATTTGTCTAAAAAGTAGAAATTAACTATCTAAAAACAAATATATACCTAACATAAAAAAAAGAACTAGTAGAACACATTCCTTAAACAGAGTCATAAAACCACCATTAATACACTATTTTAGAATAATATAAAATTTTCAAGGTAGATAATGAATCAAGATAAGTGGTGGAAATAAACAAACTTTTTATTTATTCATCTTTAATTTTTTTAATTGTAGATGGTCATTTTTTATGTGTCTAATTGTTTACTATCAGAGGAGAAGTTATTTTTTTTAATTTTCATGATCTCCCTACTTTATACTATATTTCTTTCATTTTTTCATGCTTTATTTTAATGAATTTTTCTTTTTTATCATTTCAAAAGGGTATATTTTATTATACCCATAGTCATATATTAAAATATTCATAAAGGGTTATATTATTTGGGAGTATTTTTATCTTGGGTTTGGTTTATTTTCAACCACCACTCTAAGTGCTTTAATCTTTTTGGTTTTCATATAATATCAAATGTATAATATTATTCTATTTTAATTATATTAGCTATTATATAGTTTTTAAATTATTTTTATTTTATATAATGTTATGTGTTTTAAAATATGCATGAAAAAATATTTTTAAAAATATTCAATTTTATAGAATTATTAAATTTTATTTGTATTTTTTATGCTATATAAGGTTTTATGATTCCCTAGTTTCATGTGAATATTTCTATTTTATTTTTTCATTACATGAAAATTGTAATACTGTTTATGATTTTAGAAAGATTTATATGCAAATAATAAATTTTACATAGAGTTATTTACATCATATATTTATAAGAGTAATTTGTCTTATGATATTATTATGTGCATGATGTTTGTTTGTAACACCCCAAGATTTTAAAACAAATTTCCCTTTAGAAACTAATTTGACCTGTATCATACTTTACATGAAACACTGAACCAAAACTAACCATAAAACATAAAAGAACCATTATAATTTAGTCATTAATTTAGTAGGTATAAATATAGAAAAATACATTATGAAATATATTAAGAAATAAATATAATTATTTTTATTATAGATAGATAACTAATAAGATCTCCTTATGGTATAAAATGTATTTTTTAAAAAATTATCTTTTTATTGACATTATTTTAAGAAACTAATTATATTTTATAATAAGTATATTTTATATATGAATAATATATATTTTTATATGAATAATATATTAACACAAATTTTATTATAATTTATTGAAAAAAATAATTATAATGGTTGATACTTTAATTTTTTTCCGATAAAATTATTTTTTAAATTATATATTTTTTATTTTATATATAATTTAAATTATAAAATTTGGGAATTCTAATTTGACCAAATTTAATTAAATTTTATATTTAGTGTATCAATATTAACTTAATACGATTTTTTCAGAATTTTTGAAAATAGTTGATATTTATGAGAGTACTGATAAAATACTAATATTGTGCAAACTTTTTATTTTAAGTCATTATCATTACACAAGAATTATAGAAATTTTCCTGAAACCATTTTATATAAAATATATACACATATAATATAAATAAGTCATTTAAAATTACTATTTTTGTATTTATAAAACCCATGCATATAATGTTATAAGCATAAATAATATTGTAGTCTAAAAACTGATGTATTCACTTATATTAAGAAGATTGTTTCCATCAATTATATAAATTAAAACAAAAAAAATGGATTTCCGACTTTATATTGAAGGATTATATTTTTTAATAAGTTTAACTTCATTTTTTGGAATAAAAGTATTATTACTATGATTAAATTTAATGACCACGACAATGGTGAAAATGTTATTTTTTAATAATTGTTTTATTATCATTATATAAATTTCGTCTAACCAAATGAATTAATCCCTTATAAACAATGATTAAAATATACTATTAAAAACTATATATAAATATATTAACCCTAATTCATTTATTAATCAATACTAGATATGATTAGTAACAGTTAATTATGAAAATATATACTTTCTACAAAAACGTTTCTTTTAGTACATTAAATGTTTTAATTTCAATGTTAATTTTCCATTATTTATATATTAAACTTGGGTAAATGGTGAATACATTTTTATTTAGAAAATAAATATTTTTTAATTTTGGTTACCTTATATTTTTAGGAAAATATAAATTACTTCATTGAAAACTAGTTACGATGGTAAACACCAGAATTGTAAAATGAAAAAACTAAGGTTAAATAACTAAATACATGTTTAACCATTTTTTTGAATTCTATGTATAGCCTATATTGATCCATGATCACCATAAAATCCATTATTGTGAACCTCTAGAGTCTTTTACCCTTGGATAGTGTAATGATATTATTGAAAAAGTTAAGGGTATTCAAAAAAATACATTTTTCTTCGCTTATAAAAGGGGACACTTCCATCCATTCATATCACACACATTCTATCAAATTTTTTCGTTATGAACTTATTTATTCTTCATAATCAAGTCTTATATCATGTTAAATAGAATTTGGTTTAAATTAATTATCATAATCATTTCATTTACATGGATACATTCATGAGAATGTTCAATGTACCAAAGTGAGTCATAGTTACTACTGCACCCATGAAGTAACATTTTTCATTTTTATCATGATTTTAATTCTTTATCCAAAAATATAAAATATAATTCACCAATATTAAAAAATATAAATAAATTATTATACTTCTATTATAATGAAATTATACATAAAGTTACCCAAGCTAAAAGAATATAAATAGTATGATAATTTCCTGGTTTAGATAATATATCTCAAAATCAGTCACACAAACCAAATACCTATAGATTTAGTGCCTTTATGATTAGATGTATGGACATATTAATTTAAAAAACTTTAAAACATTTCCAAATAATTGTGATACTCTAGACCAATTCCTGAAATATAATTTTATATAATCAAATTTCTAACTTGGGGAATGGAAATACAAGAAAGGTGTGAGATCAGAAACTCAATAAGGGAAAAACATATCATAATATTCTAGATCATAAAATAAAGGATAACATTAGTAAGACATGAATAACATAATAAAATATCTAAATAGAATAGATGATAATCATAAACCATGATATAAAAACAAAATATCCTAACTATATCATTAGGGAAGTGTAAAAAGTATGATGTGGATCAAAATACATTCCTATGTTCATAAAAAATCTGAGCAAGGAGTAACGATATATAATACATTTAAAATAAGGGATAATTATGAAAACAAATAATTTCAAATTATTTAAATTCATCTTGAAATTTTTTAAAACTTGATAACAAACCAAGACATGTTGCGCAACCATAAGAAAAGGAAAACGTTTAGGATAAAACCCATTTGTTTCTTTCCTATATGTAAAAATCATTTGTTCATGCCTGAAAAATGTGAACAAACCCATCATTCCCATTCATATGTGAAAAAAATAATTATGTTTATGTATGAATATCTCTTAAGATATAAACATAAACCAATGCATTGGAGGCTTATATAAGATCCTAACTATCATAATAAATAAATATCTATTCCACTTAAAATAAATCATTATCATATCTTAATGAACCCTGAAAAAATAAACGAATTCTTAAAAATAGAAATGGAAACAATTCAATTTTTCATTAAGTACCAATTTAAAAATAATGGATTTCTTAATAATTTCAAAAAATAATAATACACAATATAAAAAATATTCTTTCAAAATATGAATCACTACATAATAAACTTTAGAGGGTGATCAAATCATAAATTCATTAGAGATAAGCCATGGGAGGAAAATAGAACTGAAAATACAATAGTTTTCTCAAAACCTTTTAAATACTATTATAAAGGATGCAGTTAAAATTAAATTTTTTTGGAAGCGAAATACTATAATTTTTAAATCATTATTATAAATATTTCTAAAAAAATAATCCTTGGAAGGAAACTAATAAATTAAATATAATAAAATTGGATTGGTAAATAATGAAAAAATCTCATTTTAAGCCTCTTAAGACATTTTTTAATAAAGAACATCAAAGAATTTTTAAAAGATATTGATTTCATAAAATGATAGAGAAAAATATAAATATTATAAAATATAAAACATTTTTATAGGAAGAACCTTGTCTTAAAAGATAAGATGCATTGATATGAGAGTTATTCAAACTATCATTATATATTTAATTTGGGGTTCTTTCAAATAAATGGCAATTAATGATGAAAATTATTTTTCACATATAAAATGGGATATACCACATAATATATTAGAATAGAAGGATAAAATAATTTTTTAAAATTATATATAATTACGAAATACTATGATACAATGACTTTGAAATAGAGTTGATGAATCTCTTACAGAGATGGAAACATAAGAATCAAATGATATTGAGAGTAAGATCAAGAAATAGACATTAAAATATCATTAAATGGATGATATATTCATATATTATATATATATATTTTTGTTAATAGAAAATTTAAATGAAAATATTGTATATCATATCAAACTTGTTCCATGGAGTTTAAAATGAGACAAAAAAACTTATCTTGTTTTTCCATATTACTTTAATGCACTCTATGCTCCAATATAAAAATTATATATGACTTAATCACCTATTTCATAAACTTATAAAACAAAAAAATTCCATAAAAATACTTTATAATTAATCTTTATATGTAAATTAGTTATTTATTATCTCTCTTCCATATCGAGTGTGAGTAATCATGATCGTTTTAAAATACTTATATAAAATTGGTTTTTTTCTTCATTATTTTCCAAAATTTTATCATTTAAAGACCATAAAGTTAATGAAATTTATTATTTTATATTAATTATAATGTAATAATTTCATTATATGGATATTTTGGTTATGATATTTATATATTAATTTGGTAATTAACAGGTTTCTATGATTATTAGGGAATGGACAAGAATATATTAATAAATGAGAATAATATTAACATAATAATCAAAAACAAAAAAAAATTAAATATTAATTTAATTATTTCATATATTATGTGAAATTAAATTCCCATTTCCATCCATGATATAAATTTATAGCATTTTTCATGTAGATGGTTAAACCATCCAAAACAAAAACATTCCATAATTATGAGATGATTATGAAGTGATTGAGTTGTAAAATCATTATACCGTAAAGATAATGATATAATTTAGAGATTATGAGTTTGATATATAATAATTGGAAGTAATTAAATTAATAAGTTATGGTTATGGAATTATTACATAATATGAATACATATTTATTTACTCTTAGTTCCATTGTTTAAGATAGTTAATTTTATAATGATATTTTATCATTTATATCATTAATAAGTATTTAAATTTTTATTATCAGAACCATATTCATATAGAAAATATCATTTATATCCTTTAAAATTACTCTCATGACCTTCCAAGTAAGGTGGCGTTGAATTGATAAAAAAAATCAATCATTCAATGGAGGCCATAGTCTACACGTAAAAAAGATGACGATTTCATTATATATAGAATAAGAAAAGGTCATAATATGGTTTATAATTTAATATTATAAAATATTTCATAAATATCATAAATATACTATAAATTCCTCATCAGGACCTGACATGTAAGGTGGTTATAGAAAAATAAACACGCTACGTCGTGGTGGCGGTAGTTCACACAACACAGAATTCATGTTTTTTTCTTAATCGAAATGGGGATGGTAGTTAATTATTGTACCATAATTATAAAAAAACACCATTATAATAAATATATCTATTTTATCCTTTTAATACAGTTTAAAAGAAATTTTATGAATAAAAAAATCAAATAAATATATAGAAAAGAGTGAGGAGAAATAAGAAATTTACACCTTACTACTTTGACTATCTTCTTTGATAGTTGGATTAAAACTATGAGGGAAGGTATTTTGATAATACCAATACCACTATAATATAGATAAGAGTGTGGATGAATGTTATGGGTAGTTTTTGAATCTATATTAATGGGTTTTGGTGTGAGTGGTAGTGAGGAGATGAGTGTCCCAATTACAAGTGAAAATGGATGACATTTTTCTAAATACACAAAACTTTTCAATAATGGGAATCCACTCTAAAGGAATGTGGAATAAAAATTATGAAATAATTTTTAGGATAATATATGAGTCCAAAATAAACCTAAAAAACTGAAACAAAACATTTTTTATAATGTTGGGGACTTTACCACTTAGGTTAATCAATTTTTCCATTTTGGTTCCCACAACGGTAACTAGTTTTTACCGAGGTAATTTATTAATTGTTGAAAAAATAAACTTTAATTATTATATAAATTTTAAAAAATTATTTATAATTTTAAATATTCTTTTTTATTAAATTTTAAAAAGTTAAAAAAATTCAGTTTTAAAAAATAAATTTATATTATATATTTCTTTTGAAAAAGATAACATCAATTTTAAAATGAAAAATATATATTTTATAAATTGAAATAACATTTTGAAAATTATATATTCACCTAGAAAATACATATTTTTTCTTATTAAAAGGTTTAATAAATTTCTAATTCATACTTATATACTAATAATATCATAAAATTCATGTTTTTTATAAATAGTAATTTTCAATATTCACCTAAAACCCATTAGTTTTCAAAAAATAACAATAAATCATGATAAGATAATTTTAAAGTTATAAAACTAATAATGAATTTTTTTTCTATAATTTGGAATATATAATATTAAACAATAGATTTTAGACGAGAAAATATAAATAAAAACAACATTTAATAAAAAATCAACATTTGTAATCATTATTAATTTATACATTAAAATTTAAAATATATTTGTTCATATATTACAATATTTTAAAATATTTAAATTATATTTATCAGGGTAACATAGAAAATAATTGATTAAATGGTCATTTGAATATAAATATTTTTTACTTTTATACTAAATACGCTTCAACAAATACCATTAAAAATGAGTATATATATTATAAAATTTAATTTTTCTACTTCATTGATTTTAAATTATTATTTTATGTTCACAAATATATAAAATAATATTTCATTAATAACTATATTTTTTATATTATATTAATATATATATATATTATAATATCTTAAGATCATATTTTTTATTTCATTATGAGTTATATTAATTTTAATATATAACTTAACAATACTTGTAACACCTCGATATTTTATTATATATATTCTTTTTAATTTCATTGATGTCTTCTATTTTACACTACACCAATATTAACATGTACTATACAAAACACCGTATTAGCTTGCAGTATACGCAACACTATTCTTGGATCATGTTACACACAATTTCAAGTTCATTTTTTGGAAATTTTTCTACGTAACATTATGTATAGATTTTGTTTAATGTATAAATGAAATAAGTGTTGATTATGTTATATGTAACACCAAAGGGATCTTACACTACACGCAACCCTGACTGGGATTGCATTACACGCAATCACGACCTTCTTCGATAGCGTGTGTAGTACGCTATACCAGGTTTCACTAAACAATGATATGTTATTAAAATATTATATAAACTAGCCATTATGAAGAGTAATACCCAATTTTTGAAATTTTTTAAATTTGATTTTTTTCAAAATGGATTTCATTTTTGGATTCAAAATATCTTAATTAGACTCTGGTGAAATGTTTGTATTTTTCTAAAAACTTTCAATTTTTGGTGAATAGTGAAAACACCGAGTTATTGGTTAAAACCGACTTTTTATTTAAATAATCATCTATTTTATTTAAATTTATTTTAGTTAAAAATAGATACATAATACCTATATAAGTTTAATTTAATTCATTTGAGTCATTTTATAATATTTTTAGATATATAAAAATTTTATTGTACTTTTTACCATTTTTTACCCACCTCCTAGGATAATTTAAAAATTTCCATAAAACAAAATTTTACCACTTATGTGAGTTGAATTTAAAAAATCCAATATATTTTTGATATCATTTAGTAATATATGGTTCAATGATATGAAAATAATTTTTGGTGAATAATAACATTTAACTTTTATTTACCATGGTTAAAAGTAAATGTGGTAATTAAGGGTAAAATTGATATTATTATTACCCTGACACATGTTCTAATTATATTGTATAATTTTAATTCTACCAAAATAACCTTAGTAATAAAATATTACCCTTTAGGTCCACTTGGATTGGATTAGGACATTTATTATTATTTTATTTAAAGAAGAGTTAAAATAGTTAAAATCAATGATTAATAATTAAACATTTTTAATACAGGTTTATACATAAGATAAATTCAACTATAAATATTGATTATAAATATAAATATATTTCCTACATAGTGGTATTTTATTTATATTTTTTAGACATTAAATAATTTAATTTATTTATGACATAATGATGATGCAGTAATTAACTTATTAATGAAATATTAACATAATTGAAATAATAAATACCCAAATAAATGTAATTTGAGACTTTTTATGAATTACACTAATTTCTAGGTAAATAAGATATTAGTGTTTGTTGGATGAAATTTTTTCGATGAATAATGCTGTTATGAATTTTTTTAAAAAAAATACTAAATAGTGTCAAAATTGATATAAAAGAGTTTTTAAAATAAATATTATATTATTAAGTGATATAACGGTCCTAAAAATCTAATGTTAGGCCAAAATACTTATATAATAATATATATGACATTATTGAACCAATTTGGGTTCGATTGGGAGTTTATTGTAAGTTTATTAACTATATAGTGTAACAATACAAGAAGACATAGTAAAAGTTAAATTATTTAACATAGAGTTAAATATAAATGATAAGTTTAAAATGTTAACATAAACTTGTCTAAAACCTATTGGTTTAGAGTATTTAGACCCATACCCACCCTATCCTCGTAATAAGTCACTTTGGATCTATTATAAACCGAATATGATTTTTAAAAAAAATAATATTTGAAGTTTTTCTTAAGTTTCCCCTCACCCCTCTTATAAAAGGGCACCCCCTTCTCTCTAATTCACACCTCCAAAGCCATTTGGCTCAGCCAAACCCTTCCAAAATACCCTATCAACTATCATCCCATTATCCTAGTGGAATTAATTTATTCATAAAGCCAACCTAAGGAGCCCTTTTGATCCAATCAAAATGAAGAACCTGAAGAAGGGGTAAATATCTCACCACCTATTTCAAGTTTGTTTCTTCTTCCACTTTCCCCTTCATTGTTGTTTCCATTATAAATTAATAACTCTAGTATCTTATATATACTGAGTTTTTTTTATAAAAATGGTACAACCATATTATTTATTATACCCATCCTATGAATGAAAAAGTCACCACACGTGCGCACGTACGACTTACCGTCTCTACGTCGTGGTGTAGTTTGTTATTCAAACATTTAATCATTTGGATGGGTATAATAATGAGTATAAATGATATAAATTATAAATATGACATTATTATGATTCTTTATATATGAAATACCATCCAATTATATACGATTTTAATATCAAAATAATGATATTGTTGCTCATGCGTACGTACGGACTACCGTCTCCACGGACGCGATGAGATTCATTCTCCATGTTAACCATTCAAGAGTGATTATAAAGTATATATAATAAATAATAATGAAAGATATTACATAATAATGATAATTTATTTATGTATAGATATTTTTCATTTAATTAATTCCATAAAATTCAATAAGGAAACGAAAACAGTGTTCATGCGTACGTATGGCCTACCGTCTCCATGAACAGTGTATTTCATTACATTTATCGATCTATCATATATATTTATATGGTGAATATATATTATATATAAATCTTGTTTTACATTCTGGAATTAAGTAAATCAGGATATAAGTAATAATATCAAGAACAACAAGTCGAAACACGTATGATAAATGAAACGATTTTATCCAAAACGCTGCTTTAACATGGAATTTACAAAAGAATGGGTAATATAATTTCATAAGTGAATCATATATGACATAATAAATATTATTATGGTCCTATTACGTGTTAATAATATGTTTAAACCCACTATAAAGGAGTCTCAGACACATACGGAAGAAATTGGACATAAGGTAAGGGTTAATTTTGCAAATCTCATTTTTATCCGAGATTGATTATACATAAGTATTTACTGGGGTTATGTTTATCATCGTTGTCCAGGTTTTCTAAAAATGTTTTCATAAAATGTTTACTGTTCTCCCATGTATTTTTAAATTAATTTTTACCCTTTCTTGAATTTTTACCACAGTGTATGGAAGGAATCTTTCCTTTGGTTACCATATAAGGGACTTTTTGACTTTTATAGAAAATTAAGAGGAGAATGTTTTTTTAACTTATACAGCATGAATGGATTTTTAAGGTTTCATAACACATAATTTTCATGAATCTTCCTCTATAATATTTCATGATTATTTTTTACAAAATACTTTTATTTTAAAATTGAATGACATTTTGTGAAAAGAAAATTATTTTGAAGAAGAAAGGATATTTTCCTCAAGAATTCATTTCATGTGTTTTTTCAAAAATATTTTCCATATAAGATGAAATTATTTAGTATGATTATGTTTCAAGTATAATTTCTCTATTATTTACATGTTTTTATTCTTCTTATGATGAAATTATATTCATTTGTTTTATATGGATTATGTTATGATGGGATAATGTTTATGAAACCCATTTTATTCTTTGGGTTTTGATGAATGATTTATGTTTATTTTGTGGCACACGTAAGAATGATTTCATTATGAGATGGGTGGGAACTATATCTCCCTCCAATGTATTGGGTAAAGATTTATATCTCATCAGATAGACATGGATGGAATGACAAGTGAATCCGGTTTAGAAATATAGGGCTGGAACAACAAGTAAACCGGGTTCAATAATGGACTTTGTCCACTATGATGGTCTTGGCAGCAATTTATTGGCTATTATGGAAATCATAACATGTTATTAATGGTTTCCAAAATTACATGTTTTATTCCCATGCTATTTTATCATGATTAATGTTCCATTATGATCTATGCCTTATGTACTGTCAAGATTTATGTCATTACCCCTGATTTTGATGTTTTATGTTCACATTCTTACGTTAAAATGTTTAGGGATTATTTTATGTTCTCTATGTTTACCCTTACTGAGAATTTGAGCTCACCATTTATATGTTTTCTTTTACCCAGGATTTAAAAAAAAGGTTTAAGGTATGAAAACAAATAGGGAATACATTTATGGGAGATGTTGAAGATCTTTCACCATGACTAGAAGATGATGTTCAAAGTTTCCAAAGACAATAAACTATTATGGTCCTTGGGTGTATGTTTTTTTATGTATTAAGTATTCCACAAAATAAATGTAATGTCTATGTTCGTCAAGCTTTGGGTCTCTACAATACTGAAATTTCTTAATCTAATTGGATACATGACAAAAAAACCATATATTCAATGACCATATTTTCCACAACCACATTAAAAAATATATATTTAATTTATTTATATATCACCTTACTAATATTATTCCATTCACACTTCTCATTTCCATAGGTTTCATTTCTGATCTCACAACATGTTTTTTAATTTTTTTATATTTTTTTCACTATTGTTTTTGTTATAATAATGGAAATTATTAAACGTGGAGGTGGTCTATGGGAGATGATAAAGATGAATATATTATATTTTTTAAATTTATTATCCAAATTTTTTATAGTTTTAATTGATTTAATCATCCTAGATGTGTAATACTTAGTGCTATGTGGTTTTTTGCAACATTTTGTTATAAAAGAATTGAGTGTTATTAGTTTAATCCCTACCTTGTATGAAATTTCACAAAATATATTTCAATTCCTTTTAAAACATAGGAAAAAGGTTTATATTTATAATCATATAGTTTATGGAGGTAATATTATTCTTAAAAACATGGGGCAATATATTTCCCCCCAAAATAAATTAAATCCTCATAAATTTAAATTTCACTTAATACTAACATTATTGTGGGGTATCTAATGATAATAATGACTAAATTTATGTCATATAATTGAAATAATACTTTATATATTAGGCAATAATATATTACATATGTTTTCACTCATAATATTAATATATTAATATTCTCAAACATTTATTCCAAATATGCCTTTGTAGCTAAGACTTAAGTGTTTTGAGAGACAAACCTCCCATAGATTAATTTTCAATATCATGTTTCCACAAAAATATTAGGACTATATTTTTTATAATAATATCCATTATATTTAGATTAAATTGTCATATGAATATTAAATATCAATCCAAATATGTACTCTCTAATGACACCTTCATTTCAACCCATCACACTTTCAAATCTACTATGTCACACTTGGTTCATCCTATAATTATTTTTTCTAATAATTGGTTACTTTAGGTTGTGTTTTCTCATAGATATTATCACAATTCATCAAAAAAATATATCCTTCAAAATGTCTATTTACGATAAAGCGATTCATCAATGAATATCTTCCAGGAGTGTCAAAATAAGTTTGAAGTTAGGCATGTTTTTCACACACCATGGGATAATTGAGTTTTCACCCAATATGACCTCTTCCAAGTTATTATACCTAATTAAATCTATTCTATATCCCTAATTCACTTTTAGTATCTAAAAAATAATTAATTACTAGGAAAACCATCTACTAAAGTATTTAATAATAATTCATTATATCATCCTATATTTAGACTACTCTATAGGGATTTCACTAAGGTTGACTAAAATGGTTCCCAAAATAACTATAATAATCTCCAAAATAACGAAACCCCAATCTAGTAAATACTAATGGAACTCAAGATAAATATAACATAAATAGTGTAATAATTAATTTATTTAGATAATAAATATCAAAAATAGTCTCACAACTCATAAACCTAATGGTTTAGTTTCTTCAAGATTAACTACATTAATATCATATTTTAAAACACATTATTATCATTTATTTATAATCATGATCCTTGAGACCCTTTCTAGACATATCAAATAGTTTAATCATCTTCATAACACGGGGAATAGAAATATAAGAAATGGGTGAGCACAAATACTCATTAAGTTGAAAACAATCATAATGTGTTAGATTATAATGAGGAAAGAGAAAAAGAGAAAGACATAAATAACTTAAAATAATATCATAAGAACATTTATGAAAATCATAAAATGTGATATAGAAACATAAGATCATAAATTCATTGGTAAGGATGCATACAATTTAATAGATGTATTAAAATACATATCAGTATACCAAAAAAACATTTGATCATGAAATAAAGGTAATAAAAAATTTAAAAATAATGTAAAATAATGAAAAAATATATTTTCATGGAAATGAAAATCATTCATGAAGATTTTTAATTACATTATAAACATATTGAAAATGGGGCACAACTATATACCTAGGAATAACTTTGTGATAAAACCAATTATTCTCATGTATATGGGAAGGAATTCATTTTTCCATGTCTGAAAATGTGAGCAAAGTCATCATTCCCATGCCCGTGTCAACAAACTCATCATATACATGCATGGCTATCTCTTGAGATATAAACCTAAACTAATGAAATGGAGGGTGATATATAACCCCACCCATCATCTTCTATATACACGTGTTCCACTTATTATCAAGAATTATCATATCATAACGAATCCATGGAATAATTATGGATTTGATAAACATCCAAATGGAAATCATTCACTTTTCAGTAAGAACCTAATTAATATTTGGGTCTGTTTTTGTAATGATATTTGTAGTTATGGTTAATATTATGTTTGTGAATGTTTTTGTTTTTGATGGGAAATTTAATTTCTAAAGGGGTATAAGAAACATTCATTATGTGTTGCTAATAAAGGGGGTGAAGAATGTATTCTTTCCAATTCAATTAAATTTACCTATAAAGATATATGATTCTTTGATGATATTTATGTTCCTAACTTCATGAAGATAATCCTAATTCTTGATTGTTTATTTTTGAATTGGTATAAAGTGGGTAATATATGTTTCTAGATGATGATCAATTTGCAAAAATAAAAACTTCAAGTATTAATGAAGTGAAGATGAAATTGATAATATGATATACAATAATGAATTCCAATAGAATGAGTATACTATTTAGAGTAATTTTAAGTTTCCAAGTATATTATGTTTCAAGAAATATAGATTCGACCAGGTTTATGTGGCAATGTTTTTTTTGGAAGCTATATGATATTTGATGTCAAAAAATCATGGTGGATAATAATATATGAATTATATCTGACTTAGGCCATAAAAAAAAGATCCATTGGATTGATATTTATTTTAAAGATATATTTTTATTCAAGTAGAAGGTATGTTCATATTTTCTTCGGATATACATGTAGATAATAATTTTAGGTAGAGATGTATGAAGTTTACTAGTCAAAGTGATGCTTTGAAAGTTTCAAAACATAATTAAAATATTTAGACAATTGTCATTTTTATTAGACTAAGATATCTGAGGAAGGAATTCAATGGTTACTGGATTGAGATAGATGAGTTATTTTACAACATAGGGAAGACAGAAGTACACCCAACATAGAGATCTATTGATCAATAATGTTTGCAATGGGACTTTTGTAAGTCATGATGATTGGTCAAAGATCCATTAGATAGATGAGAGTTAAACAAATAAAAATGATAAAATATAATGGTTAATTCGATAAATATAAACCATATTAGTTTATTAAACCAATCCCCGTATGAATATTTAGTGAACACATTATTTCCAAATGAAAACATTACAACACATCAGATAGATCAAGTTGGTCGAAAATATGATAGATTATTAAGTAGAGAAAATATTTTAATCTCATCAAAAATAAATTTATGAGACAATTATATGGAGGAGTAATAATCAAGTGCACTAAATATAAGAATTTTGTAATGGAAAATAAGTTCTTAATAAAGTCATCGTACATACATTTTCATGATATATATTTTTGGAGCATTAAATAAGTACTGTAAATTCCTTAATAATGATGATGCTTGTACATTATTTTGGAATTTATTAACCTCGTTGAGTTTTATGGATTCTTGAATAAATATGTTGATGCCTTGTTTTTAATAAAACTTAAAGAATGTTCTAGAAGATTTGAGAGAAATATAATGAAGTTTATTTGTGGTGGAAAATTTAAAATTAATTTTTTTATGCCAAATAATTTTTCTAAAAGTGTTCTAATATAATGATATGAAAGAAAAACACAAATTAATTCTATTTTATGTACAATATAAATTTTAAGTATGGAATATTTTCATAGAGGATAAACATGAGTGTCCAATGATGGAATCAACTGGTTGGGGAAGAGGCATCAGAAAAAGTTATGTTTTACACAAGTGAAACATATAGAGATTCTCTAGATAGTGGCACCAGATAATTCCGTAGTGTTTAGAGGATTATTGGATGGAAGTATACTAAATTCTGATTGATGTACACTAGATATATTCATACTAGACAAAGGAAAAGGTTCACTAGACCAAATCAAACTAGATGTAGAGTGTCCCATATATAGGATATGTGTAAAAATATTTGGTTATATGTTTTTAAAATTTTTTTAACATTTTTTAGATCATAAGTACTAGATAAAATTGTAACTAATAATAGTCAATATAATTACTTTTTGGGATATTTAAGGGGTATAAATAGAGTTGGAAAAAATATATTTACTTCATAACAAAGTGTCTTCTTATGGGAAAATGATAAGATACACGATTAAGATATAATGACTCTCACTGGGGGAGAATCATGTAAATATTGTGTGGCTTGATTTAGTTTCCTATCATTATAGATGCATGAGGTTGAGATATAAAGTTGTAGTGGATCAAAAATATAACAAGTTGTTGGGTTTAATTTCAAGAGGAAAGAAATTGTAAAATATCAACACCAATTCAACCCCCACTTCTCACTAGATTTCACATTCCTATGAACATAAAATGGAACATAATAGAATTTCCCCTATTTAGATTATTATCATGGAAAATATAATCTTATTTAATAGTATAAATATTCCTATAATCGTTGAAAAAAATTTTCATGGAAGGGAAAATAGAATGATATCCTATCTTTTGTCTCTTGGCCTGGAGGTAATCAATATAGCTATAGTTTGGTTTCCACCCATTGAGA
Source organism: Viscum album (assembly GCA_963277665.1). Lineage (NCBI taxonomy): Eukaryota > Viridiplantae > Streptophyta > Magnoliopsida > Santalales > Viscaceae > Viscum > Viscum album. Next base: position 1,816,875,044 of record OY728133.1, on the reverse strand, counting down.
AATATTCTCCTATGAAATTCTATGAAAAAAGAAGTATTGAAGTTGATACAAAAAATTGAAATTATATTTTTATATCCTTTTTAAAAAACAATAATATGAAATTTTTAGGTCTCAAGATATTAAAAGAAAATTGTGACAAAGTTAAAAAATTCTTTGAGGGAAATATTAATGTAAAGGAATAAAAGCCTCAAATATAAAGAACTTGTACTCACTCGTGCGTACGCATGACATATTGAAATAATGGTTTTTATTTAAAAAGAAAATGTTATTTGTAAAATTTAACCACCAATAATAATGAAAATCAATGAAAAATAATAACAAGAAAAATACATTATATATGAAAAAGAATAAAAAGGAATGAAATGGAAAAAACATGATGTAAAAAGATGAAAAAATGTCAGGATGTATCATAAATTATTCATCAAAATTAATGAAACTTTATTTTCATCAAGGATAAATAAAAAACATGACTTATCAAACATTTGTAATAATAAATTCTAAAAATTAACAATTACACTACCAAATTAAAATTTTGGTTACCTACAACACTTCAATATAGAACATAAAATATATATTAAAATATGGTCAGCACATTAATCTGAGAGTGCCTTTCTATTTTCTTCAATAAAATAAACTATTGAATCAATATCATTTTAATTAAAAATACCTCTTATAATTTCATATATCCACGGTGAAAATAATATGTAGGTCACACAATGCAATGAAGAAACAATAAAAGAAATTGTGTAATTTATTTTACTCATTCATTTATCACGTATTAAATTACCAGAATAATATGTTACAACCCCTGATCAAAATTCCTGGAAGACTCAGTTGATGCAAACTCTTCCTCACCTCCCCACTGAAGATTTTGGGGGTGCCTCTTTTTCACCATAGGTTCTCTGCCACCCCCAACCTGAGGTTTTTCTATTTTCTCTAAATAGACGTGCATGATCCATTCACTATTGTTATTTGTTTAAGCTATGGAATAACAGAGAAATATTTTTGAGTGAAAAAAATAGGTGAGAAGATTGAAATCACATATACATTGAAGAAACTTAAAGAAACAATCCTTAAAAACTGATGCCTTCTATTTTTTCTTTGTGAAAACCCACCAAGCGTTGTTTCAGGGATTATGTGATATGCTTCTTGACAATCATGTTCTGATATTTATTTTCAAAAAAAAATCAAGAGGCCTAGAAGATCTTGATGTGCTTGTAAGGGAGACAATTTTTAGCATTAGTGAAATAGAAGAAATCTATAAGATGTTTAATAATATTAGTAGTGCTGTGATTGATGATGGGAAGATAAATAATGAAGGGTTTCAACAAGAATTATTTAAGACGAACAAAAACAAAAGCATGTTTTCTGATCGGTAAGGTTTCATTAAAGTAATAGGTAAAACGAATGGTTGTTTCTACACTTTCAGAATATGGTATAAATCTTTCAAATGATGTTAAAGAAAGCATCATTGACAAGACATTTGAGAAATCTAATACAAAACATGATGAAAACATTGATAAAGAATGGAGAAGCCTTGCCTTATGAGGGCTTTTTAGCTAGTATACTTTTTATTAATGCCATTTATTTGTATAACACATTATACCAAAATCATATATGCTTATGTGGATCACAAAATAATTGAGTGTAAATGTAAATGGGGAATTTAAGATGAAATGAAAAATCACTATGAGATAATAAATTTTAAAAGAACATAAATAAGAAATTGAGATTTAAAACTTCAAAAGAACCTACAAACATAGAGAAATATTAATAGATATACTGAATATGAATACCTTCATGATCCAATAATGATTTTTTGAATGTTATTTCACTATACGAATCTCTATGTTCATGATCCAAGTATCACACTCCAGATCTTTCACTGTATGAACAAATGATTTTATGAAATAATAATGAAAAGAAATGTAATAACTAATTCTGAATCCTTTTTTTTTCTTGCGAGTGTATCTAATAAATTGAAATTTTTTAATGATAAAATGAAAACATGATAGATCATGGAAACCATAATTTTATATATCTTATTACCATGTTTAAAAAATATACATCAGTAATTTCCAGTATACATTTGTATATATGTGTAAAGTATACAGTACTTTATACTGATGAAGTTTGTGGAACTTTAAATATTTTGAACATTTGTATACATGTTTAATTCATTATTAGACATGGTATGTGACCATAAAATGTGCATGTATGTTTAAAAAATGGGAATTGTTGAAGTTTATGTATACAGGATTGTAAACTCACCACTGTTGCTATCAAATTTTTCTGCTATATTCTACTTACATGTCCACGTTTCCCTTGGAACCATAATACATGTTGATCTTGATCAAACATTATAAGAAAGGTTTCCAAGAGTAATAGATGAAGCGATTATAATTCATAAACAATTATATATAAGTGACTACTGATAATACATCATGAAAAAACAATGCATATAATATTTGAGAAGCAACAGTGCATTGTGTATAGGGGCTTACCAGTTCACCTTCCTTATTGTGGTTTCTTACATTCATCCGTCTATGTATTTAAGTATAGATTTAGTTGACACAATAAAATACAAAAATTCATATTTATTAGCAGATTAAGTCAACCATTTACTCAACATTTTCACACATAATAAGATCTAAAGACTTCATGAAATTTCTAAATTACCATTACCTAGAAAAAGGAAATAATGATGAAGATGAGAGAGGAGTTATCTTATGATTGAGTTCTAGAGACCCATCCTTATAGATAAATTACTATATGGATAGTAGATGAGAATATTTCAATCTAATGTTCTAAAAAATCAATGAATAATATATTGGAATATATAACCAGTAAAAGAATTGGAGAAAATAAGAGAAGTCTCCCATAGATGTAATGGAATAAATTCTATAAGTCATTATTTAAAGAAGAGAAAGGAATCTGTACACATGTATGAATTTTGGAATCGACAAGCATATTTTTTTCTGAATAAAATAGTGAAACACTTTTTTATAACTGGATGAATATAGATTCAATGAATAGGGGGATATAATCATCCCCAACACATGCAATTAGGGTTTATGAAAATCAAGGAATCATGTCAAATATAAAATTCTAATCTTAGATGGTGAGTAAAAATTTCATAAATCAAGACTATGTCCTGGACATAGTGGGACCAATTTCATTCCTTCCCCAGAACACACCAATGAAATGGATGGGAAACTAAAGCAAGGGAAATAGGAAAGGTGTTAATACTTGGGATTGATCTAATGTCAACCTGGATACTGGCCTCAACCAGCTGGATATGGGCTTACCCGTTGACCTTCCTCATATCGGTGTCTTACTTCCATCTGTCTATGTATTTGAGAGAAGATTTAGCTAACATGGTTACATGCAGAAATATATACTCATCAGTAAATCAAATCAACCAAATAATCATCATTTTAATACATAATAAGAAAGGAATCCTACATGAAATAGGTAACTTACCATTACGTAGAAAAAGGAAATAATTTTGAAGAAGGGGGCAAGGTGTTACCTTATGATTCAATGCTAAATACCCATCCTTCTAGATTAATTAATATAAGAAAAATAATTGATAAGATTTCCATATTATGTTCTAATAAAATCAAAGAATAATATATCAGTATATTTCGGAAAAATCCCATTGCCACCAAAGAACACACTAATGAACTTGCCGAGTAACTGAAGCAGGGGAAAGAAGATGAAAGGTGATCATAACTGTGACTGGTCTAGTGAAAACCTGGATACAGACCTCAACCAACTGGATAGGGGACTACTGGTTCACCTTACCCATCGTGGTTTCTTACTTCCATCCATTTATGTATTTGATAAAATATATAGTTGACATAATTACATGTAGAAATACTTATTTGTCAATAAATAAAATCGAACATTAGCTATGAATTTTATCCCATGTTTCATGAAGGAGAGAACCTAATAGTATCTTTGCTAAAAATATGTTTTAGTGTTTCTTAAATTATTTAGAAGAACCTACACATGAGTAAAGTTAATTATTTCTAAGATCAAATCATGATATCATTATAAAAAAAACAATCAATATAATTAAAAGAATATTAAAATCACTAAGGTTTAATGAATATTGATTGAAAAATCAGGAAAAATGTGAATTAATCACAAACAATTAATGAATTCCATATTGTTGAAATCTAGTCATGCTACATTACCTTAATTACATGCTCCACCATGATATCCCTGATCATAAACATGTTCCTACAATTCAATCTATTGGAGTACCTCCAATGAAAATTATAAAGTTGGAAAATGCAATGAATTAAATAAACTTGGTTCCCCAAAAACCATCTAAGTGAACTCCATAACCTACATCATAACTCCTTAATTTAAATAAGGCAACTACATTAATTAAATCATTCATAACATAAATTTTGAAAATCTGAATGAAATCATCAATGTGCACCTCCCCAACCTGCATCTGAAACCATTCAAATGAGAATAGACTGGAGAATTTAAAATAAATAATTCCATTATTCCTGTATAGGACATCCATTGAAAATATTCTAGAACATAGACCAATATTCTAGCATCCCATGAAATATTTGTGTGGAATTTTGAATAATTCTAAAGTGGTGTGATTCGAATAAACATCCCTAATAATGATTAATGAACACTCCAAATATGTTCAATTGAAATCAAGCAGCACTGAACATTAAATTTGTAACTAACCTACAGTGAAGAGTCTAATATTAATAGCACAACGAACCGATCTTCCAGAAAGGACCTGATGGAGGCTGGAAGAAGAGAATTCCTATAGATTAAAAAAAATATTAATGTGATGAGACATGGGGAAGGAAACTGAAAATCTTTCATGGACAACCTAGTTGACACACTAATAAAGAATGTATGATAATTAAAAAAATATTATCAAGCTAGTAATTACTTCAATTCAACCTGTCAAAGTACCTCCAATGCAAATTAGAAGGACAAAATATGAATTGAATTAAATCACATTGATGAAATGGAAACCATAAAACTGAACCTTCATAACCTGCTCCAACACACTTTGATTAAATAAGCCAACTTTATTAATTTAATCAACAATAACCTCTATCATGTGAACATGAAATAAATCAGGAAAGAACAACTCCACAACCTGCATCTGAAACCATGCAAGTGCACCAAGAGTCAATATTTTAAATGAAATAATTCAATTATTCTAGCATATGAAAAGTAGTGAAACTATTCCATCACATACAAATATTTATCATTTAAGTGAACAATTATAACCTGAACCAACACACTTTGAATTAAATAAGCCAACTGCATTAAATAAATCAGCGATAACCTATATCTTGTGAACCCAATTTAAATCAACCAAGCACAACTCCCCAACATTCATCTGAAACCAAGAAATCTTTCATGGAAAACCTAGTTCACACACAAATAAATAATGTATCATAATTAAAAAAATATTATCAAGCTGGTAATTACTTCAATTCAACCTCTCAAAGTAACTCCAATGGAAATTAGAAGGTAGGAATATGAATTGAATTAAATCACATTGATGCACTGGAAACCATCAAATTGGGCCTTCATAACCTGCACCAACACACTTTGAATTAAATAAGAAAACCTAATTAATTAAATTAGCGATAACCTATATCGTGTGAACCCGAATTAAATCAGGAAAGAACAACTCCATAGCCTGCATCTGAAACCATACAAGTGCACAAAGAGTCAAGATTTTAAATGAAATAATTCAATTATTCCCGCATAAAAAAATAGTGAAACTATTCCATCACATACGAATAGTAAGCATATAATTGTACAATTATAACCTGCACAAACACACTTTTAATTAAATAAGCCAACTGCATTAAATAAATCAGTGATAACCTACATCTTGTGAACCCGAATTAAATAAACCAAGCACAAATCCACAAACTACATATGAAACCATGAAACAATTAATGGAAAACCTAGTTCACACACAAATAAAGAATGTATCATAATTAAAAAAATAGTATCAAGATGGTAATTGCTTCAATTCAACCTCTCAATGTAACTCCAATGCAAATTAGAAGGTTGGAATATTAATTGAATTAAATAACATTGATGTGCTGGAAACCATCAAAATGAACATTTGACCAAGTACAACTCAACAATCTACATCTGAAACCATGAAATCATTCATGGAAAACCTAGTTCACACACAAATAAATAATGTATCATAATTAAAAAAATATTATCAAGCTGTTAATTACTTCAATTCAACCTCTCAAAGTAACTCCAATGAAAATTAGAAGGTAGGAATATAAATTGAATTAAATAACATTAATGTGCTGGAAACCATCAAACTGAACCTTCATAACCTATACCAATACACTTTGAATTTAAAAATCCATCTACATTAATTAAATCAGTGATAACCTATTTCGTGTGAACCCGAATTAAATCAGGAAAGCAAAACTCCACAACCTGCATCTGAAACCATTCATGTGCACAATGAGTCAATATTTTTAATGAAATAATTCAATTATTCCAGGATAAGAAAAATAGTGAAAGTATTCCATCACATATGAATATTTACCATCTAACTGAACAATTATAACCTGCAACCACACACATTGAATTAAAAAATCCAACTGCATTAATTAAATCAGATATAACCTATATCTTGTGAAACCGAATTAAATTATCCAAGAAAAACTCAACAACCGGCATCTAAAACCATGAAAGTTCACAGAGTCACGATTTTAAAATAAATAATTCAATTATTCCGACATATGATCAATGGTGAAACTATTCCATCACATACCAATATTTATCTCCCTAAAAACATAATCACCTGCAAATAAGGAATAAACCATAGAATTTATTACCTAAAAATATAGAAAAAAGAAAATGTAAAATCACATACTAATTAATCAATCACTGCATACTGGATTAAATCATATTGAATAAAAAACCCAAACATGATAAATTGAATCAAAATGACCGTGTTATGGGTTGAAAAATTTGGCTGACAATAGTAGGAATGTTACGGTAAAGTAGGGATGACCAAATATTAATATGTATCTAAACAGACTTGAAACAGATTGAAGGATACCGCTTGACTTTGTTGCAATGTATCAACACTGTAAATCATATGAGTATTTTAGGGTTTCTAGATGTCGAACACGAAGTTGTAGTAGTTCGGGTTACCGCGACCAGATTCTGAGCGACGACCATAGTGACCAGGTAGGTGGCAGTCGAATATTGACTAAAATTGGTGAATATGTGGTAGGAAATCACCATCGGCAAATGGTGTTGTAGTCAAATAATACCGATATCCTTAAGCGGCGACGTACTGGTTAAATATTCATATATAAGAGGTATGATGAAGAAGGAATCCACTAATTGGTGATACGTAATACCGAACACTGAGCGGGGGAGATAATGAGTGGAATTTCGACCTAAGTGTCGGATTAAATTGCTGTAGACTGAGATTAATATGGGAGGAAGATGATGGAAAATCGTGGGATGAAATGACTGCAGATTGACATTGATGCGGGAGGGAGACGATGGCTAAGCCTGGGATGAAACGACTATTGATTGAGATTGATGCGGGAGGAAGGCGATGGCTAAGCGTGGAATAAAATGGCTCTAGATTGAGATTGTTGCGGGAGGAAGATGCTAGAAGTCGATGGATAATCATTGGAGGAAGACGATGGAAGAAGGAAACCCTAATCCGGATGACAGGTCGCGGAAAGGCGTAGCTCATATATGATTTACGATGGGTATAACTGGTATTTGAGTTGAAATAAGAGGGTTAATTTGTAATTGGAAAGAAGAAGTTGGTGACGTGGTTGAATGTGGAGGTGACACGTAAGTAGGGATACACCCAGATTTAGTACATATAGTATATTATATTTGAAGAAATAAAAATTAGGGATGATGAAACTATTGATAAGTACATTACCAAATTTAATGAAATCATTAGAAAAATTAGAGGATCAGGGATGTAGTGGATGATTAAAATATATTTAAAAATATAATTAAGGACTTTCCATATACATATGATCCTACAATATCTATAATATAAGATAAATCAGATTTATCCCTTGGTAAATTTCATAACATTCATGTTTCATAGGAAATTAAGGAAGTTGCAATATTAAAAAATTATATTATGGAATAAATAGATTCTTAAGATGTATGAAGGTTATTAATTTGAGAATCCAAATATTAGGTAGTGAGACTCAGTGAATTGGAATATAATTAAGATGATGATGATGTGAATGATAGGATCATGTAACATTTATCTAAATATTTTAGAAAATTTAGAGGAATGTAAAAAATAATACTCTCACAAAAATATTTTGAGTGTGGAGGGATTATATATTTCACTATGATACAATGACCCATACCCTAGTTGCCCAATGTTGTTTGTTACATTATTACACTAGTTCTAGATACAAGTGATCACATCCCAAATGACTGAAGAGGTTAGTATTATTGGAAAAATAGATACATACTTGAATTTCACATTACATTTCTAACCATAAAACACAATATTTTATTTCCTTTGATTAAAATACTATTCCCTTTAACATACTGTTTTTAATACTTTCTTGAGGAGATCTTCCTCGTGTTTCATTGTGACACTTTCATTTCATTGTTACCCTACATTCACAGTTTACTATGGCTGGAGACTTTCATCACTTTCTCAGTGATGTAATCTCCTTGATTGAAATGGGTTGATGTGATGTTGGTTTACCCTCAATGGATTTCTATTTGGAACTCATTTCCTAGTCTGAGTCTGCCTCATAGATTAATACATGCTCGCGGAACTCATTATTAGTGCCATCAATTTCTGGATGCTGGATAATTATGTTGCTTCTGTCTAGACATTCCAGGGGGTATCAATAGGGAAACAACCTTCAGTCTAGGGATTAGCCACGTTGGGAATCACTAGCATGACTGGACACTAGATCATTGGTCACCGGTATTTTTCCTCAGAAGAGGAAATATCATAGAGAAAACTCAGGTTTAGAATCCGAGGCATCCCATGTCGGTCAAAGGTTATTTGATTCAAAGGAATATTATCTACGGTTTTCCTCAGGCATTACATGATTAACATGATGTGGAAGTGTATGTGGTCACGAGTTTAACATATTTTGGATATGGAGAGAGGCTGATCATAATTCTTGGTTGAGATAAATCAAGAAGGTGCATCCCTAGGAGTTAGTGCTTGGATGTTTCATAGGATAAATGGGTCAGAATGAATTGGGATATAGACCTGGGGGGTGTTCCCAATTAAGGGAAGATTTCACACAATGAAATTTAATATGGACACCACTACCGGTTGATCAAGGAGGTGTACCCCTTTGAGGGGGACACTAGGGTTGACCTTTGGTCAGGGTTGAACCTCATGGAGGCATCCTATGTACCATGTTTAGTGGACAAGGATAAAAAACCATGTAGTTTGATGGATTGTGTGGGGGATAATTCATGTGATATTCCCTTCTCAAGAGGACTTATCTTTGTTATATTGTGTGGATTGTGTGAGGCTTAAACATGTGAGCTTCCTGGGTGCTTCTGGGAGAGTTGATGATGTGGTTGGGGAATTATTTGTCGGAAAGGACTAGGTGGATGGAATGATCTCACCGAGATGTGAGGGACCGAGTAAAATCTAGATGGATGCTGATGAAGTGTTGGGTGGATTGCATGGAATGGATGGATTGTTGGGGTTGTTGGTATTAAACCTCAAGGAGCCTTACTACATATCCTAGTTAGTTTGTAATAAAAGTCCATGTAGTTCGATAAGGGTCATTGTGGATTACACCTAAGGAGGTGACTAGTGGAAGTAGAGCATATGGTTGGGGATTATGCATAGTATTGGCCTAGATGAAGACAACGTATGGTTGGGGCTTACGCATGGAAGTAGTCCATCGATAGATAAAGGATGGGGATTTCTCCAAGAGGGATTCCTATTTGGGGATTGAAAAAATGTCTGGGATGTTACTAACCTCTAAGACCATGGGAGTCATGTTCGATGTGATAAACAAGATTAAGTAGTTGAACTGACACTCATGCCATGAAAGAAGAACTTACAGGAGATGGTGTGGGGATTATATAGGGAAGGTACCAAATGAGGACATCATTATATATGAAGAATATCTCATTCCATGTGAGTAAAATCTCATTCAATGTGAGGAGGATCTCATTTTATGCAAGTAATTCCCAAGGATTCCTATTAGAAATGTGCCGGGGAATATGTTTGGAAACTTCCTGAGGTGCAAATGGATAAAAATACCAAAGGGAGAGGGTTGAAAGATTGAGAGTGAGGGTGGTGAGAGTTTTCCAGTTCCCATAACCTCTTAGATCTTATGTGGATGATTTCATTCCATATGAGGAGGATCTCATTCCCTTTCACACATACATGAGGAAATCCTATCATGTGTTGAAGACATCGGTTCTAAGTGGTTATACGTCCTGTAGCTTGGATATGGGGGACTCACTCCTCACCCCTTGATCTTACATAACAATCATTCATCAACCCTTGGGAGGGATATGCCTTCAGAAATTCAAGGTTGGAATGACGGGGAGGAATGATCACTAATGAGGTCCACATTAGAATACCTATGCATAAAATTATGAGGTATTAGCATACCTATGATGAAAATAAATAGGTAAAAAAGAATCTATGGAAAGATTTGGAGTGGAGTGAGCCACATAATTAGATAGTGCAGGTCACTTAAGGACTTAGAGTGTAGTTAAACCTATCTTGGAGGGGTGTGGAGGCCTAGAGCACTCAACATTTGTGAAGATATTCCATTAGAAGGGGAAAAACATGTTGATGCCGAGGAGAAGTGATTCATGAAGCAAATGTCCTCACTAAGATGTTATTCTCAATTTCAGGGTGCTTCGTGAAGGTTAGGTGCTTCGTAATGGAATGGGATTTGGGAAACATGGTGACCCTACCATGGAATGAAGTCATGATTTGGAAATATACTTATTCATAGAGGCTTAATGATATTTGAATCCTCAAATAGATTAGATGACCTTCTTCCTCCATGAAGGGAGTATGCCTTCACAAATGGAATCCCCACCAAAGGTGTATGCTATTTGGAACAAGGGAATGAGAGATTCATTATTCTCTAGTACCTTGTATGATTAATTTTTAATTTGGATCATGATGACTAGGTACTGGAAGAATTGAGAGATTAGAATCCAAAAGGTGAGGGTAGCCATCCGTTTAACGTTGAATGATATGGTTATTTATTATCAAAGGGCTATCCTGGTTCTAGAAGGCACACCATGAATCAAAGTGGGATTTGAAAATAGAAGTGGATCCATTAGACTCTTGAATCCACCGTCAAATTTCATCATATTTGCGGAGCTTTATTAGAGTCGTGGATTGTACCGTTATTACCTCATGCATTGGCGGTGGAGAAAGGGATCTCCATAAAGGTGATTTTCTGAGACAGACCATTAAATGGGGTTTTTTGGGTCTTAACGAGAGTGGAAATTATTTAAATTTTTTTTAACTTATCCAATAACCCCATGAAATTTGTTTCAAAACAAAAAAATTCCCCCCTCAAGATGTTAGATAATATAAGAATAGGGTCATATTATAAGGGATAATCACAAAAAATATGGCCAATCACAAAGTTGGATAGAAATTCATGGTTCGTAATGAGAGAGGGTGCAAAGATTATCCCAAATCCCAATCCTGGTGCGTGCCTATAAATATTTCTTGGGGGGGGGGGGGGGTTAAACCCATATGAAGCTTTCATGTGGAGATCAAACAGTTATATCTTTTCATGATGCTCATTTCCTCTACTATACTTTTTCCATGAATGAATTCATTTCATTCCAGATGTTTTGGACCCTTGTTCTGAAAACTCTTCTTAGTAAACTAGACATTGTGAGCTATTGATTCTTCATGAAATGCACCATGTACCATAGGTATTTGCGATCCACTCCTCCCTGAAAAACATTCACGAGTGACCTTCACATGATAGACTTGAATATTTGTCTGTGTCCCTAATTGGATGGCCACTCAAGAAGATGATTGGAAAATCCTTGCAGATGAAACTGAAATGGAAGAAATGGTGAAAAATATCAGGATCAAGGAGTGAATTGAAGGCCACTCAGACCACTAATATCTTCTTGAGATACCATTGGAAGCTAATTAAGAGTACCCCCTATGATATAGGTTGTTACTGTGTAGATTTAGTTTGAGGGATGATGTCTTTATTTTTCTAGCTAGAACGGAAGAACCATCCTATTGGATCATAGGCACACCAGGTCAGTACTATTGGCACATGGCTACTGATGGCCATATCAAGAAATAACACTTATCCATCATGACCAATTGTAATTATAAACATATAAATAACATAAATGGGAGGATGTTGGGGGGATGATGTGATCATTGTACAATATAATACAATCATCATGGTGGGATTAGGAAATCCAACGAAAGGATTGACCAATAATTGGGACTTTCTCTAGGGTGTAAACTTCATAGATTAATGGGCCTATGACTATTGGGTGTGCACATCTTATGCTGCTTTTGGGGTAGATATGAGGTGAGTAGGTCTGTATGATGTAGTACGGTTTTATCTCTTTCACATCTACCAACCATAGGAGATCATTATTGAGTTTCTAAGCATATGGTCACCATGGACTATCACATTTCATCTCCATCATGAGGAGGTTGACATCAGCCTGTGGGACCTTCATCAGATCATTGGGATCCCTATCATGGGTGAAATGTATGGAGAGTTTCTACCCATGTGGAATGTGTGGGAGGATCAGGAGTAGCTACCAAATTTGGAAAATGTGCTACTTGTATTGTTTATGGGAACTACAAAAGAAAAGTATGGGATTAGTGATGTCCATTTCAAGGAATGGTTAAATTATTTTCTGAACTGCCCCGGGAGGAGCCTACTGAGGGGGTAGAGGTGGGTAACAAGGCCCCAAAACTATCTGAGAAGAGTCCAGTGCAGTAATGGGGGCTCTTAATATTGGATCCTAGAGGAGATACAATGACAGTTGTGGTAGTACAGCATCATGATTGATCCTCAAACCATAGTCTAGTTGGCCAGGTTTATTCCGACACTCATCTATGGGTGGATGATTCTGGTAAGGGACAAACACATGGGAGTGAGACCGATCACATTTTTAATGGTGGTGCTTCTAGTGACAGGGCAACACATCAGCCTTGGGATCCTGATATTACTAAATTTTTACTAAGTATTTCTACATATATGTGAGGGGAATACACTACTACCCATATTCAAGCCATTACACTTCATGTATAGCTAGGTGTATATGCACATGGGAGGATATGAGTATCCAAACCCCATCAAACCACTTAATATAAAATTACATAGAATGATTTATAACATTGACAGAAGATTTCCATTAAATCTGGGCTTGATAGAAAATCTGAGAAAGATTAGGCTGATAGATCAGTTTAACTTCCACTCATTTATTCTACCAATGGGGATGGTGACTGATGTTAGAATTGTGACTAAGGAACAATGATCATATCTCCTATCCTTCTATGGTGGGGTGCTAGTTGTGAGAGTCTATTTTTAACCGATATATAATCCATACAACTAGCATTTTTTTGAATGGATGTTCAGGTTCCTATAAAGGTTGAACCCAAAGTTTTACTCAGATGTTTGTCAGGAAATAAACCATTCGATGATGAATCAACATTGGTTCATGTTCACAAATTAAGATGGGAAGGTGTGGAAGGAGAATCCCCCATCCACTACTGTATACAGTCTTACTCATGGTTATGGAATGAGATGGGAGTCATCTTATTTGGGGGTAAGGCTGAGGTAGCAGAAAATTCAAGCCAATGAGGGATAGATCTCTCTACTATGGGCCTGAGGTCATATGGTGTAAAGAGTTCATCATAGTAGTTGGGATGGGGAACTTAGTGGTAGTAGAAATATAGAAAGAGATCCACTAGTTCATGAGCTTTCTCTAGCCAAATGTGATGAAAGAGGAGCAGTAGAACTAGGCCCAAGGATCCAAATCAAGAGGACTCAGTATGAAGATGTTCCATCAAGAGGGTTCCATAGGATTCCTGCCCTAGCTCCTGGTAAGTGGTTTTAGTAAGTGGACATTCTTGATGATTCCATATTTCCTGATGCTTGGGAACACTGGGACATGAACATGTAGTTTGACGGGCTTCACATGACAAAGAAGAACCTCAAAATGTACAGGATGAACCTTACTAGGGTTGTTCATTCAAATTAAGGCTTCTTAGAATCCATGAAATAGGGGTAGTGGTTTGTGACAGAGCTGGAAGATCTAGTACATTCTCGATTCACTACGTGCCCATTAACCAATGGAGGAAATGTTATTCTAGGAAAGTCCTCTCCTCCATACCTTTTAGTTGTGGAGCTGGGAACTTTTTTTCCTCTCATGATGAATTTTATGAGTCTTGGGAAGAATATTCCAACGAAGATATCCCCTATTAGAGTTACGATATGACACCCTCCATGGAAAAATTCATGGAACATCTTGGAGAATTATTCAACTCATTCCCCCATGTTACACATTACCTCTTTATTTATGTATATTACCCAACTAAAATATATTTCATGTAGGAGAATATTGCTCAAGGTAACCCTACTAATGGGGATGGAGGAAGAACAACAGGTGCAGATGACCAATCTCTGGGATCTATGAAAAGGTAAAAAGCAGGCGTAGGGCCAACCAATGTCAGTAAGGTTAGCATAGCTACCTCTGAATCACTATAACATTAGTCATTTATGGGGGTCAATACCCTATTATAACAACAGTGAAGTCCCAAGAGTTCGATCAGCTGCTGCCCAGTTTTTTTAAGTGTCCGGCCTTATAGTCCCACATTTGTTGTTTGGTTGATTAAGTTGACTAAAATATTTCCTACCTGAATAGTGTCAGGTTTAGTATGAACTATGATATCTAAAATTGTTTGAGGAAATGGGATCCCTTTTCCAATAGGGTATTAATCCCCATGAATATGGCCATTTGATTAGACCAGGACATGACCTATAGTGAACAGTCAGTTGTATGTGTGAGTGATGATAACGGTGTGGCAAAAATTAGTGATGAAATAGAAAAAAAATTCAAGTAAAGATAAAGTGAGGATGACCATGCTCACAACCTAGAGTCCAAACCATTAGATTTGAGTCTAGAGGATGACCCTGCTACATAAATGCTTGATGCCTTCTGAGAGTATGATCATGCAGATTGTGAAGAGATCGATGAATCTGACCTTAAAGCTGTTGAGGAGAGCCTCATTTCTCGGTGTGAGGTGTATATGTGCACCAAATATTTGATTGATGAGAACCTAGATCAATAAATAGTGGGACAAATGGGGTCCCTCCTTCACGGGAAGAGAAACCTATGCCCCGGTGAGGTGGATGCTCAAGGACTTCATGCGCTGATCGACAACTACCTAGATGATAAAATAAAAGAATGAAGGAAACATTTTGATTTTTCCTGGAACCATGATATGTTTGTTGGAATCTAAAAGCATGAAGGGTACCACTAAGAGATAAAGCAATTGGAAGCACTAATGGATGTGCTTTATCATTAATCAATAGTAAATCAAGAATTGTCATCAAATTGAGGGTTCAGATATAGGAAAATAATGGTCGCATAATATAATCGTCACATCAAGTGGTTGATCTATAATCCGAATGAGTCCAGGAGTAGATCAGTGTCTATGAGATTAATTAGTTAGCTAAGGAGGAAGAAACAGATCTCATGAAGAGAGAGTAGACCCTGGAAACCACATGTCACAGGCTAGTAGAACTGAAGTGCTTGATCTTAGCGGTATAACTATAGGGGAGATATTTCCAAAACTCATGAGAGGCTCCAACATGTGGATTACCCCTTATAATAGCACATTTTTGGGCTCATTTTTCATACTTTCAATGTTCATGGGGAGATTGTTTTATCTTCTTTAATTATTTCACCCCAATCATTTTTGTGTGGAAAATAATGACTAATTCCTAATACCACATGGTCCATGCCCGATTTGAGAATAAATGGATGACCAAAAAATAGTTCACTTTATGTGAGAGAAGAAAATAATCATTAAACACCATGGGTCTTCTATTTTTGACCGACCATAAAGGGTATTCGGCCCTACGAGGTACTATGGTTAGAGAATAGTTCTATAAGAGTAGAAAACCAATTTTCCTAAATTTCTCTAGTGAAAAAACATGATAATTCGAAGGGAGTTAGAATTGATCCGAACAAACAAGATTGAAGAGTGTGAATGACGATGACCAAAATTCAGAACATGAGTAGGAAGGAATGGGAGTACAGTATGAATACCAACCATATTTGAAACAAATTGTTTGAACCATTATCCTGAAATGAAAAAATGAGGGTCAACCACTGACCGTGTTTGAAACATAGATCATGTATCAAAATGTCATTTTATGTTTCCTGAAATGTTTTCCCAAGATGGTAGGTGAGCCAAAGTGGCATGAGACCAAACCATTGGCCGGTCCCCTTCAAACACGGAGGAGAATGAGGATCCAAATGAGGGTAACTCTAAGTGTGGAATGGAGTGATGTAATTTTTTAATGGATTCCAACAGTCTTGGAATTATGCTATCATGGATTAGAGTGCATTGGTTTATAAATACAAGTCTGAAAAATGTTCAAACTTATCTTCTAGGGGAGATTCATCTTGGATGTCGAGTGATAATAGAAGATGAAAAATTGTGATAGATAACCACAATTAGGAAAGGATATTTAAGAAAGTGAATGTGATGTTTTTCTATTTTAAATCATTAAAGTTAGTACATTGAATATGTATTTTAACATCATACTATGAGGATGATGCATTGAACAGTTTAACATTGTGTGATCAGGACATGTCCCAATGTTTAAAATCATGTGACTGAGATGTTTCACACAGTCTATGGTCATAATTTTTGGACATTATCACAAAATGTAATGTCATGTTGCATGAAAAATATAATAAATTTGTATTCCTAGAATATTTATGTAGTTTGATGGAAATAAACCCAACATGAATGAGAAAAACGAGGATTGTACATCACATATGTATCATAAAATAGATAGGAAATAGTCATCCCAAAATAGGAATATGTTTTTAGGTGGAAGGAAAACCCAACTTGACTGAGGTCATAAGAGGCTTAGCGCCACACCACATTTTCCGGAGAAGCTCCAAGATTAAGGTCATAATGTTTGGAACATAAATACCTTGTGTGGATTGACCACATCGTTACCAACCATAACATAATTCCTAATCCCATATGACCCATGATCGGTATAGGAAACAAGGAATGGTACATGGGGTTTTACCTGACATATGGGAGTTCACATTAGGGGTGACACGAAGAGCGGAATCCATCCAAGGTACGAGAGTATGGAAATGAGGTATGTAGAGAGTTTCATGGTCTAGATGACGAGGCGACTAGTAAGTAAGGGATGACCATCAACCATATTCAAAATTTAAGGACCATTACTATACCAATCTGGAGTGGGGAAATAAAATTTAGGATAAACTGTTGAACAAGTTTGAAACATAGGATACATTTTTCCCCTAATAATCCTTTAGGGCATTGGCCTTGAATGAGAGGTGATCCCAAAATGGAATGAGATCATCAATTTTATTTGGTCTTTTTGGATGTGAATGATTGTTGGAATCCATCCCAGAAAGACTAGAAGTGTTGAATGAGTGTATCAGGGAATGAGAGTCAAACCTATGCTTTTAAGATAGTTTAAGGTCATATATCATGGTCTATGAAAAAGAGTTTAAAGTCATGTTGCATGGACTATAAGAGAAATGTTTATTCCAAGGGTATATATATGTGGACCGTAAGCGATAAATCCCAACATTAATGATTTAAAAGAGATCCCATGAACCACATAGATACCTTTTCATTAATTGAATATAGTTTAGGGTCATAGTGATTTGACTGAAATTGAGGCCAAGGGGCTGAAGGTTTAAAGGAGTTTACGATTGAGCCTAGAGACGAAATGTGCAGGTGTCACTACATATCCCATGCATTTGGAAATCAAGAAACACCTAGTTGTAGAAATCCCATGTAGTTTATTTTAATGTAGGGAGGATGAATATGAAATTAAATGAAAAAAAGAAATACCATGATTGGACCTAATATTGTATATTTGGGAGTTTCTACGCATCTTGCTAAGGAAAGAATCAAGGCACACATAGTTCTTGATCCCAATGTGGTAGAAGTTTCACACTAGTAGGGGAAATACGATCTGGAGAGGGAACTATGCCATCCCACAATCATCGCGAGGTAGCTTGAAATTATTTTGGGCATGGTTTCAATCTAACAAATGCATAGATAATGTTGGCTCTTAGTTTATGGTCATAGAGTTTGGACCAAGAGGAACAATATCTCAAATGGGTGTGTGTAGTGCAGTATTATGAAAATTCCACATGAATGAGGTCCAAGGAGGTCCAACACCATAAAAAGAACCCTATATGAGATAATAACATACTCTAAAGTCATGATTATAATAATATAGACTCTCATTTTATGGTCTTGGATTTCGGACCAAGGAGAGTGTCTCAAGTGGACATGTATAACACAGTCTCATGACAAAACTATTGTGAATGAGGACCAACAAGGCCCAAAACCACACCATAGATTATAAAGAGCATACATTATATAGTTTAATTTCATGTAAAGTGGACTATGCTGTGTCCACGGGGCCACAAGTTCAGTGAATCTAGGGATAGTCATGGAGATGAAATGTCTAGGCATCATTACGTATCCCACGAGGATGGGAATTAAGCCATAAATTGTTCTTGGAAATGAAACCCCCCTTGCATAGCTATAAACCATACACAATGAGGGGAAATTATGTCTGGATTGGTTGGACCATGATATAGAATTCCAGAATCGCTATGTATCCTGTATGGGAATGAATCAAGCTCCATTTAGTTCTTGAAGATGGCCTGATAGGTGACCAATGCCCGGGGAAATGTCCTATCAGGAGAGACAATTATTGCACTATGTAGTTTATCTTTATATGGAATGGACATTTATTGTTATGTAGTTCTTCATTGTGTTATTAGGAAACTGGTTTTTACACAATTTAAATTCATTATACTTAGAATATAGGGGCTCTTAGTTTAAGTTAATAGTGTTTAGACTAAGAAGGGTGAGGATTCTAAAGTAGAAATATGTAGTAAAACATTATTAAAATCCTGATGTGAATGAAAGAAGGAGTCCCAACACTGCACAAAAAAATCATGATAAGAAATAAAACATTGTTTAAATTCATTATGCTTGGACTAGGGCTATGTTGGTTAAAGTTGTATAACATTGACTATAAGAGGGGGAATCTGAGAAATGGGACATATGTAGCATAGTTGGAACAAACTGATGTTAATGGAGCAAGAAAGGCCTACACTACATGACACATTTCCAAGAAAAAAACTACACACAATTTAAATTCATAATTCATGGATTTAGGTTCCCTTTTTAACATTGTATTCATAGGAAAATTTCACATAGTTTTAGGTCATACTACCTGGGCCGTTATGCGATGTACTGTTTGAGGAACCTAGCTTTGTTGAGAGGATTGATTCTCTACCAGCCCATGTTGTCTAATGAGTTTACACAGTTGGGATATACCTTATGAATAATGTATGGTCCTTCCTACTCAGGTTCCATCTTTGGGGGCTTCCTACCAAGTATCATCTGCATTCATATATCCAATACTGTATCACATTATAAGAAAGAGTGGAGGAAAACCTTATTTTTGAGTTCCATGGATATCATGTTTTGGTACCTCTCTAGATTATGAAATCCCTTAAGCCTATTCTATTTGAGGGATTTCAGTTTAGCTAGAAAAACTTATTCTATATTTCTTGACATCTTCTGATCATAGACAGTTGTTTGGAGTGATGGAAACTAAATCTTGATGGGTAGGAATGCCTCTATTCCGTACACAGGGGAATATGGAGTAACCTGGGTAGAATTTTGAGTCTTCATCCAACAATCATAGAGAGAATTGGGGAGCTTTTCTGACCAACTTTTATTGTTTTCACCCACCATTTTCTACAGAATGATTGAGAGGTTTTTTTGAATGCCTTAGTCTGTCCATTTTCATATATGTGATAATGGGAAGAAATTTTGGACCATATGATGTACTTGGAAAACATATTCTTTAACTCTGTATCCCAAAATATAGTGATCCTTTTGATGAGAATAGCTTGTGGGACTCCATATCAATGAATGATATTGGAGTTCATGAATTCAAGGACTGATTGAGCCTTGAATTAATTAAGAAGAATCTCTTCTGCCAACTTTGAAAAGAAATCAGTCAGTATCAGAATGAACCTACTCTAGGGCGTTTTTGCTGGTGGATATGATCACATGATGTTGAGTCCCGATATTTTAATAGACCAAGAATAATAGGTAGTATGTATGGTCTCCAACGATTGATAATTATTTCTTAAATTGATACAACACACATGGAACCTCATGGTGAAATCGATATAGTCATGGACCATGGTGAGCTAGAAATATCCCAGCCTTCGAATCTAGTGGGATAATATCAACCCAACTTGGGGAGAACCACAGAACCCGACATGAAGTGCCTACATTACCTATGGCATCTCATCTCCTTGAATTCAACAGAATAGAATTACATCGAAACCACATTTTTAGAGATTCTTCTTGAGGTTGGTCTTGCTCTGAAGGGTGAATTGTGTTTCACACCAATAGATTCACTCATGTCCGACTCTTTCTAGAGGGATAATGTTGTGATGGATATTCTTGATGAAGGGATCTTTCCAATCAGAGATTTATTCAGCTTTAGGGGGATCTGAAGGTCTCGTTGTGGAAGCACCAGTGGTTAGGTGTTTTACCTATTGACTATAATCATTGTCTTAAATTATAAGAGCAATGAATATTTGATACATCACATTATTGAATAGATCAACCTCGTCAGACTCTATTAGAGAAGCTTCTAGGTTTTACATAGAATTGGCGCGACCATTCTACGATTGGGGAACATGAGTCACCTTTGGATAAGAAGGTAACTATAAAATTAGATGACATGTGTTCCTGAGAAGGTGCACAATCTCTTGTTTCTTGATGTTATAACCACCATTAATTTTCTTGATGACTAACTCAGATTCTACCTTCACATGAAAGTAGGGCAACTCATTCTTGAGATCCATATTTAGACTAGTAATGAGACACTTATTCTCCATCTTTTTTTAGGTTAATAACTCTAATAGCATGAACGAATAAGGAAATACAACCTATGCTAGGGTGATGAAGATGATTCCTAAACCCACTCTATTGAGATTTGGATTGTTAAGCCTTATAATGATTGGACCCAGAGAGGAACCATCTAAATTAATCTTCAGTACATGATCCATTAAAAGGATGGACTCATCTATGAAATTAATATCTATAGGAACTTCTTTAGGGGATGGATATGTAGGTAGAAAGTCTGATAGCACTTTACCCTTAACGGTTCTATGCAGAAAAAACCTGATGTCGAATTATTGAAAAATCACGAACCATCGTGCTAGCCATCCTGTCAACATTGAGAGATTTAATATATACTTCAGTGGATCCACATAAGAGACTAGCTGTATCTCATGACGCTACAATTAAAGTCACAAATTCTTCACTATGAAAACCAGCATGAGGTAGCTCTAATCAATAGAAGAATATCTTAACGTTGTGTCGAGGAGGATGATACCGAGGTATTATGAAATATTTTCGGTCCCTAAATTGTTCTTCTATGTAATAAGGGAACTAAGAAATCATTCCATGGATGTCACATAAAGGACTAATGACTTCCCAGATACTGGTTCTATCAAAACCATAGGTTTAGTAGATATTTATTGATCTCCTCAAATGTGGTCTAGCACTCCTAATTCCATTTGTAGGAAAAAACATTCTTCATTATATTAGAAATGGGATTAAACTTGTCATAAAAATTTAAAATTAATCATTATATGTTGGCCACGTGTCCTTGGGGGCCTCAGATCTCCAATAGGACACTTAGACGAGGAATCAGCCTAATGGACTTGATCTTTTTTGGGTAAATATTGATTCCTTTGTATCTAACCACAAAATAGAGAAATTTTCTTGTGGTAATCATGAAATCACATTTCAAGGGGTTCATATTCAACTTCTAGGAATGGAGGAATCCAGATACTTTTTCAAGATATCTGATATGGTCCATAAACTAGTAGAATTTGATAACCAAATCATCTATGTATCATTCCTTTAGCGTCTTATCGATTAGTTTGAAGATATGGTGCGTGGATCAATGATAATTATCCCATACATTATTCAAACTAAAGGGAATCAAATGATAATATAATGTACCTTGCGGTGCTATAAACGTGGTAGAATCCTTGAATTCAGGGAACATCCATATTTGGATGTACCCAGAGTACCCATCCATGAAGGAGAGATCCTGGAACCCAGTTGTAGAGTTTATTAAAAACACTATCATTCGAAATGGAAAATAAATTTATGGAAATTAGTGGTTGAGATCCCAGAATTCGGTACAGACTATGATCTTCCAATTCTTTTTCCAAACCATTACATTTTCAGATGACCACTTGGGGTATAAAACATCCTTAATAAAGCTAGATTTGATAAACTTGTCAACTTTGGTCTCGACCGTGGAACCGTGGTATGGGTGTATATTACTGGGAGGTTTCTTGAACTCATGATGCCTTAATGGGAGACCAATATGGTGTAAGGTGACATGAGGGTTCATTCTTTACATCTCGTTATATATCTTAGAAAACACGTCATGGTGATGCTTTAGAAAATCTAGGTACTGCTATTGTTCCTCTGTAGGCATGGTTGTACTAATCAACATCAGCCTTAGATTTTCCTTGTTACCAAGGTTCAAATGAACTAGAACATTGATGGTGTTGAAGAATCTTTCCTAAAAGGAAAGTTGAGTTTACTCCAAATCCTTTTCATCGTTTGAGGAAACGAGATTAGCTGGAGGAGATGATTCATCCAATCTTACTGATTCTGGCGGAACACTAGATCTTGCTTGGGCAGCAGTAGAATCGTCACTAAGAGACTCCTGCTCTGCTGAAACCATGTTTATAGGTGATATAATGACTATTACATTAAGAAGTTTGACTATAGGGTCCATGCTTGATATTTAATTAATGGTGAAGGGTTAGTTTGTGTTGGTTCAACCCATCTCGATGAGAAAAGGAGGTCTAACATATGACTTTATCCATGGGATGAACACCTCAGAACCTGACAGGAGGGGGGGGGGGGGTTCCGGTATCACACGATCATGACCTTTTTGAGAGTATGAGGTAATCATTATATGTTCTTTGTACCTAGGGACGAAACACCCATTCCTATCAGAAAAGGAAAAGCAACTCCAATGTCTGAAATTATGGCCTCTAACCAGTGAATTCTGAGTTTAAATTCATTATCCAAATCTATTCATGGGCTGAATGTGATGGAGGCATGATAAAATTCATTAGTTTTCACTAACTTGTCTAGGATATAGTAATAAGGGGATTATGTATAGTGTGCTTCACAAGAGCCGAAGAGAGACACATCACCCAAGATCATACCTACTCGACAATTGAGGGATTACTTTAGGAAATGGAGATATGATGGGGGGGGGGATACTACATGCAGACAGAGCCAGGGACTACCCATCAATGTGTTGTAAGTGGTTTCATATGAGACATCCATGAATTTATTATTTTTTACAAAACTGCCAAAATGGACCTTCAAGAGGATCCTACCACATAATCTCTGTTTTGTCTTATCCTACCCCGAAATCTTCATGTTAGCGGGGATCAAGTCTGCTTTAGTGAGTCCAAACATGAAGAGCATCCAGGTTGGAATGATATTGATTATAGAACCTATGTCACTTAGATAATGATCAACCCCTATGAATATAAACTCACCGGTGATGTATAGTGGAAGTATATACCTCTAAAGGGAGAGATTTCATCATTTATAGAGAAATAGATGATGGATTGGTGCCCTGACTGATCCACCAACACATCATAGAATGTTTCTACTACCACATCCTCTGTCTTAAAATGGACGAGGCTTTTCAAGGATTCTACTAGGGATCCTCACATCTATTGAGATAGATAGAGAGACTGGAGGATCAAGATCTTTTCTAAAATGCTAGAGAGGTCCCTAAACACATCATAATTCCATGATAGACATACATTCCTACCCATAAGGGGTTTCTCCTTTGAAGGAACCATTATTAGAACTGCTAGATAAACCACTTGATTTCACCTAGTGACAACAACACCAGTCAATTCAAGATAAAAATAACCTAGAAATAGCATTTGATTAATGTCTGCTGACTGAGGCCTGACATTTGATGGAAATAGATTATCATGGTACCAATGTGGATGTTATTCCTCGTTAATTATCACTGACAATGTTGGTGGTGAATCTAGAAGAGTGGGTTGGAAGGAATCCTTATGATGAGCTTTTAACAACACATATTTTCTGGTCTTGGTGGCATGCATGGGATGACATGAAGAAATGGACTAAGAATTCAGACAGTTTTCTTTTCTTAGAATTCTTCTTTAATTGTGTTGACTAGGGGAATTTTCAGGGATTTCATAGAATTATTCTCCATTGGGGACCATGGAAAGATCCAAAAACTAAATTACATTTATAGAGGCATACTCCATATCATCATTAGATGAGTCTTCCAACACTGGATAGAATCTGAGAGTAATTCCAACCTCTTAAGGCACGAAGTCACTATAAGTATGTGGAAACTTCAAAACCAGTGTGGGATTTTGATTTAACTTGAATCATTAGTTCCTACTCTTCTGATACATGGAATAATGAGAGTTGAATGCTAAATAAATAGTTGGAGAAGGTGTACCATCTTCAGGAAGTTCAATATGACCTAAGAGGGCACATTTGACACTATGGGAATGAGAAACTACTCTATGATTCATACAATCCTCAAAATTATAATTCCTATGTTTGGAAACCTATTTACCGTCAATATAAACCTCTATGTGAATAACAAGATCAGTTGAGATGTGTGATACCTATACTGAGATGCCACTCAACATGGTCTTGTTGTAGTCCACATGGCCCTCGAACCAATTCGTGAACACATATCATTGAGGGATTATATGACCATGGTTTCTATGGTATGTGAAGTGGTCAAGTTGATCAGTGAGATCAATATCATGTGGATTTATATATTCTTAAAACATTAATTTCCTTTTCATCATATCATTATAGAAATAAATATGAACCTTGGACTCTGGAAAGTAGTAGGTTTAGTTTATCTTATCTAGGAAGGGAGCATTAAGAGCTATGGCATGCTGATCAGATGAAGGATAATAAGGGAATGGTGCCACATTATATTGTCTAGGTGATGGTTTCTACTATGGAGATGACTTCAAATTCTGATCTTGGTGTGATAGAGATTTCAAGGTTTGTTTTCCTCGATGAGGCTGTTCTTGGTGAGGCTCTGTAAGAAACAACACTAGTGGATCTAGGGCTCTCACCAGTACTGAAATGAAAGTCTCTAACTTGGAGGATCTTCTTGTAGGAGCATGAATAAGAATGGGATGCACTTACTTGGATTTCTATGAGGCCCCTTTTAGGTGTTGAGACTTGTTAGAGAAATACTTGAATCGACTTGGGAAATTATTAGTGTTGAGGGTGGGACCCATTTTAGTCTTGAAATTCCCCACACACATTGTTAGTAGATTCTGTTGAGTTAGAGATATGTTTAAATAGTGTGTGTGGCCCTTACACCAAGCGATTAATTCTGAAAAATGCTCATCTGGATGTTTATTTCACTTTTAGAGGTCAAAAATACTTGTCTTTCATGTAGTGGAGATTAACTAGTAGAGAAACTGCCTTTGGAGGTCTTCCTAGATGGTGATTGACCCAATGGGTAACTAACTATACCATAAAAATGAAGGTCCATTCAATGTATGAATTAAACATTGTATGTTGGATTATTTTTGTTGCCCCAAGTCCCCTAACATGAGTATGAACCTGGAGATGATGTGGGTTAGATGTTATAGTGGGTCGCCCATCCTATTGAATTGGGTGAATGTTGGATTCCTGAAATCCGAGGGTGCGCGCATGTCATCCATCCATGCCGGATACAGATTTATATTATGTGGGATTGGCTCCCAAAACATTTCTAGGACTTTGATCTAAGAATTGAGATCATCTCAGTGAGGATCCCTATCTTGGTGACTATTCCTGATCACTAGTTCATTGACTGGCTTATCAACATGGTAAGCAGGACCAATAGATCGTAGAGAGATATTTTCAACGGCTTGTGGAGTAGCCAAATCCAAGTCCTAAGGTATATTATAATGATGTTAGAGTGGGTTTGGGGATGCATACCATTGTTGATTTCTATAAACCCCAGTCTCTACCATGTCAGGATGCTTTGATCACCATGGGGAAAACTAACTAAGAAGGAAAATCATCTGCCCCAATGAGGGAAGAGTACGATCTTGTTGAGGGGTGACAAAATCTGGATGTTTCTCAGAAAAGATATCTTTGATGATCTGCTGTAGATATGCAATTTTATATCACATAGCGACCATAGCGGGATCAACCTCTACTCTCTACACAATGTCAGGCGGATATAAGGACTTGGAAGTTCAAATATTGTGTTTACCGTTATTGGTGTCCTGAACAATGGGAAATAATTCCTAAGGATCTCTTAGGCAATATGCCCAACTTTTTAGGTGAGTGAGGACACTTGTACAAGGGTCCACCTGATACTATTCTACCCTAGTAGTCTGGTCATCTTTATCAAATTTTACAATGGTATCCCCATCCTTTGGCTACATGATATTATCCATATTCATTGTGATGAAACCTGGGGGTGTTTCATCAAAAGTTCTTGGCGAATTAGGTTTCCCCTTTATAGAACATAAGTTGATATTATCATGCAGTTCCCAACAATGGATATACAAACGTGGAAATGCTTCCTAAATTATTATTCTGAGCACTGGGAAGCTCTAAACACATCTCTACTTAAGGGTCCGGTGGAAGATGGGTGAAGTTGGATTCCATTCCATTGGGAGTGCTGCCAACTCAAACATGTGGCATTACTAGATGACGTCATTGAAGTGATCTCAACTCTTTGGGTAGACCAATTGATGGTCACTATGTCACCTCGAAAAACTAATGTAAGAACGTTGTATTCGATAGCATATATGATACATGAAACCAAGTGCGTAAGGTAATATCCTAATACTTTATAATATATTTACTATTTAAAATAAATTATATATATAATTAAATGCACGTAACACCGAGTTGGATTTATTTACACACAAGAGCGACCATCCTCAATAGCTTGCAAAACATGCAAAAGTGACCTTCCTTGATAGTTTACGTTATATGCAAGACCAAGTTTCACCAAATAACAATGTATTATTAAAATATTATTATTTAAATATGATATAACCTAGAAATCATATTATCAGTTATGAATAGTATTAACTAAATTATAAAAATATAAGGTTTATATATATAATTAATTCATGGGTTACTGATTAAGGAGAAATGAAATAAGAACCAATTAGATATAAAATAAATTTTTATGTTTACGATGGATTTTTATATGAATAATAATAATTAATTAAAATTAGTGATTAATTTTAATGAAATATATATGTTATATATGCATTAATTTTTTTTATATTCACCCATTTGATTTTATATTTATAAGATAAAAACAAGCGTTATTTTACACATAAAAACCAATATTTTTATAAAGGTGATTTTACAGCCTTTTAATGGAGAACCCATTTTAAATCTGAATTTTGACACTTTAATTTACATAATATGTCAAAATATAATTATTATTTGAAATAAAGCCATAATAATTAGGTTAGGGTGAATTTTTTATATTTTTCTGAGACATTTCATTTTTTAATGTATAATTAAAAATACCGAATTCCATTTCAAAACTTATTTTTAAGATAATTAATTTATGACGTTGAGTTATGTTTTTGATTGGTTTGAAAGTTTAATTAGATAATATTTTTATAAATTAATACAATTTAGGTTTTTTGGATCAATTTCACATTGATTTTTATTATAAAACACATCAATATTTCAGACGTTTTAACTTTAAAAACCCCCATTGTCGTCTCGTCTACAAGATTAATTTTAATTTAATTTCTACCAATACTGAGATTGGAATATGATAAAATTGATTATATATTTTTAATCATAATAATTTTTATTTACTAATAAGATGAACTTTGTTTTTTACAAAAAGGTTTAGTTAAAGTGATTAAAATTAATTACTATTATTAAGGTTAAATTGAGCTTAATAAAAGGCCAAACCTTTATCTTAATGACCCAAATGACCGAACCAACTATCCAAAACCCATTGGATGAAAATTATCCTTCCATTAACCTTCCATTATTGAGTTTTTTTGGTTTGTTTTACTTATTTTAGGTATGAATATGAGCAAACCTAACCTGTTTCCAAAAATTCCAAGTGAGTAATTTTCCTTCCCTATAAAATTGTACCACCTCTCCAACCTATTATAATCTCTTAAACCTAATGGGTTTGGCCATAAACTACCCAAATAGTCTCCCAAAATTCCACCAATGTTCCTATAAGATTATTTTTTTAGAAATAAATCTGTGGAAGCTGTTTGTTCAAACCAAAAGTAGTTACCTGATTAAGAGGTAAAATATTCTCTCAAGATTTTTAGTTTCATTTCCATTCTCCACCACTATAATATCTTTTTTATATTATTGTAAAAAATGAATATACTCAAGATACTAGGATATTTATATTCTAATGGTTCATCCTACACTTATACACAAATCCATCTATTGGAAGAAAACATAATTTTTCTTTGAACGACAGAGTAGTGCCTCATGAAATGATTACTGTTCAATTTTCTCTTACCGCCTCTCATGGTGACCATTATGATGTAAAATTTGTCTATATATGTTTTATATGATATTTATTATTTCCTTATACTTTTAAAACTTTTTATAATACATACATTTAATACTTTATATTTTATGTTAATATGATAACATCATTTGAGGAAGTGTGGACTACCGCCACCTCAAAGCTATGTGATTCAATCACACGATATGTGGAATGTATAAATGAATGGTTATAATTAAACATAAGTGACATGAAAAATTAAATAATATATTAATTACATAAATATATTTCTGGAAATAATATATATATATATATATATACATACATACATCGTCTTCTTTATTACCCTTTCACATACTTTAAAAGAGATAACGTTGTTCGTGGGCGTGTGGACTACCACCTCCTTGACGTGATGTGATTAATTTTACATCAAAAAAAATACTATATATAAGTTTATGTGATTATATAAAATAGTATTTATTATATAATAATAACTTTGGGAAGTTTTTTTTACTTACCATCTTTCCAAAATGATCATTTAAAAATTGGAATGTTACTCATCCGTACGTACGACCTGCCTTCTCCATGATTGAAACATTAGATCATATTCCTAGTAATATTTAATGATTGATTTTATATGTATAATTTATTTATAAATATGATAATTATGTCATGTTTTTTATTATTGAGATGTTATATAGTGACCCATTTTAACATAGTTGAACAACAATAAATGTTTTGACACATAAACCGAATTTGGTTACAACACCAGATGTAAAATTAATTGATTAAGTAGTTTTACACAACATGGTAACAAGTTAAATAAATGAAATTATAAAAATGAAAAAGGTTATGAAGTAAGTATAAAATTAAAATATGTATATTATATAAAAATTTAAAGGACGTTCTCTTGAAAGGAAACACAAGGTAAGGATTTCCATCTCACTTTTTATATTTGTGAGATAAATGTCATATTCACCACATAATTAATTTATTTGGTGTACCTACAAACCATTTTGATATATTATATCATGAATTATTTTATATTCATGGTTTTTAGATGTTTCGTTTTATGATTATCACTTTTGGGTCTTTCAATTCATATGTAAGGGATTTCGTCTCAATTTAATTTCATTGAGGCACATTGTATTGTTATGCACATAGTTTATTTTATATGGTTTATATATTACCATTGACATTATATATCAAGAATATAATTAATATCATGATATTATAACTTTTATTCAATTTTAATCTATCATTATTTTATTATTTAAAATGTTTTGAAGTTGTATGGGTCACTTGGGGATGTTTAAAAATTATTTCCTCAAGACTAATTTTAATGATATTTCAATGGAATTTCCAATCTAGAAAATTATATAGACATGTTCAATAAACCCTTTCATTATTATCTTGTTGTTAATGAAAACATTCATGTATTTCTACCATTTTACACTTTAACACTCAAAATGTTTGAGAAAATGTTTTTAAGAATACCAGACGTTATGTCTCTCTTTAATTAGAGAACATGTTTTCTTCAAAAAACATTTTTTATTAATTTTTTTTAAAAAATTATTTTAAATTTATTTTGTAAATACAATTTAAGGATTTTTTCTTTTACCAATGATCTCAAAGGAATCTTCTTGTCACTTTCCAAATGAGGCACTATATACCCTTTTACTATACAAAAGGAATATTATTTTTACCTCGTACGACAAGTACAGATTTATCCACCGTCATTTATTTAAACCCTCATTTTTAAAGTTTAAAAGGTTTGTGTTTAAAATGTTTTTTAAAAGGGGTTTTAAATGAAAAATATTTTCAAAAGGGGTTTTAAAGAAATAATATATTTTCCTGAAGAATATTTTTAAAAGTTATTATTTTTTTTCATCAATGAAAACAACCCTCACTACTAAAAAATTGGCCTTTAATAGCACTATTATTTATCAGCGCCAAAAGAAAATTCTGATAAATGACATATTTATCAATGATAAATAAATCACAGATAGATTAAATCTTTTTTCAATGCTTATATTTTAGCGATAATAAAGGAAACCATTATAAGTGCTTGATTTTTAGCACTGATAAACAATATCCTTTATTGGGGATTTATTTTTATCTCTGATAAAGGGTATGCTTTATCGACACTTTATGTTTAACACTTATAAATATTTCTTTTATTAGTGTACTTTTAGTGATAATAAAATGAAATAATAAAATAAATTTAAAATAAATAAAGTGTTTATTAAAAAAAATATTGCAAATTTTACTAATTAAATAATTGTTGATAAAAATGAATTTATTGATTATACATTATTTAATACTAAAATTATTATTAATTAGATAATTATGAAAACTAATTTAATGAAATTTTATATATTAAATATATAGATATATATATATATATATATTAATTTTTATAAATAAGAATATATATTACAAAATATTTATACACATTATATTAAATTGTCATATATTTATTGAATAATGGTATATAATTAAAAATTAATATGAATTAAAAATATTGAAAAATTGAATAGTACTCAACATATAATTTAATGTTGTTTGATTTTTCAATGTAATATAGATCAAATGTGTTTTATATATATTTATCATATACGTATAATTAATGCATTTTTATATACAATATGCACCCACACAGAACTTATCCACTTTTCAATATTTTTAAAGTGTTCCAATATTCTTAGTTTATTCTATTTAACTGATTTTGTATATATATTCATGCACACAAAATTAGATTTCCATTATTAATGTTGAAAATATATACGTAAGAATATACTTATAATTAAAAAATTTATAAATAAAAAAAATTATAAATAAAAAAAATTTAAATAAAAAAAATTATAAAAAATGTAATTATAAATAGATAGTCACTATATTTATACAATTATATATTTATAATTATAAATATATAAATATTTTTTTAAAATAATTAATATAATTATAAATAAATAATTATATATTTTTTAATAACTATAAAATTAATAACAAAGTTACTTAAATATTGAATAAATTATATATATATATATATATATAATATATATATGTATAATTATAAGACTATATAAAATGATAAAAATAATACTTTTTAAAAATATTTATAGATTTATAAATAAATAATTATTAAATCGTAAAAAATATATTTAAAAAGGAATATATTTAATATATATATATATATATTTATTACATATTTATAAATATTTAAAAAAAATTTATTTGAAATTATAATTATAAATCTATTAACAATGCTTTAGTAATAAGCGATGATAAAAGAATCTTTGTCACCGTTTTTTTTGCACTGATAAAGAGGATGATTTTTCAGCGCTAAAAAATTGTTGATTAAATTTAAATTATCAAGGTTATAAATTTATAACTGATAAAAGTATCCCAATAAATTTTAAAAGCCAAAATCATTTGGGAACCGGTTGTGATATAGAATCTCTCTATGAAATACACATGCTTCCGGCGTTCCTCCTCGGTGAATCGGAAGTTTAATCACAGCGCTTGACTATCTTCAAACATCTCATCAGAAATCTGAAGGGGGTCTCATATTTTGTTCAACCTAGATAGGTAGGCCATATGATTTTCATAAAGTATTTTTTTATCACTTTTTATTACATCTTCTATGATTTTTTATGATCATTTTTTGTGATCCCTTGTTTATGATTTTTTTTGTGATCTTTTGTTTCAGGAATGACTGTTGGTCCTTTGTTTTTGATTTTTTATGATATGTTGTTTAGGGATTGATTTGTGGTCCTTTGTTTGTATTGACTACCAATGTACGGACCATTGTTTATATCTGACCCTGAATATTAGATTTATTCATTGTGGTGTTATTGCTATATTTTATATCTTATTACTAAATACATTTTTTTCATATATTTTTATAAATGTGTAGATATTTTCATGTATATTTCTGTTTATTAAATACTAATTTGAGGCACATTTGTGGTTCCCTAATGATTATATATATGCCTACACCATTTTTAGACAAAACAATAGACATGCAACATCAGTTTTTTTTCAGGAAACAAGTTAGTGGAGTGATGTATGTTCTTCTATTAGTTATATGTATCATAGGATATAGTTCCTCTTAGAAATACCTTTGGTCCTTATTTTTTATGGAGAAAATTCCAAGGGTCCATCCTTAGTTAAACACATGAGGTTTTATCACATCAAGTGTTTACTTTTTGAATCATTATGGTGCCTTTAGTTCATGTTATGTTTGAATATCATGTTTTTATCTATTTTATATTTCTTATATAATATAAGTGAGTGGGTTTTATACTGGAGTTACATGTATGCATTTCAATATAGCTATTTCATCATTTAGTTTCACCGTTTTTTTTGCAAACATGTATGCTTAGATTGGGTAATGATGATTTTTGGTCTACATGTCCATTGACCCCAAGGGTCATGCTAGAATTTTGTTCGACCTCTGGAACTAATTTTTTCTATTTTTTCTGATGGGACCACCTCCCATTTATGGTTTTTACACCCATAGTCTAAACCATGCTTTAGTGACTTTGAGGTGCGTTAGAGGTCATAAGATGATCTGACCTGGTGTTTTTTTGGGTAATTCAGGCTAGGGTCATTACACTATCCATCTTCTAGTTTACACCTATAATATTTAGTGATAATATCATTTATTATCTGCCTTTATCTCCCTCTATTTTTTCAAATTCCAATAAACCTTATTATTGGATTTCGAATATCTAAGATCTTAAACATTATAGTTTAAATGATTAATATTTTTCTTATTTTAATTGTCTATAACATTCTCTTTTGATAACGAACATCTTATGTGAATTTATTTATTTATTTTATAAAATTAATCTTTTATGAACCCAATAGGATGGACATGAACTAATAATGGATGCACGCTAATCATTTGAGAAATGAATATGAAGATGGAGTTAAAGAGTTCATCATGTTTGTAAGAGAGCATGCAGAATACCCTTCTAAAATCCATAGACAGTGTTTATATTGTTTTTATTCAAGAAATATTAGTCTAGAAGAGTTAGAAGAACATTTGAGTTTTCACATAACAGATCAAAGCTACTAATGATAAAATAAACATTGGAAAAAACTGAATGTGGGAATCTATTGAGATGATACTATGGTTTATGAATCATTTGATTTGAATACCTTAGTATATGATGATGGAGATCGCATGGAAGAAATGAAAATGTTAATTGGTGATTACCATTGTGATTATCCAAATATACTTTAGGAGTTAAATATCTATTCCAAGAAACCATTGTATACTAGTTGTATTAAATACACAACATTGTTAGTCATATTAAAGTAATATAATTTGAATGCTGGAATCCGATGGAGTGAAACTATATTTACATAACTACTTAGTCTAATGAAAGATATGACAAAAGAATAAAATGAACTATCATATCGAACATATGATTCTAAATGAATGTTACATTCAATGGGAATGATCCCTAATAAAATAAATTCTTGTCCAAATGATTGCATATTGTTTCAAAAGTATTATGATTCACTCATCAAATAACCTAAGTGTGGCAGAGATTGATATAAGAAAAATGAATCAATTCCTTCAAAATCTGTCTGGTACATTCTTATCATTCTATAGTTTATAAGGATATATGGATGTTAGGAAACCAAACAACAATTAACATGGAATTTAGATACATGATTAAAAGATGGGAACCTATGCCATGCATCAGATTCTCCTTAGCGGATGAAATTTTTTTACGAGTTTCTTAAATTTGAAGTTGAGGTGAGAAAATTTCATCTTTCATTATTTATAGATGGAATAAATCCTTTTGGTGTAAAGAGTAGTACTCAAAGTACATGTCCTGTCATGTTTGTTAATTATAACATTCCACCATGGTCATTCATGAAGCGAAAATACATTATGTTGTCTCTGTTTATAACTGAACCAAAGATACATGGTAATGATATTGATATCCATTTGGATCCATTAATAAATGATGTGAAATTGATGTGGGATACAAGTGTTACAATTTATGTACTCATTGAAGTGAAGAATTAAAATTGAGGTCCATGTTGAAAAGAATTATATATGACTTCCCCAATTATGGAAATTTATCAGGCTATAGAAATAAAGGAATATTCGGGTGTCACATTTGTGAAAAATAAACATACTCAATTTGGTTGAAACATTCCTCAAGGACTATGTTTTTAAGAAATTGAATTTTTTTACCTAGATGACATTAATACAAATCGTAGACAATATCATTCGATGGGAATATCTAAAAGGGTAAAAAAACATCTCTAGAAACGGGCAATCAACTATAAAAAAAAAATAAAAAATCGTGACACTCTTTTCGATAAACCATTTTCAAAAATCCTTACAAAATCATTTTGGAAGAAGAGATCAATTTTCATTGAATTACCATATTGGAATTGTTTGTATGTCAAATATTTTATTGATTTTATGCATGTAGAAAAAATGTATTTTATAGTGTTATTAGAACATTACTAAATGATCTAAGAAAAATGAAAGATGGCATCATGGCTAGGTTGGACTTGACAGAAATGGGGATAATGGAAGATTTGGTAGTGGTGAAGTGTAAAAGGTGGAATTTTCTTCCTCCAGGAGCTTACACTCTATCCAGATCAGAAAAATTTATAATTTTCCTTTTCCTTCGGAGTGTAAAAGTTCCACCGGGGTATTAATTAAATATCAAGAATGTAATGTCAATGACTATTTTTTAGTTACAAGGGCTAAAATCATAGGACAATCATGTTATGATTAAGGAATTAATTCCTATTAATTTCTATTTCATTATGCCTTGAAATGTATGACATACATTAACCAGAATATGATTCCTTTACAAATAAATATGCAATAAAGTTGTAGAATCAGTGAAGTTTCCCATCATGAATATGGATGTTTCAATTATATTATATGAATTTGAAATGTTCTTCCCACTAACATTATTTGATATAATGGTCCAAATGATGGTTCTTTTTTCTATATAGGTTCAACTATGTGGTTCTATCCATTATATATGGATATAACCCATTGAACGGTATATAATGATTTTTAAATGGTATGTCAAGAATTGAATTTGGCTAGAAGGTTATATTTCAGAATGATATGTTGTTGAAGAATGTATTGAATTCTATACTGATTACCTATCAGATGTTGAAAGCACTGGTCTCCGAAAGTCTAGCCACAACGAATTCCTTATGGACTGAGAGATATCTAGAATAGATATTTTTACAATTACCTTGACATAGAAGAAGAAAGAACATATTTACATATTACATAATAACAAAGATGTTTATCCATACATTGAAGTCCAAAAAGAAATTATTAGAGATTTTAATCCATCAATGGATGAATAATGGATAGAAGATACACATAATCAAAAGTTTATAGTATAGTTTAGAGATCAGATTTATAAGGAGTTATATAAAAATAAAAATTAAATTTCTGAATGAATTCAATGGATATCTAGAGGACCAATTTCAAATGTTATATTGTACACTGGGTTTGTAATCAATGGTTATACATTCTATATAAATGAACATGATGAATTTTGTATGATGCAAAATAATGGTTTTACACATGTGGCTGAAGTGATGGACATATGTAGTTCTAAGGATATAAATCCAATTTATGAAAATATGTCATTTTTTTGGTATTATTGTATAGATATACAAGATGGATTATACAATATTTTATGTGTCACTTCTCTACTACAAATGGGTTCACAATATCAATGTATTAAAAGTTGATGAAATGTGATTTTTAAAGATGAATTTCAGTGTAGAATGGAAAAAAAAGATGAGCGGTTCATAATGGCATCACAAGAAGCTCAAGTAATTTATGTCTCTAATCCAAGAAACAAGAATTGGTCGATTGTTCTGCTGGAGACTAAAACAAATTTTGAGTAAGATGAAAATTTAATATAGGATGACCCTTTCATTGTGACATCATAATCAGTTATTGATAGTTCTACTATAAAAAGTGTCTTATACATTAGAGAGGACCACAAAGAGGGGAATTGGATTGATCAAAGAGGAACCAAATCATTAAAACCTTTAAAAATAATAAAAAGAGTTCAATGAGACGGTAAAAGTTTTTTTTAATATATTATGTTTTTCTCATAATATAATACGTTCTCTGCTGCATTAACATAATCTAAATTAAATTTATTGGTACTCACATGATGATGTTTCCAATACCTTGGGATAAAATTCTATAATGATGTAAACCCTTTGGATGGATGCAAAGGTAATGTTACGTTACATAATCTCAATTCTACCAAAAAATTATATAATGGAATTTTGATTTAATTTTTATTATTTCATACAAAGTACATTTATTTTATAATATTACTATCCTTGTGTCATGCCTCTGCAATAAGTGAAACGACGTTGTCTCTACTCAATTATAGAGGTAATCATGATGTTTTCACAGAAATATTTATGTACATAGAATTAATTTATTTTTTCATATATATGTTTAATTTATTTTTGTTTAGTATTACTCACATAATAATTGTTTTTCTATACAGGTGGATTCTTTTGTTTGAGTTTGGGGTGCTCTATCCAACTTTTGATGCTCCCTCTCCCTTAAAATATTTTGACCCCCAATGTGGTGAATTTATCACTTTCTTTCAAGTTACCTCCACTGTCTTTTCAAGAATAGAAATGATGATTCCACTTCTCTATTACAGATGTAATCATAATGTTTTCATAGTTAAATAGTTATCAATAGAATTAATGTATTATTTAATATGTATGATTAATTTATTTTTTAGTATTACTAACATAATTGTTTTCTTATACAGGTGGATTCTTTTGTTTGATTTGGATGTGCTCTGTCCAACATTCATGCCCCTTATCCTTTAAAACATTTTCACCCCTATAGTGGTGAATTTATCACATTCATTCATGTTAGATCCACTACCTTTATAGGAAGAGAAACGATGATTCCCTTGATCAATTACAGATGAAATCTTGATGTTTCCATAGTAAAATCATTGTCCATGGAAGTAATGTATTGTTTCATATTAATTTTAAATTATTTTTTTGTTATTATTACTCACATAATAATTTTTTTATTATATAGTTGGATTCTTTTTTTCGAGTTGGGGATGCTCTGTCCAACTTTCATGCTCCTTCTCCCTTAAAACGTTTCACCCCTATAGTGGTCCATTTATCACTTTATTTCAAGTTACATCCACTTCCATTGTATGAAGAGAAACAGTAGTGCCTTTGCTCAATTACAAATGTAATCATTAGGTTTGAATAGTATAATAATTTTCCATATATTAAATGTATTGTATCATATGTATGTTTATTTTATTTCTTTTTAGTATTACTAACAAAATAATTTTTTTCTTATATAGGTTGATTCTTTTGTTTGAGTTGGGGGTGTTCTATCCAACATTCATCCATTTCTTCATGAAAACTTTGACAAAATTATTCTCTCAAAAAAACTTTCAATCACGTAGTATTGGCATTTATCATTTTATTTAAAGTTCCTTCTATTACTCAATCATAGATGTAATGTTGATATTTTCATAGTAACATCATTGTCCACAAAATTAATGTTTTATTTCATATTTATGTTTAAATTATTTCTTTTTAGTATTAATATAATTGTTTTTTCTTATATAAGTTGATTGTTATTTTTCGTGTTGAGGTGGTTTGTTCGAAACTACTCATGAAATGTTAGAAGTTTGACAAATAAAGTCAATGGAAATAATGGTAAAATTGATATTTAGGATTTTTTGAATATATTTAATAATTTTTATTTATGTAATTGTATAAACTAGTGTTTTAAATGTCTATAATATAGTATTTTTTTGGTATTTGTTTTTTAAATTTCAATCAATTTAAATTATGTATTGGGACTTGTTTTTTTTATATTTGATGTGTTTTTTGTGTTGTAGTGTGCTGTAACAGTATACTGTAGTAAGTCCCTTTATTAGTGTTATTTTAGCACTGATAAATGAAACATTTATCAGATCATTTTAAGAACATACAAAGTTCATGGGATTTAAACTTTTCTGAAGTTGTCAGTTCTTTTCTAGAACTAATAAAGGTAATTTCTAGTGCTGTTAAAGTCGAGTTTTGTAGCAATGCCTCTATTTTACACCACATGGGAGTTTTTCTTATACTATCCTTAATCATCCTCTGGATGTTTTATGTTTGATTTGTCTAAGTATACTATTCAAGTAAAATTCCTTTATTACATTTATTCTCATTGAAATATTCAATTTCTTATGATCATTTAACATTGATTTTCCCCAAGGTATCCACATCAATTATCGTGGATATGTTCATTGCCTAAACTCTATATCATTTTACATATGGTGTTTACTTTGACATTTATTTTATTGTTTGGGGAAATATTGACAAATCCATATTTATCATTCAATATAGTTATTTGATAATGCATATTAGTTATCTTGATTATTCAATATGAGGAATGATTTCGACTGACAATGATAGGTGGAGCCCAGACTTTTTATATCTCGTCAATGCATCAATAGGTTCTCAAGAGATGAATAATAGCACAAATGGGTTTCTATCCTTTGTTTTAAATTGTCATTTGAAAGTAATTTATAGTAATAGGTCTTTATGTGCTTCATACATGATGTCCATTAAGAATGAATTTCTTTCATAGTAGTTTCAGTTACTATTCATCCGTGAGATTTTTCGTCGAGATATCTATTGATGCATTTCATTTTAGTTAATTGATTAATGAAATGTGTTTTAGTTTCATACCTTTACATATTTATTTGGACTTATCTATTTATTTCAATGTAATTTATTTTTAGTTATTACCTTACCATATTTTTTATTGATTTCCTTGTTAGTTTTATGATTACATGGTATATGTGTCCAGTTATTTACTATTCCATAATTATTACTCTCATTGATTCATTACTGCTTCTATTATATTTTTCCATTACTGAGAATTTGAGCTCCCCCTTAATATTTTTATTTCCCTAGGAATCCATGAATCATACCATGAAATATATTCATTGATTTTCTACAGAGACTAGAGTTATCCTCAAAGTTGTTTTTTTCGAAGAATTTTTTTTTGTAATTAGGGTATTAATTTGTAAAAAAATTTACACTCATTTATTTAGTTTACCAAGAATACTAAACTGATCAGTCCTTCAGGGATTTATTCCTTGTAATCATGCCAATGTAATCAATAATAATCAATGGCATTGGGATAGCTGGGGTTGGGGCACTACAGTTGGTATTAAAGAGAGATTTAGTAGAAACCTTGGAAACAATATTTAGAAGAAAAATATAGATTATATAACATAACATTAAGATATAATTTTAGAGTATTTATAGTTTCAAACCCTATAATATCGTTAAATTATCGATTATTTGGTTCTTCCTAGAAGTACAACCCTATCTGGATACTATTTGCGGATGTGGTTATAGCACAAATGTACCTAAGATTAACAACTAGGACAAGGTGTTTTGGGCCTAACCTGGGGTAACCTATTACACAAAAATGAGACATACGTCACACCTGTTTTGACACTCCTGGGGGATATTCTTAAGATAATTCACATTTTCATTTAGGTTTATTTGAATGATTCAAAATTGATTTTAATAATGATTAATCAATTTTAAACATATGGTGTTTGAGAATAAAGATAAGGTTTCAAGATTATAAATAATTCAAATGATATTATTGATAATAAATAGACTAATGAAGGACCTATATCGAAATAAAATGGATGTCATATTGGGGGTTTATTTAAAACCTTTGTTAAAAGGCTATTTAGTGATTAACCTAATTTCCAGGATTTCTATCATATTTATTTTTGAAATTATATTAATTTGGTTTCATAAAAGGAAAAACTATAATTAGGGTGACAACCAACAAAATCCAAAAAGTCCATGGGTCTTGAACACAGGAGCGAAGGACGATATGGGTTTCACACCAACCACTGAACTGCATAATTTCCTTGTTAATTTTCATTATTTTTAGTTAAAAAATTTAATGAAAAAATAGTTATGATGAAAAAGTAGTAACAATTTTGAGGATTGGAAACTAATATATTAACCCTATTTATTTTTTTAGATAGTTAAATACAAATAGTAATAGTTGTAACTATTTTATAGGACTTAGGATCCTTTAAAATATTCTATTTGTTCTTTAGGCATAGAAAAATTCATTGTTGGTAATTAATTTTTTAGAAGTAAAGGGATGAATTATAATTTTCTAAAAGCACAACCAAAATTTTTTATTGTTCATATGAGATCGAAACATATCAAGTAATAATATTTTGTTATATTTTGGGTCAGTAAAGTAATTACCTAACATTAGTAAAATGACTTAGAAATAAAATGTTTTCCTAAAACCTAATTTTTTTTATCCAATGGACTTCTAAATCATCAAAGATTTATGGTTTTAAAACCCTAAAATTTCCATTGATAATTCACACGTTAGTGATTGATAACCCCATTCACTCCATATAAATATTTACGTTTTCCACTAAGTATGTATCTGTATATTACACTAATGTTCTCATACTTAGAAACCTAGTTACATGGTTGCCCATGTGACCTTTGTACTTTCCATTCTATCTTTTATAGAGGATATATTATGAAACCATATCACGATGTGGGATTTGAAATAGAGGAAGTGTCAAAAAATTAATCAACACAATTGAGTTTAAATTTCAAGGACAAAATTGAAATAAGGTGGGGAGAATGTGATGCCCTGAAAAACATAAGTAAGAACCTTGTATTCAATAGCATGTATGAAATGCAAAACCATGAGTGTAAGGTAATATCTTGATAATTTATAATATATTTACTATTTAAAATAGAGTCTATATATATTTCAATAAATGCAACACCAAGTTTTCATGAATTTCATGCAAGATTGACCTTCCTTGATAACCTGTGATACATGCAAGAGTTACCTTCCTTGATAGTTTGGGTTACACGCAAGACAGAGTTTCACCAAATAACAAAGTACTATTAAAATATTAATATTTAAATATGATATAACCAAGCCATTGTATTAGAAATTATGAATATTATTAACTAAATTATGATAATATATGGTTTATTTAAATATAAAATGAATTAATTGGTTACTATTAAATGAGAATTGAAAATAATAACCAATTGGATATAAAAAGAAAGATTATTATTTTTATACATCCAATGGAGTTTTATCTTAATAAACATAATTAATTAATATTATTGAATGATTTTAATTAAATATTTATGTTATATATTCAACTAAATATTTTAGTTATTCATTTATTGATTTTTTATGCATAATATTAGAGAAAACCCAATTATACACATAAAACCCTATATTTTTATAATGGAAATTTAACCGCCTTTTAATGGAGAACCCATTTTAAATATGAATTTTTAAACTTTAATTGATTTAATATGTAATAATAAAATACTTATTTTAAATATAAATATAAAAATTAGGTTAGGGTGTATTTTAGATATTTTTATGAGACATTTAATTTTCAAATAAATAGTTAAAAATACTGAATTTTTGTTCCAAACTACTTTTTAATCTAATTATGTTATAAGGTGATGTTTTGTTTTTTATTTGTTTTAAATTTTAATTAGATAATATTTTTATAAATTAATATAATATATTTTATTGGGATAAATTTAACATTTAAATTTATTATAAAAACAAAGCAAACTTTTAGACATTTTTCTTTAAAAACATGTATTGTCGTTCCGTCTGCTAGATTAATTTTATTTTTATTTATGCCATTTATGTGATTGGATTTTTGAAAAATGGATTACATATTTTTAATCATAAAAATTTATAATATCTAATAATACTTAATTTTTTAACCAAAAATATTAGTGAAATTGATTTAAATTAATAATAATTATTAAGGTTAAATTGATCTTAATAAAGGACAAAACCTTAATATTAAGGGAACAAATTACCTATCCAACTATATAACACCCGTTGGTTTTCCATAATTACTCCATGAAACTTAAATTATTGAGTTATTTTGGTTTTTTTACTTTTTTAGGTAAGAAATTGTGCACACATAACTTATTTCCAAAAATTCCAAGTGAGTCCTTTTCCTTCTCCATAAAAGGCCACCAACTCTCCCACTTCATCACACATATCAATCATCTTATATTTCGCCATTACCTAACCAAATATTATCCGAACATACCTATACTAAACCAAGAATCATTCCTTTTTTCAGAAACTAATCCATTTATGCTTTTGTTTCAAACCAAATATAGATACCTGATAATGAGGTAACATCTTCTCTCAAGATGTTTAGTTTCATTTCCATTATCCACCCCATAAAATCTCTTTTTTCCATTATTTTTTTAAAAACGTTTTTTGAAGATAATATTATGTTATTATTCTATGGTTTATGCCTACACTTACAAAAACCACCATCTAATGGAAGCGAACATACTATTTCTTTATACGACGATCTACTGCCTGACGAAATGATGAATATTCAAATTTTCCTTACTACCTCTCATGGTTTACATTATGATGGAAATAGTGTTTATATATGTTATATATGATATTTATTATGTATTTATAATTATTTAAACCTTTTATAATACATATATTTAATAATTTTTATTTTATGTTAATATGATAACATTGTTTGGGGAGGTGTAGACTACTGCCCCTTCAAAGAAATGTGATTCGTTCACACGATACATGGAATGTATAAATAAATTTTTATAATTAAACCTAAGTGAAATGAAAAAAATAAATAATATATTAATGAAATAATAATATTTCAATAAATATAATATATTATATATATATATATATCATCTTCTTTGTTACCCTTTCACACACTTTAAAAGAGATAACATAGTACATGGACATGTGGACTACCACCTCCGCGACATGATGTGATTCCTTTTACATCATAAAATTATATATATAATTACATATTATTAAATAATATAGTATATAGTATATATTTTTTATTCTTTAAATAATTGATTTACTTACCTTATTTCCAAAATGATCATTTAAAAATGGGAATGTTACTCATGCGTACCCACGACCTACTGTCTCCACTATTGTAATGTTGTATCATATTCATAACCGTATATAATGATTGATTTTAAAAGAATAATTGATGTATAAAAATGAAAATTATGTCATTTTTATTATTCAGGAGAAGTTATATAACAATCCATTTGACCATAGTTTACCAATAATAGTTTTTTTAACACATAAACTGAATTTGGTGAAAAACACCCAACGTAAACTTAATTATTTATGTTTTTGTAAAAAACATGGTAATAAGTGAAATAAATGTAATTATAAACATAAAAATGTTTTTGAATCAAGTGTCAAATTAACTTCATTTTATTATATAGGAAGTTATAAGACTTTTACCCAAAAGGAAATGCAA
This sequence comes from Viscum album, assembly GCA_963277665.1. Taxonomy (NCBI): domain Eukaryota; kingdom Viridiplantae; phylum Streptophyta; class Magnoliopsida; order Santalales; family Viscaceae; genus Viscum; species Viscum album. The sequence continues at coordinate 1,816,830,703 of OY728133.1, read as the reverse complement.
GGTAAGGATTTCCATATCACTTTTTACATCTATGAGATAAGTGTCAAATTAACCACTAACTTCTTTTGTGTGGTGTAGCTACTAAATATTTTGATATTTTATATCATTAATTAATTTATATTTATGGTATTTATATATTTCATTATATGATTATCACTTTTGGGTCATTCGATTCTTATGTAATAGATTTCATCACAATTTCATTTCATTGAGGCACATTACAATGTAATTCACATAGTTTCTTTTATATGGTGTATATATTTCCATTTACACTCTATATCATGAATCTCCTAAATATCATGATATTATAAATTTCATTCAATTTTAATCCTTCATGATGTTATGATTTTAAATGTATCAAAGTGGTATGGGACACTTTGGGATGTTTAAATATTATTTTCCCTAAGACTAATCCAAATGTTATTTCAATGGAATTTCTATTTGAGGAAATTATTTAGACATTTTCAATATACAATTTCTTTATTATCTTGTTATTCATGACCATTTCAACGTATTTTTACCATTTTCAACTCTTTGGTACTTAAAATGTTTTAAAAAATGTTTATAATAAAAAAAACATTATTTCTCTCTTTATTTGGAGAAACTATATTCATCTAAAAACTAGGTTTTATTGAAATTTTTTAAAAAATTATTTTAAAATAAATTGTTAATTTCTATACATTTTTGTCTTTTACTAATGTTTTCAAATAAATCAACTTTTTTTTACAAAGGAGAAATTTTTTAACATTTCACCATACAAATGGAATATTCTTTATACCTCGTATGACATGTATAGATTTATCCGAAATCATTTATTTGAAGGCTCCATTTCAATGTCTAAAAGGTTTATTTTTAATTTTTTTAAAGGGATTTTAATTAAAAATATTTTCTATTTTTTTAAAAGCAAAGGATATTTTCCTCTAGAATATTTTTAAAAGGTATTATTTTATTTCATCAATGAAAATAACCCTCTATTTTACTCCACATGGGATTTTTTTTGTATTGATACCATAATTAATATTCCTTGGGATGGTTTATGTTTGATTTATCCGAGGATAATATTCACATACACTTATTTGATTCCTTTTACTCCCCTTGAAATATTCAATTTCCTATGATCATTGAACATTTAATTTCCCCTATATATCCATATAAATTATCATGGATATGTTTGTTGCCTAAACCATATATCAGTTTATATATAGTGTCAACTTTGAAATTTATTTTATTATTTGGGGAAATGTTGATAAATCCATATTTCTCATTCAATATTGTTATTTGATAAGGAATATTAGTTATTTTTATAATTTAATATGTAGAATGCTTTGGATAGGAAATGAAGGGTGGAGCATAGTCTTTATATAACTCCTCGATGCATCAGTAGGTTCTCATGAGACGAATAATTGAGAAAATGGGTTTCTAACCATAGTTATAAACTATATTGTGAATGGTTTTGGTGGTAATAGTTCCATAAGTTCCATATATATGATGCCTATTAACAAATCATTTCCATCATAGTAGTATCAATTATTATTCATCTATGAGATTTTTCATTGACATATCTATAGATACATTTCATTTTAGTTCATTGATTAATGGAATGTGTTTTAGTTTCATTAATTACTATATTTATTTTTCCTTATATAGTTATTTTAATGGAATGTATTTCTAGTTATTACCTTTCCATATTTTTTATTCAGTTACTTTATAGTTTTTTGAATACATGGTATATGTGTCCAATTATTTACCATTCCATAATTATTACTCTAATTGATTCATTATTTCATCAGCTATATTTTTACCTTACTAAGAATTTTAGCTCACCCTTATTATGTTTCTTTCCCCAAAAATCCAAGAATTGTAATATGAATGATTTCCATGGATTCACTTGATGGATGGGAGTTATCCTCAATGGTTTTAATTGTTTATAAGGTAAAAATATGTGAAATTGTGTGTATTAATTTGTAATGATATAATCATTTATGTATTTGGTTTTCCAAGACTACTAAAAAATTCAGTAATCTGGGGCTTCATTCCTTATAATCATGCCAATGTAATGGATAACAGTCACCAGATTCGGGAAATCTGGGGTCGGGGTGCTACATTTTTGAAGAAAAAAAATACAACACCCAAATGGTCATATGAAAGAACAAAACCTGTTACTTAGTGAGGGACCCTAGAATATCGAATTTGGGATCCAAGTTCATATTGAACACTTCAGACAACTAATCCTCAACAAGGGTGTCCTATAAGATTCCTTATTCATAATAAAGGCCTGCCTCTTGGTTAGCCCCAGATCTAATCGGTGCTGGACAAGGATCCAGTGGTGACACTAATACAGTGTGATGTGGCAATGGACTGGACAATAGAAGAGCTTCTATATGAGCTTAATTAATTCTACACTCTAGGTCTCACCCTGGGGGTGGTTCCGACCACATAATCACAACCCTGTGGGACTGATTACTAACCATGGCCTCATGTATATGGGTATGACCAGTCAACAATGAGTTTAGTAGGAAATATTGTTATATCATATCCCTAAATAACTATCCACTATCTCATGTGGAGGTTGATATTGACATTGGAGATGATAGAGATGATTTCATTACAAGACCCCAGAAGGGATCTAGATCTTCCACCACCTATATATACCTATAAATTAATTTTGGAATCTTGTGGTCCTCACCTTCTAGGATGGTGAATATTACCCACCAGGACCCTACCCCAGATTATGATGTAGAATATAAGAGGAATAATCAAACATCGAGTCACATTCAGACTTAGAATATGAGAAGTGACCATGATTTACAATGACCTGAAACATCCCCATGTTTTTACTTCGGTGGCGGTGATTCACCCTTCAGCCTTGGAATAATTCTTTAGAGTAGGGAATCTCTTTAGAAGTGGGAGGACCTCCATGCTGGTCGGAGATGGATCTGCAAGGAACTATTCTATATATGAACGGGATATGAGGAAGAGGTCCATATTTATTGCTATCAGATGTGAGAGGTCTTCTGCCTGGACTTCTATGTGAGTTGGGAGGGCCTCCACTATGGATGTTGACATAATAAGGAGGGACTCTGCATTGGTCGATGAGAAAATGGGTATGAAATTCATGTTATTTGTGGTTGGATTAGGGAATAAATCCTCTTTGGTGGGTCGAGGTGTGAGAAAGACACTTGAATTGGTCGAGATGGGCACGTGTAGGACCTCCATGCAGACTGATGAAATTATGGGGAGGACCTCCATACTAATCATTGATGGAGTGTGGAGGACCTCCTCTTTAGTTGGTGATGGAGTAGGGAGGAACAACACTAGAGCTGGGAATGGTGCAAATAATACCATCACATGGATGGTGGGTGACATGAAGATGAACTCTATATCTAGAACCAAAAGCATGTAGAGGACCTACACACTAGATGTTGATTAAGTAGGGAGGAACTCCACTTTGGAAAATGTTGGGAACTAGAGGAGGACCACCATGTTGGTTGAGAGAGAGAGAGAAGGTGAATTGGGTATTACAACTTAAGAGGTGGCCCTTGGAAGTGGATCATATATTTGGGGATTATGTATAGGGGCAACCTATATTGAGACATGGCATGGTTCGGGCTTATGCATGGAAACAACACATCGAGAAATGAAGACAAGGGATAACTCTAGGAGGGATACTTATTTGGGGATTGGATGCATGTCATGGCCATTACTGACATCTAATCCCATGTCAATCATGCTTGATGTGTGAAAGAATAGGAAGTAGTAGACATGACTCTTGTTTCATGAAAGAAGTGTCGTAGAGAGATGGTGTCGGGCTTACACGTAAAAGTGAAGTTACCCAATCATGATCCAAGTATCATGAAGAGAAGGAGGGGTAAATATGTGATATCATTTTCTTTTATGTTTCCTTTCTTTTGGAAATAAAACATTCCTTCTATTAAAGAGTTATTTCCCTACTGAACATACACAATCACATGAACACATAATTTACATGGTTCACTACTCTACAAGAGTAGCTACGTCCTTGGTATGGTACCAAAATAATCTAGTACCACACAATCCACTAGAAAAGAATCCTTTGATGTGGAATACAATGGGTAGGATATACCCTTACACTCATGTAGCACATGTAAAACAATCGGCAAGTGTGTGTGCCCCCTCTCATCACAAATAACAAATTACAATATTTCAGTTCTTCTTTACAATTGAACAAGAGTATTCTATGAAGTACAAATCATTACATTCTTAAACAGAATCTGGTAAGAACTATCTTACACACAACTGAATATATGAAAAAAACCCAAATCTTTCACACATGCTTTTAGGTGTCATACAAGCAACTTTTATTCCCCACACACAAGATTTGATTTTTTTTCATGAAACACTTCTTGCGCACAACTTCAATGTTGTGTAAAAATCTATTTCTTTCCCAAAATCCCCTTTACATAAAAATAATTCGGGCCTTAGAGCATGGATTTCTCCTAAGGGCCGAGCATAAAAAATGTGAGGGGGTCACCTCTTATTTATAGACCTCATCAACCCCCACGTGCAAAAAACATGATGTGTCACACAATATAGTGACATGTCATGAAAAACCTCTTTTAATGTGGCATTGGGTGCGTAAGTCTCTTTCACACCAACCACATATTTCACACACTTATTATTATTTTGTGCACTTCATGTCATTTACATTTTTAAATGTTCTAGCCATGTATCATTCCATGTTCTCATCATTCCAAACAACATTCAATCATGCGTGCAAAAACCAATCTTTTACACAAGTATTTACTTTTCTATATTTTGATGTTTAGATCTTGGAACTCCACTTTTGGGAAACATAACAACCCATTTTCAAATATGAACACACCATTCTTTACCAAAATCACATTTCTTCATCTCCTTATTTTCATCCCAAAAAATTTGTCAAAAATTAGAAAATAGAGACACCTTTAAATCTGCATCAGAAATAACACTAATGTCGCTTCATTATCATCTATAATATTCAAAAAACAACTTATTTAATCCCAAAATATATCTATATTGATATATTTTCTTGGATACAACACCTTTAGCATGGTCAGGTTTTCCATGGAATGTACTATAACATATTCTTCATCCACCGACATCTTTCATTCCTGTCAAAAATAAATATGACTGGTAGCACCATTACCCCCCCCCCTTTACATCATAATTCTTTCATCATAAGTTCTCCTAACTTATGATATTTGTGAATAAAAATTAGCAAAGCATAGTTTTATTTCACCATGGCTTTTACAAAGTGAATTTATTTGTCCTCTTTGATTACAAAAGACAACACTCTGCAAAAGAAAACTCTTCAAAATTTTTCTCAATCCAACATGTTCCCAAAACAATTCCACCTAAGGAGGAACTCATTATGAATGGGGAGGATTTCATTACATATGAGGAAGAACATATTCCATGCTAGTTGTACATAGATCATTCTACCAAGTGCGTGCTGGGGCTTACGTGTGGAAACTACCAAGAGTGATCAACGAGTCAATTACCAAAGGGAGGGGGATTGAAGATTGAGGGTGTTGGAAGTCAGAGGTTCCTGGTGCCCATCCCCTCTCTCATATATCATGTAGGATTTCATTTCGTGTGAGTAGGTTCTCATTCCCCATCACACATAAATTTAGACATCCTATTCTTGCTTCACTGGGTGATGTAAAATTTTTTCTTCATGTAGTTAGGACATTGGTTCTAGTATGATTTATGTCCTATAGTTCATATGTGTGGGGATCACTCATCACCCCTTGGGATTTAATAACTATGACTCATCAACCCTTGTGAGGGGGGTGGCTTCCAAAATTCCTGGTTGAAATGATGGGATTGAATGATCACTCATAAGGTCCATGTTAGCTTACATATTCTGAAAATAAATAGGCAGTTGCATACCTATGATGAAAAAAGAGGTAAAACTGAATTTGGGTCCACACATGGAGTGGAGTGGGCCCTAAGAATCGATATTTTCTATCACATAAGGACTTGGAGTGCAATAAAACCAATCGTGGAGGGGTGTGGAGGCTTGGAGCACTCAAACTTCATGAAGAGATGTCAATAGAAGGGAGGAAACATGGTGAGGCCTAAGAGAAGGGCTTTGTGAAGAAGAGGGTTCAGATGAGAGGTTATTCATGAAGCTTTAATTCTTAATAAAGGTTAGGGGATTCATGAAGGAATGGGATTCATGAAACATGGGGACCATTCCTTGGCATGAAGTCAGAATTTGGAAAAAAAGTTCTTTGCAAAGCCTTAATTCCCTATGAACCCTCAAGTACCTCATAGTTCCCTATTCATATGTTAAGGGTGTATGACTTCATGAATGGAACCCCCAACATAAGTGGAGGTTTTTAAAAATAATGGAATAAGGGATTCGTGATGATCCACTAAATTGGATGATTCATTTTCTGTTTTGTTTGAAGTGCCCAGGTGCTTCACAAATTGGGAGATCAGATGTCAAATGGTCAGGGGTAGCTATCCCTTTAAGGAGGAATGAGCCTTGTATTTACCGAAAAAGGGGAATCATGGTAATAGTAGGCATTAATCAAAGAAAATTTGGTCTCTATGAATGGACATGGTACCGTCAGACTTGCAAATCTGTCTGTCAACTTTCATCATGGGAATGGAGCTCTGTCAGAGTCATGGAGGGAACTGTCAGTGCCTCACATGTTCGCAGTGGGGAAAGGATCTCTTTGATGTTGCTTCATTATAGAGACCCATAAATTGGTTTTTGGGTCCTCTTGATCATTTTATTTCATCCAAATGATTTTTTAGCTTCTCCACTAATCTCATGGAACATATTTCAACACCAACACATATCCATGCATATAAATCATAATATATTTCTTAGAATCCTTGGGAATGGAAACATAATATAGGGGTGAGATTTAAAATTCTTTAAGAATATCCATATAGTGAAAGCTATCAAAAATAAATAAGGAATACTAATTATCTGAAAACACACTCCATTTAAACAATAACTTAAGAGTGAATAATAAAATAGAAGGTATACATGGTGTCAAATAGTTCTGTATAAATAATCACATTGTTTTGAAACATATCCATGGATATCATTAGTATTAAAATATTCACAAGTTAAAAAATAAATAATCTCATTATGAGGGAATACATCACCTCAAACATCACAAACATACCATCAAGGACTCATGCTAAGAAATATTCATTAATAGGTTAGTCATCAGCCAAATACCCAAGCTAGTGTATCTCATGAGATTTAATTATTCATGAAAGGTACACATTAGGACCCACCCATCACATAAATAGTATAATGCATTCCTTATATAAAATGTGATAAACATATTAAAAGTAAACATTCGTATAGAAAAACTAGAATAAAAAATGTTAATAATTTTCCCAATCAATAAATAAAATAATAAATAATCCATATTAATATTGATAATGGTGTCAAAATATTACAACCCTAGTAAATCATAATATACAACAATTAATTCTAACATAGATTAATATACTTTAATATATCACTGAAATCTTTCATGGGGAAAATAACCTTTTAATTTTAAAAGAACATAGTCAAAATATAATAATTTCCCAAATATTAAGGGGTTAAGTTTATTTGAATTAAAAATAAAAAACTTATAACTAATTATTTAAATTTATGTTCAGTATTAATGGAAGGAAATTCCATTTATACTGACTACATTAAATTAAAAATTCCTCTAACATATTCGATAAAAATTAAAAAAGTACGACTTTTGAAAAATAATACGAAGAAACTTTTTAACTAATTTTATAAAAAAAATATGTAGAAAAGTCTAAAATAAATAATTTAATAATACTAAAAATATTTTATGAATTTGTTTAAGGAAATATGGATATTTAATTAAAATATTCTTGAACGAGAAAAGAAATAAATCTGGTTTTCCAAAAAAACATAGTTTTGGTAAGTTGAGTAATTAAAGAGTGGAAAATGAAGGAAAATATTAATTTCCATAAATGACTATAGGAGGAGAAAATATATTATTTTTAAGATATAAATATTAAGTAATTCCCCTAATAAAGGCTTTAACATAAATAATCCTGAATAATAATGAGATTATGAAATAAACCCTTACCTCAGGTATGATTTACTATATATATGATTGAAACTACTAAATATTAAATATTTATTTATTAAATATCTATTATAGAAACATAATTATATATATGATACCATAAAGGATTTAATTATAACTTCTAATCACTTATTCATTAACAATTCTTTGTTAAAATCATTATTCCATGTAATAATTGCTTCGTTTTTCATGAAAATAATTGGTCGATTGTGTTATTACTTCCACATTTTTCATGGTTCCATTATCTAAATAATGTTAATAATGATTTAAATATAATATATATTCATTATAAAAATATTTATAGTAATCCATTAATGTTAGAGATAGGAAAAATAATTACTCTATTCATGGAGATAATATGCAATACACACATATGAACGTTGTTTCAATTTTTTCTTTGGATATAAAGAAAGGATAATAGTAAATCACCTATATTGAATAATTATAATATAATATATATCATATTAATTAATTAAATATTAATTTATTACCATCCATGATAAAATAAAATGAGAAACATATCACATCACTCCGTGGTGGCGGTAGTCCACATGTAAACATGAGAAATGCTATCATTTTCCAACAGATTGGATGATTTTAAGTTTGATATGATATTATAAATATAAAATTATAAAAATTATTTAAATAAAAAATATATAAATTAAAAACATAATTATATCTAACTACGAGTGGTGGTGATGGAAAATGAATTAAATTGATTTGCCAAACTGTTGTTAGCCGTACACATGATCGAATGTTTCGTTTCCCATTTGAGTAAATAAAGAATGAATATATGTTATGAAATAAACATAATAATATTTTATTATATGTAATATATTGTTTTTATTATTTTATTATAGTTTTAGAATATTTTAAATTTTTAGAGGATGAAATAAAATAAATAATAATGGTTATGAACTATACCTATTCTTCAGAGAGCCTCATTAGAATTATAGATAAAAAATACCAGGATTTTTTTATAATAAAGAAGGGGCTATGGTAAATGGAGAGGGATGTATGTAATGTATTTTTGAAATTATTTAATAAACCAAAGGGATATTGATGGTCATTTATGTAACGTCCCATACCCGAACAACCACCCGAACAATGCTAAACGGGTCGGGTGTTACCACCTTAGGCACACCTCCCCAAATTCCAAATGATACTGACTAGAAGTGAGGGTGTAAAAAGGTATAGTGGGGATGATATACCCTATTATAGGAAAATAAGGTATTGGTATGAGAATAATGATAAATCATGCTGTGACAATTAATTCTAAAGAAACTCTAACCAAACTCACATAGGGGAAGCACATCCAGTACCAATAAATAACAAAAGTAATATATAAACAAGAGAAATATATAATAAATAAAACAACATGTTTAACATCACTTGTAACTACTAAAAAAACAAATAATGAATACAAAACCAATCATAATTGTCAATAAACAATGGCGATTATGGATAACCATCAGTAGCTAAAAAATTAAGTAAGCATGTTGAATCAGGAAAGAAAAAAAACAAAGTAAAATCAAACTAGGAATGAAATAAAGGTCCATACTGCCTCCGTGAAAATCCTAATACGATCCATCTCCTGAGTCTGATCCTTTTCATGTACGTAATACCATAAAGTCTACATGCATCCCAAAGGGCCTGCGTAGGGTGTGAGATGAATCTCAGTAGGATACCACCCAAAGGTTCGTACCTAGTATGAGTCATTAAGAAGGAAATAATTTATAAGTAATGTAAAGAACACAATGAATAGATAAATACAAACCCCAATGGTTCTTAGTAGCCACCATGGAGTTTAACCTGCTTCGGCCAATGCCGAAATTGCAGTTAGGAAACTCAGAACCATGTTCCCCCAGACACCTCGTGTCTCAAGTATGGACGTCCTGTAGGTACACCCAAATAATATTAACCTGACACTGTGAGACTCCTGACACCACATGTCTCCAGTACAGATGTCCCAACGGCATGCCCAAGTAGTAGTATCCTGGAACCCTGTGCCTCTTGACACCTCGTTTCTCCGGTACCGACGTCCCGTAGGCACGCCCAAGGACTAGTAACCTAGATCCCTGTGCCCCATGACACCTAGAGTCACTAGTACTGACATCCCGTAGTCCCACCCATACAATCTGAATGATTCTCACCTCCCACACGTCTTCCATGACATGAAACACCAACCACAATCACATAACCGCAACTACGGAGTCATCTACACACAAGACCGGTTAAAACCACCTCATCACAGAGTCAACTATGTGCACACGACCCAAAGTCATAGGTGAGCGGTAATCGGAAAAAACAAAACCCAAGCCATAACCACTGTGGAACCTAATTCCCCTATGACCATGTTGCTCAAAATCAGATGTCCTTTCCATCCACGTAACCTAGGCCATGCCCAACCTGACCGTCACACTACCTCAATCCAACATCCATGAAACCCAATCCCATGGTCAAAACAACCAATAATACAGGCCATGTCCAACCTATGATCGAAATAATTCAAGAATATACGGGCCACACCCAACACACCCCAAAGGTTCCAACATTTTCAATTCAACAATTAAATATTTATCACATTTAAAAAAATCACCTAAATATGAAAAACAATCTAATAATTTAATTGCACTAGCCCAACGACAATCACAAAACATCACAGAGGTCTTGAATGCCTCTTAAAATCCTAATCATGATTTATCAAATTATATATACTAGTTTAAAAACAAACCAGAAAAATTATAACCATTTTGGAACCCTAGGCCAAAATATCTCAATGAGCGTCGACCAATCACCCGACATTTCCCAAGAAATTTAGGAAAAAGGGGTATTCCCAAATGCATCCCAAGGGTCTAACAATTGATTCAATATGCAATAGAAGATAAAATGGGTCCTGCCCAAAAATACCTAAAGACGCGCCAAAGGCTAAACCACCCAAATGTCCACAAAAACACAAAATAATGTATGCATGACCTACCTCAAACTCGCACCATGATCCTCCTCCAGTATCAACCTCTGATTCAGTCTAAAAAATCGTAGATCTACAAAATGAGTATTAATTATCAAACCCATATAACTCGGTTTAGAATAGAAATAAAGATGAAGGGCTCAAGTGGAATTGAGGCCTTAATAAGGGGGTTACAATGGATCTAATGGTGTGTGAAATGGGGTTCGTATGAAAAATCGGGAGGGGTTTCTTCCTTTAGCACTGCTCCTCACTCAAAATGGTGGAGTGTTCTTCCCAGAAACATAAAATGAGGCTACTACCTTTTTTAAAGGAAAAAAAGAAATAAACGATGTTAATATATGAATACATGTCATGTTTATCATGTTACTATTCCTAAGTGGGTTTAAATTTAACTCAGGACCTTCTAACCTAACTACACAACATATATGAGGCCATACACAACATTTACAAGGCCGTACATGGTGTGTCATTTATTTTTCCACTCTAACTCGCCGACATACCCACACCCCATGTATATCCCCCATACATGGAAAGAATGTACAATGTGTAATATGGGTACAAAATGTGTACTTGGTTAATCATCTTTATCTAGAAAACCTGACTACACACCAGGTATGGCCTTCTCACATGGAAAGGGTACACGATGTGTACAGGGAAGAACATGACGTGTTACCTATAAATATCCAAAACTGACCAGTTTTTCCCTTGTTATCTCAAAAACTACTCAAAAACAGAAAAAAATAAAGACATACCTTAAATTAATAACTGTGTTCTTATAAAATTCTCCCCTTAAAAAATTCATCCCCTAATTTCCGTTACAAGGGTGGTGAAGAAAACTCCATACCAAAAATGACCAAAATCAAATCAAACAATGGTCCAATGACCTATTTCTGGACTAATAGTCCTCCAATGAAGCCTAATCACCCCTGCACCTCATCAGTTGCTCCTAGGTCATTCTCGAAACCCAAAAATATCCCAAACAACATTTTTATTCGCATCCATGAGGTCATGTATCCCATTAATTATCAAACAAAACCTGGTACCTTGCACCTCAAGTAACCCACATTATTGATTCCCTCATGCCCACCACACCTCAAGTACTCTCCATCCTCTATGCTATTGATGCCACTCATCTCATATATATATATATATATATCACACATCCAAAATGAAACCAATCCCACTGACTAGTATCTGGTAAGTCAATATATATCTTTTAAACCTCGTGCACTCAATACGGACATGCCTCAATAGACGATTCCAAAAAGAAAAAAAAATCAAGGCCATGCCTGTGGCATAACTCTGACCATTGTTGAATCAACAGCCTACTCAGTATCTAGCCACTCCACGGTCTGAACCCTCCCTAAAGTAAGATTTCCTTATTCCTGACCTCTTTTGCGGTGCTGCTCTAGTCACCAGACATTGAACCCTTAGTTGGGTCCTACTGTCTCTGCCACGTCCTCTGCGTGCAGCTAAGCCTTAGCTACCCTCACCTTGTACCAATCCCAAATCAACCCTAAATTCCACCATCTGTCCTGGTCCCTACCCACCAGCTATCTTGGAAGGCTGCCTGCAGAACCTCCCAAGATGTCTGACCTATCCACATGCCCAAAAATCCTTTGGAGGCCAATAAAAATTAGTATAAACATGCCCTGGATGCCCACACTAAATGAAAAACACTATTGATATCTCCCTGAGGTGGTCTAGATGAGTCCTTGGCCTGACTTCCCTACTGGAACTCATCCCGGCCATGCTTCATGCTATCTGAACCATCGCTTGAAGACACCGACTGGCTCAAACATGATTTTTCTATCAAGATTCCCTCATCTATGAGAGCCTGATTCACTACCTCTAATAATGAGTTCAACCTAAAGATATTTACCTGAACCATAATGGTGCGCTGTAAGCTATCCTCGAAATGCCTCACTATGGAGGTGTAATTTCTTACCGTACCTGGTACAATGCGAGACAACTCAGTGAAGGTAGCTACATAGTCCATGACAGACATGTCACCCTGCTAGAGGCTCAAGAAGTCCCGATCTCTATCTTCCGTTAGCATCTTCAGAAAAAAGTGATTGAAAAACTATCCTCGAAGTCCTTCCATGCCAGTCCTTCATGACTGTGAACCTGAATCTACACATCCCACCAGCTCTTTGCTAGTCCTCACAGCGTGTATGTCTCAAGCTTAACCCTCCACCCTGGAGAAATGTCAAGCTGCTCAAAGATCATCTGCATGCTCTCTATCTAGTACACAGCTGCATGTGGACCACCCTCACCCAGAAAAAAAAGTGTTGAGGGATCTGTACCCTATGAACCCTAGTTAATACCCTAAAAAACACGTACAATGAATGATCAAATCTTCTCGTTGAGCCACAACCCGAACACTGCAATACCCACATGCTGCTCAGCTAGAACCAGATCCGAAACCTGACCGTGTCTCTAATCCTGTACTTGCGGCTCATTCTCTTCATGTCCCTAAGGTATCTGAACTTGATCGTTCTTTTTACGCATTGTACCATCACCCACCTGACGTTCCATTGATCCATCTAGGAGGAACTCGATGAATATCGTAAATGGTCAGACATCCCACATATATAGCAATATATATAATGCGGATAAGGAAAGTAGTGAATATGCAGCACATAACAACTACCCTTACTACACCCTCCCCACAACCATTCCCCATGACATCTCGTACCCCCAACCTCCTTACCCACCCTCAACATATCCAAGTATCATAGTGACCTCAGGCCACACCAATCCTGACAACCAACATTTCCTCAAACCGATGACCGATTTGCCCAATACTGATAGTCATACCCCTCAAACCAACATCCAAGATGCCCAATATGGGTGATTAACATCACCTAAGTCATAGTACCTACCCGATCATATACAATTAAGTCCCAAATCTATTGCCAGATTCAGTTTTACATAATTAAAAGCATGGAATATTTCATTGTAAGAAACAAGGAATTTTATCAAAAATTTCTGCCTTCACATTTAAGAAGTATCTATAACCTGGAAGTTGATATTATTAGCATGGTATTATCACTTAAAAAATAATAAATGAAGATATAAAATTGAAATACCCAAACATTGTGCCTATCAAAATCCTAGAAAACTCGCCTTTCCATACTAGGACAATGTCCAATTCTCCCTTACCACACCGGGTCAAGGGTCACATATCAAAACAATAATATTACACACTATGTAAGACACCAAGGTGGAAATAACATAAACAGTAATCTAGACAAAAGAAAAATAGAAATTACCACCCGAGGTAACTTAGTCTATCCCTCATACCTCAGGATGATGGCACCCAAGCACAATCTAGAAACCGAGTTCCAATAACAACCTATCCCTAGTATACCATATTCCAAATATTAAAACCAAAAAAAATTAAAAAGGAAGTCTCAATCTCATTTGTAGATAGTGAAAAGAAGATATTAAATCCCTACCAAGAAAAAAACCCTTTGATACCATGTTTTGACATCCCAAACCTAAAAAACCTCCCGAACAGTGCTAAACGGGTTGGGTGTTACCACCTTAGGCGCACCTCCCCAAACTCCAAAGGCTGCCGACATTATGAGAGTGTGTAAAAAGGGATAGTAGGGAGGATATACCCTCTTGAAGGAAAATAAGGTACTTTTCAGAGCATAATGATAAAACATTCAATGAAAATTAAGATTCAAAAAACTCGAACCAGACCCGCATAGCGAAAGGACCACCAATATCAATAAACAATAGAAGAAATATATGAATAAGAGAAATATAAAATAAATATAAAATCAAGTTAAAAATCACTTTTACCTACTAAAAAAGACTATAATGCATCCACAACAGATCATAAATGTCAATACACAATGGCGCCCATGGAAAACCATCAGTAGCTACATAATTAAGTAAGCATGTTGATTTAGGAAAGAAAACAAAACAATGTAATCTCCAGCCAGACATTACCTCAATGTCTATACTATCTTTGTTCAATATATAATATGATGCATCTCCTGAGGTTGGTATTTCCCATACGTAAAAACATAAATTCTATATGCATCATGAAGGTCTCATGTAGTGTGTGAGATGAATCTTAGTAGGATTTCACCATAAGGTGCATACCAAGTATGAGTGTTTGAGAAGGAACATATTTATAAGGATTGTAAATAGGACAATGAATAAAAAATACAAACCAAAATGGTGCTCAACAACCACCCTGGAGTGTCACCAACTTCATCCAATGCCAGAATCTTAGTTGTGCAACCTAGAACTATGTGCCCCCTGATACCTCATGTCTCAAGTACCGACGTCTCGAAGGCAAGCCCATACTATAGTAACCCGACTCCATGTGAGTCTTGACAAAACATGTCTCAAGTACCAACATCCCGAAGGGACTCCCTACCAGTAGAAACCTGGATCCTTGTACCTCCTGACACCTCATGTCTCCACTACCGACATCCCGTTGGCATGGACAAACTATAGTAACCTGTACCCTTATGGCTCCTAACACCTCATATCTCCAGTACCGACATCCTATAGCCCACCCAAACAATCTGAAGGCTCTTCACCTGCCACATGGCTTCCACAACAAGCACCTCCAACCATAATGACCTAACTGAAACTACGGGTACCTCTACCCCCCCCCCCCCCGAGCTGCAAAAAACTCCTCATCACAGAGTCATCTATGTGAACATGACGCGAAGTCATAGGTGAGTGGTAATCACAAAAAATAGAACCCAAGCCACAAAACCTCTAGAACTTCATGCCCATATGACCATGTTACTCATAATCTGATGGCCTTGTCATCTATGAAACCCGGGCTATGCCCAACCTGATAGTCACACTGCCTCAATCTGATGTCCACGATGCCAAATCACGTAGTCAAACCACCCAATAATCGGTGCTGATCCCAACCTATAATCAACATAATTCAAAAATATAAGGTCCATGCCCAATACAACCCAAAGGTTCCATCATATGAAATTCAAAAATTACATATTTATCACATATAAAAAATTACATAAATAGGAAAAAAATATAACAAGTGAATTGCACTGGCCCAACGTCTATCATACAACCACACTAAGGTATTAAATGCCTTTAATAAGTCTAATCATGCTTTATAAAATTAAAAATACCATTTTAAAAACAAAACAGGCCAATTATAACCATTTTTTCACCCCAGGCCAAAATATCCTAATGAGCATCAGCCTCTCCCCCAACCTTGCCCAAGGAAATTAGGAAAAATGGATATACCCAAAGGCATCCCATGGGTCTAACAATTAATTAAATATTAAATAGAATATAAAATGGTCCCCTAAAAATAATAACCGAATATGCACCAATGGTTGTGCCACCCAAATGTCCATGAAAACACAGGACAAGGTTTGCACCTCCTATATCGAGCTGACAAGATGATCCTCCTTTGGTATCAAACTCTAATTCGGTCTAAAACATTTTAGACCTACAAAAAAGAATTAATTCTCAAACCCCTATAACTAGATTTATAAAATAAATCAATACTAAGAGCTCAATGGGAATCAAGGTCTTACCGAGGGGGTTCCAATTGATCAAACAGTGTGTAAAACATGGTTCATATGGACAATCAGGAGGGGTTTCTTCACAAGCGTTGCTCCTTGCAGAAACCCATTGGTGGTTCTACCTAGAAACATAAAACAAGGATACTACCCATTATTTTAAAGAAAATAAATACACGACATTTATATTTGAGTACACATTGTTTGTATCATTTTGAAGTTACTAAGATGACTGTAATTTTGCTGAGGACCTGCTGACCTGAGTACACGGCGTGTACGTGGTCGTACACAGCGTGTCCTTGATTTTATCCCCTCTAACTTGCCAACATACCCACACTCCATGTATATAACCCATACATGGATAGAATACACGACATGTACTAAGAGTACATGATGTCTACTTGGTTAAACATCATTATCCGACCAACACGGAAAAATTCCATGTATGGCCTTCTCACACGGAAAGGGTACACGGTGTGTACTCGGAAGTACATGGTGTGTAACCTTGAAATTTAGAGAACTACCCACCTTTTCTCACTATTCTCTCAAAAACAAAAAAAATTAAAAAAATAAATTTGTTCCCTAAATTAAGAACCAGGTTCTTACAATATAGGATGGGATATGGGGTGTCCTTTTATAAGTGGGGGGAGCAGACCTTATTGGGAATTTCTTAAAATAATTCAAAATGATAATGTTATTTCAATGCCAAATGATTCCAAATATCCATATATTCTATATATACTGTAAATATTTCCAGACCATAGGAATTGGAAAAGTATAATTGGTTAAATGATTATAATATTTTCTTTTAACCCCTGGTAAATCTGTTTTAATATTATCCGCAATAATTTATTTTTACCATTTTTACCATTCAATATGTCCAAAAAATAAAGTTGGAAAAATTAAATAATATTAATTATGTTTGTTATCAATATGGAATCCATATTTTCAAATTCAAATCAACGAAGTGTTAGAATACAATTTAAAATAAAATATGTAGATGGGACAAAAACAAAGTTTTCCAAAGAAATGTTTTCTCAAATACAAAAATTTATTATATCAGAATTAAAAATAATTTTCATCACAACAACCTAAATTGGATTAATGATAATATAATCGACCTAATTTTAATTTTGAAACCAATTTAATACACAATGAAACTTTTTAAATGGTTTAAATGAAAATTAATTTTTTTAATAAAAATCAGTATTTTTCACTATTCATCAAAAAATTAATATTTTTAGAAAATTATGAATAAATCAATATAAGATAAATTTTAAATGATAATTTCAAAGAATAATCCCATTTTTTAAAATAAATTTTCTAAAATGAGTAAAAATAAATTTTAAATTTTGTATTCAATACAAGATGAAATCAATTTTTAGAAAAATATAAATTTTAAGTATAAAACATGATTTATTCTTATCTCATTACTAACAAAAATATTAGTTGAATGATGAAAAATGTAATGATTTGGATTTTATAAAAGGTATAACCTAATATTTTAACTTTAAATTCCTTTATTTTTCCCTAACAGTGATTCCTAAGGGAGTTAGGGATGTCTTGGGGGGTTTCAGGGGCCCATTCAAATCATGGAGTCCCAAATATTTATGATGCACAATGGGCTGCACACTTAGTAGAAACTATTCATCCCAAGACACATGGTTTCTATAATAGTGTGTTTGTAGATAGTGGGGTGCTAAGGGCCACTGTAGAGATGCTATCTTCGAGCACATGGATATTAAATTTCATTTCCAGAATACTCAATACATGACCCAAATTGATTCCCAATGATCATTTTAGTTTAGTATCCATATAAACTAGGAACTAAATCTTCTAATCATGGTGAAAGATCCTAAAAATATACCATAAGGATCTTACCCTTTTTTTTCCTACCTAAAAGATTTCTTTATATCCTGTGGAGAAGAGAACATAGAAAGGGTAAGATCAAGTCTTTCATAAGGGTAAACATGGATAACATAAAACAAACCATAAATATTTGGATGTAAACACATGAACATATAGCTTAAACATCAAAATCTTGAGCCATGAAATAAATCTTAGAAGTACGTAAGGCATGGAACATAACAGAACATTAACCAAAATAGAATAACATTAGAATAAAACATGTAATTGGGGAAAACATATAAGTTCATAATATTATTTCCATAGTAGAAAATTAATTTCTTCTAAGACCATCATAGTGGACATAGTCCATTATTGAACTGGGTTTTCTTGTCATTCTATCCATGTATTACTGAACTAGATTTACTTGCCATTCCAGCCTTGCATTACTGAATCATATTTACTTACCATTCCAGTCATGTTTATATAATGAGATATAAATCTTTACCTAATGCATTTGAGAGAGATATAGGTCCCACCCATCTTATAATTAATCCATTCTTACATGTACCACAAAAACATAAAAACATTCCCTATAGCATAACCCATGAAACAAAATGGTTTTCTTAAACATCCAACCATCATAAAAAAATCCATAAATGGATTTTATAAAAATAATTTCATAACTTACATATTCATATAAATGTAATAATAGGGATAGAGATATAAACCTATGTAATATTTGATGGAAAATAATTCTGATAAAACCCTTGGACTTAGTTCGTGAGGAAAATATCCTTTTTCTTCAAAAACATTTTTTTTCCAAAATGCCATGAAAATTAAAAAGACTAGAATTTAGATGAAACTAAAATTGAGATAGTTTAAAGTAATCTTCATGGAAATAAGGTGTCATGAAACCATAAAAATCCATTCATACCATATAAGTTAAAAACATTCTCCATGTACTTTTTCTGGAAAAGTCAAAAAGAGCCTCGTTTGGTAATGAAAAGAAATATTCGTTCCATACCATGTAGTAAAGGTAAAAAATTGGTAAAAATGAAAATAAAAAACATAGAAGAATAGTGAACAATTTATGGAAACATTTTTAGAAAACATGGACATCAATGAAAAATATTTCCCTAGTAAATATTTACAAATAAACAATCTTAGAAAAAACAAGATTGGAAAATTTATCCCTTACCTTAGGTCTGATTACTTTTGTATGTTTTCTAAAATCCTATATAGTGGGTTTAAAAATATTATTTACGTGTTAAAAAACATAATAATATTTATTATATCATATATGATTCATTTACGACTTTATATTACCCGTTCATTTGTCAATTTCATGTTAAAGCAATGTTTTGGGTAATAATCGGTTTACTTATCATACATGTTTTTAATTGTTATTATTGATATTGCTACTTATATCATGATTTATTTAAATCCAAAATGTGAAACAAGATTTATAAATTATATATATTATGTATATAAATATATATAATAGATATATAAAATAAATGGAATACACTGTTCATGGAGACGGTAGGCCATACATACGCACGAACACAATTTTCATTTTCTTATTAAATTGTATGAAAGAAAGTAAAATGAAATATATATATATATATATATAAATATAAACACACACACACACACACACACACAATCTAGTAGTATTATAATGTCACATTTTTCAGGATTATTTATTATATATAATTTATAATAATTATTGAATGGTTAATGTGGAGAAGGAATCTCATCGCATCGTGGAGATGGTAAGCGGTATCCTTACCATAATTGTTGATGTGTATTAAAGTGGATGGTGTATAATATCTCAGAATTAGTATAATGTTATAATAATCATATATTGGAATTATTTCCACCATTATACCCATCCATGTAAGGTGGTTATGGAAAAAAGATTACACCACGACGTGGAGATGGTAAGACGTATGTATTCATGCACAATGATTTCATTTTTCATAGGATTAATAAAAGGTGATATAGTGTTGTTTCAAATATATAATAACATATAATTTTATTGGTGATACTAATGATATTACTTTATAATGAAACAACTACATTAGAGGAAGTAGAAGATGAAATAAATTTAAAAGAATCAGTAGAAGAGATTACCTCTTCCACATTGTGCCTATGTTAAATTTCCTCTTAGGGAACTAGAGTTGGTCTTTTGAGAAGTCAAAAACATATAGAATTTAATTAGATAAGTTTATAAGATAAATTTCTGGATTATTTACATCCATGAAGGCTCATAATTTAGTGAATATGAGATGGAGGAGGTTCCCTTTTATAAGAGAAAAGAGGGGCATGTTAATAAAGTCCAAAAATATTAATTTAGTTTAAATTAAATTTAGATTTAAAATGGTCTAAAACTTATTTAATTCAAATATAAGATGGGTTTGGTTCGAATATCCATGAATTAATTATTTTTGGACAAGTTTTTAGTATCTTTGTATCTTTATGTTTTTGGTTTCACCCTTATTTTACCTTTTTTAATCTTTCTGTGATATCATGTTATTTACACATTGTGGGTTAATGTAATCAGCATATCCAGTCAGACGACCCAAAAAAATTAATTTATGAAATATTTGGATTTATATTCACCATTTTGATGAATATTATATTTTTATTAATTTAATATCATTTAATAAACTATTTTATTTTTTACGTTTTGAATTATGTTAATTTTGGACACTATAAATACTTAACTTTTTAAAAAATTCATAACAACCTAATTCCTTCAAAAAGAAGGAATTAAATAATATATAATATTTCAATTTCATCCAAAAAATTCGTGGATGGTTTCAAAATGTTAAATTAAATTTATATTAATCTTTTTAAAATCATTTATTTGAATCATTCATTAATGTGGTAATCACTACATCATAAGGGTGTCATAAATAAATATATTTATATAATATCTAAAACTGGTAAATAAAATAACATGATTTAGGAAATATTTTTATATATCTAATGAATAATTATATACATTGATATAAATTATATGACCCTATATTAAAATCAATTTAGTAAAAGATATATGCTTTTGTTATAATTATCTTTACTTTAAATTAATATTATAAAATGTCATTTTCACATCCAAGTGAATCCATGGTGTCCCAAAAAAGACCCAAGGATTCCCATGGTTTGGAATATCTCATAAAATTGGATTATAAAATGTGTTGGGGTAGTTTAATATTATTATAATATTATTGTTTACCCTTATTTAACAGATTTACCCTTTAACCATGGTAAATAAAATATTTATTGAAGTTACTATTCATAATGTCTAAAAATAAAAGGTGCCTATTTCAAAAATTCAGACCACATGATTCCAAATATTAAATCCATATTTACAAATTCAAAACACATAATTTACATTAATTTTTCTAAAATTAATTCCCGTTGTCTAAACCAAAAAAGTGGGTTTATTAGAAGTAATAACTATCAAAAGATTGACATGTTTTTATGTCCAATTAAAAAGTGAAAATACTTAAAATGAAAAAACTAGATTAAATGATAAAAAGAAAATCCAATTACATTTTAAAATCAATTAAAAATATAATATAACTATATAAATAAAATAGATAAAAAGGTATTTTCGAATTAAAATGCAGTATTTTTCCCTATTCAATAAAATTAAAATTTTATTTGAAAAATATCAAAAATTCAAAAAAAGTAAATTTTTATTTTCCTCTTACAAATAATAATTTTATTTTTTCAAATTTAACTTATAAACGTGTAAAAAATATATTTCAAGTGAGTTCTTCATCAAAAGGCGGTAAAACTGCATTTTTTGAAAAATAGTTATTTTATCTGAAAAATTGATTTTTTATCATATAATGATCTAGAAAATGTGTTAGATTAATGATAATGTTATATAAAATTAAAAATGTGGTTAATAATATTCATAAAAACATGTTATATAATATTTTAATAATATATCATTGTTTAGTGAAAATCGTTATTACGTACAACACAAGCTATCGAGGAAGGATGCTTTTGCACGTAACACAAGCCAAGTCAGTGTTACATGTAGCGAAAGATTCATTTGGTGTGGTGTATAACATATTCCAAACTTAGTTCTTTTTTACATTGAAAAAAATCTATAATCTGTGTTGCGTGAAATGAATTCTATCAAAGGAACTTGAAATTGTATGCAACACTATCCATGAATAGTGTTATGTATACGACAAGATAATATTGGTGTAGCGTAAAACACAATACAAACATGTAATTAAAAATAATCCATCGGATAAATTCTTAGGGTGTCACATCTGCATTTTTTTCCTACAACCGTGCAACGCTAAACACACACCCATGAGGCCAACTGTAATTTTTTTTAGCGGATTCTTGCACAGTTTTCACATAGTTGGAAAAACTGTACGCCTATACCTTTAGGGTTCCCTTTAATGTAGTGTATTGGTGGGTAATTGAAATAATGTTTGGCCAAACAATCATCCGAAATATTTACCTTTTTATAGGTAAATTTATAAAATTTCCCCTCTTTAATGTTTCTTCTTATTTCATCTTCCTCCCCCTTTTCCCTCCAACAGTCTCCAATATTATGCAAACAAGAGCTCCATACTCTCCTATTTCTCAGTTCCATACTAAATCCTCCATCTAACATTCATTTCACTAATTGTAAAATCCATTATAAATCTCTTGGTAATCTACTCAATCATTTCCTATATATTTCAAGGTTATTCCTTCATTTGTTCCATATATTGGTGTGATCTCATTTTACCTATTTTCATATATTTGTATGATGTATCCTAGTTTTACCATTTTAGACTGAATATAAGACCAACCATGGATGTGGGAAGGTCTATGAAGATAAGTTAGGTGGTATAGCTTCTTTTTCCATCATTTTATTCTGTTATATATCATGTGATGTGGTGAAACTAGCTGAACCTTTCTGGAAACTCATTATTTTCTCTAGATAATTAAATGGGAGACCACACATTTCGAATTTATACATGACTTTGTGGTAATTCAACCCAATGGGTTGATCGTCTTTAAATATTACACCCCAATGGGAGTGCTATTCCTTAAGGATTATTTTCGTTTTTTCCATTGTTTTTTGTACCCCCTTATGGGGGGTTTTCCTTCAAATTAATTTCTTTAGTTTTGAAATAAGTTGAATAGGGTGATAAACTATGAGTAATCCCTTATAATATAGGCCATAAATTAACCACGATACACTAATTTAATTGACTATAAAATTAGGCCATGTGACTAATTCCTCATGACATAAAGTGATCAACCAAAGGAAATTGATTTCCTCGTATTCCTATTATGATATAAATGGATTGATTAATTAAGTGATTTTAGATTACTACTAAGATTGATACTAGGGGTTAGAACTTAAGGACCCTTTGGAATGACTCTTCATGTATTGTTGATATAATTATAATGATTTTTAAAAATTCTAGTGGTGACACTAGATATGCTGGGATTGGCTTGCCGACAATTACTTCTTTTTTAACTCAAAATGAGTGACACCGATTCTTTAGGGGAGAACCCATGGGTGAGATCGATGGAATAATGGTTTTACCATTCTATGAGAAAGACTCAGGCCCCTACGTGTGATACTAGGGAAGAACTCAGAGGTTAGTTCATGCTGTCTTCACTCTATTCCATGTGACTTCATTATTGGGTTCCCTTGGATAGAATATTTGACATTGGACTTATAACGAGCCCCTAGAGCGATACATAGAATTTAAATACAATTTACATGTACATGATCATGGTGTTTGTCCAAAATCTTATTAAAAGTTGTGTATTTAAATAAAATTTAATCGGTTGTTTTTAAATGAGAAATGATACTTTGGTCTTGAGATCTTAGGGACGTGTCTACCAAGACGAATCACAAGCTAGGTGATAGTTCATATTATTACACATTATATCCCCCAATTTACCTTCATAAGTTTTATTGGTTTAGACTCACCAAATTATCTTGATGTAGGTAAATTATACGGGTTTCCATGTGGAATCCAATCCCATGTACTTATTTATTTATGATTTTCAATTATTATTATAGAACACAATTCATTTATTTATTACCTGGAGTGGATTTTCCTCGGAACCATGGGTGATGGCCTGATAATATTGTATCTCACACTATTATTAGTCCAACTTTGGTACCCCAGAAGACTTTATGATTTCATGTATAGATAAAGGGATGTGTATGGCTTCTGATTCTTCATTTATTTATATTTCTTGGTTGGATATTGGGGTAGAGGATTGTGCCTATTATCGATATGATAATTATATAAGTTTTGACCTTTTTTAGCATGTGGTATATATAGGTATCCTCATACCATTGAATAATCATTTTTTATTGCATTATCATCCAATAAATATATTCTTATTATGCAGTTTTTGGTTATTATGTCACATACCTAGCTTGATTAGGTATTTTGTTCTACTACTTTGTTCTAGTTATTATAGATTACGCTATTTATTATAAAATTGTAAATATATATACATATCTTATAGTTATCCACTATGATCTATGAGAGCATAGTCTTTACATAGACACACTCAGGTCCCTCACTGCTAGTCGACAACCTCTGATGTTCGTGGACATGTGCTTGATGTCTTGTAGCCACCGTCTTTAGGAACCGATAAGTGGCATATGAGGCGGGATGCTACAAAGTGGTATCAAATGTTTTTTCCTTTTAATTTTCTATTTGGGTTTAGACAATAGACTATAACATTAGGATTTGGTTATGAGCCTATCCTTGGGAGTAGTTAGCCCATGTATAGTGGAAACCCAAATTTACTGGGATGGGTAAGTGTGGTTATTTCTTGTGGTTGTTACAGTTTCATGGATTTCAGTATTGGGTGATGCACTTGTTTTTTGGAGTTATTAATTTTTACATTATTAGAATGGTTTGTTTAAACCAGGCCTGTGGATATGAGGGAATAATAGAATGATTCATCATATTAGGCACCATAAGAATAAATTTCCATGTGTTATGCCAGGAATATCTATATTTAGAGTTCATTTCTTATATTTAATGTTATTAATATGGTGTCATATATGTTATTCTATGCAATTTTGGGAAATAATAATTGAAACATAAAGTTCCAGCCTTAACATAATAGTGTTTTCCTATATTAGTTAAAGTAGATGCCTTAAGTAGTCAGTTATGGAACATTGATCCATTGATCATTATTCACACAAGATATAATATGTTATGGTTTGAATTAAGGGGATGCCAAATTTAAATTTATAAATATGTGGGCCCTAAAAAATTTAAAGTGTTGAACCACCTAATTATATAATTTTAATTGGTTTGGATATTTAAATAAATTTAAAAGAATTATTATTTTAAAATAAAATGGCCCCTTATACGTGCATCATGAGACTGTAAACCTAAACAGACTATAGTAGTGGGATGCAGGCCATGTATAATTTAATCATCTGTGACCTCTTCTGCTCACCTAAACCTAGCTTGTGGAGTATGCTGAGGGTTATTCCATTTATAGGAAGGATTTATACCTGTCATTCATTACCATTTCCTCTATATGTTATAAATACTTTGTGAGGCATGAATTTCTAAATTTTAGATCTATGTGACCATGAAGACCTCATTCTATATACCAAGAGAGCGGAAATGATCATAATACGGAGGTAGTGGGCCTAGAGCCACCAGTGATACATCCTGTAGTTCCACCTGAGGAACCTATTGTAGATATTTCATTGGGTTATGATTCTGAGTTCCATGACATCTTATTTCGGTTCATGAATACCATTTAGTGTGCACCTCAACTTACCCCTTCCATGGAAGAGCTAACCCGTGTGTTATAGTAGTATAATACTCACACTTTATCATGGAATGGTGGAACATAGTTTTTGATGTTATGGCTATAGGCCATGCAGTTCATATTTGATCATATAATGACACTTATATAAAAGAGGGTCAATCTAGAAACTCACATTCTTCGTGACTCCTTTAATAATTTTGGGATGTTCTGATTTAGGCTATTCTAAATCACAGTATGGTCTTGGAAGACATCTATACATCATTATACGGCTACTTGTTTCCTTAGGACCTACTAATAGATTGGGATTAGGATTTCATGTACCTTTAGCAAGGTGAAATGTCAGTGATGGAATACTCAGATCGCTTCACTAAATTGTAGTGTTTATCACTGACCTTGTCCTTTGACAAGATGAATAATTCAAGGTGATTTGAGGATGGTTATGCACATGCCATCCTCTCATGGGGTTAACATCTTTCAGATGACCACCATTTTAGATATAGTGAACTAGGACCTCATCACTGAGCAGAACCTAAGGGAATTAAGTGACATGAAATAGGGGATCTCAGCTTCTAGTTAGAGTAGTGGTTTTTCCAGTGGCTGGAAATGATGCTTAGAGGGTATACATGGAGGTGGTACCAACCAACTGGCATGAACCGAATTCTATGTGGTGTGTCACCAGTGCAGTATGCAAGGTCATAAAAATCCCTAGTGTATGAGGGACTCGATCGTGTGCTAGGATTGCAAAAGGATGGTTAACCTTTAGTTTTTCTAATAATCCTTTACTCCATCTCAAAGTGGGAAAGGATCTATTACCACACCAAATTTTTGTGTATGTTCTTAGAATCCTCTTCAGGGCATAATAAGGTCTTCTATAGGTGGTTCATGATGACCAGGTGATCATGGACAAGGCAATCAGGCCTCATCATTTCATCTTTAGTAGAGTGGACCAACTCATGATACTCAGGTAGTATCTCAACACCATGTTTTGGGACATATTTAAGTAGTGCGACCCACTCTATAGGAGTAGAGTCATGATGCATCAATAGTTGTAGGTACTATACTGGTAGCATCAACTCTATTATCTTCATCGTTTAATACAAGTGAATCACACTCTTTTATATCAATCACAACCAGGGGAAGACTGGTAATAGTGATAGGACAATAATTTGGAATTATAACTCTTTATAATCCTTTTGGAGTTAAAATTGAGGGTATACACTAGTGAATGGAGTTATCTTTGAGATACGTGGTACTATTTTCTTTGGAGATTTTTCATCCTCAAGATGACCAGTTTCAACATCATTATTTCTATGAACTATATTGTTTTTTATCTTACCCAAGTGAATTTATACTGATGGTGGATGTCTTTCACATCACTAAGGTCAGCTAGTACATCCATATGGGATAATGGGATATCCAGGTGAGTTGATTAGGACCCAATAATATTGGGAAAGGCAGAGTGACACCTCAGATGACTGGTAACTTCATGAGCAATTAGGTAATAAAGTTAGTAGAGTTCCCTCATATTGTGATCATTTCAGAGACATCTAGATTAATGATTTATCCAGATTAAATCTTAATAAATAGTTTAAGTTCACAATCAAGCTTATTCCAAATGCGACACTAGTGTCCATTATTCTTTATAGGATGAAACTTACCGAGCTCCCAGAACTCGAGAAGAAATTGGAAGATCCTGAGGCTAAGGGTTTTATTTGACCCAACACATAACCATGGGCTTCACCCATCCAATTTACCAAGAATGTGGATGGTACCCTTAGGTATTATATAAATTACAATTGAATCAACTAGACTATACTATAGAATCAGTATCCACTACCTTAGATATATGACCTCTTTAATCCGCTCTGTGGAGCGAATGTTTTCTCCATGATTGATTTTAGGCCATGATACCATCAGTTGCAGGTGAGTCAATTTGACATACCACGTACATAATTCCTGAGAAGTTACAATTTTTATGAGTGTATTGTCATGTTGTTCAATTTAAAAAACTCACCAGTAGACTTTATGGCTCTGATGAATCAGTTTTTTCACTCGTATATTGATTCCTTTATGTTGGTCTTGATAGATGATATCTTAATGTACTCACGCACCGTACATGACAATTACAACCATCTTGAGTTCATACTGAGTACACAGATAAGGAAACATCTATATGCACAGCTTAGTAAATTTCACTTTTGTATCAATAAGGTTCATTTCTTCGCTCATATCATATATGGGGCATACAGATCAGTCGAACTAGATAAGCTGAGCACCATGGTTTTCTAGGAGTATCCCAAGAACATATTCTATATATTAATTTTCATATGGATAACTTGATACTAAAATCATTTAATTAAATACTTCTCATGCCTACCTACACTGCTAAATGTCTTGACTAAGAAGGGTGTGAAATTCAACAGGACTGAAGCTTGATGGATAGATTTTCAAAACATAAATGAAAGACTGACTTCAGCTCCAATCCCAATTCTACCCAATGTGGAAAAAATCTATACTTCCTATTATGATGAATCAATTATTGGGATTTGGGTAGTGCTGATATAAGTTGATTTGGTTGTAGCATAATTGTTCCACCAACTGAGACCTCATGTGTGGAATTACCCCACACACAACCTTGATTTAGCTACCATGTTCCATACTCTACAATATTCGAGGAAGTACATGTTTAGAGAGTTATTAATTATCTAAAAGAATAATAAAATTCTCAAATACATATATACATAGATAGATTTGAATCTATGTCATCACCAGGGGTGGAATACCTACAATCAATTGAATGTGAGGTTTATTACTCACCCGGTAAGGGTAATTCCTTATATGATTCCTTATGCCAGAAGACTCTGAAACAAGTCATCAAGGAGGCTATCAGTGAGTGGAATTTGATGGATATTTTATATTAGATGCATATTGAGGTTCATAAATAACATGGTAAACCGGTTTTTTTATCTATAGAAGTTACATCATCCCTTATGGAGTGGGTCTGGATGAAGTAGTTATATTATTCTGGGGTCCTTGTATTGATGGGGAGTGTTACATGTGAGAAAAAACATTCACTAAAGGTCATTTATGAAAACTAATCCTTTCTCTTCGTGGACATGTTTGGGTGACCTATGATATATGAGAAGATTTTACGAGGGAATCACATTCCTCTAGGTGGGAGGTTAATCCTAGGATTACCATGATATATAGTGATTTATGTCTTCAGTATTGGAGTCTATATATGAAGATGCAGATCTAATGCTTTATCATAAGGTTCTCTACCATTCTGTAGGTGAATGTAGAGAACCAAAAACCTAATGGACATTGATAGCCTCTCTCTATTCTTGATTGGAAATGGAAAAATGTCACAATAGATTTTATTATGGGCTTAACGAGATCCCCTTAAGGAAACAATGTTGTATGGGTGGTCATTGAATGGTTGAACAAGATTTCACACTTACTATAAATCCAGGATAGATTCTCTACCTATGAGTTTTAAAGGATTTACATCTCGTAGATAGTTCTCCTTTGTAGTGTTTTATGATATATCATTTTGGACCAAGATTCCAGTTTTACTTCATATTTATGTCAGTGGTTTCAGAAGGCACTGAGTATATATGTTCTCTTGAGTACATCATATCACCCTTATATTAAAGGGCATTATGAGCAAATTATTTGGGCATTGAAGGAAATTTTTAGATCCAACATCCTTTATTTTGGAGGTTCATGGGAAAAAATATCCTTAATTTTGAGTTTTCCTACAATAACAACCTTTAAGAAATGATTTAGATGGCTCCCTACAAGACCAACTATAGTATACCATTCTTTTCACCACTATGATGGCTAGAGGCAAGTCAGGCATCTCTACTGGGTCCTTGTCTCATTTAGGAGACTTTAGTGAAAGTCCATCTTACTAAGAAACATACCACTACAACTCTGTCTATGAAGTTGTTTTATACTAATCATCGATGCAGACCTCTTGAGATTAAGGTGGGACATAGGGTATTTCTGTATGTATATCCTAGATTGGGTCATAAATGAATCAAGAGACAAGGAAATTTATCGCCGTAATATTTTGGGCCTTTCCAGATAGTGGTATGGGTTGGGTTTGTATCCTATCAGTTTCAGTTACCACAGAGGTATCATGTAATTCACAAGGTCTTGAAAGTAAATCTTCTTCGATAGTATCACTTGTACCCATATAATTCATTTGAATCCAAGGATATTGAGATGTAGATTGTTGATGAGAATATGATATGTAATATTGACCAAAGAATGAAGGCTCTCCAAGGAAGGTTAGTTTCTCTAGTCTGGGTGCCATGTTAACACAGATATGTATAGGATGAGACTTATAAGTGGTAGGCTGATGCACATGTGGAGTGACCATAAATATTCTTGGATGACGTTTCACCACCCTTAGAAGGAATACTCAGGGACGAGTTGACATAAGAAGGAGATGGTTTAATGTTCTGGATTTTCTAAAAGGTACAAACTGTTTGTTTTTTTGTCTAAATTCCTTTTTTAGACAAAAAAAGTTTTTTAATGGAGTAAATGAGGTATCCGAGGTATCCAAGTCTCATTCAGAGCCTACAATATTATGGTGGTAGACTGGGCCATATGATTAGTAGAAACCATGCAACCAAACTACATTTTTCCTTAACAATGTAGTTGTAGATAGTGAGTTGATGGGGGCCCACAGGGCTTGACTGTAGCTGTGCGACCTAAGGCGCATGCCCATGCATCCAAATAAGGTTTTTATTTTGTCTTTTTTTATATATTAAACATTATTAGAAAAAATGTTTTCCTAACCGTCTGGGGTGCCCTTTGAAGTAGTGGCTTGGTGCACTTTCGGCACACAGTTTGGACAACCGGGTGGCCAAACTATTCTCCGTTGATCTGTTTGTGTGTGAATTTACAAAATCTCCCAAATTTAATGATTTTATTTATTTATTCTTCATCTCCATTTTCTCTTCAGCAGACTCATATCCTCTCCACACACGAGTTCCCTCCTCTCCTCATTCTAGGTTACATGGTAAATAAATCCTAAAACATTCATTTATATCTCCATCAGATCCTTTAAAAATCTCTTTGTAATATCTTAAATCATATCCTATCCATTTCAAGGTTCTTCAATCAACTGTTTCACCATCTCAGTGAAAGCTCATTTGTACCATTTTCAAGGAATTTGATGATTTATCTAATTCCATCTATTCTAGTTTGAATCAATGACCAAAAATGTATGATGTAATATATACTAGGATAAGGTAGGTGGTCTAGGTTCTTTCCCCTCATTTTATGTGTTATATATCATACATCGTTGTACAATAAGATGAACTATTCTGGTAAGGCTATAAATCTTCTAGTTAAATTAAATGGTAGACCACACCGTCCTAATTTTTACTTGATTTAGCGGTGAATCAACCCTATAGGTTGATCGCCGTGAAATATGCCACCCCAATGGGTGTTCTAAACCTTGTGGATTATTTCCCTCTTTTACACATCTTTTTTAAACACCCTTAAAGGATATTTTTCATCATAATTAATACATTGATTTTTGAATGTTGTTGATTAGGGTGATGAACATTGATTAATCCCTT
This sequence comes from Viscum album, assembly GCA_963277665.1. NCBI lineage: Eukaryota > Viridiplantae > Streptophyta > Magnoliopsida > Santalales > Viscaceae > Viscum > Viscum album. The sequence continues at coordinate 1,816,798,851 of OY728133.1, read as the reverse complement.
ATAATCCATTCCACAAATGAAATAGATTGAAATATTTGAATTGACCATGACATTAGGCTATGTGACTTACGCCACATGACAAGAAGGTCTTTTCTAATTTAAATTCTTTGGCCAATTTGCCTACGATGATATAAATTATTTTTTTATTCAAGTGATTCCACCTTAGTATATAGGGTGATACAAGGGATTCTGACTTAAGGACCATTTGGATGGAATATTCATGCCTTGTTATTACAATTTTAATTCTTTTTAAACACACTAGGGGAGACACTGGATATTATAGGATGGGATTTACCAGCATTATTTTTTACCACTAGATGAGTGAATTCAGTTCCCTAGGGAAGACCCTATGTACGGACACAATGGTTGTACCATTACCTGAGAGAGAATCAATCACATATGTGAAAATACTAGGGACAAACTCATTGGTCAGTTCATACTGTCTTTACACTATGCCAAGAGTGACACATGGTACTTTATTCATGGGTCACCATGGATAGAATATTTTTCATTGGACTTATACTAATTTAACGTCCCAGTTCCGGAATCCACTGAGAGGCACCCCGTACCTGGTTGGTCACATGGCCTCAAGTGCATTTCTCCGAACACCAGAGGCTGCTGACTAGAAGCTGGGAACTTGGGTGTGATAGTCGGGAAACTATGCCCTCTTTGGCAGAGTACACAGTGGAAGTAAAAAACACATACAATAGAGGGAGCAGTAAATATCCAACAACAGCACACATGGGAAGACTAAAACAATAAAAAACTAGAACACACACATATATATGAAATGATTCATGATATATATGTCTATGAAAGTACCCAAACAGTTCACAATGCTGAATACAATACTAAACCAAAGTACTAAAGGAAAATAATAAGCAACTCCTCAGCATCGCAAGCCTCGACTTGGTCCCATGCCCTCCTTATCCAATGCAATCAAGTTCCTGAAATCGAAGGGTACTTGCCCTTATCTATATCTAAAACAATATAATCTTTTTGGGCCCAAAATAATATCCTAGATAGGGTGTGAGACTAAATATTAGTTGGAAACCACCCAATGATCTGTACCTAACATTCAGTGAGTATATGGCAGGTAATAGTACATTAAGAAATAAACAGTAAGCAGTAAATAGGATTATACACAACTATAAACAATCCAAAGATCAACAAGCAACAGTGAAGCAAATAGCTAACCACAAACATGAATCCCTCTGGGAAGTACTCACAACCATCCCCTCTGGTCCTATCCAAGAAGTACCAACAACCCTTTGGGTAGTACACTTATCCTAACCCCTTTGGTTTGGTCATACGAAAAATTATAAGAATCTCTGAGGAAGCATGCTCAGTAAATTACCCTTATAGACTAAGGTAGTTAGGGACTCTCTGAGGAAGATCACGCGGTCAATTCCCCTTATAGCCCTAAGGTCTAGAGACTCTTTGAGGAATGTCACTCGGTCAATTCCTATTATATCCTCAGGTCGATCAAAGACTCTCTAAGGAAGCTCACTCCATCAATTCCTCCTATAGCATAGAATGGTTTAATGAAATTAAAACAAAATGAAGACTCTTCGAGGAATATCACTCGGTCTATCCCTATATAGTCTATAAAGATCAAGACTTTCTGAGGAAGCTCACTCGGTCTATCCTCCTGTGGTCTATAATGTCCAAGTCTCTCTGGGAAGCTCACTTAGTCTATCCCCTATAGTCTATAGTGTCCAAGACTCTATGAGGAAGCTCACTCAGTCTATCCCTTTATAGTCTATAGAAGTAGGTTCTCAAGGACCCATGCTAGTCCGAGAATAATAATTCTCTAAGGACAAAGTAAAACTATTGAGATACTTGGATAACTAGTCTACAACATAACAAGCATATCAGGGAACAACACTCCATCCAACGATCACAAGGCATGGAAAACAGGTATAACAGCCAAAGGCTAAACAAGACCAAAATGTCGTAAACCGAACAAGGCACGGGAAAAAAAATCCAAGCATAGAAATCATACATATACATAGCCAAATTACCTCTACACAAGCATAAAAGAAAGTCAGGAAAGAAACAAAGGTAAAACAGTAAACACAAAATACCCCGTTTAAGGGTATTGGTGGAGTTTGCACATAATAATCAACAAATTTGAACGGAAAGGCACAAACCACCTACCTTGATGCTAGGATATTAATATACTAGAACCACGAGGATTGAATCTCTTTAAAACATCGTAGATATATGAAAATTCACAAAACATTCAACCCATGATAACATGGAAAAGAGGCGGAATTGGAAAATAATGCTCTAGGAGAAGGAAGAGCTTACCGCTGCGGTTCCAACAGAATCAATAGTGGTCGATTCGGAGAATAGATTGAGGTTTGGGGGCTCAGGAAAATCTCGGCACCGTATAGCTTTTCTCTATATAATGAGACCTAGAAGAAGACGATTCTAGCAGTCAGAGGCGATCCCGGTCCATTTAATGAAAAAAAGAAAGTACAAGGCCTGTAATTTTGGAGTACACGGAGTGTACTAGGCTTTTCCATACTCCGCTTTAAGCGGCCTCCAAATCACTCCACACAAAAAAACCCTGAACTGCTCCTTAAATCTTGTTTTCTGGAGAAGAAGAAACCCCGAAAAGCTCCAGCCACTATGATCATACATCAACCTCCCTCTCCCAAGTCTCATCCTGTACTCGCCCATTCTACCATAGCACCCGTACCAGAGGAACATACCATCCACAGAGAACCTTTATACTACGATTGAAAATCCAGATAAGATGCTCCTCAAATGATGCATCCTCTTTGAGCTCAACCTCCTCAGGTTGAAAGACGTGATATGGTTCAGAAAATTAACATCGGAGCTGAGAAACGTGAAAGATGTTGTGCATAGCCTGGTACCTCTGAGGTAACTGCAACCAATAGGAAACTGGGCCAACTCTCTCCAACAACACAAACGGCCTGAAGTACCTCGCTGAAAGCATACCCTAACTCCGAATCCTCTTCTGTCCCAACCTCAGTGCAATACGCAGCAAGACCTGATCCCCAACCTTGAACTCTAGAGGCCATCTCCACTGATCAACATAAGACTTCTATCGAGACTGTGCTGCATCCATGCTCTTCTAAATCAACTCTATCTTCTCTAAGGTCTCCCGAACAAAACCAGGTCCCAGAAAAGTTGTATCTCCTACCTCCAGCCAGCATAAAGGTGATCGGCATGGCCTACGATACAATGACTCATAAGGTTCCATATGAATTGTTTCTGGGAAACTATTGTTGTAGGAAAACTCCACAATAGGTATATGCTTCTCCCAAGAACCTCCAAAATCCATAATTCATGCTCCGAGCATATCCTCAATCATCTGAATCATACGATCGGACTAGCCATATGTCTGGGGATGGTATGCTATACTCAAAAGTACATGTGTACCCAAATACTTTTGACGCCCCTTCTAGAACCATGAATTTAAATGGGCATCCCTTTCTAAATTAATAGAGTGCGGAACTCCATGCAGATGTACAATCTCTCAGATGTACAACCGCCCCAGATCAACAACACTGAAGGTCTCCTTGATTGGCAAGAAGTGAGAAACCTTTGTGTGTTTTTCAATGACAACCCATACTACATCATTACCTCGAGCGGACCTTGAAAACCTGGTCATGAAATCCATCGCAACATCGTTCCACTTCCACTCGAGAATGGGTAAATGCTGTTAAAGACCTACTGGTTTCTGATGATCCACCTTCACCTGCTGACTAGTGGAATAACCCATGACAAAACTAGCAATGTCCCTCTTCATACCTGGCCACAAATAATGATGGTGTGAATCACGATACATCTTGGTGACTCTAGTATGAACTACCCAAATTGAGGAATGAAAGTCCGACATCAGCTCCTTGTGTATGTTTTCTGGAACCCATACGCGTCCCAGGAAACACAAGATCTCATCCTCACATAATTTCCATCCAGGAATAGGGTTCTCTCCTGAATCGACTTCTCTTAGGACTAGAGTTTCAGAATCTGATAGTTACCTCATTCAAACTAGATCAAGAAATGAAGAGGTAACAGCTACAGAAGAAAGAAAAGTCTGTCCCTGACTATCATAAACCTCCAAATGCATCTCGGAGAACAGATCCATAATCTTCCAATCACTACTAGTTTCTTGAATTTCCTGTATCTGAGTCCTCCTACTCAGTGAATCAGCCACAACATTGCCTTTCTCAGGCGTATAGGAAAGCTCAAAGTCGAAGGAAGAAGATACTCGACCCACCTGCGCTGTCTCAAATTCTGATCACGCTGAGTGAAGATGTACTTGAGACTTTTGTGGTAAGTTAAAACCACAAAATTCTTTCCCATAATATAATTACTCCAACAAAATACGGAATGGACAACAACTGCTAACTTTAGATCATGTGTCTGGTAATTCCTCTCATGTGGCCTCAACTGCCGAGACCCGTAAGCAACGACTCCATCTCCTGGCATAAGAACAACTCCCAGACTGATACCTGACGCATTACAAAAAATAGTATAGATCTTTCCCAGCTCTGGAAATACTATTATTGGTGATGAATTCAACCTCCCTTTTCCCTCATAAAAGTCTAACTCACAAGAATCTGACCATAAGAACTTCGCCCCTTTCTTGGTCAGACCTATCAGTGGTGCTGCTAGGCATGAAAAGTCTTGTATGAAATGTATTTTGTATATATACAGCCCTAGAAAACTCCTCACATCAAAGATTTTCTTCGGCTTCTCCTAAGAAAATACTTCCCTCACATTCTCTAGGTCTACTGATACTCTTGTCTATGAGATAACATGACCCAAGAAGTGAATCTAGTGCATCCAAAAGTTAAATTTTGAGATATTATCATATAATTGATGCTCTTTCAGTGTACTCAAGACGATATCAAGATGGGTAGCATGGTCATGTCGAGTGTGAGAGTACACCAATATGTCGTTCATGAAAACCACCACGAAGGAAACTATGTATGGATGGAAAACTCGGTTAATCAGTGCCATGAAAACTGAAGGCTTGTTCATGAGACCGAACAACATAACCATATAATCATATAGACCATACCGTCTCCTAAATTCCGTAATAGGTATATCAGGTGGTCTAATGCTCAAATTATGATAATTGTATCTCAAATCAATCTTTGAGAACAATCGGGCTACTCAAAGCTGATTGAAGAGATCATCGATCCTCATCAAGGGATATCTGTTCTTGAACATCAACTGGTTCAACTTTCGATAATCCACACACAGCCTAAGAGTACCATTTTCCTTCATCGAAAAAAGGGTAGATAAACCCCAAGGAGAAGAACTGGGTCAGATGAACCCATTTACCTAAAAGTCATACAACTGCTTATTGAGCTCCGAAAACTTGGGGGTAGCCATCCTATAAGGAGGAATGGACACCGGTGCCACTCCTGGCACAAGACCAATCAAGAATTCTATCTCACGCTCCATAGGGAAACCAGAAAAGTATTCTCTAAATAAATCCTTGAAACGATCCACCACTAGAGGAAAGTCTAACTGTGAAGTTCCCTGGTCATCCTGATAAAGACTAGTGATCTGGACTGTAAGTACTCCCAACCCATGATGATCTAGACCCACTCTGCTTTCCTGGACATTCCACTCACCTCTATGAAGAAAGGATCCACCCTATAGTGATACGAAACTAACCCTGTGGTGATAGCAATTGACAAATTCCTATAACAGAACTAGCCTGTCCATTACCAGAATGAAATCATAGCTCGTCATCTCTAGTACATAGAGGTCCCATGAGAAGTGGAACCCTGAAAACTCAAGAGTTCACTCTCGGTACTGGAGTACACTAACCGCTCTAGTCCCAAACAATGTGTCTAGAGTCAAAGTATCAGTAGAGGAGAAGATGAAAAGCCCAAGGCTCTTCAAAATGGCAACAAAGATAAAGCTATGCGTAGAACCAGTATCGAAAAGAGCTGAAGATAAAACTGAGGCTACTAAGATTGTACCTCGAACTGTAGAAGGGACGAGATCCTGCTCCGGATGGGTCTAGTCCACTGTAAAATTATGGCCTGTACCATAGCCCTGTGACCCTACCTGACCACTCTGAGCTATTCCACTCTGCTGTCGCTGATATCCTGGTGACTGACGACCACGACCGCGACCTCCACCTTTACCCGAATGGCCAGAAGAACTCCAGTTCCCAAACTGGTGAGAAACTGTCAATGTATATCCTATATGTGGGGTCATAGAATAACCTCTACCACTAGATGTGTGTGAGAATATCTGACAGAAACACGAAAGATAGCCCATCTTGCCACAATATCATCACTCCATCGGGTCTCTCTAGTATTGAGGCCTAGTATGCCCGCTCCTCCTACATTGGTAGAATAATACCTGGATACCCGAAGACAAATTCCGCCTACTCTGATCTCCTCGATCAGACTCCCTGCGACGCTTACAACTATCAATAGGAGGGACACTGACTCTGGATGTCGAACCACCCTGGCTCACTACTCCAGAATCCCTTAGATTGCTCTCAGTAATCAGCTCTTGGTTGACGATAGATGATATCGAAGTCAGCCTGAAGATGTTAACCTGTGAGTGAATGTTATGCCTTAGACCATCCTAGAGCTTTCATGCAAGGAACAAATCATCACCTCCTGTAATAGAAGTGAAATGATGCAGCTCAAAAAAGTGAGACGAGTACTCCATAACAGAAAGAGTACCCTGATCCAGACTCATAAAGTCCCGGGATCGATCGACCCTCAAGGTATCTGGGTATAAGTAATCGTAGAAGATGCTCCAAAACTCATCCCAATTCATACTCTACTAGAGTCTTGACTATGATATCACCTCCCACCACCTCTTGGTGGAGTCTCAGAGCATATAGGTAGCGAGATTCACCCTCTTCTCTAGAGGTATCTTCAGATGCTCGAAAATCATTAGCGTGGATTTGAGCCACAAATATGTAGCCTAAGGTCCTCCATCCCCTAAGAAAGTCAGATGTTGCTGCTGCTGGAATACCTACGTCAACTCTACCATAGACGGGGCAGGAGGTGGCGCTCCCTGGAAGGTCTTCATCATCCTCATAAAATCTTCCCTAAACTGTGCATCAGCGCCTGCAACCGGTATAACTGCTGGGGCTAAGGCTGGCACAGTATAAGGATCTGCAGTAGGTCCCTGATCGGTCATATCTTGTGTCTGATCACCGTTTGGAAACCGATGTATAACTAGATGATGTTTTAGTGGCATAATTTTGAAAGGTCAAAAGCACACCTTAGATCAGGATTATCAAGGCTAAGAACAAAAGAGTACAAAAGGGGGACAGAAAAAAGAAACCTTCAAGTATTAAAAAAAATTACTGCATGGAATGTATAAAATCTACACAACATGTTATTTTAAGCTATTAACATGGGCATGTACTTCTTCCACAACTGGTCGTGTAACGCCCCAACCACATAATGTGTTGTCCCCACACACGGCGTGTGCTTGAACTCTATTCCCCTGCCCGAGTCTCCTTAAATGGCTATCCCATGTGGTCCTCTTAGTCCTAGAATTCACGACATGTTCATGAAGGACACAACATGTACTAGACAAGGTTTCAACTACCCGTGTTGTTAGTTACACGACCAAATACACAGTTCACTCTACATGTCATGCTCCCTCGGAACACGGCGTGTACTTGAAGGTTTTCCCTAAACCGTGTTATTCATGACACGAATGGGTAATTAGGTCACATGGCACACCGTGTGATAACAGGACATGGTGTGTATAGTTAATGTTTCATCCATCCATGTCATTAGTCACATGGGTAGACACACGGTCACCACAACATGGCGTGTACTTATGGTACACGACGTGTTCCTGGAGATTTTTCACAACTCTGTGTTTCTACCCACAAAGTCAGTGACATTGGTTAAAAACTACCTGACATGTATTAATAAAGTACCCGCCATTTATTCTGGGTTTTTCCAGGAAGTATCTCAGAAACTGCTCTGAAACCCAGAAAACACATAAAACATGAGTTAAGGTTCCAAATTCTGATCTATGAGGGCCCATACTCCCCATGAATAAAAGTATGGCATCTTATACAAGTTATAACAGGGAAACCATACAATGATCCACCAAATTATGGTCCATGAGGGCCCATAAAATCTCAAGAACAACAGTTTGGCATCCATATATGCAAGTACTATACAAAAAAATTCTCTATCAAACAACATAGATTCTATCAAAGCACCTATCACACCAACATGCATAATCTACACAACGTCTATCACAGCAACATGCAATTGCTAATTCATCCTACATGGAATGGAAAGAATGCATGAAATTTGATTTCTAGAAAGTTCCTATATGGTTCATGAGATGTCATACCATCATCTCATCAGGTTGCGACAGAAATAGAACCGAAATAACAACAACGGTAACAACACAAAGCATGCAAATAACCCAATAGTAAAATCAAATCAACTATAAAATTGTAAACCAGTAAAACTACAATGAATGAGGTAGTATGGATTTTCCCTGTACACGGGTTAGCTACTCCCAGGCACAAATTATTACCCAAAACCTATTCCGTCCTATCCCTGGCTATTGTCTCCAAACAGTAAGTCAAGGGAAAATAATTCCACTGATACCACTTTGAAACATCCCGGTTCCCGAAGCCACCCAGAGGCGCCACGTACCCGGTTGGTCACATGGCCTCAAGCGCATTTCAATGAATGACATAGGATGATGACTAGCAGTGAGGACCTTGGGTGTGTTAGTGGGGAAACTATTCTATTCTTGGAAGAGTACACAGTGGAAGTAAACAACACATACAATAGAGGAAGAAGTAAATATCCAACAACAGTACACAATAGAAGACAAAAACAATACAAAACTGGAGCATTCACATATATATGAAATGATGCATGATAAATTTGTCTAAGAAAGCATCCAAACATGTCAAATTCTGAATACAATACTAAAACAATGTACAAAAGAAAAATAGATAAGAAACTACTCATCATCGCAAGCCTCGACTTGGTCCCATGCACACCTTCTCCAATGCAATCAAGTTCCTGATGTTGAAGGGCGCTTGACCTTGTCTATACCCGCAACAATATAATATTTTTTGGCCTAAAAGATTGACCAAAACAAGGTTTGAAATTAAATCCCAGTAGGAAACCACCCAAAGATCTATGCCTAAAAGTCAGTGAGTACATGGCAGGTAATAGTACAATAAGTGATAAACAGTAAAGAGTAAATAGGATGATACACAAAAGTAAAAAATCCACATATCAACAAGCAGTTGTGAAGAAAATAGCTAACAAAAAATAGGAATCCCTCTGGGAAGTACTCAGAGCCATCCCCTCTGGTCCTACCCAAGAAGTACCAACAACCCTCTAGGCAGTACACTCAGCCTAACCCCTCTGGTTTGGTCATACAAAAAATTATAAGACTCTCTGAGGAAGAACTCTCAATCAATTACCATTATAGTCTAAGGTAGTCAGGGAATCTTGGAGGAAGATCACATAGTCAATTACCATTATAGCACCATGGTTTAGAGACTCTATAAGGAATCTCACTCGGTCAATTCCTCTTATAGCCTCAGGTCAATCACAAACTCTATGAGGAAGCTCACTCGGTCAATTCCTCCTATAGCCTGTAATTGTTTATGGAAATTCAAACAAAACAAAGTATCTCCGAGTAAGCTCACTTGGTCTATCCCCGTATAGTCTATAATGCTTATGATTCCTTGAGGAAGCTCACCCAGTCTATCCTCCTGTGGTCTATAATGTCCAAGAATCACTAGGAAGATCACTCAGTCTATCCCCTATAGTCCATAATGTCCAAGACTCTCTGAGGAAGCTCACTCGGAATATCCCCTTATGGTATGTAGCACCAGGTTCTCACGACCCCGTGCCATTCAAAGCATAATAATTATATAAGGCCAAAGTAAACCTTTAGAGCTACATGGCTAACCAGTCTACAACATAACAAGCATGTCAGGGAACAACACTCCATCCTACGATCACAAGGCATGGAAAACAGGTATAACGACCAAATAATGAACAAGACAAAAAGTTCTTAAACCAAATAAGGCATAGGAAAAACATCCAAGAATAGAAATTATCCTTACACACAGCCAAATTACCTCAACACAAGCATAAAACCAAGGCAGGAAAGAAACAAGGGAAAAACAGTAAACACTCAATACCTCGTTCAAGGGTATTGGTGGAATTTGCACATAATACTCAAAAACATTTAACAAAAAGGCACAAATCACCTACCTTGATTCTAGGAGATCAATATACATTATCCATGAGGCTTAAATCTCCTTATAATGTCTTATATCTACAGAAACCCACAAAACATCCAACCTACGATAACTTGGAAAAGAGGAGTAATTGGAAAACGATGCTCTAGGAGAAGAAAGATCATACCACTGCGGTTCCAACGCAATCGACGATGGTCGATTAAGAGCAAAAATTGAGGTTTGGGGGATCGAGGAAATATCATCACCGTACGACTTCTCTTGGTAAAACAAGACCTAGAAGAAGACGATTCTAGTGGTCAGATGCGATCTCGGTCCGTTTAATAAAAAAAGAAAGTACACGGCGTGTACTTTTTTTGTACACGACGTGTACTAGAATTTTCCATACTCCGCTTTAAGTGGCCTCCACATCACCCCACACGACCGTGTGTGTGGCCCGGACACGACCAACACTCGGCCTCGTGCGGCATCGAAGTACATGACTTGTACTTAAAAAATTTCTAGAAACTTCGATGTTCTCAAAAACTCTAGAAAAAGGAAAAACATACCTGAAAAAAGGTCCGGGTTCTTACAACTAAGCCCCTAGATTGATACATGTAATTATCATAGAATTTTATTTGATAGGTTCTGGGTGGCTCTGTATATTTTTATAAAATAATTGAATTCAACTAAAAATTATGTGAGTGTTTTTAAAAGAGAAATTATCCTTTGGTCTTGAAATAATAGGGATGTGTCCTCCAAGACCACTCACCATCTTATGGACAATCCACCTTCATACAAATTATATCCCTCACTCTACCTTCATAGGAACTCTTGGTTTAAACTCACCAAAATAGGTTGAAGTAGGTAAATTGGACATGTGTCATAGTGGGACCTAGTACTTTGTACTTATTTATTTATTAATGTTTTTATTTTATTATTATGAAAAACCATAAAATTATTTACTACATGAAATCGATTGTCCTTGACACGATGGGTGGTGGCCTACTGAGATTGTATCTCATACCCTACTTGGCCTACCATTGGAACCCAATAAGTCTTTATGAATTCATGTATTGAAAATGGAAGTGTACAACCTATGATGCTCAACTTATTTACTATTATAGGATGGAGATCAGGGAAGGGGACCGATCCTATGATCAAGATTAAACTATAGTATTTTTTGTCCTTTTTTATATTTTTTTAGAATGTAGTATATTCTTCAATCCCCTACCTATTTTACACTCATATTTTTATAACATTATCATCCTTGAAATCTATTGTTATTATTCAGCTTCCACTTATTGTATCACATGCCTTGAGAGAATATGTATTTTGTTCTGTTGCTGTCATTTTTTTATTATTGATTATACTATTTAATATAATATTATAAATATATATACATATATTACTATGTACCACTCTGATCTATGAAGGAATAATCTTCTCATAGACACACCCTAGGGCCTCACTATTAGTCGGCAGCCTATAGCATTCTTGGAGGTGCACATGAGGTTTTGTGGCCACCATCTTGGGGTACTAATAAGTGGAATCTGAGATAGGACGATAGATTTTTTTTTTAATAAATATGTAATATATAAATTTAGTTAAAATTAGTTTCAAATAGTGACTAATTTTATTAATTAATATAAAACCAGATTACATAAATAAGAATAGTTTTTTAGGAAAAATATTTCATTTAATTTCAAATGTTTATTTATTTATTTTTATAATCAATTGAAACTAGTGAATTTATTTTATACACGTGTAAACCAAATAGTATTCATAATTTAGTTAGTACTGTTCATAAATCCAATTTAATGGATATGTTTTAATGGTATACTATATTACGGTTCATTAATAATCAAGGTAATTCATATTGAAAGATTTTGAAGAGGATAAATTTATTTTAAAATATATCCTTCTTAATGTCTTGGAGTGTTACATAATTCCCTCCTTCAAAATATTTTATCTTAATAATTTCTAAAATGTCACCCAGTTAACATATTTGGGTAGTTTTTTATCATTATATCTGTAGGTTTCGACTTTTCCTTTTTATCTTATGAATTATTAAAAGTACCTTTTAACAACTGAGTCACTGATTCCTCAACTCTTGGTATCCTTATTGTAGAATCCATATAGAATCATTATAGTAAGATAGATCCGGTTTCGATTCTATTTCTTCAAAGGTTATCATTTGTGTAGGGTTTGGTATATAATTACATAATATTGAAATATGGTAGAAATCATTTAATTTAGAGATACTATGTGCAATTTCAAAATACTATGACAATAGTCTAATTATTTATAGGTTTTCAAAATGCCTGATGTACCTAGGGAAAAATTTTCATGTCTTAACAAACCATATTAATCGATTATATGTAGGTAATTTCATGAAAAAATGTTCTTAGACTTGAAATAAAAAATTATTCATATGGTTATTATCATAGCTTATTTTCTATATTTGATCAACTTTGATATGGGTTTGAATAGTCTTTATCTTTTCCATTATATCCTCCACAAGTTTCTGGCCTACAAGTTTTCTTTCACCAACTTCATCCAAAATAATTTGTGTACAAAATATATTTCTATATAATGATAAATAGGGCACCATTTGAATACTTGAATGGATTCAAATGTTATAGGTGAACTATACCAAAGTGAATAATGATTCCACACACATAGAAAGTCAAGAGAAAATGAAATCAACATTTCTTAAAATGTTAGAATAGTCATTAAAGACTATCCATCAGCTTGAGGGTGATACGTGGTCATCAAATGAATCTAAATATTAAGATATTTATGAATAATTTTCTAAAATTTTGATATAAATAGTGGATCATGATCTAGGAAAATTTAAATAGGTTATACATAAAGTATTAAAAATTAATTAATAAAGATTCATTCAATTTTATTATGAGTTTAATATTTTCATATATCGATAACATGTGTACATTTTTTTGGCGATCAATAACAAACCATATTGCATAATTCATTACAGGAGCGTTTGGTAATCTAGTTACAATGTCCATTGTAATTTCATCGCAGTTCCATATAAGTATAGGTAGAAGTTCAATGACCCCTCTAAGATGTTGTCTCTATATATATTTTTGCTACCAGGGTGTATAAAGAAACTCAAAAGATGTTAATCATCCAAAAATTCCATCACTAGATTATGTATAAATAGAACACATAGTCACTTACAAAATTTTATAGTTCCATCCTCACAAATGAAATATTCCAATTTTCCATCATTAATGGATTCTATTTTATTTTAAAAATATTTTTCATCTGGTTGATAACTTTTTATCATTTAAAATAAATATGGTTTTGAAATCATTTGAAAAAAAGGGAGATGTCATCCCTTCGTTAATAATTCTGATATTCAGTTTTACTAGATATATGAACTTAAAATCCCTATTGATCCTCATTTTGGTCAGAAATACATGATCCTTCCTAATCAATGAATACACTACCCTATTTTCATTCCTTGGGTCATAGTGTATTGAGATATCATAAACGTTGAGTATATTGAGAAATTTAATTTGCATCATGTTGAACTATTTGTATGAAAACATGTATTTCAAACTATTGTGATATGTATATATACTAAATATTTCACCATAGAGACAATATCATCATATATTTAAAGAATAAATTATGGATTTCAATACAAGATCATGATATGGGTAGTTTTTAATGAATCATTAATTTCATTTATCCATATGTAAAAAGTTTATTGATCAACATAAAGAAACAACCAAGTCCCTCCATTGATGCATTACTATATATAAAAAATCCATCATTTATTGAAGGTGTAGTCATATTTGTAGCATTAACCAATCTCTTATTGAATTCTTCACATAATTATTCACATTCCTTTTTCTATGCGAACTTATCCCCTTTACTAGTAATCTTTTTTAATATGATATCCAATAAAAAAATTTTATATAAAAGGCTCATATAGTAACCATCCATAAAAAAAATAATACACACCTTATTCATGATCATTGGTGTATTCAATTTTTGTGCAACCTCTATCTTCACAGGATCTATTGAGATCCCATCATCAGAGAAAATATGTCCATGAAATGAAATTTTATGAACCCTAAATCCACACATTCTAAATATTCCATTTAACTATTTTCTTATAAGAGACTCAAGAATGGTATGTATTTTATTCTCATGGATCTCATTTGTTTTATAATACACCATGAGATCATGAATATATACCAAAAAAAACCATCAAGATATTACGGAATAATCTATTCCTTTGATCTGTAAAAATAGAGGGTGGATTTATCAGTCTAGATGGAATTACTATAAAATCATAATGTTCAAACCTTATTCAAAATAATGTATTTAGAATTTAATAATTCATTATTCACAATAGATGATACCCAAAATTAAGGCTAGTATTAAAAAATATTTATCTCCATGAAATTGATCTATTAATTCATCTTTGTTAGGTCGAGGATACTTGTTCTTTATAGTAATAACATTGACTTCCCTTCAATGAATTCAAAATCTCATTGATGAATAATTATTTTTAATTAAATGAACTTTTTTTCTTGATGAAAAAAACTAGGGGATTTAAATCTCTTATCACTACACTCATATAGTTGTTTCTTTAACTCCACTAATTTTATAGTGGCTATTCTATACAGAGTTCTTGGATATAGGTATTTTATTTATGATTAAATTAATGGAAAACAAAACTTCATATATTGGTAGATTTGTCGGTAATTTCCCATTAAATATATCAATATATCCCTATATACTAGATAAATGATCAATTGGAAGATTAAATTTTACATTTGTATATTGTGCCTCCTATTCTTCCCCAAGAATATCATTTGGAAGTACTACAAGGGGTGGATCTAGATAGGAATCATATAATGAAGTCTCCCCTTTAAAGTTAAAAAATTACACAACTTCATCATGAACCTTAATCTTCATACATTTGAAATAAATTTTTTCATCATATTTTGAAATCTGGTCTATACCACAAATTATATCGAAATCAACCATAGGTATAATAATGAAGTCAGAAAATAAGGAATGCCTATGTGTCATTATGGGAATTGGCTGACACATTTTTTTCAGTGAGACATACACTAGTTGTCTTGGATAATAATTATTCTATTAAGGTTCTAGGTATATATATATTTTTCTTGGAAAACTTTAAAGGTATTATAGAGTTTGAAGATATATAATCAAATAAAGAATTAGTTAACTTTTTCAATATGATTAGTGTATGTCCTTCCACATCATTAGGAACTTAGACCTCCACTATCATTATCATATACACTTATACTGTCTCCCTTGGATATTATTAGGTAAGATTCACCTAATGCATAGTAAAATCATTTTTATAGTGCCACATCCCCTTAAAATTAAAGCATTGAACAATGAAATATTCTTTCATTACTTAGAAATAATGGGATTTGTGTAAATTATCTCTGCACTTTTTGAAAACTTTCATTCTTAGAAATCATGTTTCATGGTGTTTATTTACACATTTCTTACAAGTTGTAAATTTTTACCTAGCCTTATTCTATTTTTACAAATTCCCTTTTACAAAGTACTCATTCACCCTCTTCTTATGTTTCTTTCCTTCTACGTAATAACACTTGAATAATTAATTATTTATCCTAATGGAACTTGATACCATATCCACATATAATAAAATTTTTGGGAGACTATTTCCTATCAATGAATTTGATTAAGGATGTCAAAGAAATGTTACACCTTGGTACAACATTTCCGGAGACCCATTTACTTGTAGTATCCACACAAGCATGTATTAATAAAATTCCACATAATATCTACATTACCTAAAAATTCGGATGTGTTGGAATCCTCATGTTTTAATCATGTTTTAATGATCAAAAACTGTGTTAGTAGTGTTTAATATATCTAAAATCATGTGCATAAAAGGTTGGTTTATTTATGTTTAAAATAAACTTCAAAGGGATCTCGATTCCTATAAATCATTTTTGATCATAGTAAACTATATTTAATTTTTTCTATAATGATTTATTATATTAATGATTAAGTCTAATTCATTCTATGAGTATTACTGATTAAGATTGATAATAGATATTTGTCTATGTCTGAGAAACCGTGAGTCTGCCACAAGTTTTAGTTTTCTAGTAAAGGACCCAAACACCATGAACCAAACACCGTGACCCAGATACCGTGACCTGGGCACCATGACCCAGAAACTGTGACCAAGAAACCATTCAAAGTTTGGAAAAGGACCAGACACTGTGATCCTAATACTGCATCTATGATTCCTTTTACTAAGATCCATGCGACTGTAGCATCTTTACTGTCTTAGCACATAGAGGAAAAGAAGAAGACACTGGTTTGTGGGGACTCCTTTTCCAAGTGATACCATT
The DNA here is from genome assembly GCA_963277665.1 of Viscum album. Lineage (NCBI taxonomy): Eukaryota > Viridiplantae > Streptophyta > Magnoliopsida > Santalales > Viscaceae > Viscum > Viscum album. Next base: position 1,816,782,234 of record OY728133.1, on the reverse strand, counting down.
TCAGGACAGACTGTGATAGCATTCTTTAATCTGTTTTATCATTTTTAATTTAATTTATAATGGTAATATTTGAGTCATTTAAAGGAAATAACATAGTTAATGTTTCTTTGTAGACATTTCACCTGACAGTACGAGGTACAAGGTAAATAATACATGCATATTGTCATCTTTAACTCATGCACACCATAATAAAAAAAGTGCTTGACACTGGAACAATATGAATAGTAGAGTGAGAGTTTGAAAAGTGAACAGATACATGTAACAAGAAACAACCGAAGAACACCCGAAGAATTTTTTATTCCTGAAGGCTAAACTACTATATATCATTAGCAAAAACATCTTCTAAGTACCAAATTTAATAACACAAGCTAGACAGATTATACCATCGAGCTGGAAACTAGAGCACCAGACTTGAGATACTCAATTTTTTCTGGAGGACTCGATACTTGAATTTTCCTCATCCTACAAGTCCAGGGTTTCATAGTATAACACTCAAAGTAATTATAATCCTTTCTCACCAATCTTTCTATGTAGTGTAGTATTGCTATCTTTTAAGTTGTGTGTGTGTGTGTATGTATTAAAATACACAGTATCTCTTATATTAAATTGGAGGATACAAGAAAACCTTCTTGTCATCACTTATTACATCTATTTACTCCCACAGATAAGTGTGGAAGAGGTCCTTTTGTGATCTGGTAGATTATACCCACAAAGGACTGTGGAAGAGGCCGTGTAACCTGGACAGTCTTGTGTACTTTTTTTACCCTGATCCAGGGTGTGGATCAAGTTTGTTAATATAAACTTCTTGGTGGTAGGTGGTCACCAAGTGGAGTGGATTAGGACCTGTCTTGAGACTAAACCACTTATTTTATCTGTTGTGTCTTTTAATTATGTTTTTATCTACCTTACTGTATATTTCGGAAAACCCTAGTTTTTTACATTGAGAGTTAGTATTGGATATATGTTATATCTATTTTTCCTCATTAGAATAACTTAAAAAGTTGTATCAATAACTCACACAGATATTACTAAGAATTAATCAGTCTTATGAGATGTTATTCGAATAGTCAAACTATTATAACAATATTACGTTGATTATCTGGTCTATATTCATTTTTATTGGGGGAATATTTTTAAGTGAACTTTTTAACAGAAATTTTTATTGATACTCAATTCACCCCCTATTGATTAATCTAGTCTGACCATCATTTGGTATCAAATTATTTTATTCCTATTAAGACTCTATTTTAAAATTTGTTCAACTATGATTTCTTTTGTACTTTGATGATCTGTAAATTTCTGTTAATTCTAAATTCCTAGATATTTAATAGTATTTCTTCATTGTGGATAATAGACTCAATGGTTCTACAAAAAATAGCCCACCATTATTTAATGGAAGTAATTATACCCAATGGAAAATTAAAATGAAAATGCATTTAAAAATTATGGGTTTTGATATTTGGTCTTCAATTGTAGATGAGTATTAGATTCCTACTACTGATAGAATTACTTGGGATGACCAAACCAAGACTCTTTATAATATAAATTTAAAATCAATGAATTCGTTATATTTATATTTTGGAGATGATGAATTTTAAAAAATATCTGCATGTAAAACTGCCCATGAAATTTGGGATACATTTTCTGTTTCACATAAGGAACATCTAGTGCGAAAGAAATGAGAATCAATACATATACTATTAAATATGACAACATAAAATTGAATCCTGATGAGCATATTTTTGACATGTATCATAGGTTCAACGAAATTTTCAACACAATGATATATCTTTGAAGATAAGTTACAGACAAAGAACAAATTATGAGGATTCTCAAATTTTTACAAGATATATGGAGAGGAACCTCTGTCTCAATTAGAGAGTCATGTGACATCAAAAAATTACCTATAAGATAACTCATTGGGAAACTAATGATGTATAAAGAGGAGCTGAATGTGAAAAAGGATGATAAGGATAAACCCAAAAGAAAATATGTGGAAATCAAGAAAACCACCTCTAAACAAAAAGAAAAAAAGAAACTACAAATTTCTTGTAGAAAGTTATAGAAATGAACAATATTTACCAAACAGTGATGAGGAGATGGACCAATTAGCCAAGAAGGTTAATAAAATTTTACAAAAGGAATTTTTTTCAAAAATCACATCTTCAGATAAAGATATGATCAGAAGGGAATCAGAAAGAAGGATTGGAAAATAAATTACAAGTCTGATGAGATATTATGTTATGAATGTATGAATAACGTTCATGTATAGGCAGACTGTTCCAAAATTATCTATAAAAATAAATATGATGAAAATGATAGAATGTATAAAAACGAAATGAAATATACTTGGTGTGATTTTGAGGATAGATCTAGTGACTCAGAGTCTTCACATGATGAACTAGATAACAAAGACAATATGTGTTTTATGAAAAACACATCTGAGGTTACACTGGAATCTCCTACAAAAAATTTCTATTATTCTGGAGATGAATGTAATTTTGAAAATATGACTAAATAATAAATGTTTGAGTATGTCAATATGATCGAAGAGAAATGTCATGAACAAAACGATAAGTTCAAGTATTTAAAGAAAAATTATTCTTTTACCTCTACTGTTAAATATGAACTTACTGTATAAAAATATAAACATGTTCAATTACTCAAAGAAAACAATAAATTAAAGCTATCTAATGAACAATTAAAAAATGACCTTAAAAGGTTTACTAATGGTAAAGATACCATGGTACAAATTCTGGGTAAATAGATTTCCCATAAATATACTTCTGGTATAGTCTATCAACATAGTTAAAAAAATTTTGGAAAACCCAATTTTGTTTCTAAATCTAGAACATACAGATTTACTTCTAGTTTAGGTAAACATTCTACTCATTCAAATTACGATACACTCTCTACTGTTTGGAGATTTTCTAGAACAAATAGAGTTTATTTTTCAAATACATTACATAATGCTTATAGGAAACCTATGAGTAATCTGTGGGTTCCTAAATCACTTGATACTAATATTACTGGACCCAAACAAATATGGGTACCAATGTATGTTTTTATTTGACTATTGAGTAGGAAAATTGTTTAAATATGACTTATAAAAGAATATAGTACCTAGATAGTGGGTTTTCAAGACACATGGCATGATATTATTCATACTTCATGTACTTAATATAAATTAATGGTGGACATGTATCCTTTAGTGACAATGCAAAAGGAAAATTCATTTTCCTTGGCCAAATCAATAAATCAAACTCAGTTTTAATTTCCAAACTACATTTTATTAATGGAAAGAAATATAATATGCTCCGTATTTCACAACTATGTGATGATGTATTTCGTGTTAAATTTGAAAATGAATCTGGAAATGTTTTTTATTATAAACATGAATTAGTATTTTCTGTATTAATAAATGAAAATGTAAATTCTGTTAACAGAGATTCTTTAGTTTCTCAAAATGCGTCATGATTAAGTGTAGTTCACCGAGTCTTGGATTTGGCATAGAATACTAGTACACTATAATATTCACTCTCTTATAAAGTTTACTAGAAAATATTTAGTCAATGGTATACCAAAACATGAGTTTCCAAATGACAAATTGTGTAATCCTTTTTAGAAGGGAAAGAAACACAAAATTTCCTTCAAACCAATGATATAAGTTTTAACTTCTCAACCACTCAAGTTGGTTCACATGTATTTTTTTAGACCATCTAGATTTTATTGATTATATGGGAAGCACTAAGTTTATATTCATGTATATTCCTTTTCTTGATATACATGGACCTTATTTTTGGATTACCAAAGGATAGACTAGTCCCATTTCACCAAATATACTAAAACTATAGAAAATCATAGTGGACATAGAATTAAATCTTTAAGAAGTGATCATGGTCATTTGTTTGAATAATGTTTCTCACAAAATTAATATAGTCATAATTTCTCCACCCCTAGAACACCGTAACAAAATGGAGTTGTAGAACGAATAAATATGACCTTGCAAGAAATTTCAAGAACTATGCTTAGTGAATATGACTTACCTATTTATTTCTCGAACGAAGTTGTAAATATAGCATTCTATATTACTAATAGAGTGTTGATTAGACCAATTATTTAAAGAACTCCATATGAATTATAGAACAATAGATAACAAATAGTAAGATACTTCAATGTCTTTGGTTGCAAAGTTTATATCCTTAATACTATGGAAAATCTTGACAAGTTTGCATCCAAGAGTGATTCAGAAATCTTTATTGGATAATCAATCTATCGTAAATCCTATTGAGTTCTTATCAAAATAACTAAATGTGTGGAAGCATCTGTCTATGTCGTGTTTTATGAGATAGATCCACATAATCATAAGACCTCTCTAGAGAATCTTGAGGATGATATGTAAAATCTGGAAATCAATGCTAAAACCACTAATTATCTAGTAATAGAATCTATAAAAAATTATAGTTCTGGAAATTCTGATAATTCAATTCATAATTAACCTGAACCCTTTGAAGAACATGGAATCACTAGCCCCTATTTTTCTAGAGCTATTATAACCCTTAAGAACCATCCTTTATATGTTGTTGTTTGAGATTTAGATAATGGAACACAAACTAGTGATTCTATTAGAAATCTGGTTTAACATCAAGTTTTCTTGTCACAAATTTTACATAAACAAATTAATGATGCTATCAATGATGAATACGGGTGATGGATATGAAAAAAGAACATAATCAGTTTGAATGGAACATTTTTTGGAAACTTGTTGATAGACCCAAAGACATATTTACCGTAGGTACTAAGTGGGTGTTTAGAAATAAGGTATATGATGCTGGTAATATAATTAGAAACAAGGATAAATTGGTTGTAGAAGCGATGGTCAATAAGAAGGAATTGACTATGAGGATAACTTTTCACCTGTTACTAGACTTGAAGCCATCAGAGTCCTTCTTTCCTATGATGCAAATCTGAATTTAAAACTATATCAAATGGATGTTAAGAGTGAATTCATAAATGGGTATATAGATGGGGATGTATTTGTTGAACAACCCCATGGTTTCACAAATCCTCTGTTTCCAAATCGTGTTTTCAAATTATCAAAAGCTTTGTATGGTTTAAAATAAGATCCAAGAGCTTGGTATGATAGATTAAATACTTTTCCTATTTCCAAAGGTTTTACAAATTGTATAGATGATCATAATCTTTGTATAAAACAAATTTACAATGATGTTTTAATAGTTTAAATTTATGTAGAAGGTATTATTTTTTTATCTTAAAGAAATTCTTTATGTATTGAGTTATCTAAAATGATGAAAAATGAATTTGAAATGAGTTTAATGGGTGAACTAAAATTATTTCTAGGATTTCAAATGTTTCAAAGTAAATATGACATTATATTAATCAAAGAAAATATACTAAAGATCATCTTAAACATTTGGGCTTGTATAGAACTAAATGTAGTGATACTCCAATGCATACTACTTTTAAATCAGATATTGATGAAGATGGAAAATATGTTGATAAAACCAATTATAAAGGAATGACTGGGAGATTACTCTACTTAAATGATAGTCAACCGGATATTATGTTTATTGTATGTATGTGTGCCCATTTTCATGAAAACCCAAAGGAATCTCATTTAAATGATGTTAAAAGGATTTTAAAATACATCAATCATTCAGCAAATCTATGGCTGTTCTATCATAGAGGAAAATAATTTGAGTTAGTTAGCTTTTAGGAGGTTGATTTTGGTCGTTTTAAGTTAGATAGAAAAAAGAACCTCTCGAACATGTCACTTTTTATGCAGGTATCTAGTATTATGGTGTAGTAAAAAACAAAACTCTATTGCATTTTCTACTTATAAAGCTGAATAAAAAGCTTCTGGTAGTTGTTGTGCACAAATTTTGTGGATGAAATACACATTACTAGATTAGGAATATCAATTCAGGCATTTACTCATAAATTGTGACAATACAAGTGCTATTAACATTCCAGATAATCCTCTTCCACACTCTAGGACAAAACATATTGATGTAAGACATTAATTTTTTTGAGACCATTATCAAAAAAGTGATATCACTTTGGAATTCATTGGAACTGAATATCAGATTTCTGATATATTCACAAAACCATTAAATTATGAAAGGATAGATTATATGATACATGAATTAGGAATGATAAATATCAAGTAGAAAATGTACTGTTTTAAAAAACATACAATTTCATAGCTTACTATTTCACAATATATAGTTTCATGATTTATGGAATCACAAGTCACTATCTTAGAATTACCATCCCACTCTTATAGTTCTACAAGTTACTGTCTTTATGTTACTCTTTCATGTTTATGGACCCACGGTTACTATCTATCAGTTACTGTCTTGCACTTACTATTTCAAATGATGCAATCACACCATTTAGAGACACACTGTAAGGATTACATAGTGAAAATATATTTCGATCTCACCATGACAACTTGTTCCAGTCTCACTATGACAATCTGTTCTGGTCTCACCATAGAAATATGTTACGATCTCCTAATATTGAAACCTCTTCATTTTATTTGTATTTTATTACCCATATTTTTGTGTTGGTTATTTTATTGTTTTTATCCTACACTTTTGAATTTAAGATGCTTGAAATACCTAAGTGATAAAAATGAAATATCTTTGACTCTTTTCATTACTCACGCTCTTTTCTCTCAAAACATAAACCCCTCTATTTTTTAAAGTGTAAGTCCTCCTTTATCCCTCCATCTAACTCTCAAACCCTATTTGAATGCCCAGAATGAAGAACCAATCTTCATCATCTCCTATGAATCAATGATCTATGAAGAAATTGAAAAGGGAAAAAAAGTTAGTTCCCAAAGGACCATTTAACCTGAATCTTATTGATAGAATAATAGTTCCAGAAAGAGAAATCTGTCCTAAGCAGTTGTTGTCATGTATGTATTTATTTTTTAATGTACTGAAAGGGAAGGGATGACTGAACTGGTTCACATAAGAGGCAAGGATGATTTATCCAAAACTCGTTTCTTAGATTTATCAGTTTGTTCAGTTTTCATTAAATACTGATAATGGTTTTGTTATAAGAAGCTGTGTTAATTGTCAAAGATGTACCTTTTCCTCTAGGTTATTCTCTGGATTCCTAGGGATACCACATTATGGAATTTTTGAGGACTATCAGAGAGGACCTCCTCCTCCTACTTATTACTTTTTTCTTTTAAGAGGACTTGGGAAGATTTACTAGCAATAAAAAAATATATGAAATTGTTGTGGAGTTGGATGGTAAATCTAGATTGCTTTTTATGTTTATCTATAATCTGATTAGTCTTAGGAAAGGATATTTTTCTACCCTCAAGTATCAAGATGTATTCTTGATACATCTTATGAAAAATGGTCATAATATTAACCTGTGTACTTTTATTACAAATCACATGTGTGACTTGATTAAGACAACTTCAAAGTCTACATATTTGTTCTATTCAAGGTTAATTTATGAAATGATGTATGTTAAAGGAGTTGTTAGACCAAATGAAGAAGTCATCAAAGACTATGAGTTCTGTATATCAAAGGTTACAGTCCAAAGGATAAAAATGAAAAAAGTCTTAGGTAGAGTTCAATGAAAGGATATATGAATCTTTAGTCCATTTGAGAATCCATTAAGACCTATGAACATATCTAATACTAGTTTGGAAGAAGATGAAATTGTTGACTATCCTGTTGAAGAAGAAGAAGAGGAATTTGTTTCACCAAGGGAAGATATAGTCTCGGGAAATTAAGATAGTGGTCTACATGTTCCACAAAATATGGTTGAGAAGGAATCACGTATTAGTGAAAAAATTATTATTCAAAATAAGAACCTACTTCTGGAAAAGAATCAGCTATTAGTGTAAAATAAAATGTTGTACCTGAGGAGAATATTGAAAAGTAACTTTCTATTAATAAAGAGGCTATGGTTGAGGAACATTTATAGGAATAAGATGATCCTAAAACTATCTGATCTGCAGAGGAAAGAATGGAACATGCCTTATAGCTGGATAGAAAAGAAATGTATGAGGTTATTAGAGATGAACATTTAGAAATAGATTAAGGGACTGAATCTCTTAGTCCTGAAATAGATGAACTTGTGGAGGGGGAGTAGCACTCCAGTCTCGAAATTGTTAAAGTTCCTAATCCTGTTGATTAAATAACTATAGATACCTTGTATATGTTTCCTTTATAATTTTATGTGGATAATGCCCAGGAGGCCTCAGTTAAAAGCATAGACCTGTATTCTATGTATCAATTGAAACCAATTTCTACTGTAGAAGTAATCTATGCAAAGGAACCTAAGCCAATCTCAGCTCTTGGCCCAGAACCTTCTCAAGAACATTTTACTTCTGTGATTTAGAGTGATTTAAAATCCTTTGGAGATAGTTTATTAGATGGATTTGAAAATATCATGAACACAAAAATTTCCCCTACGAGAAATCTTAGTGAAAGTGATGCTACATTGATTTTAGAGAAAATCATGTGGCAGATTCAACAAAAAATGCTTCATGAAATAGATGAGGTTTGAATTGAGAACAATCAGTTGAGTAATTAGGTGATGTCTCTTTGAGATATGCTTGAAGACATGAAAAAAGTGTTGCAATAAGTATAAGATCATATTGCTCGTTATATTGAGGATGTTAGTGGTCATATTCCATATAAAGTTTCCTATCTAATTCAACCAAAAATGACTTCAATATTTGGAAAAGTGGCTGAGAGAAACATCCAGATAGTCAATGAGATTTGTGAGCATGATTTTGGTCTCAAAAAACTGACTAACGAGTATAGGGGATGTCTACAGAATGTTCTTAATCAGCTTAAGTCCCTCACATCAGCTGTTACTACCTCTACTACATCTAGATAGTCATCTCAACCAATTGACAGTGATATACATAGAACATTTGTTAAGGAAAAACTTTAGGAAGTGTTTAGTGGTTTTGATAAGGAAATTTTATCTACGGTTGTCAAGAATAGTGACAGAGTCCTTGAAATAGTAAAGATTCATTCAAAGATTGCAAATAATTATCAAGAATTAATTACTAAGAAAGTTGAATTATACTTTAATAGGATCTTCTCTAAGATTGATATGACCAATCATTTCAAATATCTTGTACAGAAATTGAAAATTTCTCCTGTCACTCAATCCATAAAGAATCAAGTCTAAAAGATGAATGATTTTACTTCAATATTGGACAAGTTCATGGAGAACAAAGATGATTTTGGAAAGCAACTGCACCATTGCATCCTAGTTTAACTCCATCCTCAAAAGTAGCTTTTTCTTTTTCCTCGATGTCTATATCTCAGGAAATGAGCCAGACCAGACTTGTTATCCTTGACCAAAACCTTCCTCGGACTTCCACCAAACCCACTCTAGAACCATATGTTATTTATGGGATACCTTTTCCTTCTCTAACAGTTGGCTCACTCCTTTCTTCAACCACTACATATGATCCTATGGATCCTTTTTTATGTTGCTATAAAAGGAAATGAAAATACATATAGTACTAATGAAAAGTGAAGCTTTTATCTTCATAGGTATGTTTTGTAATTTTTCACACTTCTTTTCATGAAACATTTCTTTATATGTAATGTAACGTGCACTATTTTTTTTCCATTACATTCTTTATTATCCTTTATTTTTCTTTCTTTTTTCTCTAATATTTTTAATAATCTCAAAAGGGGGATAAAGCACACTATGAACATAAATACCACCCCTATGATTTGTGATCATCAAAATGGGGGATATTTTCGGACTCCTCTTATTTTAATGATAAAAAATCCTATTAAACCTATTTAACATATCTCATATCATGTGAAGATATGGATTCTTTATTTATGATTCAAATAAACTTCCACCAGATCCTAATTCCTTTAAATCATGTTTGATTATTGTAAACTATATTTAATTTTTTTCTATAATTATTCCTTATATGATTGATTAAGTCTAATTAATTTTGTGAATATTACTGATTAAAACTATCTACAAGGTTTTGGCTAAGTCTAGGAAAATGTGAGTCTGCCACCAGTTCGGTTTTTTTTGGTAATGGACCCTGACACCATGACCCAGACACAGCGACCCAGACATAGTGACCTAGACATCGGGACCCAGAAACTATGACCAAGACACCATTTAATGTTGGGAAAATGAAATGACACTGTGATCCTAACACAACATCTGTGCTACTTGTTACTAAGCATAATGAAACTGTATAATCATGACTGTCTCACCGCTCAATGGTAAAGAAAAAGACACCATTTTGTTGTGACACCGTTTCCAAGTGATACCATTTCAAGACAAACCATGACACCATTCTTTAAACTATTTTGTTGTTTTAATTTTAATTTCTAACGGTTATATTTGACTCATTTAATGGAAATGACATGGTTAATGTTTCTTTCAAGACATGTCACCTAATAGTAGGAGGTACATGGTGCAGAATACATGGATCATTTTAGCTTCAACACATGCACTCTTTAACAAAAAGGGGAGGTTTTCACTGGAAAAATATGTAAAGTAGAGTGATCATTGCAAAAGCGAACTCATACATATAACACGAAACAACTGAAGAACACATGAAGCACTCTCAATTCTTGAAGGCTAAACTACCATAGATTAGAGCCAAAAACATCTTCCCTGTATGAACTCTATGAATAACATGAGCTAGATAGCTTATACAATCGAGCTGGAAACTTAAGCACCAGACCTGAGATACTCTATTTTTTACCAGAGGACTCGATACTTCAATATGCTTCATCCTACATATTCTGAGCTATATAGAATAACTCTCAAAGGACTTTTAACCTTTTCTCATTATTATTTATTTTTTGTGTACTATTTTTAGGTTTCGGGCAATGTAAGTGTGTCTGTATTAAAACACAAACTATCTCCTACATTAAACTAAAGGATACAAGATATCCTTCCTCTCATCACTTTTATATATGTTTACACCCACAGATTGGAGTTGAAGTGGTTGTTGTGTGTCATAGTAGTTTATACCCATGAAGAATACTACAATATTTCGTGTGACCTCAGCAGTTCTATGACCTTTCTTACCTTGATTCAGGGTGTGGATCAGGTTTATTAATATAAATTTCATGGATGTAGTTGATCACCAAGTGGAGTGGATTAGGTCATAGCTTCAGACTGAACCAATTGTTTTATCTCCGGTGTCTTTTAATTTAGTTGTCTTCTATTTTAATATATATTTTTAGAAAAAACGATATTTTACTTTGTTAACTGGGTTGAATTTATTTGTATTAAAGAATCTTTTTAAGGGATCTTTTTAACAATTTTTTGAATGATACTCAATTCACCCCCTCTTGAGTAATATACTCTGACCAATAGGATGTTATCCAATACTGATACTTATACTCAATGTTAGTCATATGGACATATTCTGTAATCTATGTTTTCCTCAATAAAGTTCCCACATTTTCTTCTAAACATGATGTTATATCAACTATAAAGACCCATAATTTAACACCCCAATATTTTATGGTATGTTTCTTCTTAAATAATTTCAATTCATTAGATAAATTATTATTATAGTAACATCGATTCTCTGAATTCTTTTGTTATAGGATATAGTTATAACATTGTTGTCAAACATATTTTTTCTACTTATATGTTTTTAAATTAAAAAAATGGACATACACGGTTCCATTTTGTAAGATAATTAGAGTTTAATAGGATCAAATTAATTTTTGGTGAATAATAACTTACCCTTATGAATAGTATTGTTACCCTTATTAATAGTAATGTTACACTTATGAATAGTAATATGACCCTTATGAATAGTAACCTCACCAAAGAATTTTTTTAAAAAATAGGTACCTTATAAATGAAAGTGAATATTTTAAAATTTAATAATTAAATGTTGGATTTTTGTTGGAAAAAATATTTAATTGCACTTTTATAATTAATAAATTAGTTTAAACGAAAATAAATTTTAATAAATTTTATTCCAAAATCAATATTTTGTTGTCCTATTATTTTTGGATAATATAATGAGACTTCAGATAATATTTTAGAGTGTTATAAAATCAAATATAATTTTAAAATCTGTATTTTTTGAGTAAGTAATGATTTTAATTAATAATTAAATTTACTATCTTTATAAAATTATTTTTATAAAATGGTGGCCATTTTGGAATTCTATACATGAAAAAATGGATGTGGCAAATTTTTCGGATTTTTCTAAAATACTTGATTTTTTGGTGAATAGTAAAATTCGATAATTTGGGAAATATGCTAAATAAATGAATTTCAGCATCATTATTATGAAACAGATTATGTAAATTGCTATTTTTTAGAACTCACATACAATTATTACTATTTTTAGTCACAAGAATCAATACTATTCATATTCTTGAGAGAAAATAATAAAATAATGATTAAATATGGGAAAAAACCCTCATCTCCTCCCCTATAAAAACCACCCTCACTCCCTCTTCTATTCACTCATTTAAGCCTTGAGCCTTCTCAATGTTCTACCAAAATACTATTTACTAGTCCCTCCCCACATCTATGGGCCCTTTTTCCTTCCAAAAGACCAAAACCATTTCCCTTAAGAAGGTTGTCAAGGATGATATTTTAAGAGGTAAATCCTCTCCCTTTTTCATTTAATTTCATATCAATTTATCTTATTTTTTTTATTCTCACCAAACCACATATATAAAATTGTTAATGATATCTACAATAACATATATATACTAGAATTATATCATGTTAATGAAATAACCATTTTCAATCTCCTTACTCTACATCTTTTATTTTATAGATGAAATCATTGTTCGGGAGGTGCCAATTTAAACATTCATGGACAAAGAAGTTTCTTTCTTCAACTTTTTCATAAATTATATTAATAAAACCTTTTTTATGGTTAATATAAACTATAAAATTATTAATATAACCCTTTATATATACTATAATTTACATATTTACATATTACTAATCAATAAAACAAAATGAGTTCGTTATGATCAATAACTGCCGTAATAATCTAAACTAGTATCCTTAAATGACTTATCTAATGATTCAACCTCACACCATGTAAAAAAATTGTATATATAACCATTTAAAATTATTTATGTTCATTAATAATATATAAATTTAATTATAGAAAATTTTATCCATTTCACATGAACTTCTATACTCATACACAAGTATGCCAGTCGCCAAAACGATGGAAACAAACACTCTTGAGCGATAAATTTGAATCATATAACTCATAAAAATGGAAATAAATGAAATTAATAAAACTGAAATAAATAAAATAATTTATTAAGGTTATTAGTTAATTAATTAAATGGAATAATCTTATTATTCATGACATTAAGATCATTTGAAGAACACATTCAGTTATAAGGTAAAGGGTTTATCTTCTCACATTTATTTCTATAAGATTTATATTGTCCGCCACATATCTATTGTATTTGGTGTATGTATGATTCAATTAGATATACAATTCAGTAAGGGAATTCATCTAAATTTTCATTTCTTTGTGACGTACTTGGTATTGTGAACCTAATTATTATTTTTGGTGTATCTACTACCACTTTGAGATAATTTTTCATTTTAAATTATATTTCTATTTAATATACATATTATTTTATAATGGATATGATTATTTTCTTATCATTATACCCTTTTACATATGGTGTTTATTTTGAATGTTGTTTTAAATGTGGAAATATTTATGAATATGTATCCTATAATTATTATAGAAATTGATAAGGCATATTGATTTGGAATTAAATATTTTTATAAGAATTATTTGGACTTGTAGTGATGGGTGTGTCCTACTATATCCCTTCGATGCATAGACATGTCTCATGAGACAAAACAGTTAGCAAAAAACCCTTCAACATTTTTCCCAAAACATAATCAGACAGGTTTCTACCCACAGACTTAAAACATCTCGACTGTATGTTGGTTTATGTTCCATATACATGAAACCCAAATAATAACTATTCTATTTATTTAGTATTCAGTTATTACATTCCATGTGGTTTTTACTATGATAATATATATGGATTCCCTTTCATTATCAGTTTATTAATGGAATCTGTTTTAAATCATTCATCATGCCATATTATTTTGGTCTAATTAATTATGATTCACTTATTACTAATTCAATATTCCTCTATATATAACCCTTTATAAGAAATATATATCACCCCTTTAATTTATTTTTCTTCCTCAAGTTATGAATATGAGATCATTTATTGTGTTTTCAAGGATGCATATTATTATATTTTGTTGTATATTATATGTTGTTTTCCTCTCACAATGTTAAATGGGTTCCATGTATATATATAGATTCTTCAAGACTACTAAAATGATCAGTCCTTCAAGATTTTATTCCTTTAAATAATTCTAATATAAAAAAATAATGCACTGCATATAGGTTTTTGGGGTTGTGGTGTTATAGTTGGTATCGAATTAGGTTTAGTTGAAACCTTGGGAATTGGATTTAGAAAACATAGATTTGGGAGCACAACTATAAGATAAAAATTGGGGATAAGTGTGAAAGAACATCATAGAATTTTCATAAGGCATATATTATGTGTGTATTCTACGAAATAAATCCTTGTCTGGATACTACAAGTGAATGTGGTTCTGGAAAAGATGTAACTAGGAGTAACAACTCTGAGAAGGTGCTTTTGGCCTGACTCAAGGTAACCTGGTATACGACAACGAGACTTACAATGAACCTATTTTGACACTCCTATAGGATATGTTTAGGAAAATTTACATTTTAATTATAAACTATAAAGAAGGATTCAAATGTAAATAGAAACCATGTTTATGATTATGAGATGAGCTATGCATAAACTTTCATTTTATGTGAAGTGTTTTTCTAGTTAGAAATTATGCACTATGATTTATAACCTAATTTAATGTATTTAATTTTTTAGTGATGGTGCCTAATGAGATAAAGGAAATCAATAACTAAGGAAAATATAGGGATTTCCCTACTGAGAAAGTCAAGAGAGTTAGTGTTGGAGCTAAGAATATAGTGACTATATTAGAACAACGTACACAGGATGTGGAGAATCAACCCAACACACTTATGTTAGATAGTTTCATGTAGAAGAATAACACAAATATTAGTGGGATAAATAATCCATTGGTGTCTTAGTAGTGGATCCAATCCCTTTAAAATATACTTTTTTAGCATTAATATACAATGAAAATGAAAAGGTAGTAATGGAAATATATTGTATCAATGATGATGCAGATCAATGGTTGTCCTTGATCAATAATACCACATAAGAAGATGAAATAGAATATATGGAATGGAGAAATTTTAAGGAAGTATTATTTGAAAAATATTTGCCTCAAGAGAAAGAGGCTGAATTGAGGAGAAAATTACTTATCTAAAATAAAGGGAAGAAGAGAGTGTTGCAGTGTATGAGGTTACTTTCAAAAGACTAGCCAGTTATGATTAAGATTACATACGTGACTCATAAGACAATATTGATCATTTCATTGAAGGTATTAATCCATGTGTTCGAAGGGAACTCGCTTCTCAAACATTTTTATCATATGATGAAATAATATTATGTTCCATCAAAATAGGGAAATAATTTTATAGATTGAATTTTTTCAATGGAAATCAAGATAAGAAGAGTTATTATGATAACAATGGAAATGGTTAATAACCATATAATAATAAGGGAATGAATAAATTCCCATTATGTGAGAAATATGGAAAGAATCATCGTAGAAAATGATTAAAAGGAATGGGAGTTTTTTATTACTGTGGAGAAAAGTGTCACCAATATAATGAATGAAAGGGGAAGAAACAAGTCAATGACAATCAATTCTGCAATTTTAGAGAGATGAGACACTATAGAAATGAATGTCCTAATCATTAGGAGAATCTACCAAAGAATATTCCAAGGGGAGAATACCAAGATTATGTGATCACGACAACAGAGGTTGAAGTTCCTAATTATGCGTTGGTAGTTATGTTAATTATTTCCTCTAATTTAGGAAATGATTTATTTTATTGTGGATCATCACATTACATTATTTATTCATAGTTTACCAAGAAAATTTAACATATAAAATTTGATTTAATAAATGAGTTATCTGTCAATAATTCCAACGGAAGTATAATTTAAACAAAGATGTGTCGGTTAGTCCCATTTGTGACATATAAATGCACTTTAGTTGATGACCCTTTCATCATACATATGATTAAATTCAAAATAATTATAAGTATTAATTGTATATCAAATTATGATGTGAAAATATATTTCAATACGAAGTAAGTTACAATTTTTGAGAATAATGTAGAATCCTTTATCTTTAGAGCAGAAATATCATCTTCTAAATATTATCGAGATACACTTATAGTAGCTATTCTAAATTAAATTCATGTAGAGGAGGATAAAACATTATATATTGATATTAAAATTGAAGGTGTACCTATTTTGAATTAATACATTGATTTATTTCTGGAGGATTTATCTGGATATCCTCTAGAGTGGGAAGTTGTGTTCTCTATTGATTTAATTCATACCGAAAGACCTATATCAATGACTCTCAATAGAATAGACACTATAGAATTAGTAGAGATGAAGAATCCACTATTTGAATTGAGTGAAATGGATTTATTCACCCTATTTCCAATATATGGGGAAGCCCCATTATATTTTTCATGAAGAAAGACATATACATGAGGCTGTGCATTGATTATGGGGAAAACAATGCTATTACAATAAAGAACAAGTATCCTCCACCTCACATAAATGATCTTTTTGATCAACATCAAAAAGCTAAATCCTTTTTCATGATTGAACTTGGTTCTTGATATCATTAGTTATATGTGAGAAAAGAATATATTCCAAAGACATAATTTTGAACTGGGTTTGGGTATTAAGATTTTAAACTAATTCCATTTGGAATGACTAATGAACCCTCTATTTTCAGGGATCTAATGAATAATGATTTCAAGGAATATATAGATGATTTTCTTGTGGTATTTATCTATGATATATTGATGTATTAGAAAAGATATGAGGACCATGAAAACCACTTATCTGTTGTTATGGAGGTTCTCAGAAGAATAGAGTTATATGGGAAGTTTAGTAAATATGAATATTGGTTTAGAAAAATTTCTTTTTTTCATATTGTCTATAAAGATGGAATCTCAATTGATCCTATGAAGAAAATGTAAATAAATGAATGGTATACACTAATGAACATAACTGAGGTACATAGTTTTTTTGGCATAGAATTTTACTATCAAAATTTTTTATAGAATTTTTTCTAATCGTCTTTCCCAATAACCATCCTGACACATAAAGGGGTTAATTTTTCATGGAAAAGAGAGAGTATATAATTTTTTTAATAAAATTAATGTAATATTGGTTAATTCTCTAATTTTGAATATTCTATATGGAAATGATGGGTTGTGATATATAGTGATGCATCAAAGAATGGAATTGGTTCTGTCATTATTAAAAGTGATAAAGTTATTTCATATGCATCAAGGTAGTTGAAGACTAATGAAAAAAATTATCCAACTCATGATCTTGAGTTAGAAGTAATAATATTATCTCTGAAAATATAGAGACACTATCTCTATGGTAAAATATGTGAGATACATATGGATCACAAGAGTATCAAATAAATTTTCACATAGAAAGAACTCAACATGAGGAAAAGGTGATGGATCAAGTTAATAAAAGATTATGATTGTTCAATACACTACCACCCATGAAAAGAAAATAAGGTAGTAGATGCATTAAGGAATCATCATGGAATTCTGACCCAAATGAGGATTGATAGAGATCCTATATTCAGGGATCTAGTAAATATGGATATGGGAATTTTTAAAAAAGGGGAAACATCATTGTTTTTTCAAATAATTTCAAAACCATCTTTACTGGAGAAGATAAAAATATCTCAATCTAATGATCAGAACCTTCAAGAGATAATTAAATCCATTATTTATAGAATATTGGAAGACTTAATGTGTGAGGATGAAGATTTGAAATTTATAAATAGGTTTTTAATTCCATAATTACCTGATCTGGAAAGAGAACTATTAGATTATGCTCATAGATCAAATTTTTCTATACACCCCGAAAGCACCAAGATATAAAGAGATTGGAAGGATCACTTTTGATGGGATAAAATCAAGTGAGAAATTACTAACTATGTGTCGAGGTGTCTAGTTTTTCAACAAGTGAAGGTCACGAGACAACATTCTAGAGGATTCATGAAACCTATATATATTCTTCTATGTAAGTGGGATGAAATTACAATGGACATTTTTATAGGACTACCAAGGAAACTGATAAGGAATGATTCTATATGGGTAATTGTTGATCTTCTTACAAAATAGGAACATTCTTTTTATATATGAGATGATTTAACACTTGAGGGCCTAAAAAGACTATATATTAATTATGTTTTATGACTTCATAGTTCACCTCTATTGATTATGTCTGCTCAAGATCCCTGATTTACAGCGATATTATAGAAATGTATTCAGAAGTATTTGGGTAATGAGCTTCATATGAGTACTGATTATCATCCCCAAATCAAAGAACAGTCTGAAATTAATATTCAAACACTAGAAGCCATGTTGATATCCTGATCACTTAAATTTAAAGGTATGTGGGATCATTACATAACATTTATGGAGTTTTCTAATAAAAATATTTTCTATAATCATATTCAAATGGCACCATATGAAGCACTATGTGGAAAGATATGTCGAACTCCAACTTGTTAGGATTAATTTGTTCAGAGGAAACTTATAGGCCCTAAAATTACTGATGAGTGAAAAAAGGGAAAGGATAATTAAGTCCCATACTAAAGCATCCTAAATTAGGAAAAATAGTTATACTGAAAACCGTAGAAAGGATTTGAAATTTAAAGTGGTAGATCATGTCTTTCTAAAAGTATCTCTATGGAAGGGTGTCTTAAGGTCCAGTAAGAAAGGAAAACTGAGCCCCAGGTATATCAGACCATTTAAAATTTTGGAAAGAATTGGTGTTGTAGCTTACCATTTAGATATTCCCCCATGTCTATCGAAAATTCATTATGTGTTCCACATGTCAGCGTTAAATAAGTACATTCCATACCCAATTCATGTACTCACCTATGAATAAATAGAAAATGAATATTATTTCTCATACTATAAAGAGCCAATCAAGATTCTCAAAACTAGGGGGAATGTATTGTGAAATTGGGTAGCTCGACTGGTAAAGGTTGTTTAGAGAAAACATAAAGTAGTGGAAGAAAGATGGGAACCAGAGTATGTTATGAAGTGGAACCACCCACATATTTTTAGAGGTTTATATACATGAAAAATTTCAATGACAAAATTTCAAAAGTAGAGAAGAAGATAACAACCCAAGTTGTTATTTTCTGTTTCTTATTAAATAATTTTAATCAATTAGATAACGTAATATACATTTAACATTGAGTATATATGAAAAAAACTTTATTATTTAAGATAGTTATAACATAGATGTTAAACATAATTTTTCCATTTCTATGAATTTAATTTCAATAAGCAAACATACACGGTTGTGTTCAGTAAGATATTTAAGTTCTGACGGGATAAACTTAATTTTTTGTGAATAGTAACATACTCTTATGAATAGTAATATTATCATTATGAATAGTAATGTTACCCTTTTGAATAGTATTATGACCCTTATAAATATTAACCTCACCCATTAAACTATAAATAAAATTTATGCACCTTATAAAAGAATGTGAATATTTTAAAAATTAATAATTAAGTGTTGGTATTTTCATGAGAAATAAATATTTAATTATAAATTGATAATTATATAAATTTATTTTAAATAAAATTAATTTTCAAAAACTTTATTCATAAATAAATATTTGTTTTCTATTATTTTTGGATAATTTAATGTCACCTTAGATAATTTTTCAGTGTGTTATAAAATAAGTTATAATTTTAAAATCTGTGTTTATCGAGTAAATAATGAGTTTAATTAAAAATTAAATTTCTCATATTAAGAAAATTATTTTCATAAAATGGGGTCCATTTCTTTAATTCTATACATTGAAAAATTTCAATGGTATTTGTTTTTGATTTTTTGGAAATACATAAATTTTTGATAAATAGTGACATGATAATTTATGAAATAAGCTAAATAAAAATATTTATGCATCCTACATGAGTCATGGAAGATGTAAATGGCCATTTTTCTGAACTCACATGAACTAATAAATATTTTTAGTCACATTAATTATGAATATTCATAATATTGAGCCACAACAATAAAATAATGATTATAATATTGGAAAACCCATTCTCTCCTCCACTATAAAAAACACCCCTCACTCCCTCTTATCTTCACTCATATTATCCTTAAATATTCTCAAAGTTATGATGAAATAATCTTTCCAAGTCCCTCCCCATATCTAGGAGTTCTTGTTATTTCCCAAAGATCAAACCCCTTTCTCTTAAGGAGGCTCTCAAGGAGGTTATTTCAAGAGGTAAACCATCTTCCTTTTTCATTTAATTTCATCACAAGTTATCTTCTTTTATTATTCTCTCCTAAACTCATTTTATAATAGACCATGATAACTATATTATCACATATATTCTGGAATTATATCATGTTTATCTAATAACCATTATCAATCTCCCCACTCTCCCACTTTTATTTTATAAACGAAATCATCAACTGGGAGGTGCCAACATACAACCTTCGTCGCTGAAAAAAGTTTTGTTTTTAAAATTATTATTCAAAAATGTTAATGAAAACATTTTAGTTAATGATATATATTGTAAAATATATAATATAACCATTTTTATTTTCAAGAAATAACATATTTACAAAATTCTAAATGATAAAACAAAATGAGTTTGTTAAGATCAATAACTGACGTATTAATCTGAACGAGTATCACTAAATGACTTATCTAATGATTCATCCTCATACCATGTGACCAAATTATGTATTTAAACATTTAAAAATATTTATGTTAATTAATAATAAAAAAATTCAATCATGTAGAATTATATCCATTCCACATGAACTTCTATACTCATACACAAGTATGTCATTCATGAAAACCAAAGAAACAAACACACTTGACTGATAAATTTGTATATAAAGACTCGTCCAAAGGACCATTAATGAACATAATAAAATCATAATAAATAAAATACATGTAAATAATGTTCTTAATAAATTAAGTAATTTATTTAGTTAGATTATTCCGAAGATCAATATCAAGTAAAGATCACATTCTGGCATAAGGTAAGGGGTTTCTCATCTAAATTTAATTTCCAAGAGCTTTCTATTATTCACCACTTATTTCTTTTATGTGGTTCATATATGATTAAATTTGATATAAAATTTCATTATTCATTTTATATTTATGGTATTAAATGATTAATTTGAGGACTTTTATTTTTTTGGTCACGCGATTCGATTTATTACAATGTTGTAAGGGACCTCATCTTAATTCACATTTCATTGAGAGTTACTTGGTATTGTGCACCTAATAATTTATATATTGTGTAAATAATGCCGCATTGATATAATTTTTCACCTGAAATCACCTTACTATTGAATATACACATTATTTCATAATGGATATGATTATTGTCTTAAAAATATACCCTTTTAAATATGGTTTTTATTTAGAATGTTGTTTTAATTACAGAAATATGGATCAATCTATATAATCTAATAAATAAGGAAATTGATAAGTAATATTTTTCTGTAATTTAATGTTTTATATGAATTATTCATAATTTTAGTTATGGTAAACTACCCCTATATCCCCACGATGCATCGACAGGTCTCATGAAATAAAATAGTTCGTGACATACCCATTGATTTTGTTTCAAAAAACATAATCAGATAGGTTTCTACGCACAAACATAAACAATATATATGGTATGATGGTTCATGTACCATAAACATGAAATCAAAATAATAATCATTATCTTTATTTAGTATCCTATTTTTACTTTCCATGAGGTTATCACTATGAAAAAAATTTCTGAATGCATTTTCATTCTCAGTTTATTGAAGGAATGTACTTTAAATCATTCACCATACCATAGTATTTAGGTCTAATTTATTATGTTTTAATTATTATTGATTCATGGTTCATCTATATGTATACATTAATGAGAATTTTATCTCACCAATTTCATTTATTTTCCTTCCACTAGTTATGAAGAAGGGATCAATTTTTGACTTTTCTAGGATGTAGATTATTTGATTTTGTTTTGTTTTATATGTTGTTTTCTAATCCAAATGTAAAATGGGTTACATGTATGTATCTAGTTTATTAAAGAATAATAAACTAATCATTACTTCAAAATTTGATTCATTTTAATCAATACAATGTAAAAAAATAATTCACTAGCTCTAGGTTTTTGGGGTTGGGGTCTTACCCATAACCTAGTCATCCAGGGTTGGAGGATAATTAATTACATTAGTTCTAGATATATAATATCTCATAAAAATAGATATAATAGTTTAGTAGTTTTTTAAAACTGGTTACATACTTTAATTTCACATTTTATTTTATAACATAAAATAAAACATAGTATTTTCATTGGGAACACCACTATTACATTTAGTATATCCCAATACATCTATCGTAATTCATTTTCTAGCATCCCATAGAATGGAAACATAAGAAATGGGATATCATTTATTCCCAATAAGGGTATGTTTAAATCATAACATATCATAAATAAATATTAAATAATCAATATGGAAGTGTAAAAATCTGATAACACATACCATTTAATCAATGAATTCAACATGAAGAATAACATGGATGGTATAAATAATGATCAAATAATTCCACATATATAATCACATAATCTAGAAACCTAACCATGGATATCATAACTAATCAAATAATCACATGGATATCAATAACTAATCTCATAATGAGAAAATGAATAGTGCAAGACATTATAAACACACTGTGAAGGCCTTATGAAAATACATTTTAATCAATTTTCAAGTCCTCGACCAAACAACCAATATAGTTTGTTCTATGATACCTATCGATGTATAGAGGGGATATATAGGGTGTATCTCATTACATACTAAGTCCAATAATTTCACATATGAAAGGGGTGAAATGTAATCAATCTAAACATTCAAATTGAAAGAACATGATTATGAATTGTTAATAATATCCCCACTCAATGAACATAATCCTAAACCATATATATTAATATGTATAATGGTATTATAATAATAAATATATGTTAAATATGAGTATATACCAAATACTATTTATATTTATGAATAATAATTAAAAATATCATATGTGTATTTATTCATCAAAAAACAATTTTCATTTTGAGAAAAATTATAAAAAATCATAAAAATTATCAAATATTAATGAAGAATTTTTATTTAGAAGGAATCTTAAATAATTGTATATAAAGATCCCAATAAATTAATATCTATGAATATGTGAAATTTTGTTTCATTCAAAGTATGTAAAAACAAATATTTCTTTCCAAATTTCAATAAAAAATCAAAACTACATTGTTTGGAAAATGACAAGAAGATTCATTTTAACAAAAATTTTAAATATATGTAATGAAATTTATTTAATAAATTATTTTATAATATTAAAAATATTAATTAGTAATATTTTCTGGAAAATATGTACAATAAAGAAAAATATTACCAACCGAGTAGAAAAATAATTGTAGTTTTCTTGAAAAAAATATTTTCAGTATCATGTGTACTTAAAGAGTGAAAAATGAATGAAAAAATGTAATTTAAATAAATATATATAAAAGAAAAAAATATATTTGTTTTAGATATAAAAATAAAAAAATTCACCCAGTAAGGACTTTAATAGAAATAATGTCATATAATGATGAGATTATAAAATAAACCATCACATCTTATCT
This sequence comes from Viscum album, assembly GCA_963277665.1. NCBI lineage: Eukaryota > Viridiplantae > Streptophyta > Magnoliopsida > Santalales > Viscaceae > Viscum > Viscum album. Next base: position 1,816,758,287 of record OY728133.1, on the reverse strand, counting down.
GATTTACAACATATGTATTAAAACCTCCTGTATAAAATTTTTAGATTAAATATAAATATATTATATAAACATAATTATGTTCACATCACACCATATAAGATTTAATTATAACTTCTTATCACCTAATAATTAATAATTATATGCTTTTTTTAAAGATGATTCCTTGGTCTAGTGACCAAGGAATAAAATATATTAATAATATAGAAACAAATTTCAGAAGTCTGAAAGAGGGGGATTTATTATAATCTGATTCATGACAAGGGGTGAGCTAGAGTGACGTTAACTCCATCCACGTGTCTACAACTTCCACTCCATTGTTGGAAAGGTCAACCAAGACTCTTTTTGCCTCTCGATAGGCATGTGTGATTACATTATTGATCTTTGTTCAAATCACTATTTGGAGTAGTAATTGATTAATATTTCTTGTATTTTTTGGTTTGGAAGTGTCGGTACTTGTACATTGATCATGGATTTATCATATATAAAATGTTAATGAATATTTATATATTATATATATCCATTATAAACAAATTTATATTTATGTAAAAAATTTAGAGATAGAAAAATTAAATACACTATTTATGGAGATAGTGGACACTATATAAGCATGAACACTATTTACATTTTTTCAACAGAGTAGAGAAAAATAAAGGTAAAAAGTAAATATTATTTCCCGAATAATTATTATATCATATATATTATATTTATTAATTAAATCCATTTTTATTAACATCTATTTATAAATAAAATTAAAAGCACATCACATCGCTTCACGGAGGTGGTAGTCCACACGTACACACAAGCGACATTATAATTTTCCAACAAAATGGAATATTTGAAAGTAGATTTGATATTATAATTATTTATGTATAATTTTTTCATAAATTTAATATATATACATGAAATATATCCTTATATCTAACAATGGGAGGTAGTGATGTATAACAGATTATATCTGTTCATGATGCGATATTCAGCCATACACATGATCGAAATTTTTGTTTCCCATTGGATGGAATAGGGGATGGATAAAGGTTATGAAAATAAACTAATAACATGTTATTATATGTAATATACTAGTGATAGTATTTTAATATATTTTTATAAAATTTTAAGGAGGTAGAAGATGAAAAAAATAAATACGCATGGTTAAGAACTATACCTATTCTTGTAGAACCACATTAAGTTTACATATAAATCCTTTATAGGATGGTTTAATAAAAAATCAAGAGACTATAAGTAATGGGGGTGGGGGGATTTAAGGCTTTTATTTGGAAATTTATTATCTGAAAAAGGAAACTTGAAGTGTGGAGATGAGAGGAGAGGGGTGTTATTTAATAAGTGGGGTAGGGGACCTTCTTGGAGATTTCCTAAAAGAATAAAAAAATTTAAAACAATTATAAAGGGAAATGATTCCAAATTTCTATATATTATAAGGTTTTATAATATGAGGTTAATATAATAACATGAAATTGGATATGTACATGTTTAATTAGAAAACCTACCCGTATCATTTGGTTTAACACCCCGTAAACCTATTTCAACCTTAATCATAGTAATTAATTTTTAATATTATTAAAATTCAATATGAGAAAAAAGTTAACTGTCATTATTAACTAATATAATTTTTTAGGATTACAAATTTTGAATTTATTTTAAAAAATTAAAATCACAGATGTGGCATAATTTAATTTAAAATTAAGCCCACATATGCAATGATGAATTAGTTTTTGAGAAAATATTTTTAGACCAAAATTCAACATAAAGTGTATTCTAATGACCTAAATGAGATCAATAATAAAATATTAATACTAATTCTTCTTTTATAACCATTTTAAAAAAATGTAATTTTTTAAATTAATGAAAAAGGATAGTTTTTAATAAATATCAGTTTTCTTTATTCATAAAAAAATTTACATTTTTAGAAAATTGTCAAAAATTGACTCAATGATAATTTTTAAATTATGATTTAAAAAATGAATTAAATTTTTTAAAATAAATTTTATAAATTTCTTTCTAATTAATTTTAAAATAATTTAATGAAGCATGATGAAGTATCTTTTTTATAATGATATAGTTTTAGAATATAAATTTTTATTTTTTTCTCATGCCTAAAAAATATTAGATGAGTGATAAAAAAGTTAGTGAATAAAATATAAATTATTTTAATAAAAATCATTCACCAATTTTTACTAATTTAATTTAATATTTTTAAAACACATTGCATTCTCAAAAAAAGTTTTTTAGAAAAATATTTCTTTTACTATCAAATGATATTTATTTTTATTTTCAGTAGACATGAATATAATTAATTTACTTGATGCATGTGTAAAACATATAAATTTAATAATTTAATTATTCCAATTAATATCCACTAATTATAAGGCTGTATTATAATTTTATACCATATTATGATACTTTTAGAATTTGGCCTGCATGTATCACAAGCTACAGAAGAGTTTAAATTTATTTAAAATGAAATATATAATAAATCAATAGGGTGGTACATAAGATCTCTCTTAAGAAAAAGGATGTATAATTTGATAATGATTTGTAATACAATCCTTTTGGGAATAATTAGAGGAAACATTACATGTAAGATAAGTAGACAACTGGAATAAGTAAAAAGTTTACTGAATAAAATAGAAGAATTTTGTTGAGTAAGAATGTAGATTACAAAATTTCTGAAAATAGTTTATCAAAATATGAAAATATAGAGATATTCAAAACCCTCTTTTATAATGTTTAAATAAAGTAAGATATACTTCAAACAGTAAAGAATAATTAGTTGTACAAACCAATAGGGAATATCGGCTGAGATCAGAACATGTCGGATTCCATGAGAAAAATATAAAACACAAGAAAGTAGAATGAAATATAAATAAATAAATTAATAAGAATAATGAATTAAGGTAAATATTCCTTTAAAAAACGAAGCTAAAAAAATTAAGGTGATTAAAAATCTCAATATAAATGTTACTCACTCACAATTAATAAATTTTTATTGAAAAAGGGGAGGTTCTTCCTGAGATTAGGGAACAAAATACAAACGGGGCTAAGAGGGCCTAAAGAAGTGAAGACCAAGTGAGTCACCTATAACAATGTTCATACCTTCATAAGGAAAATACATTATGTTTTAAAAACACGACAGACCGCCATTTATGGTATCTTTTGATACGAGATAAATGGCCACTCCATTTCATTTACACAGGGTTTAATAAACCTTCACGCCTTTATTAATAAATAATTTGAAGAAAAACATACATCAAAGGAAGAATAAATATGTATAACTCAATATATATATATATATATATATATATATATAGGCCGAAAATAATTTTATGAAAGTTGAAAAAATATTCAACAATGATTTGATGTTAAAGGATGAAACTTATTAAGCTTTTGAAAGAAATCATCACAATAATCAAATTAAATCTATAACCATTATACATAAAAGTTTTTATGATTTCACAAACCTTGAATGCGTTAGAAAAAAATACAGGAAATACTGAGTTGAAAAAATATGTGAAAGAAATTAAATAAATATAAGTAAAACATAATCTCCAATAAATTATTTCCCCATTCCAAGGGGATTAAAATGTTGAATTATGTTTTTAACCTCCAAAAATTAATTATAGGTTTAAATTATATTTCTATAGAAGACAAAATTTCAACATATATTTTTGGTTATGTTGTTTATATATGATGAATGATTCTAATTCATAGTACATCATGTATCTATCCTAGATAATGCATAAACTAATGGGTGGGGGACAGTTGAGTAAAGAGTTTAACTTTATAATGATAAAGGAAGAAAGAAATGTAAATTCACCCAAGGTTAAAAATATGTCAAGGAAAATATTATTTCACTTATCGAATGAAATTTATTTAAGGTGTGACCAACTAGGTCACCGTGATATAGAATTTATAACAATAATTGTTGAACATGATTCTTATAATATATAAGAAAAATATCCTTGGAGGAAGAAAATTATTGGAAGAGACTTTGTTATTTAGAATTGTTGAATAGAAAGAAAAAGGAATAAACCATGGATTATTATTAGTGTTTGTTCGTCAAATATGATTGGTGATATGAAAATATTATAATATATTTAACAACATGAATGAAGAAAAATTACTTTCATAAATTATTGTTCCATAATAATTATAGGAATAGAACTGATTGAGAATAAAGCTCGCAAATAGATGTTAATAGAAGTGCTGATTACTATTGCAATTCTGCAAAAATTACCTTGTATGATATAAAAATATAATGATGGTAGGGAATTTATCTTCAAAAAATATTCTTATATTTTTATATTTATAAATTATAGAAAAGTTTTCACAAAGGGAAAAATAACCATCTAAAATGTTTTCCATATCGAAGATACTTGTAATGCATTTTACTCAAGTTCTGAGGATGAAAATAAGTTAATGTAGACAATAATTGGGAATATTTTCAAGAATAGTATTATTTAAATTTCTAGGTAAGACACTGTATTAGGTTTAACAATCCAAAAAGAAGATATGATTAGTTTTAAATATAAGAATATTGAAATTCAATCAACCATAACTATTGTTCTTATACACTTTAATATTTATGGGGTGATGAGATATCAATCAATAAGAGGCGATTTTCAAATTATAACATTCAATAAAGATTTCAGTCAATTTACCTACATAATGTTCATGAAACATAAATAACATGCGATAGAGACATTCAAAATATTCAGAAGGTTTTTTGAGAAATTCCTTGGTGGATATATACAAAATTCGTGGACAAGTAATGGAATGGGGAACAAAAGTAACACTTTTGAGTGCTATATGATGAAATATAGAACCAAGAACCAATAATTTTCTCCCTATAATCCTAAAAAATAGAGTTACAGATTGGGAAAACAAAAATTAAGTTGACATAGGAATAATAATTCTCATTGAATATAAACGTTCAAAGTTCTTCGAAAGATAAGCTATTAGTATAAATATTTATGTAAAAAATTAATGCTTTCTTTGAATATAATAAAAAATGACAACCTAGGAGATGAGGTAAAATTAAACTCCAAAAGTGAAATACATGAATATTTTTGGACTTCCTTTCATAAAAATATAAATAATATAAATTTTGAGTGTTTGATAAAAAATAAAGAGTTTTTTGGTGGAAGAAGTGAAATATGTTATAATAAATGATGAAAAAATTGGTTTATTACTTTTTTGGAATGTTTATTTAATATCATATATCCTTTAATTTTTTTTTTGATTATAATAAGGATGATGTTATAAATGATAAAATGATGACTTCTAAAGAACATAACAAGAATAAATATGACTACTGGCCAAATATTGTACATATTGATTTAGATCTATATATTAATGGGGATTGTAAGACTAGAATAATTTTTATAAAGTTATAAAATATAAAAAATTTGTTTGAATCCAATAAAATAATCATAAATCAATAATATCTAGTTTAGACATGTCAAAGATGGAGATTGGAGAATTAGATGGTGCGTATCTCATAGGTGGAAACCCATTCTATTTCAATTACTATTGAAAATTATGGAATAGTTGAATGAAATGAGTGAAGGGTAATATAACAAAAAGAAAAATTCAACAAGGGATAAAATTACATGAAAACCATGAAATAATCTTATTGAAAAAATGGGTGTTCAAAATTAAACTTAACGAACATGGTGAAATTTAAAGAAATAAAAATAGGTTACATTTAATGGTTACTTGTAACACCCTGATATTCTTATAGAAGATAATTATATTCAATAGAATACATAACACAAAACAATATGTTTATATTTTTTACATGAAAAAATATGTTTATCTTGGGTTATATGTGACACTCAGTTTAGCTTGCCTTACACGTAACAATGAGATTTTTATGTTCGACAGTGTATTCAATACGCAATACCAAACTTAAATAACCCATGAAATATATAACTATTCTAACATAGATATTAAATTGGATGGTATGTTTTATGATATATATATATATAAATCAATTAATAAATTTACGATATAGATAATGGTTTAGTAAATAATAAATTAATCTATTTCAGTAATGTGATTTAATTCATCCAAAATATATTTTCTTCAAAAATGATTTTTATGGATATTCATGAAACAATTATTAAAATAATTTTTTGAAACTTTTATAAAATGTATTTGATAAAATAAGCATCATTTTGTAATTGTAATATCATTTTAAATTTTAGATAAATTTGGGTACAATTCAAATAATATAGATTTTCCCACAATTAGTGAAAAATAATGATTTTTTGTAAAAAAGTATTCTATTTTCCATAAATTGATTAATTTAAAATTATAAATAAACTTTTAATATGTTTTCATGTAAACTAATTATTATTTAGTTATATTTAATCAACATTATATTGGTTTTTAGTATATTTTGTGTTTTTAGGTTTATAAAGAGGTTTTTCTAAAAACTGTTTTAAAATGCATAATGTTTATCCATTTTAATTAAATAAAATAATACCTAATTAGAAATGTTTTAAATATAATTTATAGATTATATATAATTAAATATTGATTATTTTTAAAAATATTTTATCCATATAATTAATATAGAATTATATTATTCTCAAATAATACAATTCTTAAAAACCAACTTTCTCAATGCGTCTCCATGATTAATTTTAAATTAAATTATTAAAAGTGTGTGGGTTGAATTTAGAAAAATAAATTAAATATTTTGAATCTAAAAAATTTATATTTTCAAATAATTTCATATTAATTTTTTACCATAATTATTAGTGAAAATAGTAAAAATTAATTATCATGATTAAGGTTAAAACATGGTTTTCCACATTACATGTATTTGTATAAAAATTACTTGTACAAAAACATAGTATTATTATTTTTGATTTCATATTTAGAAACATTATGGATAAATTATATAATATAGATAAATTTAATTTTATTATTATTTGATAAATTACCTTGCAAAATAAAAGGATACAAGTTACAGGGGAAAAAATTAAAAAATCAAAAAAGAGAAATAATAAAGACTAAGGAATAACATGGTAAAAATTTCCTTTTTCTGTTTTATAGAAGATTTTATTATCTAAATAAAACCTAAAAAACATTATTATTTAATTTTTTAGGAACAATATGTAAGGGATACCTCACAATAGTGAATACTTCTTTATATTTACATGAATGCCACTCCTCCTCCATTATAAAATGGAATTCAATCCCCTCACTTATTCAAACCTCTCAAACCATATGGCTAGACCAAAACCTGAAATAATCAATAAAAAAATACCTAATATTATTATAGAATCCTTAATTTTGGAATAAATACTACCAAGGAAGGAGTTTTTTGAAAACCAAAAGTAGTTACCTGAAAAAGAGGTAACATTTATCATTGAGCATTTATATTTTATTTTCCTTTCCACCACATCAATTATTATTATACAATGATGATATAATAACCTAATTATATTAAATACAATTCTATTTTTTATGTTAAGCGTATGACTTAAAACCACACAATATTCCATCAAATGGGTTATAAAATTAATATTCACATGTTTGAAGGACTACTGCCTCGTGGAACACTGTAATTCATTTTTTCATTACCATATCTCACGGTTATGTATCATGATGTATATAAAGTTTATATGGGATATTTATAACATAATTATACTAATTCATTCGTTAGGTCATATATACCACTTTTTATTTCATTCTATAAGTGATACAATTACGTCTTTCTTGTGTACGACAGACTACTACCTCATAAAGATATGTTATTCATTTTTCAATTATACATTACATGGGAGGTAAACAGGATAAAGATAAAAAAAGTATGTTTTATGAATTAAATATTAATTATATTAATGAAATATTTTTAATTATTGAAATATAATATAACGGTTTATTTTTATCTTTTCACTCACTAGAAAAATATAACATCTTTCATGGACGTGTGGGCTACAACATCTTCAAAGCGATGTGATTATTTTTTTCACCACCACATAAAAATAATGAAATACATAATTATATATTATTTTATATATTATAATTATGTAAGGATAAAATATAGTTTATCTTCTTTCTATAATGATAACTTAAAAAAGAAAATGTTATTAATATGTACGTGTAGCCTACCATCATCATGCTCATAACATTTTTTCATTTTTCATAACCATAAATAATGATTAGTTTTAAAATTATAGTTCATTTATAAATATGATAATTATTTCAATAATATTATTCCATAAATATTTAAAAAATTACCTATTGGAGAAAAATCAACTATCCAAATTTGATTATGACACATAATCCAAATATGGTCAAAACATATAACATAAATTTAATTGGTTATGTAATTGTAAACAAAATAAAATAATTGAAATAAAAGTAATAATAAAACTAAAAAAATTATAAACTTTGCAAATAATTAACATAATATTATTACAATGAACAATCATAGAGAATCAGACTCAAGGTAAGGGTTTTATCATCTAACTTTTATTTATGTGATACATATGTCATATTAATAACTTATTTTTGAGGTTTCGTGTATATAATTTACATGGATGTGTTATATGAATATTATAATTAAGTTTATTTGGATTTATAAATCCATTTTAGGATCTCTATTTCATGGTGTTTATGTTTTCAAAGTTACCAAAGCTGTAATAGTAGTTGGTCTCAATTTTCCTTCATTGAGATGTATATTATGTTATACACCTATATTATTTTATATGGTGTATTTAAAACCAAATAGACATGTTATATCAGGATTATAATTATTTCATGAAATTATAAGTTTCATTTAAAGTTATTATTTCATTGTGATTATGATTCAATGTCACATAAGTGGTAAGAGTCTTTTATTATAATCTCATCATTTATCAGGATTGTGTATAATTAAGTATATGATGATGGAATATTATAATTCTCATGAATTTTATTCTCCTCATGATATTCAAGATATCTTCAATTAATTTTACCATTTATCCACTATTTTTTACGTAATTGTTTTTTGAGAAAGTGGTTTTAAGAAAATACTACTTCAGTTATCTCTTTCATCGGAAATCTGTTTTCTTTTAAAAACATGTTTTCTAAAAATGTTTTAAAAAATGTTTTAAAATGTTTTTTCAAAGTAATTAGGATAATTTTCTCAAGAAATGTTTCAAGTTATTTTTAAATATTCCATTATAAAATTTTATGGTAATTTTTAATGTAATGTTTTTCCAAAAAGTTTTATGTCTTCAAAATTGGTTTTTTAAAATGGAAGGATATTTTACAAAAGAAATTTTTTTAAGGAAATTTTTATTGTATTTCCATTCATAAATGTAAATTAACCTTGTTTTTAATTATTTTTCCAAGAACATATTTTTTAATGACACCATCCTCATTATTTATATATACAGTCTACGATTGTTTCAAAGTGATTGATATAGAACCCACTTCTTTTCAAAGGGTTAACTAGGTTTCAAATAGATTATTATAGAGCTCTTTTCATTTCAATAGTTTAATAATTTTTCAATTATTTCAAAATGGAACCCATTTTTTCAATAGGTTAATAATGTTATGAAAGGAATAATAATTGTTTATGAGTTTTATGGTGAAATGAATCTGTTTTTTACATTAGTCATGTTATTGTTCTCAGGCATTACTTATATAACTGGGAAGTCCAAATAGAACTAGGTAAGCCTGTAACAGCTTATACAGTGGGGTGTCATAGATAGTGTCTATTGAGGTTGTTATAACTTATATAATTTTTCAGTATAGAAAAGTTTGGGTGATCATGTTAAAATATATGCGATGGGGAAACCTAGATAGCACTGGGTGCAACATCCCCGATCTGGGATCCACTAAACTAGTGCCACGAGCCGGGTGGTCACATGACCTCAAGTTCACCTCCCCGTTTGTGAGAGGTTTCTGACAATCAGTTAGGGTCTAATGAGTGATGTGGGGATACTGTACCTTTTTTACTAGAGTAAGACACAATAGAACATAATATAAATAGAGAAACCAATATGAAACAACTAATTTACATGAATAACAATTAATCCTCTAAACAGGGTATAACCACAAATTGAATATAATCATTCCATGCCATTATAGTAGTGTTAGAAGTGTAAAGAACCCAAAATAAATAAAACATCCAAAATCCCTAAAATGGTCCAGAATCCATGTTTGTTACCTCGTCCATGAATATCCCAAGCCCAATTAAACTCCCTAACATCAGTCCTTACCCATATCTAAACTCGATACGATGAAATATGCTAGGTTACCCAACGACACACCAGGAAGGGTGTGAGTACAAATCAGTATTCCACCACTAATGGTGTTTAAAAAATATCCATTCTAAGAGATAGTGCATGAAAATATGGTTTGAAAGGTAAAACAAATAAAAGGACCACTCATGTGCCATTAGAAAACCAAAATATGGTTACACTATTTCTATATTTATTACCATTTTCATCATTCATGATATATTCCTTACTCAATCCATTTTTAGGATGTGTTACATGGTATGAATACATACATATTATACATGTGGTTCTATGTAAATCAACCACTATGCATAATGGAATAAATAATGTTCCCTATATCACAATGGAATGACATTTTAAAAAAATAGATCTCACTTACTATGGAGCCATAGTCTAGTTAGTTTAATAAAATAAAACCATTGGGGAATAAAACATCAGAATGAAATCGTTATTATAACTAAAAATGGTCATTGGTTGACACACAAGGAGCCTCAATCCAAATGTACAACTGGGATCTGGTACACTATGTTTGGACATCCCGACCACTAAGTCACACGTCAAAAAACATGGATCATAAGCCCATGAATCCAACATAGATTTATAATTCCATGTCCGACCATCCCAATTGTGATATGGAATTCCATGTCTATACCCTTGGGTTCAAGAGAATTAGTCCTTTCCCCGAAAACCACAATGCACTGAGGAGTACATAATCAATCAAACCACCCAAAGCTATTATTTACACATTACCATATCACAACCAATAAAAAATAAAAATCACATTCCATAACCATCAACATGGGAATTAACATTGTTTCATAATCCATTATCATATTTAACATTTTCATTACAAATCCATTTATATCGATTATAATTTTGTGTGCTTCAACCAATTAAGTCTATTAACAATTCCCATACATAATCCAATACTCACCAATAAACATATATTAGACTATTTATCCCATTTTTCATTTCACAATAATTTTTCCCAGTTGTTCATTTCAAGTACATTTCTTATGTCATAAAACACAACTACTTTATTAAATTCAGCCGATTAGGTATACCCCATAATTTATATGTATTTACCCATTCACCATAATCATTAATCCCCTTTTGAAAACCCCTTTTGAAATGTATTAAATTCAGACACCATTTCCAATTTAATGTGATCATGATCTGATATATACTACTTCTTTTTGGAATCCCAACAAAATTTATAACCTCTCATACCCAATCTCGTTTAGCCTTATTAAACCATTACTAAATGAGGGAAAAACATTTAATTCATTATCAATTCTTATAAAATAAATAAATATTCCATCCTCAACCCATCTTACCATATTAACATGTCCAATAAGGGTGATATGCTAATTCACAATTGTTCCACACTTGACTTTTTCAATTCCTAGGTTTGGAAATGCCAACACACCCCATGAGTGGCTCCAAATTGGTCAACACATCCTCGAAGCATCCCACGGGGGTCATGATGATTTAAAATCATTATTGAGAAGTTCATTTTAACAAAAATCACCAAAAGAATTATATTATAACATGAGGGAATAAATAAAAAATACTCATAAGGCCAAATCCACTCAAAAACTGTAGTATATCATGGGTATACCACTTACCTTGAATATGATGATTAACACAGTCCTAATAAGAACCTTAGATCCAAATTAAACAACCCCTTGAAGACCCAATATATATTCCATCATAAAAGAGGTTTTTATGGATTTAAAAGAAAATGGGAGAAAATACAAACCCTAATCCAGAAAAGATAAGAAAGAGGGAATTAGACTTACCAAGGGATTAAATCTGTAACCAACGACATTAAAAACTATCAATAATTGAATTAAAAGTGTGCTTGGGAAGATTGGGTCATCCAAGATCATCACTTGGGTTGGATGTGGTGAAATAGAGTAGAATCCAAAGTTAGGGTTAAAAATCATGGAGTGGAAATTTTATAAATTTCTCATCTTTACTAGGCGGCACAGTTTAACCCCATAACATTCCAAAAAATGTACAAACCATGAAAGAGACATTGTCCAAAAATCCACCTGTCACATTGTTTCCTAGGAATTCTGCATGATTATCTTAATCGTGGAATAACCATTCACAAGCCTATGCCCAAGGCAATGTGGTTACCTTGGATGATCTGCACGGTTTACACTAACCATGTACAAACCCTGAAACATTCCCAGAAAACCCATTTTTACAACCCTTTCATGCCCCAAACCCCTGGGACACTCCTGAGCCTTCACATGAATGTTGGGAACTCTTATTTGACCAAAATAAAGGACTAAGACTAAAACCAAAACAAAAAATATACCTTGAAAAAATCCTTGTACTTACAACCTTGCAACATTATAATGACTCATCATCGAGTGGTTCTCCCAAGCTTCACTGAGCTTTTGCAACCAAGAGACTAGGTGACTAGGATCAAATATCCATTCCTCTATTTTCTATGTTTCAGATTGATCATAAAAATATTACCAAAAAATTCGAACCAGGAGAATGTTCTTTCCCCACAAGACTCCCTCACCACAACCCACATCATAAATCGGATTCTCCTGATATGACACATCAACTTCAATCATACGTCAGCCACTAGATCTTCTGGGGAAAAAATTAAGAGGCAGTGCCTAAATCACTATACATGGAAACATCAAACAATGTATTATCATCGTAGATGAACCAATCTGTAGCCAATTGGCTTGATCCTCTACACAACTCATGACCCAAATCACATGGCGTCATTTTCTTCTATTTTTACTACCTCTAACAGTAACCAACCCTGATATCACCAGAAGGAAAATAAACAATCCTTATAGTCACATATTTCGACTTACACTAATCCACTGCACATATCTTGGTGATATCATTCCATAATCATACATCTGAATAGAACTAAAACAATCAGGGCACTCAACCCTTTGAATTCAAGACAATGCTCGCCATCATGGTCCCTCACATGAATGGTGATCACTTGAGTTCCACCACCCTGAAACTTTGATTACATCATCAACTGACTACATGTCCCTTATGGTTCTCTCCACCATCTTCTGTTGTTTTTCACCCCCACCACCAATGAAATACCACTATAATCTCAAATCAAGTTTCTAATCACCTTCCCTGTTTGATCTCATTGTGCCCGAGTGCCCATAGTGACATTACCATGCATTAGCATTCGACCTCACTATTGAAACTGTTCAGGATGACATTCCCACACCATAAATTTAAGGACTAAGATTAACCTGACCTCACTCAAGTATGACCTGGGTTCTACATGGCGCATTCTGTTACATCATGAAACCAATGGTGGTTTAATCTCACAACACCCATTCCTATTAACCATAACAAGTCAGAAATCACCCATCTAGATGGCCCTAGAGCTTCAAAGACACTTACTTGGGTCTACACCAAATATTCATTGGTGTGTAGAACACAACATCCTTTTCCATGAATACTTCTACATCTTTCCACCCTTATAAACGACTTAACACAAGCTTCGTGAATTCATTTGGAACTACCCAAGTCCCAATGCTATTTTTTTTCAAAATCATAAATCATAATAATTACCCTTCTGGCCGCCTTGAGAGACCTGATGTGCACCCCTTAGGTCCCTCGTTAACATCATGGTGCCAGTACCTCAATTCATTATTCTACCCTCCACATCCAGGAATGATTTATCACTCCCCACCTTAAGAGTGTGATTACCATTTCTCTCGATAAGGGATTCATACCACCACAACTCATACTCAATCGCATTCCAAACACAAAAACATATACTTGGCTGTTTAGATTTTTCAAAAACTAGAAACAAACGTCACCTAAAGACTATTCCCATCCACCACTAATGGAACCCACCCCATTAATCACTATTCGGTCCATCCTAAGGACCTCACCTGAAACCATCGAGTCTGTACTTCCCATCATTCATTTCCTCATATACGGCTCCCATACTATTAAAATCCATGATTTCCATAATACAACTAAAACAACTTCATGTCTCTTGGTGTAAAGATAGAACTTCTCAATGTACCTGGGAAAATGTCATGATATTGGTCATGATCATCTCTAGCTGAGGTATGCTATGAAGTTTTCAAATAACACCACCACTAGCTTATCCATTACTGATGTCTCCTCCCACTATGGGACATTATGGTCATCCAAGATCTTGGGATTCCCGACTGCACACATCTCATAACATCCCAACAACACCTAACCATCACCACTCAGGTGTGGTTTTTGACCAAGACATTCCATCGCTCCACAACCACCCTCAAAGTTGTCATGAACCAACATTCCACTAATGTTACAAAAACCTAGAAAAATTATCTCTTCTAGAATTACTATGATGAGAATCAACCAACACAATGATAGACTGCACCAATCGAACCAATGATCTCTCGCATATCCATTCTTCTCATATTGGTTCTATAGGGAACAACAGGCGATGATCCCAATTGATTTCGTGCCTCACTAGTGAATACCCACATGTAGACATCATTATGGCCTTCAATTTCACACTTTAAAAAATCTAAACACAAATAAATTTTGTCCCCACAAGTCACCATCACCTAATCATAGACTGACACCCTCTCACATACCCAAACCATGCCTATAGGTAAGTCAGCCTCCTCGACCCCAAGGAATTCTGAAAAAATCACACAACAACCAAACCATACACAAAACAAGCTCATCCAAATGACCACCCTCACCTGAGTGTCACATTTGAAAAAACATCTAACCGCACTTCAATCACCCTTGTGTCTCCCACTAAGAACAACATCGACGCATCCTTTGATCATCATACAAACAAATGGGTAATGAATTATTATGATACAACCCATTTAACAAACCTTACACCCACAACCAATACTAATGTTACCCTATGAAGGACCACAGTATATCCATACTATTCACCAAAGCTAGATGGTACTCATTATTCCTTGATTCCACCTCTAAGTATCTTCCATTATCTATATTCCAAGGCACCAAAACCATTGGGAATGAATTTGATGATGTTACTGTTGATTTCTTAAAACACTCAATGCAAAACCACACCAAAAGTCACATCACCTGTTATCAATAATTACACAGGGCCTTTATGCCAACTTACACTAGACGACATCTTCCACATCCCACTGTCAATGTCCAAACACCCACCTATATGAAACACACCCAAATGTACTGGTAATATCATCTGACCTATCTCATAGGTTACTTTGGATCTCAAATGATAGAATCTTCACAACTGTAGTCATGGCATGAAAAATACATTGGTCCTCTCCCCAACCATATAAATATATACATGAACAAAACAATGCTCACGAATGGCATGCTCACCAACATTGAAATACACACTATTCCTAGTTCACCAATGATTATTTAATATTGGTCCCATATCAATTGTAATCAGACACATAAATCAACACTATAAGACAAAAACCCTCTCCAGGATTCAAAACACAACATTCATGGTCCCTACTCACTAGTTCACCAAAAACCAGAAACCATCCTTACGGTTTGGCCTACACTATGTGTGGTCACGACCCATGAGAGTTTCCATGGTCACATTACCAAACAAAGCCTCATGATCTAAAGGACACAACCCACAGAGGGTTAAATATGCAGAACTCCTACTTTTCATCATGATAAACAAGAACTCATACCTCATATTTAAGGTCTCAAACTAGGGAACTGTCACTACCCAAACCACCCGTAAAAGGGTCAAATTGATGACATAAAGAATAGTTGTTACCTAATTCTCACCAATTCTCTACCATTGCACATCCTTTATAATTCAATTGAAAATTTTTGAACTCGTAGATTCAAATTTTAAAGTACCTTTTCCCCCAAAATATTATAATCATAACTTAAACACATTTACACCTTTCATAAGCCATAATTATTTAATCATTTTACCATCACTATGAAAATCCTTCTCTCTTAGACACCTTTCAATAATTACAATTTATCACCACCTAAAATTTTAAACAAGGAATATAAATTGTTTATACCCACTATTCCTTACAATTTATTTATATTACATTCAATTACCCACATGAATCACTATTATTAGAAACTAGTTTTTCTAAATTTTCAATGAAATGGAATGCATTCTGCTCTCTATACCTTAGACACCCATACTGTGAGTGACTATCATGATGCATGTCACTTATATACTTAGGTTCCTAGAATGATACATGAATGTGAAATCTCATTCCATTACATAAATGATATAAATATCCTAAAACTATCAAATCACACAACATTTTCATCACCCAATGGTGAAATATCATCAAATGTAAGAAAACACAACAAGAACAAAAATTCCTGCCCTTGGTGACTTAGGATTGCCACCATACATGGGTTTAATAATCCAAGGAACGAGATCTTTACCAAGGACTGAAATTGTCATAATTTCCTATCTATCATACCCAAATAGTAATAAAGTGAAAATAACTCCTCGGATACAACTTTGTAACATCCTTGACCCGGGATCCACTAAACCGCTTCCCAGAGCTGGGTTGTCACATGACCTCAAGCACACCTGACCATGCTCTAGAGGTTGTTGAATAGAAATGAGGGTCTAATGTGTGACGTGGGGAGAATATACACTCTTTACCAGAGTAAACCACCATAGAAAACAAAAATAAACAGTGAAAAAATATGAAAAAACTAATTAACATTCATAACCAAGCCCTGCCCAAGTAGGGTACAACCACAAATAGAATACAACCATGCCATGCAATACAAGTAGTTCCATAAGTGTAGGGAACCCAAAATAATAAAAAAATATTAAATCCAAAAATGGTCCAGACTCCATGTTTGAATCCTCATACACAAACATCCCAAGCCTAACTCAACTCTCTAGAACCGATCCTTGACCATATCTAAACCTTCAATAATGAAATCTTCTCAGGTACCCAACAGAGGCCCAAGTAGGGTTTGAGTAAAACTCAATAGGACACCACCAAAGGTGTGTAAAAAATATCCATCCTAGAAAATAGTTCATGAAAATAAAGAGTAAAATCTATGATAAACATGTGGAAAACTCGGGTTCCATAAGATAATCCAAATAATGTTACACCATTTCTATATTTATTTCCATTATTATCATTCATGTTGTGTTCATTAATCAATCCCTATTGATCATGTGTTCCATGATTTGAGTGCATATATATTATCCAGGTGGGTTTAGGGTGATCAGACACTATGCATAAGGGAATAAATCAAGTTCCCTTTCTCACTAGGTAATAAAATTTCACAATCAATAATTCGTACTGAAATTAGAGCCTTAGTATATGTAGTTTAATTAAATGAAACCATAGTGAAATAAAAAATGATTCTGAAATATTCACTATAACTGAAAATGATCATTGGAAAATACAAAAGGAGCCTCAGTCCAAGTGTCCAACTGGGTTCCGGTACACCATGTATGTCCATCCCAACCACTTGGTCATAAGTGAGTAAACTTGGATCATCAGTCCATGAATCCTAAAAGGATTCAGAATGCCATTTATGACCATCCCAACTTTTTTATGGAACTCTAGGTACATACCCTTGGGTTTAGGAGCGTCAGTCCTTTCTCCCAAAAATCATGGTGCATCGTGAAGTGGAGAATCAATACAAACGTCCTAAAACTATTCTCAACACATTACCATATCACAAGTAATAAAAAAAATAAAGTCACATTCCATAACCATCTACATGGGAATTAACATTGTTCCATAATCCATTAACATATTTACCATTTACAATACATAGCCATTTAGCTTGATTCTCATTTATTGTGCTTCAATCCATTATATATATTCACAATTCCCATATATTATCCAATGCTCACCAATTACCATACGTTAGCCCTTTTATCCCATTTAATATCTCACAAGCATTTTTTCTTACTTAGGTATTTTAAGTACAATTCTTCTGTCATATAGCACAACCACTTTGTTGCTATCAACCAATTAGGTATACCACATAATTCCCATGTATTTACCTATTCGTCATAATCATAAATTACCATTTTCAAACCCCCTTTTACATGTCTTCAATTAAAATGACATTTCCAATTTAACAAGATCATAATCTCATATATACAACTTCCTTTGGAAATAACAACTTAATTTAGACCCTCTTCGACCTAATTTCATTTATCCCGATTAGCACTTTACTAAACCATGAAAAACAACTCCTTAAGACATTATCAAACATTGTCAAAACTCTAAATATTCTATTATCGAAACATCCAAACATATTATGATTTCCAACAAGGGAGATGTGTTAATGGACATCAATTACACATATCACTTTGTTAATTCCTAGGTTCGATAATGCCGACACACCTCATGGTTGGCCCCAAATTGGTCAAATCATCCTCGACACATCCTTCCGTGATCATGAGGGTTTAAAATATTTATTGATATGATCAATTTATGAAAACTCACCAAAGGAATTAAATCATAACATGAGATAATAAAGAAAACATACTCATATGAAAAAATACACTCAAAAAAGGGATATCAATGGAAGACCACTTACCTCCAATACGACGATGAACAAACTCGTAATCATAGCCTTAGATCTAGATTCAACCACCGCATAAATCCCTATCATATCTACCATCTGAAAAGAGGGTTTTAACGGTTTAGAATAAAATGGTAGAAACTAAAAACCATAATACAAAAAGAAGAATAAAGAGGGGTGTTAGAGTAACCAAGGGATTTGATCTGCAACCAGCAATACACTAAATGGTTAAGAATCGAAGGATAAAGGACCTTGTGAATATTAGGTCATCCAATATCATCACTAGGGTTGTAACTGTTGAAATGGTTGAGAATCTTGAGTTAGGGATAAAAAGCCCGGTTTGGAAATTTTTTAAATTTCTCAACTTCACGAGGCTGCATAGTTTACCCATTTAGTTTTCCAAGTCATGTGAAAAATATGTGAGAGACACTATCCCAAAATCCCTCCTTTGTAATCATTTCCTAGGAATTTATCATGGTTATATTAATCATTTGATAACCCTGATGGTGTCTCTACCCAAGGATACATAGTTACATGGGATGATCTTTATGGTTTTCACTAACCATGAAAAAACCATGCACTATGCTCAGAAAACCCCTTTTCCCTCCCCTTTTGTGCCCCAAACTCCCAGAACACCCTCGATCCTTAACCTGAACTTTTGGAACACTTATTTGACCAAAAAAGGACTTAAACAAAACAAAAACAAAAACATACCTTAATATAAATCTAAGATCATATACCAGGAGAGCCTATTATTGCTTAAATTACGGGTTTTCCTAGATAGTGATCCAATGCCTTGGGTAATGTACTATTTTTTTGGAGGATAGAAGGAGGGATTTACCAAAGGGTTTATCTAATGGATTTTACAGGGCTCCAATTATTTCTGATATGGATTTAACATGAGTTATGAAGAATAAAATTCAATGATATAATTTTTTTATTATGCTTGATATGGGTTTACAATGATTCTTATGATAACGATTGATGTCACATGGCTCATGTTTATTGATTTTTTGACTATTTCCTTTTCCATGTTCTTATATTTTATGACCTAAGTATTAATGGGTACACTTTATTTTATGATTCAATCATGAACTCTGATTATTTCATCATACCCTTATGTTCTTACAATGCTCACTAATGACATTCAATTGATAAGTCTTATTTCTACAATTATTGAGCAGTTGAGATCACCCTTCTTATGTTTCCTTTCACCTAAGTTATAAATAACGAGGATTAATGAGTTAGGTCTAGAATATATTTAATATAGATGATGATTATTACATAACGTGAAATAAGAAAAGTTGGGTTGAAAAGGAGAAATTCAAATTTGATGATAGGGTATTGTTTATATTAGAGTTTTTCACAATTATCTAAAAATGTAAGCCTAAAATTCCTCAGTAATATAAGTGATTCAAAATTACCTTTTTATGTTGTAAGGTTTCGATGAGAAAATATGGGTCAAAATTATTAGCATCAAAGAGGGAAATGTAAAGTTTATGATTTTAGTTCCGAATCTAAGAGTTCAGGTTCTAGGATATTATTGTTGGTATTAATAGAAAGGTATATATTAGTTGGAGACTGGTATGTTTTAATTTGAATTTATCTAAAAGAGTTATTTATACCATAACAGGTCAATAAGATTAAGGTTGATCGAAAACAAAAAGTATTAGACACCTCCTTTGAGGGATTCAAGTTGTTAAAACAATGAGGTTATTAATGAAATTTTTTGGATACGTTTATTGGATTGTATTACTTGTAACCCCTATTGTCCTGATAAAGTATTTTTTAGTGAGTAATTATTTTTCATATTTAAAAGAATGATAACCTGTATGTTAGGTAACAAACCATCACATCTGGATAGACCAGGGGCTTGAACCCATGACCAAAGGACAATAAGGTTTTCACACCTACCACTGGACTATGTGATTTCTTGGTTAGTGTCACATTTTTAAATTAAATATTATGTCTATTTTAAAAACATAAGGGGTTCTATTTGGGTAATAAAAATTGATTTATCTTGGAAGAATATATGATTAATTAATTATAATAATTTGGTTTTGAACATATTTAGAAAATGTTTGAAGAATTTTAAGGGTTTTCACTTACTTAATGATTAGGATTGAACTTTGGGGTTCGCTTCTAAAATTTTAGATTAATGTATGAAGGTTTTTTTACAATGTGATAACCATTTCAGTTATGGATAATTTGTAATGATAATAGGAAAACAATGTTATGATTTTTGGGATAATATGATCTGTTAAAAAGATTATTTTATTGCTTTAGGAACAAAAAAATTCATCATGGATACTCATTATTTGGATAAAAAGATGATATTGTGGTGGAAATTGAAAAAGGGGGAAATTATACTCAATAATTTTGTATATTTCAATACTCTACCATTTTAGATGGTAATATAAACAATAAACTTTAGGAAAAGGATATTTATATAAAAATACTATCCTTATACCTTAAATTTTGACGATCTAAGGTCCATTAAATATTCATAGATTTATGATTTTATAGCCCTTAGAATTATACTTATTGTTCACTTTTTTCTAATCAATGACCTCAGTCACTCTCTATAATTATTTACGCTTTCCTCCATTACCACCAATGTTCAATTATTTTGAAACCTAGTCATGTGTTATTAAATAGTACCTTTGTACTTCCATTTATCTCCGATTATGACATATTTATTCTTTCAATTTTTCTGATGTTGGTTTTAAACAAAACTATTATAAAATTCCCAACCATAGATTACCGAGATTTTGATCAAATTATAAGGATGTAATTTCTTAAAGGGTGGTGGGTGTAACACCCTGATATTTTAAAAGAAGAAAATTTTATTTGATAGAGTAAAGGATATGAAATAATGAGTTTATCTTTTATTACACAGAACACATTGTAAATATTTTTTATATGCAATACTTAGTTGATATTTCCTTACAAGAAACGATGATATTTTTATGTTCAATATATTATTCAATACTTATTATCAGTCATAAATGACCCACGATATACGTAACTCTTATAATCGTGCCGTAATATTCGTAGACACAAATAATACTAAAAAATTTATGAAATAAGTCTATAAATATACATCCTACTTAATATAAATCATTGATAAATGTTTAGTAAATAATCAAACAATATTTTAGTTAAGTGATTCGATTCTTCAAAATGTGTTTTTCTCAAGAGTGATTTTAATTAATTTTCATGGAAAAAATATATTAATAAATAATTTTTTATTTTTATAAAATTTATTAACATCATTTTAGTTATTGGAATATCACAATTTACTTTTGGTGAGAATTTTGGACTTTTTTGGAAAATATTAGATTTTGTATGAATATAGAAGAGTACAAATTTTTTATAAAAATTAAGTTTTTAATAAAATAAGTAATTTGATAGTAAAAATATGTTTTGAATATATTTTAACATATCATATGTTTTATTTATTAAAATTTATTCCACTAAATTACTTTTTAATGATATTTATATTGTTTTTTAGTATGTGTTTTTTTGGTTAAAAACATGTTTTTTTTAAAACTCTTTTAAAATGTAAAATGTTTCTCTATTTTAATTAATAAATCTTATAAATATTGGGGAATTTATTGAACAATATTTTTGGATTTTATATCAATATATATTAATTAGGTTTCATATAATTATTATTATTAGTCATAGATTTCATATTGAATCATTTTTTTCTCACAAAATACTCTTCATAAAAACCATATATCTCACAACATCTCCGGGATTAATTTGAAATATTATTATGCCACATATGAGAGTTGAATTTGTCCAAATATATTTAATATTTGGAATCATAATTATTTATGTTATATAATAATTTCAACTTTATTTTTTATCATAATTATTAGTAATAAAATTTAAAATTAATTTTCGTGATTAAGGTTAAAAGAGGGTTTTATGCATTACATGAATTTGTATTCAAATTAATTTTACACAAACATTTTATTATTAATTAATAAATTTCATTTAATATTTAGAATCATTAATTATAAATTAATTATGAAAACCTATTTTAATTTTAGTCTTAATGAAAAAATTACCTATGTAAATAAATAGATACAAGTTTCCGTGGTAAAAACTAAAATGTAAAATTGAGTAATTCTGAAGACTAAGTAATAACATGATAAAAATGTGTTTTTTGTGGATTGGATGTGTTTTAAGAAATATTAATGAATTATATAAATTATTATTTAATTTTTGAGGAACATGTGGTAAGGGTGGCATTCCATTAGTGAATACTTTTGGGTATTTAAAAGAATGCCAATTCTCCACCATTGTAATGTGGCATTCACTCCCCTCACTTATTCACACCTATAAATCCATTTATCTTGATATAAATCTACCAAAAAAACTTCCAAACTTCCCTCTTATCATCTTAATATCCGTACATTGTCCATATATCCAACCAAATAAGGCCTTTAGTGAAAACGAAAAGGAGTTATCTGAAGAAGAGGTAACGTTCATCAACTAGAAATTTTGTTTTATTTCATTCTCCAACCCATTATATTCATCTTATATAATGATGATATAATAAAATATGTATCTTAAATTTTCCAATATTTTTCATGTTACGTTTAAGACATATACACACAATTCCTTGAAATGGGATATAAATCATCATTCATGTGTACGAAAAACTACCGCATCCCGGAACGATGTCATTCATTTTTTCACTAAAAACTATCACAGATGGGAATTGTGATGGATATAAAATTTATATATGATATTTATAAAATAATTATACCTATTTATTCATTATATCGTATACAAATTTATACTTTTCATACCATAGGGGATACGATAATGTCGCTCATGTGTACTAAAGGCTACCGCCTCACGAAGTGATGCGATTCATTTTTTTACTAACACATTACATGGAAGGTAATAAGGGTATTTATAATCAATATATGCAGTATAAATGAAATATTTAAATTAATAATTACACATTTACCATTATTTAACTACAATATATCATTTAGTTTTTACCTTTTCACTCACTGAAAAAATTATAACGCCATTTGTGGGTATGTGTAAACTCCCTCGAAACGATGAGATTCCTTATTTCACCACCACATCTAAAAAATGATATATATATATATATATATTTATAATTAAATAAAATGTTATTAATGATATTAAGATATTTTTTTAAAGATAATTTTTTTATCTTCCTTCAATAATAAACATTGAAAAATGGAAACATTACCCAGGTGTACGCCCAATATACCCTCTCCAGGATCACAACATTAGGTAATTTTTTATAACCATATTTCATGATTGATTTTAATAGTATAATTGATATATAAATATTATAATCATTATTTTATTATTATTCTTGATATGTTTATATAAGAAACTCTTTGACAATGTCAACCCGCCAATGTTGATATTAACACATAATCCAAATATAGTAAAAAAATCGGACATAAACTAAACCAATTAAGTAATTTTATAAAACATTGAAATAAGTTAAATATTAGTAATAGTAAACAAAAAATTATTTATCAATCAATTAAATAATTAAATCATGTTTATTATCTAGTAGGATAAAAAAATACGCATGATAAATTAGACTCAAGGTAAGGGTTTTCTCATATTGATTTTTTCCAGTGTGATATATTACATATTAAAAACCTAGTTGGGTTATTTACATCCATCCAACATTATTAAATTTTATTAAAAAAGGGAATAGCCCAAAAAAATCATGGGGTTCTAAAACAATGAAGCCCAATAGCATTGGCTTAAAAATGATTAACACAATCCCTGGGAAGAGAACTGGTTGTATTAAAAATTATAATTGAGTTTTCTAGATATACCTTGAAGGACAAGAAGTCTGCCACCATATTAGCCTTACCCCATGTATAAGTAATATCAATTCTATTAGATAGTATGCTCTTGCATCTTCGCACTAGATAGGTGATAAACCAAGGTATTGAGAAGTTCCCTTTCAAAGATCCATGTTGAATATATGAGTAAGTGTCCACCCCATCCAGCATAATATTGTGGGAAAGAAACACTTCCAATCGCTTAAGCATAGAAAATGTTTCTGCAAGAAGTAATTAACTTCTGCCAAATGTATCACTAAAAGAAAGAGTAATAGAACCTTCTTGGTTATGAACTACTCCACCCCCTCTCATAATACCACTAGTAAAATACCAATCAATATTTAATTTAAAAACATTATCAGGAGGATACCATCGAACCCAATTGCCTTGTAATCTTGGGTTCTAACCCGTTTCCTCAATAATCTTACCATGCAGGAGGCATCACAGTGAAGGCGAGGATTCCCAGTGCTTGAGAAAAGAATCCGGTTTCGTTGGAAAGGTGTGAGATTTAATCATCACCACCATACGTGAATAAAAAAACCTTCATGCCATCCCATATTCTGAGCATTCTAGAGTATCCAACATCCGATATCCAAGAGGATAGCTTAGACCTTACATTCATGGGGATTATTAGTGATGTCCTCGAACCAATCTTGAAGGAATCCATTGTTATGATTTTTCAGTCTAGACATTCCACTGTATTCATGAAAATAAAGACACACCATGGATTATTAGACACATTTGATGAAAATATGATCTGAGGTCTCTTCATGTGGAAGATGAAAATAGCTTCACAAAGATTCTAAGGAAACACCTCTCCTACAAACCAGTTCATTTGTAGGTAATACTTGGTTATGCACCCGCCATAAAAAATTAAACTTAACTGGGATTTCCTTGCTCCACAAAGTCTCTCCCTATACATTGAAAATGTATTCCCCATGCATGATTCACATGTACTATGTGATTCTTATAATTAAATTTACATTGATTTTCATATAAATTTTATGATCTATCGTTCATGGGGTTTAGAGTTTCAAAGTCACCAAATCTGTACAGTATTTTTGTCTCAATTTTCATTCATTGATATTATTGTTATTTCATACAATTATCATATATTATGAGATTTATACAACTCCCATTTGTCATGTTATATAATTAATATCCTTAATTTCATGATATTATAAGTTTCATTTAATTTTATTCTTCCATGGGGATTATATTTAATGTTACAAAAGGGGTAAGAGTCATTTGTTACAATCACATCATTTGTTAGGATTGTGCATGACTAAGTCTCTAATGATGAAATCTTACAATTCTCTGGAATTATATTGTATTATGTTTTTTCTTGATAATTTCAAGTAATTGTACCATTTTTTAATAGTTGGCACTTCAAATGATTAAGAATGTGTTTTTAAGAATATTAGTCTTCATTTATCTCTTTAGTCAGAAATCTATTTTCTTTCAAAACCATGTTTTATAAAAATATATTAAAAAATGTATTCAAAACGTTTTTTCGAAATTGAAAGGAAATTTTACTCACTAAATATTATAAATTATTATTAAATATTTTATATAATTTCGTGAGTTTATTTTCAAAGTAAATAATTTTCAAAATGTTTTATGTTTTAAAAAGATTTTTTTTTGAAATTACATAGGTTATTTTTCTCAAAAAAACGTTTTAATTAGTTTTTAATGGAATTAGAATTCATCAACTTCAAAAAAATTTCTTTTACTTATGATCTAATGAGGATATTTTGAAATGATACCATACTTATTCTTTCCCTAGATGGATTAAGATTCTCTCAAAGTGATTGTTGTAGAAGTTTTTCTTATTCCATGGGTTAACCTTGTTTCAAAGAGATTGTTATGTTGAATGTTTATTTTCTGCAGTATGATAAGGTTTAAAAGAGTCGAACATGAGAAAAATTTATTTTACAAGGATTAATTAAATTATAAATGTAATAATAATGGTGTTTTTTGAGTTTTATAATGAAATGAAACTCCTTGTAACTTAGTAATTTTGTTGTTCTTATACATTACTTATATGATGGGGAGACCCATATATCATTTTGTTAGACCATAAAAACATATATGATGTAGAAACATTAATAGAATTGGGTAATCTAATTATTTATTATAATATTGGGTGGCCCATATAGTTCTAGGTGATCCAGTCATAGCTTATATGATGGGGAATTCCAGATAACATTGGTTGAGCCCATTATAGCTTAAATGATTAGTGCACCTAGATACCAGTCAAATTCCTTGGGTAATGTTCTTTATCTTGATAGAAAAGGAGTTAGTTACTTAAGGGATTCTCTTATGGATTTTACTGTGAACCAGTTATTTATACCATGGTTTTAACTTGATTTATGAATGAAATTGTTCCAAGACACCAACACATTTTTGTTTTTCTTTCTATGAGTTTATAATTTTTCTTATGATGATGATTTATATCAAATGTATCATGAATATTGATTTTGATGACTACTCCATTTAACATTTTCTCATATATAATGATCTAGATATTGGTGTGTATGAGTTCTTTTATGATTTTTTCATGTATTATAATAATGTTGTCATACCCTTATGGACTTCTTATGCTTAGTAGTGATATTAAACTGAAAATTATTAAGTCTACCATTACCTAGAATTTTTGTAATGACTCCAATTTTACATTTGTTGTTTTTGGATAGTCTATAGATTATATATGAGACTAGGAATTGAGACAACTTGTGATTCTGAGGCCTTATGTACATAGAATAAATGTTTGAAATATATTATATATCTTAAATATCACACATGGGATGTTTTCATTAAAATGTTGAAAAACTCCTAAATAGGGGCCCAAATCAGAAATATGAGAAAACTATTGAGTTCAGAGCACAATGTTTTTCATAGTCGCGACATAATATTTGTTGGCATGATATCTTTATGAATATGTATTCACAAATATAGAGGAATAAAATAAATAAATTAATAATTTTATTTATTTATTTATTTTATTTCTTTTTGTTATGATGTCCAAATTCTTTTATAAGTATACAATTATGAGATATACTCCGATCTAGATGCTCATACTATAGATATCTAGATGACTATTTGAGAGTGTTAATAGAAGATGATGATGTATCGAGACCAGATCATGGATCGTTGCACCAATAGAGTTTGTGGATCTAATCACCGATAAAAATGAAACAATGTTATTCATCAACGATTGATCCAAACTCTATGTAGGATGTTTTATATTTTGTATTCCATCTTATATGAACATTATTAAATTCCAAAAATAGAATCGGTATGTTCATCATCGAGAGATATAAATTGATACTAATTATATTTTTTTCATTGTGATTATTGATATTTATTTTTCAATTATATGACAATGGATTGAGGAATAATGATAAAATTCAGAGAATTGTTTCTTACCTTTGACGTTTGTTTAGATTCTTCCTATGTTATTTTCAAGTTCTTCACATGTATTTAATTTGGATCGTGGTTCAGTTATTACCTAATATTTTATTATTTCCTAAACATTATTTGACATAATAGATGAATACCGCGCATACAGCTTTTGATTGAAGTTGTGATTGGAGGATCGAAATTGACGGTGGAGGAATCATGGATGAATAAGACCTGAACAATGTGACACGTCTTTCCAAAGTGGCATATGTTGAAACTATAGAAGGATATTGAAATGCATTTCCAAGAATATTTGAATCCAATATCATTGGCCTCCAGCGACGAGAGGCTTAACCGACCCCTGATCAGTATATTTTATTGAGGAAATTGGCTTTGGTGAAGCTATGGATTATGCACAAGAGGAAACCTGAATTATAGAATATCATGATCAATAAAGTATGTACTTCGGGATTACATGCAATTTGGGACCCCTTGGTTACAACACTAGGGGTTTATCTTGAGTTATTTACCACACACCATGTAAACCCCTTCTATGATGGATCAGTGTGTACTTCAAGAATTATATACAAAGGTCCAAAAGTAAACATCAAGTTACACACCATGCACTTGGAAATAGACATGGCCACCTATACACTGGTTGGTACATGGGTGGGCCAAAGTACACAGATACGAATAGACAACAGGTGATGGTGATGAGAAACCTCTACACATCATGTGTCTCACTCACATGATGTGTATATCAAGGATTGCATTTTATGTTAGGTTTTACCAAAAATAAATATGTTGGGATAACTATAAAATTCATGTACCCCATGTACACGCCGTTTATCCCCTTAAAGAGTGTTTGAATAACATCATTAGTTTTTTGGACCAATTTTGTTCATGTGTGTTCCCTTTCACCATTCTCTCAAGGGTATATTGCAGAATTACAACCACATAATATGATTTTGATCCCAACTAGAGTATGATGTAGAGTTTTTGGTGTCCCTTTGTGTGATTGGAGTGTGATCCTCTATCATATTTATAGCTTATGTGGGGTTTGATGAATCAACATGACCTCCTAGAGTAGATAGTTGATCATCTACCTAGAAGGATGAATTAATAGGGTTCATAGTACCTTTAGAATATGACCCCCTACATAGCATGTTGATATATATTGAGTTCGTAGTGTGCCCCATTGGTTTTGGTCACGATCACCTATATAATTATAAGGGTCTTCGGAGACCAGTGAGATTTCTTTAGTGGGGCCCAATGACCTAGACCTATTTAATGAGAGTCTCTATTGATATCATGGTTCATGGAGTGGATTCTCCAAGAATGTGAATTTATTTGAGCATAATAATGTTTTTGGATGTTGGTAGTGAGTTTCTGGGGGATTAGTGTCCTTATTTTGTTTAGCTAGGTGTTTTATGTTGTAGATTGACTGTCACATCCATTTATTCAGCTAAATATTTTTCTTTGGGTTTAGTGTTTTCAGAATATCAAACTGGGTGTTGTTATACTCACTCATTCATGGTCTTTTCCTGCATGTGTCATGTCTTATATAGATGTTTAATCATTAGATATTGTCCTTAGAGGACATTGAGATAGTGGAGCATAGTTTTATCTTGTCAGACCAAGGTTTTATCTGGGTGGTTGCATTAGTCCATGGTCCTCACCCTAAGAGTGGGTTAGAATACTTATAGTTTTTGGTTGATATTGTATTTGTCCCCTTTTCCCTCTTTCATTAATCTAATGTTGTACTTTGGTTATGGTATTACAGATGTATTCTTTCCATTGTTCATTTATTTTACATTTTAACATATTGCGGGCATCTAAAAGTGTGTGTATGTATATATACATTAGGATAATGCCTCTCATTTTTGGGATATCCCTACTTGGAACTTGTCGATAACCCTTAGACTATTGGAATAAAGGATGGGGTAGTAATAAGTAAGACCTTGGAGGGCCAGATCATGACAGTTCTATATTAGTGTAGTTATTTAATCCATATGATCCGAATCAGTGATATTTGTTTTGTGGAAAAAGAGTTTACTGTATCGAGTTCAACTTTTAGGCTGGGAACTACAGTGTTGGTATGTCAACAGATGTGTGTATACACCTAGACTCTAATTATCATCATTTCGACTCAGTATATGTGGAAGTTGGTTATAGGTAACATTTTTTACATGCATCATATAGTAATGGGTTTTGTTTTTCCATGTCATTCTTGAGTAATCTCCCCATATATACTCTTTTGACCATGGTACATCTTGTTTCACTTAAGGATGCCTCTATTTAGACAACTAACACATGCCTATTGTGGCGTGTGGTAAAAATAATAATTTTCTAAGTTAAAATGTAGCATAGTGATTAAATGAGGTTGTCTCCAAATATAAGTCTGCTACAATCAAGTTGTCACCTTAAAATAAGAGAAATAAGTGAGGTTGTTTTTTTGGAAATTGATTGATTTTTTAAAATACAAGAAAGGAACTTAACAAAGGAATAAAATTTAAGAAAATTATTGAGAAAAATAAATAAAAAAAGTGATTAAATCTATTATATGAGATGGGTTACTAGGTAAGGGTCGGTTATCCAATTATAATTCAATCACAGTTCCAATTTATCCAATTATCTTATGTTAAATCTATAAAAGTGAGACTCCTCAATAGATTCATGTCACTCTTTTGGTAATATAATAATGGTACGAATTAACCTTTTAAAAAATTAACTTGGTCTAATATCATTCCAATATGTGATAGAGTTGTTTCTAATACCCATAATTAGCTTTGGCAATTCCCAATCAGGTCTTGTTTATCACCAACAATCAAGAATATGAAATACCCCTCTCACACGCACTAACGATCGCCGAGTAGTTAACCACAAAAAACTATTATATTCCATTTTATATATACCATAACTTACTGGATGGAGAAAGTTATAATTGTCTCAATCAATATAAAAAATAGAATCTAAAATAAAAATACAACCGTACATGATAATTAAAATAGTTATATGAAATTGAAACAGAGTTTTAGAAGAAAAAAAGGATATTAAAACATGTTGTTCATGAACTCAACAGTTAAAAAATGAGAAACCTTACCTTCCCCATTCACTCATAATATCTACCCCACCATGGTAAGAGTAACTAAGTTTAAATAGGAAGAATAAGTTATTACAACACTAAGAAAAACAAAAGAGAGAAAACAAAGAACAAAACATTTGATGCTCCAGATTCTGTCCTTCTAAAGTCTCCCTCTGTTCTTCCCACCAACTTTCCTAACCAAGAAAATATAAATTATTAAAAGTTATTCTAAATTGAGTTTTATATTGATAAAAAAAATATAAAAGGATTTGGATAGGTTTAAATGATGATATTTCTTGATTAGTGAGTTTAACTTCTTCTGGCATCCAAACACAATTTCACCCACTCCACCTGGACGCTCTCAAAGGATGCCTTAATGAGCTCCATAATTTATTAAATTTAATGTGAACCCTCCTTTTGAATTCATATGTTGAAAAAATCTTTAATCAGATCATTTTAAGGTCGGTTGAATGAGATATTCCATATTTAATTCAATGGGGTCCATTTTGCAGCATAACAACTATGTTATAGGGTTTTTGAAAATATTGAAAAGAGAGGGGACATGGGTAAAAAACTCATAAATTATTCATAAAACAGTAGAGGGACCGAATAAAAAGGATATAATAACATGGTAATGAAAATATAGAGACATACCATATGAAATGAAAAACATGGGAGGAAGACAAAAATAAGATTTCTCTTATGAAAATTCGGCAGCCTAACGACGTCACTTAAAACTTAAAAAAGGGAATTGACGAGATCAAATAGGGTCTCTCATAATATGAACATAAAATATCAGTATCACAGATATAGATATAATACCCCAACATAATTATAAGGAACTTGAATGACTTGACATGAAAATAGATATTGAAAATGAGAAGGGTGAAAGAATCCCTTAAAAATTATGCAGCCTAACGACGTCACTTAAAACTTAAAAAAATTAATTAACTAGATCAAATAGGGTCTCTCATTATATGATAATAAAATATCAGTATGATAGATATAGAGATCATACCCAAACATAACAAAAAGGAACTTGAAATACTTGACATTAAAATAGAACATGAAAATTAGAAGCGTGAAAGAATCCATTACAAAACTTTCGGCAGCCTAACGACACCACTTAAACATTCATAAACTGAAATGATGAGAGTAAGAGATGATATCTAATCATATGAAAATGAAAAGGGAATTAAGAGGAATATAAAAGGAAAACCTCCAACATAATAACATGGAGCATAAAAGAAATGACTTAAAAGAGAGTATTTGAAAAGAAAGAGAGAGGTTGGATCCCTTACCTTAAAACTATCTCTTAAAACTCAAAGGTTGGAACCTTGAGGACATGGGGGCACCTTGGGAGTACTCTTTTGGAGGTAATGAGACCAGATCTTCATTTGGGGAGAGTTGGGAGTGAAAAATAAATGAGGAAAGGGTGGGTATTTATAGGGAAAGTAAGGGGACAATACATTAATGGCCAAAGGACACCATAATGGTGGTATTGGAAAAACCACGGGCTTGCCCATGGTATTTGACCATGGTATTAGCCACCTAGGACACCTCATACTAAAATTCATCCCCTTTAGTCGACCATACTTTAAAATATCTCATGACATCATCATGATGCAGTCATGATGTCATTAAACATACTGAAACCCTAAAACTGTATTTTTACTATTCACTGAAAATTCAACTTTTTCCGAAAACTCCCAAAATATCACTTTAACCAAATATGAATGCTCTAATTTCAAAAATGAACTCTATTTTATAAAATTAATTTTCTAAATATTTTTAATATAATTTTTAAAGAAAAAAACTATTCACCGAAAATTCACTTTTTCAGAAAAATCCCCAAAAATTACCTTAACATAATATCGATGATCTGAGTTCAAAAATGAAATCAATTTTATAAAAATAATTTTCTAAATATTTACAATTTAATTTTTAATTAAAAAACACTATTCACCTGAAAAAAATAATACTTGACTAATAATTTCTGAAACAGTTATTTACCTTTTTTATTGAATCTCATTACTTAATCAAGGTGCCAAGATTATATTAATACTTTCATTAAGTGAGATTACTAATCCATTTGGTCACATTACTAATCCTAAGCGTAAAACCAATATTCATAATTTACTATTCATCAAAAATTAAGTTGAGCATATTAGACTCTAAATTTCGTACTGAACATAATTGTAGAATTAAAATTTTTTTAAAATCATTACACATTTTTAATTATTTAAGGTTTACATAAATTTTTTTAAAATAACCTTTTTCTAAAATTCATCAATAATATACATCCTACATATATCCGAACATTTGAAAATTTAATAAATTTACCATAAGAAGAAAACAAAATTTTATTTATCTCAAAGGATTACACAAAGAAGTTACGGTCTCTTTACATAGACCTTTATAAGCCCAGCATAGGACCTAAGTGTAAGGTGTGATAAGGTGAGTGAATCCAAGGGCGGCTCGGCCAACATTGCATGAGTAGTAATTTCTATCAGTTTGAACTTATCACGAGGGTGATATCGTTCTTGATTCACACGATGAAGTTCGGCTTGGGTTTCGCCCAGAGCAAAGCCCAATGGTGCTACCTCTTTCACAAGTTCTGTTAGATGGTCTTCGATTGACCCGAGACTACTAGATGAGGCCATATAATCTTCTTTCTATATTAATTAACCAAGATCACTTGTATTTAGAGATAGTAATTGCAAAATTTGGTTTCCAATGGTCATACTGTCTATAGGCCATATAATAGTCAAAACTCAACAGTCTCATTTTTATTATACTCATGTTCTCAAATGAAACAGTTTTTTTGAGTATGAAATAAAATAACACACAATATTTAGGAAACAAAATATATTCCAAATTTTGGGTCTATACAATGTCTGTGGGGAGACTATGACCTCATCACTTGAGTGAGGAACCATGGAAATAATATAACAAATAACTCATGGAAGACGTAAATCAATCAAACAGTTGATCAATGAACAATACATGAATATATAAATCATACTTGAAGAAATATCATATACATAGGATGATGATTCATGTCATGTATCTTATAAAGCATCCAAGTATATATATATATGGGAGGTGTACAATACATGGAAAAAATGTAAAAAATTTAAAAAAAATATATAACTAGAATCACAAGAATTAGCTCAGTCCCATTCTCCCATAATCCCATGTAGTATTCAAAAACATGTCGCATGAGGCTTTCCGTTATCCATAAAATCAATCATATAGTTTGTTCGGGTGCTCATCGAAAGCCTGAATAGGGTGTCAATTATAATCTAATTAGGAAACCACCCAAAGGTCAAGTACCATCATGTAATTGAATGTATTATAATAGTGTATATAAAGTAATGATATGTAAAGGATGTGATGAAAGCAAACAACCCACAGTGGACTGAGTTCTCATGGACACCCATCCTCTTCTACCTGATTAGGCCAAATCCAAAAGTCTCTAAATTAATAGTCAGTCCTATGTAATTTTATAATAAAGTTCATTTAATTATTCAATTTCATTTAATAAATAGATATTGAGACCAGACACATATACCATCATCCCCTTTGCAAGATATGTGATCATAATATTGATAAACAGTCCATATATATGGTATAAGACCAACATTGAATCCAAGCATGTTATTTGACTTGGAAAACATGTCATGTAAATCATTTCATACATTAATCATTTAAAATTATGATATCATCCATGGAATTCTTAATTTTGAATCCATGTATCTGTCTAAGGGAAAAATAAACAACAAACTTACTAGCCCAACCATAATGAATCTTACAGGAACCCATATATCTCTATAGGTGTGGTATAATGTCATTGTAGTTGAGTCCATCCATGGTGGTCCACTATGGGATCCCAAGTATCACTCCCATAATATATGATCAAATTCCCTCTGAGTCTATCCTTGTAATTCAATATATTGTCCATGTATCAATTGAGAATATTATAGTTAGTCCCCATGTGTCTATCCTTGTAAATCCATATAAGGAGTCCAAGTTTCACCCAGGTGTTAGCTTGGTAGAGGTAAAATTAGTCCATCCACAAAATTAGTATTTAAAACCATTTGTCACCCAAGTAATATTCAATAATATGAAAATAATTTCATTTAATTATATCATGTTAATAACCTCATTCATTTCAATTCAAACTCACCTTAAAGGTGACTAATTTCATGGGCTATGCTTAGAAGGATTAGACTCTATTTAAATCACCTGGGTAATTAATTATAAGTATCATCTCATGCTTAATCAACCAATTACATGACAATAATCTCGGGATATGGCTTGAATTTACTTTTTTTATCAGTTCAACTTACAATTTCATAGTACAATTCAAATTACAATTCCAATTTACAATTCAATGTAAAAAATCACATGAAGAGGGGAAAGGAACACCTCAAAGGTATAAAAATTAAAAGCCACCCATGGTGGAAAAATTAAATGAAAAAATTCCTAAGGAGTTGTTTAAAATCATAGTTCATGGCCTTTAAATAATTATTAATGACCTTTTTAATCACATATGTCACACATATTCATTTTATACTAGGATAAAAATCCATTTAATGGGTGTCTCCCTAAAAATTGGGTTTTCCTAACAATTAAACAAAAATTAACACTTGGACCATAAAATAGAAGAATTTGACCACCTACTGTAGGTACGAAATCGATAACCCATGCAGTATTATCTCCACATTCAACTGATATAGGCAGACAAATAATGAACGGGTGAATAACCTATAACTAGGGAAGATTATCTTGCACCTAAATAGCACAATAAATATGAAAAAAATGAGAAACGACATAAAAGGAATTGAGATCATACTGATTTGGATCCAACAAGTTAAATGGATCTATATTTCTAGTCTGAATAGAAGTGATATCTCAATTCATAATTTTGGTTTCAAAGATGGATCCAAAATTATGGATTTTTTTGAATATAAAGAATAATGAAATAAGATAAAGATAATATTTAAATAAAATATTTCTCATAAATTCACCAAAAACATAAGTCTGCATGGTTTGGACACATGGTTGGCCAAATTGGGCACCAACCATGTGCCATTTGTTGTAGTAATGGGGCACCGACATGGTTTTCTCACACAGTTTAACTAACCATGTGAAAACTGTGTCTATGTCCAGTATCAAAAATATTGAAATTACCAAACAACCATGTAACTCAAATCACACAGTTTTTAACTATGTGGTCTGTAGGACTCACCAATCCAGTCATTCATGGTTTTATGTAGTTGTGAATCCCACCCCACACAGTTTGTACTAACCATGTGCCTTTCATATTTTATCAAAAAGTTGGGTTTCTAGCTCTGAACCAGCATAAGAAACACCTGATAAACCAATGAACTCAAAAAGGAATTCTCATTAGTCCTTATCTAATCATTTAAATTAAAAATTGACAAAAAAATTAAAATATTTCATACCTCATGAATGAATAGGGTTGTTACAAATTTCCGATTAAAAAAATGGAACTATGAATCTCCCTCTTAAGGGTTGTCAAGAATATCTTATAATAACCACACACACTATGCTTATATAATGAATTCTAAATCCTAGGTATCATACTATACATGCTTGTGATACCATAACAGCCATACTAGAGGAACTGACTAGTCTCATAGAACCTTCATGCTAGGATTCACAATATATATAAGACACTACTCAAAGGATGCATGTACTATTAACTCAACTTAGTTGGGGTGAAAATAATGAGACGAATCTGAATAATAGCAGTGTATATTAGATAAATGGATATAGATAACTCATTACCCATCAGAATAGGTGTGAAGCGTTGGAGCTTTATAAAGTTAGATGAATAATACATAACTGATAACACGGCCTTCTCTAAGTGCATGAGCTCTTAGGCTCTATTGGACCTTAACATCTTATGATAAAAGTAGTCATAGAAGACCATATAAAAATGATCCAATCCATCTCTCTATGATAATCCGTCTGATTAATGAAATATATCCATATCAAGGTAGAGTCACACATCATATAAATAGTGAAATTTACCCTCCTCTTAGAAGGCATCTGAAGATTCTCAAAGTTGATATCATGGCCTCTATCCATGAATCCCCAGCCTATGGTCTTCTGTCCCCTAAAAATGTCATCCGATGTTGCTTCTTAAAATCATTCATCAACTCTACCATATCTGGTGTAGACTTTGGTGCTCCATAAATGGTGTGCATGGATTGCATAAATCCTTCAGAGAACTATGCCTCACGACCAATGTCTAGTACAACTATTGGTTCCCCAACAGACACTAAAAGAGGATCCATGGGTTTCCCTTTCCCCACTACCTCTCTAGTGCGATTGTCACCAACCCCATGGAATTTGACTGGAGTTTTTTTTGGAACTATTTCATCAACAATGTGAAACACATGCCATAGATAAGAATGATATCAAGGTTCACATGTAAAATCATAGATATTCAAACAAGATAGGTACAAGCCATCCTATATAATAACACACCCTCTGCCCGCCCTTATAATTAGTTCTAGGGGATGTAAATTTCATATAAAATATAGATATACTACCTACTTCCAAGTAATATAATCCGATATGGGTCAATTTATCTTATATAAACTATTTTGTTTTATATATTATTTTTATTTCATTTGAAATATACCACCATTTATTTGAAATGGTTGAACCAAACGTTTCACCATATTCTGATCCATAAGATATCATACTCCTTATGAACCAAAATATGGAATTCACCTAATTCACACCATAACACATTCCAATCTATGATACTCATGGTCTATGTCTCAATGTGAAATAAATAGATTCATAGGATATTTTATATAGCCCAATCTAGAAAAAACTACTTAGGTACAACACAAACCCTATGTACAAACCTTGTTTTGTCATTTCATACACAATTTTGGGTCAGAAAATTGGTATATCAATCAGATCACCTATCAAAATAGAATTAAATCAGTTAATTTATCCTATATGTCATGGCATAATGCATGACATGTTACTTCTCACAGGTTCAAAAAATGATGCATGGGATGACATACCCTCATCTCATTAGTTTTCGAAAAAAAATTAGAACCCGATATCATATCAATAATAACATCACAATTTATATTCATTACCCAATGGTGGAATCAAAAAAAATTAATAATAAAAATCCAGAAAAAACAATTTCATTCAAGGAAATTTAGATTTTACTTGACACAGGTTATCTATGCCCAAGCACAACCCATTACCAAACCCATATTCCTTCCTACCCCTTTCTATTATCACAAAATTATACATCAAAATAGAAAATATGATCTGATACCAATTTTTAACATCTTATACACGGAATCCAATGAATATTCCCTATTCCATGTTGACAACATGGAATTAAGAACATCCTTATAAACACTAGAGGCTTCTGACTAGCCGCGAGGGCCTAAGTGTGTTTGTGGAGAGAGTATGCCCTCACCACTGCAGTAGAGAACATAGTAAATACAATAAAAGATAAGTATATAAATTATTAAATCAATAATATAGGTGATAAAAGAACAATACTAGAATATACAAATCATTTCAGAAGGAATATCATATATAGAGGATGATGATACACGTCATGTATCTAATAAATCATCCAAAATAGATATACATGGAATGCGTAAAAAAATTTGATGAAAAGTAAAAAAAGAACAAAAAAATCCATCTAGCATCATCATCCTCATCTTTATCCCATTATTACCTAATCCTAAGAAACAATAAAGAACCTATATAAGGGTGCTTTCCCTTTTTGATTCCTACAATCATATACTCTATTCGGGTTCCTGTCGACATCTGAAACAATTTTTGAGATATCATCCTTGTAGGAGACCATCGAAAGGTCAAGTAACATCCACCCAATGAGTATATAACTACAATATATAGGAATTAATAATATGTAATGTAATTATTGAATGTAAATGACCCACAAAGGTATGATTTCTCATGGATACCCATCCTCTACTACCTGCTTCGACAAAAAATAGAAGTATTTAAATTAAGAGTCAACCATATATAATTTTATAACCAATTTAATTTAATGAATCAATTTCATTAAACACATAGTTCTTGAGACCGGGAACATATACCAGTGCACCCATAAGATATGTTATCATAAGATGCCTAAACTGGGCAATTATTAGGTATAAGACAAATATTGAATCCAAGATTGTGCTTTGTCTTGGAAGAAGAATCATAAAAACAATTTCATCCATTAATCATGTAATAACTTGAATACATCCATGGAATTTTTAATTTGGAATCGAGGTATCTCCCTAGGAAAAACATGAACCAACACCTTACAATATCATCTATGGAGATCCTCACAAAAACCAGGGTATCACTCTAAGTGTGGTATAACATCCCCAACATTGAGTATGTCCATAGCGGTCCACTAAGGGAGTCCAAGTATCACTCCTAGAATATATTATCATTATCCCTATGATTCCATTTTTGAAATTCCATATGAATTACAATTATCACTAGGGAATATGATAGTTAGTCCCCATGAGTATGTCCTTAGAAATCCATATAAGTAGTCCACATGTCACTCAAGTATAATCAAGGTAGAAGCCAAATTATTCCATCCGTGGGGTTTGTATATGAACCCATGTTTCATCAAGAGAATAATAAATATTATTCAGACGATTTCATCTAATTATATTAGGGTCATCACATCATTCATTTCAATTAAAACATATCCCAATGTTGACTCAAGTCACAAGGTAAGCATTGAAGGATTTTCCACTATTTAACTCACATGGGTATTTCATTATAAGGGGTATCTCCCTGTTAATCAAATAGTAAAATAGAATTAGTATAGTTATAATGATTTCATTCAATTTAATTATCAACTCATCTTATAATTACATAATACAGTTCAAATTCCAATTCAAATTGATAATTCAATATTTAACATCCCATAAAAAAGGGAAAAAATGCACACATCCAAGGTATCCAAATACAAAGACACCCATGGTGGTCCAATTACATATCAACTCAAAAAATTGGTGGTTCTAATTCATGGTTTGTGAACTAAAAATAATTATCAACTGTCTCATTAATTACATATATATCACATATTCATTTTAAATAAGGATAAAATTCCATTTCTAGGGAATCACTCTTTAAATAGGGAGCTCGATACAATGAAATATATATAAATACTTAAAATTTAATGGAAAATTAAGAGAAAACCTATTTTAGGTCTGTAGTGGATAGATCACCTAGTATCATCTCTTTATTGGACTATGATCATAAGAAAAGTGAAGAATAAATGAAGAAACTATAAACTGGGGATAATAGCTTTCACCAAAATAGCATAGGTGATACTAAACCATATAAGTAATGGCATAGTAAAAATTACGATCTTACCATTTTGGATCCAATGAGATGAATAGTTCTTAATTCTGAGTCCAGACAGAAGATATCTCTCTATTCCTACTTTAGGTGTCAAAGAGGGCTCCCAAGTGATGGATTTTTTACGTATAGGAAGAATGTGGAATTATATAATGATTAAAATTTAATAAATTTAATTTTCATAAATTTACCAAAAATATAGGGCGTAGGGTTGTCCACATAGTTGGCCAAACCGTGCATCAACTATTCACCCTTTGGTGTAAGAAAGGGGCACTGCATGATTTTCTCGCATGGTTTGACTAACCATGCACAAAAAGTGTCACAATATAATATTGAAAGTGTAGACATTCCTGTATGGACATGTGCCTCAAATCACATGGTATTTCTAATATTTTTACCTATAGGAATACTTAATCTAGCCTCACACTGTTTTATATAATAGTGCAGCCTACCCCAACGGATTTTTAGAAACCATTTTCCAGGATTATTTTACCCAAAAGTTGGGTATCATGCTCCGAACCCACCTCAAAAACCCCCAATACCTATGTGACCTAGAAAGGGAATTATAATTAGGCCATATTTAGTAATTTAAACTATAAAATGATATAATGATAGAGATTAAAAAAATCCAGAATGAACCAGGTTCTTACACAAGCCATGTTTCGATCAGTGAGCATTCAGGAGCTTCTGCATATACAGTAGGGAAGTTTGACCATGGGGGAGTACTCATCAAGGTTTAATG
This sequence comes from Viscum album, assembly GCA_963277665.1. Classification (NCBI taxonomy): domain Eukaryota; kingdom Viridiplantae; phylum Streptophyta; class Magnoliopsida; order Santalales; family Viscaceae; genus Viscum; species Viscum album. The sequence goes on along the minus strand of OY728133.1, from coordinate 1,816,716,989 downwards.
ATCTCTCATGACACCCCAATGATATTTTTTGAGATAAATTCATTATATAACAAAATATTTAGTAGGTATTATACTGGGATATCAGGGATTTAGTGGTATCCCTCTCCATTCCACATATACTGGGGTGCTTGACCGGGCCGTGGTGGTGGATAGCTTCACGGTAGAGTTGACCTCATTAGTGGGTTCTCAGAGTGGACTCCTAAGAGATATGAACTTAAAATCATGCATTAAATTATAGCCATATAGATCCTTGTGTTTCAAATGCTTCAAGAAGTGATACCAGGACACATGGTCATTGGTAAAGGGATATCAGGATGGATCAAATCAGCCAAGGGAGAGGCGGTTTTTCTCCTCTGATAGTCTGAGACATATAGCTTCGAATTGTCTGACCTATCATATAACTAATAATTTTTTGGTTTCTGGATTATCATGTAAGAGAAAGAGGTGGTATATGGGTTTTCACTAGGTCAATTTACATGGAATATGGGATGATAGAGAAAAAAGAGGTGGTCGTAGGTTTGACCTATTGTTACCATCACCCCTAGGCGGTCTAAGAAATTATCAAGGAGATTGTGATCAAGGATGAGTCTAGATGTAGGATATAGAGGACAATGACCCTAATGATCCAAGGATTGTATGATGTATTATTTGTGTCTTTTCTAATTTAGATTTATCACTAATAGACTAATTTTCAAGTAATTACTTCCTTTCCACTTTTCTAGTTCCAAACATATAGATTCTTATTGAGCCATTATCTGGACCCTTATGGCTTGAGAGTTTGAAATGAAATAAATTAACACTAACACACTTTTACCAATTGTGTGAAACGATGCATGGAGGCGAGAGTTTTGTATGATATCTCTTGGTAGCAACGATGAGGCCTTGTGATGACATCCAATGTTTGGATTGGATATCCATAGATAATTCCTAGATTAACTATTTTAGGTGGATGATGTGGTATGTTTTCAATGATGAGATTGGATTTTTCTTTTGTGGGTGAAAATTAATCCTTGGTAGATAATGGTGGGATATGGTATAGGAAATTGTATCCCATAACTCACATGTTGGACTGAATAACTCTTGGGGTAGTGGATGCTTTGGGAATTAGTTTTCCTATAGTGACGAAGGTGTATGGGGACATTTTTTGGAGGACGTACTAGGTATACCTCCCCACTAAGAGCTATAATTATTTATTGACATGCATCCTAGGATGACAAAGATATCTACACTAGAAAATTAGATGGCTCAAATAGGGAATTTCAAGCTGAGGATACAGTTGGTGGACTTAAAGGAGTAGGGATTTTTGATTCATATTTTATCCACTGGGCAGCCCCGGTGTTGTTAACCATGAATAATGATGGTAACATGAGGTTATATGTGGACTATAAACACCTGGATAAGGTAACCATGAAGAATTAGTATCCACAAATAAGAATTGATGACCTATTTGATTAGTTGGGAGGGTATTAAGGGCTCTTGATGATTGAACTCCGATTAGGCTATCACTGGCTATGAGTACATGATGTGGATATATAGAATAGGGCATTCATAGTTTTCTATAGTCACTATGAGTACTTGGTGAATTTGTTCAACATGATAGGATCCCCAAAGGTTTTCATGTGACTCATAAATAGAATCATTTTTCTTTTCATATACTAGTTCATAGTGGTATTCATCAACCAAATCCTAGTGTAGTCATCATCCAAGGAGAAGCACATGAGCCTATTGAAGATTATCATAGACACACTCCGAGATCACCAAATTTATTGAAAGCACTCAAAATATCAGTTTTGGATTTGAGAGGACCACATTATAGGTCATTTCATCTCAGAGAAAGGAGTATAAGTTGAGCTAGATAAGGATGAGGATGTTATTTATATAGAGAAAAAAAAAGATTATTATTGAGATATTGATCATCCTTTGGCTGATAGGGTACTAGCAATGGTTTTTCCCCGATTTCTCCATTGTGGAAATACCATTGAAAGACATAACCCAAAATTGGTAGTTTATTTTGAGGATGGAAAGGTTCCAACAATTATTTTAGGATATGAGGCTAACTTTGATGAGAACTACTGTGTTGATATTTCCATAGGGAATTGTCATGTATGTAGTATTGTGGGATGTATAAGGGACTATATTGGGTAGTGTTCGGATGTTGAGTAAGGTAGTGATTTCTTATTGTTCACATTAGTTGAAACCACAGGAGAAGAGATACTTGACCCATGATATTGAGTTAGTAGTGGTAGTGTTCACACTGTATATATGTCAAAAATTCATGACGAGTGAGATGTTTATCATATATCATGACCACATGAGTCTCAAGTATATATTCTCTCAGAAGAATCATAACATGAGATATATGTGATGGGTAGTGTTCTTCCAGGACTAGGACTTGGATATTGTCTATATTCATTGAAAGGGAAATGTGGTGGAAGCCTCTCTCAATAGTATATGTATTCTTTGTTGTTTCTAGGGGCATCAAAGAAGATAACCGCATTGCCCTTCTCCTTAATAGATAAGGGTAATGCATCAAATCATCAGTCGATGGTTATTATCCCACCTATTTTATAGAATGTCAGAGAAGATCATAATGGAGATACAAATATTGAGTCCATAAGCCCTCATATATTCACTAATCATGCTTTATATGGATATTTTAAAGGTTGGTAGAATGATATCCTTTTAAGAGGATAGATTATGGTACCTTTGAAATTACTGGACGAGGTGACATGGAAGTTTATACATCCCTTTTAGTGGTATATCCATGTGTGGAAAATATATACAAGGACCTATGATTCCATCTTTGGTGGAGAAAAATTAAATAAGGTAGTTTCAAAGTTTGTCTCTCAATGCTATACTTGTTAGCAGGTGAAGGCTGAGCACCCAGATCTACCAGGTTTAGCTTAACAACATGAGGTGTAGTTGTAAATGTTGGATAGGATATTCATGGACATAGTGACAGCGTTACCATGTACATCTTTGGAACGTGGGGTAATATATATAATCATAGACTGACTCACCAAGTCAACCCACTTCCTAGCCATTTGAGAGTAGAGTTTTGTAGAAATATTGGGATGTCTCAACATATAATAGATAGTTTGAATCCATGGAGTTCCCTAAATTATCATTTTAGATCAAGATGCTCACTTCACACAACAATTATGGAGAGGATTTCAAGAGGTAATTAGTGCCCAATTACAGTAGAGCATAACATTTGACCCCAATAATGAGGGCCAAACATAGTAGACCATTCGAGCCAAAGAGGATATGATGAAAACATGTATGTTGGACTTTGGGTGTAGTTGGGAGGATTACATACCCTTAGTAGAGTTTGAGTACAACAACAACTACAATTTCACCATTATTATAGAACTATTGATGTATTTTTAGGAAATATTATAGGTTACCACTTTGATGGGATTACCTACAACAGTAAGAATTCATGGGCCTGATGATGGAAAGAGCTACTACAAGGAAGGTTCTAATCAAGCATGAGTAGATGGGGACTATACATAGTCATCAAAAGTCTTATACAGACTGATGAAAAAGTCCTATGGATTTTGAGGAGGGATACCATGTGTTCGTGATGGTCAAACCTCAATGTGTATTGAAAAAACATAGAATGATAATAAATTTATCTCTGATATTCAATGGTCACTTCCAGATACGACATAAAGTTTGCCAAGTGGAATACTGCTTAGCTCTACCACCATAATTGGACTGATTAGTTGATGTATTCCACATGCCACAATTAAGGAGGCACATGCATGACCCATCACATGTTATCAGTTGGGGGTGATATGAACATCGAATATGGATCTACCTTTTCAGATTACCTGATGGAGATCAAGGATAGAAAGGAGAGGTTTATTTATGGGTGATTAATTCCCTTAACACACATTTGGTGATATCATGAGAATTTTCCATAGATCATATGGGAGTGGGAGAACATGATATGAGTTCAATACCCTCATAATTTTGAAGAGGTTTTTCTTTTTTTGGGATGAATGTACCCTTGGTAGGGAGAATGTAATGATTTGGTTTTTTTCATAATTTTTGGATATTATATGAATTATTTTTGAGACTATAAATTAAGATTGGGAATTAATTTTTGTTTAACTTTTCATGGAATTAATGTTTGAAATATATTAAATATATTAAGTATCATGCACACAATGTTTTCATAGAAAATTGTAGTTACTCCCAAATGGGGGTATGGATAGAAAATATGAAGGCAACGTTGGGTTCAGAACTAGGGATTCCCCCTAGGAGAGACATAATATGTTTCAGCATGTGCCATTTGTCAAAAAGTCACTATGGGTGTAAGGGAATAACAAACATAAATAAATAAATTTTTTTGTTGCAATGACCTATTTCTCCAATTAGTATGATGTCATGGGATTTGTATAGAGTTTTTTCACTAAAACCCTGGAGATATTGATTAATTTTTTAGAGCATTCATTGACAATGACAATGGATCGGGACTAGATGTTGGATAGTTTCACCAATGAAGTTTATAGATATCAATGAAAATAGAAACGCAACACCATTATTCATAAATGATCATTTTGAAATCAAGGTAGTATTTTTTATTTAGTGTTTTATATCCGGTTATTTAATTCTAGACAGACGTGGATCGACACCATGAATAGAATTGATAAACGCATTTTCTGTAGATTTAAATTTATGGAATTAATATTTTGTTAATTTTAATTATCCTCATATGTTTGTCTATTCTATGAATACAGATCATGAAAAAATGAAGAAAATACAATTTTATTTTCTTAGATTTGATGTTCATTTTAATTTTCCCCTATTATTGACACGTTCATTATGGGCATTTCTTTTTTTCAATGGTAAGATGAATACCTAGTATTTGATTATTGTGTAACAATTATTTAGTGAAGTAAATCAAAACCAGGGGTACATCATAAGTAGGTTGGGATTGGAGGATTAAAAATTTTAGATGTTGAATCGAGTAGGAATGAGACTAGACTTGTGGAATTCATTTATCTTGAGTAAAATATGGTGAATCTGTAGATGAATCAAAAAAATGTTTTCTAAAATGATTCGATACCTGGATCTATGATCTCTAGTGATGATATGATTGACTGAACCCATATATATATATATATATATATTGATATGGATTATAGATTCCAAAATATGGAGGATAAGTTATAAGAGGAACATGGTATTATGAAAAATCCTGATCAACATAGAGTGTACATCTGGATTACATGCTGTGTTGGACCCCTTGGATTCCATGCTAGGTTTTTGTCTAGAGATAAGTATCACACGCCATAAGACATGGTCACACACCTTGTGGGCCCCTTTCGTGATGTCTTAGAGTCTACTCTGATAAGTACAAAGACACAACCCAAAGTACAAGACCAATGAAAAATCATTTAGGTAGACATGGGATTTTCCACATGTATAAGGGTTGGTACTTGTGTTTTCCAAAGTACACAGACATAGACAAACGACACAAGAAAGTTTCAATATACGTCTATACAATGTGTGCTTCAATAACAACCAATTTATATCTAGGTTTACATTACATGTGAGGATTTACCACATGTAAATACTTAGGGAAATCAGGACATGCATTGTAACTCTAGTACATGATGTGTTTCCCCCTTAAAGAGTGTTTGTATCTCTTGATTTATTTAATATGGACCAATGTTGTTAATTTTTTTTCCTTGGATCATTACCTCGAGGTCATAGGGTATCGTTAAATCCACAAAACAGGATTGTGATCCTCTATAGAGGATGAGTCTCAGATAGAGTTTTTCGTGTCCCTCTATAATATTGTATTGCGATCCTCTATCATCTTTATACTATATATGGGGGTTGTGGAATTAGTATGAACTACTTGAACAGGGAGTTCAAATTCCATCTAAAAAGATGTATCTGTATGGTTTATGGTATTGCTGACATATGATCCCCAATATACTAGGTTTATAAAGATTTGGTTTGTGGTTTCTCCCAGTGGTTCTGGGAATAACCCCATTCTGAGTATCAGGGTCTTATGAGACTAGTGAGAATTCATGGGTGGGCCCCAATGACCATGAGCTATTGTATGAGGGTCTCTAGTGGAAACATGGCTCATGGAGTATATTATCTATGAATGAGTATTGCTTTGAGTAGAATCATATGGTTAGAAGTTGGTTGTGAGTGACTAATGGAATTATGTCATTCCTGTGTATATCAGGTTGTTTTGTATTATACATTGATTGTTATACCATTTTTTCAAGTTTGATATAATTTTTGCTTTGTGTTTAGTGTTTTAGGATTTTCTAATAGGTTTTATTATAATTAAACCCACATATTCTCTTTCCTCATGTGTGATGTCTTATAAAGATGACATCACTTTAGATAGTTTCCTTAGTGGAAACATAGATAGTGAAGTGTAGTTTGATCTTTTCAGACTGAGGGGTTTTCCAAGAGCTTTAATTAGACCATATTCCTCAACCTTATATAAGGTTGGACTATTTTACCCTTTTTCCATCTTTCATTAATTTATTATCATACTATGGTCGTGGTATTATAGATGTATGCATGAATTTGTTAAGTTGTTTTACATTTTATTATACCATGTGATTAATCTTGTGTGTTCCTGTAAAATTCATTAACACAATTCCTCCAATATATGTGATATGCCTTCTCAGCATTTATCATGTGCCCTTGGATTATTGGGGGAGGCATAGGGTAGTTACAGACCGGACCCCATTGGGTTGGGTCATAATAATTTAATCTCAAACGTCTTTCATTTATATTTCCCTAGGTTATAAATATAGAGGATGAACAAGTTATTTTTGGAATGTAATTCATATGGGTGATAATAATAGATTAATGTGAAATAATAATATATGGGTTTAGTGGTGGAAATTTCCATTTGATAGCATGATTATTTTTTATATAGGAGTTTTTACTAATTATCTAAAAATAGAAACTTAAAAGGTCCTCGACAATGTAAGTGATCTAAATTTTCATTTTGATGTTGTATGGTTTGAATGAGAAAATGGGTAAAAAATTGTGCGTAATAATTACAACAATGTAATTCTTATGAATACAACACCATATCCTAGAGTTTTGGTTCAATGATATAATATTAATCATAGATGGAAGGTATTTATTTTGAAGAAACATTTTCTCATACTATGAGAATTATAACAATAAGAATGTTTATAGTAGTTTCTAATAATCCAAATCAGTAATTTTATCAGATTAATGTAAATTCATTTTTCTTAAATGGATAAATTTATGAATATATTTATGATAATAATACTAGTGGTTTTATAATTGATAATGATATAACAATTGGGTATAAACTAAAGAAATATTTTTATGGGTTGAATGATTCCCATATTTCATGTTATTCAAAACAAGATTGTTTCCTAAAAATGAGATATTTTCCAAAAATTAACGTCGATATAAAATTATATATAAATTAAATAAGAATAAAACAAATTTTTGTTACTTTTTTTGTTGATTGAATTTGGTTTGTATGATAAAGTGAAAAAATGTGAGAAGTATTTGTTGAGAAAATGAAGATGAACTTTGATATGTCAATAGTTGGAGAGTTAACATAGTATTTGGTTGTCAAGTTTGAAAGGATGAAATAAAATTCACTAACATTAAAATTATTCCAATAATTTGTTAAATGATTTTGGAATGATATATTCAAAAGAAGTTTCTACAGCATAATTTATTTGGCATATAGTAGAGTGAATATGAATCTTATAAAATTGTGATTTAGAATGAATTCTTTGATTTGATAATAATATTACTCTATATTACTATTTTAATAGAAGAAATTTAATATATTATAACTTTGTGGGGAATATATTAGAGTGATCCTATGGAATCTCATATTATGGTAGAAAAAATAATAATCCGGTATGTTAGATGAAATTTCTTCTTGGGATAAAATTGTGCTATTTTTAATGGTACAAAAAAATAAAATTTACTTTGAGAACATTGAATGAAAAATATATTCTCTATACCCAATATTGTATGTGAATGATGTGGATGAAATTTCATCTTGAATATTTGAGGTTGAATTTTGATAAACCATTAAAGATTATTTTTGAAAACTCAAGTGTCATTGATCGTTACTAAAATAATGTATAACACTCATGATCAATGAACAATAATATTAAGCATAATTATATAAAGAATTATATTGTTAGTGAATATTTTATTAATGAATATATTTAAATAAATAAAATTTTATTTGTTTTTAAAAATATATGGCTAAGGATTTATTTTAGGAATTGAGACATTAACCATATGTTCTGCCTCATTAAAATTATTAAAAAAAATATTTTATGGACGTCTACCATAATTCTATTTTTTTTCATGTATGAAGAGAAAGTGTAACTATATTTTTGTTTTGTTTTTGAGTTTGTTGTTATCATAAATTAGGGAATAAAAATATTAAGGGAGAATTTATCATATCACAGATATAAAATTACTCATTGTTGAGGGATAAAATTATTTAAAAAACATATCATTATCTTACAATGTGGTGTTAGGAAAAAATATATGAGAAATGTAATATTTTGAAAAATGTTTTGAGAAAAGATTGTTAGAAAATGTTTCTAATGAATCCAGTGGGGGATATTTAAGATACTTTCAGATTTTTTTAATTAGTTTTTTATTTTATTATCAAATGATTTTTTGAATGATTTTTTGTTTAGAAGAAAATTGTTTGCTGATGTTGTTTAAGAAACAATCCATGTGTATTTATTTTAAAGGTGTTTGTGCATGTTTTTTTATTGAGTCAATTAATGTTTCCTAAAAATACATAAAATTATTTACTGATATTCAAGTTCATAATATAGTAAATATACTCAGGCATCTGGTAGATTTTTTGTAAAAATTTGTATAAAGTGGGAGTACTTAGTTTCCATTAAATGATAGAGTTGTGGATGGACACATTTCATGTACCGATATGGTGAAGTTAAAATTGATGATCAAGAAGGCAAGAATCAATTCAAATAGGATTATATGAGACATATGACTGTGAAATTTTATGTAGATAATGCTTCGAGACAGAATGTGTGTACCATGATTACATACTAATGTTTTTGTTTCATGTTTAAAAATGTCTGATGTCATAAAATCATGCTGGATTATTCTATTTGAAGGACATAAGATCAATCCTACCAAAAAAATATCCATAGAATTGAGTTTTATATGATATAGTCATTCTAACTCCAAAAGAAGGAAATTTTATTAGTTCAATAGATAAATAGGAACAAAGTAATATCAGATAGAGTTGTATTTAGTTAAATAGAATGATTGAATTTCTGAATTTATTAAGTCTATTTTATAGAAGATAGATTATTGAAAAGTCCATTAGACCAATTTTTCGGAGGAATGAATCCAAATTTGATCGAAAAAACATAGGTATTGCACTGGACATGGAAGAAGAAAGTTCATTGGATTAAGATAGTTGTTGATCAATGGAGCCTCTAGGATGAGTTTAAAAAGTCAAGATTAATAGTTAAAGAACCAACTGATATAATAGGTTCAACCAAATAATTAATATTCTATTAGAAATATGATTATACGAAGATGTGCTATACTATGTTTTTCAAACCAAGACCTATGTGATGTTTCAGTTAATACTGGATGGTCGAACAATGACTTGATAACAAATTGGATTGATCAATCCAGCTGAACAAAGTTGAGTACATTAGAAACAGGAAATACAGGAATCTCATCAAACATACTTTTTTGGAGGTCAAAATATGAATGAGTTCTTATGGAGTTCACTAGAGAATGGAAAAATTCCTCAGATCGAATGGTTTATAATGAATCCACCAAACCAAAATTTATCAGATGTATTTCTGAATAGTTTTAAATAACCTTTGAAAAGAAAATAAAAATGATTATGTAAAGATATTATTTAAATATTTATTAATCTATACATGTTATATATATGTTTAAAAACATTTATTGATGCCATGTTTTTTAGGAAACTTCAAGAATATTCTAAAGGGTTTGAGAGGTGTCCAACGAAGTTAAGTTGGGAAGAAAAAATCAAAATTTTAATTTTGGGATCCAAAATTATTTCTCTAAAGAAAGTCTATATAAGTGGTGAAAGTATAGAAAAAAATGAAAATTTAATTATAAGCGAGGGATACATGAAGTGATGAATATTTTATTAGAGGATCATTATGATTTTATTACCAAGGGATCACCGTGTTGTGGAAGAGGAACTAGAAAGAAGTCATTTGTATAAAATTATAACATAAATATTTTCATAAAAATGTGGCACTAGACATAGGTGATAATTTTTAGGTCATACTAGAAGGATGAATACCTTATATATATTGAGGTGAAAAATATTAATTCCTACTCAATGAATACAGAGGTTCATTGGATGAAGTAAAATTTTAAATAATATGTACTAAGATAAGGATATCTATATAAAATATTTCAGAGATATTTTTTATATTTTATATAGAAGAGGAGTTATAAAATATGACCCCTGATTTAACCCCATACACAGTTGTTATTACATTAATGAAAACTTAAAAACCCTTGAAAAAATAATGGGTTTATTAATCATTTCAAAAATAAATAACATAATATCAAAAATATTTTTAAGAAAAAATAATCCTTTTATAATGTCATATATAAGTTTATAAATGCATCAAATATGTAGAGATAAACCTTGGAGGAAAAATAGAATAGAATATATAAAACTTTTCAAAAATCATTTTAAACAGTCATAAATAATGGAGTGAAAATTAATATGGAAAATATTTTTTTAGGAATAAAAGTTGTTAATTTTAAAAATAATATTATAAATAGTTATAAATAAGTAATACTTAAAATGAAACGAAAAAATCAATATAATAATTATAGAGTGGTAAATAATGAAAAACAAAATCTATATTAAGATTTCTAGGATATTTTGGTTAAAAACCACATCAGATAAATGTTAAAAGCCAATTTTTTTTATAAAAAAGGATTAATAAAATAATATTAATATAAAATTAAAACCATATTTCAATATTATTAATGAAATCAATTTTGAATGGAAATAACCAGAACATAGAATAAAATTTCTATTTCTAATAATGATTGTTATTATTATAAACATTATACTTTTATTTTATGATACAATTTATAAAAAAGTGGTAATTGATAATGGACATTAATTTCACAAAATAACTCGTGGGAATACCATATAACATAGGGAAATAGTAGGATAAAATAAATGTTCAAGAGTATATTTACGTAATAATGTCTATGAACAATTGAATTTGAAATTTATTCATGAAATTATTATAGATATGTTAATGTAATAATCAAGGGATCTTGAGAGAGAGATCATTAAATAGACCTCAAACTATCTTAAAATGGATTTTTCTCATTTTTGAATGAGAATTGGCCATTAATATACTATATAAATACAAATATGTTTCATAATATCAAATATGTCTGATGGAGTAGAAAATAAGTTCAATAAACCCTTACCTTGTTTCGTTGAATAGTCAAATTCACTCAAAGATGAAATATAATAAAAATAAATACTGATACCACCTATTTTATAAACAAATTCAAATACATAACCTCTAATAAAAAATATTTATAATTTTTTTCTACATGTTTATTATTTTTTATTATATATTTTCAATATGAAGAATTAGTAATATCGATCATTTTGAAATAGTTAAATAAATTCAGTTTTTTTCATTATTCTCCCAATGTTAATCATTAATAGTTCATAAAGGTACTATAATTGATTCTCTTTGGTTATTTATAATTTTATTATGTACTTTTATGGGGGCTTTGTATATAACATTTAAATATGAATTTGGTAATGATCATATTTCGATGATTCTTAGATTTTGTATGTTAATAAATGAGTGCAACATTAACATACCACCCTAGAACCATTTTTTACTTATTTATAATATATATATTACTTAAAGGTATTTTCACATATTCATCCATGATATATATTTATATGATTTTTCTAGTAAGTGGTTAAACCAACCCAAAAAAGAATATATCACAATTATTGGATGATTTCTAGGTGATTTAGATGTAATATAATTATACGAGAAGAATTGTGATATTATTTAGTGCTTACTAGTGTGAAATGTTATAATTGGAAGGATTTATAAGTGAAATTAATGGATTTATAATCATTGTATAATATTAAAAATTTATATACTTCTATGTTTCCTTTTTTTACGATGGATAACTTTATAATGATTTTTTATGATTGATATCACTAATCAGTTTTTAAAATTATATTAACCAAAAAATATTCGTACCATAAAAAAATTTATCTGCTATACCCAATCTCATTACTAGCCATGCGTGGGAGTGATAAAATAAAAAATGGAAATCAATCATTCCATAGATTCAGTTTTCCACATTTATGCATGGATAATTATTGATTTTTTAATATAATAAGAAAAAAGATGTAATTTGGGTTATCCTTTTAGAATTTAAAAAATTTCATTATTAAAATTATTATATATTAAAATATATAATAGTATCGTCCTTTTAAGGTGGTGATGTAAAATGGAACACGTCACGTCGAGGATGCGATAGTCCAAAAAACACACAATTCATGTTTTTGTTAATCTTAATTGAAATGAAGTGGGTGATAAATGCTTCATCAGTAATTATAATCACATACACGTATAATAATGACACCGATGTTAAAATTTTATGATAGTGAACTGAAATTTTTGTTATAATAAATGCACATAATGAAATAGATAATAGGGAGGAGCGGTTTGAAATCTATAAAATAATACTCAGACTATCTCCTTTATAAAGGGGTTTTAACCTTTATGGGATGGAAAATTGAGTAATAAAAAACAACCTTAAGGTTTATATTATTTTATAATATATGGGTGGGTATATTTTGGTTTAACATTATGGGGTTTTTCTGTGAGGGTAATTGGGGATAGGAGTTCCCCTTTGACAAGTGAAAAGGGATGAAATTTTATTATAAATATAATTTCTTTTTCAGTAATGGGAAGTCACTTTCAAGGGAAGTGGATCTAAAAATATAAAAATAATTTGGAGGATAAATTTTAACGTCAACCCATAACTCATATACTAATTTTTACTATTTTTTTAACATGTTTGTCTCTTTACCTCTTAGGTAACACATTCCTTCCTTTTTTTCCACCATGGTAAAATGTTTCTTACTAAACAATTTATCCATTATAACCCAAAAATAAGATGATATATATATATATATATATATATAATTCATACCTAGTAGTTAACAAGTGTACATCTATTATTTTTATATAATTTTGAAAATTCATAAGAATTTATCTTAAAATACTAAATGTATAATGTATTTAAAAAAATGTGTTTTTTGAAAAATATAACTTGAGGTATAAAATGTAAGATATTGGGTTATAAATTACAAAAGTTTTTTTTAACATTTTCAATTCAATTATAAAATAAAAATTTAATCATTAAAAAATATTTCATGGATTTAAAATAAATAAATAAATAGTAATAATGTCTTAAAAGTCATGTTATTTGTAAAAAGGGTATTTATCACTATTACCATAATGATATATATTTTTTAAAAAATAAAAAAAAACAAATGATAAGATAATTTCTAAATTTTAAAAATAATTTTTTTTACATTTTTATTTTTTATATTTTAAAATTTATATATTTTTATATGTAAATATACAACATAATGAATACTTCCTTTATTGATAAATGACATTTTGAAACATTATCAATTTATAATTTAAAAGATGTTAATATAGTATTTTATATATAATAATGGTTTAAAGTGTTAAATGTAATTTATTAGGTTAAAATATATAATACATAAGATAATTTCTATTTGAAAAAATATAGTAACATTATAATAAACACACTTTAAAAAATATCATTAAAACTAATTGATTGTATTCCAAAATCTAATTTTACTACTCGATTGATATGAAAATAATTATTTCATTATTTATATATATCATATCATATTTTAATAATATTATTATTAATACATAACACTTAAATTTATATATATTTATATCATTTTCAAGTATTTTCTATTAAGAGTTCTATTATTTTAAATTTTCTATTTTACAATACTCAACATCAGTACCTACTAGATATGTGAATAATGACCGTATTTTCTATGACCATATTAAACATAAACATATTTAATACATATATATATATAACCTTACTTTTCTTATTCCATACACACTTCACATTTCTTTAATATCATATTTGATCTCACAATGTTATTCTTTTCCTTTCATGGAATTCTTTCTCATTGTGTGTTTTGTTACCTTAAGTGAGATTTTTAAAGGTGATGATGGTCCATAGGAGATGAATGTTTTAAAGATATTAATATTCGTATTTTAATGTCACCTTTTAATATTTTTTGTTTCATGGAGGTATTCATCCATGTTGTGTAATACACAATTTCATATTCATTTTTTGTAGAGGTTTTCTAGGAAAGAATAATGTTTTGTCAGTTTATTCCCTATCTTATATGATTTTTATTTAAAATATATGAATTATTTTTAAAAATGTTGTTTTTTTATAATTTATGAATATATATTATTCAAATAATTTTATTCCTAAAAACATGATTCATTATAATATAATTCATTAAGTATACTCACTCATCGAGATATGGTGTGGTCTTGTTTGTGTTGGTTTAACAACCTACTAGAATAATACTATAAAAATATATTATGGATGAATATGTGAAATTAAAAAAAATTATAAGTTAATAAGAAACTAGTGATTCATTTATTTGGTTCTGTAATGATTATATTATCTATGTCACATATTATTAAAAATCATTATTATTCACTATAATTTCCAAAATAATAAAACATTGATTCAATTTCTAGACAAGCATTAGAAAAAACTACTTAATAAATATGTTAAATATGATAATTAATGGGCTATATAATAGTAAATATAGGTGAATATAGTTAATAATAAAGTATATAATAAATATAATATGATTATTCAAGAAGTTAGGCACAAGAGTAGAATGAATCTTGAATTAGTTAAGGGTTTCAATCTTAATCACCCTTCATTGAGGCAAGCTTTGATATTATACACCAATATTCATTATAATGGTGAAAATACCACACCATTGAATTATAATATCATAAATTAATGTTAATCTTTGAAAAAAACATGTTCATTCATGCTCTTACTTATAATGGTCAATGATTATTGTCTTCCATAAAATATAAGGGTCATTCCCAAATCATTCTCTTTTATTGAGTTATACTATTTATCCTTTACTTTCATCTAATATATCATATGCTATAATATATTTATATTTAAGAAGAATAAATTTTTATATATATATTACTTAATGATGATTTCATTTCCTTCTTGAAAATGCAACAAAGTTGATAAGAATACCCATCCTCTTAAATAATAGTTTCCCCGCATTATTTATAATTTCCATCTACTAAATGTTATATATTTAAAATGGAAAACTAGTTATGTGTTATATATCATGAAATTCCTATTACCCTTATTACCTATTTAAATTTTTCATTTATTAATATTTTTTCATGATGTGTGATTTTAATAATGATGTTTTAAAAACTATTAAGTTATCTTTCAGACAACCCTCTTTAATTTTTGGTTATATGTTATCTTTATTTTTATTTTATTTTCACAATCATATTAACATGAATATATTCTATTTTTTATATATTTACCATACCTATATACCAATTGAAATATCATTTCCACAACTGGGGTTATAATTTTTTTATATCACTTTGAAACTACAAATTTTATGTTAACTTGATCTAAGGAAACATTCTTATTTCCGGTATCAGGTCAAGAATCACCCCATAAAATGTTTTTTAGCCTTGTAAATATTATAAAAACCATAATTATTTTTAAGGATAACCCTTTTTTAATAATATTTTTTATAGAAAAAAAAAATCTATTTCATTATTTAAAAATTTCCATTACTTATTTGAAAAATCATCACCCAAGTGGTCCAATTACATTACTTATTTTCTTATATCCTTATCATTAATTTTACTATATAGTAACTGAATGTTCAAGACCAATATTTCCTTATTAAACTATGATAATATAAAAGTATTTAATTTCTTATTATCTTGGGAGTCCTTATGGCATAGCCTTCAAATATTCGTTCAGAAAAAATTATAAACCCACTTATTTCTCATGGGTTTTATCAGGCTTATACATTATACATAGTTTCATTTTATCATGTGGAACACTCATAATTGTAAATAATATGGTGTGAAGGGTGGGATTATAATTATATAACCTTATAATGAATTAGGTAAAGATTTATATATCGTGATATATTATCGAATAAATATAATCCATAATGGGACTTTTCCTAATATGATAATGGGAATAGAGAGTGAACCTAATCTTCCAGGGGAATTCTAAACTGTGATTATGAGAATGGTGGTGAACCCAATTGAGCATAAAACATTTTCCTCTATGTTCATGGGAAATGAGAATGGTCCCAAACCACCAAGGTTATCTATCCACCCTGATATTCTTGGAAGTAAGCCTTGAATTATGCCTGTGACATCATGTTTTATATTCATGCGACATCTTTGTGATTCCATGATCTTAGGATATCATTTTCATATGCCATGTTTCAATTACTATGTGATAATGTTATATAATGGTACATTTTGGATCTTTTATAAGGTAAAAATTTAAAACACCCTAAAATTATAAAGTACAACATTGCATTCAATATTGTTTATGAAAGACAACATGAAGTATAAAAAGGGAATATATTAACCCGATACCTTACAATCTTAAATAAATATAATATATTCAATATTTTTCAATACAGGGAACACTAAGTTATCCATCATATCATGAATGTGATACATTCATTGATAGCTTGGGTTATATGCAAGTGCGACTTTTCTAGATAGCTTGTGTTACATGCAAGACGAAGTTTCACCAAATAATAATGCATTATTAAAATATTGTTATTTAATATAATATTATATAACATATCTATTATGTTTATGGTTATGAATAATATTAACAAAATTATAATAATTTATACTTTATATAAATTTAATTCTAATTTTTTGGTCAACAATTAATCAGAAATAAAAATAAGAATCATTTGGATATAAAAAATATAATTATTTTTATTCTTCTAAAAGAGTTTTTTCTTAATAAAAATAGTTAATTACAATTATAGAAGGGTTTTATTGAAATATATATGTTATAAATTCAATAAAATATTTCTGATATTTATCAATTAGGTTTGATAGGCATAATATAAGAACAATGACACTTTCACACATAAAAACCCATATTATTATAAAGGTAGTTTTACCGAATTTTAAGGGAAACCCCTTTTTAAATATGAAATTTGATACTATAATTGATTAAATATGAAAAAAATAAACTTAATATTTTAAATCTGGACATAAAATTTTTTTTTGGGAGAATATTTTATATTTTTCAAAAACATTTCATTTATTAATGAATAGTAAAAAATACTAAATTTGAGATGAACACTTCTTTTTTAATATAATTTATTTAAAAGGATAAAATATAGTTTTAATTGGTATTAATGTTTAATAAGATAATAATTTTTTCAGTAAAAATTTTTTATTTCATTGTAATAATTTTAAATTTTAAATTTATTATAAAAACATAGAAAACATTCTGTTCTTTTTACATTAAAAACGGGCATTGTCATCTCGTCAATAACATTAAATTTAAATTAATTTCTACCACTTCTATGATTTTAATTTTGAGAAATATATTCAATATTTATAATATTCATAATTTATAAGTTGTAATAAGTTCAAATTATTTTTTTACCCAAACAATTAGTGAATTTAATTAAAATTACTCACAATAATTATGGTAAAATTAAGCTTAAAAATGGACTAATCATTAATCATTAGGGCCCAAATGACCTATACAGTTTTTCGAGATCCATTTAATGGAAATATATATACCATATAATCCTTTTTATATATTTGGGTCCATTATGAGTTCCACATTCAATTTTAATTAAAATTTATGGAATTCCGTTGTCAAAATATTACATGTGTGTCGCTCCTCCTCCACTATAAAAAGGCCTCTTCTCCTCCCACTTCCTCAAACATCTCAAGAAACATTGGTTTGAACAAGTAATTCCTAAATAGATCCTAAAAATCCCAAAACTAATCCTAGAATCCTCCCATTGGTCATAAATTCAACCAATGTATCCTTTTGTAACAAACCAAAAGAAGTTGCACGATTAAGAGGTAACAACATTACATAAGCTATTTAGTTTTATTTCCATTGTAAAACCCATAAAATCTTATTATTATATGACTATATAAAATAATAAGTATCTTTAATCCACTATGCTATTTTATTATTTTTTTATACCTACAGTTACACTCACTTCTATCTAATGGGAAATTAAAATACTATTTCTGTTTACAGCTATCTACTGCCTCATGAAATGATGATTGCAAATTTTTCCATTACCACCTCTCATGGTGGACATTATGATGGAAAACATGTTTATATTTTCTATATATTATATTTATTATGTCTATTTTATTATTTAATTATTTTATAACACATACGCTTATACTTTCTATTTTTTATAAATACGATAACATATTTTTTTGAAGTGTGGACTACCGACTCCTCAAACCAATGTGATTCATTCACACTGTATATGGAATGTATAATGTATGGTTATAATGAAAAAAATGTGGAAGAAAAACTTCTATAAGATATTAATGATATAATTACCTTTCTTTAAATATAATATATATCAATTTCTTTATCACCCATTCACTCACTTAAAATGTGATAATGTTGTTCGTTGACTTGTGGACTACCACCACCTCAACATAATGCGATTCCTTTTACATATAAATAATTATATATATAATTATATATGACTAAATAATATTATATTTATGATATAATTATCATTATGTATATATATTATTCTAATTACCTTTTTTCCATAATGATCATTGAAAAATGAGAACGTTCCTCATGCATACGTGTGGCCTACCATTTAAATGATTGTAATACTGATTCATTTTATCATAACCATAATTAATAGATATTTTTAAAAGTATAATTGATATATAAATATGATAATTTTTTAATGTTTATTATTTTTTAGATTTTATATATTGACCCCTTTCACCATATTAACCTACCAAAGCTATTTTTGACACATAAACTGAATTTTACTGAAACAAGAAATGTAAACATAATTGTTTAATGAGTTTTATACAACATGGTAATAATTAAAATAAATACAATGATGAAAATGAAAATAGTTCTCGAGAAATTAAATAATGAACATGAGCTTATTATATAAGATATTAGAGGACGTTCAATTGAATGAAAACACAAGGTAAGGGATTTTGTGTGAATTTACATTCCATTAAGACTTATATTATTGTTATGCACATAGTTTATTTTATATGGTTTATATAGTTCCCGTTTATATTATATATCATGAATATTCTTACTCTCCTGATATTATAAATTTCATTTAATTTTATTCCTTCATTAGGATTATTATTTAATATTTTTCAAAGAGGTAAGAGACAATTTGGAAATCCTAAAGATTATTTTCCTGAAAAAAAATTTTAATTATATTTTAATGATATTTCCATTTTAGGAAATTATATGATAATTTAAAAAAACATTAATTTTACAGTAATCAAGTTATTCTTGACCTTTTTCTAGTATTAACACCATTTTCCACTCTTTGATACTTATTGTGTTTTATAAAATGTTTTTATGAAAACCCAAATTCAGTTATCTCTTTAGTGAGAGAACTAATTTTCTTATAAAAATCATGTTTTATTAAATTTGATAAAAAATTCATTTGAATGATTTAGTAATAAAAGTTTTCCCATTTTTGTCTTTTAACAATGTTATAAATGTAATATTATTATCTCTTTTTAAATAATGAATTTTTCTAAACTTTTACCATGAAAAAGTAATGTTAATTTTACCTTGTACGATATGTATGAATTTACCAGCTGTCAGTCCTTTGAAGAATAATTTTCATGTTTAAAAAGTTACTTTTTAATGAAAATGTTTTCAAAAAATATTTTCAAAGAAAATGTTTGTAAAATGTTTTTCAGAAAAATGATTCTTTCCTCATGAATGTTTTAAATAGGTATTTTTATAATATTTATATTCAAAATAGAAATAACCCTCTATCTATACTCCAATTGAAATATATGGTGTTCATACCATCCTTAGTCATTCGTTGGAAGGTTTGTGGTTGATTTGGTCAAGAATAGTATTCATATTCACTTCCATAATTCCTTTTAGTCATCTTTAAATATTAAATTTCCTATTATCATTTGATAGTGAATTTCTACAAGAAATATATTTCATATTTCATTGATATGATTATTTCATGAACTGTATACTATTTTTATATGTTTTTTACACTGAAAGATAACTTATTATTTGGGGAAATATTTCTAAATCATTATAATTTATTAAATATAGATATTTGATAAGGCACTTTCTTTATTTAAATTATTTTCAAAATAACTTTACAGTTTGGGTACCGTTGACGGAAATCCATACAGTAGGGGATTGATTATAAATCGACCCTCAATGCATGAGTAGTCTCGCGGGATGAATTAGGTAGAAATAAACCATTCACAATTGTTTCAAATAATAATAATCTATCCACCCATTCTGGACATACATGGACATTACATTTCATTTTTGGAATATATAATAAATTATACTAACCAAATGACTATATTAGTTTAGTGTATTTTGAAACATGGAACACATTCTTCTAGACTGGTGAAAGATCATAAACAACTACCAAAAAAATATTTCACTTTAGTTTTCCTACATAAAACCTATATTTATATCCTATGGGAAAGAAAAAAAATAAAAAAGGGTGATCTAAATTTCTTAGTAAGGGTAAAAAATGGAAATATCAATAATATCATAATCAAAATACATAAGAACATAGCATTTTAAAGTATTATACTACATATAAAAGATTGTGATATCATGTCATGGGACAAAAGTTCATAAGAATTAAATCTCATAATAAAAAAAGTCATAACATAAGACATGATTTTTTTGGCGTACACATAAGCTTAGAAAATCATTTCATGTTAGTCAAATCTCATTTCCAAGACTATCAAAGTAGAAAATTCTATTACTAAACCGGGGTTACATGCCATTTTAGCTCTGTATTTATTAATTGAAGTTACATTCCATTCCAGTCATGTATATCTCATGAGATATAAATAATTATCCAATGAATTGAGTGAGATACAGGTCCTACACATCTAATAATAAATAATTCTTACTTGTTCCATAAAATCATAAATCATTCATCATAGTATAACACATGAGATAAAATGGGTTTCTTAAATAACATTCCATCATAACATAATCCACATAAAATATCAATCCATTATTAAAATAATAAAATAATAGTAATAATATGAATTGAAACATAACCCTATTTCAAGAGTTTCATCTTAGATGGAAAATAATTTTGATGAAACACTTGAAGTTACTTTTTGAGAAAAAAAAATCATTTCATCATCAAAAACATTTTATTTTATCAAAATGTTGCGCAATATTAAAATAAAATAATTTAGTTAAAAATAAACATAAAATTAGGTAAAGGAATATTTATCAAAATAAGGTGTTATTAAGATATAAAAATTGGTTCATGTTGTATAAGTTAAAAAACAATCACCTATTTTTCCTAAAAAGTCAAAAAGTACCTCGTATCGAATAACAAAAAAAGATTCAATTTATACCATTTAGTAAAACTTCACTTATAAATACCTATAAATTTCAAGGGAATTTTTTTTCTTAATTTTCCTTGGGATTTTATGAGTATGCAGTTTCTGACGGCACCTGATTCTGAGGCCCGGTGTGTCCATAATCAATTTTAGATGTTTAGCTCGGGTACGTTCAGTGAACGAATGAGACGGTTTTTTTGCAACTTTTGAACCGGTGCTCAGAATCGAAATCCGAGGGCACCGATGAAACCGCAGCGCCGTTAATTGCATAGGAACACCATTTCTGGAGTTGTGTTTTCTCGGGTAGGTTATTAAATAAATGGGTTAACTAAAGAATGAAATAAAAATTTGTGCTACATTTTTTATTTTCTATTCTATGTAGTTTAAACATATGCATGGATGTTGGAGTGGGGCCCACTACATCTTAACTACACTTGGTAGGATATTAGTGAAGTGGTACCCACACAAGCCCCACCCCCTTCAATTCCTTTAAACCTTCATCTTGAAAATTAATGTGTAACACACCCGCTCCCCCAAATTTAATGAAATGTCAACTCTCGAAATTAATTGGATTATTAAACGCTCTTCAATTAAGTCAATTAATTGAATGTGATCTTTTGAATTTTAAAAAGGGTTGTCTTGAGTTATAAAATAAGGCAAAGCCTTATTTTATTATTGTTTAATCATTGTGTGGAGATATTTGGAGAGGAGAGCTCTAGTCTTGGAGATCTTCTTCTTCCTCAGAGAAGAATGCGAAAACACCGACATGGTTTTCGATCTTCTTTCTTCATAAAGTATAGGGGATGCCACATCCTTCATTGGGAATTCACCGATGACATATATGAAGCCTCGTTCTGCGATACTGTCTTCCCCGACGCCGTCTTCTGAGACACCGTCTTCTGCGACGCCGTTTTTCCGCGACGACTATCGTTCGACAACTCCTTGAGGTAGGGGTTTGGATTTGTGTTCGTGATTATTCTTTTTTCCATCCAACATTAAAATCTTAGCCGCTTGCTATCGAATTAATGGGAGGGGGCCAGACCGGACGAACATGGCCGCGCTCCTTCCCCTTTTTTTATTGTACTCATTGCGGTTCGAATGAAGGCGGCACGATGCAACGACACCGCGCGGGAATGAGGAGGAACACGTCGAAGGAGCACGACGACGTTGAGGCCGAAAGAAGCCGGGGCCGTAGTTGGGCTGTGGCGGAGGGGCGCGGCGCCGTTCAGACAAGGCCGCGGCTTAAGACCACAGTGGTGCAGGGAGCGGCGGCCAGAATCACCGGCCGCCGACGCTTCAGAGGGGCGGGACCGTGGGGTCCCGCGGCGGCGGCACCAGCCAGCCAACCGGGCCGGCCGTTCCGGAAGAACTGGCGGTCGTAACCCCCATCTGGAAATAGAGCAGGCCCCCATGTGGGGGGGGGGGGGGGCGTTACAAACAAGGGGGTAGCACCGCCCCCCTTTGAGCATCCGCTCGGCCAGCGCCGAGCCGCCCGGGCTGGACCGGCCGCATAGGTTGAGGACACCCGCGCCAGGCCGTGCTGCCCGCGCCGGGCCGCGCCTCACTGGCTGGGCCGGGCCACGCCAGCCGGGCCAGGCCGCGCCATAATGGGATGGACACTGACCCGGGTTGGATCGATCCAGTTCAGGCCGACCCAGGGGGTCTTGGGATGGGTCGGTCCGGGCCCAAAACCCCATAAAAACCAGACAAGTTCATTTAAATGCCCTTAACACGGGCTACATACCTCCGATCGATGCACCGTCAGTTGTGATGTGATCCTTGGATCGAGAAGGTCGTTTCGGTATATTATAATCAGGGTTTTAGAGAAATATGGGTATGGAAGGGTTTGTTCGAACACGAAACCAACTGGGCCCTCGGAGCAGAAACACTTATAACTTGAGCTTCGGACGTCCGATTGACGTGCTGTCAACTTTGTTGGATTACTCTTAGTGATACAGACCTTTTGGCTTACTCCGATCGATTTTTGGATGCAGTTGGAGTGTGGTCAGGTTGGTTTTGACTTAAAAACTAACCGGGCCCTTGGAACGAAAACGCCAATAACTCTCAGACCAGGCATCCGATTGATCCGCCGTCTGTCACATTGAGTTCCTTTTGTCGAGATAGAACTTTGGGATACATCAACTACGGACTACGTGTCAGTTGATATATCGACCCCTTTGGCTCGTGGAGCGGACCCTCCCGGAATCGAGCATGCTGTGTGTGGGAACCCTAGAGGTGACTGCGACGACGATGACGACTGCACTGAAATCCTCCGTGGGTTCGATAGTGACAAAGACTGCACTGAAATCCTCCATGGGTTCGACAGCGATAAAGACCGTACTGAAATCCTCCGTGGGATCGATGACGATGAATACTGTTCCTGTATCCTACGTGGGTCCGACAGTACTACTGTTATTGTATCCTACGTGGATCCAGTAGTATTTGACTCTGTACTTGTATCCAACATGGGTCTGGCAGAGTAGCTATTCTTGAATCCTACGTGGGTCTGACAGCTTAGCTAGTCTAGTATCCTACATGGGTCCTAGCTTAGATGAATCAGTGGCTACATCTGATCATCTTTATCACCTTACGAAGAAGTATACCTGTGCGAGCTGAGTCTTGACTTTCAATCATTATTTTCGATATGATTGAATTGCTTTCCTATATAGATTGGGTTGTGCTTTCCTATGTGGATTTGGTTGTACTATCCTGTGCGGACTAGATCTAACATGGGCTCAGATGTTGGAGTCGAACTGGAATTGATGACTTAGGTATATGTATGGGAATATACCTAAGTAGTGTTGGATGTTACTTCGTGATTGTATCATTCCTTTGTGGATTCTGGGAGACCTTCAGGGATCTCAGGGTCCCTACTGAGTAGCGTATACTCACCCCTGCATGGGCTATGCCCGCACTATGTTGTGTTGGATGCAGACAACGGACATCACTGATCGTGGTTGAGGATTGTGGAGCAAGTCGGTACCTGGAGGTGGACCACTGGGCGGGACGTACACGGAGCGGACGGCTGGACCCGAGGAGCTGAGGAGGCTATATGTACCAACCCTTCAGGTGGGACTTCCAGTGGATGGCTCGACGTTTCTACTTTATATTCAGTTTCTATATGTTCATTCCAGTTGTACTTCACTTTTAGTTTGGGTTTGTATTCTGGAGAATTTACTTTCTGCACTTACTATTGTACCCAGTCTACTTAGTGTTTATTTCTGCTGGCTTACTCTGTGGTGTTTGTTTACATTATAAGGCAATGCCTTCCACTTTTATCGGAATTTACGCCTTTGTGCTAGTCACTAGCCCCTAGCCTATTGGAGGCGGGCTTGGGGTAGTCACGGGATGGGTCCCGAGGAAGAGTCATGACAAATTGGTATCAGAGGAGTTCGGTTCTACCACAGAACTCAGGACTCTGAACTTTCTTCTATGTGAAGCAATAGTGTTAAGGGTATTGAGTGTGGTTAACAGTTCAGGGAGTCTAGTGTTGGTGCGTCGGCCAACGTATCCATACAACAGGACCCTGAAAACGGATTTCCGACTAAGTGCACGAAAACATTGATTGCATGTGTGTTTCAAAATTTTTCTTTGCGATTACTTTGTGTCAGCTCAGCAGGTATACTATTTTGACCATGGTGCACCTGTTTCTTTTCAAGATGCCCCACAATAGCAGCCAACTAGGTTTCCTTGTTTTTTGTGAGACGACAGCCTACCGAGCGATGAGGCCTCGGTGCAGGGCCCTTTTACGATGGAGGCGCCGACGATACCTCTACCCGCCGAGCCACCGATGCCACCAGCCCCAGCCGCTGAGAGTACACATCGCCTTAGTGCACTACACGGGTTTCAGTGTCAGAGACCGCTCAGGTTCCACAGGGAGATGGACCCTCAGGCAGCAAAGGATTGGATGGAGGCTTTAGTTTGAGTTTTCAGGTTAGTGGGGACACCAGCTGACCTCATAGTGATCTTTGCAGCGAGCCTCCTGCACGCGGCATCAAGCAGATGGTAGAGCCTGATGATCCAGGTGCACGACGAGGCGTCTCTCCTTTGGATAGACTTTGAGAGCCTCTTCCACTCAGAGTTCTTCCTAGACACCCTACGTGCGGTGTACATTCAGGAGCTTCTACAGTTGTGGTAGGGCAGCATGACGGTCGCCCAGTTCTCAGTGATATTTACCGATCTCTCGTGCTATTCGACAGACATGGTATGGGACCCATTCTTCTGGGCCCGGACCTTTGAGCAGGTACTGAGGCATGATATTGGTTCATCTATGATCTCCCTCAGCATTCTGACGCAGGATAGAGTACTAGAGCGAGCCCTTCTCATAGAGTGATTTCTTACTGAGCCTAAAACAGCAGTGAGACCTACCGAAGGCCGACATGTAGCTGAGTCTTCTGTAGCTGGCAGTCGATAGATGTCACAAAGGTCCAGGCGGACTAGACCATCAGGCGGACAGCCCCAAGACACTGGCTCAGAGGTGCGGGGCACACGGCGCAGATCCAGTCTTATGAGGAGCAGACAGTTCTACGGATGCGGCGGGTAGGGCCACATGGCTCATGACTGCCCGACCCACCGTGCATAGGAGCAACAGACGGTTGAGGGACCACCCAGGTGGAGGCATAGGGTCGACCGTGGTGGTCCGTAGGGAGAAAGCTGACCAGGCAGAGGAGCTGGCCGAGCAACAGTTGGTGGGTGATGCTTTGAGGCTTTACCACCACCACCACCAGGAGGTCCACCCCGACCATAGAAAGCTAGCGAGCAGAGGTAGGATCAGCTTCACGCAGCGGAGGCCTACGACCACGGCGCACCAGAGATGATTCAAGGTACTATCTGTGTCTAATCCAACCATGCTGCAGTTCTTATAGACACAGAAGTGAGTCATTATTTCATGGCTACTGCCCTTGTTAGGAGCTCGGAGATTCTGAAAGAGCCGTTGGCTCGATCCTTACAGCAAGAGACTTCTACGAGAGCAGACTCGATGATACACACTAGTGCCGGTAGTGTGATCTTACTCTAGGAGGTGAGAGCTTCGGCTGGGATCTTCTTGTAGCGGCGTCGAGGCCTTACGACGTCATCTTGGGCATGGATAGGTTATCTACAGTCCATGCTCAGATCGTCTTTATTAGGCGCAAGGTGCGATGTGTCCGCACCGACAGTAGAAACTTCACCTTCATCAGTGAGACGGGAGCCTTTGCAGCACAAGATGGACTCATGCAGAGGAGAGGACAACCCATCACCCATCAGTTGGATATCGTCATCCTAGGAGCAGTTGATGTGCAGAGTATGCGTCTTCCTATAGTGGTGCATCAGTATGAAGACATTTTTCCTGACTATGTTCGAGGACTAACTCCTCGTAGATAGGTAGACTTTGATATTGACATGTACCCCAGAACAACCCTGATATCCACTCCGGCATATCGGATGGCTCCCGTAGAGCTTCAAGAGCTACGGGTATAGATGGAGGACTTGCAGCGCAAGGTATTCATCCAACCCAGTGTTTCACCCTGGACTTCCCTGATTTTGTTCGCCAAGAAGGCGGACGGGAGCTTGCGATTGTATGTTGACTATCGTCGCCTGAACCAGGTGACCATGAGGAACATGTATCTGCTACCGACGATTGAATACCTCTTCGATCAGCTCAAGGGAGCATGGTGGTTCTCGAAGATAGACCTCAGGTCAGGCTATCATCAGCTCAGAGTTCGGGATGAGGAAGTGCATAAGACGGCCTTCAGATGTCGGTATGACCACTATGAGTTCTTGGTTATGCCATTCGGCATAACCAATGCTCCAGCGGTGTTCATGTGTCTCTTGAACATGATCTTTCAGCCAAACCTCGATCGATATTTTGTGGTCTTCATCGACGACATATTGATATACTCGACCACTGAGTCAGAGCATGCCTACCACTTGCGGGTTGTTCTGGACACACTCTGAGAGCTCCAGGTTTATGGTAAGCTCTAGAACTGTTAGTTCTAGTTACGTGAGGTCCACTTCTTCGGACACATCATCTCTGAGGTGGGAGTTGCGGTGGACCCTGTGATGATCAAGGTAGTTCTAGCTTGAGAGCCACTCAGGAGCGTGATGGAGGTGCGTGGTTTTTTGGGTCTAGCTGGGTACTACCGGATATTTGTGCCAGACTTTTCCAGATTTGCGGAACCACTTTTAAATTTGATGAAGAAGGGGAAACCCTTCGTGTGGTCAGATAAAAGTCATCAGAGCTTCCAGGAGTTGAGATAGAGATTGACCAGCGCACCTATCTTGAGGCTACCAGAGGAGGGAGTGGGGTACGTAGTCTATTGAGTTACATCAGGGACCTGACTTGGATGTGTCCAGATGCAGGAGCGGGTAGAGATCTCTTATGGATCACATCATTTGAGGCATCATGAGAAGAACTACGCTACCAATGACCAAGAGTTAGCAGCAGTGGTCTTCGCTCTGAAGATGTGGCGACACTATCTGATGGCCGGGCGCTTTACAGTCTACTCTGACCACCAGTGTCTCAGGTACATCTTATCGCAGAAGGACCTGAATCTGAGACAGCGGTGATGGCTCGAGTTCCTCCAGGACTATGACTTTGAGATAGTCTATACTCCTTGAAAGGGGAATGTAGTAGCCGATTCTCTCAGCAGGGGGATGGGAATTACACTACTTGGAGAGGCAACGGAGCTGCTAGTCACTTTTCAGATATCATTTGTGGATAGAGATGGATCAGACTTTGTTTATTCACTCACAGTCACTCCTCCACTACTACAGCGGGTCAGAGAGGCACAACGTGGGGACGTTGAGTGTGAGACGCGACATGCACAAATATACTCAGGACTAACACCTGATGGATTCTCTATAGGAAGAGGAAAAAATGTCCTTTTCAGATAACGTACCATGGTACCAGCTGCTTTACAGGAGGATGTGCTGAGGGAGTTTCACACTTCCCCTTTAGCGGTACATCCATAAGTGGCGAAGATGTACCAGGATCTCAGACGACAGCACTGGTGGCCGGGTATAAAGAAGGCTATTGCAGAGTTCATTTCTCGATGCCTCACCTGCCAGTAGGTGAAGGTGGACCACCAGGTACCAGCAGGCTTGGTACAACCCTTGGAGGTCCCAGAGTGGAAGTGGGATGGGATATCTATGGACTTCGTGACTGGACTTCCACATACTTCTAGAGGTCACGACTCCATTTGGGTGATTGTCGACCGACTCACCAAGTCGGACCACTTCATTCCTATCAGAGAGCAAGGCTCAGTAAATAGCCTGGGACGCCTCTACATTCAAGATATTATACTTCTTCATGGTGTGCCATCATCTATTGTCTCCGATATAGATGCTCGCTTTACTTACCAGCTTTGGAAGGGGTTGTAGGGTGCATTCGATACGTAGCTACGACTGAGCACCGCCTTCACCCTCAGACGAATGGTAAGACGGAGAGGACCATTCAGACTCCCGAGGACATGATCCGTGCATGAGTCCTCGACTTTGGTCGTAGGTGGGAGGACCACCTACCCTTGGTGGAGTTCACGTACAACAACATCTACCACTCCACCATCTGGATGGCACCATACGAGGTATTGTACAACCGAACTTGCAGATCACCTCTATGCTAGACAGACCCTAGGGAGTTAGCACTTGTGGGACCAGAGATGGTCCAAGCCATGACAGAGAAGGTCCAGATCATCCAGTAGTGGATGAGGACAGCTCAGAGTCGATAGAAGTCTTATACTGACACGAGGCGGAGACCACTAGAGTTCGAGGATGGTGACCACGTCTTCTTGTGGGTCTCACCTCGATGTGGATTACGAAGATTTGGATGAGGTGGAAAGTTATCTCCATGCTTCATCGAACCATTCCAGGTTCTCATAAAGATAGGTGAGGTGGATTCCAGCCTGGATCTACCACCTTAGTTGCACCGGGGGCATGACGTATTCCACGTAACTCAGCTGAGGAGGTACGTGCACGATCTGATGCATATCATCATCCATGGAGAGTCAAACAATGACAATGAGGTGACTATTGCGGAGGTCTCGGTGGAGATCGAGGATCAATAGGAGCTGGTCCTACGTGGGTGGTCGATTCCTCTAGTGCACATCAGATGGCAGCATGGGAACCTCCAGGAGAGCACTTGGGAGCGGGAGGCCCTGATGCGTGCTCGGTACCCTCATTTGTTCCCCTAGTTTGTGTTGTATCTTTACGGGGACGTAAAGACCTGTGGTGGGAGTAATTTAAATACCCGTAAATTTCAAGGTAAATTTTTTTCTTAATTTTCTATGGGATTTTACGAGTATTTAGTTTCTGACGGCACCTGATTCCGAGGCCCGGTGTGCCCGAAATCAATTTCTGAAACTTAGCTTGGGTACGTTCAGTGAACGAATGAGTGGGTTTTATCTAACTTTTGAACCGGTGCCCGGAATCGAAATCCGAGGGCACCAATGAAACCATATCAGCGGTAATTTCATAGGAGAAAAATTTCTGGAGTTGCGTTTGCTCGGGTGAGGTTATTAAATAAATGGGTTAACTAAAGAATGATATAAAAATTTGTGGTACAATTTTTATTTTCTATTCTAAGTAGTTTAAACCTACGCATGGATGTTGGAGTGGGTCCCACTATATCCTAAGTCCACTTGGTAGGATATAAGTGAAGTGGGGCCCACACGAGCTCCACCCCCTTCAATTCCTTTAAACCTCCCTCTTGTAAATTAATGTGTAACACACCCGCTCCCCCAAATTTAATGACATGTAAACTCTCGAAATTAATTGGATTATTAAACGCTCTTAAATTAAGTCAATTAATTGAATGTGATCTTTTGAATTTTGAAAATGGTTGGCATGAGTAATAAAATAAGGAAAAGCCTTATTTTATTATTTTTGAATCATTGTGTGGAGATATTTGGAGAGGAGAGCTCACGTCATGGAGATCTTCTTCTTCCTCAGAGAAGAACATGAAGAACATCGAAACACTTCTCGATCTTCTTTCCACGTCAAGGAGAGGGGGACGCCGCATCCTTCATTTGGCATGAACCGATGAAATATACAGAGC
Organism: Viscum album; assembly: GCA_963277665.1. Lineage (NCBI taxonomy): Eukaryota > Viridiplantae > Streptophyta > Magnoliopsida > Santalales > Viscaceae > Viscum > Viscum album. The sequence continues at coordinate 1,816,686,155 of OY728133.1, read as the reverse complement.
CTCATTCCGCGACGTTGTCTTCTGCGAGGCCGTATTCTGTAACACCGCCTTCCATGAAGCCGTTTTTCCATGATGACCATCGTTCGACAACTCCTTGAGGTAGGGGTTTGGATTTGTGTTCGTGATTATTCTTTTTCCATCCAACGTTAAAATCTTAGCCGCTTTCTATCGAATTAACGGGAGGGGGAGGACTGCACGAACACGGATGACCCTCCTTCCCCTTTTGTTATTGTACTCGTGGCGGTTCGAATGAAGGTAGCGCGGTGCAATGACACCGCACGGGAACAAGGAGGAACATGACGAAGGAGCGCGGTGCCGTCGCGTCGCGCCGTTGAGGCCAAAAGCAACCAGGGCCATAGTCGGGCCGCGGCGTCATCACGCCGTGCTGGAGAACCACGAAGAGGCCGCGGCTAGAGCGGGTCCATGGTGGAGGGGCGCGGTGCCGTCGTGCCACGCTGGTCGGACAAGGCCGTGGTGGTGCAGGGAGTGGCAGCCGGAATCACCCGTCGCCGACGCTTTGGAGGGGCAGGACTGCGGGGTCCCGCGGCGGTGGCACAAGCCAGCCAACCGGGCCGACCATTTCAGAAAAACCGGGGGTCATAACCCCCGGCTAGCAAAGGAGCGGGCCCCCATGTGGGGGGCCGCTGTTACAAACAAGGGGGGCAGCACGCCCCCCCTTTGCATGTCCGCTCGGCCAACGCTGAGCTGCCCTGGCCGGGCTGCTCGCGTCGAGCCGGGCCGCCCGCGCCGAGCCTATCCGCGCCGGCTGGTCCAGGCCGCGCCAGCCGGGCCGGGCTGCGCCCTAATGGGATGAACCCGGAACTGGGTTGTGTCAACCCAGTTCGGGCAGACCAGGGGGTCTTAGGCCGGGTCGGTCCAGGCCCAAAACCCCCTAAAAACCGGGCAGGTTCGTTTAAATGCTTGTAACATGGGCTACAGACCTTAGATCGACTCACCGTCTGTTGCGATGTGATCCTTGGATCGAGACGGTCATTTATGTATATTAAATTCAAGGTTTCGAAGAACATTGGGTATATCTGGGTTGGTTTGAACACGAAACCAACCGGGCCCTCGGAGCGGAAACACTTATAACTTGAGATTCAGATGTCCGATTGACGTGTCATCGACTTTTTTGGATTCCTCTTAGAGAGAAGTACCTTTTGGCTTACTCCTCTCAAGGTTGGGACGCAGTTGGAGTGCAGTCGGGTTGGTTTTGACTTAAAAACCAACCGGGACCCTGGAACGAAATAGCCAATAACTCTCAGACCAGGCGTCTGATTGACGCACCATCTGTCATGTTGAGTTCCTTTTTTCGAGACAAAACTTTGGGATACATCAACTTCGGACTACGTGTCAGTTGATGTATCGACCTCTTTGGCTCGTGGAGCAGACCCTCCTGGAATCGAGCATGTTGTGTGCAGGAACCCTAGAGCTGACTGCAACTACGACGACGATGACAACTGCACTGAAATCCTCTGTGGGTTCGGCAGTGACGACGAATTAAATGAAATCTTCCGTGGGTTCAGCAGCGACGACGACCGTACTGAAATCCTTCATGGGTTCAACGAAGATGACTACTATTCTTGTATCCTACGTGGGTCTGACAGTACTACTGTTCTTGCATCCTACGTGGGTCCGATAGTATTTGACTATGTACATGTATCCTACGTGGGTCCGGTAGAGTAGCTGGTATTGTGTCCTACGTGGGTCAGACAACTTAGCTTGTCTAGTATCCTACATCGGTCCCAGCTTAGATGAATCAGTGGCTAAATCTGATCATCTCTATCACCTTACGAAGAATTATACCAGTGTGATCTGAGTCTTGACTTTCAATCATTATCTTCGATATGATTGACTTTCATTCCTATGTGGATTGGGTTGTGCTTTCCTATGTGGATTTGGTTGTGCTATCCTTTGTGGACTAGATCAAACTTGGGCTCAGATGTGGGAGCCGAACTGAACTTGATGACTTAGGTATATGTATGGGGATATACCTAAGTAATGTTGAATGTTACTTTGTGATTGTATCTTTCCTTTGTGGATTATGGGAGACCTTTGGGGGTCTCGGGGTCCCTAATGAGTAGAGTATACTCACCCCTGCATGGGCTATGCTAGCACTACATTGTGTTAGATAAAGACGATGGACAACGCTAATCGTGGTTGAGGCTTGTGGAGAAAGTCTATACCTAGAGGTGGACCACTGGGCGGGACGTACACGGAGCTAACGGCTGGACTCGAGGAGCTGAGGAGGCTATCTGTACCCACCCTTCAGGTGAGACTTCTAGTGGACGGCTCGATGTTGCTTCATTACTTTCAGTTGCTGTATTTTCTTTCCAGTTATACTTCACATTCAGTTTGGGTTTGTATTCTGGCCCATTTACATTCCGGACTTACTATTGTACCCAGTTTACTTAGTGTTTACTTCTGCTAGCTTCCTCAGTGGTGTTTTTTAACATTATAAGGCAATGCCTTCCCTTTTATAGGGATTTACGCCTTTGGTTCTAGTCGCCAGCCCCTGGCCTATGGAAGGCGGGCATGGGGTAGTCATGACACTGGTCCCGAGGATGGGTCGTGACATCACTGATGGGGAAAATTGGATATTAAAATTTATATATTAATATAAATACTATTAATTTTTTATAAAACATGGATGTGGTTGATAAATATACCCTATTAAATACATACGAATAAACAATCTTATATAATAATGATATTTTAAAATTATCTCTTTCCTTAGGTGTACTATCCTTTGTATGTATCAGAAACTCTATTATTATGATTTTAATAATTTCATTGAATTATTCCAGAGTAATAGTCATTTTTATGATATCATATATGATCATATTATCATCTGTTTGGTTATAATATTTCATTATTACTCGTTATTCGGGGATTAAATGCTTTACTTTCTCATGAACATTTTATCGAATATGATTAGGTTCTCCTTATTAGGTAATAGTTATATAATTAAAAAATTGATATTAACATATTATATATCATATTTATTTATTCTATACATTTATATTGTAATTATTTAATTTATATCATGTACAATGAATCACATCGCATCATGGAGATAGTAGGCCATACGTACGCACGAGCGATGATATCATTACATTAATTATGAAATGTTATCAGAAGATTATGGTATATATATTGTACAATAATAAATAACTTTTTTGTAACAATCATATATAGTTATTAGTTCCATTATTATAAAAATTCAGTTCATGTTGTGGTGAAAAAATGATTACACCACAGCGTGGAGATGATAAGTCATACGTACACACGAATGATGATTTAATTTTTTCGTAGGGTGGATAGAAGTTGAAATATGGTTGTTTCACAATTATAATAAAATCTCTGTATATATGTTCTACTGGATTTATTACTTTTTAATGAAACAACTCATGAAGAAGATGTATAAGAAGAAAGATGTTTGAAGGAATCTGGAAAAGTGATTTCCTCTTCCTCGATGTGCTTCCTCTAAATCTATTCTTAGAGCACCGGAGTTGGTCTTTGAAGATGAAAGGAACATCTAGAATGTAAATAAGGAAGTATAGAAGGAAACATTTCTGGGTATGGATGATATTGGAGGCCCAAATGTATGTGAATAAGTGAGGGAGGAGGTTACCTCTTATAATTGAGGTGAGGGGCATTTTTAGAAACCTCAAAAATATAAATTTATAATAAAATAAAACCCCACTAGAAAACCACAAAAATGTACCATTTTTTAACATGATATGAGATAACATTTTAATATCATCAAAATATAAATTGTATACATGTTTTTATTTCACTTTAAACATTATATTTTTAATAAAAATTTAGTTGTTCTATTCAATTTTAATTAAGATAACATTCATTTCAATATTAAATGGGTGTAATATTTATTTATTTGATGTTAATTATAACATAAATAAGTACTATAGAGAATATATGACCTTATAATAATAATTAATTTTTTGAAAATGTTTTATGATTATTATATAATTTAATAAAACATTATTTTGACAAAATAACAATCATGTCAATTTTGAAACAATTCAATTCATGTATTTTTTAAAATATCTAAGAAAATATGTTATAATTGAAAAAATTATTTTATTATATCCCTATAAGGTATAGGTAATCAAAAAAATTCATTGGAAATATTAATGATCTCAAATTAAATTTATTTTAATATTTATAATAACATGAATTTGATACTTCCATTAATTAAATAACTACTACATTAGTTTTATGTAATAATTTAATATACTTATTTGTTGGGTAATAATTAAAAATAAAACACAATGATGATTATAAATATAATATATTTAATAACAATAAAAATATTTTTATTTTTATTCTGTAAAATTCAACATTAATAGTTCTATACTTATTAAATTATGAATGTGATAACTTTATCATCACTTTAAAAAAAAAATAAGTATCACAATATCTTCCATGTGGATAAAAATGGTCAATTACTCGCCCCATTGATGATTAGGGTCTATATATAATCTAATAATGAGAATTGAGAATGGTTTGGGTCTTTTTATGCTTACTAGTATTTTAATATTAATTGTTGTATTAATTTATCATTAATTAATTAATTTTTACATCATCAATGTATATGTCTTTAAGGAAATTATATAATTCCTGTATTAAAAATAAATTACCATGTTAAATAAATATATTTTATCCTTAAAATATGTATTTATAATCAAATTTATCTTATTTATAACCTTATAAAAATGTTTAGTTATCAATATTAGAGTGAGACATATTTACCTTTTCTTCAAATAAAATAAAATTAATTATCAAATTTTCATCCAAGTGGTTTCCAAATGACACCATTTTGACCCATCAATGATTTATCTCGAAAAAAACTCAACCAGTGAAATTAAGACAAGTTTTGGTGTAATTTTATAAAAGTATTATTACCCTTAATTACATGTTTTACCAATTTATTGTATTAATGAAAATTATTGTAGTTACTATTCATAAAATCAAAAAATAAAATAAATCTTTTTACATAATTTTGACCTTATAATTTGAAATATGGAATAAATTTTTCTAAATTCACAACACATATCATTTAGTAAATAACTTAAAATTATTCCCATTGTCCAAAAGAGATAACATGTTTTTAAAACATAACACATTGCAAAATATTGAAATGTTTTTTCATATGAATTGAATGTAAAATTAATGATAATTTAATTAATTATATAGAATGATAAAAATATATTCTATTTATATGTTAAAACCATTCAATAATATAATTTAATCACATAACTATTTTGATGAGAAAAATTTGTTTTCAATTAAAATTTAGTATAATTTTACTATTCATCAAATTTTAAAACATATCAGAAAAATATCAAAAATTCATCCAAATAAATTTTTTATATCCTACATCCAAAGAAGTAGTTTTTTTGTTAAATGGATTATATATATGTTTTAAAAATTATATTTAAAATTGTTGTCCAATCAAAAGTTGGAAATAATTCTTTTTTTGCAATGTACTTATTTTATCCAAATAATTGAATTTGTTCTTATATGATGTCTGTAAAAAATATAAGATAAATTTTAGAAATTAGATTGAATCCATAAAAAGTGATTTTATTATTTTAAAGACTCACTTATTTTCATTTAAATAGTTTTTTATAAGGATGTTAATACTATTCATACCCACCATTATAATGACTAGGTCATAATATTTAGTTGTTCACTTATACTCAGTCTTACATGAAATAAATTATATAAAAAGAAATTGGAATTGTATGTTTTTTATACATCCATCTAATATGATGTTTCATATAGCACAAGATAATATTAATGTAGCGTACAACACACGACATCAAATAAATTAAAAAGAATTTATCTCATAAAATATCAGGGTGTTACATTTAACCCCCTTAAAATGAATTTTCCCTCAAAATTCACCTAGGTTATAAAAGGATTAATACTTTAATGTTTCATTCATAGAAACCCAAATAATAAAAGGGAATACTAAAACTTCATTTTAAAATGTAATGTTATAAACATAATGGTTACCCAAAATAACTCCTCACTGGGTTTCCATATAGAAGAACATTGGTGGGAAGTGGAAACATGGATATGGAAAAAAACTACAACCATCAGGTTGTGATAGAGAGTGATTTAAGACAAGGTTTGGAGAAATTTAACAACCGGAAATCCTTAAATATGTGATGATGTAAGGAACTATCTAATTCATCGAATAAAAAGGCACTAAGATAACTATTTCTCCAAGATTATTTCCCTAAAGTTGATTAACATAGGAATCAATACCTCTTTATCTAATTACAATTCCACCATTGGTCATGCCTCAAAAAATTTCCACTGGATCATTTATTCAATGAAGTAATTTTGAATTTGTCATTCTTGAAGTGTTAGAATATCATGGGATCCATAAATAGAATGATAGGTCATTCCATCTGTCTCAAAAAATGGTTACAAAAGGTTGTCAAATATGCATAATTCCACCTATAGTGAGATAATAAATTAATTGAACTAAAATCATGTGTATTATACCATATATTATACATAAATGGATAACCTTCAAATCTTCCCAAAAGAAGAAACTATAAAACATTCAAAATAGGTGAAATAAATCAACATAGAATTTATCTAACATATATCATAGGGAAGTTATTTTTTGTCATATTCTATAAATTTGAATAACTTAATATTACATTATATTAAAACATGGTAATAAATTGAATTACAATATAACCTTATTGAAAAAATGCATGATGTAAAAAATAAACTCTTTCAACATACTAAAAATCCCAAAATTTTATATACTCAAACCATGACATCAATTTTTCCATAAATCAGTCATGAGGTTATTAATATTATTAAACATACCATTATCTCCATATCCTATAATTTTACACAACACTATTCTTTATAAACATGTAATCAATCCACAATCTTCTTAAACTATTGACCAAGATTCATCGGTTTACTCATTAACACTTATTTCATCTCATATACCATTCATAGTATCTTAATTGTCCGAAATATATATACTACCCATAAGACCATACTGATTCTCTTCATGAGATTTTTTACTAGGGAATCTATTTACATAATTCCCATACATTGCACATTTAAAACATTTAACAGTTTTTTATTTCGTAGAAAGACCATTATCCTTGTCCATTTTGTTAAATGAACTATTTTCCTTGGAATTTCTAGCATTGTGTCCTTCTTTTACACACCCAAAGAATCTTCCAGTTCATTTGAAACACTATCTTTAATTCCTCTTCCCCCACGATTGACATTAGGAAATGTGAACATTATTTCCTCTATGATCACCATAAAACTCCATATATCTCTTATTAGGTTGGTTAGGAAACTCACCAAAGTTGAGATTATTGGTCATATTATGAGATTGATGATTAGTCATAATAATAATGATTATCCTTCCAACTTCCATCTCATTTTTTTTCTCATGAGAAATATCATTCCATTTTCCATCATATTCCCCGTTAACATGAATCCTTTAATGACCAACCATTTTCTAGAATAGAAAAAGATTATTGTGAGAAGCAAAAATTATACTAGAAAATTAACATAATCAGGGGTACTTTCAATCTCTAACATCTTGGGTTTATTAATAGGTGATTAATTATCGTGACTATAATTCTAGGATAGTAACATATAGTTAGACTTATACTTATGGATATCCCTATACTTATCCTTCTAAATATATCTACGGATCCCACTTTGCATCCTCATTTCCAAAGGCTAACTATACTATCCCTCTTATACACACTCTAATGACCCAAGCTAGACATACATGGACATTAAATTTATTTTTTGGAATACTTAATACATTAAACAAATAGACACACAAAGACCATATTAGTTTATTTTATTTGGATACACTGATCAAATTATTCTATATTGGTCAAAAGATCTTCAATATATCCTATAAATATCTTCCACTTTAGTATTCATACCTAAAACCATTATTTACATTGTTGGGGAAATAAAAACCAAAAATGGTGATCTCAAATGCTCAGTAAGGGAAAACACGGGAAATATCAACAATATCCAAATCATAAGATATAAGAACTTAACATTTGAAAATATTATCAAACATATGAAATATTGTGATATCATGTAATGGGGAAAAAGTTCATAATAATAAAGTGCCATAATTCCAAAATTCCCAACATAAGACATTATGTTTGTTGGAATACACATAAGAATATAAAATCATTTCATATTAGTCAAGGATCATTCCTAAGACCATCATAGTTGACAATATACGTTACCGAACTGGGATTACATGCCATTCCAGCCCTGTATTACTAAACTAGATTTACTTACCATTTGAGTATTCTCTATCTCATGAGATATAAATCTTTACCCAATTAATTTGAGGGAGATATATGTCCCACCTATCTCATAATGAAATAATTATTAGATGTTCCATAAAAATATAAATCATTCATCATTGCGTGACCCAAGAAATAAAATGTATTTCTTAAACATCATTCCATCATTAAGTAATCCATATAAAATATAATTCCATCATTAACACAATCAAATAATTTCAATAATAAGGATATAATGATAAGACAATTTAAAGTGTATCGTCTTAGTTGTAAAATAATTATGATAAAAAACATGAACATAATTCTTGAGAAAAATATCCTTTCTTATTCAAAAACATTTTATTTTATCAAAATGTTGTGAAATTTTAAAAGAAATTAATTTCGTTTAAAATAAACTTTAAGTCATATAGAAAAATATTTTTGTAAATAAATAATTATGAATATGTAAAAATATAGTCATGTCGTATAAGTAATAAAACATTCTTCCCATGATTTTCAAGGAAAGTCAAAAAGTACTTCGTATCAAATAACAAAAAAATATTGCCATCATACCACATAGTAAAAAGTCACTAGTGGTTAATATTTACTTTAAAAAATTGTAGACCAATATAAATAGTATTACATATTTGGGTAACATAGATGTGGATTATAAATATACCCTGGTAAATTCTTAGGAATAAATAATCTTCAAAAATAATGAGGATGAAAAATTATCCCTACTTTATATCCAATATCCTTTGTATGTATCCAAAAGTCATGTATAATGATTATATTAATTTAATTTAATTATTCTAGAATAATTTACATTTTTATTATATCATATATGATCATATTATCATCTTTTTTGTATATATATTTCATTATTACTCATTATTCGGGTTTTAACTGCTTCATTTTCTAATTGATTTTTTGTCGAATACGTTCAGGTTATCTTTATTAGGTTATAGTTATATCATTAAAAAATTATTTTAACATAATATATATCATATTTATTAATTATGTATATTTACATAATCACAATTTAATAGATATCATGCAAAACGAATCGTTTCGCATAATAGAGAAGGTAGATCGTACGTACACATGAGCAATGCAATCATTACTTTTATTATCATATAATATAAAAGATTATGTTATATATATTTTAAATAATATATAAGTATTTATAATAATATATAGTTATTATTTCCATTATTATACCCACCCATGTCAATTTGTGGTGAAAAACAGATTACACCACAACTTGGAGACAATAAGTCGTACGTACGCACACATGATGATTTAATTTTTTCATGGATGGATAGAAGGTGAAATATTGTTTCCTAAAAAGTATAAAATTATCTATGTGTATATGAGATATTGGTGTTATTACTTTTTAAGGAAACAACTCATGTGGAGGAAGTAGAAGAGGAAAGAAGTTTGGAAGAATCAGTAAAAGAGATTACCTCTTCCTCGACGTGCTTCCTCTAAATATATTATTAGAGAAATGGAGTTTGTATATGAAGATGAAAATAACATTAGGTAATTTTATAAGGAAAATTTTAATGGTATTGATGATCTAGTAGGCTCAAATTGATGTGAAAAAAGAGAGGGAGGATGTTCCCTTTTATAATTGAGGTGAGGGGTACTTCTAAAAAATTATAACATTTTTATTTATAATAAAATAAAACCCAACTAAAAAACCTCCACATTGTTCCAATTTCAAAGAATAGATTATATAGGGTTATTATATATTCAACCAATAATTTTTAAACATGTTTTAATGTCAATTTAAAAATTATTTTTTTATTTTACATTTAGTTATTTTATTTAATTTTAATTAAGACAAGAAATATTTCAATATTTAGAGGGTTATATATTTATTTATTTGAAGTAAATTAGATCATAAATGGGTACATTATATAATATTAGACAATATAATAAATATTCTACATTTTTAAAAAATGGTTCATGGTTTTTATATAATCTAATAAAACATTTTTTTGACAAAACAACAATAGTGTCAATTTTGAAACTATTCACTTCGTGGATTTTTAAAAATATAAGGATAATATGTTATCATATAAAAAATTATTTTATGACATCCATATAGTTCTAGGTAATCTTTAAAAATGATTTTTCTTATTAATTAGATGAAATTTTATTTATTTTAATATTTTTAATATCATTAATTTGATATTCCCATTAATAAAATAATCACTACATCATTTTAATGATATTATTTAATATACTTATTTATTGGGAAAAAATTAAAAATAAAACACTTATATGAAGATAAATATTTTATATTTAATAATAAATCTATTATTATATTTATATCCTAGAAAATTCACCATTAATAATGTTAAACTTCTTAAATTATGAATGAGTTAACTTTTACATCACTTTCAAAAAAATAATATAAGTGTCATAATAACTTCCATATGGATCCAAATAGTCCATAACTCGACCCTATGATGATTAAGGTGGTTATATAATGGTCCAATAATAATTGGGCATGTCTTTTTTGTTTCTGATGTTTATTATCATTTTACTAATAATTGTTTTATTGATTTATCATCGATTAATTCATTTGTACACCATCAATGTAAAAGTCATTAAGGTAATTATATATTTCCAAAAAAATTAAAATAAATTACCCTGATATAAACAAAAATCTACCTTTAAAATAATTATTCATTATTTAATTTATATTTTGTATAACCTTATATAAAAAATGGTTTAGTTATTAAAATTTGAGTGAGACATATTTAACTATTCATTAAATAAAATAAATTAAATGCTATAATCACACTACAATGGATTCCAAAGGACTCCATTTACACCCAAGGATGATTTATGTCAAAAATAACTCATACAAATATATTAATACAATTGTTAGAGTAATTTTATAATAGTATTCATACCCTTAATTACCCGTTTTACCCTTTTACTATATTAATAAAAATTACCAAAGTTACTATTCATAATGTCCAAAAAATAAGATAAATATATTTACATAATTTGAACATAATTATTCATAATATAAAATCAATTATTCAAAATTGAAAACTCATAATTTTCAATAATTAAATTAAAAATATTCCCATTGTTAGAAAGAGAGAACATGTTTTTAAAAGTTAAAATATTGAAACCGATTGAAATGTTTATACATCTGAATTCAATATAAAATTAATGATAATGAAATAAATTATATTAAATGATAAAAATAAATTATATTTATAATGTAAAAAAATTATATTATATAAATTAATTACGTAAATTATTATGGTGAAAAAAATTGTTTTCAATTAATATTTAGTATAATTTTGCTGATTATCAAAATTAAAAGCTTATTAGAAAATATCAAACATTCATCCCAAGAAATTTTTTATATAGAGATTCTAAATAATAAGTTAGTTTTGTTAAATAGAATATATAAATTTTTCAAAAACTATATTTAAAATGGGTTCTCCATCAAAATTTGACAGTATTGCATTTTTTGAAAAATACTTCTTTTATTTGAAAAGATGAATTTTATCTTATATAATGTATAGAAAACATATAAGATGATTTTTGAACATTAGATTAAAACCATAAAGATTGATTTTATTATTTTATAGACCCACTTATTTTAATTTAAATAGTTTTTTAGAAGGAATGTAATACTATTCATACCCACCATTATAATGACTACGTTAAAATATTATGTAGTTCACTTATACTTGCTATTAATTGATATAAATTATATCAAAAGAATATGAAATTGTGTATAACACAAGCCAAGAACAGTGTTTCATATTCCACAATCTAATACGGTATTTTATATAGCACAATATAATCTTGGAGTTTCATACAACGCAATACATGATATAAATTAAAAAGAATCTATCTCATAAAATCTCAGGGTGTTACAATAGTATGGAAAGATACATGTTGGGGAACCATTAATGTAATCCCCTAGATGCATCAGTAGTCTCATGAGATGAATAATTTCGCTAAATTAGTGCAGTTTAAACTATTTTGGGAATATATCTTTAAGGTAATTGTTCTAAAAACCTAAGAAACATGCGGTAGAATAATTAATAATTTCCCTCATTTAGACGTAGTTAATATTATACTTGAGTTTTTTCATTGACATATCATTGGAAGAATTCTGTTCTCTGTTTATAGATTATATGGAAAGTGTGTTTAGTTACTTAAATTACCATATTAATTTATTCTCATTGATTCATTATTTCTTCCTCTATGATCTAATTAACCTTTATATGCATTTGAGATCACCCTTATTTTGTTTCCTCTCCCTAGTAATGAAAAATGTTCACTAAGAAAGACATGCAAGGATAGACTAGATAGACTAATTTTATAATAAAAAAGTTATTTATTTAAAAGAAAATATATTTTAATTAGTGTATTATTCTGTAATAAAAGACTCATGTATGGATCCTGTTGACCAAGAATAAAAACCTATTCGGTCTTTAGGGATTGATTCATTGTAATCATGCCAATATAATTATTAGCAGACACGGGCACATAGCTCCTGGGTTTGGATCATTATAGATGGTTTCTGAGGAACTTTAGTAAGAAATGTGAGAACTATATTTAGAAAAAAAATATTTTATAGTGTATACAACTAAAGTAGAATTTGAGAATAATATAAAATAACATCCTAAAAATTCTATTGGGTAGAGATTATGTAGTTTTCATAGAAATACATCCATGTCTAGATACTATAAGTGGGAATGGTTCTGGAACAGTTGTACCTAGGATTAAAAACTTCGACAAGGTGTGTCAGTACTGACTTAGTGTAACCTGGTACACGACAATGAGCCTTTACACACACCTAGTTTGACACTCATGGGGTACACTCTTAGGAAAATTCACATTTTATTTAAAACCCACTATGAAGTATTTTGACAATGAATAACCAAGTTTAAACCAAAGGTTTTTTATAATGAAGATGAGGTGTCAATGATTAGAAATCCTAGAAATGATCTTATGGATAAGAATTAGACCAAGAAAATACATTTGTTAAAATAAAATGGATAAAGTATTTTTGTATTCAGATTTTATTGAAAACAATAGTTATAAGGATATTTAGTGATTAACCTAATTTCAAGGATGTCAATCATAGTTATCTAGGAAATTATATTAATATAGTTATATTAATGTAAAACCTATAAGCCATGTGACAACCAATCAAATACAGAAAATCTATGGGTCTTGAACCCATAACTGATGGATGAAAAGTGTTTCACGTAAACCACTGACCTACAAAATATCTCAGTTAAAATGCAATTAATGATAAATGATAATAAGAACCAACTTGATATAAAAAAAATATTAATATTTTTATAATTCCAAAGGCTTTTAATATTAATAAAAATAATTAATTACAATTTTTTAATTATTTTAATGAAATATATATTTTGTATGTTCAATAAAATATTTTTTATATTCATCCATTAGATTTGATATGAATAAGATAATAACAAATCTAATTTCACACATAAACACCAATATTCATATTAAAGTAATTTTACCACCTTTTAATAAAGAGAACATATTTAATATGACTTTTGACAGTATAATTGAATTAATATGTCAAAATAAGTTTCATATATAAAATTTAGACATAGAAATCAGGTTATTGTGAATTTTTTATATTTTTGAGAAACAAATCACTTGTTAATGAATGGTTAAAAATACTGAATTTTTATTCAAAACTACTTTTCATATAATTTATTTATAATGTTAAATTATAATTTAAATTGGTTTTAAAGGTTAATTACATCATGATATTATTAATTAATATAATTTATTTCCTTGGAATCAATTTTTATTTGAAATTTATTATTTAAACATAGTAAAATTTTAGATATTTTTGCCTAAAAAATTGGCATTGTTGTCTCGTCTGCATGATTAAATTAAAATTAATTTTTTCTGCTTCAATGATTTTAATTTGGAAAATTAAATACATATTTTCAATCATAATAACTTATAATTTATACTATTTTCAATTTAATTTTTTACCAAAATTATTAGTGTATGTAATAAAAATTAATCACAATGATTATGTTACAAGTAAGTTTAATAATGGATTAAACCTTAACCTTAATGGTGAAAATGACCTAAGAACTTGACCAAGAAAGAATTTATATAAATATATAGACCCTATAATAAATTTAATGTATTTTTTTAATTACTGGATACACATTAAATGTGATAAATGTGTATGGAATTCGTTTGTCAAAATATTACTGTAGTGTCACTCCGCCTCCACTATGGAAAGGCCTCCTCTCCTCCAACATATGCACACCTAAAAAGTCACTGTGGATTGAAAAAATATATTCCAAAATCGAACCTATAAATTACTCCTATAATCCAATATACCTATCCTTGGTCATAAAAAAATTTAATGAAGCCTTTTAGTACAAACCAAAAGACGTTACCCGATTAAGAGGTAACATCATTCCTTAAGGTATTTAGTTTTATTTCCATTATCAAACCCCTAAAATCTTATTATTATATCATTTCATAAAAAAAAAATCCAAAATATACTTGATTTTTTATTCTAATGTTTGTATCAACACTTACACACACTTCAATATAATTGAAAATAAAAATAGAAATTCTGTATTTGGTGATCTACTACGTCATGAAACAAAGATTATTAATTTCTCCATTACCACCTATCATGGTGGCCATTATTATGGAAAATATATTGATATATGTTATATATAATATTTATTATGTATTTATGCTTATTTAAGTATTTTATAATGCATACCCTTATACATTCTATTTTGTATAAATACGATATGATCATTTATGGAAGTGTGAAGAACCGCCTCTTCAATGTGATGTGGTTTGTTCACACAATAAATAGAACATCTAAAAGATGGTTTTAAATAAATAAATGTGAAATAAAAATCCTCAATATTATATTAATGACATAATTTCCTTTTTTTTAAATATAATATATATCATTTTCTTTATTTTCATTTCACAGAGTAAAAATGTTATAATGTATCTCTTGGACTTGTGGACTACCACCTCATAAACATGTTGTGATTAATTTTACATAAAAAGAATTATATATAAGTATATATGATTAAATAAAATTTTACATATGATATAATTATAATTATGGAAATATATTATTCTACTTTTTTCCTTTCTATAATGACCATTGGAAAATGAGAATGTTACTAATGTGTATGTATGATCTAATCCCCACTTTTTAAAAGATAATTCAGTTTTTAAAAAACATGAATTAATATTTATAAAAATATAATTGATGTATAAATATGATAATTATTTTATATTTAATATTTTGGTGATGTTATATATTATACCCTTTGACTATAGTTGACATACCAAATTTGTTTTTGACACATAAACTAGATTTGGTGAAAACAATCGATGTAAACATAATTGTTTAAGTAGTTGTATACAACATGGTAATAAGTGAAATAAAAGTAATGATTAAAATGGAAATGTTTCTCAATAATTTAAATAATTTACATAATTTCATTATAAAAGAATTTAGAGGATGGTCAACTAAAAGGAAACATAAGGTAATGGATTTCGTCTCAATTTACATTCCATTGATACTTATTTGTTATTATATACCATGTTACATTTTATATGGTGTATATATTTACATTATACACGGTATAAACTGAATATTATTATTCTAATGATATTATAACCTTTAATTAATCTTATAACTTTATGAGTCTTGGGATTTAAAATGTTTCAAAGCGGTAGGGGACAATTTATAATGTTTAATGATTTGGTTCCTCAAGAATAATTTTAATAATATTTAAATGATATTTCCATTTGATTAATTATGTTAAAAGTTTTCAATAAAACCTTTGATTTGTCCCTCATCTAGTTATTATTGACATTTTTCAAGTATTTTTAATATTTTCTAACTTTTTTGTACTCAAGGTGTTTTTGAAAATGTTTTTTCGAAAACGTAACATCACGTATCTATTTTGTCAGAGAACCTATTTTATTCTAAAACAATGTTTTATTAAAATGTTTCCAAAATTTTGTTTATATTATTTATTAAATACATATTTACCCCCTTTCCCTATTATCAATGTTTTCAATGAAATATTATTATCACTTTTGGAACAGGGCATTTTTCAAACCTTTTACCATGAAAAAAGAATTTTTTTACCTTGTATGAAATGTATAGATTTACCTATTGTTATTAATTTGAAGCTTCCTTTTCATTTTTTAAAGGTTATTTTTTAATGATTTTTTTTCAAAAGTAATTTTTAAAGAAACAGTTTTAAAAACGGTTTTCAAAAAATAAATTTCCTCAAGAATGTTTTAAATGATATTTTTATAGTATTTTTATTCATCAATGATAACAACCCTCTATGTTTAATCAAAGTGAAATATTTTTTTTAATACCATCATTATTACTCCTCTGTATGGTTTATGATTTATTTGGTTGAGGATAATATTCGTATTCACTTCCTTGATTTGTTTTTTTTCACATCAAAAACTGAATTTCTATTTTTTACGATCATTTGACATTGATTTTTCTATAGATATTCATATCATATTTCTTGGATATTATTATTTCCTAAACCATATACCATTTTTAATATGGTTTTTACTTTGAATGTCAATTTATAATTTTGGGAAATATTGATAAATCAGTATACATTGTTCAGTATGGATATTTGATAGATAAATTTTTATATTTAAATGCTTTAGACATGCACTATGTGTGTAGGGGACCATTTTAGGTATGTACTATAGGTGGGCATTTGTTATAGATATCCCCTGGATGAATCAGTAGTCTCATAGGATGCATTTTTTGGAAACAAACCCTTTTCCTTTGTTTTGAAGCAGGATAGAAATGTAAGATATGGGATGGGTACCGGTTAATGCAAGCCCCTCAATTCATTGGTAGTCTCGTGTGATGAATAATATGGCCAAATTATAGTACATTAATCTATATTGAGAATAGATCTTGACAGTAATGGTTCCTTGTACCTACGAGATATACCATATAATGATTATACCTTTATCTAATTAGGATCAATAATTATTACCCATGAAAGTTTTCATAAAAATAACATTAGATGCCTTGAATTATCAGTTTATATATTATATGACATGTGTGTTCTATTATTTACCTTACCCTATTAATTCATTCTCATTTATTCCTTACTACTTCTGATATTATTTACTTAACCATACTGGTCTTTTGAGCTCACACTTATTTTTTCGTCCCCCCCAGATCCAAGAAGTGTACTAAGAAATATATTAAAGGATTAGTTAGATTGAATAATGTTATTGTCCTTGAAGTTATTTGTTTATATAACAATTATTTGTAATTATTGTATTCTTCTGTAATAAAAGACTCATGTTTGTATCTCATTTACCAAGACTGCTAAACTCTTTGGTTCTTTGGTCCCTATTCCTTATAATAATTCCAATGTAAATTGTAGGAGACATTGTCTCCAAGATTATGTGGTCCGGTTGCTACAATGTATTTCTTTAATAATTTATGAAAATAATCAAATAAGCCCACATACTTTTAATAATAAATTTTTCATGATCATGATTTTTATAATATTATGATATAACTATTGATTCCATGTTGATATTTTTCTTACTAAATGTTATATAAACCCATTATGGTGTTTCCATTTCTCTAGGTTTTGAAGATGATTATAACATAATACATGTTTTTAAATAGTCTACCATGGATCAATTGTGGAGAAATATTCACATGTTTTCAAAAATAAATTTATTATGTATCTGTACTTCAAATACACTAAAGCATATGTTATTTTGTTTGTGAGATTATTTTGTGAGTTTTATTTTATAAAATAGGAAATTATTTAAAATAAACACATGTTTAATGGGGTTTTAGTATTATGTGCATTGTTTAGTTATGTGTGCATGTGGATTTTTATTTAATTATTATGAACTACCAAATTACAACAACAGACATTAGATAAATGATGTACAAAGAATTAATACATTGAAAAAATTAGTTGACGTATCATGTTCTTAAATTAAGGAATAAAATATGTTCTTTTAACATTGTGATAGTGTTATATCCATTTATTCAAAAAGATAAATAACCACAATGAAAAACAAAATAGTGTTCAATGAATATGAGAAGGATCCATTACTTTCCACTTAACCATCACAGACCAAGACCCAAAATATTCCATTACATAAAACTTATGATGCAGTATGACATAATGTTTTAGGTTTAAATAAATGATTTTTGGTTAAAATCATGGTTCTCAAACCCAGGAGACAAAGTCACATTGAATCTATGAGTCACAAAAAGAATGAGACCCTTTGTTATGTGTTCTTCGAGAAGATCAAAATAATATCCAAATAACGAGAAATGGTATGTAGTGTTAACTAAAAACACATAATGATCGATAAGTATAAATTCAATCAAGAAATGGACAATCCAAGAAATACCATGGAGTAGTCAACTGGGATCAACTTAGATGAGAGGTTCAATGACATGATGAGAATAAATATCTCTTAGTGTACAATTATAAGAACGAAAAGGGTTGTATCACAGTCAAGAAAAAAAATACCCTTATCAGTACTGAAATTTAGATCACCTTTTTTATAAATTTTTTTATCATTATATAAACTAAATTCATTGTTGATAATTAATGTATTTATAAGGACTATGTTTAGAATAAATAAATAATGGACTTATTAGTGCTTAATTAAGTACTGATAAACACTAATTTATAAAAATTTAAAAATTAATTTAAAATTATAATAAATTACTAATTAAATAAACTTGAAGGATAAATATTTAAAAATATTTTAAAATAAAAAAGAATAAATTCTAAAAATTTTAAAATGTTTTTAATAAATATGTAGTATAAAATGATAAAATAAACATTATTATTAAAATAAAAAAATAAAAAATTAATAAATAATATTACTTATGTAAATTTAGAAAATAATAAAACAATAATATATATATATATATATATTAAAAAATAATATAACAGAATTTATATTAAAATAATAAATATAAATACTATAAATTCCATTAAAATAAAAATTATTTACAATAAAAAACTAATTAATATAAATAAATAATGGATACACTGAAAGACATGATACAAATTCACATTCCCATTCAATAAATTAAAATAGGGCAGAAAAATATATGAGGGATAGTAGATGTGAGTTTAGAATTCCCCAACATTGATTGGGTGATGATGATAAGACCGAAGGTTATCCTAAATACCCATTTCCTTATTTAAAAGACATTCAATAATCATATATTACTCATTTTAAATGTGAGTGGAAATGAAATGAATCTATGAAATCTTGTCATTGTTAGTCCTCCAAGAAGAGTCAATCATCTATGAACCATTATGTGATCTGTGTCCAGTATTGTTGACATCTAAAGTAAAATAACTATCAATTTAAAATTCATAACATTTGTTATCCCATGTGTGATTTACCTCATAGAAAACTAATCATATTTCAGACTCAAATGTAATGTCAGAAAAATAATGTAGTACAACAAACACCTATCTGGTTCCTAACAATTTCCCAACAACCAGAAAGTCCATGGGAACCCATTTTAGCACCATTCATGTCCAATTTTATGTATGGTGGTATTAGTGGTAACCACATATAGAACATAAATTGAACTAGTATCCTAGGATGATAGGAAACCCCAAAAAGTATGATGATTAAGAGGCCATTGAAACAATAATTCATAAATACATTCTATATTTAAAAGTTCATCTTAATAAATATTAAAATATAAGTGAGAATACCTCTATGATGAAGGTGATAACTATCAAACCATATTGTATTCCTAGATTTCTATATATAAAATAATAAATAATAAACCCTAACAAGAAAAAGGTTGTGCATATGGGATCAAAAATTGATTTTAGAAATGTACTCCATGGATTGGGACATCATGAGATGAGGATCTATGTAATAAAAATCTTTTTTATAAATGACTCTATAAGAATGATTCACAACGACATAATAAAAAAAAGTTCTTAATTTTTTTTACCCACTCATAAAAAGTTCATAAATATGGGTGAGGATTATACGTAAGATTATATGTCTATCTTCCATATAAAGTTTGTTATTCCTGATTTTCTATTTGTGAAAGTGGTGAGATGGATAGATAAATCTCTGATTGTATGATTAAAACCATTTAGGAATTTGATTTGAGATATCACATGGATAATTATAGTAAATAAGATAACAACGAAAACCCATACTAGATTGAATCCAAATATAGTGATTAGTTTCACCAAACTGAATTAAGAGAATTGGACTGATCAAATTAGCAGTGGGGCATAAAATGAGCAGTGTCATAATGATAACAATATACCCAATATGATATTGTAAAACTCAGGTGGAAGACTATTGATGTTCCCAATTTGAAATGAAATATAGTTTTTCCTTACAAATTTAAAGATGAATCTCTGTTGTGGACAAATTTAACAAATAGAACAATAGAATAGAAACAACCTATAACTTTCGCACAAATATTTTTTCTAATGTAAGTAAGATTTCCATTGAGTAGCCTATTAGTATGTCTTTATTTTTTTACGCTATAGGATATTACTATACCATGAATGATCCATCAAATAATATTGTAATGAGATATTTGTTTTAAACCCCTATATTCATGATGGCCAAACCACAATAATCCAGGGGTTTCACACATTTTTTTCCTAGACACAATTGTTGTCTAATTTTCATTGATACATCTGTTCCAGATGAAGTTAAATATTTTATCACTATCATCTCATAAATATCACAAGTAAATTTATAAATTTTAAAATAATAAATTTGATTTGGAGGATATCACATAGTTTACTAAAAAATGTGAAGAACAAGAAAGAGATATTCCACTTATAATCTGAAATATTCTTAGGGATTTTATGATCTATACCCTTTAGTGAAGACATTTTAATCCAATTGATAAAGAGAGGAATGGAAAAATATTTAAAAGGGATGGATCCAGATCTAACTATAATATATCTGGCTATGTGGTTTCTTCTTGAAGATATTATAT
Source organism: Viscum album (assembly GCA_963277665.1). NCBI lineage: Eukaryota > Viridiplantae > Streptophyta > Magnoliopsida > Santalales > Viscaceae > Viscum > Viscum album. The sequence goes on along the minus strand of OY728133.1, from coordinate 1,816,664,738 downwards.
GTTTCCCACCACAATGATAGAATATGTTCTCATTTATAGAGTGACCTAAAATAACATTCCAATGCTTTAAAATGGCCTTAAAAGTGTTGATATATTTCCCATTAACATTATTGAAAATTAGGATGACATTACCATATGAGTGGTGAATAATATAACTTATGTCTCAAATATAATTATATTTATATAAGATACTTTTATGTATCATATTTTGATGAAATATACTATGGTTTTCATCCATATTACCAAAAATAAAGGCATAGAGGGGATCTCTATATCAAGAACATCTCATACAATGAAAATATCCTTTTATTAATCCATTGATAACAACTACGATTCTTGTAATATGAAGAAGATAAATGATGAGTCAAACAAATATTGTTGATATGTAATATTTTGAGAGTACATAAAAAAGGAAGTCCAATATAAAGGTATCAAAAGCATTGGTGATGTCAACATAATTTAGAGATATCCATTATTAAAATATCATTAATGGATACCTATAAAGTTAGATGTAGTGTAAAGTAAATCTTGACTTGCCTAACCAAGGAAACAATCTACACTAATTTTTGGATAAAATTTATTTATAAATACTACATATTCTTATGGAAGTGACATTTTTAATAACCTTTCACATTATATTATGAAAAATGTATCTAATCATTCATAACATAGGAATGCCCAATTTTTTTGAATGAGACTGAAGAAATTAGTAACACCCTATGATTTTTTGTAATATATTTTTTTCAAATAAATTTAGTATTTTTTTAATTTTATGGTACACAGAACATTGAATTTAGCCTTCATTACACACAAAAACAAGTTTATCTCATGTTACAAACAACACCGATTTTAAACGAAATGTGACATATTATTAAAATATTATTATTTAATATGATAATTGTAGCCTATAAATTGTAATGTAATGAATTTATATGATTAAAAAATTTATGAAAATATTTGGTTTATACATGAATATAAAATTTAATATTTTTTGACTAATAAATTTTAAATGAAAATAGAAATATTTGAAATTAAAAGAAATCATTTTATAAAACACTATTTTTATCCACAAAAACATATTTAACCTAATTAAATTAATAAAATAAATTTTGGATAATTATTTTCATGAAATTTATATATTATATCTTCAATTAAGATTTTAACTTTCACCTAATGTGTTTTCTAGTAAATAGATATAAATAAATGCAATTTTACACTTAAAAACTGTACTTTTCAAAAAAAAGTTTTGTCTCCTTCTGTGAAATTATTTAAATATATTTATTTTCAATTTAATATAATTTATTTTTAAAAACTAAAATCATTTTTGAAATCATAATGTCAAAATTATCTAAGGGTTAATTTTTATTATTTTTTAAGAATATTATTTTTTGGATGTATAGTGAAAAATATTATATTGTATTAAGAATTTTTATTCATTTTATAGAATTTCAAAACATAAATTTTTTTGAATATGGTATAAAAAGTAATATTAGTTTAATTTTATATCCAATAATCTAATTTATATTATCGGACTCAACTTTATGTTGAATTTTGATATAAAATCATTTTAAACATTTGAAAACATTCTCACTAGAAAACCATTTTTCTCATCACATCTATGAGAGTAATTTAAAATTAATTTTTTCCACTATATGAATCAAAATTTTAAAAATAGATAATTTTTTTAATTATTATAATTTATATTATCTAATAAATACATATTAATTTGGACCATAATTAATAAAATAAGTAAACAGTAATTACAACAGTTAATGTAACAATGGGTTTACTGTAGGTTCCACTAAAACTATAAGTGTTAAAAATGACAAAAAAAACATCACCAAAATCCATTGGATGGACATGTTTCAAACTTATATCTTATAATGATCCATTAATAATCATTTTTTTTTGTTTTAATAACTTGAGTATATATTTTTATTTTAAGAAAATTGCAAGTGTGCAACACACCTTAATTATAAAAGGCTACACCATCTCCTATCTTATTCACACTTCCAAAAATAATTGATATAGAGAATATCTATCAAAATAAACACCATAAATATCTTCAAGAATCATATAAACCTTATTTTGGTTATAAATCCAATCTAACATGCCTTTTTTGAAAACCAAAAGAAGTTTTCAAAATAAGAAGTAACATCCCTAATCAAGAATTTTATTTTATTTCATTCTCCACCTCATTGAATAATTAATTAACCATACTAATTTAATAAATTTAGTATCTTCCATATGCTTATATTTTTTATGTTAGTGTAATAACCTAATTATTTCTCATATTCCATAAAATGGGTCATGAAATCATCATTCGTGTGTAGAGTAGACTATAGTCTCAAAAACAGATGTTATTCATTTTTATTAACACACATCACATCGGGATATACTATTGGATTTATTATTTATATATTATATTTATGATATTATTATATTTTTGGATTCGTGATATCACATATTACGTCTTACTTTACGTTTTGTGGGAATGTGATAACATCATTATTATGTACGGAAGACTATTGCCTCATAAAGTGATGTGATTCATTATTCACACATGCATTATAAATAAGGTTATAAGGATAGGTTTAAATAAACATATGTGATATATATATTACATAAAAATGATTCTATAATTGTACTATTTTATTTACATTTAATTTTTTTAATCCATCGAGAAAACAGAAATCGTGATCCCGCGTACGTAAGACATTCCATCTCCATGAAATGTGTATTTCATTTTATATATATAAATTTTACAGATTAATCTAAATCTATATATAATGAAATTATATGATATTTATTTCTTTTTTAAAATTCTATATATTATGTAACCATGATCAATATACGGGGACAAAAAATAAAAAATTAATAAATATATAAAAAAATCAGTTCTTATCTGAAACATGAATTTAACATGTAATTATTAATAAGTGAGAAATAAAAGGTCATATGTAAAACATATATAGTATTTTTTTGTGTTCATGTATGCAAAGGTAATAGAACAAATTCATTTGGCATGTATCCTTATGTTATGTAATGAATATTTATATAATATGATATAATATTTATGTATGAGAAGTTCAGGTCTTTATATTTTATATTCGTAAAATGTTTAGTTAACATTTGGAAGCACAAATAAGAAAATGTTTGCGATAAACCTAGGGATATTCCTAAAGAAATATCCAGGTATATAACTAAGGATAAATCTATGTAAGGGTAAAAAAATACTTAAATATCCAAGAATTTTAGTAGAGGATATAGTGAATGGCTTCCAAGAAATTATATTATTGTTTATATATTAAAAGTGGATGTGGAACTGGACCAATCTTACATAAGGGTATTATCGTCAAAAAGTGGACATTAAGCTGGACACAATCATCACCTGGTGCCTAAAATTGGCCTTTCTCCGACCATGGTTTGACAATCCTAATAGATAAGTATTAGGAAATCAAAACATATATATGAAAAATAATTAAGGATGTGAACAATAACCATTAATGACCTAGATTAGGCCTATAGTGTCATATATAGAAAAGAGAGTGTCAAAATTGTGATATCCTATAAGTTATTTTTCATGAAAATATGGGTTTTCACCCTAACTATTGTTTCTCCTAATATTATTTCTAGTTGTATTTGATGGCTCGAACCTGATGGAAATGTGTTAAATTTAAATTCAATGGACAATAAAATAATTTTCCTCCTAATAAACAGAATGTTAGGCTATATGGAATCAAAACAAATTACTACTATGCTCAGATAAGTTTCTCATGTTATGAATCATACTGAACCTCAAAAAAAGTGAAGGGGGTAACAAAATTCTATTTATTCCTTCATGAAGTAATTTTCATAGTCTTTTAGTGGGTACACAAATCTATAAGTCATTGGTAAATGGATCAGTACCAAAAAAATGATGTTTCCCATTATCAAGTAATTATTTCATAAAAAAGTCATTTTGGCTATCTATCATTTGGATGCTGATGTATTTCAATGATGTAACGTTATTTAGAATATGATTTAATATGTGTTAAGTGACTCCATGGAATTTTATGAGTTTTAGAGGTAATTTATCAGTAAATAATTATTTCATATTATATGAACAATGATGCAGAAAAAGTTTATCAATATTAAACAAAATGATGGTGAATCTATTTGTACCTATGAAACTAATTTTAAAAGACATACATAGTGTGATTTTGGATTAATTAATAGTCATGAAATAAAAATTGAGTGATTCTTTAGTGGTTTAAGAACATGTCCTCGAAAGGAAGTTGATATAATAGACTTTATTATCTACGAATAAGTCATTCAATGAGCACTGAAGGTAATAATATAAATTCAAGATTACAATGATTCACATGGTTTTTTATGAAAAAGATGATCGAGTCTCATGAGATATAGAATATATAACATATTGGATTGAAATTTTAGTCACCTACATTCTACAAATGTGAGAAAAAGCACTCATGTGAATGCTTGAATTGAATAAGATGTTGTTACTAGTATGTGAATCATATCCATCAAGTAAGATAATGTTAAAGTGATGTGAACAGTGTAGTCAATTATATTGATAGAGGGAGAGCTCAAAATAATGCCCCACCCACACTCCAGTTTTTTAATTGTATATAGTTTGGGATTATGAGTATCAATACCCTAATCCAAGGGATAAAGTGGATGATAATCCACAAAAATCTCTAAAGACAAAAGACAAATGAAAATATTTTGTAATCACAACGGATGAAGTGAATCATGATAATCAATGAACACATTTATTCTCCTAATTATATGGGAAATTCATATTTGATTTTCTATGACTGATCCCAATGAAAATATTATTATTCATCCTTTAGTGAAAATTCAATTGATTATATCCCTCTACTTGAATTATGGAAGAATGAAATACCATTTCATATTTTATCGGTATATAGTTGAAACCGACCATTATGTGAAAATATTATTATGTATGATAAGAGCTTATATAAGGAATAAATGATGAATTAGATTTTGGAAGTGTATATGTCTTTAAGTAAGATTACATTAAGTATTATGGATACCATCATAAGTTCACAAATTTAAGATTGATCATAATGTTCAAAGTCATTATCACCCCTTTTTTGGATTCATATGATGAGATTTTATCATTATTGTGGTTTTTAAAGAAAAATTTATGGTAATACAACACTTTTTTAATATGTTTCATTGAAAAATTTATTTATATAGTAATGGGTTTAATCGTTTTGGACTTATTATTAATGGTACTGGTAACTATGAGGTTTTATCTTTTCATTTATGTTGAGGTAATTATGGGTTGTAGTCGATCAACTTATGAAGTTCACTCACATAATATCTATTAGATAATATTTCTATTTTAATATGATTATTAGAAAATATATTTAGGATGTCTTAAAATTGTATTGAGGACCACATTCAACGATATATGATCATGATATAAAATTTACCATGTTGTTTTGGAGAATTCATTTGATTGATATTGATATATAATTGAGTTTAGACACTTTATATAATCCACATACATATGATCAATTTGAGGGAACTACTAAAACACATAAGGATATTCGAAAATCGTATTCTATGTATTTTTTTGGTGTTTGTGACCCGAATAATACTCATGATTAGTTTTAATAGAAAAATATCTTTTAGATGAGAATTAATATGGGTCCCAATGAATCCCTTTATAGAAATATGTATAAACTCCAACACACTAGAATGAAGTTACAAAATGAAAGCTATTGGGACATGATCTACATGAAAAAATGGAAGGGAAGGTTAGAACCATTTGACAACATGTAAGGGTGTCACAACATTGAATGAAATTTTATATTGATAATTGGTGAAACAATATATAATTTGATATAAATGGGAATGTGTTTTTATGAATTTATGAGAGGAATAAATAAAGGGAAACCAATAACCTTGAATATCAGTCCCTTTGAAAATCATGATCATACCAAGACTGTATCATATCACATGAATCATTAAAAAAACCCTCAATCAGGACTAGGATTTATTTCTTGTATCTATATAGTGGATGTAAATTTAGGATTTATCACATATAATGAACTCGTAGGTCATACCATTGGAGTATGATTTTTCTTATGAGAAACAACCAGTTGAGATTCTAGGTTGAATAGAAAATGTTCTTGGAAGAAAACCACTCACCTGGTCAATTTTTTTTTGGAAAACACCAGCTTGAGGAAGCTAAATAGGACCTAAGGATGTAATGAGGCAGTATAATCCTCAATTGTTGGTCCAATGTGACAAATCCTAAGGGAGAATCACATTTTATGGGAGTAGAATGTAACACCCTGAGATTTTTGTGGAAATATATATATTTAACATAAATTTAAACATTTTAATATTTTTTATTACATTCATCACAATGTTTATCATTCTTTTCACATAACACTAATTTTATCTTATGTTCCCCATAACACCAAGTTTCAAAGAAACATGTCATATTATTAAAAAGTTTTTGTTATTTAATATGATATTTATTTAAAATATATAAGAATGGTTTTTATGAATATTATTAACTAAATTATTAAAAATAAATGGTTTATACATGTATATAAAATGAATTATTTGGTAAATAATTAATTGGAAATGAAAATAAAAACTATTTGAAAATAAAGGACATATTTTTCTAAAAAAAATTTTTATACGAAGAAAATTATTTTACTTCAATAAATTAGAAAATAACTTTTAGTGATTGGGTTTAAATAAATTATCTATTAAATATTCAATAAAATTTATTAGCTTTATCTTATGTGATTTCTAGACAAGATATATGAATAAATCCAATTTTACTTTTAAAAATTATGTTTTTCTAGAAAACAATTTTGTCTCTATTTATGGGCATATATTGAAATTTTGTTTTTTTACTATTAAAAAATATATTTTAAAAAATCTATTAATATTATAATTTTTCCTGTATAAATTATTAGGTTATATTTTTTAGAATTTTTTGAGCTGATAAACTTTGCAATGAATAGTGAAAACTACATGTTTTCATTAAGAATTTTCATTTCTTTTAAAGCATTTTGAAACATAAAAATGGTTCATATATGTATTTTAAGGTAATATTTGTTCAAATATATATCTATTAATCCAATTTATTTCATTATAAACAATTTGATATTGAATTTTTATATAATTTTTTTTAAACTTTTGAGTATTTTCTCTTTGGAAAATCGCTTTTTCATCATGTCTGTGGGATTTATTCAAAATTAAAATTTTCCACTTATATAAATTAAATTTTTAGAAAAGGATAACATATTTTTATTCATAATAATATATATTATCTTAAAATTTCCACTTAATTTATTATTTTAATGACTAGTAAAAACATAAAAAAATTACTGTGGTTAAGCTAAAAATGGGTTTACTAGGGGTTAAACTAAAATGACAAGGGATAAAATTTCATGGGTTTATTAAGATTTTCTTATCTATTTTATCTGTCATGACTCGTCCCCCAAGGCCCGTGCCGTGACTAACCCAAACCCGCCTTCTATAGGCCAGGGGCTCGCGACTAGCACCAAAGGCGTAATTCCCTAAAACTAGAAAGGCATTGCCTTTGGTGCTAGTTGCCAGCCCCTGTCCTATGGAAGGAGGGCATTGGTTAGTCACGAAACAGACCCTAGGGGATGGGTTGTTACAAATTGGTATCAGAGGTGGTACCCAGCCATATGTGCGGTGCACTGCCTGGGTTGAGATGTAGGGTCCACAATGAGGACGTTGTGCTATAAATGGGGGTGATTATAACACCCCCAGAATGATAAAGGGTGAAATGACTAAATTATTTGACTCATGTCAACAAGGAGAAACTTCCATTTCGAGAGCATGTCTGATTAGAACTCCAGAGTTAATCCTTCTTATCCTGGAGTAGTGATCGGGATGGGTGACCATCTAGGAAGTTTCCCAGGGTGTGTGTGAGTGAAGAAAAAGCACACTTAAAAGGACTAGTGTTGGCCAGTGGGGACTGTCTTTAGTCAGATGACCCATTCGGGCATGTGGGTGGACCCTTGGGTGGGGACCACATGTTTGCGGGGCAACAGGTGGAACCTGGTGGGCCAGGACCCGATGACCATGTTAAGGCGGTGTGTCTGTGCTATCACAAGGGCCCAGATGTTACATTTGCTATCAGAAGAGTTAGTTCTACCCCAGAACGTAGGACTCTGATCTTTGTTTTCTATTAAGATTTAGTGTTAAGATTCGTGAGTGTGTTTCTCATTTTAGGGATTCTAGTGTTGGTGAGGCAGCTGACGTATCCATACAACAGGTCCCTGACTTCTGATTTACGACTCAGTGCACCAAAACACTGATTGTGTGTGTATTTTCAAAAGTTTTCTTCATGTATTCTCAACCATGTCAGCTCACGGGGAATAATATTTTTATCGTGTCACATTTGTTTATTTCAATATGCCTCCCTGCAGATGACCAGCAAGAGTCCCGAGAGTTGTATGCACCGATATCCCACCAAGTGACGAGGCCTTGGTGCAGGTCCCTTTCTAGTGGAGGAACCAGCCGTTCCACTTCTCGTTGGGCCACTGATGCCACTTTCCCCATCAGCAGTCGATGCACCCCACATGAGCACGTTTCATGAGTTCTACTTCCAGAGGCCACCCAGGTTCAGGGGAGAGACAGACCCACAAGCGGCTGAGGATTTGCTGGAGGTTGTGGTGAGAGTTTTCTGGCTCATAGGGACACCAGCTGACCTCATGGTGATTCTTTCTGCCAGCCTTCTATAGGTAGAAGACGGTAGATGGTGGAGTTTGATGGTATAAGTTCATGATGAGATGATGCTTCTCTGGGAAGACTTCGAGAGCCTGTTTCAGGCAGAGCTTTTACCAGCGACTCTTCGCGCAGTGTGCATACAGGAGCTACTTCATCTGCAGTAGAGATGTATGACTATAGCTCAGTACCCATAGAGGTTCACATACCTCTCACACTACTCCACCGATATGGTACGTGACACATTCTTCAGGGCCTGGACCTTCGAGCAGGGATTCAGGTGAGATATCAGAGCTTTGGTGATCTCACTTAGCATGCCGACATAGGAAGGGGTGTTAGAGAGAGCCCTCATAATGGAGAGTTTTCTTTTACGAGAAGTCTATATTAGTGAGATCCACCAACAGTCGACACACAACGTAGTTTTCTTCAGCTGGCAGCATATAAATGTCGTAGAGGTCCAATAGGACCAGACCTACAGGTGGACGACCGCATGACTCAGGATCGGTTGTGCGGGGCACTAGATACAGAGTCAGACATGCTTGAAGAGGGTAGTGTTAATCATGCGGTGGCCATGGTCACATGGCTCATGATAGTCCGGCCCACCATTCAAATGATCATCAGATGGTCGAAGGACCACCCAGGTAGAGACAAAGATTTCATCGAGGCGGTCTGTAGGGAGCAGCCAGATGTGGCAGAGGAGATGGTCGTGTAGCTGGCGGTGGATGATGTTTTGAGGTGTTACCTCCACCACCACCAGGAGGTCCACACTAACCATGGGAAGCAGGTGGATAGGGGAGAGCTCAGCTCTAGGCAGCTGAGGCCAACAATCGTGACGTTTTGGAGATGATACGAGGTACGATCTATGTCTACTCCACAATAGCTGAAGTACTTATAGAAATAGGTTCCAGTCACTCATTCATTACCATTGCCCTCATTCAGAGCTCGTAGATTCCAATGGAGCTATTGGCTGGATCCTTATAGCTAGAGACTCCTACAGGAGTAGACTTGACAATTATTCACAAGTTCTGGCAGTGTGAGCTTAATCTAGGAGGGGATCGATTCGACTGAGATCTACTAGTAGCGGCGTCGAGGCCTTACGTCGTTATCTTGGGTATGGAATAGTTATCTATATTCCTGGCTCAGATTGACTGTATTAGGAACAAAGTACGGTGTGTCCGCACGTATGGGCCCAGCTTTACCTTCACTAGAGAGAAGGCAGCCTTTGCAGCGCGTGATGGACTTACTCGGAGGAGAGTGCATCTGATCACTCATCAGTTGGATAGACTTACCCTCGGAGTGGTTGATGTGGATAGTCCAAGCTATCCAGAAGTGGTGTACCAGTACATGGATGTTTTCTATGATGATGTCTCAGGTGTACCTCCTCGTAGAGAGGTGGACTTTTACATTGAACTGTACCCTGGGATGACACCGATATCTACAGCAGCGTATCGGATGGCTCCTGCGGAGCCTCATGAGATGCAAGTATATCTTGAGGACTTATAGGGGAAGGCATTCATCTGGACCAGTGTTTCTCCCTGAGCAGCCCCAATTCTATTCTTCAAGAAGGAATATGGGAGCTTGAGGCTTTTCGTTGACTATCGAAGCCTAAACTAGGTGACCATGAAGAACAATTTCCCAATACCGAGGATTGATGACCTCTTTGATCAGCTGAATCGATCATGATGGTTCTCGAAGATAGGCCTTAGTTCATGTTATCACCAGCTTAGAGTTCGAGACAAGGATGTACAAAATACATCCTTCATATGTCAGTACAGCCACTACAAGTTCTTGGTTATTCCCTTCGGTGTAACCAATTCTCCAACAATGTTCATTGGACTCATGAACATGATCTTTCAACCATACCTTGATTGCTTCATTTTTGTCTTCATCGATGACATTCTGATCTACTCAGCTACTGAGGAGGAGCATGCCTACCATATGTGTGTAGTACGGGACACACTCCGAGAGCACCAGCTTTATGGGAATCTCTCAAAGTGTCAGTTATGGATCCAAGAGGTTCAATTTCTAGGACATGTCATCTCAGAGGCTGGAGTTGGAGTATATCTAGTAAATATTGAGGCGGTACATTCTTGGGAGCCTCCCAGTAGTGTGATGGAGGTACACAGATTCCTAGGTTTTTCTGGATATTAACAGAGATTTTTGCCAGATTTCTCCAGAGTTGCAGCACCACTATCATCCTTGATGAAGAAGGGGAAACACTTTATAAGGTCGGAGAGATTCCCGCAGAGCTTTCAAGAGCTGAGGCAGAGGCTGACTAGTTCCCACATCTTGATGCTTCCAGAGGAAGGCATTGGGTACGTAGTCTATTGCGATGCATCAGGGATGAGACTTAGATTTGTCATGATGTAGTAGAGATTAGTGATCGCATATGGTTCTCAATAGATGAGACAACCTGAGTAGAACTATGCTACCCATGACTTGGAGTTAGCAGCAGTGGTATTCAAGTTGACGATGTGGAAACATATTAGATGGGTGAACGTTTTATCGTGTACTATGATCACAAGAGTCTCATGTATATATTCTCTTTGAAGGACCTGAACCTGAGAGAATGATGTTGTCTTGAGTTCCTCCAGGACTATGTCTTTGAGATAGTCTATACTCCTGGGAAGGAGAACGTTGTACCACATTCACTCAGCAAGAGATCTGGTATATATCTTCTAGGTGACGTGACAAAGCAGCTGGCTGCTTTACCGATATCCTTTATGAATAGAGATGGAGAAGCCTTATTTCAGACTCTTTTAGTCACTCCCCCACTTCTTCTGTGATTTAGGGTGGTGTAGTGTAGGGACACTGACTGCGAGTCACGACGTGCTCAGATATCCACAGGATAGGCACCTGATGAATTTTATAAAGGTGGTAAGCACGTCATCCTTTTCAGAGGATGTACCATGGTACCAGTGTCACTTCAGGAGGAAGTGTTGAGGGAGTTCCACACAACCCCTCTAGTGGTACATACCAGAGTGGCGAAGATGTACCAGGATCTTCGACGAGATCACTAGTGGGCGGGAATGAAGAAAGTAGTTGCATAGTTTGTTTCTCAGTTCCTCACTTGTCAGCTAGTGAAGGCAAATCATCAGGTACCAGCAGGCTTGGTTTATCCTTTTGAGGTCGCAGAGTGGAAGTGTGATGGGTTATCCATGGGTTTCATGGCAGGACATCCAAGCACATCCAGAGGTCAAGACTCAATCTAGGTGATCATCAACCAACTCACCCAGTCGGCCAACTTCCTACCGATCAGAGAGTAGGGTTCAGTAGAGAGCTTGGGAAGCATCTATGTGTAAGAGATTGTGCGGCTACATGGATTACCCATGAAAATTGTCTCTGATCGTGATGCATGATTTCATTCCCGGCTATGGAAGGGGTTGTAGGAAGTATTCCAGTTGCAGCTTCGTTTTAGCACCTCCATCCATCATCAAATGGATGGTCAGACTAATCGTACCATCTAGAACCTCAAAGAAATGTTGCGTTCTTGTGTTCTCGACTTCGGTCACAGTTGGGAGATTCACTTTACTTTTTTGGATTTTGAATACAACAACAACTACCGCACCACCATTGGAATGGTACCTTTTAAGGCATCATATGAGAGACCTTTCCGATCGATTTTTGTGCTGGACTCACATAGGGGAGTCAACACTGGTGGGACTAGAGATTGTACAAGCTTCCACGGAGAAAGTGTAGATCATCTAGGAGTGGATGAAGACTTTACAGAGAAGGCAGAAGTCATATTCTGATAGTAGACGGAGACCTCTAGAGTTCGAGGATGGCGACCATGTCTTTCTACGGGTCTCAACTTGATGAGGACTACAAAGACTTGGCTGAGGCGATCAGTTATCTATGATATTCATCGTCCCTTTTCAGGTCCTCAGTAGAGTTGGCGAGGTGGCTTACTGATTAGATATTCCACATCAGTTTCATCGGGTGCGCGACGTCTTCCACGTATCTCAGCTGAGGATATACATGCACGACTCTTCCCACATCATCGACAATGGCGAGCTGGACATCGATGATGGGGAAACTATTATAGTGGTTCTAGTAGATATTGATTATTGACAGGAGCTGGTCCTTCATGGACGGTTGATTCCTCTGGTGCGTGTTTGCTGGCATCACAGGAACCTCCAGGAGAGCACTTGGTAGCGGGAGGCTGAGATGCATTCTAAGTACCCCCACATATTCCCTTAGTATGAGTTGTTACATTTGGTATCAGAGGTTGTACCCAGCCATATGTGTGCTGCACTGCTTGGGTTGAGAATTAGGGTCCAAAACGAGGACGTTGTGCTCTAAAGGGGGTGATTATAACAAACACATAATGATAAAGGGTTAAATGACTAAATGATAGGACTCATTTCAACAAGGTTCACCTTATTTTTTAGAATCCTATTTGATTAGAACTCCACAGTTAAGCATTCATGCCCTGGAGTAGTGATCAGGAAGGGTAACCTTCTGGGATGTTTCACAGGGTGTGTGTGAGTGAGGACAAAGCACACTGTAAATGACAAGTGTTGGCATGTGGGGATTGTAATTAGTTAGATGACCCGTTCGGGCATGTGGGTGGACCCTTGGGTGGGGACCACATGTCTATAGGGAAACTGGTGGTACCTGGTGGGCCAGGACCCGACGACCATGTTAAGGCAGGGTGTCTGTGCTATCACCAGGGCCCATTTGTTACATTATCATTTCTATTTCATGGGTTTATAATTCAAATTCTTCTAATGTTGTAAGAGGTATTTTTCTCAAATTTCTTACTTTGAGACTTCCGTAATGTTATGCACCTATATTATTTTATGAGATGTATATATAACCCGATGACCATGTTAAGGCATGGTGTCTGTGCTGTCACCGGGGCCCAGTTGTTACATTATCATTTCTATTTAAGGGGTTTATGATTCAAATTCTTCTAATGTTGTAAGAGTTATTTTTCTCAAATATACTTCTTTGAGACATACGCTATGTTATACACCTATATTATTTTATGAGGTGTATATTCAACCATTTTTACATATAATATCATAAATATATTTAATATAATGATAGTATGTGTTTTATTTAAAGTTATTATTTCATGGGGCTTATGATTCATTATTACCAATGTTGTTAGGATTTGATAACACAATCTCACCATTCATCTGGATTTTTTACAATTTTTATTTTGATGATAAAATAATGTTACCCATATCTCTCAAAACTCATGTATTTCATGAATTTCATTATCCTCTAGTTATTTATTTAGAATACATTTCCCCCCCTAAATTTTATATTTTTATGTACTCAATAGTTCAAAATTATTTTTTAAGTAAAATTGTTTGTATTTCTCTCTCATATTGAAAACCACTTTTTATTCTAAATAAATTTTTTCTAAATTGTTTTTTAACATCCTATAAATGATTTATTTAAGAAATTTTTACTCATATTAATATTTTTTTCAAATATTCTAAAAAGAATATTCATCTCTTTTTCCAAACAACGACCATTTGGCTTTTACTGATAATATTAAAGGAATATTCGTTTTAACCTACAAATCATGAATGAAATTTTATTCCTTCATGAATAACTAATTTTTTTAAAGATTTAGTTATAAATTCCTGTGTTTATTAGTAAATAAAATTACTTCCAAAATGATTGATGATTATTTATAAAAAAATATTTGTGATGACTTGTTATTTTCCTCAAGAAATGATCCAATTGCCTTTTGAAAATAATTTTCCTTCTATGATGACATAATTTTATGTTACTTATGGTTTAATGGTTGTATTATACATGTATACCATTCTTAATATTTTTATGAATAGTTTATGCGTATGATGACAAGAGATTTATGAAACCTATTTCTTTTCCATGGGTTTTACAATGCTAAAATTCTAATGAAACATGCTTATTTTTATATGTGTTATGATATGATTAAATGATAAATGTATATGATACCCAATTAATTTTATGGTTTATAATATGATGGATATTTTAATATCCTATAGCACACACATGTATTATTCTCATTATGTGATAGTGGTTATGTTATACACAAGGACAATGGTAATGTTATAACCAAGGGAAATGGTTAAATTATAACCCATATGGTTGGGGGCCATATCTCTCTCAAATGTATTAGGTAATGATTAATGTTATTTGAGATCAAAGGGTTTTTGAGAGTTTATCGAATGACCAATCGGGGGTACACAAGAGGTTATCCCAAGATCGAAGTAAGAACACAATGGGGTTAGACCAAGCCTAACAAGTTACGATTGTGTTTTTAGATAACCTTGATATAAGTGTTTATATGAATATTTATACGGCACAAACCCATGTCTTATGATAATTATCTTCTCTTCTGTCTCATATTATCTTATTCAATTATGATTTTTGTCTTATGAACAACCAGGATTTATGAAATGAAACATGTTTATGATCTGTGATATATAGGGTATAAATTTTCATATGTTATTATCATGTTATCATACCCATATACTCATTCTATATTGATATCTACTATTTTTTACCATTACTAAGAATTTTATATCACCGTTTATTAAGTTTCCATTCTCTAGGATAGGATGAAAGGTATTATGTATGATATTTATAATAAGGTTTATTCTTATGAAGAAATTAGTGGGAGATAACATAGCCCACTTATATTCATGTTGTTTATGTGTCCATGTTTCTGAAGTAACTACATCTAAATGATTCTGACATGGATCATTATGTTATATAATGAATATTTTTGTAATAAGATGTAATATTTTTTTTGCTGAGATTGGGTCTTTACATTTTGGGAATTTGACCCAACTAAGAGAACTTAAATCAAATAATTCTTTCTAAAATAACATCATATCAGTTCTAAAAAGATCCAAAATCTATATAATAAACCTATTATGGATTCAATTAGGTCTATTTACACTATCTATATTTATGGATAAGATGTACTATTTAATTTCCAATAATGATAGGGAATTTTGTAGAGAAAATTATATATGTTGAGATGATGTGTGGAGTGAAATATATAAGGCCAAGAATATCCTAAACAACATTGTTCTGGTTAATAAGATATTAAAAATAGTTGAAAATAATATCATAAATTACAAAGTCATCCAAAAGGGTTTCACCACTGACCAACATGTGACACAATATTTTTCCAAATTTCATCTCGTTGTCCAGGATCTGAATATTTGTTTTCACTATCCTAAATCTATTTTAGGTTAATAAAATATTTAACAATTTTATAATTATTATTGATAATGCAATCCAATTTATATTATAGATCAATCCCTTCATTATAAGAGGTTTCCAACATGACAGTTGTAGCTTTTAAGGCTTTTCACTCATATTTATTTTTTTGTATCTACATTTTAATATTTCAAAACATCAATATGACCCACCATAATTGGTATCATTTGGAATCCTTTATCTTATCTTTCAGTATCTGGAAAACATTAACTAAAAAAACAATATACATTTTAGTACTCACTTTGGGTTTTCATTCATCAATTCCAATACTAGAATTGTAGAATTTCAAAGGAATGTGATGACTTGTATATGTTTTCTTAATGATCAAAATAAAAGAGGATTGTTCCATGTAAAATATGGGAAAATAAAGGAATAAAAATAGGGTCCCTTGTTCCTCCATCTGTAATGGAAAAATGGAATAGTCGTGTTTGTTGGCTTGAATTCCAGAGATAATTCACCAAGTCCAAGTGAATTTAGAACCATGTAGAAGAATATAATAAATAAGTGAAATTAAATAAATATTTAAATGTCCACTGAGGAGACCTAATTGAAATTCAACCATTTCTTCTAATTTTTATTAAAGAATTTATTAAATCCACCAATATGGATCTAGGTAAAGGATATTTTATGAAAAATAGAAGAAAACCCATCCCAAAAGATTCTAATTTGAGTGTAGTAGTTCTGGCTATAGGTCAAGGATTCCAAGTGATAATGTCCTTAATTATCAAATTAAATACCGATATTATGTTATCCTTAAATAAAGATATAATAATTTAGACCGGACATTGGATGAGTCCATTAAAATTAAAAAAATAAAAAGTCTATCATTATATAAACTTTCATATATAATATAGGACCACTTAAAAACTTTATTGCATTTTAATTTAACCAAAAGCTCAGAATGGAATATAATATATGGATGGTAAATCCTTAAGAAGTGTTTTAGGGATAAATAGGTATCAAGGTAGTTCATACCTAGATATTATAATAGAGGATTATTATTTAAAATATTTTTATTCCTTATAATGGTCCCTATTAGAGTTCTCATCTATTCTACTTAATTTATTCTTCTGGGATGATCCTCTAAGCCATAATGATCCCCATTTTGAAATGGTTTCCATATCAACAATGCACACATATTTTCAAGGAATTCCCTTGATTCCACATCCAATTTTTCAATGTCCAAATCCAAATTTGAGATATCGCTATAAGATTTAATTAATTCCACATGAGTGGAGTTAGAATTTTCATCCCTCATAATTTTTAATGGAACATTATCAATCCCAACATCAGATAGAATTATTTTAGGAGTAGTGTTATAACCTTATCATTCCACCATATGGACCTCATCCTTAGCTATAACATCCCATTGAAGGGAAACCCCCATGAAAATAGTATTTTTCTTAGTTTCCCAAGAAACTACAGTCTTACCAGAGAGACTTCATTATCTATGATCCCATTCAAGGTATAACCCCCTACTTTATAAGTACTTAATCAATGTAGGGATTATCTAGGATAAAAACAACTATGGAATTACTGGATTCGAAGGGACCCAGGGTGCTAGAATCTTCTTTATAACCCTTATAAAGAGATCCCACCCATATAGATTCTTGATACTGGACTGGCATGACAATATTTGAAGCTTGCTCACTTCCCATAAGAGAATATTTAATTCCCATAGGGTAAAATAGTAAGCATATAACAAAACCATCCAATTTACTCAAAGACTCCACCTTCTATTCCTCTTCAACATATTCATCCCACTAGACCTATAAGGGCCCAGCCTTAAACATTACTTAATATTGGTTTATTTCATGAATTCAAATTGAGGATATTTTCAGGATTAGAGTTTTAGAGAATTAGATGTTAAATCATGCATTACATTCCACATTTAAATATGGTGGTTACATCAAAGACATTATTCTTTTTTTCGACCAAAGGAAACATATTTAAAATAAAACATGGTTTATTTCTTGACACTTCCACAACAGTATCATCACATCATGTTCATTTCCCCTGACCTGTGAAAAAAATTTCAAAAACTTGGGATGAGCATAAAAAGCTCAGTAAGGGATATACAAATACAGAAAGAAAACATTAGTCCATGTATACATAACAATCACTGAAATCATACTTTAATCATAAAACATAAGGACTTTAACATAAATCATAAAATCATAAAATTTATGATTAACTCATAGAAATAATAATACATAAATGTAACTTTAGGCATTCAGAACATTATTACGTAGGGAGTAACCCTCATGGTTAAATTTGGAATACCCATTATAATATATTCCCTAAATGTATTTGGAGAAACCTAAGTGTTGAACTCCTTCATGTTACCCAATGAATTAGAAATATATCTCGAGATCACCCTCCCTTAGTTTATCATGGAACCACACGACTTCATAAACAATGCCCAAAAACCATAACACAATCATATCACATAAAACATGTATAAAGGAAACATAAAATTTCTACATTTAAATCACAAGATATCAATACAAGACATTGATATAATCAAAAAATTATCAAAACCATTTTCAATACCAAAATAAAATAAAATTAAAACATGGTATTTATTTTTCATTTAAAAACATTATGGCCTATAGAGGAATCCGAAACTCAAATAATGTTCACGGCGGTGGAGAAGTCGTTATCGCCGCTAACGTAAGACAAAAAATTATTTTTTTCTGTTACTAAAATGATTCATGTAAAAAGAATCCTTATTAAATAAATTAAAGGTCAAAAGGTTCTATTATACAACTAATAAAATAGGTTAGTATATAAATTGAAGTATACCTCAATAAAAGGAGATTGAGATGAAGTCCCTTACCTCAAGTCCGACTTGTTCTTGTTCGTTCTTTATATTTATGAATAATAAACTTATGTCAATTTATAATTTCAAAAGGACTTAATTTAATTTTTATTTTTCAATTTCTTTCACATATTTTCATGTTATAATAATTATTTAATTATGTGAGTTCATATCATACGTTTTGTCGATGTTTGGTTCATGAGTCAAAAATGAACTTGTTCGAAATGAATTTCCCATGTAGTTATATGTACACCATATCCAGAATGGTATTAATGATTTTTACATCATATATATCCATTATATATTCATTTTATACTAATACATAACATTTGGAGATAAAAAATGAAATGCACCCTTCATGGAGACGGTAGGCTGTATGTTCGCATGAATGCTACATTCAATTCTTTTTCATATTAAAGGAATTAAAACTAAACGAGACATATATATATTATAATTTGAGTATAATATATATGTTATATAGGTAACATAAGTTCATTTATTACATTTTTTATAAATTCCATGTTTGGCATGAATGAGTCACATCACTTCAGGGGGTGGTAGTTCACATTTCTTCACATGAAATTATCGCATTTTCACAACATGAAAAGCATAAAGGTATGTTTTAAATAAAAAATAAAGAAGAATAGAGAGGAAATAAATATAATATATAGCATATATAAATATAATACCTTCATAATGGCCACCATGAAAGGTGTTAAAAAAAATTGAACAATCACCGTTTCGTGAGGTAGTAATTCGCCACCCATAGAAACAATATGTTCTTTAACCATTAGATGGAGGTGTGTGTGAGTGTAGGTATAATCCTAATCATGAAAAAATTATAATATATTAAGTATAATTGTGTTATTATGGGATCAAATAATATGAAAATAGTGGTGAGTGAAGAGAGAAAAATAAAAGGAAGAAACTCAAGAGAAGACATTACCTCTAAATTAGGCAACTCTTTTTCATTTGAGCCAAAGGCTTCCTTGAGAATACTTCCTACCAATGTGAGGCTTCTAATAAGAATAGAGGGATGTGGAGAGATAATATGAGCAAAGGTTGGACGAGCCAAGGTCTTGAGAGGTGTGGATTAGGTGGCAGTGGTGGGGACCTTTTATAATAGGGAGGAGGGTCACTTTTGGAAAGTCTTGAAATTTTACTTTATTATAAAATGGTTTTTGGATTTTAATGGTCCCACAATGATATTTTTCGAGGATAATGTGATAAGAGTTCTCAATCCACCCACAAAATAGGTTTTAAAAAAGATTAATTCTTATATTTTACCTTATCTTTTCATTTTATTTAAATCATGCGTTAATGAGGTAATCAGTGCATCATCATGGTGTCATTAATTAATTAATTTAATTAGTGTATACGAATTATTAAAAAAATACAATGATGTAGGAAATCTTTTTAGATTTACAATTACTATTTATATTCAAAAATATAACATATATAATACCATGTATAAAATGTTTTAGTAAAATAATACATGTTTGTGACATTTTTTTGTTTACTTTAAATAAAAAGTTATTAAAGTCAGTATCTTACCCAAGTGGCTCCATGGGGTCCCCAAATTGACACATGGATTGTATTGGTCATCCATGACTCATCCAATAAGGTTAAGACATGTTTCAAGGTATTTTTATATTTTTATAATATTATTTATACCTTAAATTACCCTAATTACCATTAATCGTGGTTAACAAAACTCAAAGGTTAATATTCACCAAAAAGTATTTTCATCCCATTGAACCAAATTTTACTTACTAATGAAAACCATGTATGTAGTATTTTTGAAATTCAATTCACAGATGCGGTAATATTTCATTTAAACAAAAAAATCAGTTTTTAACTACTACTTGGTGGTTTCACTATTCATCAAAAAATTGATGTTTTTCATAAAAATTCCAAAACTTCACCCTAAGATATATATTATATTCAAAATTCAAAAATTATGTCCATTTTATCAAATTCAAAACATTGAAGTTTCATTAATTAATTTTATAATTAACTCCCACTATCAAAACAAATAGCGTGTTTTTAGGAAACAATATCTATCAAAAGATTGACACTTTTTATGTCCAATTTCAATGTGAAATTAATTCCAATGACCACCATTGGATTAAATGGTAAAAATATCTTTTAATTACACTTTAAACATAATTAAAAAGATAATCTATCAATATAATTAAATTATATGAAGAATCAATTTTGAAGTAAAATGCAGTATCTTTCACTATTCATTAAAAAATGAGCATTGTTAGAAAAAAACCAAAAATTTATCTAGAGTAAGTTTCAATGTCCCAATTCTATATAATAAGGTTTATTTTGACAAATATATCTTATAAAATTTTCAAAAGTTAGATTTAAAAATGGGTTTCCATCAAAAGGTGGTAGAACAATCTTTTAAAAATATTAGAGTATTATATGCTTAAGATTGGATTTATTCTCATTTTAATCCTCTAAAACACTATCTAATTCATAAATAGACATAGATATGAAAATCTATTATTCTTTACTTACATGGGATGATACATCCTTCCCCCTAAGAAATTACATCCTCGTAGTTTATTTAATTATTGAATAATTGGAGGTATTTATCCCTTATTCCTTTTTCAGATTCCCATGATGCCTCTTCAACTATATGGTTTTCCATAGAACCTTTACTTGATTAATAACTTTATTCCGCAACACATGCTTCTTTTGGTAAAGAATCTGGACTGGTTTTTCCTCATAAGATATATTATATTCCAACTGAACTACCTCTGGACTCAAAACATGAGATGGATCTGGCATGTACTTCCTTAACATTGAAACATGAAAAGCATTATTTACCTGAGATAAACTCAGAGATAAATCTACTCAGTATGAAAATAATACAACTCTCTCTAGAATTTCATATGGTCCAATGAACCTTGTACTAAGCTTTCCTTTCATACCAAATCACATCACACTTTTCCATGTTGAAACTTTGAGGAAGACATGATCACCTACCTCGAAAGAGAGATCCTTCCTCATGTTGTTTGCATAACTTTTCTGCATGCTCTGAGCAGTTCTCATGTGTTTCTATATCATTTGAACTTTTTCTGCCATTTTTTTCTACCAATTATGGTCCCATCAACTTCCCTTCACCTACTTCATCCCAAAAATCTGGAGTTCGACACTTCTTTCCATATAATTCCAAAAATGGTGCCATCTGTATACTCGAATGAAAACTGTTATTATAATAAAACTCAACCAATTAAATTAGTTGGTCCCAACTTCTTAATAATCAATCAAACAAGCACGTAACATGTTCTTCAAAGTGTGAATTTTTTGTTCTAACTTCCCATCTGATTGAGGATGAAAAGTTATACTAAAATTTAATTTAGTACTCAACGACTTCTGAAGGTCTTTCCAAAAGATAGAAGTGAACTTGGGATCACGATCAGATACAATAGAGAGGAGAACTCCTTGTAACCTGACTATGTATTTAAGATACAATCGAGAAATTTTATCTAGGGAAAAGTATCTCTTATAGAATGGGAATGAGAAGATTTAGTCAAGCGATCAACAATAACCCAGATTACATTATTTCCTCGAGGTGTCTTCAGTAATCCCACAACGAAGACCATGGATATATTCTCTCATTTCCACTCTGGAACTGGTAATGGCTGAAGCATCCCTTTATATAACTACTTCTCTGCTTTAACCTATTGACAATTCAATCATTTCATAGTAAAATCAGCAATATCTCTTTTCATTCCATCCCACTAGTAATACTCCTGAAGATCTCTATACATCTTAGTACTGCCAGGATGATATGAAAATTGATAACTATGAGCCCCACATTACAACTCTCTCTTCAACTTTGAATCACAAGGAACACACAATATCTTACCAAATCTCAATACACAATCATTATCAATGTTGAATTCAGGTAACATACCATATTGAACCAGCTCTACCTTTTTCGGAAACTCACTATCTTGCTTCTGTGCTTGGTTAATTCTGTCTAATAGAGAATATTTCACTTATACCTGAAACAAAACAGAATAATTCCCTACACCAACAACTTCCAAGACAAAATTCATCAAATCCTTAACCAATGTATCACGTTTCAAATGTAACATGGTTAATGAAGCATGACTTTTTCGACTCAAAGCATCTTCCACATTATTTGATTTTACTAGTTGGTAGTGGATTATGAAATAATAATCCTTGATTAATTATAGCCATGTCCTATTTATCATGTTTAGTTATTTCTAAGTGAATATATACATTAAACTTTTGTGATCAGTATATATTTTACACTTTACACCATACAAATGATGCCCCCAAATTGTTTAAGTGAAAACAACAGCATCTAATTCCAAATCAAGTGTACGGTAATTTATCTCATGAGTTTTCAACTGACGTGAAGCATAATCAATTACATGATCATTCCATATTAGGATGAAACCAAGTCCTTTCAATGAAGCATCACTGTAAATAACAAACTCAACATTCTTGAAAGGCAGTGCCAATACTAGTGCATTCACCAATATTCTTTTCAATTCTTGAAAAAAATCATCACATTATTTTGTCCAGATAAACATAACACCCTTCCGAGTTAGCTTAGTCAATTGGATGGACAACCATGCAATTTTTTTAACAATCCTTCGCTAATAACATGGAAAACCAAGAAAACTATGAATGTCAGTTATATTTTTGGGTCTTGGAAATTCCTCAACAACCATTGTTTCTTCAGGATCATAATTTATTCCATATTTAGAAATAATGTGTCCAAGGAAAGAAAATATTTGTAACCAAAACTCAAACTTGAGGAATTTCCCATACAATTTATTTTCTTTTAAGGTTTACAAAATAACCCTTAAATAACCTTCACGCTCCTCTTTAATTTTTGAAAACCCTAAAATATCATCAATGAAAACAACCAAAAACATATGCAAGAACTCATGGAATATTCTATTCACAAGGTCAATGAATACAACAGGTTCATTGGTTAACACAAAAGGCATATCTACAAATTCATAATAGCCATATCTTTTATGAAACACGATCTTTGGAATATCTGTTTCCTTTACCTTCAACTGATGGTACCTTGATCTCAAGTTAATATTTGAAAAATACTAATCTCCCTAGATATGATCCAAAAAATCATCGATATGAGGTAAAGGATATTTTCTATTAATAGTGATGTTAGTCAAGGATCTATAATCAATTCAAAGATTCATTGAACCATCTTTTTTTTTAATAAATAAGACATGAGCACCCCATGGTGATGTGCTAGGTCGAATGAAACCTTTCTCTAATAAATCAAGAAATTGCTCCTTCAACTACAAAAGTTCAATTTGATCCATTTGATAAGGGGGTTTTGAAATTGGCTTAGCATCAGAAACTAAGTCAACAGTAAATTCAACTTCTCGATCTGGTATTATTCCAAGCAACTCATTAGTAAAAAATCAGGATACTCATTTACCACTGGCACATCATTAATCTGAACGGTTCCTTTGTTTTCAAAAATATGTTTAAAGTAACATTAATTTCCATCTTTTACAAGTTTCTCAGCCTCTTGATATGTTATCAACAGTAATAGATCATTATTGTACACAAACTGAAAGTCTTTCTGAAAAGAAACTTCTTTAGATCTAAAGTCAATCTTAGCATTGAAAAAAGAGATCCAATACATACCCAGGATAACATAATACTCTATTAGAGGTAAAACAATAAGGTTTTCAAGTAGATTATTTCCACATATAATTACATGAATGTTATTATAAATTCTTTTTTCCTCAAGATTTCCCCCAGGTGTTTTTACCACAAGTTTATGAGTCATTTCTTTAGTTGGAATTCCCAATTTACTAGAATATTTTTCAAAGATGAAAGAATGTGTAGACCCTGAATCAAAAAATAAATTAGCACAATATGAAAAAACAAAGTACCTGATACCAATTAATTTGATGGATTAACATCTGATGAAGTAGTTGCAAAGTATTTAACCACAAATTTCTCCTTGTAGTCTATCTGCTTCCCATCATTCGAGCTCTTTTTTCGAACACTCATTTGCATAATGACCCATCTCATTGAACATCAAACATTTCACTAACTATAAATCAAATTTGGTCTTACCATTACATTGATCTTTTCCAGTGCAATCACGTGCCTTATGTCCCATATTACAATATCAGAATCACTTTACCAAATTCAAAAGACATTCCCCAACATGGTTTTTTCCACATTTATCACAAACTAAAAACATAGTTTTCTTACAATCAAACCTTTTGAAGGATTCTTCCCTTTCTCCTACCACCTCAGTCTCTTCTTCTGATGGTTGTCATAGAACACTTGATCATCGAAAAACTCCATTTCCACCTTCTCAGCACATCGAACAAGATTTTCATAACTTTTGAACTCCCGAGAAGCTAATGCCCTTCGATATTTTGGATTTAATCATGAGGAAAAATGATTGATTTTACTATCAAGGAATCTGATAAAATTTAAGCCATAACTTGCTAATCAAGTGAACTTTTCTTTATAAGAATCCACTGATTCGTCCTCTTGCCTCAATTCCAAGAATTGTTTTTCCATCCTAAGTCGAACAGCCTTAGTAAAATATTTTTCAAGAAACAAACCGTTGAATTCATCCCAGTCAAGTGAATCAATCTCATCAGTGTCCCTAATATTTTTAACCATCAACCACCACTGATTAGCTTCACCCTCCAAACGTAAAACAGCAAGACTGACCTTTTGATTGTCTGAACACCCCATGACATCAAAAATATTCTCCAGTTATTTAATCCACCCTTTAGCTAGCATTTGGTCAGATGATCCTCTAAATGATGGGGGATGTTGCCTCATGAATTTTTCCACCACTGACGTGTTCCTCTACAGTTGATCTAGCTGATCTCGTGCATGGATACCACTACCATTTACCACTTGATTCAATTGTTCCATTACTACAACAAACTATTCAGTTCCAATTCTGACCATCTCAGGATGCTGATTGGGAAGGTCATTTCCTTCTGTATGCCTTCATAGAACTACTTCCTTGTTTCCTATGTGGAAATCTATTCTGAACAAACATGTCTTAGATGAAGTAACATGGTAATCTTCAAATGCTATATCATTTCAGTTTGACCATAATGGGTAAAAAAAATATTTTTGGATAATCATTTAATATAATTATTTCTCCTTAAGTTATCAAACCTAGCCTCTGATTAAAACTATAGTACCCCAACCTTAAACATTACATAATCTTGGGTTATGTTAAGAATTCACATGGAGGATCATTTCAGGTTTAGATTTTTAGATAATTAGATATTAAATCATGCATTACATTCCACATTGAACCAAGGTGGTTACATCAAAGACAATATTCATTGTTTACACCAAAGGAAACATATATAAAATTAAACATGGTTTCTTTATTAACACTTCCTCGACACTATCATCACATCATGTACTTTTCCCTTGACATGTGAAAAACATTTCAAAAAGATGTGATGGGTACAAAATGCTCAGTAAGGGATATAAAAATATGGAAAGAAAACACTAGTCCATGTATGCATAATAATCAATGAAATCATACTTTACTCATAAAACATAAGTGCATTAACATAACTCATGAAATCATAAGAATTATGAATAACTCATAGAAATCATAAGACATAAAGGTAACTCTAGGCATTCATAACATTCTTACGTAGGGAGTAACCCTCATGGTTACATTTAGAATACCCATCACCGTATATTACCTAAATATCTTCAGAGAAACTATAGCGTTTAACTCCTTCTCGTTACCCAATGCATTGGAGAGCCATATCAGGCTCACCCACCCTTAGATTATCTTGGAACCACCAGACATCATAAAAAATTCCCAAGAACCATAACATAATCGTATAACATAAAAAATTCATAAAGGAAACATAACATTTCCATATATCAATCACAAGATATCAATACAATAGATTGATATAATCAAAAAATTATCAAAACCATTTTCAAAACCAAAATAAAATAAAATTAAAACATGGTATTTATTATAAATTTAAATACATTTTGCCTTGTAGGGGAAGCCGAAACTCAAATAATGGTCATGACGGCGGAGATGTAATTGTCACTGCATACATAAGACAAAAACATTCCTTTTGTTGTTTAGTAAAATGATTCATGTAAAAATATCCCTTTTTAATGAAATTAAAAGTCTAAATTTTTTATTATACAACTAATAAAAAAAGATCGTATATAAATTGAAGTATTCCTCAACGAAAGGAGATTGAGACGAAGTCCCTTACCTCAAGTCCGACTTGTTCTCGTTCGTTCTTTATATTCCTGAATAATAAGCTTTGGTCAATTTATAATTGATTAATAACATAATTTAATGTTTATTATTCAATTAATATCACATATTATTATTTTATAATAATTAGATAATTATGTGAGTTCATATCATATGTTTTTTTGATCTTCGGTACATGAGTAAAAAATGAACTTGTTTGAAAATAATTGTGCATGAAGTTATAAGTACGTAATCTCCAGAATGGTATTAATGATTAAAATATCTTATATATCCAGTATATATTCATTTTATACAATTTCATAACATTTAGAGATAAAAAATGAAATGCACCATTCATGGAGACGGTAGGGCGTACGTACGCATGAACACTACTTTAATTTCTTTTTCATATTAAAGGAATTATAAACAAATGAGACATATATATATATTATAATTACAGTATAATATATATGTTATATTGGTAACCTAAGTTCATTAATTACATTCATTATAAATTCTATGTTTGGCATGAACGAGTCACATCACTTGAGGGGGGCGGTAGTCCACACTTCCTCATATGAAATTATCACATTTGCACTACATGAAAAACATAAAGGTATGTTTTAAATACAAAATACAGAAGCCTAGAGAGGAAATAAATATAATATATATCATATATAAATATATTTCAATCATAATGGCCTCCATGAAAGGTGTTAAAAGAATATTGAACAATCCTCGTTTCGTGAGGCAGTAATTCGCCACCCACAGAAACAGTATATTCATTAACCATTAGACAGAGGTGTGTCTGAGTGTAGGTACAATCCTTATCATAACAACATACTAGTATATTAATGATACTTTTGTTATTAGGGTATCATATAATAATAAGATGGTGGTGATTGAATAAGGAAAATGAAAGGAAGAAACTCGAGAGGAGACATTACCTCTAAATCGGGTAACTCTTTTTGATTTGAGCCAAAGGTTTCCTTGGGAAGGCTTCTGCCCAAAATGAGGCTTCTATGAGGAATAGAGGTATGTGGAGAGATAATATGAGCATAGGTTGGATGATCCAAGGTCTTGATAGGTATGGGTAATGTGATAGATTTTGAATCTTTTTACAAGATGGAGGAGGGTCACTTTTGGAAAGTCTTGAAATGTTACTTTATTATAAAATGGTTTTTGGATTTTAAATGTCCCAAAATTATATATTTCAAGGATAAGGTGATAAGGGTTCGGAATAAACTCATCCAATTGGTTTTAGACAAGTTTAAATTCTATATTTTACCTTATCATCTCATTTTATTTAACTCGTTCATTAATGAGGTAATCACTGCATCATCATGGTGTCATAAATAAATTTATTTATTTAATGTCTAAAAATTATAGAAAAATACCATCATGTAGGAAATAGTTTTATATTTCCAATGAATATTGTTAGTCAAAAAGATAAGTTATATAACTCAATGTAAAAACTATTTTAGTAAAAAAATACATGTTTGTGACATTTTTGTTTTTACTTTAAATAAAAGTTTATTAATGTCATTATTTTACCCATGTGGGTCCATGGGGTCCCCAAATTGACCCATGGATGGTCGTGGTCGTCCATGACTCATCAAATAAAGTTAGTACATGTGTCAAGGTATATTTATATTTTTATAATATTATTTTTATCTTAAATTACCCTAATTACCTTTAATCACGGTTAACAAAACTCAAAGGTTACTATTTACAAAAAATTATTTTCATCAAATTGAACAGAATTTTAATTAATAATGAAAACCATGTATGTCAAATTATTTAAATTCAATTCAAATAAGCGGTAATATTTCATTTAAATGAAAAAAATCAGTTTTTAACTACTACTTAGTGGTTTCACTATTCATCAAAAATTGATGTTTTTCAGAAAAATACCAAAAATTCACCCTAAGATATATTTGATATTTCAAATTAATAAATGATGTCCATTTTACCAAATTCAAAACATTGAATTTTCATTAATTCATTTTATAATTAATTCCCACTGTCAAAACAAAAAGTGTGTTATTAAGAAACAATATCTATCAAAAGATTGACACTTGTTTATGTCCAATTTCAAAGTGAAATTAATTATAATGACCAAAATTGGATTAAATGGTAAAAAGATATTTTAATTAAACTTTAAAACCAATTAAAAAGTTAATCTCACCATATAGTTAAATTAGATGAAAAAGCAGTTTTGAAGTAAAATGCATTGTTTTTCACTATTCATTAAAAAATGAACATTGTTAGAAAAATATCAAAAATTTATCCAAAGTAAATATCAATGTCCCAATTCTAAAGAATAATTTTATTTTTATAGATAGATCTTATAAAATTGTCAAAATTTATATTTAAAAATCGATTTCCATCAAAAGGCGGTAAAACAATCTTTTAAAAATATTAGAGTATTCTATTCTTTAGATTGGATTTATTCTCATTTTAAGCCTCTAAAACAATATCTAATTCATAAATAGACATAGATATGAAAATATATTATTATTTACATACTTGGGATGTCACAAGACCATGCCCGAGTCTTTAAGGATAAGATACCCAGTTAAGGATTAATATGGATCCAGCTTATTTTAATTTCTATTTTTTGGATGGTACACTATTATAAAATATTTTATGTTTGGAGATTGGATACTTCCTCAAATCCTTGGATGCCATGTAATCACTATTTGGAGGTTTGACCTATGTCTACCAAAAATTTCTATTGGAAGTTGGTTGGCCATAAACTTTCACATGTAACAAAAGGGAGGCATATATTCCTAATCTTACATAAGTCTTATATCATTCCGAATAAAGGTGGTGAAATTAGGAAGAATGGTATCTAGAAGAGAATCAACAAGGATGTGAGAATTGTTTCCAAGATCACACTCCAATGTATACTGATCAGTCATTAATGACACCCTCACATTGGAGTTATGTTCATTTAGAATCCTTAGGTTTCAAAATATCCATCTAAATCTATAAATCTTAATCCATGTTATGGTAATAGACTAATCTTGAGTATATGGAATGATGTGAATATCCCATTCAGATAACAAAAGAATACCTAGTTTTAATGGAATTCTCTATGTCATTAAAACCATTCTAATCTCCTTCTTTATATTAAGGATTAAATGACCGTAACCCCTCCCAATAGGGATTGTTCTCTAGATAATTATTCTCTAATGTGATAAAATTTGGAATAATGATCCATAGTATTAAAAAACATTTCTCCTAAATAAAAGATGATGCATCTAAGTAGTGAAATCATACAGAAATCAAAATTTTGTTAAAGGGACTCCAAATCCATTAGAATTGAAAAACCACCTCCTTCAAAGGTATTTACATTGGATACCTAATATAAATCCTCATTATGGGAATTAAAGACCCCCTGGATGCTTCAAAAAATGAAACCCCTTTACTAAAATCATTATTCTTCAACACTTACTGATCTTCCTAAATAGAAATAGTGGTCACCACTTTCGTACCCTTGTCATTTTCCGAGATACACACCACATATTCCGATGACATCTCTTAAGCTGGAAAAAAAGAAGCCATGGATGACTAAAAGAACAACAAAATTGGTAACTCTCCATTTCCAAAATATCCTGAACTTTCTATCAAAATAAATAGAAAATAATAATAAGAATATTTAAAGAAAAAAATATTAACATAAAAATGAATAAAAATGAATTATGTAAATTAAGAACATAATAAAAACATTAAATATTATTTAAAAAATTTATAAATATATATAAAAAATGAGTATATTAAGAAAATATTAATCAAATATATATTAAAAATAAATAAATTACACAAATATTAATATTGAATAAGTATTAAAAATAAATATGAAATAATAAATTAATTAACATCAAAATTGAATAAAATTTTATATATAAAATTTAATAAATTGTTAAAATATTAAAAAAATTATAGCTATTTTTAATTATATAAAATAATGAAATATTAAAAATGAATAAATATTAAATTAGAAATAAACAATCATTAAAAATTACAATTAAGTGAAAGATATTTATAATAAATTTCCAATTAATGATGAATAAGTATTAATTGTATAATTATTCAAATTCAAATGTAATAAAATAAAAATGAATAACTAATAATTATATAAATTAAAAACATATCAATATTATATAATATTAATATTTAAGAATATATAAATAACTGTAATAAATGTTCACTTTAAAAAAATTTCAAATGAATTGACATAAAAATTTAATAAATATTAGAAATGATTAAATATTATAAATGAATACATTACATAAAATATAAAAATATGATAAATATTGAAAATTAATATATAATATAAAATTAATAAATGTTAAAAATGAATGAATTCAATAAACTAAAATGCAATAAACTATAAGAAAATTAAAAATGGAAGAAATATTATTTAATATTATAGTAAAAATATATTAAAAAAATTAAAAAAATAAAAATAAAAATAAAAATGAATTAATATTAAAAATTACATTTAAATATAAAAATATATAAAAATAAATTAGTTTTTTAAAATGGAAAATTAATAAATGTCTAAATATTTAAATACAAATTTTATAAGATAGAAATGAATACACATTAATTATATTAATTAATAATGATTAAAAAATAGTAAATATTAAGAATTGAAAATGTATTATAAAAATGAAAAAAATAATCAATTAGAAACAATAGTAAATGTATATATATAAATTAATTTGTATATAAAATTACATTAATTACACTTTAAAAAATAAAGGAATTTTTCTCTAATTGTGCATACATATATGTATATATATATGCTGCTTCGGCAGTGGCGTAGTGGTGGGTGGCCAAGTTCTATAACCAAGGTCTTTGATGAGGTCTGGGGTTTGATTCTTGGGAGCCAGTCTTAGGCGAATTTCCACCTCCCATGTACCACTCACCTTGTCGGGTCACTCGGTGTCTCGTCAGGTGGGAAGAAGGGTGAAATTCACCTAGATGACAGATTGCTGTGATGAACCATTACTGATTGAGGTGTAACCCTGTGGGATACTCTGTCATCTCGGCTGACAATGACTCCTTCCTAGGAGAGGATTTTCTAGATGATCTCTTCGTGGGGAGGGGGGTTCCTGTGTGTGGAGGGTTCAAAAAGGCCACTCCTTGGAATTCCCTTTTCTAATTAGATAAATATATGTATATATATACAACAATGGGCTATGCCAAATTGGAAAAAAAATTAGTTTTCCAGTTATATAATAATTTTTTTACATAAATATACATTGGAATACGCATAAAAATTCACATACATACACATAGATACATATACATACATATACACATACATGGACACAAACACACAAATACAACCATAAATTAACACAGACATACAATTACATACATGTATATACACATACATATTACTACCAAAATATACAACATAAACATGCACACATACACATAAATAAATAAATATACATCTACATATATAAAAAACACATACATAGATACATACACATATACTAACTAAAAATATGGATGTTTAATGAAACAAAAACGGAAACAAAAAAGGTTAGGGTGGATGAAAGTGAAAAAAACGAGAATACCATAAAAAATATAATTACACTCTAAATGTTGAAAACTATAGAAAGAGAAAATATGAAGCCCCTCTTACAGGTATCCCCCTATATGATATAATATCTACATCTATGTTTCCTTCTATCTAAGTGTGAGTGATCTATATGCTCTTATTACGAAATAAATTGTTGAATATGATAACATATGAAATTATTCAGTGATAGGGAGAAATCCTATGTAATGTGTCAACCTTAATTAAAGTGAAAAATTAAACCACAAATAGGCCAATATTTTTAAACAAAGAATAGGGTGAGCATGGTGTGCAAAGCATTTTTTTTAGATTTAATTGAGATGCCAACCTATGAGAAGGATGAAAATGCCAAGAAAACTGAGGCTTGGGATACAAAAAACTAAACCACAATAAATCATGTGGCCATTGATTCAAGAAACATCCATATTTAATTTTAATAATATCTATAGATACTTTTGACATACACAGTTACCCCAACCAACACTATAATCCATAGAAGATGAAACAAGGTGATTGATTGAATAAATGGAAGAATTTTCCCCTTTTAAATTGATGTCTTGAAATAAATGATATAAATACCTCTATAATTTAGATTATCATTATTTGGTTTTAGATCACAATGAGGCACTATATTATTGGTATCCCAAATAATCCAGCAATCTGTATCTATGATTATGTGCATCCACTGATCATTGAAGACCAACCTTATAGAAGGAACATATCAGTCATTAATGAACAAAAATATAAATGCATTTTCTATAAAATCCTGGACTTTTACAAATGAAAAAAATCATATTTTAATTAATAGTATTGTTATTATGTAATATAGTTATAGAAAACACATGAAATACTATGGTTATTTTGGAACATTACACCCATCATATTTAAAATACCATTAAGTACCATAACCATTGATTATATAGACTTTGAATAGTGATTTTATCGCTAGAATGTAACAGTGGGTATGATAATGTCGAGTTGAACTTGGTGGAAGTTGCAATGGCCTTGATAAGTAGGATTGTAGACAATTAATCCCAATGATAAAATAATATGTGGGACATATCATCACAGGAAATTTTCTTTTACCAATATCATGTATAGGATCAACAACTAAATCATAAATGAAACCATTTATGGTTTATGTTAAATCTCATCAAGAGCATGACTTAAGCAATGTATATCTAGCCACCCAAAAAATATCACTAGCACACACCTTAACCGTAGAGAATTTGCTTGTTTAATAAAGATCTATGTATCTACAAACTAATAGTATAAATTTTTATATTTTATTTTAATAAATCAAATATTATATTTATTGACTTTTAATATTACATTTTAAATGATTATATTTTATGTTTGATAAAAATTAAATTTTGATACAATGTAACACAAATTGTCCTTTGGGAAAACGTATAGTTTCAACCATGACAGACTTTTTTTTATTGAATTCAATAATTTTTAAAATAAATAATATTTTAACCAAATTTTTTTTATTAACTAATTTTTATTAAATATAAATTATAATATAATTTTACAATGTCAAAAATAATTTTATACGTGCCAAATAATGTTAATGTAAAAAAACTCAGTATTTTTAAATAAATATATATTTTTGATTTAAAAGTGGAAATTATCATTCTTAAGGAATTTTTTAGATAAAATAAATAATATTTGTTAATTCATTATATAAATATAATCCAATAGTGATTATTTTATAATTTTTGGACGGATTTGGATTTTAGGGTCAAAAATAAATATGATATAAAAATACAGGTTGTATTATGCAATCATAAGGACCCATAAGTGATATAATATATTACATAATACATATCGATGAATAAAAATATATATTTACCCTTTAATATAATTTTTTATGTTATTTTATTAATTTAATAAACCCTTAATGAATTCTCTAAAACCTATATTATATTTTTGTTTTTTAAAATAAATTTTTTGAAAACATGTCTCCCTTCTACATCACTGAGGGTACAATTTTAATTAGATAGGTTCATAAAATTTAAAAATAATGAAAATATATTAACATTGGAAGTAACTATGGGAAAAATCATGGAATATTTTTTGTGGATTTTATTACTTTATCATATAGTGTCCAAAACCTATGTTTTGAAATAGATAATGAATTCTCATCTTATTTTCTATATAGACCCTCCCAAAATCTTTTTCATCTTCACTAAAAATATTTTTAACTTGAAATAAAACTTCTCATATGCTCTATATTCCTACCAAAATTTCCCAAAATATCTTAATAAGTTATTATCAAGATTTTAGTAGCACCCTCTCAAAGTAAGGGATCTTCTACTTCTCCACTTTATCCAGGAACCTTCTTTGTATTATTCCTTCAAATTCATAATTTTTCTTGTTGAATTATGTTAATAAAAATACCTATTAATTAACTTATTAATTTCATTTGATTTTATACCTGTTTAATTCACATTAATACCTCCCATTTAATATTTTAGTACACTCATTATGCTGCCGAAATTATCCTATGATTTTCCATGCCCAACATTTATTTTTGAAATAATCATCCTCATTTACACTCAAGGGTATTAAACGATATGTATGTATTCACAATTTATTATGGGAGTCCATTTATATACCCAAAAATCCTTAATAATCTGATTAAATTTTATGGAATACAATCATATGTTGAATAATTTATGTGGGACACTTATGCATGTACATGAAATGAAAACGATGGGTGTTCCCGGATAGTGCTTTAATGAATTTGGAAATTTTTTAGTCTCATGAAACTTCATGTAAGGGATTAAAGAGTGAAAACAAAAAATTATTAGAATTTTTACACTACATTTTTATGTATTTTAGGTTATCCTTGAACTATGTTTATGATTTTACATTTTATGATGTCTCCACATTCCCATGACACTTAAATATGATCATCACATATCATTATTTTATCATGATTATGATTATCACCACGTTTTTATACCAATGATATAACTATTTACTAACATTAAATACCATTATAATGTAATTATTTTTTATTCTCATATTGGGATTTATAAATCTCACCTTTCTTAAATATGTCCCGTTGTTATCTCATGCAGTTTTAAAAGAGAAAATTAATTTTAGGAGCATTTTAAGGAAGCTTTTAAAAATGTTGTTGTATCAATTTATCAAGATGATGTTTTCTGTACCTAATTTCACCAATACCCTTAGATTGACAATGATTCTTGATATTATTATGTGTTCCTTATTTTAATTAATCATGAAAAAATGTATATTAATGATATGGGTTGTCATAGTTGGTATAAGAGAAATGTCTAGTAATTTGTATGATTAGGTTTAGAAAACTACAGTAAAATCTTTAGTGGTAGAAATAAAAATAAAAAATATACCTAAATTTTATTAAAGTATATATTAAGCAGTTCCCATGAAAATAAATCCCTATTTGGATAATATAAGTGGATGTCGCTCTAACACAGATGTACATCGGTGTAATAACCCCAAAAGGGGCACATTGATTTAGACTCAATAATTTCATGGTACATGACAACGGGACTTACTAAACAACTATTTTGAAATTCATAGTGTATATTTGTCTTTTGAAATTTCACAATCTCATTATGGACCATTATTAAGGAAACCAAAATATCCAAGTGATTTTATGATAGAAAATTATTCATAGATAAATTTTGTTGATTCCTATAATTTTTTAAATTAAGGAATATATGTCATTTATGAGTTTTCCATTTAATTTTTATGGATTCACAATTTGTTGTATAATAATTAAGAACTTATTATCTATAAATTCCCCCTTAATTATAGTCAATTACTGGAAATAGGAGAAATCGTGTCGACAACCAATGTGAGAGGAAATGTGATGACTGTCCAACCTGATGGGAGTATTAATTGAGGACTTTATAATGATACATTCTCAATAAACTACGGTTTTGAATAGAAACTTGAATCATGTAGAAATCCCAAATACCTAGGAGAAATTTAAAGTATTAATTGATACCTTTAGGTGAAAAAGGGCTCTGACTTTCATTGGATCATCTGATAACTTAACCATTGAACAATGGATCATCTCCATTAGGAATATCTTATCCATCATAAAATGATCTTATAAAGAGAAGTTCATAATATATTTTTATCTTATTGAATGATAATTTGATAAATAGTGGATATTGGTAACAATATATAATGATCAAGGAGGATATCAAACCAATGGAGTGGAAAGAATTCCTGAATTTTTTTTCGATAAATATTTTCCTCACACTCTTTGACTAAAATTGGAGAAGTACTTCTTTAACATCATGAAAATGGATAATGAGCCCATTTGTGTGTGTTACTAAGACATTATAATAATTTCATGAAACACCTTTTTCTTTTTTATTTCCCCCAAAAGTAATGTTGACTACATTATTGGTGGGATGAAGCTGAGTCTATGAGAAGCCTTATTCATTGAGGTGTTTGACTGCTATAAATAAATTGTTCAAAGTCCCCTAAATGTATAAATTGAGATCATAGAATATCGTGTTTATTACATCTATAAGAAGAATAATATGTAGTTTAATTCTAATATTACGATTTATAAATATAATAATTGAAACAAATACCAACACCAAACTTGTCAAAATTAAGGGAATAAGCATCTCAGAAATTTATAAAGGGGAATGGGGAAATGATTTTGTCATGGGAAGGAAGGGAAACTTGCTAGATATTATTGATTAGAAACGCCTTCCAATGTGGTGGAAGAGAGGAATAATCTATCCAACACTCATAAAGTAGTAAATTTTTTGAATTTCAAGAAACACTTTCATTATGAAAGCCAATTCTCTAAGCCCGAGTTTTTTAGATAAGATTAAAACCAATAACCTCCATGGTATAACTGGATATCTTATGTGACAAAAATTGCTGATGTGGATCCTGAAAATGAAGTGGTGACATGTATTCTATTCATTCATTCAAGGATAGTGAAAGCACATTTTAATATTGGTTCTTCAGATTATTTTGTATCTGAGAAGATTAATATAACTATTCAGACATAAATTCATGGCATTGAAGTAGATATATCATTGAAAATGTAAAATGGGAAAATTATTATATTCGAAGTATATAACTTTTCCTTATCCAGAATTTATAGGATGAACTCTCTATAAAACCATATGATATATCAATTAGCATAATTCTATAAAAATATTTTAATATATTGGATTTTTTTATATAGATCCAATAAAAATTAATGAGAGAACAAAATCACCCTCCTTATTGTGAATCACCCACCTATTATATACAAGTGTAAGGAGAATGATGAATATTATCTGGTATAAAAATACAAATAATGGGTATTTTTCAATATGGGCAAGCATATCTGGATGAAATTATTTTGTATGTGGAAATGATCATCCTTTAAGAAATTATAATTGTCAGGGAAAAAACTAATCTATTTCACAAACAATATCTTGGTCTTCCTTATAGACAAGTGATTGAATATTCAATCAATTTTTTACCATGATCTTTACCAATATACTTGACTCCATATTAAATAGATTCTGTTGAACATGAGGAGTTGAAGAAGAAACTATTGAAGAATATATATAATGGGTTCTTACACCCTAGTGCCTCACCATGTGGTGAACTGGTCCTCTTGGTCAAGAAGAAGGACGGGTCAATGCACCTCTGTATAGAATATTTTTAGCTCATTAATATCAGGTTAATGAAAATGCATAATGTTCCACATATAGATGAATTTATTGATTATATCTCTGGATTCCAATATTTTTGTAAGGTGGATCTTTGTTTGGGATATTATCATGTGATAGTAAAAATATAGGATACACCATGACTTCATTTCCTATAGGTATAAGAACTACGAGTTCATAATAATAACATTTGGACATACAAATTATCTATAAATGTTCATGTACTTAATGAAATGAGTATTTTGATATTCAATCGATAAATTCTATGTTGTATTTATAAATGGTATTCTCATATACTCTATAAGTGAGGACGAACAAAAATATCATTTGAAAACTGTTATAAAATCCTTATAGAAAGAAAAAATGTGTGTAAAGTATATTAAATGTGAATTATCATTGGAGGAAGATTCCTTCCTAGGGAATTGTTTCACCATAAAAGGGTTATATGTCGACCCATAAAAGGGAGGAAATTTTGGGATGGACCAAAACAACCTATGTGACAGAAATATGTTGTTTTCTCGGATTAGGTGGTTACTATAATCTATTTGTGATTAACATATCATGATTTTCCTTCCCCCTAATGAAGATAACTCCGAAAGGATTCATGTTTATATGGAATGATGAATGAGATGAATGATTTAATGAAACAAATAAGAGGTTAATCATACTCACATTACTCACCAGTGGGGAAGGATTTTCTTTCTACAATGATGAATCAAAAAGGGTCTAAGCTTGTGTACTCATGTAATGTGGAAAATTGATTGGCTATTGAATGTAGAAATTAATGATTCTTGTGCAGAACTATTCAACTCATAATCTAGATTCGGTTGTTGGGATCTTCACATTAATGATTTGGTGGAATTATCTCTATAGGTAATAGTGTGAAATATAAATAGAAAATAAAATTCTCAAGTATATATTAAAACATAAATATTCTAATATACCCCAATGAAGGTGGATAGAGCCGATGAAAAACTATAAAGGTTAAATCTATTATAATCATGGGAATGAAAACAATGTGGTAGATGATCTGATTAAAAAGGATCACACAACTCTACCCATGATGAGGATTTGAAGGGATCCAGTCTTCATAGATATGAAATGGATGGATATGGGAATAATAAATGGATCTTCATCTCACTTTTATCAAATAACTTATCATCAATCCATTCTTAAGAGGATCCGGAAGGCCAAGGAAGATGATGAGTTGCTACATAACAATGTAGATAATATTCCAAAGATTAACTTTGTTAAATATTGAGTTATAAGGTATGGATCATAGATATGTGTCCCATAAAAACCAGATATGAAGAGGGAATTACTATATGATACACATAACACATCATTCTCCATTCATATAGGAAGAGCATATGTGCAGATAGATATGAACAAATATTTCTTGTGAGGTATCATAAAGAGGAAGATTGAAGAGTTTCCATCTTGATGCATGGTATGACAACAATTCAAGAATGAGTGTCATAATTATAAGGGTATGATGAAACCATTTTCTATACTGTTATGGAAATGGGAAAACAAAAGAATGGATTTAATCATATGACTCCCCTAGAAATATAAAGGCAATAATACCACCTGGTTGGTAGTCGATCACCTTAAAAATTTGGCACTATTTATTAAAATTAAGGAATATTTATATCCTAACCAACACTCAAAGATGTACATATTGGAATTAGTAAGTTTTCATGGATATTTACTATCAATTATATTAGATCAATATCGTTGGTTTACCTTGAGGATTTGGAGAATCCATCATCCAGAATCGAATATAGAGATGAGGTTCACCACTATTTATCACCCTAAAATAGATTGTTAGTATGAGAAGACTATTCTAACTATATAGAATATATTGATATCATGTTAAATGGATTTATAATGATGTTTTTATCAACACCGTCCCCTAGTAGTGTTCTTATATCAAAAAGTTTCTATTATAGTAGTCAAATGACACCTTTTAAAAATATGTATGGGAAGAGGTGTCAGAATCTGACATTTTGGGTTGAATTTGGAGAGATAATGATGATGATATGGGATCTTACCTAAGAAATAAAAATTTTGTTCAAATCATTCAATGTCATTTGAATTTCACTGAATTTAGGAAAAAAATCTATTTAGAAAATTTGTTATATTATATAGATTTTGAGGAAAGAGATAATATGTTCCTTCATATATCACTATGGAGGAATGTTATCAGGTTTGTGAATAAGGGAAAGAATAGTCATTGTAACGTCATCCATTTTGAGATACTTTATCATATTAGAGAATCGGCCTATCGACTATCACTGCCTCCAAACATATCTTAAGAACATGAAGTGTTCCATGCATCCCTCTTAAAGAAGTACATACTAGAACCCCTATATATACTGAACCCATATGTGGTACCATTAGATAATGATCATTTACAAGAGTAGAATATGGTGATGATTTTAGATCATAAAGATAGGTTTCTACTAAACAAGAAATCTTACCTGGTCAATGCGTTAAGGTAGAACCACATGCTTAGGAAGTGACATAGGAATTGAAAGAGGAAATGAAAAAGAAGTACTGCCATCTACTTATGGTTATGATGTGATTATTTTTTGGAAATGATTATAAAGGGGGAATAATTTAATGAGTCTAACATTTATAAATGAATTCCCTTTCTGAATGAATAAAGTCAACATTAATTAATGCAGTTATAGAAAAAAAAAATAGTACTTTAACTATTTTGTAATGTTATATCTTGTTAGAAATCAAATAATTTTGAGAATCATAAATATTTATAATATAGATATTTAATAGTGAATGTAAGACAAGTATAGATGAAGGGTTATGATAAAGTCCAATTGAAATAGACGGGAGAATCATTCAACACATGAGCTTCAACCTAGTTGGTGAAGACTCTTAAGTGCATTCAGGAGACCCAGGATCAAATCCAGGTAGAGGAAAAATTTCCGAGGTACTATAGCAGCACTGCAGCAGCACTATAGCAGGTACTGTAGAGGAAACTCTGCAGTACTGTAGCAGGAACTGTAGCATACACTATAGTAGCTGGGATTATGCCCATGTTTGGGCCTTCGGGCCACCGATTTGTTCCCCAAGTCCTTTAAGGCCATCAGGCCATGCAAGCCTTCGGGCCAGTAAGGTCTTCGGGCCACCTCAAGCCTTCGGGCCACCTTTAGTGCAAAAGAAAACCAGAAAACCTACAAAGAATAAGCTCTTTAAGAGGTTCAGTAAGGAGCTTTCACCACAGTAGAAGATACACAGATTGAAAGAATGAGAGGGTATGGCACATGCCCTCGGGACAAGCCTATGCTTTCATGGGATTGCCAAGACGAACAACCATGCAAAGGTGGAGAGATGATTTCACAATGAAGATGCTGGGAGAAGGAGTTTCATGTAGTTAGTCTGGGTTGTTTGTAATGTTTGAATCCTACGAGCAATGAATTCATCTAAGACCTACAATTCCCTGTAATAATTATATCTATTGGCATTGTAATGGTTCCACCTCGCCACTTTAAAGGTGGATTATCAATAATAAATAAAAAAATGAAGGCCTTTGGGACATTGGGGAAGCATTGGCCTCAACCAGTAGGATCATACCCTACAAATCCAATTTATTAGAGATTTTTTGTTAGATAGTATCACTAAAATTTCAAAATGATCAAGATCAAGATGATAATAAACAAAAAAATCATGGACAAAACCATTTATGAATGAAGTTCAAGCACATCAAGATCTCAACCCAAACCATGTATATCGAACCACCCTAAGAAAATCTCACCATCACACCCCTTACCATTAGGCCATTCACTAAAGTAATAAAGGAATATAAATGTCGAACAGAATATTATTCATTTTTTATTTTATTTAAATTAATAAATGATTAAATTTATCAAATTTTAGTATTAATTTTTGAATGATTAAATAATGAGTTTGATAAAAATTTTATTTTCATAAAATGAAAGGAAATTTTTATTTTTGTGAAACATATTGTTTCAATCAAGACAGACTATTTTTATTGAATTAAACAATTATTAAAATAAGGGATATTTTAATAATTTATTGTAATTAGATCATTTTTATTGAATATAAATGTTAATATTTTTTCATGTAATAAAAAAAAATGTAATGGTAAAAAAACCCACAATTATATAAAAACACTATATTTTTCAAAATAGTGTATTTTTGAATTAAATGCATAAATGCTCATAGATAGTGAATTATTTGAATAAATAAAATATTATTTTTGAAATAAACATGTTTATCTTATATAAAAATGATTTTTTTTCATATATTCTACAGATAATAATTTTTTGGGTTAAAATTAATCATGGTATAAAAATATAATGCCTATAATGGAATAATAATGAACTTAAAGTGACGTAATGTATTCCATAAAAGGAATAAATTAAAAAATATATATTTCCACATTAATATAATTCATTTTATGATATTTGAATAATTTTATAAACACTTAATCAATCCTCCAAAACCTATATTATATTTTAAGTTTTTAAAACGAATTCATAGAAAATATAGATCACTTCCACATTTACAAGGGCATTATCTCCATTATATCAGTTCTTAAATATGAAAAAAAATTAAAAAAACATCCCTTTGGAAGAAACCATGTGAAAAATCGTCGGAATGTTTTTCATTCTGATTACATTTTCATAGAGTCTTAAACCTATGTTTGGAAATTAATAAATAATTATCCACTCTTTTGTAATATAAATTCAACAAAACTCTTATTGTGCTTCACTGAAAAATTTTTATTATTAAATAACTTTTCAATACTCTATCTAATGTCTTACCAAGGTTCCTTGAAGCTTGTAATGTACCTGTTCCAGAAGCCACCTAGAGGTACCCCATAACCAGTTGGTCACATGTCCTCAAGCACATATCCCTGAATGCTAGAGGCTGGCGACTATAAGCGAGGGCCTTTGGTATGTTAGTGGGGGGAAACTATGCCCTCATTAGTATAGTAACACAGTGGAAGTAAATCAATAAAAATAGCAGAAGTAGCAAGAGTACCATAACAAAAGGAGATAGTGGAAGACTAGAGGTAATAACAACTGGAGCATATATATAAGACGATTCATGATACATATGTCTACGAAAATAGCCAAAAAATTCACAATGCTGAATACAATACTAATTTAATGTACAAAAGAAAAACAAGTAAACAAATCCTCAGTATCGCAAGCCATAGCTTGGTCCCATTCTCTCCAGCTCCAATGTAGTCATGCACTTAAAGTAGAAGGGCACTTGCCATTATCAATAACACCTATAATATAATCTGTTTGGGCAGAAAAGCATGACCTAAATAGGGTTAGATACTGAACCCTAGTAGGCAACCACCACATGATCTATGCCTAATAGTCAGTGAATATATGGTAGGTAATCAGTAAAGAAAGTAGTAAACAAAGAAGTACTTAGTGGTAAACAATCCATAGTTTCAATTCATTCAGTTTCATATATCAATCAACAACTAATCGAAGTTGGTAACCCTATGAGTATTACTCATAGCCCAACCCCTCTGGTTCAACCAAACCAGTACTATATAGAATCTAAACACAAACGGTAACCCTCTGGGAAGTATTCACAGCCTAACCCCCCAATTCAACCAAACAATACAAGAAACCCTCTAGGTAGTACAGTCAGTATAACCCCTCTTGATAAGATTAAGCATCTACTCTCTGAAGAATCACTCACCTTCAATTATTACTATAGTCTCTGATCAGTTACTAAAGGCACTGTGGGGAAGCACTTATGTCAAATTCCTCCTATGGCCCACATTGAGGAACTACATACACTCTGAGGAAGCACTTACATCAATTCCCCATGTGGTCTCACATCATAAAAGTAGAAACAAAAACTCTGTAGATTCCCTTACATCCATTCTATCTATGG
Source organism: Viscum album (assembly GCA_963277665.1). NCBI lineage: Eukaryota > Viridiplantae > Streptophyta > Magnoliopsida > Santalales > Viscaceae > Viscum > Viscum album. The sequence continues at coordinate 1,816,620,456 of OY728133.1, read as the reverse complement.
TCAACTACACCAGGTTCTCACGGCCCTGTGTAAGTCAAATGACCACAAAAATTCAATACGGCCAAAGTAAACTGCAAGAACTACTTGGATAACCATCTATATCAAAACATCATGTCAGATAAAATAATCACACTATCCTACAATACGAGGATGTGAAAAACAACAGTAGCCTATCATGCTATGAAGGACCAAATGGTCATAAAAAAACAAGCATGGGAAAATGCTTCCAAGCATAGAAATTAAACTTATTCACAGTCAATAATCCTCTACTCAAACATAAAATCACAGTAGGAAATTAACAGGGCTGAAACAGTAAACTCCCAATACCTTGTTCAAGGGTATTGGTAAAATTTCCTATATAACTCAATGAATTTCAAAGGAAAGGCCCAATCCACCTACCTCAGTGTTGGGAGATTATTATATGTGAACCTCATACCCTGAATCACCCTAGAACACCGTAGATCTACAAAACATCTCAACAGTTTCAACAAACGACAACTTGATAAAAAAGAGGAATCAATAAATGAAGCTCTAGGAGAGGGAAGAGCTTTCCGAGGTGATCCTGACACAGTTGACGGTGGTCGAATCGGAGATCGGATGCTCGGTTGGGAGATCAGGGAAAGATTGTAGTTGTATGGTCCTTACTATATGAACTAGGTCATGAAAGAGGGATTTTTGACAATTATACGTGACCCCAGTCCATTTTATGAAATAAAAATAAAGTACACTACATGTACTTTAGAAGTACATGGCATGTACTTCCTTTACCGATCCCTTCATTAGGTGGTCTCTAGGTCACTACACACGGCTGTGTACTCAGCCGTGACACGGCCAGCACACGGCTATGAGCGGCAACAGAGTACACAATGTGTACTTATAAATTACATGGAATGTACTTATAAAGTACACGGTGTGTACTTAAAATTTTTCCAGAAACTCCTCTTTTCTAAAAAACAGCAGAAAAAGAAAATCATACCTGAAATGATGATCTGGGTTCTTACAAACATCCCCCCATAATGAAATTCATCCCTGAATTTCCCTAGCAAGGAAGCATGGAAGAAGAACCCTCTAAAAGCTCCGTCCACTGTGATCATAAATCGATATCCCTCTCCCAGGTCTTTTCCTATACTCGCCCGTGCTTCCATAGCACTCGTACCAGAAGAACTGACCATCCTCGGGGATCCTTCACACTTAAATCAAAAATCCGTATAGGATGCTCCTCGAATGAGGCGTCCAACTCTAAGACAACCTATTCTATTTGAAAAACATGAGATGGGTCTGAGAAGCAATGTCAATTCAAATAAACGTGGAAGACATCATGTATAGCCCGATACCTATAGGGTGACAACAACCAATAGGAAACCGACCCGACTCTCTCCAAAACCTCAAACGGCCTGACATACCTTGGTGAAATCATACCCTGTCTCCTAATACTATTGTGCCCCAACCTTGGTGTGACATGTAGGAAAACCTGATCCCCAAACTCTAACTCCAAAGGTTATCTCCACTGATCATCATAAGACTTCTGTCGAGACTGTGTAGTAACCATCCTCTTCCGAATCAACTCTATCTTCTCTATGGTCTCTCTGAAAAGACGCGGTCCCAGCATAGCTTCGTCTCCTACATCCATCCAACATAAGGGTGATCAGCATGGACTACCATACAAATCCTCATAAGGTTCCATATGAATAGTTTCAAGAAAACTATTATTGTTGGAAAAATCCATGAATGGTACAAGCTTCTCCCAAGAACCTCCAAAATCCAGGATGCAGGCTCAAAGCATGTACTCAAGAACCTGAATCATATGCTCGGACATACCATCTATCTGGGGATGGTGAGATGTACTCAATAGAACCTATGTATCTAGAGCCTTATGAATCCCCTACCAATCCCATGAAGTAAAATGGGTGTCCCTATCTGAAACAATGGAGTTTGGAACTCCATTTTGATTTACAACCTCTCGAATGTACAACTACCCCAGGTCCTCAATACTGAAGGCCTCCATAATTAGTAAGAAATGTGCAGCCTTAGTAAGTATGTAAATTAAAACCCACACAACATCATTTCCTCATGTTTACCTCAACAAATCGATCACATAATCTGTCACGACATCATTGCACTTCCACTCGAGAATGGGTAACTACTGCAAAATCCCTTCTTGTCGCTGATAGTCAGCCTTCACCTGCTGACAGGTGGAACACCTCATGAAAAACCCAACAACACTTTTCTTCTTACCTAGCCACAAATACTGACGGTGTATATCAAGATATGTCTTGGTGAATCAAGGATGAACTGCCCAAACTGAGGAATGACAGTCCTACATCAACTCCTCGTGTATGTCTGCCGACACACACACACACCACTAAAAACACAAGATCTCATCCTCATATATTGTCCATCTAGGGATATGGACCTCTCTTGAAACACAATCTTGTAGAACTCGGCCTTCTGAATCGGATAGTGGCCTCATTCGCACTTGGTCAAGAATAGTAGTGGTAACAACTATAGAAGAAAGAAACATATTACCCTTTCCATCATGCACTTCCAAATGGAACTCGGAGAATAGATCCATAAGCTTCCACTCAATGTTGGCCTTCTGAACTACCTGTATCTGAGTCCTCATTCTTAGAGCATCAACCACAGTGTTGCCTTTCCCAGGCGTGTAGGAAAGCATGAAGTGAAAATACTGAAGGTACTCAATCCACCTTCATTGTCTCAAATTCAGGTCACTCTGAGTGAAGATATACTTGTAAATTTTGTGGTCATTGAAAACCACAAAATGCTATCCCAGAAGATAATGTATCCAACAACGTAAGTCATGAACAACTGCTACCAACTCAAGATTGTGCATTTGGTAATTTATCCCATGTGGCCTCAACATCCGAGACCCGTATGCAATGACTCCTTCTCCCTACAGAAGCACTACTCCCATCCCAAAAACTAAAGCATCATAATAAAATATATAGAACATGACCAGTTCCGTAAATACTAGTATCGGTGTTGAAGTAAACCTTCCTTTCAGCTCTAGAAATGCCGACTCACAAGAATCTGACCACAAGAACTTTTCACCCTTCTTAGTCAGGCCCATCAGTGGTGCTTCTAAGCTTTGAATATCTGTTATGAAACACCTGTAGTATCCATCCATCCCTAGAATACTTCATTCCTCAAAGACATTATTCAGCTGCACCAAGAAAACTATATCTCTCACTTTCTCTGGGTCCACTGATACTCTAATATCTGAGATAACATGAACCATGAAGTAAAAATGATCAATCCCAAAGTGGCATTTTGAAAGATTAGCATATAACTAATGCTATATTAGTTTTTTCAAAATGATCTCAAGATGGGTGGCATGGCCGAGTCAAGTGTGAGAGTGCACTAAGATATCATCAACAAAAACTACCATGAAAGAATCAAAGTATTGATGGAACACTCGGTTCATCAGTTCCATGAAAATAGTAGGCACTTTCGTGAGACCGAACGACATAACCATATACTTGTATAGACCATACCTGCTCCGAAAGGAAGTAAGAGGTATATCAGATAGTCTAACACGCAATTGATGATAACTGAATCTGAAGTCAATCTTTTAGAGCACATGGGCGCCTCAAAGATGATCAAAGAGATCACCAATCCTCGAAAAAGGATATCAGTTCTTGACCATCAACTTTTTCATTTTTCGATAATCCATGTAATGTCTGAGGGTATTGTCTTCCTTCATCGTAAATAGGATAGAAGGACCCAATGGGGATGTACTGAGTCAAATGAAACCCTTTCTCTACAACACCTCCAACTGCTTCTTGAGCTCTTGTAACTCTAGTTTAGCCATCCTATAAGGAGTAATAAACATTAGTGATGCTCTTGGCACAAGCTCAATAGAAAAGTCCACCTCTCGCTCTAGAGGAAAACCTGAAAAGTCCTTAGAAATACATCCCTGAAACGATCCACCACTATAGGAAAGCCTATCCGTGAAGTCCCCTAGTCATCCAAGTATAGACTAGAAACATGGGTTGTAACTCCTCCCAACCCATGATGCTTGGGTTTCGCTCTGATTGCCTAGACATCCCATTCTCCCTTATAAAGAAACCATCTGCCTTCTGGTGTTGTAAAACTCAACATACGGTGATAACAGTCGACAACAGTCTAGAAGGGAACTAACCAATACATTACAAGAATGATATAATAGCCTATCATCTCTATGACATAGAGATCCTATAAGAGGTGACACCCAAAAAACTCTAGATATAAATCCTTACACTGACATAGACTAGCCATTCTAGCCCCCAACATAGTCTCTAACTCTTGATAATAGAATAAGAAAAGATACAGAGCCCATGGATCTCCACAATAGAAACAGACATAAAGAGATGGAAGCCCCTATATCGAAATGAGTAGAAGATAAAATTGAGGCAACTAGAATCATACCTCGAACCGTGGAGGGTCTGGGATCCTCCTCATGTTGGGTCTGCTCCACTACAAAAGCCAGGCCTGAACCATGGCCCTGTGACCCTGCCTGAACACCTTGAGCTGATCCACCATGATGTAGCTAGAATCCTGGCAATTAGATACTATGGACATGACCACCACCTCATCTTGAACGACCAGATAAACACAAGTTCCCTTCCTAATAGGAAACTAGTGGTGCTTCTCCTAAATGAGGGTCACAGAAGAACCCCTATCACCAGCTGCAGCTGAGAAGAAATGACATAAACATTGAAGATGACCCATATTTCCGCCATATCGGCACTCCAATGGGTCTCATGGGAAATGTGGCCTTGTATACCCACTCTTCCCGTACTGTTTTCACACCACCTGGATACCATAAGTAGTGTCTTGCCTCCTCGGATCACTGCGTGAAGACCCCCTGTGGCTCTTCCTGCTGTCAGTAGGAGAGAATAAAACATTGGATGTCAAACTTCCCCTATCTCACAACTTTATTATCCCTCAAATTACACTCTATGATCAGGTCATGGTTGACTATAGAAGTCATAGATTTCAACCTGATGATATTCACATGTGATCGGATGTCGTGCCTCAGACCATCCTAAAAATTCTTTACTAGTAATAATTCATCACCTCCTGGCATAGGTGTGAAGCGTTGTAGCTTTGTGAAGTGAGAAAAATACTCCATAACCGAAAGAGTACCCTTCTCCAGAATCATGAAATATCTGGCTCGATCATCCCTCAAGGTCCATGGGTAAAAGTATTCATAGAAGGCACACATGAACTCATCCCTAGAAATAACCTGCTAGTGTCCCACCTGTGAGATCACATCCCACCTTCTCTTGGTGGAATCCCGAACCATATATATATATCAAGATTCACACTAATATCTGGAGGTGGCTCCAGATGATCAAAGATAGAAATCATGGCTTATAAACATGACTCTACAACCTGAGGTCATACTTACGCTATGAATATGGGAGGATTCTGCTACTAAAAAACCCACGTCAAGTCTACCATTGACTGGGTAGGAAGCAGTACTCTGTGGAAGGTCTGTGTGAACCTCATGAAACCCGCTCGGAACTGTGCGTCAACACCTATGTCTGGAATGAATACTGGTGCCATGAATGTCACTACAGGAGGATCTGCAGGTAGTCCCTGATCAACCATATCCGGTGTCTGTTCAACGCCTTGCAACTGGAATACAATCGAAGGACATCTTGGTGGAATGACTCTGATAGGTCAATCATACTCCTTAGATCAATATTAACAGGGGCTAAAACGTAAAAGTAAAAGAAGGGAACATGAGAAATAAATCATTCATGTTTTCCAAAACATGCATACATGGCGTGTATAATGCCTACACGGAGTGTTCCTTTAATCCTTTCGCATGAGCCTACACACCTTAAAAACTATTTGTGTAACAACCGAAACACATGGTGTGTTGTAAAAACACACGACATGTGCTTGAATTATATTCCCCTACCCGAGTTCTTCTACATAGATAAGCCACACGACTCTCCTTGAACAAGACTACACGATGTGTTCATTACAGACACGAAATGTACTAGATGAGCTTCACTGACCCATGTTGTTAGTGACACGGCTGGATACATGACTCACAATACAAGGCGTGTTCCATATGGACTTGGTGTGTATTAGAAAAGACTCAACCTACCCATGTTATTAGTTACACGGCCGGTTTCACGGTTCTACAACATGACATGTACATCCGGTACACGACGTGTCCTACCAAAGATTCCAAACCCTGTGTCCCTACCCACACAGTCCGAAATAAGGCTAGAGACTACATAGTGTGTACATATAGTACACATTGTGTACTTTAGAAAAATAGTATCTTCCTGAAAAGAAGAACACATGGCATGTAATGAAAACTACACGACATGTATTCTAGGTTTTTCCTGATAGTAATCATCTGAAACAACTCCGGAGTCCATAAAAACACTGAAACAAACATTAAAGTGCCAAATTCCGATCAGCGAGGGCCCATACTCCCCACAAATAAAAGATTGGAATCTTATACAAGTTATATACAAGGAAAACTAGTCAATTATCCACCAAATTCCAATTCATAAGGGCCAATAACACATTAAGGGCCAATGTTTGGTGTTCATTCAAACAAAACATTACACAATGAAATACCCACTCAAAAAGTAGGTATTCTATCAAGGCATCTTTCACAACAGCTTGAATATCTAACACAATGCCTATCATAACAACATATAATCACCAATGCACCCTAAATGGAATGGAAATAATACATGGAATATGATTTCTAACAATTGCATATATGATTCATGAGATGGAATACCGTCATCTTATCAGGTTGCAACAGAAATAAAACCACAATAATATCAACAATAACAACAGAAAACATGTGAATCAACCAATAGTGAAATCAAATCAGTTATAAAAATGAAAACCCAGATAATTTCAATAAACGATGTAAATTAGATTTTCCTTGCACGCGGGTTAGCTACTCTCGGGCATAGCTTATTACCAACTACCTATTTTCATCCTATCGCTGACTATAGGCTCAAAATAGTTTGTCAAGAAGAAAATTATTCCTCTGATACCACATTGTAACGTCCCGGTTCCCAAAGCCACCTAGAGGTGCCCTATACCCGGTTGGTCACATGACCTCAAGCGCATTTCCCCGAATGGTAGAGGCTGCCAACTAGCAGTGAGGGCCTTTGGTGTGATAGTGGGGTAACTATTCCCCCATTGGAAGAGTAACACAAAGGAAGTAAATAAATAGAAATAGAGGAAGCATCAATAGTACCATAACAAAAGTATACAGTGGAAGACTAGAGGTAATAACAATAGGAGCATATATATTAGATGATTTATGATACATATGTCTATTAAAATATCCAAACAAGTCACAATTTTGTTTATAGTACTAATAAAAAGTACAAAAGGAAAAATAGTAAATAAATCCTCCGCATCCCAAGACATATCTTGGTCCCATGCTCTCCAGATCCAAAGAATTCAAGTACCTGAAGTAGAAGGGAGCATTCCCTTATCTATACTTGCAACAATATAATCAGTTTGTGCCCAAAAGCATGACCCAAACAGGCTGTGAGTCTAAATCCTAGTAGGAAACTGCCTTGAGATCTGTGCCTAATAGTTAGTGAATATATGGAAGGTAATAAATAATGAAAGCAGTAAGCAAGGAAGTAATCATCAGTAAACAATCCATAGTTTCAATGCATTTAGTTTCATATAACAAGCAACAGCTAATCAACCTAGGTAACCCTCTGGGTAGTACTCATAGCCTAACCCCTACGGTTCATGAAAACAAGAAAAATAAGTATATAAACACAAACGGTAACCCTCTCGGAAGTACTCATAGCCTAACCCCTCTGGTTCAACCAAAAAAGGCAAGCAACCCTCTGGTAGTACACTCAGTCTAACCCCTCTAGTTCAGGTTAAGCATAGAATCTATGAGTAAGCACTCACTGTAAATTCCGTTTACAGTCTCATATCGGTAACTCAAGGCGCTCTAGGGAAGCACTTATGTTACATTCACCCTATGACCTGCATCGAGGAACTAAAAACACTCTGAATAGGCACTTATGTCAACTCCCCTTATGGTATCACATTGTAAAAGTAGAAATAAACACTCTGGTGAATCCATTAAGTCCATTCTCCCTATGGTCTACTACACCAAGTTCTAACTTCTATGTGTAAGTAAAACGATCACATCAATGAAATACCGCCAATGTTAACTTTAAGAACTAATTGGCTAACAGTCCACAACATAACAGCAAGTCAGATAAAATAATCTGACCATCCTACAATACTAGGCATTGGAAAAACAACAAAAACCTATCAGGGTATGTAGGAACCAAATGGTTACAAACAAAACATGCATGTACAAACACTTCCAAGCACATCAATTAACCCTATTCACATTCAATCATCCTTTACAAAAACATACAAGCATAACTGTCAATTAACAGGGCTAAAACAGTAAACACTCAGTACCCTGACCAAGGGTATTTGTCAAATTTCACATATAACACAATGAATTTTTACGGAAAGGAACAAACCACCTACCTCGATGTTGGGAGATCATTATACATGAACCTCAAGACATGAATCTCCCTAGAACACTGTATATATAAAAACACGCTCAAAGAATTCAACGTAAGATAAATTGAGAAAGAGTTTGAATATGAAAACATAGATCTAGGAGAAGAAAGTGCTTACCGAGGAGATGCCAACGCAATCGAAGATGGTCGAATCAGAGATCAGATGCTCGATTGGGGGCTCAAGGAATGATCACAGTCGTACTATCTCTCCTAGATAAACAAGGTCACGATGGAGGGCTTTTTTCCAATTAGACGTGACCCCGGTCTGTTTAATGAAATAAAAAATAATGTACAAGAAATTACATTAGAAGTACACAACGTGTAATTGTCCTTGCCATCCCCTACATTAGGCGGTCTCTAGGTCACCACACACGGCGGTGTGCTCAGACATTACCCGACCAACACACAGCTAGGAGCATCAACTGATTACATGACATGTATTATAAATTACACAATGTGTACTTTAAAAATTTCCAGAAACTCTTCATTTCTCAAAAACATCGAAAAAAATACATAAAAAGTGGATACGGGTTCTTACAGAGCTCTTACTAAGCATATATAATGCTTTTAAAAGTTCCCCCTCAAGGTAAGGGATCCTCTCATTATCCTATTTATTCAATAACCTTTTTTACTTATAACGTCTAATTACAAAATTTTATTTTTGGATCATATTATTATATATCCTGATTGTTGAAAATATTATGTTAATGTGATGAAATATTTATTTAACTCTCATGAATCCCTCCCATGAACATTGGAGTACCCCCATGATGTATCTGAAATTTGAATGTGTATTTTCAGGAAAAAATATTATTTTATGAATAATATTTCCCATTTTAACTAAATGGTATTAGACTTGAAATAACTATCCATTATTGATTAATGAATTCCATTTATTCATCCCCGACTACTTATTCATTGTATAAAATGTGGTGAAATATGATTCTATATTGAATGATATTTGTGGAAAACTTATTCATGTACATGATACGAAAATGATGGGTGCACTAGATATCACTCAAACACATTGGGTAATGTTTTAGTCTCACGAGACACCATGTATGAGATTAGGGAGTGATCCTAATTTATGATTTATCATTATCTACCATTTTATGTTGTCTTCACGATTAGCCTTGAGTTATGTTTGTGATGTCATATTTAATGTTTTATACACATTCCCATGTTTCCTTTATGTTTTCATCTTATATCAGGATTTTATGACCATTTTTATTATTCTAACTTCTTTTATGCTCAATTTTTATGGATATTGATTAATATATAATTCCTTCAACATGTTAGGATTTTTTATTACCTTTTTGGGATTTATATCTCTCCCCTTTCTTATGTATCACCCATGGTAATCACATAATATTTTAAACGAGTAATGGAATTTTAGGATCATGTTAATAGAGTTCTTGATAATTTTGTTTTATGAATACATAAATTTGGATTTCTATGTACCAAATTTATTAAATACACTATACTTAATGATCTTTTCGGATTATTTTATATGTACCTTTATGTAATAAATCATGAAATAATGTGTAGTAAATATATGGGTTTTCATTCGTGTCTGAAATCCATACCTACAAAGAAATTAACAACACATGAAATTAAATGAGTAAAGTAACTATCATTAAATAAATGAAGTTTCGAATCAATACTTGGGTTGACACAAAACCTAGATTGGGTGTCCATATTAATAACATTTTTTATGCATGTGATTATCAATAGTGATGACATGATTCCACATATATTGGATGAGGAAATTGAATTTACAAGGGAGTTACACTAGATATTGGATCCAATATAATCTAACCCCCTATTATGAATAAATAATTTTATAAATATCCATAAACTGAAATTTACTCAATGGGGAAGTAGTTAAAACATAATGATCTGGAACACTAACTATTTTAATGTCATGATACAAAAATTTCTGATTATAATTCATCACTTCATACATGAATAAGGGGTGTCCACTCACTTGATTGAAACATATATATGGGATAGGTATCCAAGTTAAAATATTAGTTTTCCTACCCAATTTAACTTCCAAAATGAAATGTCATCGATGTCAATTATCCATTTAGAGTTTATAATGATTTATTACATGTTTCTTTGTAGACAGTGACAAAAATGAGAAATTTAGGAGACTAAATAATTTATAGACAAGACGTGTAAAGAGAATCCATATTTCATTTTGATGAATTTTTTCTAGAGATAATGTCCCACAATAGCCTATGAGAAAATTTTGGCCTGCATGCATAATAGATTGGCCTCATTTTTACTTAGACTGATTTAACCTTGCTCAAATGGTCTTTCATGTTTATAAAACTAGCCCAATGATGTAAATTATCATTATTTGAGTCCAATACGTTATTATTGAGAAGTATATTCATGTTTCATAAGACAATATTATGGACCTTACTCCCTGGTAGAACATTCATTTGAATGGAGGTGAGTTTTCAATTAACAAGATGGACCAACATCGAAATTAATGAAAGGATCTTTTCCAATTTAAAATTATCCCGATGATTCTATTGAAAATACAATAAACATTATGAATTTTTACTCTTCCATTTGAAAGTTTCCCGAAAAATAATCTATAGGGAAGGTCCTATATGAAATGCCCAAAATCTCTTGAATTAATTTTACATGTCAATCTAAACACTTTTTAAGGACTTAAATTTTTCTCTTTTTAACATTGATGCATTGGCCACTTATAATGATATAATAATCTAGAATAATTGATAAATATTTTATCGGATTACTACATTGATTAGATAAAAAAAGACTTTTATGAAAAAAATAGTTATTAAATAGTAGAAAAACTATACCTCCCTAGGATGGATTGAATGAGTCCATTAGTGATTCTTTTGTTAAGATTCATGCTCAAGAAATATTGATAAAGAATGAATAGGATAATTGATAGATTATCATATTATAGAAGATCTATAAATGATTAGAAAAAACCAAATATATTACCCATTATTGAAATGGGGATCTAGGGAGATGAGAATAATTGTAAGAGTAGATCAATGTCCCATTATGAGATACCAATTATCCTTAAGATCTTGATTATAAATCCACATACTATTTTTATATTCCTTCCCTATATCAATTTTTTGCATAATATTATATACAATAACATTGTTACCATTTTTGGAGATTATTTCATGTTCATATCCAATTAATCCTTGAGAAACTCTTTCTTTAAGAAATCCATGATGTTCTTATGAAACTTGAATGTCCAAATGTTATCCAATTATTTTATTCAATATAGTCATGATAATTTTTTATGTAATGTTTTAATTTCTTATGAGAAAAAAATTTCCTAGAACAATCGATAAGATTTATCATGGGGATTAGAATCCAGACTATGAAAGTGGGAACTTTATGAAGGGACATTCCATCAAAATAGTGTTGAACAACTTCAATAGCCTGATTATTGATAATTTACCCATACAATAAGGAAATATTATCAAGAAAAATTATTAAGTCCCGAAGAACTTTAAAGATTGAGGTATTCCATAGAATCATTGATTTCCACATCCCCTAAATGTATTCAAATTGGTGGTTAATCAAGTCATTTCTGGTCCTTGGAATACGATCATAGATGATTCACTCATTTATTATCTCTATAATATCATTTTGGGGGACATATAAAAGGATTTAAAAATAAGACAACATAATTGGTTCGGTAATATAAAAATTATTAGAGTATGATCTATCTTATTGTTTCATATTATGTTTCCCAAAGAATATTTTATCTATGATAAATTCTTGAAAATATGTCATGTTTGGATATAACTCCCTAATAAACCTAATATGGGATCTCTCCATAAATAACTATTCTACAATAGCCTACTTCTCCTCCATTTTAAATCATTACAATTTCTGAATATCAAAGGACTCAATATCCCAATACTCTTACAGAAGATAATACAAAATGGCGATGTATTCTTAAAGAGACTCAATATTCATATTTGTAAGTGGTAAGTTATATCTCAATGATATAATATCTCCTTTTAATACTAAGACCTTATTTTATAGTCTCCCCATGGATATCCTTGGATGGAAGCTGACCAGGGCTATGGGACCATCTTTTTGAAGCCTAACACCACTATCCAAAAACTAAATTAGATAAAATATTAAGAATAATGTCTAGTTATTTTGGATTATATGGGAATAGTCTAGGGATTAGAAATATATCTCGATATATGGGTAACAAAAAGGCATTGAAATCTAAAAACTTTAAGATTTTTTCCCAGGAATCTATATATATTTTTTAAAATATTATCTCACTATGTTACTTCTTATTTCACCATGTTTAGAAATTTCATGGGAAACCTTCATGAATATTGTTGACATAAAGGATGGTTTTAATGTCTAGAATTAAATTTCTCAAATATAGGACCCCACCTTCTTCTCATACTTATTGAGTATGGTGTTGAAATTTCTTACTATGAACCATGTTGTGGTTCCTGGGTTGAAAGGAAAGTGAGTGTCCAAATTCAATATTATTTCTCTAACATGAAATTTATAATATAAAATAATTCAAAAATGTATTAATTAATATAAGTCACCTTTTTATTAATTTACTGAGTGGAAGAATATAATAACACATGAACATGATTCTCCTAGAGGAGACAAATTTTATAATTAACCAAGTTGCAATGCATATAATTGCAGTTGGTTTTTTGGAAAAATAGTTGAATAATGGATCCTTTTGTTTTGAATCCAAAATTTATTGAAAGGATATATGACTATTAGGATAATATTAAGAATATAATTTATTATTGGTATAAGAAGGAATAACCCTTACATTCCATATTAATATGGAAATCTCGGTAACATAGTGGTACATGATTTATGGACTTTTACATATATAGTGGTCATAGGATTATATGATTAACATGAATCAGATAAGAACCTATAAATCTCCAAATCAGAAGATGGAGACATGTATTTTATTTTCCTTCAGTTTCAATGAAGAGGGGGGAAGTGGAAATGGAGGCCATCATGCTACTGAAGATCTTCAAAAAATTCGATATTAAAAGCTAATAAAAATAGGCAGGGGAGGAAAAATCATGCCTACCAAGCTGGGGAAGAAAATATGGATTTATTCAAGATCTCAACTAGGTAAATTAGGAATTCTTTCATATGGTTTGGAGTCCCCTTTATAATAATAAGGGGGATACTAATCGAGGTCATTGAGTGGAGAGGAGGAAAGAGAGAAAAACCTTCAAATTGTGTCTATGCTTCACTAATTGAGGAGTATAAGGAGATTTAAGAAGCAGGAAGGATCGAAGACACTTTAAAATATGAAGAGGAAGTAAAAAAAATACTGAGTGAAATTTTCATCATTATTCCAAACTTCATTAAAACCCAGTTTCTTTGAAAATTGCATAGGTTTTTTTTTGATTAACTTGGTGGACCACCTTACAGGATGTTGTAGGATCAATACTGAACATAGGTGCCTTGGGGGAAACAAGTTTCTTCCAAAAGAGGAATAATTATCATATTTTCTCCTATAATCAAGGTCAATATGCATTTATAGGTGAAAAAAGGAACAAAATCCTAGGGTTTTATGTAAAAAATAACTCTTCCAAAAATACAACTTATGACGCACTAATTAGGGGATTCTTTGGGGAATATGCTTCTTGAGACCCATATCTATATATATCCAAGTGGATATCATGTAATTCTTGAAAATATTTTCTAAATTAAAACACATGAAACTCACAATGTAATTTCTAATGCATTTAAGGATGTTCATGTTTTAGAAGGGAAGAGGTAGACCAGGTAGGAAAAACTTGAGTGTTGCGAGAGGGGATTCATTACATTTATGAACTTCCATGGAAAAATAATGAACAAAAAAAAATATTATTCACATGATAAATCTTTCCTTTCATAAGACATAATTAAATTTATCTCTAACAGTAGATAAATGGAAAAATCATTCTGAATCAAAATTAGGATGAAATCGGGATGGGTATGTTTCCATGATCTGATGAGGTGCACAAATATCATCTTACAAGGATGATGAAAACCAATTTTTGGTTTACAAGTCTAGTAATTATAATAATAGGTCAACTCAAGATCTCCCTTGGATATATAGAACATGGTATACCTAAACACCATATTATTTCCCTTCAGATCTAGAGGTATTAGTGGAGTCGGAGGAAGTTGAACACAAAGGGTGGTCTCTGAATCTCCCACAACCATAACCATGTAATAAGGGGAACTATAATAGATTACAATGGATGTTTGTTTTTAGAGGTAGAAAAAGTAAAGTTAGGATATAGGTATTAATGATATACTAGACTTGAATAAGAATGGAGAGATATATGGGGTGAAAGAGGAGGATGAACCCCTAATACGACGACCTTGGATGTCGCATACAAACAAAAATAAGAACTAGGTAGAAGGAGAGGTAGAGGGGAATGGGGAATCTATGATGGATTATCTATAACCAAATGATATTAAATATGAATTTGGGGCTATGAAAGGGTTATAGACACACCCATATGTTTATTGTG
Source organism: Viscum album (assembly GCA_963277665.1). Classification (NCBI taxonomy): domain Eukaryota; kingdom Viridiplantae; phylum Streptophyta; class Magnoliopsida; order Santalales; family Viscaceae; genus Viscum; species Viscum album. The sequence continues at coordinate 1,816,605,350 of OY728133.1, read as the reverse complement.
TATCTAAAAAGGCCGATAATGTGAAAGGAAAATTTTACCCTGGGAGTGGAAGCATCATTTGTTTCTACACATAAATAAACACACACATACATACATGTACATAAACATTATTTCACAAACATATAAATAAATATTTAAATAAATGTATAGGTAAACAGAAACATAAAAAACACATACTTTTATATATACACACACATAAACATAATCTCACACATACACAACACATAAATACACATAAAACACTTACATACCCATACATACACATATACTATAACATCCCTGAACCTGTACTCCTAGATATGGGTCTAAAAAGGTTATCATCACATATATATCTTGATATTAATAGATATAAACAAATTTTTTATAATTAAATCATCTAAAAAAAATTAAATATTATTTCACTTATATACCCAAAGAAGATTTAGGTTTAGAGTTTTATGTAAATAAGATATACTCTTAAAAATAAGGATTCTTAAATGATTGGATCATATAAATTATTAAATTATCCCACTATACCTATCTTTTAATATTCCAAATTATTTCTTCAATATATCTTACATAATTCTACACAATATAATCCATTATACACAAAAATTATTTAACATCATTAATCATTACCCGCTGAAAAAGAAACATATGATGGGTGAGTTCAAATGCCCAATTATGGTAAACATAAGAATTAAAAAATAATTTTCATCATTGAGAATGATAAGAGAATAAGAGTATAATGAAATAATAAAATTTCATGTGAATTACATGATAGAATGTATAACCATCAATACCAGGTTCATCAAACATGAAACATGGTTTAATGATTTAATAAAAACAAGTGTTATATGATTCAATAATCCTAGGCCATGTGATGTCAATATTGATCAAATAAAAAATAATAACAAATATAAATCAAAAAAAAAATGTATTGGTATTATAGAATATTATAATTATACCACTCTTACAAATTTAATAACCAATATGGATGACTTCCATCTATAGAGTAACTAATGAATTTGAGTGCTATAACAGATCCATCCATACTTGGTGTATAACATGACGACCATTCCTTAGTTTTCAATGTCACCACCCATAAATTTTTTATAATTAAACAACCCATCCATGGTTTTTAACTAAAAAATACATCCTTGGATTATGACAGAACCAGTCATCATCGTTAATAATTTCCAAGTACTATTCAAGAATAAAACATTTAGAATATTTTACTTTTCAACATAATGATTGTCTGATTTCATTCATTGTTTAATTCACCTATTGGAAAAATGGGTCTGTGATAATCTCATAATTCATCCTGAGAAATAATAAATATGGTATCATTGGATCATATCCCAAATAATGTTTGTGTAACATCAAATATGTCATATTAAATGTATAATAATTTTAAAAATTAACTGGGAATATTTCTTGAGGAAAATAAAATATCCACTTTGAAAATATCATTTAAATTTTAAAAGTATACCAAATATTAAAGAAAAGATTTTGAATGAAAATAAACTTGAAAAATTGTAACGTAAGATTTAAATTATTGAGCTTTCATGATTATGGAAAATTATGTTCATGTTGTACATTTTAAAACAATGATACCTTTCACATTTTCACTAAAAAGTCAAAATAAACTTATATAGAAAATAGAAGGAATATTCAATTTATTAATTTTTTTAAATATATGATAATTGGTAAAAATTAATTATAAAAATAATATGATAATATTAAAATAATTTATTAATAATTTTTTATAAAAAAAGGATTTGAAATAAAAATGATCTTCGACCAAAGAGAGAAATAATGTCGGATTCTCTTAAAAAAATTCAACCATTTTCAGTAAAAAAGTGAAGAAAATTTTACTATCACTTGATACTTAAATGAATAAAAAGTGGTTATTTAAATTAAAATAGTTTATTATACAATTATCATATAATTTCATTTAATGGGAATTCAAGAATAAACAATCATGACTAAAATGAGATTGTGAAATAAACCCTTAACACTTTTGTAATGTTTGAATCAAAACACCATGAAAGGATTAAATTCTAATGAAACATTAAATATCAAGAATATGAAGTTATTAATTATATAAAATATAAATGGGTTAGTATATGTTTTTTATAAAATAATTTATGTTCTTGAACTAACATATGTCTATAAGAAGACAATTTGAGACGAGTAAGCCTTGCAATGTTGATATCATTGAAGAGAGAATTAATACATGGATAGATTATTTATATAAAATTTAAATCCACATAAAAATGGAAATATTACATAAGATAATAAAAATTAATTACACACATAATCTTATATTATCAAAGATAATGATGAAGTAATACAACCCAATGAAAAGAAATTGAGTCATGAAATTCATTACAACATGGTAACTTTCAATTAATACCCCCTTAGACGAAATAATTAAAAATGCAACTTAATATACCATGGTGTGTGAAGGAATAATTATATAACATATAAAAGAAAATTATATACACCATATAAAATATATTATGTTTATAACATTAAAATATGCCTCAATTAAAATAAATTGAGACAAAATCGCATACATTGAGTCCAAACTTTCCACATATTTCCTTTAACTATGGTATAATATGATTACATAAGTTATTTTATATATTATAAAAATGTCACAGGTTTTATTATTTATACTCTAATTATTTATTTTACTTATCTTAATTACATAATTTAATACTCAATTAATTAATTCCACATTGGATATTTTGTGTACATTTAGTTCATTATTTCAAAATGACGTCGGTATGTTGATCATGGTCAAAGAGGTAATTATATATATAGAATAATAATAATGATATATATATTGAATATATACATCAATTATAATTTTAAAACCAATCACAAAATATGGTTTGGAAATATGAATTGAGTTACAATCATGGAGATGATAGATCATACATACACATGAGTAATGTTTCCATTTTTCAATGATCATTATCTAAAGAAGGTAAGTAAAACATTTAAATTATAAAATTACCATAATATTATAAATTTAATATTATTTAAATAAATATACTTATAAATATACTCCATTTTATTTATTATGAAAAAATAGTCACATTGTTTTATAGAGGCGGTAGTCCACACATACGCACGAACGACATTATAATTTACAAGAGAATAAAAAGGTAAAAAATAAAATGATAGATTATATTTTTAAAATGATAAATATTCTATAAATATATTAATTATTTCATAAATATAACATATATTCATTAAATTTATCTGTAATAACTTACATGAAGAGATTTAGTGAAAAACAAATCACATTGCATCGCGAGGCGGTAGTCCACCATACAGATGAGTGACATTATCATATCCCCCCAAAAATTGAAAATTATAAGAATATGTGATTAAAAAATTTCATAAGTATAGTTTTATTATAAATATCACACATATATATATATTAAATAAATAATTATTTTAATCCTTGAGATGCGATGATGGAAATTGAATTACATCAGTTTGCGGGGTGATTATCTATTGTACAAAGATACAATGATTTCATTTTCCATTCGATATAAGAGGTGATTGAATTGGGTTATTCCATTTTAAAAAATAAAGGATATATATATTGGAGATAATTTTTTTTATTATTTCATCATAATTTAGGAATATTTTAAGGACTTGGAATAACAATTAAAATAAAAAAGATCGGCTAAGCACAATACCTCTGTTTTGGATAACCACATTACGTTAGCACCAAAGCCTTTTTACGATGCATTTATCTTAAAAACAGGGAATCAAGGATACACAGAGGGATTTATGGAAGCTATTTTTGTAATTATTTTTTGAGGATAATTTAATTGAAGGTTCGGAGTTAAGCGGAGAGTGGGTGACCTTTTATATGTTGTGGTGCCTAAATAGTTTGTATTTTAAAATGAATAGGTGTACCCAAATTTTTCAAATTCTAAAAGGCCCCACAATGGACTATTATCAAGCCTCATATGAGATAATATCTAAATATGTTCCTTAAAAGACATTATTAAGGTTTTTAAGACATTTTAAAAATAATATTTTTAGTTTAACCGACGGTAAACACGTCATACCCTTAACTACGGTAATGAAATTTTATTGTTCTCACTATTCATTTTGAGAAAACATAATGTTGAACTTATAATATAAAAAAAAATTTAGGAATCTAATTATGAAGTAAATTTTACAATATTCAATTCATTTATGTGGTTCAATTTAATTTAAAATAAATCCACTAGAAGAGATGAAAATGCAGGTTTTCAAGAAATATATTTTCAAGCATAAGATGATTTTACATTAAATATATGACATGTAATAATAATTATAAGAAATTAAATTAATATTTATAATGATCTAATCTATAAATTTAATTTCAATCAATCCTCATTATGGGTTATTTTAATTAATTAAGAATTTAAAACATTATGCACTTTTAAACAGTTTTCTGAATAAGAATTTTTAAAACCAGAAATAAACTTATACTAAAATATAGTTGAAAGATGATTAAAATTTTATTATTTGGATAAATATAACTAAATAATAATTATTTTACTTAAAATAAAATTTCAATTTCAATTTTGCTTTTAAATCAATTAACTTATTAATCAGAAAAGAAATTTTTACAAAAATATGTAATTTTTCTATTCACTAAAAATCCCTATTTTCTGAAAAATAAAACTAATTGAACATAAGTTAAATTTTATATGTTGATTTATAACAAAATTTAATTTCATAAAATAAATATAAGAATACTTCTATCAATTATGTTAATATTTAATCATAATTATTAATCATTTTTTAAAGAAAACATATTTTTGATGAATAAAATAAAATTACTAAAAATTGAGTAATTATTTAATAATTACTTATTTATATATATATATATCAATTAGGAAATTTATATAAGTGTTATAAATTAATCAATATTATTCATACCAACCAATTTAACAGTTAGGTTACAACATTCATATATTTCATGGACCGTTTAAGCTCGGTGTTTCATGTCGTCTATACTATTGAACATAATGTCCAACTTTTAAAATCTTTAGATGATACACATATACAGATGTATATGCATACATACAAATAAATAAACATATAGAAAAATCCTATCCAAACATAACCATTAAAACACAAACATACAAATATACACATACATCCACACACATACATTAATCTACACAAAAATAAAAATATATGTGTATATTTTCAATTATTTTTATAAATACAAATATATAAATTCAAATATAAATTATAATTAATGTATTTATATATTTACTTATATAAATTTTTATATAGTTATCATGAAATTATTTGAACTCATAGACACACATTTTTTTTTGTGAATTTCAAACTATTTATATAATTATATATTAGTATAAAATAATTAAAAAATTATAAATATTTTTGGCTACATAAATCATATTTAATAAAATAAAAAAAATTATATATAATTTATATATAAATTTAGTTAAATATATTATAAATAAACCCAAATAAATAAATATTCATTTATATAATTTATGATATACAATTTTAATATATTAAATTTATGTATACATTTTCTATTTTATATACATATATTATAAAATAGTTTATTGATTAATTGAAATTTGATAATTTGGTATATATAATTTTAATAAAAAAATTGATAATTATTATTTTTTATAATATAGTTAAAGAAATCATTATTATATAAATATATGAAAATACTATCATATAATTCTAACTCTCCCTAAACAAACACACACACACACACAAAAACACACACACACATATATATTGGTTGGGACGGTGGATCACCAAGGTTTGAGTCCTAGCGAGAATTAGTATCTTTTTATGGGTTTTGCAGGGGTGGATATAATATTTTATGGTATATATGTTATAGTATTTATATATTGTATTTATATATATATATAGACATAATGATATATAAATGATATCTATAAAAATAAAAATATGTATATTAAAACTAAATCATTCCCAATTCCCTTTATTAACGTTTCATTAGCATTGTTAAATGGGATCCCTTTATTAGTGTTTTATTAGTGCTATTAAGGGGGATCCTTTTATCAGTTTTAACTAAATCATTGATAAATGGTTACCTTTTATTAGTGAATTTTTTTGAACTAAAAATACTTCCTTTATTTGTATTTTTTAACACTAATAAAGGAACACCCTGAATAACCACCAATATGTCATAGTATCTATTTCTTCCTATAGTTTTTTCAATACAAAAACCAATAATTTTACACCGCAATAAAGTAAGATAGACGACTCTTCGTGACCCTAGATCAAATGATGGGGTCCAACCCTCATCCCATACTCATGTCAAAACCAAATCTACCATACCATGGACTGTCTCCTACTATCATGATCTAAGCCTTATGTTTTTTTTTCTATCCCTCCTGAAAATTCATTCACCCCACATCAGGACTCATCTCACATCTTCAAAGGGTGGCCTCATAATCGACCTCCTAAATTAGAACCCTCTATATTACATCCTGACTCATCCCAATTGCCTCATTCAACTCATAAAGATCATCAATCATTCAAACCACCCCCAGATGTGTTTCACTCATGTGGCATGTGATATATGATTGTATCCCCTTTCTTATATGGCCCAAGCCTCCCATGTTTACCCAATTAGCCATATGAGAACTACTTGGGTTGTCCTATATTAGTACTCACCCTCCAATACATATCCAAGGTCTCACACTATCTTAAACAACATCCTAAATAATTGGAGATATAGTCAGTATGTGATATCAATTTTCTAATGTGATAAAGAGAACATATCTTGAGAATATAATGCCCAACATATTACTCTCTATTATCCAATGCTCTTTTTATCCCTATCTCTCTAACTGGTCCCATAAAACATTCATAAAATCAATGAATCATGTATAACATGAATATGGATTTGTATTAATGGGACCATGTATTTCATAAATAGCATTTGCAACCAATTCATGATCTTAACATCCTAGAATAAGACCATCGATGCTTTGTCCTAGATTAATAACCTCCCAACTGAGCCTCATTCCTTGTCTAAAAACATCTCCATGATATAATCCAATACATAGATTTCTGATACAATTTCCAATTAGAATAATGAACTATAATCCAAAGAAATAATAAAATCCCTCTAAAATATAACAACCATTAAATTTATGAGCCGTTAAAAACTCCCCACCATAATATTTCTAATAACCGATAAGCATTTATAGTCCTCAAACCATCATCCCCATTCTTCTGTAGATTCTACTTCTCTAGTAACTGTCTATACTTCATCACTAAACTTCCCAACTTTTTTCTATAGAAAAATATAAATACCAGAGTGAACCATTCGCCATAATTATAGAAACTTTACCACCACTAATGGAAACACAAATATGGTGCTAAAAAATGATTGTATCTCTATATACACCATATTTTCATCAATTGATTCATCCTGAATCCTATGGTTCTCTCAACCATAATCCACTACCAAAAAGGGGTTGGTCCTAGGTCATAGTGAATCCAACTATATAAAGAACCCGCCAAAGAATTACTAGATTTCTAATGACCTGTAATATAGGGTTTCCATATCACCACATCTAATTCTATTGATAACACTAGTTAGTCCTCCACTTACTATAATTTCAGAAAAAATGCTCTTTTGAACGAGCTGATGTATCATCAGATCGCTTCACCTGATTAAGATACCATAAATCCTAATGCAATAAAAAGATAGACCAAATATCCAAAAAATATAAACCTAACTCAGTGTGTAATTACTAGGTTAAATAACCTATTTACCCATCAAACTAGAACACTATGTCCACATGAACTAAAATAGTCACGATCCAAGTCACTCTGAGATCACACTAACTTGATATAGAGTTTTATACCAATGAACAAACTACATGAAAAAGTTTATTAGATCCTTGAAATTTTTAGTCACTAAGAATATAGATCACCTTATATATCCTCACACGTGAGTAAACCAATGCCACCTTTATGACCATTGATGTGTCTCATTGTAGCTGCAACCCCTTATGACATGAGGTTAACCCACCTATGGTCAATGTGATGATAACCACCATTGTAGTTTCTTTAAAATCACCCTAATATAACTAAGAAATAATCTATGTGGCATACAGTACATATGTTATTGAAAATAATGGCTACACATGGACATCCCACTCGTACCCAAGAATGAAGACAAAATACCACCCTCCTTATTCCAAGCACTATTAGAATATCAACCCTACCAACCAATTTTGAACTTATATTAATATAAATTTATTTATATTGGTCATAGAGTTATGAAACAAATATTTCTCGTCATCATGTTTCCAAAACAAATAATTTCAAGGAACACACATGAGATATGTATAAAAAAAACTCTTATCCATTTTTGATGTCAAATACCATCGCCATGTGACATCCCCTATTTCTCTAAACCCTAGACCCATGCCCATTTTCATATCACAATACCATTTCTATAATTAAATTGATTATATTAATCTAAATATAAATTTTTTCAAAAGATTAGTACATGGTTATTTCACTACTCTGTAACCCAGTGAAAATATAAAAACCCATTATACACCTTCAATTATAAACTAAAAACATTCCCCATAAATAAATTATATCACTCACTCCATTCCTCATGGAAGAGTGATCCTACCAAGAAACTTTTCAAAAGTTATTACCCACAATTTAAATCAGTCTCACAATATCATAATTGATATATTTTCCCAAATTACTTGTCCAAACATCCTCAATTACACTCCCATTATTCATTCGTTGTCAAACCTATGATCACATTCCTAATGAACTAACAGTGCTTCTAATGCATATAAAAACCATCCAATGGCCTAAGAAATATCCCTCATGTCAAGGATAACAATACAACCACCCCCCACACATTTATAATTCTAAATCCATGAGTGTCTACCCATGATACCACCCTGATACCAGAAAGTGGACTGATATATCTATTTTGGGCACACAATTTATGATAAATAAAAAAATTTAATATTGTTAATTAATTTTTAATTCCATCCTTTTAATTTTATGTTTTTTTATATTTGATACGATGAATTGACTTTTTGATTGATATAATAGGTGTATAAATTTCCATTTTTTCCAAAAAATGATTGAAACCCAAGATATTGGATGCATATATGACATTTTCAAAGGTTGAAACCGAAAAACTGAGAAGAAAAAGAGGTTTTAGAGCTTGAAAAAATTGACTCATGTCATGAATCATGTTTAGGATGTGAAATATATACAAGTTATAAGGTTAATACTATATGTGAACCATTTTATAGGAGGGAATAAAAATTCACGGTGTGACTCTATCTATCATGATTTGGAATTTTCGAGGAAGAATATGGTTATAGATACCAAAGACTCTCATTCAAGTTTATTACATGTTTTTGTGGAATGTTCCATACATTATACAAACTCACTATTTTGGATTGTAATAGTTAAGCGAATTTGGAAAATTGGAACACTATCTTCTTAATTTAGGGAGGATATTCGTTGTATCACAAAAAGATATTCCCCATTAGTTTACTTCAAAATTCATCATAACATTTGGAAATAAAATATAAGAAAGTGTGATTTCAGTTTATTTTTAAGGGTAAATAAAGAAGATATGTAAACATAACATGAGTGTAAGGGTATGATAACATGATAATAAAAAATAAAAAAACATACCATACATACCAAATATCATAATCCTGAGTCATGGAATAAGGATTGGAAGTTTATAAGAAATGAATAATAATATAATCAAAGAACATGTTCCATTAGAGCATAAAATTGGAATAAAGCATAGATTTATGTAATACACATAAGTATAGATAATCATTTCAATATTAGTCCAGGATCACTATAAAGACCATCATTGCATACAAATCCCTTTACTAAACTGGGTTCACATTCCATTCTAGCTCGGTATTACTGAACCGGGTTTACTTCCCATTTTAGTAATGTCTTAAAAAAATTAATTCACTCCATATTGCAGTCTTTTATATCTCATGAGATATAAGTATTTATTAAATTCATTGGAGGTAAATATAGGTCTCACCCTTAACTTAAATAAAATAATATTTAACAGTGCGACAAGATCATATAAATTAATCATATCATAACCCATGTAATAAATATGGTCTTATAAATATTTAATCATATCATAATCTATGAAAAATAGATAGGTTTCATAATCCATTTATCAAATAATAAACAATGAATAGAAGTGATATTCATAAGAATTTATTCATAGTATGACCCGTGGAATAGAAATTAGTTTCATAAACAACATTTCATAATAAAAATTAAACATTCGGAGAAAGAATAAGACTAGTATCCATGGATTATATCCAAATTAAGTAATATGTAACATTGAAATTTATCATAGTAGTTAGAAATTAAATTTTAATGATCATTTAAAAATATTTTTTATGAAATAATTCTTTCTTATTTTCAAAAATCTTTTTAAAACATAAAATAATTTTAAAAACATTTTCCTTTAAAAATAAACATGAAAAAATAAAAATGATGCTTTGAAAAATCATTTAAAACAATTTATAATTAAAATAATTAAAATTTTTTCCTTTTAAATTAAATCTTTAATCATATAATTGGATCTATAAAAATCATTTAAATCACATTTTAATGTATAAAACATTTTTGAGAATTTTTTTTTAAAGTAACATTCGATGATATTAATTTTTTTTTATAAAATCATTTAAAAAACTTTTTAAAAGAAATATATTTTAAAAATAAATATATTTTAAAATAGTTTTAAAATAAATTTTTATGAAAATTTTAGAAAAAATGGTTTTAGATAAAAACCAATTTCTGACCGAAGAGAAAAATAAAGTCATATTTTCTTAATTTTTTTTCTTAATTATTTTATATAGAAAAGAGTTAAAATTTTATACAATTACATTAATATATCTTTTATAAATATAGTGTAATAAAATTAATTATAGTTATTGATAGAAAGATCATGAAATTTCAACACTGTATATTTAATCATAAATAATCCTCATAAATAACAATATTGTAACAAAACATATTTACCACATTGGTAACATTAAACCATAATCCCTATGTTGTAATAACATAAAATGAAACATAAAATAGAATTAGGATGAATATAACCAGGATATTACATGTCAAAATTATTGTATATACATATCATGGAATAATATAGGTGCATAACATAATGAATGTCTTAAAGAAGAAAAATTGGGATAAAATCCCTATACCGATTTGGTGAATTTTTAACCTTAAACCCCGTGAAAGTGAGATCCTAAAATTTATATTTTAATGAAAATAAATTGAATTATAATATATATAAAATAAATTCATTATAAGTATATACACCACATGAAAAAACATGTGGTGAATATGTCATTTGTCTCACAGAAAGTAAAAGAATGATTTAAGTACCTTACCTAAAGTCTTAACAACCATCTTACTTGTTCGAACCACTAGAATAATAAATTTATTTTTAATTTAAATATATTAAAGAAAAATATTCTAATATAAATATAATGTAAATCATTATTTTCTTATGACCTTTTGTTACCCCCTTATTAATGATTTCAAGTTAAAGTTATGTATCATGTTATAACCGCATTATTTTGAAAATATATTTTGTTTATTTTATATATTTTGTTATCTTAAATTATTCATGATTTAATTTTATAAAAAATTATAAAAATGATATTAATATCATATATATTAATTATATATTTATTTATATTAATTTTTAAATAATTAAAATTGGAAATGGAATACACCCTTCATGGAGACGGTAGGCCGTACGTACGAACAAACACTATTTTATTTTTTCATATAATTAAATCAAGGGATAGTATATGATATATTATCAATAAATAATCATATAAATTTCATATATATATATGTAAAATATTTTTATTAAAACCATCATTAATACATTCTATGTATATGGTGAATGAATCACATCGCTTCATGAGATTGTAGTCCACCGTACACACGAATTCCATTATCATATTACAACAAAATGAAAATCATTAAGGTATGTGGGATATAATAATTAAATAAGAATAATAACATCATTAGTATCATAATTATAATATTTAAATATTATTTACATCCTAATTACAAACCATGACATGGGGTAATGGAAAAACTAACGACATCAGTTGCTGAGGTGTTAGTCCTCCGTACACACGAATGATAATTTCATAACCCATTTGATGGAAGTGTGTGCTGTTTTAGGTCATAACCTTTACATAATAAACTTCATTATATATATATATGATATATTTAGTTTGTTATATAATCATGATATAACAAAATTTAATGGGTTTGACGAAGAAATAAAAAAACATTTTTCGATGAACGTTGCCGCTTCTTCAGGTATCTCATTTTGGTTTGCACCAAAGGACTTACTTTGGTGGACTTATATCCAAATTAAGGATTAAATTATTATATTATATAATTGAGGAAGTTCTTTGGGGTGATTTCTTTGATCAAACTATCTTGAGAGGTGTGAATAAGTGATGGGAATGAGTGCCCTTTTATAGTTGAGGAGGAGTGACCTTATTAGAAATAAACAAAAGTATTCACTATTGGGATGTCTCCCTTACCTTATGTGGCTAAAATATTGAATAATAATATATGGGAGGGATTATTTGTTAAAAAAAACCTCCAAAACACAAAAATAAGTACATTATTATTATGTATTTTCTTAACTTTTAGGTTTCCATACTTTTACCGTTTTAGTTTTTATTAAGGTTACTAATTTTCTAACCTAGGTAATTTATACATTAACAGTAAATTAAAGTGAGTTATATTATATAATTTATAACCACTAATTATAAATATATTTATGTAATTTATAAACTTTTAATCTTATGATTGTTTGAAATTAATTTTAACAGAAGCCCAAGTAACATACAAAAACACTAATTTATCATTATTCTCACAGAAAAAGTTTTTACTATTTAGCGGTTAATGTGCACATTATAAAAGGTAAATTAGTGCATTAGTGGACCTTATTTAACATTTATTATCATTTTTAAATCCCCTTTTAGAATACATGAATTTTTTTTATTTTAAATCATTTAATAAAATATCATTTATTATAAAGTTACATTAATGTGAATTTAGACATTATTAATTCAATTTGAATTTAGAAAATTTAAAAATAATGAAGGAAGTGGAATATATTAATTATGAACCTATTTAACATGATATATTCATCTAATATATTATTTTGAGATAATAAATCATTCAACATAATTAACTTTTATCTTTTTTAGTATTATTTATTTTATATTATTATTAACTAAAAAATTTGTGCATTGGAATTTCAAAAAAAAATATAAATTCATTATTTAATCAAAAATAAAATAAAATAAATCATCAAGAAAATAATAATTAATATTTAAAATTAATATTTATAATCTAAAATGTGATGATTTTCGTTATCTCAAATCCTTATTAATATTAAAAGTAAGGAAGGTTTCGTTTTTTCTTTTAATCTTACATGACTAATTATATAGATCACATTCATGGAATAATATCTAAATAACTCACACAAATATAGGTTATGTTGTTAAAGGGTGAAATATGTTCATATAATGGGTGTTGGACAATTTGGAAGGTCATTTTATAACCAATAATCAATGTTGAATGGATAAGTAGACATATTTTTAGCTTAATCACTATAACTAATTTTAACTGTTATCACTATTAATTATGTTCAAAAATTAAATTGATCCTACTAGATAATATAAATTATCCTGATTCCAAATAATGAGTCATTTGTTTCAAAATAAACTAACATAAATGGATTAATTAAATTTAAAATTAATCCCACATGTGTGATAAGAAAGTTAGTTTTTAAAGTGAATATGTTGAAAAGATTGAAATGTTTTCTAATCTAAATTCAATATGAAAGTTATTCCAATGAAATAAATTTTACGAATTCATATATATGGATCTAATTTTACATTAAAACCATTTCAAAATATAATTTTACCTTATTATTTATTTTAATCAAATAGTATAGTTTAATTAAAATTCATTATTTTTTACTATTCATTAAAAATGAAACTTCTCAGAAAAATAACAAAAATTACCCTTAATATAAAATTTATATTATAATTTCAAAAAGTAATTTTATTTTTTCCAATAAATTATCTTAAAGTGGCAAAATATAATTTTAAACTATGTTTTAAAAGCATGATTTAGGCGTCTTTTTGAAACGATATTATTTTTCATAAAACATATTAGTTTTCTTATAAATGATTCTCATTTTACATAAAATAAATAGATAAATCATATACATGTGAGGAATATATATTTTAATAATTTATTTAATCTTATTCATCACCTCTATTATAAAGGCTAGGTGATAACTGAAATATTACATAATAATATTAATAATATACCGCTGTTCGGGAAAACTTAGTATTGCATGTAATGATAATATAAACCACATTATCCACAAATAATCAATCAGTTTCAAGTAATCATTACAATCCAATTCACTTATTCATATCTAACATCTCATTATCACAAAAATATTATATAAACATTGTGAACATATTAAGTGTGATCTTCCCTTAGTCAAAATATCTTCCGACCATTAAATTAGGTTTTGAGTGCATTAGTACCATTTAACATATTCTTGGAAATAATTAGATAAAATTCCAAAAAAAATCTTAATATATATTCATATAAAATAATTATGGTATTCTAATACCGAATTATTCAACCTCATCCTTATGAAATAACTTAGGCTTCCTCATATTATTTTCCAATACCTATTTCCTTTCACAAGTCATTTTTAACCACTTAATCATAAAAAATATAACCATTACTCATATATGCTTAAATATTTTCTTCATGATATTTCCCTTTTGTTCCTTATATATTCTCTCATATTATAAAAATTATTTTCCATTGAATGATTTATTTTAACTTTATAAATATAAAATATGTGATATTATTATTCTATAATCCATGTAGATAATCAAATGAAATTTATCTAAAGGATAAACAATAAGATTTTCATAGGGATCATTTATAAAAAATAAAAAATGAAATTCTAAACTGAGTTGGGTTGGATAAGTATTCCATAATTATCTTGTATCACATTATATCTTATGATAAAATATTATATACCATTGTTCTTTATATTTAGTTGTTTTTTGTCTTATCATCCACATTCATCCTTTGATTGAGGAACTTGTTAGTATAATTCACAAAATTCTTTCAATTGAGACACTAAAATGTGGGAGGTGCATTTTGTGGGGATTTATCATTTTTCCCATCATTGTAAAAATTCTTCCCATGACATCAACATTTTTCCACTCGATGAACTTCCTTTTTACACTTAAAAAATTTAATAGTCACATTAATATAATTACCTATATATTTATTTTGACACTTCGACTATAAAGGGAACCCAATCTTCTTATACCCAGGTGTCTTATATCTTTCTTTGAAATTCATATTACTTTTCATTTCAAAACCCTAATTTTTATGGGTGTCTCCAATATTCCATTTTTTAAAATATAACGAGGAAGGTACATAAAAAATAAGTTTTCAAACTCATCCAAATCCATGGATTGAATTTCTTTATATTGCCTCATAATCATGATAAATGTCAACCATTTATTAACTTCACTTTCTAAGTGATAGGTGACCAAAATAACATTTTAATGTTCTGTATAATAGAGAGTGGAAAATATCATTTTAGTGGTAAAGATCCATTGCTCATAAAATAGTGGATTGGTAAGTCCAGTAAATGATGGTAGATTTTAAAATATGTAGGATTCAAGAAAACAATGTTCCCTTATTTAATAATTTGTATGATAATAATGATTTATTACATTATAAAGTTGGGTTGTCCTAGAAATAATGTTTTTCATTCCATCTCCCATGAAATTTGGTTTTGAAAGAGGTCAATCATTTCATTTTAAATTGCATTCCTCATTAACATGGATATTTTGGGTTCTCTGACATTGACTAAATCCAAATACTATAGCATGAGAAACCATTATCATAGGAGAAAACCACATAATATTGAAAAATTACTCATATAATGTGTAAATCATAACAACTTAATTTCAATCTATGGAACGTTAGTGTTATCCTATTTTTTTCATAGTCATCCTAAATTTAAATATTTTATGATGGTTCACAAGGTTTTTATGAATTTACAAATAATATCCCCTAGATGTGGAAAACTAGGTGTGAGGTAAGGATCATTTTCATTCACTAGTTCCCAATCGATTTTAGCTCAATATAATTTTTTAAGGGTTGTTACACCTAAGTAAATCTATTCTATAGAAAAATCCACATGTAGTATCTATATATGGATATAGTTATAGAGGACCACTCACTCTATCATTTACCAAAATTTTATGAAATTTTCGAATATGTTGCCTCATCCCTAGACTTACCCTTATGCACATCCCAACAAACATCTTTAGAAAAATACCTAGGGACCTCAATTTTTTTTCCTTACTATAGCTTCCAAATGTTGACTGAACCTTTTATTTGATACTAAATATAGAAATAAATCATTCTTATACAAGGATATTATATATTTTTAGAATAATATTCATTATATTATATAAACACACTCTTGAGGATCATAATATTATAGTTACTTTTGATAATTGGAACACTATATTCTTAATTCTTGGAAGATTTTCAATGTATCCCACAATGATCTTCCCCTTTAGTACTCCAACTTAAAAAACATTCTTCGTAGCACAAGTAAATGAAATATAGAATATGGTTATATTAGATTCTCATTATGGGTAAATAAAAGAGATATGTATGCATAACATGAGCATAGGGGTATGAGAACATGTCAAAAATAATTGAAAACTATACCCTCTATATCTAAGATCATAATAAAGAGAAATGCAATAATGATTGGAAGTTTATAAGAAATGAATCATAATATAATCAAGGAACATGTGCGATGAGAGAATAATATTAGAATAATACATAGATTTTTGGCTTACACATAATAATAGAAAATAATTACATATCATTCAAGGCTCACTGTCAAGATAATCATAGTGGGGAATGTCCTTTACTAAACTAGGTTCACTCCCTGTTCCTACATTGTAATACTAAATTGGGTTTACTTATTGTTCTACTCATGTATTAATGAACTTAATTCACACTACATTCCAGTCATTTATATGTCAAGATATATAAATCATTACCTAATTCATTGGAAAGAGTTATATGTCTCATCCATAACATAATTAAAACCATATTTATCTACTCTATAAGATCATATAAATTTACTATTTCATAACCCATGAAATGAAATAGGTTTCATAACCATTTCATCATTTGATAACCTATAGAAAGGATACAGGTTTCATTATCATTTAATTATTAAATAAACTTCGAATAAGAGTTAGTTTTATGATAATTTCATCTTGATATAACTCGTGGAAGAGAAACATGTTTCATAAAAAACATTTCATCATAAACATAAACCATTGTGATAATACATAATAATTGTATCCTTTGATCATCTCCCTAGTAAGGCGTAAGTAACATAAAAATATATAATATTAGCTGTAAAATAATTTTCCATGATCATTTATAACATTTCTTGAGGAAAATATTATTTTTTCACTACAAAACACTTTTTAATACACAAAACAATTGGAAAAGTTTTAATTGAAAATTACCATTAATAAAAATGAAGGAATATTTGAAAAATCATTAAAAACAATTTCAAAACATAAAATATTTTTTAAGTCCTTTCATTTTAAAATATCATTTAGAATATAGAAATTAATATTTTAAAAAAAATTTACACTCACTATAAAACATAAAACATTTTCAAAATATATTTTAATTTAAAACAACCTTTGATAATTATGATGGAATCCATGATAATAATTTATTTTTTTAAAATATAACATTATATAAATACATTTATTTTAAAATTATTTTAAAATTTAATTTAAAAACCTTCTGAAAACCTTTTTAGAAAACATGATTTTGTAAGAAATCAACTTTTTTTCCAAAGAGATAAATAATGAAATATTTTCTTAAAAATAATTTATCATTTATCATAAGTGAAATAGAGTTAAAATATGGTACAATTACATGAATATATCATGGATTACCATAGGGAAATAAAATTCATTAGAATTTTGGGGAGTTAGATCATGATATTTTTTGAATGTACAATTAATCATAAACGATCATGATAAATGCTGGATTCTATCAAAACATATTTACATCATTGGTACCATTGAATCATATGCACCATGAAAAATAAAATAATATAAAACATAAAACTTCATGAGGATGAATAAATTAATTACATTACATGTCAAATATAATTTATATACACCTCATGAAATTGTATAGGTGCATAACATAACATATGTATCAATGTTGGAAAATTTTGGCAAAACATACCATGCCAATTTGGTAACTTTGTAACTTTAAACCCCCTGAAAGATATATACTAATAAAAAATTTAAACTAAAATATTAAGAAAATACATTAATTTAGATTATATGAACCATATAAAATAAACATGTGGTGAATCTTTTATTTCTATCATTGATAGTAAAAGTGAGACAGAAATCTTTTACCGTAAGTCTTAACTTCCATCATATATGTTCAAAAAATATGTCAAATAAATATAAGATTATTATAAATATATTAAAAATCCATATTCATATATTTCATATCATATATCATTATTGTTTACCTTTTATTACACTCTTATTAATGATTTCATGTTAAAGTTTCATCTCGGGTAGTAATTGCTTTGTTTTTCATATATGTTTTGATTTGTTATATTATTGTTTATATTAAATTAACAATGATTTATCATAACCATAATTATAATAATTATATAAATATATTATATATTTATTATATATCTATTTATAATAATTTATAATTGTTATATATAGGAAATGAAATACACTGTTCATAAGGATGGTAGGACGTACTTAAACATGAACATTATTTTCATTTTCTTGTTAGAATAAAAGAAAGAAAACTATATTATATATTGTAATTTAAGAATCATTTAAAATAAATATATATCACATATTTTTATTAAACTAATCCTCAATTATTTCTGTGTATATCATGAATGAATCTCATCACTTCGTGTGGCTGTAGTCCACCGTACACACGAACGGCATTATTATATTCAATCAAAATTGAAGGCATTATGTTTTATGTGATATATAAATTAAATATGAATAATAATACAATTAATATAATATATATATAATATAAATAATATTTTTAGAATTATTCAAAACATCGATTTGTTATAATGGAACAAACAAATGACTACGGTTCACGAGGTGGTAGCCCACCATACACATGAATGGTAATTTCATAACCCATTTGATGGTTGTGTGTGTGGTTTTGGTTGAAAACTTTACATAACATCATATATGTGTATATAATATACTAAGGTTATTATATGTAATTATATAAATAGATTTTAATGGGTTTGAGGAAGAAATAAAATAGAAAATGTTCATTGATGAACATTATATCTTCTTTGGGTATCTTCTTTTGGTTTGAATTAAAGAACTTACCTAGTTTGCGTTCAGCAAAAAGTAAGGCTTATATGATGTGGGTAGGGAAGTTGGGAAGTGATTGTTTCTGATATTGCTGGATCTAAATGGCATTATTGATTTTAATAAGTGAGGGGAGTGAGTTATCTTTTATAGTGAGGAGTTGTAACGTTCTTGTAAATATTCAAAATTATTCCCTATAGGGAGGTCTCACATACATAATATGGCTAAAAATTTAATAATAGTAAATTTTAGGTTTATTTGGTCTATTAACACCTCTAACACACCAAAATAATTTCATTTTTGTAATTTTATTCCTTAATATCTATGTTTCCTAGCTTTTAACATTTGGGTTTTTATTAAGGTACTAATTTTTTAACATAAGTAATTTATACATTAAGAATAAATTAAAGTAAGATATACAATATAATTTAGATACATTGATTCTAAATATGATAAAAATTTTATAAAATAAAACCACTATGTGTGTTGGATATTAATTTTAATAGAAGCACAAGTAACATAATAAAACATTACTTTAACCCTAACTAATCTAATAGAATATTTACTAATTAAGGTCACTATGTATATTATAAATGGTTAAAGTGTACATGAATGGAACATATTTTATATTTATTACCATTTTATAATATCATTGAAAATATATGATTTTTTTAAATTTAAACAATTTATTAAAAAATCATTTATTATAACATATCATTAATTTAAAATTTGACATTATTTATTTAAATTAAATTTTTTTAAAATCAAATATAAATAAAATATTATAATTTTAATATATTAAGATGAAACATATGTAGAATGATATATTCATCTAAAAAATTAATGTAATAAAACAATTCATTAAATTTACTTCAATTTTAACAATTTTAGAATCATTTATTTTAGTAAATTATTTACTAAATTATTCTTGTGTTTTCATTTCATAGGAATTTAAAGTAATTAATTTTACTAAATAAATTAAAAAAATTATCCTGATAAGGAAAATAATTGGTTTTAAAAAATAATATTTATAACTGAAAATATGATGTTTTTCTCTATTTTAATTCTTTGTAAATATTAAAGACATGGACAGTTCCTTTTTTGACCATTTCCTTGATTAAATTATTATATAGGTCAATTTCATGTGATTGCATCCTAATAACTCCGAAAAATAGATCATAAGGATTTAATTGTTGAACTATTCCCATAAAATGGTTATTGGACGTGTTGGAAGGTCATTTTACACCATATATTCTATGTTTAACCACCATGTAAACTCATTTTTTTATATCAATCAATATAATTAATTTTGAAAATGTTAAATAATCATCATGGTGAAAAATTAAGTTGACCATATTAGATAATATAAATTATTATTATTCCATACTAGAATACATTTTTTTAAATTCAACCATGAAAAGTGAAAAAATACAATTTAAAATTAATTTTGCAGACGTGATGAGAAATCGGGGTTCTAAAGTGAAAATGTTCAAAATTTTGAAATGATTTTATATCTAAATTAAATTTGAAAAATATTATAATGAAATAAATTTGATTAATCGGCATAAAAAATTATCTAATTTTACTTTAAAACATGTTTAAAATATATTTGTACGATATAAAATATATATATAAAAGATTGTGTTCTATTAAAATTCTGAATTTTTCACTATTCTCATAAAATAAATATTCTTATAAAAAATGAAATATATAATTCTCAATAAGATAATTTTAATATTACTATTTCAAAAATTATGTTTATCTCATCAAATAAATTTTCAAATGTTTTTAAAATGTAATTTTCAATTATGTGCTCCAAGCATGATTAACCCATCTTTTAGAAAAGTTACCATTTTTTTAGAAATTTTTTTTTTCTTATAAATGATTCTTATTTTTTTATAATCAAAAGATAACTAATAGAAAAGTGAAAATTTAATATTTTCATATTTTGGTTAATCATATTCATTCCTAACATTCCAATGGATAGGTGATAAATACATTATATAATAATAATTTTAATGGTATTCCGTAGTTCGATAAAACTCAGTCTTGTGTGTACTGTATGTTCTCAATGGAACTCAGTATTGTGTTTAACACAAGACAAAATAAGATTATTTTGTCATGAAAAATAACATTTGTTTTGTGTGTAGTGAAAAATAAACTTTTTTTATGTTTAGTTTAATTTTTCAAGGTGTAGCGTGCAATGAAATCTTAAAAATAATTCTTATTAATTAAGAAAAAATAATTCATAAATATATAGGGTTTTACAAATATTCAGTTATGTTGAAGAGTTTTTTTAATGAAAAGCTTTTATTTTTTTTCAAATTAAAAATCAATGTGGTGAAAGATTCAAGAAACATAATGGGTCATATTAATATAAAATTAGAGTTAACATGAGCCCTAAGAAGGGTTATAATTAGAATATTTCTACAATTCTACCAATGATCAATCTTAAGACCAAAGCATGGGTTAAGAGGATAAACTATAATGGGTCCTCACTATTCTTATTCTTCATTTTTATTTCATTTTATCTTTAGTTTTATTACTCCCCCTTACTCCATAATTACAAGAATAATGGTGTGACTCCATATATACTCTAGAGTGATGTAGCCGAAGGTGGAATGTGCTTTTAGATTTTATTTTCCTCATTTTATTGAAGGAATAATGTTTCCATAGATAACATTTAATTTCCTATATTTTTTTTTATGATTACTTAATTTAATATGTAACTGATTACTGAACTTTACAACATACTATCAAAATTTAATCATAGGATTTTTTGTATTTATTGAAATCAGGTTTAAATATGGTATCAAGAAAAACTCTATTTGAAAATATCGTCAATTACATAACCATGGGAAAAGGGGTATTATGACTTCAAGGATGGGATTCCATGACCATTGACTATATCTTATATATATTAACGCACCAATATTAAATATTTGAATTATTTTCTGTAAATTTCATCAAAACCCAAATCCCTTTTCCCTCAAACTTTCTATAAAAAATTTAATTAATTAATTTTTTTTAAAATTATAAATTAATTTCATTTTTCTATGGGTTCATCACACAAACTTGTTGTGGAAAATATTTAAATTAATTATTTAAAATAATTTGAGTTTATATAAATAAATAAATATTGGTTAGATGAATAGGGAAATAAATATGCCTAGTGGGTGTTAAAATTTGATATTTCTTTTAGGGATGATTCCACATTGCTGTTCAGTTATTTAAATTTTTATTTAATTTTTTTTATTTCATTATTTCCCATTTACACTATATATTTTCTTGGTACAATCTCAGGCTTCTAAAAATGTAATTCCAGACCAAAAAATGTGGTCAAAATGAAAACTCTTATTTGTGTTTGATCATTAAACTAAGTATATTCTAAGGAATATAAATGAACATGGGACCATGGTTGCCAATAAAACCTGTCATATTTTCGGGGTACCAATAATTTATATGGTTCTTCAAACATTTACATACTACAGACGATCGTCAAACACATGATTATATATAGGAATCCTGGTACCACATATTAAAAATATTTACTTTAAAATTTAATTAGTGATAGTTTTGTTGATTTCAAACATTTTACACTTTTCAGGACTACTTCATGAAGACCTAAATACACATATATGAAACATTATCATGCTCTGTGACACATTCTAGTTACAAAAAGTCTAAAACTTATTCAGGTATTGACTCTGGTAATTTTATTTAGTAGATTGATCATGTGAAATGATCCAATGTTTTATAGAATATTCCATCATTTCATGGTATAAGATTATAAGAAATTTTCTTTCCCACTTCTTCTAACCTTCTAAGTGAATGGATATCTATCTAAGAATTTTAAATGTCAATCAGTTCGAATATGAATGTCTCTAATATTATTTGGAACTTTAAATTTACATGAAAAAAATACCCTTCATGGTATAGACCTATGACTACTTCCCTAAACATTATTTAATGGTTTTCCATATGGAGGCATGTTAATTTTAGATACTACATTTGGTGGGTCAGTGATAAAGAAGTCCATTAAGGAAAGATACAGCATACTAGACAATAGGGAGAGAAATAAAATCAAATGGAAGACTAAATGGAAGCAATGAAAAGTCATCAACATGATTAATAATAATTAATGGATAGTGAACAAATAGAATACATGATGAGAAATATGGATACAATGATGAATCTCTATAACCAATATGGAAGATTAATTGAAGTAGAAATTTAAAATGATTATAAAAGGAAAAAATATATTTTAGGGGTATATAAAACAATGACCACTAGGGAAGGGGTACCAAAAAATATATAGGGGGAAAAAAACAAGAGCCCCATGTCCCTTCACTAACAATACAGGTCTATACCTTTGAAGAGATAATATCCACATTCAAAACCAGGATCATCATGCTAGTCAAAGAGATAAAAGAAATCTCAATGATCCAGAAGTCCAAACTATAAAATATATAGGTTCAATATGAATAAATCATTGTACAACTTAGAGAGAGACTGTGAGGATAAATTATAGGATTCCCTGATGTACATCTTGGAGCATATTTGAATGTCATTTCTCTTTGAAGTGAAAAAGTCACCAAGAACCCTACTAAATCGAGAAAGAGTCAACAAGAACAATTTGTTGAAAATTAAGATGCATTGAAGATAAAGAACAATTTGAATCTGTCTTATTATAATACTAAGGAAATATTACCAACTTACAATAAGTGGTCTGATTTTAGAGATAATGTAAAATGAAAAATGTTGGCACAAAAAAATAAAAATTTCAAGAATAACTCATATAAAAGAATATTAATATCTATATTATAAAATATCTTTCCAAAATGGACACCGGTTCAAAATTCATAAAATATATGGTGACCATTAAGATGAAGATGGAGGATGTTGGCACTATTCCCATCACATGGGAGTGTTCAATGGTGGTATCAAAGGTCCTACATAAGAATCAATATATCCCTGATTGTTTTTTCATACCTATATTTAATGGTGCCAATATATTTGTAAAATAATTATGTAACATTGAACAGAGTATGAAAATAATGTTATACACCAATTTTGAGAACCTAGTACTAGAAGGACCAAAACCCTCAAGAGTCATAATTCTATTAGCAGATTCAATTGTAAAATTTACATGATGAATAATTGAGGAAATTATGATCAAAGTAAAAAATTCTACATACCATTTAAAATCATTGTTTTGGATATGAAAGAGTTGTAGAAACCCATCATTTTTAAAGGATGTTTTTTTCCACAGGGAGAGTGTTGATAAACATAAAAATTTGATAACTTTTTCTATGAGTTGGTGATGACCATGTATTATTCAATATCCACTATACAATGATGAATTGTGATGTGAAAGATGATAATGAGACAATTGAAGATTAAATAAGTGTATTAGAATATATTTCTAATTTTTAATAAGTATGTGAGGTAGATAATATTATAAAATAGGATATGGAAAATAAAAGAACCAAAAAAATTGAAAGGGAAAATGGGGAGTAAGACTAGACATGCTAGAGGGGGAAGAAATTACACCATATTTGAAAAAGTCCAATTGGTATAGATGGTACATAAACCTACATTTTGTACTTCTGGATTAAAAAATACATGGTGGATAATCCAGATGGACATCTAGAAAGTGCATCCAATGAGAAGAGTTATGCTTTTTAAAGAGGTAGGATAGTGATTAGCCTATATGGATAGTTTAGAGTTGGGACCTTTTATAAGCCTTATCTAGGTAAAATGATTCCAATAATCCATCACATGAGTTAAAGATGAAGGAGATTGGGTAAATCCAAAAATGGTAAACAAAAGTAGTTCTTGTAGGTAACCCATGTTTTTAGGATTTTCCTTTATTTAATTTAATGAATATGCACTATCCTTCAAATAATCCAAATTTCATTAATAATGGAATGTGATTTCATGTTATTAATCTTATTTTTCAAGAACATAAAGATGATATAATTCGTTTGAAAATAATATATACGAGCAACATATATCATAATCCCCATTCACATCACAATATCTAAAAAATAAACATCTTGAAAGCTACTTATGCCATAAATTAGGTGTAGGAAAAACCTATTTATACATGTTCAGAACATCATTTATATAGGAGTAAGCATTTAAATTAAAAATTATTATATTATATTCCCTATATTTAATTATTATATATTTTAGTCTTCATATTTAATTTCCATGTTAAAATATTGATTTAAAAACCAGTTTAGGATAAATAAACTAGCTAGGATAATTACCATGCCAGGGAATTAAATATATTTGTAAATAAATTTTTATTATTAAATTGGGAGAAATAATTATTAGAGATAAGAATTTGGTTTTAGATTTGAAAAAACATTTTTTAGGGGAGCGGGTCAAATTTTTTAAAATAAAATATTTCTTTTATTTGGAATGTCTTGTATTTATAATATTTTCATGAATTAATTTAATTATTCATATTCATTATTATAAGTAGTTTTCCCAAACATTAATATCATTCCAAATAAATTTTATGGAAAAATGTTTGACATTATTTATATGGTATATTTCATGATAGAATTAGGCGTGCTCGCTTCTATAATGTTTTTGGCATCATATCAAATCTATGACTGAACAAAATCACTTTTTATATGATTGAGGAATTTTTCAACTACTTATCCTTGTACCCAACTTTAATATATAATTTATTAGCCTTTAAAATCCATGAGAATAATTTTTAGGATTTGATTCTAGTTACAATCCAACATTATCAATTCATACCCAAGTAATAGTGTATTTTATGAAATTTAAATGAATTTGAGTGTGTGGGGGGGGGGGACCATCCAAGGTGGATGGGGAGGCACTAAATTATGTTAAAATTTATATTATCCTTAATTTGATGTTTAGAGAGGCCATATTCCATTTAATATAATATATTACTCACCTATCCATATGAAAAAATAGGGAAAAAATATATGTTCCTTGGGATGATCGAAAATCATAATTTCTAGAAGAAAATTATTTTCATAATATTTGGTTAGGTAGTGTATGTGATATTTTTATAAAGTATAACTTATGAATAACAATAATAATAATAAACTTTATAGGATAATTCATTAATTGTTCTTACATTTATTAGGAGGCAACTATGAGATTTTTTGGGGGGAAAGAGAGAGATGAAATCTATAAAAAGGCTATTTCCATTAAACTTATATTTTTTATATAATGAATTATGTTATCAAGTAAAAAATTATTTTTATGATTTATTTATTTTAACAAAATTACCCACCTACTCTAATTTCTTATGACTTTTGATCCCTAAAAAATCCCTTACGATTATCTGTGATTTTGGTCTTCACACAGTAGAGTTTCTAGATGCCCTGAAAGCCTATGGTAAGTGACATTTTCATAAGTAATGTGATAAAATCTATTTAAAATTGTTCCATGATGATTAGCATAAAAATTCAAAGTGAGGTAAACTATTAATTTTGTTCATGTTAGTAATAAATTGAATTATTAAAATAAATTAATGAAAAAATGTGGCTATTTCAAATATGGAAATGTAAAATATATGGTCAATTTGTTTTTTAGAAGTGTTGTATTGATGAATTTTCCCTATGTGATAAATTTATATTTAATTTCACATTTTATGTATTTATTATATTTTAATTTAATTTAAATAATGGTATTATGAGTGTTATTTTCATTATGTTGTGATTCCATCATTGAGTAAAATTCTGAATTCATGTTTTGGGGAGTAGTCATGTCCATTTCATGTGATTTTTTTAATATATAAATACATTGATTTTGGTAAATAAATTTTTATTTCCTTAATATTTTTAAATTATTTTCTTATCTTTAGTGGGTTAGATTTATTTAAGGATTAATATCAAAATATTAAAATGATCATTATCTTCTAAAAGATGTCTTCCCTTGACATTGGATGCCTATTGGATACTTTAGGGGGTTGAAACTGAGGAAACTAGAAGAAATGGATGTTTTGAAGCTATAAAATATTGGCTGAAATCATATATTCTTTTCAGGGCATGATATCCATATATGTTTTGAGGTGAATATTGGATGAATTTTTTTTTGAGGAGTACATGGAATTTATTTGTGTGAATTCTTCTTTCTTGGAATGATAGTTTTTAGGTAGACCCAAATTCACCATAGTTCGATGGTATTTTTAATGGAAAACCTTATATTTATTTCATGAAAGGAAAATTAATACTAGGAATGAATAAAGACTTATAACAGTCCATATTAATTGTGACTTAAATCCAACATGATCCCCTGCGAATGTCTATAAATAGATGATTTCTACACTAATGAAAAATATCGACCTATAGAAAAAACATGGGGTATGAAGCATTGTTATGAAAGGACCTCACCATTGTTATTATTTAGTCTTATTTCATATTTTATTATATTTTAATACTTCCCTATTACTCTCATGTTACAATAATTATCAGGTAATATCTTCCAAGTCCTTAGAAGATGTAGCCGAAGGGGGAATGTGCATCAAGATTTTATTTTTTTATTTTATTAATGTATCTGGGTTTATGTAATTTAAATTTAATTTACAATCACAATATTTTTTATTTCAATGATCATTTAATTGAATCTTAAAGTACATATTAAATTATTCAACTTATTACCCAAAATTAGGAATGGCCAATTATTCATTTATAGAAACCAGGGTTAAATATTGTATCAAGAAAAACCTAGTTCAATAAGGCCTCAGATTAGCTAAACTTGGAAGAAGTGGGACATTCATGTCAAGGAGGGGATTTTTGGATAGGCGTGTCTCTCTTGTCTCGAGTCCGAAAATAATACTAATAATCAAAATTAATTTTTATTTTGAAATTCCCTAAAAACCTAAAACTAGAAAACCTCAACATTCTGTCAAACCCGATCATCAAAACCATTAATCAATACCTTCATTTATAATTTTTTCCAAACTATATTCAAATCCCAATTTTTTGTTTATATTTTTATTCAAATCAATTTAATAAATTCATCTATTTTAAATACATAATAAATTATTTTCATTGTATATATGGTTTTAAAATTATGACATGATATGAACAACTTTTTAAATAATTAGATTTCATTGATCGAGTCTATGTTAAGAAATAATTTTATATTTTCTCTTTAAGTAAATAATTAAACCCCATGGGAGATCATAAACTTAAAAATATAAATGTTAGGTATCTAAAAATCCAACACTCATAACCCAACTTTATTACTATAATCACATGTGGTGCTTCACCACATAAATCCCAAGGCATTAAAATTCCATTCCTCGACCACCTCGGGGTATCCACATAATAGCCCAGTTAGGTTTAGTATAATTCCAACATTAATATATATTTGAAAATGTGATATACTATTTTAGATAGTTTACATAAAAAAACAGAAATCCTCAATGAAACCCATTCTTATCCATAGATCATACCTCACGTAATAAATTCCTACACTGAGCCACAAAAGGTCCCAATAAATATCTTATATTAGGGAGTTCATAGCTATCAACAGAGGTTGTATAGTAACCATATTCACTTGAATTACCATCAAAATACACTATTTTTATACTAATTAAAATTTCACCAGCAACTTATATCAGAAAATCCTGTATTATTTATTGGTTACACTTTAAATAGATGAACCCCTATATGTGAAATCCATCACATATATGTCATTTTACTTCTATTAACCATACTTGATGAATGTACACATACCTATTTCTAATCAGACAAGAGAATAAACAAAAAACAATATAAACACATCATATTAAATAAACATTTCAACCATAATAGTGAAATCACAGAACAATAATCCCACACCCCTAGTAATCAAGACCTCTTACCCGAAAGATGTTTGTAATTTAGCTCTCCATGATCTAGTAAAATATCTGAATAATTACAAAACCATCTAACAATCATTTCCCAAAATATAAATTCAAAATAATATCATGTATAACACTTTGAAACACCTCAATATGGTAGTCGATCGATTGATCCCTAAGATGGGGATATTATATGTCTTCAATAACACCTAGCAGTATTCTAAAGGCTTTTAAATAATATAGTGGGCATAATAAATCCCATGGGAAGACAATTCCATAAAAATAGTGTTATGAAATACAATATAATAAAAAAACAAAAAAAAAAATATAATTATATTATTCATAATAAATAAACCAAAATTTTATAACAATTTAAACACCATATAAAGACACTTGTTTATATATAAATTGATCTCCAACAATGTCGTTCAAATATATATTGTAAACAAAATGAAATAAAATATACACACAAAACAAACTACCATCCATGGGGCTCAACAACCCCATATCCAATACATAATTGTGCTACACTGTACTAATCCACTGCACACACTATGCTCAGACCAGTAAATTAGACCTAATGTCTTTATTCACACTAAAGTACCCTTGTAGGGTGTGAGAAATACCTCTCGTTAGGGTCTAACCAATTAAACCTAGTATAAACCATCATATACATGTATATGTGAGTAATATAAACATACATAATAATAAAATTGGACATCATTTTATAAATATAACACCAAAAAAAACATATATATCGAGTTGTTGTGTGCTAACCAGGATTCAATGACACAAAAGCATACTTGTTTTGGAAATATCCTAAAGTCCACATGGTTTCCTTTCCTAATTATATTATACTTGTATCCTAACACAAAACATATGATTCGAAATAAATTCCATCCTAGTCCTCTATCCACTACATGAAGGTATAGGGTATATTCATATGTCAAAATCCTAGTCCACTACGTTAGTAATAAAGCTAGGGTCTATCATCCACACCATACAACATATTGTAACCCAACCTTATAACATTTGATGGTCCACTATCACGGCCCATACCATCTCACTCAAAGAGAGGTCCAACATCATGCACACAAGGACTCTATATCACCTAAAATAGTATATCTAGGTATACCTCACTCATAGAATGGAATAGAGGTAGGATGAATTTCCCCCACATGGACATTCATCAATCATAAGTACATAGTCAAGAACACACATGGAAGAATAAATAGGGACCATCACCATTCAAAAATACTCATTATACATCCACATATTCTCTAGTGACTTAGGCCTAGACCAAAATCCAATAACATATATTATTTATAATCAAGGTATCCACTTGGTCCACCAGACCTATCGTGGTCCCTGAATACCAATGTTATCTCATAATCATCACTAATTAGTGAAACCATATCATTAAAAAAATATCATAAACATGGCCCCAATGTATGATTAAAAACCTTTTACTATCCCCACATCACAACTTTTTCCCTCTAGATAAGGACAATACCAAGCCAACTCACTCTATTCCCCATGGAAATTTAAATCCATGTCACCAGAAATTTCCCTCATCCCATACTGGGACTCATTTAGTATCTCTTAATAGAGAACTATCAACCGATATCCCAATAGAAGCCCCTCTTTTTGACACCACAACAATTTCCAAATGAATCATTTTACTCAAAACACTCACCATTAACTCAATATACTATTATAAGGGTGTCACTCACATAGAGAGATAAGTATGCCCGTCTCACCCATCCTGTCAGGCCTTAGCCTCCCAAACTACCTAATTATCCCTAGTAATGTCACCTATGATATTCTTCTAAACCACTATCACTATAAGATCAACCTAATCATGCATTTAATTTAAAATCACCAATTGGAGATATTTTCTATAGGGAATCCTAATTATTTAATGTGCTAAAGAGAACATATCTCGAACATAAGAGGCTAAATACGATCATATCCTCTCTTCTCATGTTACTATTTGTCCCTATCCCTCTAGTTATGTTGATTAAACACGCATATATGCAATCAATATATCATAACAAGTATATATATTTTAACTAAAGGGACCGCCATCATGAAAAAGGACTTTCCACCAAATATATTCTCCACATAAACCTAACCAGGAACATACACACCTTTTCCAAGATCATATCAACTCCCGAGTATCTGTATTATGTAGTAATACATAAATAAAAAATTATAGAAACTTATAAAAAATTATTTAACTTAAATAAATGAGTAATAACTATTAAAAAAGTCATCGAGAAATTTCCCTTCATTGTAAAGGGACCCAACGTCCTGTAGATAACCCTTCAGAACCTAATATTGACAAGTTAAGAAAAAAAATCATTCACGGTCAATTATTCTTTGATTCAGTGGAATCGGTATAGAATCCATTACATAAAACACAACAAAAAATATTTTATATGAAATAGAAACCAAAATGGATTATGTTGGTGGGAGAAAACTACCTTTAACAAGCATAATTCAATGAAATCACACCTATTATTTAGGGATTCACATGGGAGAAGATGGAGGGAGGGGAGATGGCCAAATGAACCTCCATCTTAAACAATAAACCTAAAATTGAAGGGAGTGGTCCCACCAATAAATAATAATATAACATTGATAAGAAAAGAGAAACATGCATGGATTCTATTTCGACCTAGGCCCTCACAATATAATGACCACCATGGCCTGATATATTCATAATGTAAAGCACTCAAATGTAGGGGAGGATGACAACCTCAATACTTAGTGAGACACCTCATCCAATGTATTTTAAATCCCAATTTATATCATTTTATATTGTGGTCAATGGTTTATGATGCGACCTGCTGAAGATGGAACGTTTTCCGTAAGGCTTCTAGGCCTTTCTATGATTCTATCCCAAGAACCATCTACAAAATAAGGCTTACACCTTATCAAAATAAGATCTCCTTAATATAATCCAACATTCAAATTCCTGATATAAATCATTGTTTATGAGAAATAACATTATTCAAAAAAATCACTTTAATGGTAAGAAATATAAAATTTATAGATAGTAAAACAATATTTCTAACTATAAATTTAATCATAATTGAGGATTCCCCGAAAAACCTATTTGAATAAACATGATAGAAAGTGGATATGCTTCACTATTGTGATAAATGAAATTATTTTGGAAATCATAATGGGATGAAATCTCTTGAAAAATATTTATACCATCGAAATTATTTAATTACCATTTTAAATAAAAATACTCAACATTTATAATTCAAAGATTTATAATAATTATTTTTCATATTTATAGATTTTGAAAGTCAAAGCCTTTGAAAATATTAAAATAATATTCAATATTTATAATAAATACTAGGGACTATAAAATCATAAAATTATTGTAAATAATCATCATTCGATCTATAATAAATCATTTTACTCATAAAGTTATTGACAGTAATATTATGTTATAATATTTAAACAAAATACTATATTTAAATATAACATATTATCTGTAAAATATAAAATTCTTCCATTTTTCAAAAAAATTATAAAATTAATTAATCTTTATTTTCTAAAACAATTATTTTATATAATAAGGGTATCTTTTCATATAAGCCCATACATAGTGTTAAATTCTCAAGGTGATTCTTTTTTTATGTAGTCTAAGAATTAAACTGAAAATATTTCCGAGACAACTGAATACATCACACATATAATATTTTTTCATTCATTGTAACATAAATAATTCACCTCACTATTATGGTCATGTTATTTAATACATTAATGAACTTTCAATGAAATTAAACCCAAAAACATCCACGTTATGTGACCCAACATCTTTGTTTATGTGGTAAAAACATTAAATTTTTTGTTATTTGTTATCACTAAACATCTTTAAGAGACGTAACATTCCATTAAGAGATACCACTTAAACATAAATCTTAATAGTATATGTTGACATAAAATATATTAGGACAAACTCCCTTAATATTAAATTTATTATGAAAAATTATTTTCACCCATTACATATTTAATTACGATACACCTAAAATGTGTGTTGGTTTACCGAAACAGATGATTAATCAATGGGTTTCATTCTATTTATCTATTAATCACACAAAAAATATATCTTGGTTATGATTTTTTAAAATGAATATATATAATCTTAAAAACATCTAATAAATAATTTATATGGTGCCATTTTTCTCCAGTTTCCTTACAATCTCATGTATTTAGCTAATGTGACTATAAGATCTTTATAGTTTTTCATATATATCTTAATTTAAATAAATATGTATAAATAGATTTATACACAAATGAATATCTAATCATAGATCCATAATCATCTTTTCATCATTCAGAAATAATGTATGGGAAATAAATTGTAATTCTATTTTCAAATTTTAAATTAATGGTAATTTATTTTTCTCCCCAGAAACTAAAACTCTTATAATATTAAATTACCAACCATATGTAAATTAATTATCCCTTACCCTTTCCATTATATTCAAAATGTAATATCATTCAAATAGAGATAGTTAACATTTTTTAAATAAACCTAGATCTATTTTTTTCAAGTTACCAATGATCCCGATCATATATTTCTTATATTCCAATGTCGAATGCTTTTATATATTCATAGATTACATAATGAAAGAGAAATACCAGGTGTAGTGAAATGCATTTCATAATGAGAGAGAAAATTGAACTAAAATATTTAAATTACACAACAACATTTATTGAATAATAAATTGACGTAGAACATAATTAAAATGGATTGTTTGTATCTTTGAAACCTAGATTATTGAATTTATTTAAAATTTTTCTAATATAATGATAAACACTCATATAATAGCCCCCAATATGTTTCCAAATGTCAATTCCATGAGTTTACAAATTAAAATAAAATCATTTTTCTTTAACCTAGAAGAAATATATTACTTAATCACATATATAATAATCATATTGGTTACAAATTTTATAAAATGATCTACATATGGAAAAAAATAAACTCTATAGTCACTTGTATACATTGAGTTGACATAATTATCATCATCATTGTTTCTAAAACCAATAGAGATAATAACATAATCAAAATATTAATCCCACTATTTTGGTTCTTACTTATGATCATAGTGATATTCCATCAATTTACAAAGATATTCTCATTATAAAAAACCCTATACTTGTTCCATGTAAATATCATCCAATAATCCACTATTTTTAAGTGATGTTTTTACATCCATTTTATGAACAAAAAAATGATGGATAAAAGATAACAGAAACCAAATTAGTATCAATGTTAGGTAATCTATGGGAGTGTAAGTATCAAAACATCCAATACCCTCCTTTATATTGAACAACATAGAAATAAATAATCTTTTCAAATCATTATTATTTAAATTTGATTCATATATTAATCGAAACACCCAATTAAAACCAATAGTCTTAGAACATTTTCTTAAGTATATGATGGTATGAGTATATATTTTAAAAATAAAATTGATATCACTATTTATTTTCTCTTTCCAAAAGGTTACATCTTTAAAATTCATCAATAAATTATATAATTTCATATTATCATCTATGGTTAAAACCATTTGGTCTTTGTTTATAAAATTTTTATTTTTATCATCTTAATCATGTAAATGTAAATAAAATAAAGAAATTAAATCAAGATGTTAATGTTTATTTTTGATAGATATGTTACACCATTCAGGTTAATCTTGAGAATCATCATTATTCATTACTATTTTATTTTTACTAGATGGAGTGAAATAATAGTGCTGTGAGGAAAAATGTCCCCCATGTTATCATTATATTTTTTCCAAAAAATATATATCTATTGATTTAATAATGTAATTTTCTTTTTAGTTATAAATTCTCTATGAATTTATAAATTTTACCTATCTAAAAAAAAACACATTTAATTTATCTAGGGAAAATTTTGATTTCTTTTAGGACTTTTAACTCACTAGTTAGATAAGTACCACCCCATTTCTAAAGTATAAAAGATCATGTCTTCCATCTTCTAAATTTCATAATGGTATAACTTGGTTATCATATATTTAATGATATTATGAGTATGAAATATTTCTAATAAACCAATAAGGTAAATGGTACCATTGATTTATAAATTATACCATTTAACAATTCTATTAAAGTTAGATTTTTCATTTTAGATATGAAATTTTTATTGGGTTTATGAGGAGTAATATTCGGATTAATTATACTATTTTATTCATATAACACCACATATATTTGATTGTAAAACTATAATTTTTTTTTTAATTTAGTTTCATATTCTTTATTATTTTTATTAAATATATTAAATGATTAATCTCTTGTTATAAGGTAATATGCAATTAAATATCTACCATAGTCATTGATAACTATAATAAAACTTTGTTTTCCTTATTGAGGTATGAAGACACTGAATAAAAAATATTGAAATGTTATTATTATAATATATCATAATTTATCTCACTACATTGAAATGTTTTTATTTTTTAATATTATATATAATTTTAAAATTTATTAAATTCATTTCCCAAATTGATTTTGCATAATTTAATTATTAATTTTATTGAATTATAATTAACTTTTTCTATAAGATCATAACATAAATTGGTGAACTCAATAAAATATTACAATCATTAAATCATATTTTTAATAGATATGTGATACATTCCATCACTATAGTACATTCTCCCCTCAGTCAAGACACCCCTTAGACAATATAACCTTAAGAGATGTAACCAAAACCTAAAATACCTTCATACATAAAAGGCCAATAGTAAAAATATTTTATGAAATCTCAGGTATATATGAAATATATAGAAGTGTCACCTTATGAATAGGACTGAAATTTAGATCCACGCTTCTGTTACTATTGACAATAATGCATGCATTATTTCTAGGTTTTAATTAATTTGATAAACATAAAATCTAATACATTTCATTTAATATCGCTGAGTTAAATATTTCAAATCATTTAGAAATATAGGTTAATTATAAAAATTCATAGTATTTATATATAGATATAAAATATTATTAGTTTCATTAGATAATTATATTAATATTTTATGAATATGAAATTGATTATTATCTTACACAATGTGAGGACCAATCAATAATGTCTATGTTAATAGATTTTGTATCTCGTTCTCATTTATTTTAAGTCATGGGACTTTACACTTTTTTTATCCTAAATTATTCAATTAAAGGATGTATAATTTCACTAATGACCTGATCATGTATATGAGATTTTATGAACACAATATTTGTTAATAAAACTGATGATATTTTCCAAATTGATTGTGTAAATTATAATTTTTGATGGTTTATTATAGGGATTCAATGGATTTGAGTTACCATCAATACATCAAAATAAATTTAATCATGTATCAATATTATTTCAAACATAAAAAATGAACGTGACTCCTCTTAAATTTAATATTCAGTAATAAAACAAATTTTTGACCATTATTTTTCTCAAAATAAATCAAATGGAATAGATACTTAAGAAAAATAATGTAACATTGAAGAATAAACCTCATAGGTATATATTTTTAATATTTTTATATAGTAATCATAAAAAGTACATTTAGAATACCTTTATATATGATACGTCCATTGATAATATATAATATATTTAATATTAACATCCATGATCGAATGAATAGTTATATAAATCATCACAGTGAAAATGGTGCTAAAAAGGTCATCCTGAAATGAAATTTTTTCATTTTAATTTTTTCATATATTTTATCAAGTTCAATTGGGTTTAATGTTTTCCCACAAATCATTATAATGATTATTAGGGACTCAATTTGAAATTTTTTATTTTATTAGGTAAAAAATTATGCAATGCCAAAGGTAGAAAATGCTCCATCAAAATATTTGAGTCGTGATATTGATGTCTATGAAATAAATTTTTTTAAGTTAACAAATGTTGAAATTTTACTTGAAAATAAATATGGTACATTCATATTTTACAGTATCCAAGGAATAAATGATTTTTTTATTATTTTATTTAAAAAAAATCCACATGATAATTTCCATTATCATTTGACCATTGATGAAGTTTTAAATTGATTTCATTCATGTCCTTACAATCATTATGATTGTATTTTTTTCTACTAATTTAATAGTGTAAGAGTATTATCAGATAACTTATTTTCAATTTATATAATCTAATGATTATGATTTAACAATTGAAATTCATAATAATGACTTTTAAAAAAAATTATAACATTTCTTACATTATTGGGTATGAACTGCATCTCATGAGTTATGAACTATTTTAATAGAAAACAAAATTGATACACATTCCCAAATTGTACATAAAATACTGATAATTATGACATTATTTATGAAGAATACTATAATTTTTCTTATTAGAATCATATCATTTTTTCTTTGAATTGTAAACTATTAAACTAACATCTTTGAGATGAATTAGAGAATCGATGATGACACATAAGAAAACCACATTATACTATATATTTGTCTTCTTAGATTAGATAAATTATTTAAAAATGAAAATCCCTACTAATAATATTATACCAACAAGAAAATATTCCTAAACCATGAAAACTACTAATCATAAACATTAGATTATCATATATTCTTAATATTTTGGTTAATGATACATCATATATATATATATATCTATACCATTGTTCAAAAAATATTCCTATTCTTATATAAAAGTATGATGATATTATTCAACTGCGTTTATAGTATTTTTATTTATAGGAATTATAATCAAAATAATGAATTATGATTGTTAAAAAAACATCCATTATAGCAGATTAGATTTCATTAAAATAACTATCCAAGAGTTATAATTTTTATTTAGAGTGCAAAATTGATTTTATTGATCAATGAAAAATACAAAACACACATTCATAGGATCCGAAGAGAAATTATGATTTAATGAATATAAGGATTTTTTTCCTCTAAAATCTCAAGGATGGAAAAATAAACCAATCATTGTTGTTTTCCACACTATGACACTTTAGTTTCACTTCTGTTTTACATGTCTTAAAAAATATTTTCAGTTGTTATTTTAATATAATTTAATATAGACCATTCATTATAGTTCTACATCCTTTTTTTTGAATTAATTTCATTTATAAATACGTCACAATTCACCAATTTCTATCTACAAGTATAGTTTATTTTACACTTTCCTCTATCTGAATATTCTTCCAAAAAAAAACATGTTGTTAATGAGACATTTATATATCTTTTCATAATTGAGACTGTGTTTTTCAATAAGATTCACCATCTCATAAAGTTATTTAGGGGACTTATTTTTAAAAAAATGATTGATATAGAAAATTCAATATCATTAAAATTTATTTAACAGTAATTCCACATAATCACATGATAAATTACAACATTAGTTCAAACGATGATTCAGTATATTTGATACATAATTCAATAATTTCTTTATTTATATCTTCATGAAATTCAAAAACCATATATGATAAAATAGTTACCATCCATATTATATTAATATATAGTAAACAATAATGAGAGTCCATTGATATTCCATATTATTCATCATTCTCTATAGTACATAATTTCTTTAATAGGTTCTAAACATAGTTCTTCGTTATGTTAGTAGTTGGTTTTTCATTTTGATTATGGTCACACATTGATCATTCTGCAATTTTTAATTCTTTATTCTAAATACATCACAAAAAATCATGGAGGATATTATTTCAACATAATGTTCTTATAAAATTTATCTATATTCAACCATTATATAAAATTTCAATCACGACATGAAAATTATAGTATTTCATCTATAGAACGATTTCAAACTATAAAATCTAAAGATTCATCAAACTCCATAACACATTGAGGAGTATTTTGTGATAAAATAATCCAACCTTTATACGTTTTTATTCTATAGATAAATATCATTATAAAAAATAACTATCATTAATTCAATAAAATCATTGTAATAATGAAAGATATCAATATGGTATAACATTACATTATCATTATAAAAAACATATCCATTTATTTAAATTTGACAATGACAAAAAAACTAAATATAATATTAACAATATTTCGCACCTGTGTTTTCATGGGATCTCCAAGATAAAAAAATATACACAAATTATATATTCAAACACACACACACACACACACATATATATTCGATTACATATATTAATTTTTAGAATTATATACAGATGAGTAAATATTCTCTATTAATTTCAAATCCATAATTTTAATAATTAATAGAGAATATATATAAGAAATATATATACAAAATTTTATTAAATGAATAAATTTTCATAATTTTATATATTTAATTGATAATTAAATAAAATAATAATTTTAAAAAAATTTAAATAGACATTAAGAAGATTATACAGAAAATTAAAAAAACACAAACGATGGGGTACTTAATATGGCTAGGTAGTAGAGAACCATAACTATGAAAGAGTTTCATAATTTAATATATTTTCTTATCAACCAATTTCTAATCTAGAATTTAATAATGAATGATTAGAACAAACATAAATTAGATTAATAAAACTACTCCAAATAATTTAAAATAAGTATTAGATATAATTATAAAATATATAAGATTATAATATAGGTGGATTTTATAAGGAAACTAAACACCCAAAAATTCATTTTAAAAATAATTATCTTATATTAAGTGTATATAAATGAGTAATCAAAATCCAATTTACTCAAAAAATAATCAAATTATACTAAAAACCAAAATTTTAATAACGATACACACATATAGCCAATCATTTTCTAGAATAAATGTAATAAAATGATGAAATAAGTTTATAAATAAAATAATAAAAAATGGAAAATAATTTACTATGAATATTTTATCAGATCGATAAATGATAATAAAATCATTACACAACAAGAATGTTTAAGAACTATTATGAATTTATAAATATTTCAACATTATTATTTTACTTTCCTATTAAAGGAGAAGAATCATAAAATAATATAATGGTGTATCATGTAAAAAACAGAATTTAATGATTGTTTTTTTAAACAAAATAGATATTATTGAGTAAAAAAATCATCAACCTATAAAATTGAATAAAAAATTCATAATCTATGTAAAAATAAATAGGAATAAAATCATGAACACAACACTACACATTGAAACATGGCCATATAAGAACCCAAATAAATTCTTGATATTTTATCTAAGTAGTAATGTTGAAGGGAGTGGAAGACGTTTTTGGAGGTTCATCACAAGGGTAGAAGGTTTTTAATGGAGGTTCCCCATGATGACATTATGGAATGGAGGAGGTTATAGGATCAATATGAGATAGGAATAATCCAACTATAATGTTATGAATTCAACTAATAGAGGAAGAAGAAAATAGATTGTGCAATATATATATGGAAATAATTTAGGGAAATTAATTAAAAACTACCTTGAAAAATGTATTTCAGGATGGGTTTTTAATAAATTATAGTAATTAAAATATATGTTGTTTAATTTATCTCATATCTAATAAATTTATTGATATTTTATTTACCCAAATTAATGAAAGTTATTTGTAATTTCCTCAAACTAATAGCCACACATATGTGATTTAATTATAGTTTTTGGATTCCATTCACATGTATCTTAACATAGATTCTTCTAAAATCCATATAAATTGTTTTAATTATTCTATAGAAAT
Organism: Viscum album; assembly: GCA_963277665.1. Taxonomy (NCBI): domain Eukaryota; kingdom Viridiplantae; phylum Streptophyta; class Magnoliopsida; order Santalales; family Viscaceae; genus Viscum; species Viscum album. Next base: position 1,816,564,203 of record OY728133.1, on the reverse strand, counting down.
ATCTTAAATATTTTTAAATTTTGGATTTAAAAATTCAATCTATATAAGTAGAAATTTAGAAATAATTTCACCTAAATTATTTTATTCGTGTATTAATTTGGATGTAATGAAGATTATTTCGGTTTAAATAGGGATTATGAGAATTCTCCAACACCATATTTTTATTAACCATCTTGAAGTTAAAAATTTTTTAAATAATATATTTCTTGGTACATTTTTAATTAGTAATATACTCGAACTCAGGTGCATCCCATACCTCTCACATAATTATAATTTGGTGAAGGTAGTCATGATGAATATTTGATAATATGTATATATCATTTAATTAGTATAAAAACTCACCCTCTTAACATGTTTTAATAATTACATAAATGTGTTCTACTTGTATCACATTAGCTAGAGGGACATCAATATTAAGATTTGTCTTGTCATGTATTAGACGAAGGATTTATTTTAGAATTAAAAAAATAGCATTGTAATAAGTAAATTAATCTTGTATTTCCACAATGACAAGTTTTTTACATTAAATTTTTTGTTACATGTTTAAATCTAATAAATTGTAATAAAATTATTTTAAAATAGATTATTATTTTATTTTTTTACTTGAATTGAACTATAATTAAGGATATAATTATCCCCAAAAAATGTAGCTATCAGAAAATCATGACTTCATCAAGGATTCGATGAAACCCAAATTTGAAGAAACATGATAGTATGTTGAAATTCATAATGATTATGATAATATAAGTTATTTTTGATATTTTATAATAGGATGAGATATCTTGGAAAAGGTTTATACCATATTATTTAATGTATCTCCCTTTGAAATAAAAGAACCATAATTTTTAAATAAATTATTTTCACAAATTATCACTCACTTCTTTAGCATTTAAATTTCATAATAATTTAATGTCCCATAATTATTATCAATACCAAATGATTTGAAAAACCATAATTATTTTTAATTTTTATCATCAAATATATCTTGGTAGTTAAATATTTTTTTTAAATTAATCGTATTTTATCATATTTAAAAAATATATTATATTTAAAATACATCATATTTCTTTTGAAATATTTATTGTATGTGATATCCTTTGATCATGATGTGTTTATTGGTGGTTTATTATTATTATCCTGTTGAAACATTTAAATGATAAACTGAATCCCTTCATGATAATCATTTATGAATTTTAAATTCATGTTTTAATAAATGAAATTATAGAAACTTAGTATTGTTTGATCTTCACTTAAAATAATTACAAGTTTTCAGATTAATTTGGGATGATTATTTTCGTATTTTGGGTTACTCATGTGTTTCCCAAAGTAAATGTTTTTGAAAAGAGGTACCATTTTATAATATAGAATGTGAAATGAACAAACCTGAAATATTTTTACTATCTAGGTAAAATATTTAAAGGAGTGTTGAGTTATTAGTTACTGGATTTAATCTATTAATGCAATATTCAAGAAAAAACATCCACCTTTTGGATTTATGTTCTTCATTTGAACAATTATATTGGAATAATTTTTTTTTTTAGGTTTTTTAATCATTTATTTCCTGAAATGAGTCACGGAGTGTCATTGATATAAATTTATTATTGAAATTCCATTTTTCTTGGGTTTTGGTATACTTTCTATGAATGAAGATGTTTAAAAATGCATTATTAAACCAAAAAATCATTACTTCTTGGGTATGGATTTGAAATAAGAGTCGATTTTCTGTGTTTTTTATACATGAAATTTAATGAAAATTTTATAAAAGTGATAATTTTATATTTGGAATTAGTGTATTTATGAAAATAATGTTTTTCAGAATATATAGTTTTCTATATTATTTTTTATCGAATTTTAATTAGTTTTAATGATTGCATTTATATTTATATTTTTTAATTCTTCAAATGTATTTCAATAGAATTCAAAATATTTTTAATTTTACAAAACATTAATATAAATTTGTAATAAGTGAGTTTGGATAAATTTTGGTTTGATTTATTAGAGTTAGGTCTATTTCAGTTATTAACTACATTATTTATTTTTATGCTTTTTTGGAAGAGTTTTTATAATAAAATTTTATAAATTGGTTAATTGTTTATTGGTTTGAATTACATAATAATTCAAAACATGTAATTCACGTTTTAAACATATTTAATATATCTAAATAAGAATCTTATGGTTTGTTTTGATGGTTTTTTCATAGTTGTAGTGAAAAAAGAATGGTATTTAGTATAACATTTATCATATCCATTGTGCACTCATAAAAATAAAAATAATGAATAATACATAGAAGAAATAGAATTTATGGCATATATGTATAAAAGTAAAATTTCACTATCCAATATATCTTCAGTATTTTAAAATTAATTTTTAAAATAAAAAAACACAATGGAATAAATTCTATATCAAGTTAATGTGTACCCATGTTGACCATATTTAATACTTTTTTATAAAAATATATTATTTCAAAATAAATGATACTAATTTTTTTGGGTTGAAAATGAGGATCAAATTAATAATTTTAACGAAATAAACAACCAAAAAATATTTCATCAATAAAATTAATAATAAATTATTATGTGTCCATTTAAATAAATTTATTTACTAAATTATTTAAGAAAATAAAAATATTAGTATTTAAAATTTTTAAAAATGGTGGAGGCAATGCCTCTTTTATGATAACTAATAAAACATATAATTAAAACCAAATAGGTAACATGAATATAAAGAAACCTACTCAAACCATAAAATCTTGGTGCATAAACTTTTCTTTAATATTTCTTTTAGTTTTCTTTCTTCCTCTTGAATTACATTCCATTCGACAACAGATCTTCTGCGTCTGCACCCTCGACCTCTAAATCTTCCTCCACATTGAGGAAGATATCTAATCTTTTTATATAGGGTCTTAACATCAATACGGTCTATGTTATAACTATCTCTCTACTTATCTGTGGTTTTTAGGATTCGTTTCCCTTGATTCCATCCTCTAATAAACCCTTATTTATCTTTTCTGATGAATAGTCTCCGGATGTTTAGTCTCTTTAGTTGGATGCTCAACCACCACATGGGGATCAACCAAAGACCTTATCTTGTTATTGGAAACAAGTTGGAAACCCTAATTATTCATTCTAGGTTTTGATGAATTAATAAAAATGTTAGAGGTGAGTGGGGAATCAACATCTAAAATTTCATTAACCTTTCGGTTACCTGAAGTATACATTATTTTATAATGAATCAAATGATAAAAACCTTACTATATTTTTTATTTAATGGAATTTTCAACCACCCAGTAATATTTCTTTACATTTATTTGGATATGATTTTTGAGAAATTTATCATTCCTTCCATTGCTAAAATTAACAGCATCGATGTAATTAGACTTATCTGAGAAGATGGAAGCCTAGGATTTATACTTTTTTTATTAATATAGATACATTAATATTAGTTCAGTCAATTAGGCAGTCATTATCCAAGACCATCGGATCCTCACCATTAGGCACACCGAAGTCGTGAATCAGCACCTTTGTTACATGAATCACCAGCTCTTCGGGGGGATCCCCATCACGAACAATAGTTTTTTGGAAATTTTGAATATTTTAGGTTTGACTTTTTTCAAAAAATATTGATATGATGACCTCTCATCCCACATATATCATGTGAAATTTTATACCAACATAGCTTTTTTGGGACCACTTTGTGTATGAATATTGTATTTGTTGTCAATAGTTGTCAATACTTGTCAAAATGAAGAAGGAGATGAAGAAGGACTCCAATGTTAATGGAGATTGTATTAAGTGAGGATACCTGGAGAATTGTTATGAAATAATTTCATTGAAATTAATACCTCGGAAATTCTCTATGAAGATTGTATTTGTTTTCAACAGTTGTCAATACTTCTCAAAATGAAGAAGGAGATGAAGAAGGACTCCAATGTTAATGGAGATTGTATGAAGTGAGGATACCTAGAGAATTGTTATGAAATCATATCATTGAATGTTATACTTTGGAAATTCTCTATGAAGCAAATTCAGAAAATTGTTGAACTGATCCTAAGTTCGAAGAACTTTTGTCAAGGTGACACTTTGTTTACAATAATAAATAATGGAGAGGTATCATCCATTTGAGGATGATTGGAGCATAATGGTGAAGTATCATATATCTAAGGATGGTTGTAGAAGAACGAGTATTTGATGAAGACAATGAAATTCTTCATGATTACATGAGAACCATGCAAGAGCTTACTTGAAGAAAAGAATCATATGATTTGAATGAATTAGAGAATGTTGTCTGAAGATGAAGAGAGAGTGTGCAAGGACATGGAATTCTAAGAATTTCATGCATTACACATTGCCTTGAAATCAGATGATTGTTTCATGTTCATGAAAGTTCCAAATACATGTATCATAGGTGATACATTGTCGGAAACATTGAAGGTGTTTGTTGAAGCCTTAAGCCTCCACTTTTGGAAGAAGAGAGATAAATGGATTTCTTTGGAATTAACACCCCAAAATGAATTGAGGATTTAAAGTGAGGATGAAAGAACTAATTTGGAATATATATTCCAAAATGAATGGATGAAACTAGACAATGCTTTACTGATTTGTATTTTACAATCATCACATGTTTGGAGAAATTTTTGTTAAAGATGTATAAAGGATAGATAGAGTAATGAAGTGTTTTGGAAAAACACATTTCAACATCATACTATCCAAAAATGAAAAAGGCATGTAGAAGGTGCGCAAGTATTGGTGCGCAAGTTTCTGCACGAAAGTGCTGTAGAGCTGCGCAAGTCCTATTTCAAAGATCATCCAATGAAAATATTACAAAGGAAATAAAGTGTCATGCAAGTTAGAAAGTGTCATGTAAGTGAAGAGTGTCGCACAAGTATTGGTTCCCAAGTCTTGGAGCACAAGTGCATGTTGCACACAAGTCCCATTTCAACATCATTATATCAAAATATGACAAAGGAAAGAAAGTGGTGTGAAAGTGATGGAACGATGCACAAGTGATGAAGTAGCGCACATGTGATAAAGCAGCGCGCAGGTGATGAAGCGGGTCGCATGTATTGGCATGCAAGTCTAGGTCACGCTAGTCACAAAAATTATTATAAATAGATGACTAGCCTCATTATTTTTTAAGGCTCAACACTTAAGATAAAATTTGAGCTCTGAGCGCGCAAGAAGTAGAAAGTGTTTCCGCGCAAGTGGTGCCGCGCAAGTGCGGCCGCGCAAGTGCTGCTGCGCAGGTATTTTCGTGCAAGTATTTCAACACACGTGTTTCCGTGAATGTATTGCGGTGCAAGTGTTTCCACGCAAGTATTGTTGTGCATGTTTTTCCGCCCAAGTATTGCCACACAAGTATTTCCACGCATGTTTTGGAACACATGTTTTTAGAGGTGCGCAAGTGAAGAGTGTGTTTAATCAAAAGGTGGTGCGCATGTTTTGAGTTGGGAACAATTGTGGCGCGCAATTATTTGATGGCGCGCATGAAGGGAGGCACGCAAGTAGGGTGGCACACAAGTAAGAATTGGCGTGAAAGCTGTGAGTGGTTCTAGAAGTTCTTATCAGCTTCTGTTCAACTGAGTTTTGATTCTAGAAAGAAGGAGAAGAACAGAAGAGAAGAAGATTTAGTGCATTTTCTTATTTCACTAACCATAAGATAATAAGAATAAGACAGAAAAGAGATCAACTACATGACATATGCATGATCACATGCATTTATGTACAAGAGAAGAACTAACTCAGATGATTCCAAGTGAACTGATCTTCAATGCCTAAATAATCACATTCGTATATGCGATTATTTCCAAGAATTAGGAAAAAGTGTTAGTGCATTCTATTATTTCACTAAAGAAATAGAATAAGTCCTAGTGAAGTTGGTTTTTCATTATTGAAGTAGAAAATAAGAAGACGAGAAGAATTTCTAGACTACTGCTTTGCAAGTAATCAAGTAAAGAGAACTGAAGGAGATTAAAAGCAGAACCTACCTTTTGAGGAAGGAAGAAGACTATCTCCTTAGGAAGTATAAAGAACTAGTTAGAGGTTGCAAGTTGGACTAGGCTATCACCAGTCCAGGGAAGAGGATTGGTTCCCACCACCCTTTATAGTGTAGGGACTCACACTGGATAAAAGATTGTTTTCTAGCCTATCCATTGTAAAATCATATCACACTATAATGGAGAATCCATACACTTGGCATACCCATGCATGGAAAGGACGTAGCTACTATTATTGAGTGGTGAACCTTGTAAAATTATCGTGTGCATATTTTTACTGATTTATATTATTGCATGCGACAGGGAAAAGAGAATAAGTGAATAAAGATCTTAATAGGTCAAGAGGTACATGGATAAAAGTTGGAATTGGTAAAAAAAAGTCCACAACACTGATTCACCCCCTATCAGTGTTCGGTATATCCCAATATGGTCCTCTCAAGATATAAATAGGTCCAAAAAATGGTAAATTATGTATTTAAAAGATGCATTTTTTCATACTCAACCTCAATTTGGATGTTATTAGAAGGAGTCAAAAGGGTTACCTTGTCAATCAGGGTGGGGATGGGATCAATATCCACCAAAATTCTGAATACGTGTCCAACCCAAACATCATCAGTCCCTTTATTGAGGCGGATATGATCCTCAATTTTCATGCCAATTTCATGTAGGATCTTCAGATTCCATAGTACCCAATTGAGTCCATGAAGTAAAACCCATACCTAACAAAAGGAACTTCATGCATGAAAGGCATTAATGTCTAAAGGCCATAAATGTAAATTGTTCCATCTAGGTTTTAATAGCATTGAAAAAATTCCCCAAGATTAATGAATCAATTCATGGGAATGAAACAAATAGTGAAAAAATCATCATCAAAGAGAGACACATTTCTACATGGAGAAACCCCACAATGTCTAGATCCTTTGAGTCATATCATTATTTTTCCAAGGTTTTTCGACTTTGGGTAAGACAATGCGTGAAATCAATGAGTGGTTTCCAATTTATATTATTTCGGAAAGAACTTTAGGGTTATCTTCAACATGGGATGATGATCCCTTTCAAAGTATTATACCAAAACCTGAATCCTTATGCAAAGATAATTCCTTGGATCCATTCAAATTCATACATGCAATTGAGAAATTCTTCATCATTTTAGCATATGTTCTGCATGGATCGTCATTTTGAGGTGTTAAATGAGTCTCTCGAGTATCCCGTGTTACAAAATCCAAGGAATACATTTTAGGCAGTTTCAGTTCTTTCCAGCTGAATGGATCCTCATCGAAATATCTTGGGACCATAGGTCACAATGCTCTAAATATAACAACATTAATAAAACTGAAGGCTAGATGTGATGTCAGATTCATTATCTGCATTGTATCTATATAGGTGTGAACAACATCGGGGTCACAAGATACTCAAGCAACCAATATCATATTCAACAAGGAGATAGATACCAACTTAACTTCATCGAAAGGAGGGAGGAGTGTGAATTTGTGTTAGCGTGGAACAACATTGAGTGTTTGAAACCCCAGGATTCATCATCGCCATGAGGGAGATGACTTTGAATGACTATATTCCATTTATTAGTATTTATATTGTTTTACAAATTTTTTTTGTAAAATAACCTAGTTAATGAAAAAAAAATTTATTTGAGAACCAAATAATTCCTTTTCACACGGTCAACCACAACCATTATCTCTTCACTAATGCAGTTCAAAACTAAGGTTAAGATGTATTATTTTTCATATAATTTATCCATTTCATAGTGGAATAAGAGGAATTATATTATAATTAATATAAATGTAATAAATATAATGAATAATAAATTTACAGTGAACCATTAATGTTATATCTTAAAAAAATAATTCATGTTTTCTGAAAGGGCTCATGATAATACAATATAAAGTGAATACAAACCAATATTTGTATATGAAACAATAAATAAATCCATGTTAATAAATAATAGTGATTCCTAAAATATCATCAATGTTAATGTAGATTCCATTTATCCTTATAATATGATCATACAAGCACACTATTTAATGATTAAATCACTAATTCACTTCTTATATTCAAAACCACGTCTTCATTTGATAGAGAAAAATCCTATCATATATCGTATTATATATCCCATATAAAATTACAGGTTATTTGGAATTAAAATCCCTACATTTAGGATGTACTAACAATCTCTCATATGTATGTAAAATAATTTGTAATTACTTTTTTAATGTGACACTATATATAATATATGAACGTAAAAAATGATACAGTAGATACATACATTATATGTATTTTTTTATTTGTTTTTGAAATATTAATATTGTTGAACCAAATATGATTAAAATGAATAAAAAAGCAATATATTCTATTTATATGATAATCTAGTGTTCGGATTGATTTAATGATTCAATATAGTTTGAAGTAATTCATGGAAATGACCCTTCTCAAATAATTTTTTTTGATTACATTTTTTTTAATCAAGTTGAATTTTACTTTGAAAGATCAAAGAACCCTTAAAATTTCCCATAATGGATTGAAGATATAAATTCGAAACTAAATATAGAAATGAATTGAATATATCTAGTGACCAAGATTAAACCATAGTTAATGGATTATCTAATAAGAGGACACCTATATAACTGATATATATCATATTGATGAAATGATTTTTTTGAAGATTCCCTTTTTAATTATCTAAATTGGTTTTAGACGTTAATGTGCTATAAAAACATGCAATTTAATACTAGTTTTACCAAATATAAAACATTTTCAGACAAAATGATTTAAAATAATTTTTTTCCTAGTAATGTATGGAGTGACATATGGTTAATAAAACAAATGTATCTCATGAATCATATGCTAACAAAATATAATTTGTTTCGTTATAAAAAGATGTTATTATTTAAAATCATATTTTAAAGTGTCTGATCTCCAAAAGAATACATTCCACTATAAATGATTTTATATATTTACTTAAGGACTAAATTTATATTTGGTTATTAAAATCAAAACACACTCATTTGGTAATAATATATAAATTAATGTTTTTATGTTTTTTTTGTTTATAGGATGAAAATCTTGTAATTGTAATTTTATAGGATTAATAAATGAAATTGAAGTATGAAGAAATAATAATTTTTTCTATATTAATATCTCTAGGTTTTCGTGCACTATAGCAACGTTTGTTGACTTCATTAAAAATTATATAAGATTTTTATTTTTATTTTTGTGTTTCCAATCACTAAGATTGTATATTTCCAATTTGTGGAAACTAGTTGATGTTTATCATGCATGGTTGATGATATTTGTAAGGATGAAAAATATATGTAGATCCTTACAGATTGATTTATTCTAGTTATATAGGACAAATATAACTTATAAGAGGTTAATTTTTAAGTATTTTGATGATAGAATGATATAGATACCTTGTAGTGGTTTAAATTCTAGGTCACTTTTGGATTGTATGGAAATTACACCAACAAAAGTGTTTATATTCGATAAATTCATGGTTATTGCAAGAGGGATACCCAGATCATGTGTTTGAAATATCTGTATATTATAAATAAATGGATAACTTTTGTTGTATATTTTTTTGAATAACATACTTCAATATTATAAGAAAATTATGTTGGATCGATATATAGATGTATATGTATATTAGATGGAACAATACAAGAGGGGGGGGGGTGAATTGTAAGTTTAAAAACGTTGTGTTTAATCAATTAAGAAATTAGTTTAAATGATCATAAACTAATACAATTCACAACCAATATAAATAACCACAAATGACTTGGATATAAAAGATATGATACAATGTAATACTATAAGAAATGTATATCAATTGTATTAAAATAAATACAATAATCAGAGTAATACAATAGTGAAAGATTCTACCATAGAGCATATAGAATCTATCGATATAATATGAAATAGAATGATTGTAATTGAAACAATTACAAATGTATATAAAATAAAAAAAAGGAAACAATTCAATTCCCTTTCTAAAACAAACAACAGCTGAAATGTAAAAGTATTACAATTCTTTTATCCCAAAGAGAATGGTGTCCTTTCACCTAGGATAAGAGATCTATCTTACTACCACCTTGGTAATCTCTCTATACGATGATCGGTCCATCTGTCTTGCTATCCCCAAAATCCCTCAATATGATGATGGGAACTTCTCTCTTACTATCCCCGAAAGCCATCGATTTTGCAGGTAATCGGCACCTCTGTCTTTTAAACACTTGAAAGCCCTTGATTTTGCAGGTAATCGGAACCTCTGTCTTTCAAACACTTGAGATCCCTTGATATGATGGTCGATAACATCGTATTCCTATCCTCAATAGCCCTCGATATTTTCACCTGATTGAACACCCAATGAAAAACAATGCACTTAAATAAATACAAAAGCTAAGAACGAGTCGTTCAGGTTTTTTAATCTCAAGGATTTCACACGAAGCATGAGAGAAGTGACATCATCTCTCTATAGAACTTGATAGTAGCATAGAATGATCAAAGTCTCCCAGATGTACTTCTTGTCTTCAAATGACCTCCTATTTGTAGGCCTCAGTTTCCAATGGTCATATTTCCTTCAGTGGTCATATTTCTCCGGAAAACTCAGAGGGACTTGGACACATGACATTAAAATGGTCATATTGAAACAGAAAACATGACATCATTTTTATTATTTTATAACTAACTCCATGAAATCATTTTTGTTAAATCAAAATATATATGAATATGATAAACATGAGTACGATTGACATGTGTTGATAAAGGATAAAAACAATAATCTGTTAAAAAATTAAATATGAGTACTATTATAATTAATTGGTGAAATGTAATGAAATGATGGAAAGTGAATATGATGCAAAGAAGTCAGTATTATTGATATAGTCAGTACTATTAACAGAGTCAATACAATTGGTAGAGTCAGTATGAATGATAGGGTCAGTATGATTGATAGGGTTAGTACGATTGATAGAGTCAGTACGATTGACAGGGTCCGTATGATTGACATAGTCAGTATGATTGACAGAGTTAGTACGATTCACAGAGTTAGTATGATAAAACATATATGAATAGATTTTTTATTTAAAAAACATGACATAAGAGTCAAAATATGACTTTTGACTCAACAAATTAAAATTTAATCATTAAATAATTTTAAACCTTTATTTTGTTGGTTTATTTCTATTATGGTTAAGTAATTATATTATAATTTTTAATAATTACGACAATTTAAATTTTCCACTATATTTACATTTTCCACAATAATATTTTTATTTAATAAAATTCTCTTATTGATGATTTTATTATACATGATGAGGATAAAAAATTATATTTATATTAAGAAATTAAATCCAAAACCTCTTATAGTTTACATTCATGGTTATATATATGACAAATTTTGGTATTAGATATTTTATATATTTTAAGAATTTTTCTAATCTACTTATTTGAATTTATACTAGATTAATGGAATTTGGTTTTTGGCTTCGCCACACTAACTATATTGTAGATTTTTTTTTGGTTTTTAATGTGGTAGGTTTTGTGTATTTTATAATACTGGATAATCTAAATCCAATCAAAAAAACTATTTTTAATGGAAATTACTATGATTATTTGAGATACAAGATAATTTTTTTGTACCTATGTGGATAATTTCGTAAATATTATCAGAATTAATGAGATACCAAAGAATATATTCATTTAATTTAATTTATATTGTAGAAATGATTTTTAGATGAATTTCAATTGGAGGAATAAATTTTTTGTGTTCAATTAAATGGACAATATATAGTCGTTTTTCTTTTTATAAAACATATAATGGAATGTGGGAAATATTTGAGGTTACATAGTTTGGAACGTCAAATGTTCTTGAGACTATATGATCTCTTCTTTAAGATCACTATCAATAATTATATTTTCTACATGTAGATAATTATTCATAAATGCTTTAATAACTAATGATGATTTATAATAGTCTATAGTTTCATAATGAGAAGGAGATTATAGATGATGGTCTTTTTGAAAAATCAATTGATATCCTATCTAGAGAGTGCGGGTATAAGAGAATAAAAATAGGTGATATAAAGTATATAAAAAATAAGACTCATGATGATCTAATTATAACCCTCATGTAGTATAAATGAAATCTTAAATGAAGAAATTTTAAAGAAAATATAACAAAAATATAAAAGAACATGTTAACTAGAGCTCTTGTGGAGTTGATACACTATCTAATAGTACTTTTGAAGATAATTATAAATAAAAAAATTATGGATTTTTATATCACCATTCCATGAAATTAGAACTTTTTCATGGATAAGATTATTGTTTATTCACTTATGAATTTAACATTGACTTCATATTATCCATAATATCATATGAAGGTGACGATGAGGTTGAACCCCCAATGCTTAGTGAAATGGCCTCTAATTTTACATGTCATGATATGATAGAACTGAGATGAAAGAAGAGTTTGAAAAGGCTAAATGATATATCTATAAATCATATAAAAATATTGTGAAATTAATGAAGACTTAGTATAATGGAAGTAGATTTATTTAATACTACATATGTTTTAGATATACCGATGAATAGAAATAAAAAGTGGAATTATCGAATAGGTAGATTTAAGGGGTAAATTTGTATGACTGGTGATGAAATAAATTGGAAAAGTACTGATTACACATTATAATATTTACAAATTCAATTGTGTAGAATAATCCTGAATACATCTTTGATATAAATAAAAATAAGTATACCACTTAAATTTATGAACAATGTTATTTGTTAAAGCTGAAATATAAAGTTGAATGATTAAAAAATATAATATCCAGGGTCACTATACAATGATTGTTGTAGAATAAATCTTATTTTTAGTGAAAAAAATAAAATTTTGAGTTTAATAATAATCTATAAATAATACTTTCATACCAATAAAACTTCTATTTAGATATATGATAATATTTTTGTACCAAGTTCTAATGATGAAGAAATTGGATGAAATATTTTTATTTAAATAGGGTTTAGTTGTTCAGAAAAATTAGGGAATTTATTTTGATGAGAACATATGCCTATAAACATTAGTGATATAATTAATTATATTTACCAATTATAATATTCACAAAAACATATCTCCCAAACTATAATTGTAATTTTTTGAAGTTATTGTGTTCTAACAGATGAATTATTATCTACGAATATATTTTATAGATTTTTCATTATAAACTGAGTTTATATTTTTCTCTTGTAAGGTCCCTGATGTAAATTAAAATATTTCAAAGTCTAGAAAATAATAATGAATATTTTTTGTATATAAAGTGTTCATAAAACAAATAATCCTTCATTAGATGAAACATTATTACTCCAATGGGTAGAATAATATTTTTTTACTATAGATGGGATGTAAAGAAATGGAGAAAATTGAATATGTCTTCCTATTGGTATTTATTGTAAATGTGAAGGTGTTCAATTTAATAAAAATCATATTGAGATATGTTAAGTAAATATTCATCCATACTATGATGTAAAATATTTTTTTATACTCATGGATGTTGAGTTTCCTAATGGTAGAATTGTTTAAGGAAGAAGACATGATGAATTTGGTTTACTAAAAAACTTTAATGAAAAATTGAAAATCATAGAGTAAATTTCCAAGATAGTACAATTTTATGACTAAAATATAAATATGATTACCTAAAAAATCTGTAATAGTACTTCCTCAAAAGTTTGTTAATATAATATGAATAATATTGATGTGAAAAGAAATATTTTGATATTTTTTTAGTAATAATATAACATAAAAAATAATAATGATGTAGAATGTAATACTCCACAAAAATGTATTTAATGTTTATAACATATGATGAGTTTCATATGTTAGTGAAAATTTTTAGTAAATCATAGAAATATAATGTTAGACACATAAAAAATAAGAAGGAAGAGATGGATAATAGGAAACTATACTTTTTTTAAAGATAATGCGAATTTTAATAAGTAAAAGGAATATATTAATTAAAAATTTGATGAATATAATATGATGTTATTGTATTATAAATATTTTAATTCTTATCAAGTAGTAAGAGGTGTCACACATTCTGTTACTATATGTGAATGAATTTTTGAGAATCTGTTATTAAATGAAAATATGATGTTACTAGAAAGGGAAAATAACAGGTGGAATAATTTCATAAAAAGTATTTTCCCTTTACTATCATCATTATATTATAGTTATATATTTTTAGTTCACTAAAAATGTAAATAAATTAAGGGATATTTTTAAAAATCTATTAAAATGTGCTGGTGATGAGGCTGAGAATGTTTCTCTAAAAGAACATGAAGATTAGTTGAAGGAGGATGAAAAAGAATCTATTTTTTTTAATTTAGATAGTCTATAGTTCACACCTCAAAATCATAAACATAAACTATCTATATTCACTCAATATGGATAATAATGTTTAAAATGATATTATGTTCTTGATCATGTTTAATCTCATCTAGTTCTGATGAAGGAAAAAAGAAAAGATAACCAGAGTCAAGTGATCAAGGTGGAATAGATGTTAAAAATATTGACGATCGAATAAATATTATCAATATAACTTCTACAAAATAATATGAAAAATAAACTAGAAGTATTTATAAAAAGAATAGAAAATTATTTTTCTTTATTATAAGTAGTATCTTACAAAAGGTCTTAACTAATTAAGGAGAAAGTAAATTATCACAGAGATATGATAGGAATATCTTATTATATAGTCAAAGTATTTCAAAAAATAAATTCCAGAGAAAATATTATATAACATTAGATGATTATTTTTTGAAAAAAATGTGCTAAAACATTTAGTTTCCATAGTCTTACTAATGATATTCTATTTTATAAATACTATGAAATATTTCCATAGATATTTTTGGAAAATGAAAATATTTTTTAAATATATATAGTATGATGATTTATATTTCTAGAACCTGTATGTTTAGGTTTCTCCATTTATTTTATTTTTTTGAGTTATTTTGTAATTTTATAATATTTGTAAGTGTTTTTCAATGATCAAATATAATATTTAGATGATCATAGTAAACCCATCAAAGAGTTTAAGAATATTGTTTTATTTTAAATTTTTTTTGGGTGTGTAGTAAAATGCAATTAAAGAATAGTATGCAAATCTTTCCATGTAAAATAAATAGATTAATATTATAAATAACATGATCAAATAGACTCAAAACTGATTAAATATGATTTTATGTTACTTTTAAATCCTTAATGTATGTAATATTTAAATTTTCATTGACAATTCCTAAACACATTTTTGGTTGTTTTAGTGTAGAGTTTTTTTATTTGTTAATTAATTATTTTTCAAAATAATTTTATTTTTTGATTCATGAGGTTTTTTAATTTATGATGAATTTTATCAATTATTTTCCATTATTCAGAAGGAATAAATAGTCTTTGTATCTTATTTCGAGTGATTATGTTAAAATCATAATAGGGAGAATCTACTCAAAGATTATATTAATTTATTAATAATATTTTTTTTCAAATGTTTAACGATGTTTCCTTACATTGGGTATTTTATTTTAAAATTACTGGATGTTATTTTTGTACTACCATAGTTAAATTTTTTAAATTTTTAGCTTTCTTTTTGAAAATAAAAAAGGGAAGATTTTGATAAAAATTTTATATTTTTCTTATTTCACAATGAAAGATAATTAATTTTATAAAAATTTATTAATTATTAAAAGATAAGATTTTTATTTTGAATAATTTGTTTCTTTTGAATGATATGATCATATGGGGGAGTCAAGTTGCATTAGAATTTTGATATCACTCCATTACATATATATTGAAGCCATAAAGACCATAAAATTAATTTAATAGAGGTTTCCAATGATGATTGGATGGTCAAAGGATGTTCTTGGGGTAGAAACATAATAATCAAGGATGCAAAGAAGATGAAAATCTCTTGGGGTGAAGTTCAAAACTATCAAAAAGTGACACATATGATTCACATTGTGACACTTCAGAAAATGTTTCAGAGATTTACACACTTCGGGTAGTAGGATGTGCAGATTTTTAGGCCCAATTATTACACATTGTGTAAAATTTACATAAATGTAAGTGTCAGACACAATAAAAAATACATATTTTCAGTGTATCTCAGATAGAGATCCTACACCTTTGACATGAACGACTATTAAAATACATTTTTGACCCATTAAACACTACTGATTAACACCAAGATTAAAAATATGGGTTTTATCCAATAGAAATGGGGAGTCCATTCTAATCTTGAAGTCTCACCACTGAGAGTGTGACTTAGGGTTCCAAACCATCGTTCTTCATAAACACGTTTATTTTGTATTTATTTTCAGTACTTTATGTAATGTTAATTTATTTAAAGTTTAATTTTTATATTTCACTTTTATTCATTCATTTTTTGTTAAATCTTGTGTTGTCGTTATTCTACGGTTAATTTTTTGTTCTTCATTGGTGATCACACAATGATAATTGGCTAATCCACTTAGGGTTATGGATTGGGATTATGGGTGATTTGAACATAATTAATATCTATAAATTCAATCTTGGTATCCCAATGGATAGTAATTATGATAAAAAACATTTATCACAATATCTTTAACATACCTAACCACTAGAGATTTAATTTAACAAACCTAACCTATTTGTTCTTTATATGGCTATGACCATTATCCTATGATTATTTATTCCATATAAGCTAAGTGTAATGTATATATGTTGTTAGATATACCCATTAAAAAGGTATAGTTACAATGTAGATAGATCCTTGTCAAATTTATTGTTGAAAAAATATAGTTCTAAATATATCAGGGGATAAACATATGGAATATGATGCAAAGTGGTGCAACGGATGCCAATTTTTTATGGTCAAACCAACTAGACTAACCTACACTACAAATATTCCTTGGTCTCATTTTAGAAAACTACATGGATGCATTGCACATAGTTTATATGGATGAAACCATCATAGGATAATAGTAATAACCTACGAAACCCCACAAATAGTCTATTCTCATTTAATTGGACCTCATATGGTAAATGATGTGTACGAGAAACTAATAAACAATTGATTTACATGTTTACATGCCATAGGGTTACCACAGTCAAATTTATATATATTCATAATTTTCAAATCATCCCTACTCTCAACCCCTAACCCTAATATGATTAGCCTATCATTTTTGGGTGATCAACAATGAAGAATAAAAAATAAACCATAAAAAAGAGATTATATGACATTTAATAAAAATAAGAATGAATAAAATAGGGATATTCAAATAAAACTAAAAAACATTCTATGTTACATAATAGAATGAAAAGAAAAGAAGAAAAAAAACTATCGATTTAGAAAGATGGGTTGAAACCCTCTAAAATCCTCATGGCGGTCACAACTCAATCTAAAAATGGAATCACATTTATTATTTTCTATAACCCATATTTATAACCTTGATAGTTTCCTATAGTGTTTATTTGGTAAAAAATACTTTTAAGGGCTGTTTGGGTCAAAAGTGTAGTATCTATATCCTCGATATTATTAAAAAACATTTTTAGATTGTACGACATTAAAAAATCATTTAAAGATTAAAATATGAGTAATATTCAGGCCTCGAAATCCTCACATCCAGCTACAATAAGTAAATACCTCCATGGAAAATTTTAGGTTGTATCACGGCATGTCACATATGTGTCGCGCTTTGTCACATGTTAACTTCACTCGAGGATCATTTCTTATTCTTAAAATCTTTTGTTATTTAGTTTTATTACTCTTAAGCCCCATTTAACATCCATTAATAATGTAAAACCTTCATTCAATTGATTTTTTAGTCTTTATGGATTCAATATTTAAGCTCATATTTTTTATATTTCACTATCTGGGCCATGCCGCTTCCTATTTGGCACGAAGTGCCTTTATATTCCCCAACTGAAATGTTTTCCATAGTATATCTCTGAATGCCAAAACTACATAATTCATCAATAACATCCATGAAAAAAAAGTTTAATAAATTGATATTAAATTAATTCACATATAAAAATCATGAATATATAGATATAATATAGTTATGTCAATCATACTAGGTGTTTTACTTTTTAAACTCATTCAATTATAGTTTTCATTAATGGTTGTGCCTTCATAAAATGAGGGGACTACTATGTCATGGAAAAATAATATATTTTGTTTCTAAAATAACAATACAATAATTTTGTAATGTAATCTAAAACAAATTTTTCGACAGATTAGTTTATGGTTTATAGGATGTAAATCATGTAGTTATAATTTTGGGGGATTATGTTGGTACTAGAAACTTCAAAAAAACCTACAATTTCTAAAATATTAATTTCAGTGGATGTTAAATAACTATAGTGGTGTTGATTGAGTTAATCCACATATGAGTAGAGACTATGGCTTCATTTGAAGATAATAAGTAAACATTTGATAATATTACAACATATACAAAAGAATATTAATTCCAACTATGTGAATATCATCTGTAAATAGAACCCACATCTTTATTAAATAGATGAATCTTAGAACGATATTTACCTGAAATAGTTTCTAGTAATTTTTATTATTATAACTTCTTGTAACTATATAATCTTTCAATTTTATTAGTTTCTATTTTGGGGGTATCTTTATGGAAAATATGACTTTTTTTTTCAGTATATGTGTTATAATTTTTCTTATTGTAATTTTTTGTGTTTTTGATCTTGAGATCATTATATTCTAGTGTGTGGATGTTGTTTACTCCCCATATTTTGGGGTCAGAAGATTTTGATAAAAATTGAAATGATATATAGTTCTTTCAATATCAATGGATTCGGGGTTTGGATGATAGATATACCTTTTAATTGGTTAATGATGATGGATTATAACCATAAGAAGGTAAATATAACTTCTGATAGGATAATATTAAAGGATTCTAGGGATAGGAATACAAATATATATTCCAATATGATATCTGTTTAGGATATTATATTTATTTGATTTAGAATACATAGATGAGGATTTTCATTATAATTTCATTTGGTATAAAAGAGAATAAATTAATATTTTGGATGTTTTTGATAAAAATTCCATTATGGAGTTTAAGGACTATAATTATAAATATGTTCTTCATTTGAATACTTAATTTATTTTGTTTATTTATTATGTCATTAGATGCTATTTTTATATTTTTTTGAAATTCTAAAAGTTTAAATTTTGAAATTATTTATATTTGATTATTCTTATTTTGGGTTTAATAAAAATTTTATATTTCCAGTTATGTTAAACAAGATTTCACTAAAAAAAATTATTTTAATTATAAACAAAAATTCAATCCCTTTAATTTTTTACCTGAATGTGTATTTTAAGAATAATAATTTATTGGTTTTCAAGGATAAACAATATCTTAAAATGAAATAAGTGATGTTTTCCTCAATAAAATAACAACCAATGAATTCTAAAAAAATTATATTACATTCCAACCATTATAAAGATAATTTCACTATATGTATACGAGTAAACTGAAAATAAATTTACTTGGTTGAAAAATACAAGAATTTAAGAAGAAAAGATTTCTCACCCATTCAAATCCCCTTAGTGTAAGATACTCTATCATGCTTATCGAAAACAATATGACACAAATTAACATGATTTTTTGTTCTTCAATGATATATGTTGTAAATTTATAAACCCAATTAATTGTTCAAATATCGAAAATAAATTTCCATAATATTATGTGAATATGAGATGTTTCTCCCCCTATAATTCATTGATATAATGATTCACATGATGAGAGGGATCTGCCTATGTGATATTGTATATTCTAGATGGATTTACCACATTGAATGGTCTATATTGTTTATGAAATGATACATAAAAAAGATAAGTATCATTGATGGTTTTCATTAAGGGAGATAAATTTTTGAGGGTGATCAATAATTCTATGCTAAGTAAATATTTTACACGGATAACAGTGTTCAAACAAAATATTACCATAATAGGAACCTTTTAGTTGGAGGAATAATTGGAAGGTCCGTTTTCATAATTACCATTATAGAGTAGAAGTAAGATCACCATTAAATATTACATGACAATATAGAGGTCAAACCATTTTTTGAAACTCTCAATGTAAATATTTGGTATTTAAATAAATCAAGGGTTTAAGGATGAATATCAAAAACACATAATCAGTAGTTTTTTAGATTATTTTAGGAATATATTTTTAGTAAGTAATATATTAATAAGAAATTTATTTTAGAATTAATCTAATGGATATCTGTAGTAACAAGTGTTCATATATTATATTAATGTGTTTATATAATTAATAGTTATATATTTTGTCAAAATGAACAAAATGAATGTGGTATGGTGGAAAATATTGTATTTACTCATGTAATAAAAAAGTTTTATATATCAAGAACCAAGAACAACACTATAATTCCAAAAAGGTTCCCATACATTAGAATCATTAAAAAATATAGGAGTTCCATTAAACAAAATTCCATGTGATGATTTTTTGATCCTATTATTATGATAATAAGAGTTAATTCAATTGTGATGAATTAAGATTCATGAAATTTAATTTTTGTAAGGAAGGGTCTATGGATAAAAACTTAATTATTTAATAATAGGTGGTACATATATTTTATAAGGTGTACATTTCCAACAAATATTGATCAATTATTCTTCTTTAAATAAGAAAACTGCACAGCAATATGAAAATTCATTTATGTATAAGAATTTATTTGAGATAAAGAAAAATATTTTTAGGGTGGTTATAATATATATAATGTCATGTATGTAATGGTGGAATATAGGGAGTGGTTTTAGATACATGATATAGGGGTAAAATCCATTTAGTAATTAACAAAAAAATCATTGAATGAGTCAAATGTATATGTTTAGCTATATATTGAAAATGTGTTTCCTTATAATAATATAGGGTTAAAAATATATTTATTAAATATAAATCAAAATTTTAACTACTTGGGAAAATAATGGCTATTCACCTGAAAATTATACCTATCTTGATGGAAAACATACTAAATAAGTTCAAATTTTGTAATGATTAAATGGTTGAAAACAAAATAAAGGTGGGAAATAACCTAAAGCTATGAAATACGAGAAAATTACATTTTTGAAAAAAAATTGGTGACGGGTAGCACAATAGTGCTTGTAAATGTATTTAGGGTGAGTAGTAATGGTAAAATATTTTTGGTTGGTTTAAATGTTCATGGTCACCCTATAAACCTTAATAAGATAATTTTTAATAGTTATATTGGGTCTAGTGTTTAAACGCACAAGTTGATTGATATTTATGGAACAATTTTGTCCCTATATTGACAAAATGGGAATTCAATAGGGTCAAATTATGATATAATTTCTATATTTTACTAATATTTAAATAATTAAACATTGATTTACTCTTCCTTATCACTCATAAAGTACATTTTTATTGGTATATTTTCCAATGATATTCATAAAAATGGTCACTGAAATAGACCATTTGGAATTTCAGACACTTTTTATAAAACATAATCTTAGGGTTACCGAGGGGAAATTAAAACCTCACCAAATACTTATATATGGACAACATAAAACAATTATGATGGGGTATGTTTATTGTCCATCTGAAGGAGGAATCATTTAACTTACATCTTAATTGAAATTAAGTTATTTTATTTCACATGCATTAATCCCTTTGATTCTGAATATTCAATTAATGAAACAAAAAAGTGTGAATAATATAAGAAAAGTGAATTTAAACCACCTATAACCTACCATAATTCAATGATAATGTATTATTCGGTTAAATTTGAATATGAATTTCGAATTTATAGTATATAATTATAGTTATATGAAATGAAATATAATTATTATTTTTTGTTTATATGATGATTGATGAATAATATTCTCAAACCAGTTCTATGTCTTCTCATGTTCTATTGAAGGAGTATCATGTAATTGAAAATTGAAAAAAATACATTAAAACAACAAGAATATAAGGGAATAATTATTATTTATGAAATAATAGAATTTTTTTCATTCATTAAAATTATAAATTATAAATAATGAATATTTATTTTTCAAAAATGATTATCATTCATAGAAATAGAAATAGTTATCTTCTCTAGAAAATGAATGAATACTTTTAGTGGCATAAAAGAAACAATTATAATATGGAAGTGTTAGAGGTGTTGGTTTTTGAGTTTCAGCTGAGTAATAATTTGTGAAATAAAATACAAATAGGTATACATATGTAAAAATTTAAAATACTCAAATATAAATAAATTGCCATAGGAAAAAAGTATTTTTATAGAATATTGTGATAAAAAAATGATTTTAAAATATAAATACAAAGAATAAAACCAATAAAAACCTAAACACAATGATCCACTCCGTGGTTCTTATGTAAACAATTTTTCTTAATGTACACATCACTCCAAAAAAATAAATTTTTCATAATAGCTTATTATAAATTTGTAAAAAATAATTTATGATATATTACATGCACTAAGGAATTTTCATGGTGAAATTAAACATGCTTTTTATACAAACACAATGACTCATCTCATTATTATGAGATATATAATTTACAATGTATATAGTGATATTATATGTAATAAAAAATCCTAAAAGTTAACATGTTTATAAGGATAAATACATCCTATAAACCAAGAAATAATATACCAGTATTCCTTGATTATCTTTATGTTTACATGGTTGATATTACTATTTTATCTTTTATAGAGTGAAAGAATAATCTAATATTGATAACTAAGGATAATGAGGTATATCCATTTTATTTTATTTTATATGATTAATTTTTTCAAATTAACGATAAATGTTTTGAGAAGAGTATTTTTACTATATATAGGGAAACAACATGGGTAATTGAAAATTAAGTCATGAAAATCATTGGAATCAACTAATAGATTGAAATGAAATGTTGAGAGTTCATTTTCACAACCCATTACCCTATAAAATTTAATAAAATGAAAAGTTCATGTAGATATAATTTTCATTGAAAAGAAGTTTACATTATTTATTATGAAGAACAAATATATGAAGAAAACGTTAATTGTGTTATTGTTCAAAAAAGGAAAATAAAACTTCATAGGCAATTCTGTTTGAGAGCATCAATTGTGAATTTATTCATGAGGTACATTTTCATAATTAGTTTTTATAATGATTGTTATAATAATTTTTCTATAGTGTCAGATTAATCATATATTATATTGATGTTTAAATCACAGCAATTTAAAGAGGATAATCCATGAAGAAAAATTTGGATTCATTAGTCTTCAACTAATTGATAAAAAAAATTAATGGATAATGATTTGTTTTTACAAAGATCACTCCAAGTATCATCATTTCTTAAATATAAAATAATATATGATTGTATCTTCTTAATACCTATATTTCAAGGTTAATACCTTGCACTATAATAATATAAAACATATTTTCTTTAATTTTGAATACTTATTACATTTATAAAACTAACTATATTATCATTTAGATTTAATTAGATACTCTAATGAAATATGTTTTGAATCTAGTGCATGAATATTCCACAAATTCACCACACATGATTTCTATTATGAGTTTGTAATACACAACATTCCACATTTTACAAATAATGTTTATATAATATATTTTATATTATTTTTTAACGAGAATTATGTTAGGAAAGTGAGGATTTTTTTAATCATCAAAACATTTTATGATAAAGGATAACTTGCATAAGAATCATATGGGTTTCTAGAACTAGATAATTATTTGGTTTATATGATAATAATTCACAATAAAATCATATATCATTTTTTTTATTTTTTCAATGCTTCTATGATGTCCATAACTAGACCTCCTAAGTGGTGGTGGGGGGTGAATTAGGGGTTCACATTTTTCTTCATGATCGTGTCCCTATGTGTTTACATGGTTCACTAATAAGAGATAGTCGAATGAGCGTACAAAGAAGTTATTTCAATCATATCAAATTCCAAAAATGCTTCACGAATTTTGGTGGATAAAAATTTTCATCCACAGTCACATTGTAATAATCTATATTCTTTAACAATATTGTGGTAAGATTCACATTCTCCGTCACATCACTTCTATCTACTTCTCCATTATCACTACATTGATAAATTATTCCTTGGTTTATTGATACAAAATCCATAACCCTTTTCATCCATAAATTAAATAGGTATTACACCATTAATGAGATAATATAATGCTTCAATATGATAATTAAACATCATAATAACATTTTTCTACATTTCATTTAGAATATTAAGAACCTATGATGAATATTTTAATCATTTCATAAAATCAATGCCAAACCAAAATCATGGAAGATAGGGTTCATAAAAAAATAGTGTGATCGTGTGTGAAAGACCCCATGTGCATAACTAAATCATAATTCACTCTCTCACTTAACCATGACCATGAGAACCTGATTGAAATATTAAAACACATATCACCTATGTGAGTTTGGAAACATTGCAACCCATAGTCTTGGGAAACTGAGAATAAGTCTTTTCCTATATTACCTTTATAAGGCTATATTTATATAAACTGAGTCACATGATTTTGGTTGTGTACCAATTCATTGGGTATGTGATTTATTAATCGAGGCATAAATAATTCATACTAGATCCTTGATCTCTTGATTAATTCAAAAAAAAACTCCAAAACTATCCTTCTATATATTTCCCCTTAATTTTAAATTAGTGTAGAAGATATCAATAATATATCTTTTTATAGGAATAATATATTAAAAAATCTAGTATCATTCCTTATATGAATTACATGGATCCCATCTTCTGAACTACATCACATCATTCATTCATGGTTGCATGATCTTCTTGATTTGAAAATCTTATGTATACTACTTAATCTGCTTATTTGATCACATGTTTTGAGTTTATGCATGATCCATCCACAATTTCCACAAACTACACTTTTATGGACAATACATGATCACAAGATGACGTCTATTTGAGTATCTTCGCTCACCAATGCCCAAATTTCATGATCTCAAAACTCCATCATGTGTTTTTATTGAAAATAAGTGATCAAATGATTCATTTGATATTACGTGATCATAAGATCCAGATATTCTAACACAATCACATGACTAGTAAACTCTTATTTGATTTTGTTGATTTCCTCCTGATAATATGCCATAATATTTTTGAAACTCATTAAAAATATTCCATTTTCCCCATTATTCATCGTGTTCTCAACATAACTTATTACTCATAGAAAATAATATCCAAAATACCCAACCAATAAGATCACATCGGAATAATATTGTACAAGAACTATGACATCATCTTTTCATCATTGATATCTTTAGTCCCAACATTCTCCTCATTTGGGTTTGTTAATTATCTAGAGTGAAATTATAATCCTCACACTCTTTAAATGGATACAAAATATATATTCGATCAAACTAATCCAACATGATCAGTGATCAGTTTAAAAAACTAGATATTCAATGAGAAATACATGCCATGAAACATACCATAATTCCCCACTATCTTCATGCATTAAACTACTTACATAACTTACACACACATCACAAACCCATGAATAATATACCCCCCTAACATTTATACTATAACCCACTCTTTAATAAGAGAGTTCATTGAATCTTAGTATGAACCCATTAGAAAAACATGAAAAAAATGAAATTGAATTCCATTGAGTCTTTATCCCGAATTAAAAATATACCCACTCTATAATAGACATAAAAAAATAGAAAAATATGTTCACTCAACCTATACCATAGTGGGAGAAGAATACTCAAACCTCCTCAGGTATATGAAGGTGAAAAAATAAGGTTCAATAATGCTTCTCAAATATTGGTGTATAAAAGTGATTTTTCAATATATCTTTCACCAACAAGTTTTTTCAAAAATGATCTAATATTAAAATCCATTGTTCTACTATTTCATTATTAAAATTATTCTTTACTTCAATATATTTTCTATGAGAATTTTTTACTAGTTTAATTATGAGATTATTATCACTATTATTTCCATATAAGATCACCATCAGTTATTTGAAACCTTCATGAAAATCATCTAATTGTTTTTTCATCAATAGAATCTTGGTACATGCATTGGTTACTATGATATATTCTGATTTTATTATACTTAGTGAAGTTCTTTCATGCATCTTACATGGAAATCACACACACTATTTATTAACAATGATAAAACCAATGCATGTGAATTTATGGTATACCACATATTAGACATAATATTCATCATAAAACATAATATATTTTATGATCATTTCCTACATCAAAGAGTACTACAAAAATAATAATACCTTATTTGTATATTATAAATTTTTAACTATTAGAATATAAAATTTCATTTGTATTTATATGAAAATGATATTCAAAACATATAACAAATATGATATCATTTCATGTTTATATATTGTTAAGAAATATAAAAATTGTCATTTAGTGTAAGGTTGGATCCATATGTTATCAATTTTATTTCTTCCTATGTTTTATTCCAATTAAAAATAGATTCAGCACTGGATTGGAGCCATGCACATTTAACATGTTCAGAATCTCCCATTTATGCATTTCCTATGAAAAAAAGTTATATTTAAATTTATGAATCATTTTTAATCCAATAAATTATTTCAATTGACAACTCATAAATATTTAAAACTCTTTTCTAACCAGTTTTAAAATTATTCCGCATAATATTGTTTTCATCCACCAAATATGATAGAATTAACATATATAAGAAAAATCAATATTTTTTCCTCGAATGATTTTACATATTTATTATTTTATAATTCACCTCTCTGTAATAACATTTTTCTCAAATATATGTCATGTTGATCAATCCATGCACGTTATACTTCATTTATAAATTAAAGGTATTCTTCATTATGAACACTTTTGTTAAAGCGTTACTAATAATGATACATACTATTCATTTAATATATATGTTCTATTTATGTATACCATTTATGAATATTGTTTTTATTTAAATTTTATATACTTGAAATACTCTTTTAATATCCCTTCCCATGAAGATCTATATAGTATCACGCCAAGTCATAAGATAAAATGTTTTATCAAAACTAACACTATTCCTCCAATGGCATGAAGGCCTTCATTTTTTATTGATTTTTTTGATAATCCACCTTTAAAGGGGTGAGTTAGAACACTTACAAGGCCCGTATGCGAATGTATTACACGGACCGTAGGCCTTAGAGGAATTCATTTCCTGTAGGCTTCAAACATTACATACAACCCAGACTAACTACTTGGAACTGCTCCTCCCCCGCATCTTCATCATGAAATCAGCTATCCACCTTCGCATGGCTATTCGAATAGGCATTCCCATGCATGGACAGGCTTGTCCAGATAGAAGGTTCCATACCCTCTCATTCATGAAATCTGTTTAGCTTCTGCTGTGGTGAATGCTTCTTGCTCATCCTCTTTGTAGAGCTTGTTCCTTATAGGTTGTCTGGTTTGCATCTGCACTAAAGGTGGCCCGAAGACCTTGAGGTGGCCCAATGGCCTTACTGGCCCATAGGCCTGGGTGGACTGAAGGCCTTACAGGACTCAGGGACCAAATCGGTGGCCCGAAGGCCCAAACAGGGGAATATTCCTGGCTGATACAGTTCTAAACAGTTCCTGCTTCAGTTCCCACGACAGTACATGCTACAGTACTACACAGTTCCCACTACAGTACCTGGAAATTCATCCTCCGCCTAGATTTTATCCCTGGTCTCTTAGATGAACTTACAGAGTCCATACCAACCGAGCTATGGATCATGTTCCAAACATGTGTTGCTAGCCCCGACTCCCGGAGCCCCCCCCCCCCGAGCCCAAGTGCGTTCCATGTTCCCCAGCTAAGAAATGGCTTCGAATTGCCCTATTCATAAATCTAACAGTGTTCGAGCCTGGTGGGACTCGATCCTGAGCCAGTTCCCATGGAGAGAGAGGGGTACAACAAGTGGGTACCACTCGACTAACACCCCATGGACAAACGTGTGTTTCTAACACCGACTCCCAGAGGGGGTCTCCCACCATCCCAATTGCACACCACGTTCCCCAACTAAGAAATGGTTTTGATTCTATCTGTTCATAATACAAACAGTGTTCGAGCCTAGTGGGGCTCAATCATGCGCCAGTTCCCCTGGAGAGAGAGGGGTACAACCAGCATGTACCACTCGGCTAACACCCCATGGGAAAATGTGTGTTTCTAACACCGACTCCCAGAGGGGGTCCCCCACTAGCCCAATTGCGTTCCATGTTCCCTAGCTAAGAAATGGCTTTGAATCTCCCTATTCATAATACGAATAGTGTTCGAGCCTAGTCGGACTCGATCCTACGCCAGTTCCCATGGCTTTGATTGTGCATTTCCCCTAAAAAAAGATGTCAATTATTCCTAATAATATTTCATTTTTATCAAATTTATTTTTAATGATCAACTTTTTCCCCCATCATGGTATGATGTTATAGTCTCTTCACATGTTTCTATGATTTTGTTTTTTTAAATCTAATTATGACTCATCTTTTTCATCTTCTTAAAATATGTATGGATCCACTATGAATAGTAGTTGATAATATTGAATCAAATTCATAATAAATATCTTATTTAAGGAATATTTATCACCAAATATATAATATATATAAACCTCTTCTCTTGTGATTTATATTTTTAGTACAAGATGAAATTCTTCAACATAATTTCATCCTTTAATTCTTCCTTGGAATCTTTACTATTTAATAATTTATGAATATTTGTTGAATATTACACTATATTATTTCTTAAACTGATATAATTTCATATTTCATCTTATTTTTTACCCAACATATCTACAATTTCATTCATATTTATTCCACATCATTCTGTCTAATGATATTGACAACACTTCTCACCAAATATTTCTTATATCTATTGTTGTGAAATTTATAAGGCATTCCAGTCATTGTGTGTCCAAGAAATACTATTTTTTAAAATAAATCTCTAATAAATATCTATTCATTCCATGATTTCAATACTTATTTCACATATATAACTGTCTTACAAAAACATGAAAGTGTTTTAGTAAAGGATTCCTCCCATGTCTCATTTCATATGGTGTTCTCTCTTTTCTTTTAATCAATATTACAAAACATTGTGTATAAAACAAAACATGAATTGATTATTTTATATAGAAAAGAGAAAATCCACTCTAAATACACATTGTTTTGGAAATATTATTCACCGTTCTATTTATTTGTTCAACAACCCCATTTTCATTGAGATTCTAACCAACAATTCCACATGTTTAATCCCATGTCACAATAGAAATTTCTCAATATCAATGGATGTGTACTCTATTATATTTTCAGATCATATAAAAGCCGTGGTACAATAATAATGATAATATTTTTATAATTATTACTATTTTCTCAATGAGTTTATCCTTTATAATTAATTAATTGTAGCCTAGTTGCATCATTTTTTATTTTTTGTGAGTCTTATTATTTAGTGTGAAAATTTGTTAAATCTGTTCATTTAGAAGTTTTATATTCCTCTTATTTTTCTAAAATAAATTCTACAATTTCGATCCAATTCATGTTATTAATTTTTATATTCTTCATTTTTTCATTGGATATGAACGGTTTTTATGGACTAGGATCTCATTTAAACGCCAATATGCCCAAAAAATCGACTATGTTGAAGAGTTTTTCAAGTCGGAGAAATAGACCCTACCTCACTAAATGAGGCATATCTCGGGATATTGACCTCTAAATGGGATTATTATAGATCGTTATTATAGATTACTCAAATTAAACGATTCAAATTATATTTCATGTCGAAATTACTTCATTAATTCCACCATTGAACCAGTAAAAGTGGGCTGAGTGTAATAGTGTTCGACAGCCAGAAAAATTCAGTTATATTAAGGTGGACATAAATTATTTAAAACGACTAAGAATGCTCTTAAATTTTAAGGTAATATAGACAACTAAATTTGGATCATATTATAAGCAGATACCTTGGCATGTTCTATTCATCTGATGGAAATAACATAAGTGAACTTCTAGAGGATAGATTCTGGTAGAAATTTTTTTCTTCTTATTTTTCCCCTTTACTTTATTTTTAGTTTTATAATGAATTATTCATACCCTTTATTCTAAAATACTCTTAAAATTATTGGGTAAACCTATTAGTGATTTTTAGGGGTAATTTTTTCCTTTTTTTAATATTTGAGTTCATTCACTTAATGTTTTGAAATCATTTATCTCTTCTGTGAAGTTGGTTTCAATTATAATAATGGTTTTTTTATCTTTTATGATTGAATTGGATTTTATATTCCCTTTGTTATTATTTCCTTGTAAAATTATAATTATCTCTATCTACTAGGTTTTTGTCTATATACTATGGAATATATAAGGGCTTATTGGAGAAGTACTCAGTGATCGTCAGTATGTGTTGGAGGAGTAGTGCATTTTCTTGATTTTTTGGGCTAAACAGGACCTGATCTACAATTACTTAAATCAATTTTAGGAATTCAATAAAACTCATATGTAAAAGGAAATTGAGTATACCAAACTGTTATCTTGGAATTTATTACAATCACCATTATCATTAACTAAGGGAGTGAGAGGAATCAATCATGAAATCCCACTTTAACCAGCCTAGTAGAAGAGGATTAGATTAATTGGATCTATGATAACATTGAAATTCGAAAACCAAACCCATCCCAATCACCAAATTCGTATCACTATTTCTAATAAAATGGTTTTTTACTTTGTTATAAATATTTTTTAAAAACTATTTGCCTTTTTTATATTATTTTCTTTTCAAAATCATAAAATTTCAAAAACAACAACCACTTTGTTCTCTAATTTTAAGGTAACAGATGGAATGTTGAGTGAACTTATCTTAAGAAAAAATAGTTAAACCACTTTACCACATTTTATCTTAGGAAATAATTTTTTTCCACACCCCACAACATGAATGTGTAAAAACATGGCACCCTTTCTAGGGAGGAAGTTCCATAATATAATTTAAAATGTTTGACTCTTTTCAAAAAAAATGCCATAATGTTTTCAAATGATTTTTTCTTTAATTCATGGAATAATTTCCCAAAAGATCAAGAACCAATTAATATATCACCCAAGTCCATGGAGGATGGTTTTTATGATATTTTAAGATAGGTGTGGTAATTTTTTAAATCAAATAATGGGTAGAAGATATTCAACGAATTCATAGCTGGCTTGAGGGAGGACATGAATGAAATTGTTTTAGTGATGGCCTGGGAGATTACTGAGTCCTCCCATTACCTTCTCGAATTTTATAATTTGTACAAGGTATATGAAGATTCTCCCTTAGTATTCCTAGATTTGTCTATAGATATCCATGAATTGGAGGAGCCTGACTACCTACCTATAACAACAACTACTCAAATCCAAGAGGATGTTTCCACTAAAGAAGATATTAAATCCATGCAAACTTTGGGAGATGGTAATTTCATAAAATCATTATATTCTAATTTATTGAAACTAAATTTAGAATTACCACCCATTATTTTAAAATTTCAGATTCATCCAGCAACTGTATTTCATTGTTGGATGAGGAAGAAAAGTAAGATGCCCCTACTGAGGAACATATGGAGCTACCTGAACATGTTGAGCACTTATTGGAGGTAGTTCAATTGGAGGAAAAAGTGGGATTGTCTGAGGGAAAATAGACACAATATTCTTACTTTTAAAGGGAATAATTTTTTATTAATTCATCATGTATTAATTTTATTTGAATATAATTACACTCTTTTTTGCCCATATAATATTATTTTAAAATAGTGTACCTTAAAAAACCACTAGAGAATGAAGAAAGAGTTATGAAAGTGGTAACCAAGAAAGGTAATAACTCATTCATTATCAAATCCCCACTATAAAAGATGCACGTAATTTCCATGAGGGTGGATTCGGTGTACTATATGCCTATATTCCTCCACAAAAAGGATGACATGGATGATGAAAAGAAGATTTGTTGGTGGTTCTTGATCAAGAAACTCCACTGACTATCAGATTAGGGATAACCAACTAGAACAACCCATCTATAATCAGTAAAAACTCAGGGCCCACATGTGGGGTTAAACTAATATCTATCTTTCTTTTCTGAAACTATTTATATTTCATTTTGTTATAATTAATTTCTTATGTTATTTTATCTACCTTTTGTTTTAAATTTTCATGTATTCATCACGTAGTATCTTAACTCAATGATTCAATTCCAATAAGTCATGGTGTTCCTCTCCATAACACCATCTTGATTTATGTAATTTAATTAAAAAAATAATTACCTATCAAATACACTTGAATACACTGTGAAAACTATATAATTTAATTGCGGGGGATGTAATATTTGTAATTTAGTAATTTTAATTAGCTGTTTTTGTGATTTTCAAAAAAATGTGGATTTTTAAATTTTTTGTGTGTTTATAAAAAATTTGAGTTGAAATAAGAAACATATACATTTTTGAAACCCATGAAAATGAGTGGAAATTTTTTGACAATGAAACTAATCATAGATGAATGATGAAAAGGACTTTGTTTCAAGTTTAAATGTTTATAAATTTCATGAAAAGTACTCTGATTTTTTAATCCCATTAAACATATCATTGTGTTTATACATGAAATAACATTCCAATGAGGATATTGAGCCAATTTATCATATTATTTTCATTCACCTAATTTCTTAAGTGAACCAAAACATACTTTATTTAACCCGAATTTTATTTTTTTCTATCAAAACATACAGGTCTTGGTACTTCTATTTTAAATTATTGAGTATTTTCTTTGGTTTTAAAGCCCCCTTTTCAATAAAAACGTTTTTATTATGTCCTAACATGAACATTAAGTCCATGTATCCCTCATAATCTATGAACATCATGTTTGGATAGCCTCCTAACAAGATAATATTTCACATCCAACCTACTCTTGATGTGAAATTTCATAATCTAGTTAAACAAAAGCGTAGGAGAAGATATTTTTTTAATAACAAATTTGGTGATATTTTGGAGGGAAATAATATTTTGTATAGATTGTTTTTGTACATAAAAAATAATTCTATTGAATGTTGTTCCTTTTCTATAGTATTCATGATAAACGAAGTTGTGCCTTTCTAGAACATTCAATGGAGAACAAATGTTTTTCATGTCTGGAGAAATGAAGAAAAACTATGTTTGAGAATATTGAATGTTTTCATAAAATTATGAATGGTGTGACCTTTAAATAAGTTTTCATGATGATGTAGATGATTTTTTACTAAGGGTAGTGTGTAGGAGGCCATACTTTAGTGAAAATTAGAATCATACAATTTTTCTTCCAAAAGAGCCAAGCCCCCTAATATGAATCAGAATGTTGAACATCAAAATACTAAAAATGAAAGCCATATAACAGTCCTATAATGTATTCATGATAATGACATGTCCTTGACTCACATCAGGTTGCTATTTTGGAATTTATCAATACTATGGTGACCCTTTTACGAGTTTGAATGAGATATACATTACTGAAAAAGTAAAATTTGTGAGATTTGAAAAATGCAAGTGGGGTAAGTGTTTTATGTGAATTGGAGGATAAATGAAGTATAAATATATTTAATAACATGATTATAGGACTTTAAATAATGGTTATTGATTATGTATGATATATTTTGTTTCTTGGTGTTAAATTACTAGATCTCAAAGAGATTTGTCCTCAATTTTCTTTGATTTGATATTGATGATTAGCTGTCCAGGAGTCCACGTGATAATTGGGGGAATTTATAGAGATAATATTTTTGTAATTATTCATATGTTATAAATTATGTAATCCATTGTAATTAATCAATGTGATATTATTTTCATCATTTTGTATTTTTTGTGAATTTTGGGCTTAATGTGATTTTTTTAAAATCTAGACATTTAGTAGTTTTCTATTTCTTATATTATTTTATCATAACATATATAATTTATATCCAATTTAAGTGATTAAATTTACATATTATTCCTCTCTTCATTGGATTCAAATTATTAATCTTGACCAAGAGCCCATTCAATCTCTGACATGCCCAAAAAAAATCGACTAAGAGGAAGAGTTATTCTGGTCGGAAGAAAGGAACCCACTTCATTAAATGAGGAATATCTCAAGATAACAACCTTAAATGGGAATATTCTAGATGGGTTCAAAAGTTTACTTGAAGTATTATCTTTGAAAAAACATTCATGGATAATTTCTTTCATTAAGGCCACAACTGACCCGGTAAAATTGGGGTTGGTGGAATAGTGTTCAGTGGCCTGAAAAAGCAAGTTATGTTAAGGTGAACATAACATTTTTAACACAACTCAAGATTTTTTTTAATTTAGAGGGTATATGGTAAAAATAAATTAGTAACATCATCAAATTGGATACCTTAACATGATTTATCCATCGTTTGGGCATAATAGAATCTATCTTCTGTAGGAGAAAGTTAGAGGAAAATTTTATTTTCATTCTTTTCCCTAATTCATTTATTTTTATTTTTCTAACAATTATATTCCCCATTATTCTAAATTACCATTACCATATTGGTGTACACCATAAAGTGGTTTTTTAAGGTTATGTTTTCCCTTTTTTAATATATGAGTTCATTCACTTAGTGGTTCAAATTCATTTATCTCTTCTGTAATGTTGGTAACAATTAAAATATTGGTTTTTATTATCTTATGAGATCATATTGAATTTTATATTATATTATTATCATTCTTTTGATAAATGATAATTATCTCCCTCTACTAGTTTCGGGTCTCTGTACAATGGATAAGATCAGGGCTTAGTGGTGATGTACTCGGTGATCGTCAATATGTGTGGGAGGAGTAGTGCGTATTATTTATTGTTTGGGATAAAAAAGGCATGATCATGAATTTAAAAAATATGTTGAGGGTATTCTCTATATCTAATATTAAAAAGGATGTATATTAGAGTAAAATAATATTTTGGAACGTTTTACTCTACCTGTTACCATTGAACAATGGAGTGATAGGAAGGGATCGTGAAATCTCTCTATATTCAGCTTAGTAGAGGAGAATTAGATTAATTGAAACTATGATAACATTGAAATTGGAAATCCAACCCAAACAGGATCACCCAATTATTATCACTATTGTTAATCACATGCTTTTTCAATTTTTTATAAATATTTGTCTTATAAATTTCTTTTGTTTAGTTTCTTTTCATTTAAAAATCAAATAATTTCAAAAGTAACTACCACTTCGTTCTCTAATTTTAAGGTGATAACTTGATTGTGGTGTGCTCATATATTGGGAAAACCAATGTTAATCACTTCAATACATTATAACTAAGGAAGTAATTTTTTTACCACACCCCATGACATGCATTTTTTATACTCCCAGTTTCATTTTTATATCTTCTCATACATCTCTTTATTCATCACATGACCAATTTATAGCATTTAATGAGCACAACACATTATCTTATGTTATAATAATATATGAAATAAATGATTTATATTTATGTATATGTCTCATATATGTTTATTTGACCACAAACATCAATTTTAATCAATTCAAGTATATTTAACACTTTCTATTCTTTAGTCGATATGGATTTTAGTGTACTTTTCTTTATATGATCACATCACATATTATTTAATGATCATGTTTCATATTTATAATTTACACTATAGGTTTTGGTTTAAATAAGATCTTGATTTTCTATTGGGGAATGTAACCAATACTTCAATTTCATTTTTTACCTCTTTAAATATAATAAGAAAACTATTATCCTGGTTATCCATGTTGTAAAAAATAACATTGTTACTCAATCCTTTAAAAAGTCAGTTCTCATATATTTTTTTGATTATGTATCCCTTCTAATTAAATTATACATTGAGTCTCTGGTGAAATTTTTTCTAAAAAATAATAGATTATGTATTAATACATTCACATAGAGAAGTAATGTTTTTTTTGTTCATATCCATCCAATTTAGTATTTACATAGTCTTAAATTTTCAAGGACCAATTATTTTTTACACACACTAATCTATTAAAAATTCCTTTCACATTATTCATAATATACTTTTTATTAGTCATATAGGATGAGAACACACTATCATGAATCAATTCAGTGATGTTTTTTTGTTGATTTTAGATCAATTTCAGTAAAATTAGATATATCAATTATCATATTTTATTTCCATTATATTTCTAATTGAGTAATAGTGTAAATTTTATTTTCCATCAGTTATTCATAATTGCACATGAAGTCATACACATATTTGTATTCTAATAGTGAGAAACTATGATTGATGTAATTTTTTTGTTTTATTTTTATTTTTTCCTCTTTCAATTCTATGGAAGTAATTACCTATTTTATTTTCCTTTTAATTAATATCTTTGCACTAAAATTTATATCTATGAAGAAAATACACATATAAGGAATTATATCTTTGATATGGTGTATATAGTTCCATTATACCTTATTGAATTCTAGGTCTTTTTTAATTTCGATGGCATCTTATTTCATCATAGTAGGATATGGTGTGGAATATGTATCCACCAAAACTAATATTTATTAAGAGGAAATATCATTACTCCTTCATTTCTCTACGTGTATCTAACATTCATAAAATAATTATATAATTATTTAATCCTTTTAGAATGATACAAAATACCAATCCCTCAATTTCATTTGACAATAGTAACCATTGTAAACAAATATTTTGATATATAATTGAAAACATGATAACCAACCATTTCATTTACATTTTCTTATTCTATTACACAAAAACCATGGACCTTTTAAGATCTTAACCTTTTTTGGAGACGTTTCAGGCTCATTTATATGTAATCTTATAACATGAATTTATCAACATTAGTTTTTATTTTACTTTGGGGTGATTTGGGTAAATTGTTTTTGAATAATTGAAGAAAGAGGGTTGTGCTTGATTAGAGCACTATTTTCCCAAACTGTGTACCCCAGCCCAATAAACAGTGCAACCATGGTGATTGGATATTTTCTTGGAATGTGCATAGTTTTTCAATCTGTGTTCCCTCTTCAGAGAAACCATGCACCCTCTAGAAGAGGTGTATAATTAGGTGCACTGTTATTGGAAACTGTGCACTTAGAGGAGAAAA
Organism: Viscum album; assembly: GCA_963277665.1. Lineage (NCBI taxonomy): Eukaryota > Viridiplantae > Streptophyta > Magnoliopsida > Santalales > Viscaceae > Viscum > Viscum album. Next base: position 1,816,527,024 of record OY728133.1, on the reverse strand, counting down.
CCTTGTTAATGGGATTTTAATCCCACAAAAATTATTAAAAAAATCAGGAATCCAAAAATTATACCCCCTCAACATCCTATCATGACCCATAATCAATTTATATCTTCTAAAAATCCTCCTGGAGGGATTTTAAGACTGTTCAACCTCTATTCGTGTTGATTCAATGCCCGGTTAAAATATCTGCATCTCTTCAGGTATGTGGTTTCTTCCTGACTGATTTCCTATCTCTCTCTCATTCTTCTCCCATTCTATTGGTTTTTTTAACCCAATATTTATTTAATATTTATATCATGGAATTGTGTATCTATATCTTGAATTAGTGGACATTTATTTGTTCAATATGGGATTTAGTTTTTATATATGAACCATGTACAACATCGTTATTCAATTCAAATTGGAGAATTTTGTTGGAAGATCGTTCATCCCTAAATTGATGTAGGTTATATATAAATTTTTTAAGCTTTGGTCTTAAGACTCATTTTTATTAATTATGGGATATCAAGTTTCTGAATATTGATTAATTAATTATTGAATTAATTAATTGGATTAATGTCTTTAATTAATTAAATAATTAATTAAGTGTATTGATGTGATGATATAATTGTTTAATTAATAATGAGGATGATAAGATTAATTAATTTTAGAATTAATTAAAGAAATTAATTTGGATCAATGAATGGTAAAGATAAAAATCATGATTAATTGAGAACAAGGAGTGGTAACAATGGCATTCATTTTTTAATTGAGAACAATACGTTGTAATGATTTCCATTATTAGTTAATTGTATATAATGAGTGGAAAAAATGGGATTCATGTTTTAAATATAATAATTAGTGGTAACAATGATAATAATGTATTAATTGAGAACAATGGGTGGAAACAATCACATTCATGTGTTAATTAGAACAATGAATGGTAACAACATCATTTATGGGTATATTGTGAAAAAGAATGTAAATAATGGTAATTTGAGATATGATATCCCCGGGGATAATTTGAGCTTTGGCATGATCTAAGAAAGTAATGTTGTATGGGTGTATATGGTAACCATAATGATTATGTTGTTAAATAAATAATAATTGATAATGTGAAAAATATTTACTTATGCATTATAATTATTTTCTTTATACAACTACATACACTATTTCATGATAAGATATTATTTTATATGATGTTTTTAGAGGCTGGTTGAGTTGTACTCACACCCTACATGGACTTCTTGAATGATTCCCTAATAGAATACATGATTGATGGATAGTTCAAGTGAATCTAATCAGAGTTAGATGGATGATTTTGTATAGATCATGGATGAGGGAACCAGACGTGGTTTGGGACCCACTGGGGGTTCTCTGTGTATTTAATTTTGTGTTTTAATTTTTACAGATGGCACGTACTTTTGAATGACATATCAACTTTTTGTTTTTATTTTGTATTTTTATTTTTGGTCATATTTATATATTGGTTTATCATGGTTAGTTATTATATGTTATTCTGTTATTGTATATTATTTTCTACTAGTGTATTACTCTGATGATAAGAGGGTATTGTCTCCCCATGACTGCTATTAGACCCTCACTTATTGTTAGAAGCCACTAGTATATGGGGAGGCATGTCTGAGGTTATGAGACTAAAAATTGTTGGGCATCAGTGAGTGGTACACGAGTCAAGATGTTAAAATGTGGTATCAAAGGAGTTTTAGTTTTTTACTTTGTATTAATTTTTTTGGATAGTTAGACAGAAAACTAGAATGATTTGCACCTTGGTTTTGAGCTCATGTATGTGATTTTAAAACCTATGTATGAAGTAAAAACCATGTACCCATGGTGAGATTGTTGTAATTATTATTTTCAATTACAGTTGAATATAAATTCAATTTTGGTGATGTACTTGTTGTGTGATGTGTTTATTGTTTCTGAAAATTATTGTGAATTTACTCGTGGGTGGTATGGAATGAGAGTTGAGTTGCATAAAGAATTCTTTGAAATCAAAATTATTATGAAATTAATCACATTAGTCACACACAAGGAAATGAGTTGTTGGTAAGTTGATGTAGTTGAACAATTTTTACATTCTTGTGAAATTGAAATGAAAATGTTGCCTAACATTAAATTGAAAAAAATAATTAAAAATTATGTAAGATATTAATAAAGTTATATATAATGAGTAACATGATGTGATTATATGTTTAAGAAATGTTAAACAGGACCTAGGATGAGGATAGTTATGGGTAGTGATAGTGCCTTAGTTTTGACCACACAACAAGGTTTGGGGAAGAGAATTTTTGTTACTTGTTGTAATTATCCTCTTATGTAAATGTGATAAAGTTGTGTTATGTGTCATGAATTTTGTGTTTTTAATTATATAGAGATTCCTCCCCGATGACCCTTGTTCAAAGGATGATAGCTGGATATATCTTGAGGTTACGTACCAGTAGTGGAACTGGAGGCACCAATAGTGCTAGTAAGGAAGGAGAGTAGTTCCAGGATTTCTTTTCTATGTTTAGGAAATTTGAGGGAATATACCTAGAAAGGGTTGTGAGTATGTCTAACATGAAATGATAGATTCAGTTTCAACATCCTCTAATTTTACTAGAGATGTTGGAGACAGGGGATCTAGTTCCAGATTTATACCATTTAGACTATACTTGACCATTTAGAGACCCTTCCTGAGAGGTGAGTCATGTTGGATGCTTACATGATACAAAGATCAGTGACACACTGGTGGGATGTTCAGGCTTGGAATGGATAAAATGATTTTTAGTTATGGATGTAATTGTTAGAGTGGTTTTGGGAGAACATTTATCCATAGACTCTAATAAATGAAAGAGAAGTTGAGTTCCTGAGACTGAATTGGGGGAGCATGTCGTTGATGCACTATTCATCTACCATTATATATTTTCCTCATTTTTGTGTAGAACCATTTACGGATAAGATAGCTATATTAATGTGTTTTCAATATGGTCTTATATGTTATATTAATTCATTGGACAACCTATTTCAGTTGAAAATGTATACTGAGGTGGTGGATCAAGATCTCATAGATAAGGGGACCTTAAAGAGGCTTCCAATGCAAGATAGATGGTTGATTCTTGGTGATCATGAGGAATCAAATCCATTATAGAGAAGCATCACTATGAAAGTGTTACCTAGGTGTGTAGGAGGAAGAGTGGAAAGGGTGAAAGCTCTGTCACATAGAACCATACCAAAATAGATTCTAATAAGTGTGATAGGAAAGGAAATTATCATAGGCATTATCCCTAACCATGAGTAGTGTTTTGATCTTGAAGAAATATGAGAAATATTAAGATATTATGCATGAATTAGTGGAAAAAATTTAGTGTGGGTGTAGATGTCCAGAATCAAAGTGTTGGAAGGGGACCTTCTACACCATATCAGACTGCCAGCTTGAGTTCTAATGGCCATGGTGGAAAAGGTAGTGTACATTGATATTTTGGGAAATAGTATGAATACCATAAAATTTGTTTAGATCAAGGGAGTCAGACTAAATCACAAGGAATTTGACTAGAATATTTGAATGTGATTTAGCCTATAAATTGGGATAGTGACGTTGAAACATTGAATGTGAGAGGAACTTGATTGTAGCTTCAGTATTATCTAGTGGCTTATTTGGTACTGGTGCCTATAATTCCTTTATTTCTTCAACACTTGTGAATGTTTTGAACTAGAACTTGAGTTCATGATTGCGTATTGATGATAGATAGACCGTTTGGGATATATTCTAGATATATCTATTTGTTCATGATATGTTCTCTCAAGATTTTATGATATATATTACTATGGAATCTATAAATCCTTGACATGTTAAATATAGATCCAATTTTGAGTATGGATTGGAAAGTAGTATATCGATCCTGCCTAGATTGTTTCTAGAGGAGAGTGACCTTTACATATCGTAATGGTAAAAGTTATATTCACTATGTAGAAAAAGATATCCTGGTAGGCTGAGAAGGTCTAATTACATAAAAACTGGGAGATATCACAACCCATGTTTCTATTTTATTTTGTAATGATGGAGGTGTAAAAAAGATTATTTTCACCTATAGTGGATTAGTTTTAGAATATGTTTTTTGAAGACATATTAGGTGTTCCAACTAATATTTTTTCAGAGTTCATTATTGATGTCATTATGGGATCTGAGACAGTTTCCATTCCATAATATATAATGGCACCAACTAATATCCAAGATCTCATGACCCAACTAAAAGATTTAAAGGATAAGGGATTTATCAAATCTAGTACGTCACCTTGGGGTTCACCGATTTTGTTTACTATGAGTGCTGATGGGAGTTGTGATTGTGTGCAGACTAATGGATGATGAATTGGATGACTATGAATAACCATTATCATATTCTATGTATTGATGATCTATTTGACTAGTTGAGGGGAGATTGTGTTATATTGAATATTCACTGAATATCAGGGTATGATCAATTGAGAGTTTAATCCAATGAAATAACTAGGTATACATTATGAATTATTTATGGACTATTTAAGTTCATCATGACAATGTTTGGGTAGAAAAATGCTTCAAAAGTGTTCACGACCTTAATAAATTGAATCTTCCAGTCATATGTGGATTTGTTTGTTGTAGTGTTTGTGGATGACTTTTTGGTGTACTCCAAGTCTCAGGATTATCATGACCAAGATCTTGTCATCATCCTAAGTACACTAAGAGAAAACCATCTATACATAAAGCTATATAAGTGTTAATTCATGACTGATTCGGTACACTTCTTAGGTTAAATCATCTCAAATGAAGGTATGTCAGTTGACCTTGAAAAGGTGTAGGTAGTGGTTTCTTGGGAGTACCCCAGGAAAATGTACAATATACATTTCTTTCTAGGGTCATCAAGATATTATCAATGATTAATCTATTATATTCCCATTTGGCAGAACCACTTTTAGGATTTAGCAAGAAAGGGATAATGGTTAAGTGGTTCAGAGCATGTGAGAAGTATTTACAAGATCTAAATATGTCCTTAATATCAGAACTGATTTTGATCCATCATGATCTAGGTGTGGAGTATACGGTGTATTGTGACATTTCTAGAATAGGTTCAAGAGAATTTTTGATGCAAGGATATCGAGTTGTGGTGTATGGGTCTAAGAAGATGAGGCCTCATGAACATAACTACCTGAAACACAACCTCATGTTGGAAGTAGTTGTTTATTCTTTGATGTTTTAGAGACACTGTTAGCTGGGAGAGAAGTTTACAGTGTATATTAATCACAAGATATTGAATTATATTTTGTCCCAATGATATTTTAATATCTATAAACTGATATGGGTTGAGTATATTCTATCATTTTATTTTGATCTAGCATATACGTCTGGGAAGGGAAATTGTATGATAAATTATTTGATCTGAAAAACTCAGACGCAGGCGGTTCACGAGTCTAGTTCTGAGTGAAAGATGAAGAATTTTATGGCTTAAATGAATGTAATGGTTTATAAGAGTCAAGATAAGATTAGTATAATGTCAATTTCAGTAGATTATACACTTTTAATATTGATTATAGTTAGGAAGTATGAAGATCCAAAATGTTTAACCTTGAGGGAAAGCCTTGAAGGTGGGGAAAAACCTTCAGATTGGACCATATATGAGGATGATATCATTAATTATAGGAATTGGGTTGTTGTACCTATGTGCATGAAAGTGGATATGATGTGTGAATTTCATTCCTTAAAGTGGGTGGTGCATCCAGATGTGACCAAAATATATTGTGGCATATGATGATCATTTCTCATGACCGTGCATGAAAAAAGTGATGGCAGTGTATGTGACATGATGCTAAACCCATCAACAATTGAAGGCTATGAATCAATGTCTTGGTGATTTTCTACAGTTTTTTCCCATTCGAGAATGGAAGTGAGATGACTTGAACATGGATTTTTTAGTGTGTATCTGAAGAATTTTTCAGAAGAATGAAACTATTTTAGTTATTGTGAATTATATAATGATGGTAGCACACTTCTTACTAGTATGAGATACTTGCTTAGGGGATAACTATGGAGAAATATATATTTTGAAGATTTTATATATGTATGGGGTACCACATACTGATTTTTCATACCACGACTCATGGTATACATTGCACTTTTACAATGGCATACAAAAGGTGCTTGGAACATAGGTTTTTTTGAGTATATAATTCCACCTACATAAAGATGGGTAATCGGAGCATAAAATGCTTGTTCTAGAGGATATGCTAAGGGAATGTTTTATTAACATGGGGGGGGGGTATTGGAGAAATCACCTGGATTTTTTAGAGTTCACCTATAATAAAAGTTATCAGGAAACAATTTATATTTCATCAAATGAGGGACTTTATTGTATGTCATACAGATCACCTCTGTACTGGATGGAGGCAGGTGAGTTTGAGTTATTTGGACCGAGTCTCGTGTAGGAGAAATTAGAGCAGGTAGAACTAATTCTGAAGAATATGGCCATGGATCAAAGTAGACATAAGTCATATTCTAATAGAAAATGACGACCCCTAGTATTTAATGAGGGTGATCATGTTTTCCTTTGGGTGTCATCAATATTGGGTCACCATAAGATATTGAGGTGGGTAAAGTTGATGCCTAGATTTGTTGGACTATTTGAGGCTGTGGAGAGAATTGGGCTGGTGGCATACCGACTGGATATTCGTCATATATACAGGTATATGCATGATGTTCTCCATGTGTCAGAACATTGAAAGAATCACCCTGACCCTTCCCATGTGATCAATGTGGATGATGTTGAAATTGTGAGAGATGCGTCCTTTTAGTAGCATCTGATATGTGTGTTGGATAATAGTGATAATGCTTTTAGGGTAAATAATATGGAAATTGTTCATGTATTCTAGAAACATGGTCCTGTTTAGGAAGAAACTAGGTAGAGAGAAGAATATAAGAGGGCTCAGTGGCCTAGTCTTTTTTTTCGAAATCTTAGAGATGTTGGGAGTGCATCTCGAGGGTGAGATGTTATAATATATGGATATTGTAAGATATCGATTTTTTTGGACATTTATCGAAATCATTTCTAGATACTATTTTTCCCTGAATTGAATACTTTTATTTTGGTTTCTATTTGGGGGTGTTTTTAGATGAAATATTAATGAAATATGGATGAAAGAGGGCAGTCCACAGTTGGCACATAGTTTTCCCTAACTGTGTGTTCGAGCCCAACAAACTGTGCGACCCTAGATAGTGGGGATTTGCATAGATGGTGCATAGTTTTTCAAACCCTAAACCATATTAGGATAAACCATGCACCCAATATAAGAGGAACACAATTAGCACACGGTTAGGGGATACCATTCTCCCGAGAAAATAACTATTTGTATTCTATTTTAATCCCCATAAAATTATTAAAAACATTTTTAAACCCCCATTATATACCCTCGAAGGAATTATATCAACCCATGATCAATTTATATTAATTATAGATCATCCCAAAGGGATTAAAAGGTCTTATGACCTCTGTTCTTGGTGATTTGAATCTTGGTTGGAATATATTCATCTCTTCTGGTACGTGGTTTCGTACGGATTGATTTCTAATATCTCTCTTAATCTTCTCCCATTATTTTGGTAGGTTATTACCCTCTATTTTTTAGATCTTGATATAGGAATTATGGATATAGATCTAGAATTAAAGGATCTTGATTTGTTCAATCCTAGATTTTTGTTTTAGATCTAGATCTCATGCTACATCATTATTCTATTCAACTTGGGGATTTCCATTGGGTGGTCATTCCTCAAAGAATTAAGTTAGGTGGTCTATAATTCAAATCCTAAAGTATTTATTTAAATAATGTTTGTATAATTTTAGAATTGATTGTATATGTTTATCAATCGATTTCATGATTGAATTATTTATTTTTTTTTAATTAATTAATTGTGGAAACCAGAAATTGGGGACAATGAGATTATAAATTTTAGATATTTAATTGTTAAGTTAAATATGATATATTTAAACTATTGATTTCAAATAATTAATTCATGAGTTTATTATGATATATTATTATTTCTAAATTGAGGTAGTTAATTGTTGATATAATTATGATATATTGAGATTATTGATTTGAAATAATAAAGTTTTGATTTAATTATGATATATTGATATTGTGACTGGGGGATAATTAATTGTAGAGTTAATTATCATAATTTTGAATTGGGATTTGGGGATAATTAATTTTTGAGTTAATTATTGGTATTTTTAATTGTGAATTGAATACTTGATTGTGGAATTAATTATGGGATATTGAGTTTGTGAATATTTTTTATTAATTGGTTAATTAATTAATGGTATGGATACACATAATTATTTGAGGAATTAATTAAGGGGACTGATGTGATGAACTCATTTTTTAATTATTAATGATAATGAGATGATTAATTAATTGTTGGATTAATTTATTAAATGAATTTAATCAATGAAGGGTAACAAAAGAAATCATGCCTAATTGAGAACAACAAGCAGTTAAAATGGAATTAATGTGTTAATTGTGAAAAATTTGTTATAAAAATGAAATTCTTGTGTTAATTGAGAATAATGAGTTCTAATAATTACATTCATGAGTTAATTGATAATAATCAGTGGTAAAAATGGAATTTATGTGTTAATTTAGAAAAACGAGTGGTAATAATGGAATTCGTGTTTTAATTAGAACAATGAGGGGTACAAATGGTATTATTTTTTAATTGAGAACAATGAGTGGTAACAATCTAATTCATCTGTTAATTAGGACTATTAATTGTAGTAAAAGAATTTATGTGTATATTGAGATGAATAATAGAAACAATGGTAATTTGAGATATGATGTCCCACTTGGATTTTTTGGGATCTGAAATGAGCTGAAAATGTAATGAAGTATGGGTGGACATGAGAACCCTGGGATTTATTTGTTTAAATAAATATCAGTTGATAATGTGAAAACTGTTTACTTATAAATTGTAATTTTTTTTACAACTTCATACACTATCAATTGACTGGATATTGTTTTAGATTTCATTTGTGGTGGTCTACATAGATGTAATAACACCCAACATGGGATTCCTAGATAGTATGTGAATAGATTTCAAGAATGTATGTCATTTCAAGGGAAAGGTCCCAGTGTTTGATGGATTATTTTTTATAGATCATAGATGAATGAACCAGAAGTGGTTATAGACTCGATGGGGGGTTTTGGTGTATTTACTTTTGAGTTTGCATTTTGACACATGGCGTATACTTTAGCATGAAATATCTACTATTTACTTTTGATATTGTATTTCCATTTTTTCTCAACTTGTAATACTATTTATGAGGGGTTAGTGATTATATCTTATTCTATTAATATCTATTTTTTTCTACTGGTGTACTTCTATGAGGATAAGGGGTTATAGTCTCCCAATAACTGATATTAGACCCTCGATGCTAGTCGAAATACTTTGGTGTATGGGGAGGAATTCCTGAGGTCATGTAACCAACCATCATGGGTAATCGGTGAGTGGAACCCAGTTCGAGATGTTATAGAGCCTCTTAGAATTAGGTAATGAGTTGGGTTTACACTTGGAATTAAGTTTACTTCTCAATACACCATAGGATGTTGACAAGTAGCAATATACTAAAGGTAATACAATATGTGAAGTATACCATCCAGACCATAAGAAAATACGACCTAAGAAATTATAAATAAACAAAACAAAATATTATATCATCTAGTTAAAAAATGAATTAAAAAGTAGGAAGAATATCATGAAAAAATGATTCTCTTGATATGTGATATACCAAATAAAAAAAATAATGGTATAGGCATATAAATGATGAAGACATAAAATTAAAATATTCTAGAAACTATCTATATTAGAATCATGATTATAAGATCAGTCCTCAACACTTGTACTTCATTCTATACAGTCAATATTGCATCCACAGCCTGACAGTTCCCTTTGTCCCTACTTATATTCATATGTTCCATTCAAGTACCAACTGAGGACTCAAACATGGTGTCAGATATAATCAGTTGGATACTACCAATAGTTTTTATTAAAATTTTCCCAGTTCATATAAAATGATAAGTTTCTATTTATACTACTATAATGAAAATATAAAAAAATATATTTTGGCATTGGTTCCTAAAGGACAACTGGCTAACACTACCTTCTTCCACCTAAGATGGATAATCTCTAAATAAGTAACTATTTTTATACATATAGATGGTCTATATTCCAAGTAAATTTTATATACATATATATTGATTCTACTACTATATTGGACTAGATTTGTGACTGAGGCATACATGGATAGTAATATGAATCTCATAGAAAATCAATGGATTCCATGGCCAGGAGTCGTGTATCGTATGGGTATTCATGAATTTATATCATAATATGGGATTCCATGTATATTTATAAAATTGAACAGGGGAAATCATTCTTGAATATCATATTTATTTTGGGTTTCATGCCCGTATATCATAAAACTATGTGTCATGACTAGTTTTTTAATTGACGACTCAGGGCCCATATATCATATTTAATATGGTTCTTCATACATGTACATCACATTTATAGGGGTTACATGACCGTATATCACACATATATTGGTTTCTATTCTTGTGAATCACATGTAAATGGTTCTCCATGATTGATTATTACAATTATAGGGGACAACATGATTGAGAATCATGGATTTATTTGACATGAAGCCCGTATATTACAAGTAGATTGGACACCATGATCATAAATTACATTTATGTAATACGGGATAAATATGCATTAATAAATTCCAAGGAAATAGTTAAAATTCATTTGTAGAATCATTTAACTAAGGGGGGTATCCCATATTCATATTTATGTCACATAAAGTCATAATGCCACTCATTCCTATATAATTCAATGGGGTTGATTCAATTAGGCATCATTAAAAAATTAAATAAAAGATGTTTTGACCATCTAGAATTTTAAAAATCCAATGGAATCATTTATCCACCCCCTAGTGGGTGGAAATATTCAATAGGGATTATTCCCCATCTATAGTGAAGGGTATACTAGAAAATTATAGTATGGTTAAGAATTTAGATTAATAAAAAGTAAAATTTCGCAAAACAAAAGGAATTTGTATCGTGTATAATGATGCGACGGGATATAAAAAGACTGATATTTTTGAATATCATTATATGACCACCTACCTCATGCATAGGATGGTCCACTAAACCAATATCAGGCTTCCATTCTATCCAAAAATGTAGATATCAGAAGAATCATCAGAGCCCTGAAAATAGGTAAAATTTTCTCTCATGAATTTATCATTCTGCATGGGGAGATAAATTAATAAAATAAGGAATATTAATCTTACAAATACCAAGAGGATATCAGTGTATCTAAAATTATTTTATTTTGATGAGGAACTAAATAGACCCCCCATGGATGATAAAGGAATAAATGATTCTGTGGGGGACCTTCTAGACATGAAATGTAGTGGAGAATGGGGTAAAACCCATTTAAGGGTAGAGGGGAATATGTTAATTTTTTCCTTTTTAATTAGGAGCATATAAAGTTCACAATGTATCGATAAAAATGAACTAACAGTGTATTTCTCACTGTCAAAGATCGATACACTTCATGGTTTGATCACATAGTTTTGGCTATCTTTACATTAGTAATGCGATGCTACTAGTTATGGGGCACTAACCATGTAGCCTATGACCATATTTTGTCAAAACATTTGAATCATGTGTGACAACCTATACAATTTACTACATACATTCTACCTAGCCATGTTTTATACCTTTCAGGGTTTTGAAAACTATACCACTTCCCATACATGGTTTCATGGTTTCTCATGAGGGTGTTTTAGAGTTTCAAAAAACCATGTCCCTATAGAAAACCATCCACATGGCTATGCCAAATGACTATCACTAAAAATGTTCCAACCATGAACACTTCTCTTCTTCTCTCAAAAAATATTTTTTCAGGGGCCGACTCTCTTGAAACACATTTGAACACCAGAGAATCCTCTTAATCCTTAAAACACATATGAAAACATCAATTTGTGTTCCAATTATTAAATTTACATTCCAATGTTTGGTTTAATAGTCATCACATCCATCAAATTAAAAGTTAAAATTCTTTTGTAATTTATACCTAGTCTAAAATGTGGGATTTTATGATGCCCACACCTTAGAAAACCTATTATCCCTAAGAATCCTCAACTAATAACAAATCACTACCAAAACTACATGGGTTGATAATTTTCGATTGAAAAAATCGTCTTTCATTCCAAAATACCAAAACCACCTTCGAAAGAACATTAATGTATATGGTGTTTTAATTATAGGAACTCGATGTAATACTAATAAAATATGAATTGTTAAAGAAGATAGAAGAAAATCCCATCTGGCATGAGACATGAAAACATCATTATATCTTTCATTAGTATACCTATGGTATTGCCGACATAATTTCTAGGATTCATTAAGGAAAATGCCATGTCATGCTACATCCATCATTATAATTTCATATTGAAACTTGACTCTAGAATTATAACAAAACTATTCATATGATTCCACAACTATGACACCTATTACACAAGAAAAATCTAATCATTGTCCTCTATTAGATTAGAATGGTACAACTCCAATCGACCATGCATGAACTAGTCAAGTCAGATTCTCCGTGAAAGATCATGGCCGATCTTTAAACTACACACATCTTACCCAAAAACATGCCTAATGCAGTTCCTCAATAGAAAAATTATTATATTTCTGAGAAAATAGGTTAAACCACTAGTAAACTATTTTGAATATATATAACTCCTATGGCCTACATGTCACTAATTCCTTATTTTGATGTCTTACCCATTGCCTACCAAGATAGATATATGATTTACCATCAAATTTTATAACTAACTTTTAATGACGTCTCATGGATGAACCATCTCCAAATAAAATAATCATCATGCCATAGCACCAACCCTAATGGTATACTAATTTAGTATCCCTATATATCCATGATATATTCTTGGATTGAAAGTGGAATCAATATTTCTCCCCAATAATAATTTATTTTTCACCATGAATTTACCTAGGATTCTAACTATGTCTTATCACAATAATTAAATAGTATGTGAGATCCATGATGACCATCCAGTGACCGACCTCATGATCTTATAAACCTTATCATTTTAGGGTCCTTTTATTTTGTAAATGTACTCTACGAATATCTGATACTATCCCAGTATACTTTGGATGATGTCTAAATATGGGTTATGGTTATATTTGGATTAGGAGTGTTCCATTGAGTCATTGGGGGATACCCTCAATAACAGTATACAACTTCCCCAAGGTATGTTATAAATAATAAGGCTATACTTCCTTGAAAAAACTCCCAGCACTACGTCTCCCAATAATGTGTGACCAGATCAAACTATGGGCCAACCACCTCAATTGCAATTTTCCTATAACCTAGGAGTTTATAGATCACTCAGGATTGACATATTTAAGAAGTGTGTACCTTAACAGCTAACTCATTATTTAATTTTCTATCAAATCTCATTAAAATACAAAGTACCTAGGATCATTCAACATAACCACTGAAGTCTATTCTTAACTGTTTTGGCTCGTCAATTGATAGGTACACAACTAACAACCTCATCATCATGCTACTTCTAATTCACAATTTTATTACTGAACTGTCAACTCTCATATCAATACCATCGACCAAGATTGAATGTGGAATCCAGACATGGCTAAACAAATAATTGGGTTTTAAAACACTTCATCACATCTAACACTTGAATGATAAAAACTACTAGCTCACCATACTATAGAATCTATTCTAACCATTTCAATATAGTCCATCATTATTGTGTTCCCCATACAAACAAAATATGATTAAATACAATAATGGTGATGCTCTCCCACCTTAAGTGTTTCCTGTTTGTCATTTTACTAAATATAGTATCTCCTCCCATGTAAAACACTACTTCCACCACTGAACACGGGTTATAGATATAGCCTAAACACTTACACCAATTGCTAACATGAGAAAAGTGTAACCATCCTCTAATAAGAACTATATTAGATTCACACGTGATATTTATCTTGAGTCATGTTCACACAGATTATTTATATTTGGCGTAAAAGACAAACCTAAACCAAATCGATAATTATATTGCACACAACCCTTGTTACAATGTCAACATGAATGCTTGGGTCAATTCAGCATTCCATCATTACCTTGATGATACGACACTCACAATGATCTATAAACAACTAGGACACTATACACAACATATGGCCTATGATTGGATCTAGTAGTTTCTCACAACAATTTCAATGTAATCGCAAAACCAATCAGTTTATGTTATTACATGACCCTGTTGCTCAAACCATATGTGGGTTAATAAATCACTTCTTAACTCGATTGAAAAAATGTAATAAAACAAGTGATTCTATGGTATCAAAAACAACCTTATATGAAATGAACATTCCTAGAATGAGATAACATGCACAAGGATAATTTTAGAGTCATTTTATAGGCATGACCAATAACAGGCTGATAATACAAGAGTTGTGAATCATCCAAGAAGAAGAAAGGTCACAAAACCAACAAAATGGATGACCATTCTTGATGAATATACGAACTACTAAATTGGGGGATTTTACAATGCCAAATATTCCAATAAGATCAACTAGATCACTAACACCCATCGTACCAAAGTTTCATTCTATAAATTAGGATTCCAATCTCACCAAAAATACACCGGAACAAAACCTCTCATCTAAAAATTGAATACGTGATTTTTAATGCTAGTTACCTCATAGGGTTCGAACTCAATGAGGAAACCCTCTTTTAAACCTAAATAATGAAACATATAACTATCTAAATTATTAATTATCACTTGTTTCTACTTCATATCGGTTAGGTTTAACGTACTAATAGGATAAAAAAATTGGTCTCTACAGGAAACGCCCACATTCCCACTCAATGAAAGTCTCAAGGCTAACTACATATGACTGGAACATGGGGGCTCAATATATAACACCCATGAATGGTTTCATTTCATTTGAATTTAAATGATACATGGTTTTTCAACATTTATAATAGTTCACATATACTGGGTATCATGTACGAGTTTTAAAAACACATGCACTAAGCATGATACATAGACAACTATATGATACAATAGAAAAACTATCTCATAATTTTCATTTAACCATATTAGTCATAAATAATATCTTCATGTATGGGCTTGCTAAATGAATATTTAAATTTCTTTCCTAAATAGGAATGAAAAATTTAGAGTTTAATTGAAATTTTAATCAACTTCTAACTCATAAAAATAAGTATTAAAAAAAGAAAAAGTATTTTATCAATTACGGGGAATAGAGAAGTGTGATTCCATCATATGTTTATATGTAAAAACATATAAGTGTTTTTGGACACATTGAGTAACCGTTTAATTAATATATGAATTCTCCGATGGTGTCATGTTAGAAGGCATATAATGAATAAAAAAACATGATGGTCTCATCTTGTCAATATGGGTTAAATTAATGGGAATCCATTCACAATTTAAAGAATACAACCTCTATAAATTACAATTTTTCCCATTTGTGTGATTCTTATAATAGTTTATATAATTGAAATTTCCACATAGTTTTAATTGGTTTAAACCATAAGAAACATTCCCCAACTAACCTACTTGGGTCTAGTTGTGAATTTTGAAATTTAATTATACGAGTCATCATGGAAAAATAATATATCGAAACTAAACTGCATGATGGAAATCATTCTGCACATAAATTACAATTCATATTATATTTTTTTATCATGGTTAAGTTAGATTAATTTACATTCTCAAATTAAAAGGTTACATGCCCTTATAAGATAAAATATGTCTACGTTTAGCTACATCCATGTTCTTATCATTGGTATCACATTTTAACAATCCAATGATGATGGTTAAATTACATAGGCAACCATTCACCAGTTTATAATGGAATATACACTTATTAAATTGAATAATTAATTTATATTTTATTTCCACCAGATTACTATATGTATTTTTTTAATATAACAAGTAAATATGCGATGGTTCAATGATAGGGGTCACCAATATCTAATTTATAAATTTAACATTCACATTATAAATTTTATATTTTGAACACATCTAATCCAAAAAAATAAATATTTTTAAATACTTTTAATAAATTCCATGACATAAATATATCCAAATCGGTGTGTTAAATTGAATTCCCCCATTAATATATGTGGGAAAAATAATTTAGGTTGATGTTGGAACATTATTTAACCAACTACATATAAGAATAATAACATGAAATTGTATAAAATGGATAATTGTATAAATCCATTGAAAAAAACATGGAAAGATTCTATATAAGTATAAAATAATTAGAAAATATATAATAAATCACCCAAAACATGGTATATAAGAAAAAATCTCAAATATGAACACAAGAAGCCTATAAAAATCACCATGTTGTACGAAACTTATAATGAAATCAACATAGAATAAATATTTATATTCCTAGATTGATACAAGTAACAACACATCTATTCCACAATGGGTGAAGGGAAAATTTCATATACTATAGTTTAAAAGCATGTGGAAGTATAACAATCACCCAATGAGAAATAATAATCGTCTATAATCTAGAATAACAGTAACACCCCTAGAAAAGTGATCATTCCCTCGTGTGTGGGTTGGGATAACTTAGAAAAAATCTATTTATCATGTGATTAATCATTCCATGTATCATGTTTACCATCCCAAACAGTAAGACAAACGAAATATAGCATATGAATTAATTTATAACGCCTTAACATGGGAGAAACATAGAAAAATTTCTCTAACCAGTTTTCATTTTGGCCTTATGTGTGCGTCCTCACACACAACTGGATTCCAAATAGTATTTAGGGTCTAAAGGTGGTAAAGTTGGAAGACAATACCCTCATGTTGAGAAAAAATTACCATTGAAGAAATAATAAATAAATTCAATAGACTAATAAATCACCCAGATACAACCAGATGATAAAAACAGAATCAACATCAAGAATAAGAGGATGTTCATGTAATGTGATATGCTAAAGAGGGAAATAGGAGTACAAGAATTTACATCAACTAATAAAAAAATTTGAAAGGATAAAAACTATTTCAGCTAGCATCGAAAGAATAATCTCAGTTCTATACTCTGGTAATCCATCCAAAGTAGAAAATCAAGTATCTACATCCAGATGATTCACTTTGTTTATAAATTCATATAATGCCTCAGCCTTAAACCTTACTTAAAATTGAATTAAATGAATAATTCACATTGAGGATCTTTTCAGGTTTTGAGTTTTAGAGAATTAGGACATAACTATTACATCTCAACAGATTACAAAGTAGTCTCTTCTATTAAATTTCCATAAAATAAATATTCTTAAAAAGAAACATGTCTACTTTCTTGTTTTAGGTAGCATGACTTTCCCTTGATCCCATCCTTGACCCTATTCCATGCTAAGTCCTGTGAAAAACATTTCAAAAACTTGGGATGAGCATAAAAACTCAGTAAGGGATACACAAAGAATAAAAACCGTTAGTTTATCAAAACAAATAGTAAACCATGTATATTTTATCAAGGTAATACCTTTCACCTTTATGAAGTAGTAAAAACTCTTTACAGAATAAAATATCATTACTTACCTTTTTGTAACCAAAGTATTACCATAAAACCCATATAAAGAACACATAACATATATAAAGGTAACTTGGGTTATAAACATACTTAAGTGGAATAACCATACGGTCGACTTCTACACATATCACTTAATGGAATAGCTATACAGCCAATTTCCATACATACTTAATGGAATATCCATACGGCCGACTTCCATACCCAATGCATTGGAGGTTATAACGTAACCACCCGTCCTGGTATTCACGGAACCACCCGTCATATGGTTTATAATGTAACCACCCGTTAAAATGTCCAAGTACCAATATAAAATCATAAAACATAAAATCAATATAAAGGAATGATAACATTTCCATATTTCAATCACAATATATCATAAATATATTGACATAATAGAATCCTTTTTCAAAACCATTTTCAATACCAAAATACATAAAAGAGTATATGGTATTTATTTTATTCTAAAAACATTATGGCTTGTTGCGGAAGCCGAAGACCAAATAATACTCGCGGCGGCGGAAAAGGTCGTTGTCGCCGCGTATGTTAAAAGAAACATTCCTTTTTGTCATTTTGTAAAACTCTTCATAGAAAAAGATTATTTTTGTATAAAAGTAAAATTCAAAAGGGGTTTATGCACCGTATAAAGGAAAGTTGTGTATAAAACGAAATATATCTCAATGAAATGAGATTGAGACGAAGTCCCTTACCTCGGGTCCGACTTGACTCGATCATTCTTTAACATCCTGAATAATAAACTTGAGTAAATTTCTACTTGATTAAGAACCTTTTTAGAGTTCATTATTCCTTTTATATCTCTTATTTCCATGTTATAAACATTATGTAACCAGTTAAGTTAATAATGTTTGTTTTGTCGATATTTGGTTCTTAAGTCGAAAGTGGACTTCTTACAATTACATGTTGTTCGTGTGGTCAAAGGTTCTTTATATCCAGAATGAAATTCCTGATTTGGATATCATATATATCATATATATCCAGCATATACATGTATTTATAATATTACATAATCATTTAGAGGTAAGAAATGAAATGCACCGTTCATGGAGACGGTAAGCCGTACGTACGCATAAACGCTACTTTCATTTCTTTCTCATATTAATGGAATTAAAATTAAATGAGAGGTATATATATTTTAATTCCAGAATTATATTCATCATTTAGATGTATAATTCATTATATATATCCATTATATACATATATATTTAATAGTACTTTACATTTGTGGATAAGAAATGAAATGCACCATTCATGGAGACGGTAAGCCGTACGTACGCATGAACGCTACTTTCATTTCTATCTCATACTTTAATGGAAAGAAATAATAATGATATAGAGGTATATTATAATTCCAGTATAACATCATATATAATAACTTTAAATCCATCCTTTACACGTCCCACATATGGCATTAACGAATCATATCACTTTGAGGGGGCGGTAGTCCTCACTTCCTTAAATGAAGATATCGTGTTTACCCACAATGGAAACCATAATGGTATGCCCAAAATGAAAAATACAGAAGCTTAAAGAAAACATAAACATATTATATACCATATATAAAAATAGTGACATCATAATGGCCACCTTTGAAGGTGTTAAATGAGTATTGAACAATCATCGTTTCGGGAGGCAGAATTTCGCCATCCACGGAAACTGTATGTTCTTTAACCATTCGATGTAGTTGTGTGAGAGTGTAGCACGAATAAATCTTATAAAAACATCCTAGTATATTGAAGACACTGGTGTTTTTACAAAAGAAGTAAATAAAAAGAGTTTAGAGGGTTGGAGAAGCAAAATAAAACAAATGAACAAGAGAGAATGAATTACCTTTAAAAGTGTATCTCCTTTTGATTTGAGCCTAAAGGCTTCCTTTGAAAGGATTCTGCCCAAAGGGAATCCTCTAGGATGAGGAGAGGGATGTGGAGAGAGTAAATGTGCAGGGGTTGTCTGAGCCAAAGGCTCGAGGAGTGTGTGAAATGAGGTAGAGTTGGGGGCCTTTTATAAGAGGAGGGGAGGGGCACTTTTGGAAAGTAAAGAAATATTACTTTATTTGAAAATGTGTTTCGGTTTTAAAAGGTCACACATTGATAGAATTAGTGGATAAGGTGATAAGGGTTCTAAATCCACTCATACAATTGGTTTTGGACATGTGTAGTTCATAGATTTTACATTATCTTTCCATTTTATTTAAATCGTCAAATAATGATGTCATCGCTGCATCATTATTATGTCATAAATAATTTAATTTATTTAATGTCTGAAAATAAAAAAAAATTACTATGATGTAGGAAATTGTTTTAGCTTTCCAATGACTATTTATAATCAAAACTCTGATCTTTATAACCGCATGTAAAAATTGTTTTCGTAAAACATATTATGTTTGTGTCATTTTTACTTTTACATTAAATAAAAAGTTATTTATGTCATTTCCCAACCAAAGTGTCTCCATGGGGTCCCCAAGTTGACCCATGGATTTTCTTGGTCGGCCATGACACAACCAATAAGGTTGGGACATTTGTTTAGGTCATTTCATATTATTAAAGCATTATTTATACCTTAAACTACCCTAATTACCACTAATCGCGATTAAGAACTTAATAAGTAACTATTCACCAAGAAATTATTTTTATCCCATTGAACCACATTTTACTTCTTAATGACAACCATGTATGTCGGATTTTTTAAATTCAAACCACAATGATGGAAAAATTTCATTTAAACGGAAAATCAGTCTTTATAAGTACCACTTAGTGGTTTCACTATTCATAAAAAATTGAAGTTTTTCAGAAAATTACCAAAAATTCACCCTAAGATATATTTGATATTACGAATTCAAAAATGAAGTCTATTTTACAAAATTCAAAACATATAAGTCACATTAATTAATTTAATAATTAATTCCCGCTGTCAGAGAAAATAGCGTGTTTTTATGAAACAATAATTATCAAAAGATTGACACTAGTTTAAGTCCGATTTCAAAGTGAAATTAATTCCAACGACCACTATTAGATTTAATGGTAAAAATATTTTCTAATTTCACTTTAAAAACAATTCAAAAGATAATCTAATCATATAAATAAATTATATTAAATATAGGTTTTTAATTAAAATACAACATTTTACACTATTCATTAAAAAATGAACTTTATCCAAAGAAGACCAAAAATTTACACAAAGTAAAATTTAATGTCCCGATTCTAAAGAAGAGTTTTATTTGTTCCAAAAGAATGTATAAGAGTGATCAAAACTATATTTAATGACAGTTCTCCATCAAAAGGCGATAAGTGAACCTTTAGTGAAAACTAGGGCATATACGCCGAAAATTGAATTCTTTCTGTATTTTAAGCCTTTATCTTTTATTGGATAAATGTAAAAACATTTAAAAACATATATAATCAGATTTTAGTTATTTATGTCCATTCCCGCCAATACAACAGCTACATGTTAACTACCATTTAAAATAATATTATTTTATTAGTAGAGTGCAACGTAAGATTCCCAAGAAACTCATTGTTGCATGTTGGGTACGCCATCGAGCATAGAATCCACTTTAAAGTAATTTTAATATTTGATTCAAAAATATGGATAAATATAAATATGTCATATTCTTTATTTACCTGGGGTGTTACATCCTTCCCCCCTTTTGGGAATTGCGTCCTCACAATTTTAAAATTGGGCTTGGAAACATCCTTGAAAGTCCCACATCGGAACAAGGATCGGTAAAACAATCACTTTAAAATAAAGAAAGATAAGTACAAAGGTCACCCGAGTTAACCCATACTAGGATTCCAAGTATGAAAACATGGACATGGAGGAGAAAACATAGGGTCATGTTCTGATGGAGAGTGATAGAAAACATGTTTAGGAGAAAGTTAACCATGAGAGAATCACAAACTTGTGATGGGTTAAACGGTATTTGATTCCCTAGTAGGAAATGTTAATAGACAACATTTTTGTTTTAAGTTACTTTTTATTGAGGAATTTATTCATAAGGAAACATAATCACTTATCATGATGACTCTCAACTTTTATTAGATTCCTTACACAAACTCATTTTTTCTCCAAAAGGCGAGTATTTAGGAAGACCTGTTCAAATTAAGAGTACTATAATCAACTTCTAGAGAATCACCCAATCCACAAAAGAGAACTATATACATCCCATATATTTAGACCTTAACCATAACCAAAACCAAAAAGGTTAGTACAAGGTCAGATAATCCAGAAAAGGATAACCCTTTATAAAAAGAAAATCTATTCTTAATCTCCAAAATTTGTCCAACAAAATCCAAAGTTCAACGAGGAACATCCGATAAACAAATTTGTCCATAAAAATTCCTCAAAGTAAACCAATCTAAGATTGAAACCCAAACATTTTAAGGATTTAGTCACATAGTCTTCCAAGTTAAATCGTAACATTTATCTCCAAACAACATCAGTTGCTCCTAAAGTCCCGTATTGAAAAGTAATTAACATAATCACATATCCTCCATGATAGGTTAATCATTTTCATAAATAACCCAAAATCATCTTACTCTTAATTCATAAAATCATATAACCAGAAATAATCAGTCAAACTAACTAGGGACTTGACGTAGTCCAGTGGTAGGCGATAAATACCAGTCGCACTTTGGTTGTGGGTTCGATTCCCGTAGCTTTGTCCGACGTGACGGGTTGTCACACGGTCTGCATGTTGTCCTTTTTTAAAAACTATATAATTCTTAAATAATTCCCCAAAAAGGGATAAAATCATCAAAAATAACCATAACATAATTTATCCTCAATTTTATCTCATGCCTTTCACTTCAATCATAACATATATTAACCCATAATTACCTCAAAAGTTAGGATCATATAAACCCAAATGGTTCTTTATAACTATGTCCACAAAAGAAGAGATAACTATTCCTTGAATAAAATTTCATATATTAAACATCATGGTTACACATAATATAAAAAGTCCTCTAATGTAACCCCATCATCAAAAGAGACTTAATACTCTTAAGAATTTCACCATAACTCTTGAAGCCCTTATATGTTGAGATCTTACTTATTCAACATTCTTCATGATCCACTAACCATTCCTTTCCAACTTTTTCCGAAATACCTCTTTCCTACAAACAAAATCATGAATCATATCCTAAGATTCCAAAATAGGAAAACAATAGTCATGAAATAATACATACCTTTGATTGGTCATTGTCAGTTTCTTCATCCTCAATAGAAATGGCATTAGGTAGTGGTAAACAAACATTTTTACGCTCTTGGTGACCCCATTCACGAAACTTCTTCATAGGACATGTGTTTGCATAATGACCATGCACACCACATTTAAAACATTCAATTGATCCCTCAGAAAGAACTTCATTCCCTTTCCTCGAGTTAACTGGATGCTTCCTTTTTCCATGGCAGGTTCTTGCTTTATGACCTTCATTTCCACATCTATATCATATTTCTGTCCCTTCAAAACATTTTCCTAGGAGTTTCTTTCCACATCTTTGACACATAGGTTTTTGAACACACTTGTCTTTATGATTATTACCTGTAGTTACGTAGGGATTTGTTTCTCACATACATGATGCCTTATAGAAATCACCAAGGTTTAGGTGGTCAATCATAACTCCAGATTGTTGGTTGAGGATAAACACAAGAGTTCTCATTACAGCTCCCATATCATTTAGTTGCTCGCTTAGAAAACTGTCACAGTTTCCTTCACATCCACCGTTACCTTGGTGCCTGCTAGATCCAGCCAATTACTAAAACCAAAAAGGGTCAGTGTGAGTATAACAACAAAACCATCATGTACTAATGAGGAAGATAAACACTAAGATATTCTTACTTATTCACTTTATCTAAAACTAGTACTCCGTCTGAAATCCTAACCATTATGTTAATGTCACTTATGCTTAAAGAATACCCTATCCTCTAAAGTTATCTAAACCGACCATTGATACCAACTATAAGGCCCCAGCCTTAAACCTTACTTAAAATTGAATTAAATGAATAATTCACGTTGAGTATCTTTTCAGGTTTATAGTTTTAGAGAATTAGGACATAACTATTACATCTCAACAGATTACAAAGTAGTCTCTTCTACTAAATTTCCATAAAATAAAAATTCTTAAAAAGAAACATGTCTAGTTTTATGTTTTAGGTTGCATGACTTTCCCTTGATCCCATCCTTGACCCTATTCCATGCTATGTCCGGTGAAAAACATTTCAAAAACTTGGGATGAGCATAAAAACTCAGTAAGGGATACACAAAGAATAAAAACTGTTAGTTTATCAAAACAAATAGTAAACCATGTATACTTTATCAAGGTAATACTTTTCACCTTTATGAAGTAGTAAAAACTCTTCACAGAATAAAATATCATTACTTACCTTTTTGTAACCAATGTATTACCATAAAACCAATATAAAGAACACATAACATATATAAAGGTAACTTAGGACATAAACATACTTAAGTGGAATAACCATACGGTCGACTTCCACACATATCACTTAATGGAATAGCCATACGGCCAATTTCCATACATACATAATGGAATAGCCATACGGCCGACTTCCATACCCAATGCATTGGAGGTTATAACGTAACCACCCGTCCTGGTATTCACGGCACCACCCGTCATATGGTTTATAACGTAACCACCTGTTAAAATGTCCAAGTACCAATATAAAATCATAAAACATAAAATCAATATAAAGGAATGATAAAATTTCCATATTTCAATCACAATATATCATAAATATATTGACATAATAGAATCCTTTTTCAAAACCATTTTCAATACCAAAATACATAAAAGAGTATATGGTATTTATTTTATTCTAAAAACATTACGACTTGTTGAGGAAGCCGAAGACCAAATAATACTCGCGGCGGCAGAAAAGGTCATTGTCGACGCGTATGTTAAAAGAAACATTCCTTTTTGTCATTTTGTAAAACAGTTCGTAGAAAAAGATTAATTTTGTATAAAAGTAAAAGTCAAAAGGGGTTTATACACCGTATAAAGGAACGTTGTGTATAAAACGAAATATGCCTCAATGAAAGGAGATTGAGACGAAGTCCCTTACCTCGGGTCCGACTTGACTCGATCGTTCTTTAACGTCCTGAATAATAAACTTGAGTTAATTTCTACTTGATTAAGAACCTTTTTAGAGTTCATTATTCCGTTTATATCACTTATTTCCATGTTATAAACATTATGTAACCAGTTAAGTTAATAATGTTTGTTTTGTCGATATTTGGTTCTTAAGTCGAAAGTGGACTTCTTATAATTACATGTTGTTCGTGTGGTAAAAGGTTCTTTATATCCAGAATGAAATTCCTGATTTGGATATCATATATATCATATATATCCAGCATATACATGTATTTATAATATTACATAATCATTCAGAGGTAAGAAATGAAATGCACCGTTCATGGAGACAGTAAGCCGTACGTACGCATGAACGCTACTTTCATTTCTTTCTCATATTAATGGAAGTAAAATTAAATGAGAGGTATGTATATTTTAATTCCAGAATTATATTCATCATTTATATGTATTATTCATTATATATATCAATTATATACATATACTTTTAATAGTACTTTACATTTGGGGATAAGAAATGAAATGAACCGTTCATGGAGACGGTAAGCTGTACGTACGCATGAACGCTACTTTCATTTCTATCTCATACTTTAATGGAATGAAATAATAATGATATAGAGGTATATTATAATTCCAGTATAACATCATATATAATAACTTTAAATCCATCCTTTACACGTCCCACATATGGCATTAACGAATCACATCACTTTGAGGGGGCGGTAGTCCGCACTTCCTTAAATGAAGATATCGTGTTTACCCACAATAGAAACCATAAAGGTATGCCCAAAATGAAAAATACAGAAGCTTAAAGAAAAAATAAACATATTATATATCATATATAAAAATAGTGACATCATAATGGCCACCTTTTAAGGTGTTAAATGAGTATTGAACAATCATCGTTTCGGGAGGCAGAATTTCACCATCCACGGAAACCGTATGTTCTTTAACCATGTTATGTAGTTGTGTGAGAGTTTAGCTCGAATAAATCTTATAAAAAAGTCCTAGTATATTTAAGATACTGGTGTTGTTACAAAAGAAGTAAATAAAAAGAGTTTAGAGGGTTGGAGAAGCAAAATAAAACAAATGAAGAAGAGAGAATGAATTACCTTTAAAAGTGTAACTCCTTTTGATTTGAGCCTAAAGGCTTCCTTTGAAAGGATTCTGCCCAAAGGGAATCTTCTAGGATGAGGAGAGGGATGTGGAAAGAGTAAATGGGCAGGGTTTGTCCGAGCCAAAGGCTTGAGGAGTGTGTGAAATGAGGTAGAGGTGTGGGCCTTTTATAAGAGGAGGGGAGGGGCACTTTTGGAATGTAAAGAAATATTACTTTATTAGAAAATGTGTTTCGGTTTTAAAAGGTCCCACATTGATAGAATTAGTGGATAAGGTGATAAGGGTTCGAAATCCACTCATCCAATTGGTTTTTGACATGTGTAGTTCATAGATTTTACATTATCTTTCCATTTTATTTAAATCGCCAAATAATGATGTCATCGCTGCATCATTATTATGTCATAAATAATTTAATTTATTTAATGTCTAAAAATTAAAAACAAATTACTATGATGTATTAAATCTTTTTAGATTTCCAATGAATATTTATAATCAAAACTCTGATCTTTATAACCCCATGTAAAAATTGTTTTCGTAAAACATATTATGTTTGTGTCATTTTTACTTTTACATTAAATAAAAAGTTATTTATGTCATTTCCCAACCAAAGTGTCTCCATGGGGTCCCCAAGTTGACCCATGGATTTTCTTGGTCGGCCATGACACAACCAATAAGGTTGGGACATGTGTCTAGGTCATTTCATATTATTAAAGCATTATTTATACCTTAAACTACCCTAATTACCACTAATCGCGATTAAGAACTTAATAAGTTACTATTCACCAAAAAATTATTTTTATCCCATTGAACCACATTTTACTTCTTAATGACAACCATTTATGTCGGATTTTTGAAATTCAAAACAAAATTATTGCAAAATTTCATTTAAACGGAAAATCAGTCTTTATAAGTACCACTTAGTGGTTTCACTATTCATCAAAAATTGAAGTTTTTCAGAAAATTATCAAAAATTCACCCTAAGCTATATTTGATATTAAGAATTCAAAAATGAAGTCTATTTTAAAAAATTCAAAACATATAAGTCACTTTAATTATTTTAACAATTAATTCCCGCTGTCAGAGCAAATAGCTTGTTTTTATGAAACAATAAGTATCAAAAGATTGACACTAGTTTAAGTCCGATTTCAAAGTGAAATTAATTCCAACGACCACTATTGGATTTAATGGTAAAAATATTTTCTAATTTCACTTTAAAACCAATTTAAAAGATAATATAATCATATAAATAAATTATATTAAAAATAGGTTTTGAATTAAAATACAACATTTTACACTATTCATTAAAAAATGAACTTTATCCAAAGAAAACGAAAAAATTACACAAAGTAAAATTTAATGTCCCGATTCTAAAGAAGAGTTTTATTTGGTCCAAAAGAATGTATAAGAGTGATCAAAACTATATTTAATGACAGTTTGCCATCAAAAGGTGATAAGTGAACATTTAGTGAAAACTAGGGCATATACGCCTAAAATTGAATTCTTTCTGTATTTTAAGCCTTTATCTTTTATTGGATAAATGTAAAAACATTTAAAAACATATATAATCATATTTTAGTTATTTATGTCCATTCCCGCCAATACAATGGCTACATGTTAACTACCATTTAAAATAATATTATTTTATTAGTAGAGTGCAACGTAAGATTCCCAAGAAACTCATTGTTGCGTGTTGGGTACGCCATCGAGCATAGCATCCCCTTTAAAGTAATATTAATATTTGATTCACAAATAATTCATAAATATAAAGATGTCATATTCTTTATTTACATGGGGTGTTACAATTCATCCATAAGGTCTTTTTAGGTACCCACCAGCTTCTCGAATGTGGTGTGAGATATACTCAGTAGGCCACCACCAATGATGTCAAGTAAAATATAACTAGTGAATTTATAATAAAATGTTTTCTTGTATAATGTTGTAGTAAAAATATAAAATGTAAATGGGATGGATCTAGTTCCTAAAGAACACCAGTGTGACACTGCCTACTTATGTCTAAGCCAAATGATCTCTGAACAGGTAACCATATGCATACATATATATAATATATATCTGTTGGGACATTTATTTACATATATATGGATATTACTACTATCATTCACCTGGTGATTAACATAGGCTTCCAATTATAGTAGAGTTATTTTCAAAGAAACTCCATGGGCGCCATGCCCGAGTTTCCTTTATCATATGGGTCGTTATGACTGTATATTACAATAAGAGGTTCCATGCCCGATTATCAAATTGAATTACATACTACATTCTTGTAAATCATATTTAACTTCTTTCTTCATACCTGTATATCATAACATGGAATTCCATGCCTGGTTATCACATTTAATTGGAGATTCCATTCCTATATATCATATTTAATTAAGTTTGTCATGCCCATACAGCACATTTAAAATGGTTTTCATGACCTTATATTACTCTTATATAGGAATCCAAGCCTAAGGATCCCATATAAGTGGGTCTATATTCCTGAGTATAATAAGTATATGGGAAATATTTCCTGAGAATCATAGACTTATTTGAAACCATGATTGTATATTACAAATAGAAGGGACTTCATTCCTATAATTTACATTTATATAATAAGGGTGGATGATGTGTTAATAAATTAAAAGGATAAAGTTATAAATCATTTATCACACTATTTAACTAATTGGTATATCCCTTATTCTTTCATAAGTAACCTGAAGTGGTTTTTCCACTCATTCCCACTTAATTCAAAGGGGTCGATTCAATTTGGAATCACACAAAAACAAATTATAAGTTGGTTTGTTAATTTATAAATTTAATAAGAAAATAGAATCACATAAGAACACCCTAAGGTGTGGAATAAGAAAATTTGGGTCACCCCCCATATGAAATTAAGTTTATATATGGAAATTATAAGATTTTTAATAATTTATATTAAAGGGAAATTTATATTTAAGGAAACAAATGGAAATTCCATCACATTGAAGGATAAAACGTTATTTAAAACACATCATCTTTAGGAAAAATGTACAATGACACCTACCAACTTCTTGGGATGGTTCACACATCCTATATCAGGAATTGATTCTCATTGAAATAGAATGAATAATAATGATCATCAAATTCCCTAAAAATAGGGAAAATTATCTGACACATATTTATAATTATTCCTGAAGGGATAAATAAAGATAATAAACAAGATGATTTTTAAAATTCACGAGGTTATTCCAATGTATCCAACATTGTTCGATTTGGATAAGGAATATAATTGATATAGCCATGGAAGATGTAGTAATAAGAGAAAATGTGGTGGATCTATTGGGTTTTAAATGGAGGATAAAATGGGGTAAAACCCACATAAGGGTGGAAAGGAAATATGGTAATTTTTCACTTTTAATAAGGTGAATGGTTAGGTCAAATTTTTTGGCTAACCATGAACCAACCATGTGTATATCACTTTCAAAGATTCATACTCCAATTTTTTTGGTTTCATTTTTTGTGATAACAATGCACCTACTTCTAGTTATACTAGTTTAAGGTCACCAACCCTGCAAGATAGGTTCATAGTTTGGAAAAATGTGCAGTCACATTTTTAAATTACTGAAGAGATTAAACATGGACATTCACCACCCCATAGAGGATTTAACAAATTTTGTGACACACCTTAGAAGGAAGAATATCTTCTCATGAGGGTTTACATGGTTTCAACAAAACATGTCACTATATAAAACATTCTACCTGGTTGTGCTTTATGGTTAGAACTAACAGTTCGCCAACTATGTTCCCTTGTCTGATTCTCCCAAAACAAATTTTTTGGGGCCCAAAAATCCCAAAAAATCATTAGAACACCCATGAAACCACTCAGGCCTCAAATTTTTTTTCTAAAAACAATAATTATAATAATTATAATTCTCATATTTACATTTTGATTCTTATTTTGAGATTCATTCCATCTACCAATGGAAATGTTCAAACTCCTTGGAAATTTCAACCCATTCCAAAATGTGGGATCTTATATGTTCTGTAAAACATGAAATATTTGATCTCTTATAATCATAAAAAATACACTTTTACATACTACTGCTGGAATTGTTTTCATCTATTATAATTTTTTGCCTGTTATGAGCCTCACCTGAGTCATCATATTAGTTATTTGTCTATGAGAATCTTGAAACTAAGATTATTTCATGGATCAATTTAATTTATATCTATAGAATAATTTTTTTTTCAGAGACATGATCATATCATCTAATGATTCCACCTTTTTAGTACTCCAATTTGTAAAAATAAATAAAACGAAAAATATATTTTTTTAGTTCAACTATCGTTAGATCATAGCTAAAAACTTCTTCCAATTTTACATGGTAGGAAAACTGATAATAGAACACTCTCTGCTCAATTTTTTCTTTAAGATAATACACATATTTTTAGTATTCCTTCAACAAATCGTTAATAATTTTATTTATGTATTTAAATATCAATCACTTCAATAGTTCATTTGTGTTCTTTATTGAGATCAACTACTCCCTCTAGATTATGGATATTTATTGATTTAGGTTCGTACTTTTCAATAAAATCCATCACAACATCTTCAATGTCAGATTTTAATTCCATTTAAACATTTAATTGATGACCTTAATCATATTCTTATTATATGCACACACAACTCTTCCCCATAATTCTCATTCTAGAAGAACTATTTTGTATATGGAAGTCCTTTATATGTAGTTTTTAGAACATTTACTATTATTTATTCATTATCAAATATTCTCATATACCTTGAATCAATATTCCTAAACATTCCAAAAAAAAACATGTTAGAAGAAACACACCTTGAAATTTATGTTTTATTCTTTTAAAATTTCTAGCAACCAATTATATAAGCTCATCTTCCACATATTTTCAATTTTAATCATTATTGAAATTTAATTTCCCGATGGAATTTAAAGACATTTATTTACTATAATGGTAAAAAGTGGATTATATTTCGATTCATATTTCATAATCCACAAGATTTATTAGAATTATTTCATTAGAAGGTTTGTTCAGATCCCTATTCTCGAGAGTGGAAACTATTTGATTGTAATGGAGTGTAGGTTATTATATTTTTTTGATGATTTATATATCATTTATTTGTTATCAGAGTCCCAAAATATCCCCAACTACCTATATGTTTTGATTATAGAAACATTAACTATTTTCATTTGGATTTTATTTTATGTCATTGTTTTTATTTTTGAAAAACATAGAGTTTCTCTTCATTCACAATGATATATACATAAAAAATATTATCTAATTTATCCCATATATTCTTATCCCCCATGAATATAATCACTTTGACATATATTTGATGTGATCAATCTCTAGTTATTGCACACATGACTTTGAACCATATATTAAGATGTTTACTATTAGTTTCAGTCAT
Source organism: Viscum album (assembly GCA_963277665.1). Lineage (NCBI taxonomy): Eukaryota > Viridiplantae > Streptophyta > Magnoliopsida > Santalales > Viscaceae > Viscum > Viscum album. The sequence goes on along the minus strand of OY728133.1, from coordinate 1,816,495,668 downwards.
GGAACGTTCTTCCATGTCATTGACCTATAAATGATTTAATATTGTAAATTGACCATACATATAAAGTGAATGTATATGTTAATATATAATGTTTTTTCATATCACATATTGTCTCTAATAAAATATTTGGATTCCTCTAACATTAATAGTGTTCTCCAAGAGATCATACTTTAGTGTACAACTTTAAAAGTGAAACTATTCCTTTGATACCACTTATTATACCTCATAATGCTTTGAGTGTGGATGGGTGAATTTGGGTCTCCCATTTTTCATTTGGATCTCATACCCATGATTGTAGGAACATATTGAACTAATTTTATTTATAAATCAAATTATATGTAGAAATAAATTAAAAAATAATATAGAACATTTTTTTACTTATTTTACTACTAAAGCCTATTCTATGGAGCATAAGACAACATTTTTTAATTTTTACCAAAAATTAGTAATGCATTACTAGTTATAAGGGAATAAAAATTGTTGTCTACATTCACAACTTTACTAGCTCAATGAATTTATAATATCTAGGGAATAAGCCCAATCACCCTTGGATCAGTTTAATCAAATTTACCCTGTTCTCTGCATCAGTTAATGGATTTATTAGTCTAAAGTGATAAAAGTGATCAACCATATTAATGATAATGTATATCGGTATTTAACCATTGAATATATAATATTATTCTATGATAATATTCTTGAAACTCAAAATAAAATCGGTTAAAATTTTCTTCATAATATAATTAAAGTACCCAAGAGTTGTCGTTCATCGCATAACCACGATGCATAACATGACCATGAATGCCTATATGCGTAACTAGATAGTGTGATCCTAGGAATAATAAAAAATGTATGAAAATGATGTATGAGACTATATATAACAAAAATAAGTTCAATAGAACCTGATTACATTACCAAGGAACATATCACCTTCAAGAGACTTGCTAGTTTTTAGCCTAAAGTTATAAGAACTCGAGCACATGGTTGTTTCACATACTGCCTTCATGAGACTAGATCAATATAAACTAAATTTTATGAATTGGATATATATCACTTCACTAATTATGTGATTGTATATTCAAGGGTCATAATGTCATTGTGTTAATACTGATCCCGTGTCGGGTCCCTGAAATTTCTGTAAAACTATCCAGCTACATATTTCCAATTAATATTTCATCTGTCATAAAGATGGTGATCACAGTTTTTGATATAGAAATAATGAACTAAAAATCATCTTAACACATTTAAACCAAACTTAAAAAAACAAACATGTCTTTAACTGACTCCACATCACAAACATGCACAATTAAGATCTCATAATGCTTATCAGAACATGTGATTTTGTGTCTGGCTCCATGAGAACACCAATGAAAGACATATATAAGAAATATCATGCAATATTATGTGGTCACATGATCTATCTTCCTTATTTGAATCACAGGATTCCCTTTGTTCTATATTTTTATAGGTGATTCCATCTTAGTTACATGTTGCACCTGATTTTATAGGAATATATGTAATTCCTAATATACAAATGTGGTCACATAATTTTTAGTGTATGAAAGTTCCTTTCATCATTAAAAGAAATTATTCTTTATTTTATTAGCATGATCACATCAAGATATCTCTTTGATCATATGAGCTCATTGGTCCTCACTTTTCACAATTAAAAGATTCAGTCACATGATTCAATTGAACTTAAGTGACCACATAATCAATTTTTATACATGATAGAAATATACAAATGATCGCATATGATGACATGATAAAAAACTTTTACATGATTACCCACCTTTACTTTATACTTTAGGCCTAAAAATTTGGCAAACACTAGGAAAGTAAGTCATTTTCTCAAATATCCTTCATATTATAAATTGAACTTCTTCTTCAAAGACATCAAATACCATAATCATTGACTAAAAATATCATACCAAAATATGATTGGAAACATAAAAATAATCTTTTAATCATAGGGAACCTTGTTTACAACCATAAAAAAGCATGTAATCACATAAAATGTGGTTGTCATATTAGTAAAATTGATGAAATACATCACATTCAATATACAAACTAGAATCCCTAAAGTGGTATTTCTGAATGTACACAAAATTTAATTTGAAATTTTAAAATTTCATGTTTATTAAAATTATTCTCATACTACCAAGAAAATATATATTCCTACATATAAAAATTGGAAATATATTATTTTTAAAATGATTAGGTAGCCTACATGGTGTCAAAATTGATAAAAAAAATCAAGTGTAGGTTATTTCTGGAAACATTTGTAATTTTTCTATTTCATAGACATCGTGAAAATTTTTATTATAAAATGATTAATTATTTAATTTTATTAAAAGTGTTATGGATTTGATATTGAGATCCCATTTTATTTAATTAATTTTTCATTTATTATATATGGGAGTTGGTTATTTTTTAGAATGGATAAGAGATAAAATATAAAGTTTTATTTTAGATATGTATTTTATAATGGTGTTATAGATGTGAGATTGAGATCCCGATTTATTTTTATCATTATTTATATTAATGTTTATTTATATAATGTGATATATATATTAGTAAAATTTTCTCTCACATGATACAAACTAGTTGGATAAATTAGATAAATGATTATAGGGTGATATGTGATCATAAATTTACAGTGAAATGCAAAGGAAAATTTTATAAGAATATTTTTATACTATTTATTAAAAAGAGTAGTGATTATTTTCTTCTAATGGGAAATATTTTTTTTAAATTTAAAGTATTTTTCACATTTCTATTTAGATTATTAGAAAAAGAATTTCTAGAAGAAAAAAATTTTCTCCAATGATCAGATTTGTAGTAATGGATACCCTACAGATGTAGGTGGTTTATATTTTATTTTATGAATATTGTAATGTGGGTATTTGCCATATGATAGTTTATCACATGTTGTTATATTTGTAAAATTATTCTATTTTCGTATAAAATTATTGTTTGTAGATTTACTATAAAATTATTGATCCAAAAAATTAACACATACATACATATAGTTATCATTCCTATTTCACCGAAGGTCGGTGGTCAGTGTTATGTCAAATATGGTCTATTTGAGTAAACCATTATAAAATAGGGTTCTGTTGTAAATATATAATAATGGTGTTAATTTTTTACTCACTATAACCCATAATATAAGTGATGTTCTACAACTTAAATATGTGTATGTAGAAAGATTTTTCTTCATGATATAATGGGATGATTTTTTAATAGTGATTATGACTTTAGATAAATGAAAATATATATTAGTTATCACATATGGATGTATAAATATGGCTTGAATAAATTATACCTTTTTCTTCATTTAATGTATCCTTTAATTTTTATTGATTACTTTTTGGTAGTGTGTATTTAATTGAGTGTGTTAGGATTTTTGACTAAATGATTCGGGGTCCAAATGACTTCTTAAACTTGAGTACATTAAAATCATGGGATTACTCCTACTTGGGAATCTTTTAGTTACATTCCATATGATAAATTTTTTAAAGGATTAATTTTTTTAGGGTTTATAAAATGCAAAAATATGGATATAAAAAATGTTATAATTATAGTGGATCAACATACATAACTATAGACCCAGGTAACATTATTTTATTTATATTATTATAATCATTTGGATTCATTGTTTTGGATAGTATGACATTAAAATAATGAAAGGTCCATATAGATAAATTTTATGTGATAAAAATTTTCTTTTATATGATCCCAATGGAATTCAATATAAATCATAATAAATATTAGGATATTTTGAAGGGTGTTAAACGAAAGGTAAAGGAATGTAGTATAGGAAAGGCTAAATATAATGAAATGTGTATTGATTTGTATATTATCAAAATATAATATTTATTTTATCATATACGATATGAAGACCATATTAGAATTTACGGGAGATCTATACAACATGTATGATAATCTAATAACTATGAACATATTCTTCAGGATGAATATATTTATCAATAGGTTTATATTTGGAGAGAATACAAATAAGAGATCATGTGAAAGTATTAAGAATGCTTTATAATCATCTTAAATTTGTTAATGCAATGTTCATAGAATATGTGTGGGAATTTATTTTTTTGTCATCACTATAGGAGTCTTGGGACATGATGGTAAATGCTATAAGTATCTCTTTGGAGAAGATATACATTCTATTTGAGGTCTTTTGAAATCTTATTCTAAATAAATAGCTCATACGGGGAGAAATGTAGGGTCATATAAGAACATCACTTAATGTGACTGGTCAAGGATGTTCTCCTAATATGATATGTCATAATAAATTTTATGATAGATCTAGTAGGGGAAGTCAAGGTGGATTATTTGGGCACAAAAATTTAAGTTTGGATTATTTGAATTGGGAGAATATAAAGAATATTATAGGGATCACATTGTGATTTATTGAAGGGTATCTTATAGATGTTCCTTTTTAGGTGTATTATTACTAATGATAATAGAAGTTTATTATTGATTTTCAATATTATATTGAGTCATGGATCATTTATTGATTTTATTTTTGTCACTGTATGAACTAGATGAGAATCAGGAAAAATTTTGTTTCTAGATGGTTTTCTATGGATCAGTTATTTGATGAAGAATATATTGAGTTATCAAGGATGTATTATGATAATTTCCATAGATAAAACTCACGTTATTTGAATATTCATAGAGTTTGAAACATACCAGTTCTACTAAAAAAATTAATTTATTTCAATCTAATGAATAAATCATGACATCGAACTAAAATATGGAATTTAGTATTACAAATTATTAAAGATTCTACTGATGTATATGAAGTTATGAAAGGTCATAAATTGTATATGAATGGATATTTATATGTACTAACAATTTGTTTAATGTCATCTTCTATGATATTGGAGTTCTAGAAATATCATTTTTGAAAAAATTGGGGGAAGAACCTGAGATTAATATTAATAAACGATATATTATAGATTTATCACATTGAGTATGGATGTTGTGAAATTTTTAACTTATATATAAATGAATGGTGTTATTTTTTTTGAATGGAAGGATACAAATTTCTTGAATGTTTGATATTGTGAACAAAAATTTTTGGGGGCCAACATTAGTTTGTTCCAATGGTTGTTTGATGTAATGGTTGACCCAAATGAATGATTTAATTATGACATTATGGGTTTATTTCCATATGAAAAAAAATCAGATGTGTCTATAGTGATTTTTCAATAATGATCAATGGAGGAAAATGAAAGTATAAATAATATTAGTTGATTAAGAATAGATAATTTTGTGAAAAAATTATAATGGGATTACAAAATTTTAGTTTTATGAAATAAATAAATTTTGGAAAAGTTATAACTAGAATAATAGTGCATAATAAAATTGCAAAGAAGATTTATATGATGGTATTTGAAAATCCCCAGTACATAAGGCCGCATTAAAAAATGTTCAAGAAAATTTGAGAGTAATCCGTTAATTATATTGGGTACCAAATTAATATGTTTCCTTCCTCAATAATGAGGCATGATATTATAAAACAATTGTGGACTGATAAACTACTCAAAGATAACAAAATTATTATTTTCCAAAGTCAATATAATTTCTTTATGGATTTAAAGTATTAGAAAAAACTCATAGCTAAGTCAAAAACCTGAATCTATTGGATATTTGATAATAAATATACTCATTTACATCTATGAGATGTTGATAATAATAAGAAGATAATTAGAATCAATAATGATATCATTAATGAGAAGGAATCAGGAAAAAAGTAACACATAGTGGAAAATGATATTGAGAATAATTATTAAATTGAAAACATAAAAGTTTATCAAAATATAATTTATTTAAGTATATAATTTCTTAAATTTTCTTGGGATATTAAAATTTTATATATTTTAATAAAGATAGTGTATATAAACAAGGATACTCATGGAAAATGTATGCATATGTTTGAGTTTTGAAAGATGATATTTTGGATGTTATTGTTTTAGAACCTACAGATCCATAAGTTAAATTATGTTTATCTACTAGAGTCAAATTACCTTTTAATAGGTTTATAAATGAACTTAAATACTTTCATCTTATTGATGGAGGAGATCAAAAGAATATATATGTCGTGTATAGTCTATGTGATTCTAGAATGTGAGAGTTACCTAGGATTGATGAGAGAGATCCATTAAATGAAAATGAATCCTAGGAGATAATAAAACTACAATAAAGGAAGGCATACTAATAGTTAAATTGGTCTTTAATTTTAAATATGAAGATAATTATAGGAATAGGTACAGTTCTGGTTGTTTGTGAAAGGTTTTTTTTAAAATTTATGAGTTTTTTATCTTAAAGTTTCTCAAAAATAGTTAATCATACTACCATGTATACATTGTTGAGTTTAGATTCTATTGAATTATTTCATCTAGAATAGATAGATAAAAACAAAATATGCTTTCATAATGATTTGGAGGAAGAAATTTACTTGAAGAAACATGACGGTCTCAGGGAAAAAAAGAATAGAGACTTGGTGAGTTTACTTAAGATAATTCTTTATGGTATAAGGAAGAAATAATGGTAATAGAACCAGAAGTTAGAAAGAATATTTTATGATAAGGGGTTCACCTAAGGAAAAATAGATCATTTCTTCTATTATAAGGTTTTAATATATGATAACTTTATGATCCTACTATTGTTAGTGGATGACATACTCTTAGTGGGTTAAAAAATTAATTAAATTTAAGAGGTGAAAAAATGAGTTGTTTGAAATATTGTGGATGAATGATCTCTTAGAGACCAAAAGAATCGTGGTAATGTTTATTGATAGAGATAATAAGATGAAATATTTGGTTTTATCATAAATTGACAACATCCAGAAGGTCAATGGGTGTTTTTAGTGACTAGATGTAAGATAGATTTAATCCCATTATTCGAAAACCTAAAATAATCCAAAATTAAATAGCTAAAAAGATTAAACCACATGTTTAGAATATGGTGAACTTTATCACGAATAGTATGTTTCATGATGTAATCCATATTATTTATATAGATTAAAATTTCATTTTTAGTGCTTGTTATCTGTTGATTCATGGCCAATCTGGTGAACGAGTAGTGGGAAGCTATATAGTGGATTATACAATATGTCAAAGGATCTGAAGAAAAATCCTTGAGTTTTATAACATATAATCCATTTTAGGGTAATGTGGGTGAAAATATCAAAGGAGATAAAAACACATGGGACTGTTCCATTTTGAGGGGTTTACTCTCAAATGGATAATCACATATTTAATGTGTAGCTTACAACTAATGATAAACTTATTAGAAAAAGAAACATAATATGTTGTTTTCAAATATGTAGGGAATAAATTGATATTTCTAGTTTTATTATTGGAGGATTTTAGAATAATTTGGGAATTTCTGTTGATATACTATGAAAATTAGGGTGATTTTTGTCTATAAATAATATAGTGTTTCACTCATTGAAAATTAAAATTGACCTAAAATATTATTTCATCTGAATGATGCTTGAAGATTGAGTATAAGTATTGAATCATAATATTTTAATACATAAATATTAAATCTTTTTAGAATAATATTCAATTCATAACAGTTCAATCAACTCTTAAGAACCATAAAGGTTTATTGTATTTTGAGACTATATATACAATAATATTATATCATAAAATATGTTTCAAATCTCCCATAATGATCCTCCAACATATTAATCATCATTAGAAAAACATAATTAAAACATTATTTATAACCTTGGGAGATGAAAGATAATAAAGGGTGAGCTGATATGTTTAGTTTGGGTATGAATGAGATATTTCAATTGATGATCATGTGAAATAATAAGATAACCATAATGGTATAATATCATGACCAAAATATAAAATTTCATACCCAATCTTATAACGATCATAAGGATGATTGATGAAATAAAACCTTAGTAATTATAAAGAAAAGATTGAAAAGAATGAGAAATCAACATAACTCAATCATGAAACATAAGTTCATATTATAAAAGTGTGTGGTACTATAAAATGTTTAGAAATCATTTCACATACAAATATTAATTACCAACACCATCAAATAAATAATTAATAGTTATTTCCCATAGCAAATCAAGCACATCAACCATTTTCACATAACGAATTAATCACTTTGACTTATTTCCCACAGTGTATCAAGCACATAGAGTTTTTTCTAAAACAACCACATGAGATTTAATAGTTTTTAAAATGTACTGGAAGGAGATATTGCTCCCACCCATCTCATAATGAAAACCTTACATATGTATTCCATATGACTATAATAAATCCACCATATCATCATATCATAAGTCTTGATAAGTTAATGGGTTCCATATTCCATCAAATCATATAATGACCAATCAAAAATTAATTCCATTAACATCTCATCATCAAAATAAATAAATCATACATAGAAAGAAAAATGACTAAATCATTGGATCGCATCCATAGTAGACCATAAGCATTTAAAATCATACATGTGGAAAACACCCCTCTCATTCAAAAATAACATTAAAAAAATTTATAAAATATTATGGAGAATATTTTCTTTAAAAATATTATTTGAAACATGTAAAGGAAGATTCAAAGAACATTATTTTATAATGGTAGGAAATTAAATTTATGTCATATAAGTTTAAAGAAAAACACCTTTAATATTTTTGTTAGAAAGTATTTCATTCAGAAAAAAATATTAATTGTAAATTTGTTAAAAAGGAAACTGAATGTTAATATTCCATTAAAAATTATAGGATAATAAAAAATTTAATATTCAAAACATTTTAAGAAGTTATGGATATGGATGAAAAAATAATTTTAGACCGAAGAAAGAAATAATGTTGATTTTCCCTAAAACACAATTTTGATCAATTAAATAATTAAAGAAAATAAAATAAAAGGAACAAATGCTATCAAGAAACATCCAAAGGAGAATAAAATGAAACTGATTCATTATATAAGGATCATATAAGTACCTCGACATAAATTTAATAATAAACAGTCTTAATTAAAATTGGATTGAAACATAAATACCTTACCTCATGTCTTCCCTTTCTTTATTCACGTAATAACCACCTATAAAATAAATTAGGATTTACTATACATTTATTTCTTAATTAAATTCCTATATATAATAAAATTTATGATATTTTTATGAGATCTTGTCAACCATTTATAAATAATTTATTGTTAAAATCACTGTTCTGGGTGATGACTGTTTTGTATTCAATTCTTATTTTTATTCTATAGTCCAAGTACTTATACATTGATTATGGTTAAATCATTTCAATAATGATAATCATGAAATAAAAAATCTATGTTTTCATTACATACATATTTATAATCATTTATAAAAAGTGTTTATTGAAAAATGAATTACACTATTCCTAGAGTTGGTAGGCTCAATATACGCATGAATGTTATTTTCATTATTCTAAAAATAAAATAAGGTAAATAATAATCAACCATTATAGGATAATTATTATATATTATATATTTTACATGAATTAATTAAATAATTCCATTTTGTAATCCATGTATAATTGGATAAAATCACATCACTGTGTGAAGGTTGTAGTTTACATGTACGCACGAGCGGCATTATCATTTTCAAATAGTTTTAAAGGAAAGAAGGTAGATGTGATATTATGATTCCAAAATTGAAATTTATTTATAAATATCTAATATAATCTCTTAACTAATCATAATCATAGTCTATGAAATATGATGATAGAAAATGAATTGCATCACTTATGGAGACGGTAAGCCATACATAAGCATGTGTGATACTTTTACATACCATTTGATGGTAATGTGGGTTGTAAATGATAAATTAAGTATAATACAAAAAAAATTATATTTATTTTAATATAGTAATTAATTTATGATAAATAACCAGGATTTAGTGTAGGTAAAAATTATTTAAAAATTAAGTGATCGGTTAAGGGGATTATAACTTCTTTGAAATAACTCCTTTAGATCTCCCATTAGGGATCAAATGGTTGTGATTTAGGGATGAAAATAACCAATAAAATTTGTATAAGTAAATTAATAAGGTATTAATTTAGGATATAATTGAGATATAATAATTAAAGTGGTGTAAATAAGTGGGGGAGGAGACGCTATTTTATAATTGAGGTGAGCAACAATTTTGGAATTTCATAAAGATAAATTTATAATAAATTTATTATCTAGAAAAACACCAAAAAATATATATGGATTTTAATATTATATATGATAGTGTTGAAGTCCCATTATCTAAAAAGTTTTTTTTATTTTTTTTGACCCTTTTTATCATTATAATTTTTGACTAACCACTAAGTATTCCAATTTTATCATTATCCATGGAGATATCTTTTTCAACCTCCAAGTGTTGATATTTTACATATAAGGTAAATTTTTTATCATAAATATACAACTTAGCACATTTTAGAAAATAAAATAACCAAATTTCAATATTTTATTATTATTATGGGTATTAAATTATATATTTTTTTGATAAGATATTATTAATGTCCATTTTTGACACTATTTATTTATTTTTACTTGATATACAAAAAGAAAACTTCATAATTAAAATATAATCCTCAAAAAATGCTAATATGTCTTACTCATATAAAATTTTAATGGAAACATTAAATTAGTCATATAATATTACTTTTAATATTTTTAATTTTATTTCTTTTGTTTTTTCATTAATTGAATAAATACTCATTCAGTGTGGTATAAGAATATGAGGTAATTATTTAATATATAATAACTATAAATAAATTAACCTAACTAATATTATTTTATTGTTAATAAAATATAAATTTTTATTTTTTAGTAACTTACTTTTATCCCCATCTTGACACATAATGTATATTTAAAACTATGAGAGTTATATTTTATAAATTTTTTTGACCTAGCTAATATATTGGTCGTTTTTATTGAAAAATGAACATTTAAAAAATCATATCTAAGACTAAGGACATAAGGGTTAAATTAAATTCCTCCAATAATAATTAGAATGAATAATTATAGTCTTATCCATTAGTTTTAATCTATATTAACATGATTTTACCTTTATTGAGGTGATAAATTTTACAACAGTGACTATTCATATTTTCCAAAAATAAAAGCAACCTTATTACTTATTTGGAATATGTTTATTCTAAATATAGAATCCATTTTAGAAATTGGATAATATTTTGTGATATAAAATAACTAAAAAAAAGTATGTAAAACATGATGAAAAATATGTTTTATAAAAAATCATTTTTAAGCATACAAATTTGTACATTCTTATCACACGCCTAGAAAATATCAAATGAATGTTAATTTTTTTATTAAATATAATATATAAAGATTTAAATAAAATATTAACCAATATTAATCTATTTTATTTTTGTATTATAAAAATATATTGTGAATGTTAAAAAGTATTTTTTAAAAAATAAAATAACTTATTTCAAAATAATTTTTATTTAGAATTGTATTAAATTTTTATCTAATAATTTCATTTTATAAAATATGTAGTACATATATTTTTCATCGTTAGTTAGTATTATTCATATTCATAAATCCAACATCTAGGAAGTAACCGTACCTTAATAATATTTTAATAGTATATCATAGTTAGTTTAAACTCAGTTTTGAGTGCATCACAAGATTTCAAAGAAGTAAAATAATTTAATGGAATATATTTTCTAAATAATTATAATTTCATTACATTATACCTCGCTTAAAATGGATTTGACCATCAAAATTTACCACTATGATAAAAAATGATGATATGTCTATTTCATTATATCCTTAGGTTCCAATTTAGCTTTTCCAAATTTTTGGTCTCTCTGGAGAACTTCAACTTAGTGAGTCATTCTTTTCCAAAAACATTTATCTTAAAGATGCATGTTTTATATATATTGTACATCATAAGAATAATTTCCATCTATTGGTATGACCTATGAGTTCAGTTCAAGTTAATGATATGGTATGTAATTCCTCAAGAGAGATACCTAGAACACATCAAGATCTTTAGAGGTGTTCAGTGGATGTAATAAGAGATAATAAACTATCCCTACTTGATAAATAATCCCCAAGAAAAAATTACATAAAGGGATCAAATATAAATTATTACAAAATATCATAATTATATTCCATAGATAAATTCAATTGAAAACCTTCTCACCAACTTCAAAATCTAGATCACTTTGATGATATTCATCATAACACTTCCCCGGACTCGGAGATACCTTTATTTTCTTGTGAATATTTCTAAATTTCTCTACCTTTTATCATCTATATTAGGTCCCAATATATTTATTTCTATAACATTATCCATGTATGTTTGATTTATAAAATTATTTCCATAGAGGGATTCATAATAATCCATATGAATTCTTGACTAAAAGATATTTTTTATGAAAAATTGAGTCGAGGAAGGTGTAGATATCAACAAATTTTAAATTCCATATAACAATATCTCAATATATTCTTTACGGTATGAATATATTTCTCTGACTGAATATTTTTATGAGGATGTAACATTATAATAAAAATAAAATATGTATCTAGATCCAAGTGAATACTTTTCTAGAACATCGAGGTAAACCTCAGATACGGATCAGATATGAAGGAATGTGTTAATCTATGAAATATTATCACATAATTTATATTATAGAAATTAAATCAAGAGATAAATATTCTCAAATATAAATTATGTGTTCTAAATTTATAATGTGATCAAATAGAATCCATATATCATTATAGCCCTTAGATATTTTGGTGAGTGTGATGAAAAAATATATTGGGATGCTCTACCGTTTCTATTATTGTAACAACATGAGGATTTATAAATAAAGTTAATATATAATGCATGAAACAATAAGAATCTGTGAAACAAAAATATTGTTATTTATAGGATATGGTTACAACCTATCCATTTAAAATAAATTTTATGCTTTTTTATTTTGAATCTTGACAAACAAATATACACAGTTGCGATTAGTATGCTATTTGGGGTCTGATAGGATCAACATAATTTTTGGGTAATACTAACGTGAACCATTTTAATAGTATTGTTACCCTTATGAATTGTAATATAACCAATTTAAGGGTTCCCTTAGCTAAAAATGTGTAAACCGAATTTTTTTTCCATCATTTCTGTTTTGAGTTTAGTTTTTCTTAGAAATATGAAGAATATGATAAATTGATTTTTCAGGTAAAAATTGTAAATTTTAGAGAGATTTAAATTATTGTATCAAAATAAGGATTTATTAACATTTATTATAATTAAATAGTTTTATCAAAACAGACATATTTAATTAAAAATGATAAAATAAATTTATTTCATTTATGTGTTGAAAATTTTACTATGCATTTTATTGTGCATTTTATATCCAGGATTATTTTTAATAATTAAGTATTTTAATTGATAAAGTATAAAATTTTCGCATTCTAAGAATTATTATTATAAAAAATATCAATTTTGAATTTATAATTTTTTAAATAGGTTATGATGAATTTACGAGGATTTTATAAAATACTTTAGTTTTACGTGAATAGGAAAACTATAGTATTGAGTTTTCCGTACGTTTAATGACATCATAATTCTGTAATAATGATTATAAAATTATGAAAACAGTTTTTACATTAAAATATGATATTATGTGTTCCATGTGACCAATACCATGGGAAAATATCATGTTCAAGCCCATGGATTTGAATATACCACTAATGAGGTGTCCTAAAAATCACTAAAAAATTCCCTCTCTTTACCTAAAAATACCAACCCATTTATTCGACCCCTTTCATTATAAATTCATTGTCCACAAAAATATGGTATTATTTCCTCCCTATTTTACCTCATATGGTGTCCTAAATTCCCCATGGTCATAACCATCATGTTTTAGGAGTTACTCTACAAGGTAAGGGAATCAACCACCCTACTCTTTTTAAAGCACTACATTATGTTATTACTTTTTAATTTCCGTTGGATTATGTTGGGATATGTTATTATATATCCCCCATAAATTAAAACTCTAGTAACATACATATAATGTAATTATAACTCTAGTAACATACATATAATGTAATTATAACTCTAGTAACATACATATAATGTAATTTTGTTATTTTAGTAGAATAATTCATCATCATCTCTCATTTCCCTTATTTTTATACAAAAAATTAAAACATCGTATGAGATGTGTCAATTTATCGCATTCAAGGAAAATGGGTTTCCAATTTCTATTATCATATTCATGGATAGTTATAAAACCATTTTTATGTTTGAAACAAATCATAATATATTTATTTTATCAGATTTTTTTTTAATCATCATAAACACGTATTATGAAATATTAAATGAATATAACCTCATTTTAAGCGAAACTAATCAAAATAATCCAAGTGTTTATCAATAATGTTTTATCTAAAGATTCATCCTCACCCAAAATATATCAATTAATTATATGATAATTTTAAATTTTGTATAATCATTAATAACATATATCTTCAATTATTAACATCAATTATCATTTCACATGACCTTCCATAATCATATAATCAAGCGTACCTATCATGAAATCAAAGAAACGAACACTCTGGAATGATAAATTCAATATTATATCTTATCAATGAAGAAATAAATGAAATTAACTAAATTCTGATGAATCTAATACATTTATATAAGGTTTTAAATTTGTTAATTAATTTATTTAATTTGATTATCCTTTTCATTCAGGTCAAATGTATAATACATTCATTCATATGGAAAGTATTTTCTATCATAACCTCCGTGTTTATTCAGGGTAATATTATCCTCTAATTACTTCAATGAATATATTATTTATTATTATTTAATCATCATAAATTTATTCTATATGTTATATATATATATCAATAATAATCCTTCTTTATTTTATGGGTAGTTACATTATTTAAATGGATCATTCAAAAATTATTCCCAGAATAGAGGATTGTTTCAATGAAACTATTCAAATTCTTACCTATGATCAAGTACAGTCTATTAAATATTTTTATCCATAATTATTTTTCTAAAATAAATTATTTTGTTAGGATAAAACTATATTATATATATTCTGGGGTTATATAAATATTTTTCTAAAATAAGACTTCATTTCAAAGTGAAAGAGTATATATCTGAAGAATTAATCGATGATTTTATAAAATCAATTTAACTTTTTTCCACAATCTTGTTGAATCTTGTTTATAATTACAAAATATATTGTATGATATAATATAAAATATATTTTAATGGTTTATGATAATTTTAACTATGGTTGTGATATCTTGAAACCATTCACCATATTACTTCGAATGGTTAGTGTTTATGTTTGCGGAATGTTATTTACATTTCATATGATAGTTTCAATATGAATGTATATATTATTTTTGTTTATCCTAACTTGTATGGGGAATGAATTAGGATTTGTAAGTGATGTTAGGGGTCACCTATGGCCCCTCTATGCATTAGTAGGTCTCATGAGACAAAACAAATATGGACTTGGACGAGGCCTTCCCAATTTTCAGATATGGTTTCTGGTGATTCCTTAATCATTTTAAGATGTCATGGTCGAGGCATTGAGAGTATATTTCATAATTTCATTCATTATTCATTTATTTAATTATGAAACAAGTAATTTTTATTCAATGATATTACTCTACTAGATTAATACCAATGATTATGCTTTATTTTGGGATAATTTATTCAACCCTTATTACTGTCATATTATGTTCAAGTTAATCTTTAACGGCATGTGTTTTTTAGTTATTTGTCGTGTATACTGTTTATTTTTATGATATATTCTACTATATTTCTTACCATTATTTATCAAATTATATCACCCATTTATTATTTTTTATTTTCCTAGTATGTGATGACGTAAATTATAAATAACCTACAGGGTTAACCTAGGAGTTATAGATGTTTTCAAAGGAATTGTCATATTTTATTTCATTTCATGATATAATATTGAAATCATGTATGTATTTGTTTTTTCAAAACTACTAAACTAATTTTTTCTATGGGATAATACTTATCTATAATTCTTCCAATTTTATAAATAATGATATGGATCTGGGCAACTAGGGTCGGTCCATTACTATTGGTATTATAGGAGGTTTAGTAGAATACATAAAAACATGAATTAGAGAATGTAGATTATGGAAAAAACACTAAGATATAATTTGGGGATTAGTATAAAATAACATCCTAGAATTTTGGTATGAAATAGATTATGTGGATATTCATATAAAATACATCAATATCTAGATACCACAAGTGGTCGTGGTTCTAGAACAAATGTACCTCATAGTATGAACTCTAACAAGGTGTTTTAGGATTGACTCATGGTAACTTGGTACATAAGAACGGGTCTTACTACTCACATGGTTTGAAACTCCTAGGGGATATTCTTTGGATACTTATCATTTTCTTTACTAGCCACTATGATGGGTTTAAAAATAATTTTTTTCTCAATAAAATGGTGCTTATTATTGTGATATTATCTATGAGAAGGATTAAAATTCTGCTTAGTATTTTGCAAGATGAGACTATGCATTATGATTCCAAACCTAAACCAGTGTGTGTAATTATTTATAAATGGTGCCTAGTGGATAGAATGTAAACCATATTAATGAACATTTATCATGTATGGATTTACCTCCTATGGAATATAATGATATTGGTACTAGAGCTATGACTGGTGCTGAGTAACTTAAAACTATACTCAGACAACTGACTCAGGTTATGAATAGTAACCTTACTCAAATAGAGCATCCTTATCCACAACGTGGAAGATAAATATCAGACCAATGTATGCGACCACATCCTTCATCATTCAATGGGACTAGAAACCCATTCATAATAGTATAGTGGATAAGTTCTTTATAGAATATATTTCATGTTTTGGGATGTAAGGAAATAGAGAAGTTATTCATAGTGGTTTATCATCTATCAGAAGATGTAGATCCGTGGTGGTCGTTAGCTCTAAACACAAAGGAGGAGGAATAAAATGAACAAACATAATGGAGGTATCCTAAGGAAATTTTACTAAAAAAATATTTTCCTCCTGAATAACAGACGGATATGGAGATATAATTCATGAGTATTAGATAGAAAGAGGATGAGAATGTTTCAAAGTATTAAACAAACTTTACAAGAGTATAAAGTAATTCTATAGACTATATACATAATCTAAGGGTCCATATTGATCTATTATTTTATTTTTTTAAACCATTCATATAAAGGGATCTAATCTCACAAAGTTTCTCATCATATGATGTTATTGTATAATGTGCTATCAAGATAGAGAAATGATTCCATATGTTTTAGGACTATAAGTGAAAACAATAGAAGAAGTGGGTGGAAGAGGATAAAATGGATAAAGGTAATAATAAAATGTGGAATTTTCTAACCTGTGATATTACTGGAAGGAAACACCCCAGTGTCATCTTAAAAGGAAAAGGCATGTGTACATGTTTAGATAGAAAGGCCATCATGCTGGTGATTTCAAGGGAATGAAATAATCTTTTAATGTTCAACTCAATAATTGTAGGGATATGAGGAACTATACTAACGATTAAGCCTAATAATCAAGGAAACATGCCTTAGAAAATGCCAATTCCGCAATTCCAAGATTATTCTATCAAAACTGTTGATATTGAAAATTTTAATGATGTGGTGGCATGTAGTTTAATTTTATCCTCAATCATAGAAAATTATTTATTTTAATCTGGATCATTGTATTCTTTTATATATTCCCATATTTTCTAGAAAATTAGAAATTTCTAATTTCAGTTAATAAAGGATTTATCAGTCCAAACTCCTAAGGGAAGTATCATTGCAACATAGATTTGGAAATCAATCCCCCTTATGAAACACAAATATTCAATTGTTTTAAACCTTATCATCATACCCATGATTGAAATTGATATAATCCTCAGCATGGGTTGGATTTCAAATTATGATGTGAAAATATATTTTCCAAAATAAGAAAGCTACACTTTTTTAGAACAATATCAAATACATTGTCTTTTGGTCAGAAACTACTTCATTTTATTATTATCTAGATCCACCCCAGTAGCTCTACATAATAAAATTCATGGTGAGGATGTTAATGAAATATTAGTGGGTGATGAAATAAATCATCCATTTGATAATATACATATTTTTCAAGAAAATATTAATGTTTTTCTAGAGGATTTACCTAGAACTCCTCCAGAGTGGGTAGTTGAGTTATCTATTGATTTAATTCTTAGTTCAATTCTTATATCGAGGTATCCTTATATAATTTTCACCAATGAATTTGTATAACATAATAAAAAACTAGAATAATTGAGTGATAAAGGATTTATTGAACCTAGTGTTTCTCCATGGGGAGCCCCTATTATTTTTATTAGGAAGAAAAATGGATCTATGAGGTTCTGTATTGACTACAATGAGATCAATGCTGTTACAATATTGAACAAGTATTAACTACCTCTTATTTATGATTTATTTGATCAACTTCATGAATCCAAATATTTTTCAAAGATTTAACTTCGATCATAAAATCATCAGTTTCATGTGAGGAAGAATGATATTCCGAAGACATCATTTTGAACTAGGTATGGGAATTACAAGTTTACATTAATGAATTTTGGAATGTCTAATGCACCCTATATTTTCATGTATCTAATTAATGTATTTTTCAAGTAATATCTTGATGAATCTATTGTTGTGTTTATTAATAATATCTTAGTATAATCTAAAAACTATGATGTTCATGAGAATCACTTGCACTCTATTCTGAAGACTCATATATGAAATTAGTTAAATGGGAAGTTTAGTATGTTTGAATTATGAATTTAAAAAATTTCTTTTGTTGTCCATATTTTCTATGAGGATGGAATCATAGTTAACCCTGCAAATACATAGTCATTTTAGGAATGCACTACTCCAACAAACATAACCAAGGTACGTAGTATTATTTGTTTAGTGGGTTATTATCATTGTTTTGTTTAGAAGATCACTTGATTATCCAACCCATTAAGCATTCCTATTAATAAAGGGGTTATCTTCTTATGAAAAAATTAATATGAAGAATTTTTTGAACAATTGAAGATGAGATTAGTGAATGCGCCAATCCTAACTCTATCATCAGGGAATGATGAATTTGTGATATCCAGTGATGCATCAAAAAAGGACTTGTTTGTATCCTAATGTATAATGATATAGTTATTGCATATGCATCAAGGATATTAAAAATTCATTAATAGAACTATCTAACTCATGATCATGAGTTAGCAGCTGTAATATTTTCTATGAAGACATCGAGACTTTATCTTTGTGGTGAAAGATGTGAGATATATACTGATCACAAGATCTTGAAATATATCTTCTCACAAAAATAACTCAATATGGGGATATGGTGGTGTATCGAGATGCTCAAAGATTATGATTGTTCCATAAAATACCACCCAATAATAGAAAATAAGGTTTCTGATGCATTGAGTATGAAGGATCATGGAGTTATAAACAAATTGATAATTGACAAGGATCAAATGTAGTTTTATCTAGTGAGGATAGATATGAGAACCATCAATGAAGGTGAAACATCATTAATTTTTCAATTGGTTCCACATCCATCGTTATTAGATCAGATTAAATGGCATCATCCTGATAATGAGAATATTCAAAGGAAAATTACTGTTGTGAATAATGAGAATCTCAGAGAATTATTATAAGAATATGAAAGTATATAATTTGGGAAGATTATTTTTTTTCCTACTATACCTGAGCTAAAAAGCGAGTTATTAGATGTTTCCCATTGTCATAATTTTTCTATACATTATAGCAGAACTATGATGTATAGATATTTGATGGAAAATGTCTGGTGGGATAACATGAAGAGCCAAATTTACCATTATGTATCATGATGTTTAGTCTATCCACAATTGAAGAATAAAATAAATCATCCTAGAGGAGTCATGAATCCTATACCTATTCATACATATAAATTGGATGACATCACTTTGGGTCTTTTCACTATATTTACCAATACTCCAAGAATGAATAATGAAATATCAACAATTTTTTATAAACAAACGAAATCTCGACATTTCCTTGATATAACGGAGGATTTTCCATTGGAGCACCTTGAAAAACACAATATCAATGAATATATAACACTTCATGGAGAGAATATTGAAATCGTTCCTAATGGTGATTATCGATTTAAATTAAAATTCTAGAAAATTATTTAGAATGATTTGGAAACTGATCTTTGTTCGAGTATTTCATATCATCCCCAAAATGACGGGCAATCAAAAAGGACAAAAAAAACTTTACAATATGTGTTAAGATCATTCTCGCTCAACTTCTAATGTTTATGGGATAACTATTTACCCTTGGTGGTGTTTTACTACAATAATAGTTTCTATTACAGTATTCAAATGGCACTATATGAAGCATTGTACGAGAAGAGATTTCATACACCAACATGATGGGATGATGTTGGTGAAGGGAATCTTGTCAGCTCAGAGCTTGTGGAGGAAACTACAAAAGAGGTAAATACTATTCAAACCCATATCAAACCATCTCAAAGTAATAAAAATATATATGCTGATAATCGAAGGATGTATTTAAAATTTCATGAGGGAGATCATGTTTTCGTGAATGTATCTCCATGGAATGGTGTTGTAATATTTGTAATGAAAGAGAAATTAAGCCTCAGGTACATTGGTCCTTTTAAAATTATAGAGATAATTAGAGATGTGAAATATTTTTTTGGAAATACCACCTTGAATTTATAAGTTACACAATGTGTTCTATGCTTCGTTGTTTAAAAATTTCATTCCATACCCAACACAAATCATCCCATCTAAATTGATAAAATTGGAACATGTCTTATCTTAATGTGAAGAGATTGTCATGATTCTGACACTAAATAATAGGTATTGAAAAATCAGATGGCTCGGAAGGTACATGTTCATTGATATAATCATAAAATTGAAAAGGTGTCATGGAATCCTGAGGATCATATGATGAAGATCTACCCAAATCTTTTTATGTGGTAATATTATGGTAATTGCAAGAATGAAATTTTTTAAAGGGGGTGGGGAGAATGTAACACCCTAGGGTTTTACAAATAAATTTAATATATAATAAATGAAAAAAATGATTCTTTATGAAAAAATAGTTTTATATTTATAGTACATAGTTATAACATAGAAGTTAAACATAATTTTTTCTCTTTTGTATTTTGAATTTTGAAAAATGGACATACACAGTTTCGATCTGTAAGATATTTTGGGTATGATATGACCAAAATAATTTTTTTGGTGAATAATAAATTGACCCTTTGGAATATTAATATTACCAATATAAATAGTAATATGTCCAATGGAATGGTGGCCTCACCTAATAAATTATAAATAGAGTTGTCATCCCATCATTTCTGTTTTTAGTTTAGTGTTTCTAAAAAATTTGATGAATTTGATAAATTGTTTTTTCGTGTAAAAATTGTAAATTTTATAGAGACTTAAATTATTATATCAAACTATGGTTTTATTAATGATTATTATACTGAAATAGTATTATCAAAACACTCTTTTATAACTACAAATTATAAAATAATTCTTTTCTATGTGTTGAAAATTCTACTATGCATTTTATATCCTCTATTGTTTTTAATAAAAAATTATTTTCAAAGATAAAAGTTAAAATTTTCATATTAAGATAATAATTATGATAAAATAAATTTAATTTTTGAAATTTAGAATTTTGATAATAGGTTACACTAAATTTATGAATGTTTTATAAAATACATTATTTTTTTCATATATAGTTAAAATATAGTTTTGAGTTCTCGGTATGTTTAATGACATCATAATCATATTATAATTTATATACACTATTGACTTTCTTAAATTAAAATATGATATTAGGTATCCCAAGTGGCCAATACCATGGTAAAATACCATGATAAAGTACAAGGTTTATCATATACCATTGCTGAGGTGCCCTTAAAAAATAACAAACAATTCACTCACTTTATCTATAAATACCCACCAATTTATTCAATTACCTTAATTATAAATTTTTAATACTAAATTAAATGGGTTTTTACCTCCCTAGAAGTCCTCCCAAGGTGTTATTATTCCCCCATTATCCTAACCATCATTTTTAGGAGTTACTCTACGAGGTAAGGGAATATACCACCCTTATCTTTTTCAAGAACTCCTTTTATGTTATTACTTTTTAATTTCCATTGGATTATATTGGGGTATTTTATTACATATCCCTATTATATTCCATATTATATAAAAATTATGAGACATCTTTTTTTTATTATCAGAACCTTTTTGGAATTTTTAAGTCGTGTCGTTAAACTGCTGAATTTTTTAAAGGGATTTATGAACATCTCATTTTTTTATTTCAAGTTCCTTTATTTTCATTTTCTATAATAAAAATCCATTTTAAAAAAGTTATGATAACTATGTTAACATAAATATACTATGATTTTGTAATTAAAATGTAATAATTCATCATCATCTCTCATTTCCCCTCCTTTTAAACAAAAAATGAAAACACTGTCCAAGATGTGTTAATTTATCACATTCAAGGACGACAGATTTTCAATTTCTATTACCATATTCATGGATGGTGATGAATAATTTTTTATGGTCGAACTAGATAAACTTATATTTATTTTATCTTATTTAATGTTCAATAATCATCCTACACACATTTTATTAATGTATAAATCAAAACAAGCATGTTGTTAGTGAAACCACTCAAAATAAATCAAGCTTTTATCATTAAATATTTATCTAATTATTCATCCTCAACCAATATTTACAAATGACTAATATGATCATTTAAACTTATTTTTTATAATTAATAACATAAAAATTCAA
Source organism: Viscum album (assembly GCA_963277665.1). Lineage (NCBI taxonomy): Eukaryota > Viridiplantae > Streptophyta > Magnoliopsida > Santalales > Viscaceae > Viscum > Viscum album. The sequence continues at coordinate 1,816,472,737 of OY728133.1, read as the reverse complement.
TTATTTACTTCAATTTCATTTTTACAAGAACTTCCATACTTTTGTAATCAAGAGAACTGAAAATGTAATCAAGGAGATGAACACTTTAGAATGATGAAATTCAATCTTATAACATATCACTATGAAAATAAATAAAGTTCATAAAACATTAATGATTCAAATAAATGTATATAAGGTTCATAATTAGTTAATTAATGTATTTAATTTGATTATCCAGGACATTATGGTCATGTGAAAAATATATTCGGACATATGGTAAGGATTTTCTACCTAAACCTCAATTTCCATTAGGGTTACTATTATACTCTACATACCTCAATGAAATTAGTTTTTATTCTTATATAATTCTCATAAGTTCTGTGATAATGTTCTATATATTTGTAACAACCATAATTATTCTTTATTTCATGGGGAGTTATATGCTTTAAAAGGTTCTTTTAAATATTCTACTCAAAATACAAGCTCGTTTCAAGGGAACTTCTCAAATTGTTACCTATGTTCAAGTACAATATTTTAACACTTTTTAGCCACCATTAATTTTATGAAATCACTCATTTTATTTCAATAAAACTGTATTATTTCACTTCTGGGGAAATACTAATATTTTTTTAAAAAAAATTCTTTTAAATGTAAAAGAGTATTTATCTCAAGAATTACTCGATGATTTTTAAGAGTAATTTTATATATTTCAAAACTCTTGTTGAATATTATGTATAATTGGGACTAATAATTTATGATATCATCTACTATCTTTTATTGAATTTTTTATCATTAGTCTGACTATGTATGTGTTATATTGAAACCATTCACCATATTACTATAAATGGATAGTGTGTTTGTTTGGGGAATGTTATTTACATTTCATATGTTAGTTTAACTATGAATTTATATATATTATATGTTTATCCCCATTAATATGAGTAATGTGTTGGAAATAGTAATTGATTGGTGTGGCCTTCTATACCTCCTCGATGCATCGGTAGGCCTAATGAGATAAAGAAGATATAGACTTGGTCAAGGACTTTCCCATTTTCAAATATGGTTTTGGCTGAGGCCTTAATCCTTTTCAGATGTCTTGGCAGAGAAATTGGTGGTATATTTGAGAATGTCTAGCATTATGCATTTAACTCATTGTCAAACAAGTAATTTATTTTCCATGAGGATATTCAACTAGTAGAATACCCATGATTACTCTTTACTGTGGCATTATTTATTCATCCCATATTCCTGTCATATTATGTTCAAGTTTATTTTTAAAGGCATGTGTTTTTAGTTATTCACCATGTCTAATGGTTATGATTATGATATATTTTATTGTATTAAATACCCCTACTCTAAATTTGATCCCACCCTATTATTATGTTTTATTTTCCCATGATGTGAAGAAGAAAATTATGAATGACCCAAAAGGGTAACCTAGGAGTTATGGATGGTTTCAATGGAATTTCTATTTTTCATTTCATTTCAAGTTGTAATGTTGAACTTTTGTATGTATTGGGTTTTACAAAACTACTAAAATAATTCATTACTTCATGATATGAATTTATTTTAATTATGTTATTGATATAAATAACTTACCAGATCTGGGAAACTGGGGTCTGGGCGTTACAATTATTATACAGGTAATGGGTGTTACATCTCTATATAATTATTTCACAAAAAATTAATTTTTTTACATACCAAGCAATTAGATACATATTTGGAAATGTTATTATTCATTTTTTCAAACATAAATAGTCCATCAAGATTCTATATTTATATATTACTTCTAATAAGTATTGAGAATGAACAAATATGAGCCTCATACATTATAACCTATTCCAAATCAATTATTTATGTAACACATACACTATTCATAAACCTTATCATTACTGGAAAATCAATGTTGAACTCAAAAATATTTATCACCTAATTTTTGTGCTTAATATATTTTAGTCGTGCATCATTAATCGTAACATAAATATATGGTTTATCATTTATCTAATAACTATATGATTTGTCCCATTCTTTCAATATTTCTAGATACATCCATTAAAAATCCCAAAATATTGGACCCTTTTTATCATCATTATGTATATAAAGGAATATTACTTTGACATAAATAATCAACCACCTTTTTCTCCCTCCTAGGGTTTTAATGTATTGAGAAGTCTCAACTCTTAATCATATCCAACAATATTCTATAGAAGATTTTTAGTTCTCACTAAGTTAATATATACTTTAAATTTTTCTGATCAATATATAAATCATGCATTTTTTCATAAAGATAATTCATCTATATATTTTTTTTAAAAATTACCACAGAAAACTCCAAGTCATGATTTGTGTAATTTTTCTAATGAGACTTAAATTTTCTTGAAGCAAATGCTATCACTATATCATATCACTTTAGAATGAATCATAATTCGTTTATTTATTCATCACTATATATCACAAACCTTTCACCACTGGAAGGTAGTGTAAGCATAGGTACACTAACCAAACATCTTTTTAAATCCACAAATTTCATCCCACATTCCTCCATCACCATGAATATTACCCTTTACCAAATTAAACATGGAGATCAGATTAAATAATCCTTTTAAATATCTCAGAAAATATTAATAATATCCATCAAATCAAAAAAATCACGGATATGAGTCACCATGGTTGGTCTCTTCCATATCTCAGTAAATTTTATCTTTATAGGATCTATTGATATACTGTCACATGAGATAATATGACCAAATATTTAAACATTAAAATTACAAAACTTACATTTTGTAATTTTTTAATAAAGTATATCCTTCATAAGGGTTGTCCATATAATATTCTAGTGATCTTAATACTCTTCTTTTATATTTGAATATACAAAAATATCATCTAAAAATACTTACAAGAATTAATGAATGTAATATCTGAATACTTTATTCATTAAATATTTAAATATACCTAGGTAATTAGAAGTAAAAAAGGCATCACTAAAAACTAATTGTTCCCATAACCTATAAATATGTAAATATTGGGTATATATTCTTTTTTAAACCTCAATTAATGATATCCATTGTGAAGGTAAATCTTGGAAATGTATTGAGTATTGTTTAGTTGATCAAATAAATCATAAATATAGGGAGATGACACCTTTTCTTGTTTTTTAACTTTTTATATTCACAGTGTTCAATGCCAATAGACATTGACGGATATTTATTTTTAAGAAATAGAACATGTTCACTAAAGAGTGACACAATGGGATGTATGATTCCCTTAACATGATTCTAGTAGTGTTTATTCATCAATAACTACAACTTAATTGGGGAATTCAATAATGAGTCTTTGAAATTCATAAAACACTAGGTATGTGTTTTATAGAAAACCCAACATCCTGATTGAAAGGTAGACCAAATAATTATTCTAGAAAGGCATCAAAAAATTCTAAAAACCAATGTTCATCCATAATTTTGAGCCTCTTCCCAATAATTTGAGATAGATAACTCTCATGTATAAGAACTAATACCCATAATATGGAAACAATATCAACTAGAATCATATATTCATCATTTCATTGATAAATTATCATAGGTTCATTTTTAATATCAAATTTGAATTCCCTTCCTTTTAAATTTATATGGTCTCCATATAAATAAACTTAATTCATGCCTAGAGTCAACTAAAATTCATCTGAATGAAAAATCACAAGATTTGTAGGAAATACTTTCCAAAAAACATAAACTGGATAGTAAATAAATACATGATATGTGATTGTCATACCATTAAGAGTTTTCAAAGATTTATCCACATATAATAGTTGAGGTGAAACTATGATTCTATTATAAAATTATATAGATATAAAAATTATTCTAATCCAAAATCAAATAATACATTAGAACTTTTAGAGTTGAGGATAAATGTACCTTTCACCATGTTATTCACATAACTGACTTTGGTGGTGGTTATCACATAATATTTCCCTTTTCTTTATGATTAAGTGGTTATTGACCATGATCATTAAAAACCATTGGTTTCATACACTAGATAGAATAATGAACATATTCCATAAATTTAAACATTGGTGCATGGTTGGTTCATTGGTTTGAATCTTATTTTCTACCATTACATTAAACATAATATACATCTCATTTCATCATTCACATGCTTTATAACCCATATTTCATAATTTAAATCAATTCCCAGTTCTATTCAACCAAATACCTTGATGTTTTATACATATTTTATGGCATGTAGATGGTTTTAATTTCATTACAACTTGATATTTATATGAGTTTTCATGAAACATGATATTCCTTTATTATCAAACCCATATGAATAGTTGGAATATCCAATTTACATTTCAACATTGGGTCCACATTGAACAATTTCTCCATATCTACTAAATACTCTTATATCTAATGTTATTTGGGAACTTGTCTCTAATCCTCAAAATAATTGATCATTTTTATATTCAGTAATGATAATTAAACAAGAGAAATACCTTGAATGTTCTGTAAGATTTTCCTCATATGTGCCAATGGATTCATCTTCCTTTGGCTTCAGCTAAAGGAATTACTTATGCATATTTTTATGTATAATATGAGGAATGGTATTACTAAAAAATCTCCCCTTAAACTCGTCGCATTATATGTATTCAATTTATTCACCCAAATAATATTTTAAATATGATTCAACTATTGTTAAACTTCACTTTCATAATAATAAAAAGCAAGGACAAGTTTTTTATATCACAATTATTAAAAAAAATGAAAAAATATTTTATCAATGGTTTTGATCCATCTCTTGGACACTAATAGATCAGAGGACTCACTAAAATAAGTGGGATGTTGCCTCCAAAAATATTTAATAGAACATTTCTCCCCCATTTGATCATTTGGATAAATGGCATTATTCATAGCTTAAGATAGATATGTGAGTATAGAAACATGGTTTTTTCATTCCAGTTCCCATAAAATTTGGTCTCTTAGGTGTAAAATAATTTCATTTCCCATTATATTCAATATTAACATGATTTTTTAGATTTTATCCATTTATTGACACAAAACATCTTAGTGTGAGAATCAAAAATAACATTAGAAATCTATATAATCTTGTAAAATTATTTATTGAATGTTTAAATTATTACACATTATTCTATGAAACCTTAGGTTTATCCTAGTTCAATTCACAATCATTACCAACAAAATATTATTTTAACCTACTCTTATAAATATCTCTAGGGTGCTCATTAATTATTTATGACACTAATATCAAAATAATGACTAAACCCATATTTGATACCAATTACAGAGGACTTTTCTTTTCATATATGAATGTTTCATGTTTTTAGATGTATATTCAATTTATAACATTTGATACACACTATAACCATTATGGTCTAATGTCATTGGGGACAAGAGATATAATTTTATTATTTTTTGAAAGTCTTAAAAATCCTTCCTAAATATCATTCACCATAGTAATATTCAATAACATACCCCACCAAAAAAATTATCATAACCCTGGGAATGGAAACAAAAGAAATTGTTAGGTTAGATTCTCTGTAATGGTAAGAATTAGATATTTTAATCGACAATCATGTGAAATAATAATATAATTATAAGAGTATATGATCATGACCATAACTTAAAATGTTCATTACCAATAAGAAATAGAATATAAACTTGAGTAATATCTTAAAACATTATCATTTCAAAGTAAATGAATCATAATAACGAGAAATCATCATAACTTATTAATGAACCATATTTTCAGTTTATAAAAGTTTATGTAACCATCACAAGTATATAAACAGCATAAAATGTCAAGGTTAACTACCAAGACAATCCGATTATGAATCCCACATGTTTCCCATAGTTGATAAAGAACATCGAATTATTTCCCATAATGGGTCAAGTACTCTCACCTTTTTTACCTAAAAAATCAAGCACCTTGATGCTTTTCCTATAACTGATCTATCACTTTTACATGTTTACCATATATATCTCATGAGAGATAATACTTTATCTACTGTATTGGAGATATATTTATATACCACCCATCATTTAATAAAAAAAGATATGTGTTCCACAAAATCATAAAAAATCTATCGTATCAACATACAAAAACCTATGAAAATAATACATCTTCTATATTTCAAAAAATCACAATACACCACATAATAATAGGTTTCATAAAAATATCATAACCATAATCATAAAAAATCTATATAATGAACAATTATGGTATAATTAGATCACAACCATAATAAAATATAAGAAACACCAAGGGTTTTTGTTGTGGGTGAATAGAAATATTATTAAAAAGAAAATTATTTTTTTAGGGAGATACCATTTTCCTTTGAAAATCTATTATTGCCCAGAACCCATACTCTTAGATCTAGTGATTAAATTATAAACATTACATTTTCATATATGATTCAAAAAATTGTGACCCAGTTTTTTCATAAAAAGAATATAACACCAGATGGAATAATTGTATCACTTACATCCTTGAAAAGATTTTAGGTTTAGAGTTTTATAGAATTAGGTCAAAATTCTATATTAAAATTCACATCAAATTAAATGATTATTTATCCCATTTATCCCTACATTAATTATTTTATATTAAGTAATTTCCATCATCCTAATGAATTCTTTTATAGACATAATTATTTCAACCTCACTCCTTATAACATGTGAAAAAGGAATCAAATGAAGCGTTATCTCAGATGCTCAGTAAGGGAAATATAAGTATTGAAAAATAAATTTCATTAGTCATCATAAGACGAGAATATGAGTATGATGAAATACTCACTATGTATGAGTATAACAAATGAAAATTATTACCCTTCAATACCTCGATTATCAATAATGATATCCTGGAATAAGTCATTAAAAGGAAATAGTCATATGATTCAATAATAATGAGCCATCAAATATCAATCTTGATGAGATGAAACATAATAAATCCATTAAAATTTTAGAAAAAATATATAGGTGTCTTGGGGAATAATATCATATAACCCTTAAAAACCCCTTACAATTTGGAATAAATATATGACCAACTTCCAATATAATTATTCAGAGAAAATAATCCTTGCACAATTCATTGGATTGATATCTAATAACACCAATCATAAAAGCTATAACGGGATCACCTAGCGTTATCTTGGATTCCCCATAATATAAGAATTAATAGGATCAATCATTAATATCTAAGCCACCCCATAATATAATCTATAACAGACTCATATGACACTATCTTGGACACCCCATCATATATAATTTCCATGAAACAAAACATGAATAAATTACATACATCCTTAATTTCATCACAAAAATCATAGAAATAATCATTATTATATCATAATAGGATTAAACCGTAAAAAGGAAATGGGTGTTTTGTTAATATCTTCAATCATGAATAACCCATGGAAAAGAAACAAGTTAGGTAACAATCTATTTAAAACATGACTAACCCATGGAAAGAAATACTGGTTCTCTAGTAACATATTTGAAACATGGTTAACTTGTAAAAAACAAACAGGTCCCATAACAATCACATTAATAAAATTATAATCCATCAATAAAAGAATGAGGATGGTAAGTTAAAAAATATCCCCAGTTTAGGATAATTAAATTTTTTTGTAGATTTTGATGAATGGAAATTCCATTAAAAAATACTTAAAATATTTCTTAAGTAAAATATCATTTTCATTTTGAAAACATATTTATAAAATATAAATCATTTTGTAAATCCTTCTATTTAAAAATACTTTTTTTTAAAATAATTATTTCCAAAATAATATTATATTTTTTTATTTAAAAATTATATTGTATACATTCGATGTAAGATTCAAAGAAATTATGGTCATGTTAGTTGGTAATTCCATACATGTCAGAAATAACACTTCTTTTACAAGATAAAAACGTTAGAAAAGTTCCTTGATTAGAAATAGATAAAAATATCTATGTTAAAATAATTTTTTTAAATGTATAAATTGAGTACAAAATATGATAATAAATTATTTTAAACAGTTTGAAAACATTTTTAGAAAACATGGTTTTGGAAGAAAACTAATGTCCAACCTATGAGAGAAAGAGATTAAGATTAACTTAAATTTTCTTCTCAAATATTATAATTAGTAATGAGTTGAAAACATGTACTATTACATGAAATTGTTATTAATAAATAGGTGATAGGATAATTCAATATAGTTATAATATTTCAACACCAAAGACATAATCATTAACAATCTTGATAAACAATGAAATTATTACAAAAAACTCTAACCACTTTGGTATCTTGGAATTGAAATCCCCATGAATGAATAAGATTAAATGAAATTTTTTACATCATAAAACTTTATATATAAATGATATGACATGTCAATGTGGAAGTATATACACCTCATAAAATAAGATAGGTGTATAACATAACAAAATTCTCGAAGAAGAAAATTTTTGACCAAAATCTCTAACCTGTTTTGTAACATTAGAACCATAAACCCCACAAAATAGATATCAAAAAATAGATATATAAATCACTATATATTTTTTCATAATAATAATATAATAAATTCATGGGAATTATATATTCCACATAAAAAATAAGTGGTGAATACGGAATTTATCCCACATAAATTATAGTGATATGTGAAAACCCTCACCTTGATTCTGACTTGTCACACGTGTCATTGTCTTTTGAAACAATAAAAAAATTATTTTAATTATTTAAATTATTAATATCAATTTTAAATATTATTATTTATTTTATGTCTCTTATTAACATATTATATATAAATACTTAATAAATTATGTTTAGATCTGATGTTTTGACAATATTCGTCTGGTGTTTCAAAAAAATTACTTAGATGGGATGATGATTCAATATTTAAAACCTTAAAATATAATAAAAATAAAATCTTTGTCATATTTATACATCAATTAAACTTTTAAGACCAATAATGTAATATATTTATGAAAAATTAACTAACATTATTATCATGGAGAGCGTAGGCCATACATACGCATGAATAACATTTCCATTTTTCAATTATAATTATGGAAAGAAGGTAAGGAAAATTTATATTTATGAAATTATGATAATATAATACATTAAAAATTATTTAATTATATATCCTTATAAATAACATTATTGTGATCTGGAGATTGAGAACTAAATCACACCACATTGAGGATGTGGTAGTCCAAACATCCACGAACGACATTAACATTTTTTTCACCAAGGGAAGAGGTAAAAGGAAAATAATATATTATATTTTTTGATTGAAAAATATTTCATTAATATAATAAAAATATCATTTATATAACATATATTTATTATCTCTACCCTTATTACTATTTTTGTATGATGTTAATGAAAAATAAATCATATCGCTTTGTGAGGTGGTAGTCCGCCATACACACGAGGGACATTATCATAACCCCCAAAATTATAGAAGATAAAAAGTTATATATTATATAATGAGAAAAAATTTATAATTGTTGAATAAATTTCAAATTTAAAATTTTTCTCCATCATCATACCCAATTTTGAGAGGTGTTAATGGAAAAAACACACTACAACGTTTTGTGGGGTGATAATCTGCCGTACACACAAATGATGATTTCATAAGACATTTGATGGAAGTGTGCATGCTTTTAGGTCATACCCTTAACATGATAAAATATTGTTATATTAAATATAATAAGTTTTTTATATCATTATTGTATAATAGTAATTGATAGAGGTGGATAAATAGATAAAATAAACATGCTCATTGAACAAAATTGCATCTTATTTGGGTATCCTCCTTACATTTTCACTAAATCCATGAATGGTATTATTTATGCCTAAAATAAGGATTCTGTGATTAGTATATGGGAGTTTTTATATCTTTTTGTAAGCTTTTGGATTATCCAAATGACTTTATAGGTGTTAATAAGGGAGGGGAGTGAGTTCTCATTTAGAGTTTGGGAGGATTGGAATTCTAGTAAATACTAAAAAGTATTCACTATTGGGAGGTCAATGTTAACCAAACTATTTAATTTTTTTAATTAAATGTGTTTTGCGATGATATGGTCATTAAAAACCTACAATGCACAACAAAAACATGTTTTAAATACTTTTTCCTTAACTTCTATGTTTCCTTATTTTTTTTAATTTTGGTTTTTAATTATGGTAACAATCATTCCAATCTAATATTTGTTTCCAGTAAGACTAAATTATTTTTAATGTTATAAGTTAATTCAGACACGTGAAATAGAATTAGTAGACGAAATTTATAAAATTAAAATCTTATGATTGTTGAATATTAGTTTAAACACAAGCCCAAGTAAATGGAAAAAACATCACTTTATCCTTAACTGCACTAACATAGTTTTTTATTAATTAGGGGTTGATATATACATTACAAAAGAACAAATATGAATTAATGGTTTATAGTTGATAATTATTAACATTTTAAAAAACTATTATAATGATTGAATTTTTAGTAATTTTAAATTGTTTAATAAAATACAAATTATTATAAAATAAAAATAATGTCAGTTTTGAAATTATTATTTTAATTTGATTCATTAAAAAATATCAATACAATTATAAAATTCAGACTTATTTTTATGAAACTTTTGAAACATGATATATTAATATAAAAAAATTATGGACCACAATAATTTAATCAATTAACGTCATATTTTATATTTTTAATTATCATTTATATTATATAATTATTAACCAAATAATTACTAGGTTGTCATTTATTAAGTATTTAAAGTAATTAATTCATCTCTAAAAAATTAAAATAAATTATAATTATAGAAAAAAATCTGACTTTAAATTTAATATTTATAACTAAAAATATATTATTTTTGTCCACATCCCAAAGCATTAAATAAATTAAAAGGAAAACATTTCTATTTATATATTTTTCTTTATGTAACTTATCATATAAGTGAAATTCATCTAAAAGTATCCCAAAAATTAATAAAAATATATATTAATGTCATAAGGGTTGAAATATGCCCATATATTGTGTTTTTTACAAGTTACTAGGTCAATTTAACGTTAAAATTATGGTTTAATCCCTTAGTAAATATGTTTTTACCTTAAGAATTGTGGTTAATTTAAACTATTTTCACTAATAATAATAGTAATGAATTATGTTTGAATTACTAGAAATTATAAATAATTCCAAATAAAATTATGGAATCCATTTTTCTAAAAAAATTTCAATGATGTTTTCGAATTTAATTTTATATTAATATTATAGACATGATGAGAAAGTGGGTTTTTGAAGAGAATATTTTCAATAGTTTACTAAGTATTTATATCAAACTTTATAATAAAATTTTTTACAAGGACATATACTGTATTAATAGAAGTAAAGTTTAACTAATTACACTTTAAAACTAATTAAAAATATAATTTAAATTTATAAATAACTTAAATGAAAAAATAATTTTCAAATAAAATTCTTTACTTTTCACTACACATCAAAAATAGATTTTTTTTAAAAAACTTACTATCCACTATAAGCTAATTTTAGTATTATAAATTAAAAATGAGGTTATTTTTATTAGATAAACTTTATAAAAATCCCATTAATTTTAGTAAAATAACCCCAATAATCTAGGACTCTATGTTATGCTACCATTACATCATCATGATTACAAGGAAGCAAATCCCTAAGTAATGAAGAGTTAATTAGTTTTCATAAACCAATTACATAAAAGATATTTTTTTATTAAAATCAAATACACGAATTACAAAATAATTTTTTCTTCATTTTACGAAAAATAACATTATTCTATCTATGATATCCCTAAATAACTTTCATAGTACACTTCTTGGATTTATGGGGAAGTGAAACATAATAAGGGTGATATTAAATGATCATTGAGAGATAATAATACTAGAATAAATAATGAATCAATGAGAATAATCATTATATAATTTTAATAACTGAATAAACAATCCATTTAATCAATAAAATGAATATTAATTGTATAAAAAAATTTTAATGTTAGATAATTTAAAATATATTCCATTTAAAATAACTAGTAATGGAATAATCAATATGAAATGTAAGAAACTGAAAACACATTCCATTCAACCAAATAATTAATAATGAAATTAGTCTATAGATATGTCGATTCAATATCTCATGGACAAATAATAATTCTATGAAAATGAAGTAAATGATTAATTATTGGACATCATGTTTGAGGCACATGAAAACATATATCATCATAACCTTTAAAAAGACATATTAAAACTATAGGTAGAAACCTGTTAAATTTTCACAAATGATTTATCTCATGAGAACTTATCAATGCATCGATGATCTATATAATTTTTTATCCCCACCCTTCACTACGAGCCCAAAAAATTCCTCACATCAAATAATCGATTTCATTAGTAAAAAATAAACCTTACAAATATCTGTACGGATTAATGAATACGGATTTATCAGTATTTCCACATAAATAAAATAACATTTATTATAAACACCTTATGTAAAATAATATACAATTTGGTTAATAAACATATCCCAGATAAATGAAATGGATAATTGTGGGAAATTCAATGTCTAATGATCATAAGAACTTAAATATTTTAAGGGGGTAACAAAGGAATCAATGATGTAAAAGTGAATAATATCATTGTCCCAATCCATTATAAACCACGCATAGGAATAATAAGTATGGATTCAACACAATATATACCAGGTGGAGTAAATATAAATGTTTTTTTTCTTTGATGAATGTAAATAATATAAAAGGATCATTCAAAAACATTTTTGAGTAAAATATCATTTTTATTTTTGAAAAAAATATTGAAAATCCTTTTCCTTGGAAATAACTTTTGAAAAAAAATCACTAAATGTAAAATTTGAATCATAAAAAGGATTCTTTGAATAAATAAAAGTGTTTATATCCTTACATGTTAGACAAGGTAAAAAGAACATCCCTTTTTCACTGTAAAATTTTTAGAAAGTTGAGTTGTTCAGAAAGTGACAAGAATATTCCTTTTAGATTGTTTATAAAAGACTAAATGGGTAATCATATATTTAATAAATCTTTTTTAGAAGGTTAAAACATTTCTTAAAACCATTTTTCAAAACAATGTTTTTATAATAAATATGGTTCTTTGATTAAAGAGATAAATAATGTCTGGTTTTCTTTAAAAAATCATTCTAAAACATGTTGAGTAACAATGTGTGGGAAAATGGGAATATTTCGTAATAAATGGTCATGAAAACCCAGAGAAGAATAAAATTAATTTTTTGTGTGGATAATGATCAAATAATTTCCTCTAATTAAAATTAAACTGTAAACAATCCTGATTAAAATGAGATTGTAAAGTAAACTCCTAAAAATACCATAACATTGATCTTAGACTCTTCCAATGTATAGATTATGTGTCTTAAAAGTAAAACCACATAAAATAAGTGGAGATAAAAAATAGTAAATTTTTAATAAAAACATGTTCTTATACTATTAAAGATAAATAGGATGTAATATAACTCCAAGAATGAAATTTTGTTATGAAATTTTTTCCAATTGGTAATGCTTAATTAAAAAACCCATAGATGAGATAATTCAAATTGAAACACAAAATGTCATATAGTATGAATAAATCATGATATTATATGTAAAATTGGATTTATTTCAAAAATTTATATTAAATTAGGTGGAAAACATAAATGTATGTCTCAAATCATAGAAATTTCATTTAATGATCATTAAAAGTATTGTTGAAGAAAATAATCTCTAAACATTCCTAAGTGTCCCATACCACTTTGAAACATTTGAATCATAAGCCTCATGAAAGTATAAAAACAAATTAAGGTTTTAATACCATGAAGATATAATAATACACGAAATAATATATCCAAATGGGTATTAGATACACCATATAAGGAAATAACTGGATAAAATGACATATATCTCACTAATGTAAAAAAAGTGAGATAAAAATCTCTAACCATGTGTTTCTTTTAGGGTGAACGTCCTTAAAAAACCAATATAATGGTTTTAAATAATTAAATAACTTATTAAAAACCCATAATTATATATATAATATCATATATTAACTTCTTATAATATCTTATTACCTGTTTGTTAATATTGATTCATTACATTCACTATTTTGGGTGTTAATATCCTAGTTTTTCCAGTATCTTTTGACTTGTTACTTGATGTTATTCTTACATAGATCTTAATTTATCATCTCTAGAATATAAAATATCATTTAATAAGAATATATATATATATATCTATTTGGTATATATGTATTTATAATTATCCATAAGGTTTGGAGATCAGAAATGAAATACATTATTCATGAAGAGAGTAGGTTTTACGTACGCATGAATGCAATATTCATTTCCGTATAATATTTTTAAAGAATGAAATGTAAATGATATATATGTATACTATAAATACATTATAATATTAGTTTCATATATGTCTCATATTATTATTAAAACCATACATTATATGTTTCATATTTATTGTGAATGAATCATACTACTTTGAAGAGATGATAATCCACACATCCCCAAACGATGTTATCGTATTTAAAAAAAGGGAAAGTATAAATGTATGTGTAACAAAATAATTATACAATCATAAATTCCTAATAAATACCATATATATTTTATATAAATATTGTGTCTATCATAATTCTCAACCATGACAGTTGGTAAAGGAAAAATGAATGGCAACGTATTGTGAGGTGGTAGTTCGTCGTACACATCAATGTTTTGTTCATTACCCATTAGATGGAAGTGTGGTTATTTTTTGGTAAAAACCTTTGAAATAAATATCCAATTATATTTATTATATTTTTTTAATTATATAATCATGGAATAATAAGAGTTTAAGGGGTGTATAATGAAAATAAAACTAAAGAGCTTGAGGAATGATGTTAGCTTTTATTTGGGTACCTCCTTTTGGTTTTCACCAAAGGTATTATTGGTTTCCATTATGTACAAGGAAATTCTTTAGTAATAGTTTATGGATGGTTAAATTCTATTTTGGTAGATATTGGTTGAGAAAAATTGGATTCACATGTGTGCGGAAGTTGGAGGGGTGAGTGCCATTTTATAGTGACAGAGGAGAGGTATTCTTGTAAATTATTGAAAGTACAATTCAACCAACATATTTACTATGACAAGTAGATCCAATAATAGACAAAATTCTATAAATTCTAGTATATGTTTGAAATACAAATAGATCATTTCGTTTTTGCAGGATTCTAGTTTATTTTGGATCTTAGTATTCAGGTTCAGTCCCTTGTGAAGCTAATTTTTCTTTTAATCATTTTAATTAATTTGAATCAACATCACTAATATTATTGTTCAAAAAATATGTTAACATTATAATAAATTATAAATTATTTTGATTCAAATAATGAATCCATTTTTCAATATTCCAATGACAAAAGTGGAAGAAATTGGTTTAAATTTAATCTTGCAAATGAGATGACAAGGCGTGTTTTTAAAGTAAAAACATTCAAAAGATTGGTATGTTTTTATCCAATTTCAAAGTGAAATTGATTAAAATTAATTGAATATGATTATTTTTAAAAACAATTATGTAATATAACATTAAATCCCATTAAAAATATAATTTCACCTTATAAAAAACTATGACTAAAAAATGGTTTTAAATCAAAACTCATTATTATTCAATATTTATTAAAAAAATAAATCTCATAGAAATATGAAAAGAATAACTATAAGATAATTTTTTAAAAAAATCAAAAATTTAGCATATTTATTCATAATAAATTAATAAAAGTTCAAAAAAAATTATATAAAATATGTTCTCCATTAAAATGAGGTAAATGTTTTTTAGAATAATTCCAATTTTAAGCGTAAAACATGATTTATTATCATCTAATACCAATAAAATCTATTGGATTAATATTAGAAATATTTCATCAATATATATATATATATATATTAAATTAATAATAATCACTAATTGTAATTAATTTAATTTATTGGGATATAATATCTCCGGGGGCATAAAAATTGTTTTCTATAAAAACATTCCCTTTATATTCAATTAGTTTTTATATTCGTTTCTAATTAATTTATTACCAATGAATTATTTTTATATTAATTTAAACCATTTATATTTATAATATAGTAAATAATAATCATTACCACTAATTTAATGGTTGGGTTAAGTCTTATTATATAAAATGATAATGTTTTATTAATATATTGTTATTTGGTAAAACTCTGCCTTGCATGTAATGAATGTCATCAATAAAAGTAATTGTTGCTTATGGAAAATGATAACTAATTATCACATGAATTTCAAAGTATATCATGGAATAATTTTTTTTTAAAATAGTAAATATATTTTAAACTCTTAAGATATTATATTCCCTTATAGTTTTGGTATTACGAGTCTTGCACACTTTTGAATAAAATTTCCTTAATTTTTATTTTCAAGGAATCATAAAAAATAATTATAAGATTTTGTCCAAAAAAATCTTTTTTTTGAATAAAACATACTTTTTAAGAATAAAATCTCTTTACTAAAATATTATTAATTTAAAAAAAATTCTTCAATAAATTATTTTGTTTAAGACACACACACACACAGATATATTTATATATATATATAAAGTAGTTAATACTATTTCATACCCACCAATTTAATTCCAAGGTTATAATGGTAAAATAAATCATGGGATGTTCAATTTTGGTTTTTCATGTTCACTACACTATAGAATATAAAAATCATAGGTTTTCATGTAACAAAATCTATCTAGAGTTTTCAGTGTAACACATGATAAAATTAGTGGTTCTTATCCTTTATGATGTCAAAATGATTTTATTCTTTTAAAAAATATGGGTGTTACATCATCCCCCCATTAATTGATTTCATCCTGTTAATTTGAAATTTATATTGGTTATCAAATATTAGAATTTTTAATATAATTTTCTTATAAAAACACATGAAAAAAAGGTTTAATGAAAAATATTTTTATTAAGAGATAAAGGGAAGTGCAAATTTCATATAAGATCACACATAACTATGTTTCCAAATAGATTAGAATAGTTATGAATTCGGTTTATATGTAAATAATTATAGAGGTTGAATTGTGTTACTGATCAAAAGAAATTGAGTGATCAATGGAATGTTAAGGAATTAAATACCATAAATATGTGATGATCTAATAGGCCATCTGATTCACCACATATTATGGTCCTAGGATAACATTGTTTTTATGATATATTTCCCATAGGTGAGTAATTCTATTACAATATAGACTAAGATAACAAAAAAAATATGTACTTTATGAGTTTAATTTCATCATTTAACAAATTTATACTTGAAACTCATATTCTTATTTATATAATGAGTATTGATGTTGAATTTTTCATTCCTGATGAACTAAAATAAAAATCCTAATACCACATAACCATAAAAGGGATAATAAGTTATTACTATTGTCTTTAAACAATAACCAAAACCAAAATGGTTAACACATGGTAAGATAATTACCAAAATTAATAACCCATAATATGATACATTAGTCATAAAAATTCAATAGTAATACAAAATATTCAAACCAAATCATTCCTCAAATAGCTATCCTTAAAATTCATCAAACATTTCCTAACTAAGTTAGAAACCCAGTGAGTATAAGGACTTGATTATATATTCATCCAATATAAATCTACCATTATTCCACAAAAAAATATCCAATGTTTTATAAATAATCATAATATTTACCTAGAAAAAACGTCATTCTAAAAAGGATATCATGTAGGTTAGTGGTAGTTGCTTCACTATTGTCACCCTTTTGTTATGGGTTCAAGCCCCAAGGAATTTTTAGATTTGATATATTTTCAACTGACCGTTAGGTTATCATTTTTACCATTAAACATGGAAAAATAATTCCTCCAAAAATAACGCTTCATGTTGATATTAGGGGTTAAATATACAAAAACCCAATAAAATTTCTCCCAAAAATTCATTAATAACCTCAATTTTTTTGAAAATTCAAACCCTCAAAAGGGGTGTCTGTGTCTTTGAACTTATGATCAAACATAGTAGTATTTAGATTTGATGAAAACATCATAATCTCCCAATTTATCTAAACTGAGCATTGATACCAACTATAATATCCTAGAACTTGCACTCCCAGATCAAATAATGAAACTATAAAAATTAAATTTCCAGCCTTCATGCTGATAATTGTGACTTAATTTTTTCTATACAAACCAAGAAAACATCAAAA
Source organism: Viscum album (assembly GCA_963277665.1). Classification (NCBI taxonomy): domain Eukaryota; kingdom Viridiplantae; phylum Streptophyta; class Magnoliopsida; order Santalales; family Viscaceae; genus Viscum; species Viscum album. The sequence continues at coordinate 1,816,454,494 of OY728133.1, read as the reverse complement.
ATGAAAATTGGTATTAGTTAAATACTTGAGGACTTTTAGGATATGAGTTTTAGAGAATTGAGACCAACTCCAATATGAAAAATCACAAGACTCTAATTGAGAATTTCTATCATTTATCCCAGATTTCATTATTTCACATTAAGCCCCCATCATCATCTATTTTAAATCCCTTCTTGAAATAATTAATTCAGTATCATTCTTTATAACATGGTAAAAATTAAACCTAATAACGGTGAGCTCAATTAATAATGGTAAATACAAGAATTAACAATTGAATGTCATTCGTGATAAAAATAATATCATATAAGTGTGATGACATAATCAAAGAGAAATAAAATAACATAAGAATACTAACAACCCTCAATACCTAGATCATAAAAAAATGATAACATTATTTAAGGCATTAAAAAGGAAATTGTCATAAGAATCATTAATCACGATCGATGTGATATAAGTTTTTATAAAATGAAAAAAAATTAAACCCGTAGAAGTCATAGATAACCATATTCGTATCGTAGAAAATCATCTTATAAAACCCTTATAGAACCATTAATGAATCCTAAAAAATGGGAATAACTATGCAACCAATAACAACATAATTATCCATGGAACATAATCATGACCCAAAGCATTGGAGTGTTTTATGGTTTCACCCATCGTATAAGATATAAGGGACTCACCAAACACTATATGGCCCACTTCATTGTATAAGCTACAACAGGTTCACCTAGTGTTGTATAGTCAGCCCAATCATATAAGAAATAATGTTCTTACTCGTTGTTATCTAGGATCCCCCCTCATTTATAATGTCTAAAAACCATCATATTAATAAATTATATAAATCATTCATTTCATATTAAAAATCATAGAAATAATCATTTTTTCATTTAGAACATGTTTATCCGATCTAAATTAAATTTATTTCATGTAAATCTATTACAAAATTATTAAACCATAAAAAATAAATATGTTATATAAAAATCTTTTTGATTCATGATTAACCCATGGATGGAGAAACAAGTTCTATAATAATCTCATTGAAACATGATTAACCTGTGAAAAGGAAACATGCCCCACAAAAATAACTTTAATAAAATCATAATCCATCCAGTAACAAAATAAAATGGTATCATAAATAAATATCACTAGTGCATGATAAGTATCATATGTTTTGCTGATGAGATGAATAGAAATTCTATTAAAATATCATTAAAATTTTCATGAGAATAATATAATTTTCATTTTCAAAATGACTTTAAAAAAAATTCAAAAACCTATTTCATTGAAAAAAAATTATAAAAAGATATAATTACTAGAATATTAAGAAAATATATTATTTAAATACAATTTTATAAACATTAAAAGGGTAAATAAATGAAATGACAGTATTGTAAGTGGGTAATTTCTTACCCACTATAAAGAACATTCTTTTTGCAAGGTAAAAAGGTTATAAATGTTACTTGATCGGAATGTGAGAAGAAGAATAATTTTAGAAAATTCATTTTAAAATGAAAAATGGGGTAAAATGACATTAATAAATAATTTTAATAAGGTTACGAATAATTTAATTTGTATACAAAACAAGGTTTTGGAAGAAAACAGATATCGAACTGAAGGGATAAACAAAGTAGGATATTCTTAAAAATAATTACTAATTTTTTATAAGTATAAAAGTGTTGAAAATGGTTATTCAAAATGATAATATAATTAATAACCCAATTATAAGATATATATTTATAACTATGTGATTGAACTTCAGAGGAATAATCATACATTATCCCAATAAAGCATGAGAATATAACAAAATGATTTTACAACTTTGGTAACATTGAATCATAATCACCGTTAAGGAATAAATTCAAATGGGACATATAATTTCATTAAAATTAATATATTTATGATATAAAATCTAAATGGGTAAGTATATACACCTAATAAAATAATATAGGTGTATAACATAACAAACATCTCAAATAAGGAAAACTGTGGCAATAATCCCTTATCACTTTGGTAACTTTGAAATAGTAAAACCTATGAAAGAGAGATCATAATGTGGATATTTAAATAAAAATATATTATAGTATAATAATAATAAAATATATTCATGGGATTTATATACACCACACAATAATAATAAGTGGTGAATATGGCGTATATATGATAGAAATAAAAGTAAGATGGGGAAACCCTTACCGTATGTCCAACTTGACACCTATGTCTTTATCTTCCTGAAAAATTAAATTATGTTAATTATTTACATGATTTTGATACTTTTTAAAGTTTATAATTAATTTTGATTAATTTATAAACATGTTTAATACAATTACCAAATAATTTAATATTATGGTAGATGTTTTCACCGTATTCGACTTGTGTGTCAAAAACAACTTAGGTGGGTTGACTATGGTCAAAGAAGTCATCATTTATTAATCTCTAGAATATTACTCCTGCCATAATTATAATATTTTTACCTCTAGTATAATTTATATACAAATAATTATAATGGTTTATTAAAAGTAAATTAATGTTATGATCATGGAGACGGTAGGTGGTACATACACATGAGTAAAATTTCTATTTTTCAATGATCATTATGGATTGAAGGTAAGTAAAAATTATATTTATAGAATTATAATAATATAATAAATTGAAATTTTTTTATTATATATTATTATATTTATAATTCTTATCATTTATAGATGAATAAATGAACACATCACTTTGAGGAGGAGGTAGTCCACACAACCACGAACAATGTTATCAATTTTTTCACTAGGTGAAAAGGTAAAAAAATGATATATTATATTTTAATAATTATTAATAATTAATTAATATCATAAATATTTCATATATATCCCATATATTTATAATCATTACACTGATTACTAGCCATGTAACATGTTACTAAAAAACAAATCACATCACTTCCTTAGGCAGTAGTTTATTGTACACATGAGTGATGTTATCATACTCCCAATAGTATGGACCATATAAGGTTATATAAGGTATAATTACTAATATGGTATAATTATATTATAAATATCATATATAAAATTTGGATACATCATCATATTAAACCTTGAGAGGTGGTAACAGAAATAAAATGACATCGTTTCCCAAGGAGTTAGTCTGTCGTACACCCGAACACTACTAGAAATTAAGGCTATACCCATGGTTTGAAAAAGTGGTTATATGTTATAGAAATGGATCCTTGGACAGTGGCTTGTATTGGAATGGCTATAGGGAAAGGCCTATTGACACAGTTTAAAACCATGGCTAAAGACCTATAGCCACCATTTGAAACCCTAGTAGAACCTTAAGCCACACGGGGACTATAGAAATTATTTGAAACTATGGATATATGTCTATAGTCATGGTTTCAAACTATGGATATAGAACTACTATTTTAATAAATCAAAACACCACATAACCCCCCCCCCAACCTGAAACCCCTCCCTTGCACCAGGAAACCCCCCCCCCCCCAGCGCACCCCCTCCCCCTTGTACACCCCCACTCTACCACTAGACAGACCCCCTTACACCCCCTTGGACGCCCCCTAAAAACCCCCTAGACACCCTAACTGGAAACCCCCTCCCCCTGGACACCCCCCCAAGACACCACCTCCCCCCATTACACCCCACCGGAACCCTCATGGATAACCCCCGAGAACCCCTCCCCCCACATGGACACCCTCCCTCCTGAACACCCCCTCCACAACATCTGTCCTGGACACCCCCTCCCCATGCACACTACCCCCTTACACAATTCCCCACACTGCACTCTTTCCCCCTTTCACCCCCTCTACCCCCCAACCTTCACCCCCACTGTCAGCCCCACCTACACCCCCACTACCACCACCTAAACCCCCACTTCCCCTGAACACCCCCTTCCCCCTTCACCCCCATTACCCATGCACACACACCGCTACCCCCTTCACCCCTCCCTACCGTCGGGACACTACCCCCCCCCCCCTTCACCCCCAGTACCCCCCTGCACATTGCCCCCTACCACTTCACCCCAACAGCCCCCCAATAATCACCCCCACTACCCCTCCCCCACCTGCACCCCTACTACCCCCTTGGACAACCATACCACCCTCCCTACACCCTTCACCCCCACTTCCCCCCATCCATCACACCCCACTACCCCCCAGGCACCTAGAACCCCTTACTTCCCCTGGAACACTACCCCCCCCCCCCCCCACTACCCCCACCTGCACCCCCTCTATATAGTAATCATTATAAAACAAATACTACAAAAATTTCATCAATGAAAAGAATGGTAATAAAAAAGTAAATGGGGAAAAATAATTTCCCTAACATAAAGAAAATAGATGCCAAAACCTAAGTAAAACTGTAAGGAAATATAAGGGTAAAGATTGGCTCAGGCTACCTAGATCTGACCACCAAACATGTTCAACACCACCATGAACTGCTAAGCTCCACTAATACCAGGTCCACTAAATTCAAATCCAATATTTCTACCATCTGTAAAAGACATGAAATTTATAGGAAAATAACATGTAGGTATGTCTATATACATAACCAATACAACACCCAATGAACGAAGAGGGAAGCCACAAAATAATATGGTCATCTCATCCAATAAGGTTAGATGGTAATGAAACCTAATTCCAATAGATATCAAACACATCATCCCCCTAGATAGACACCACCAACACCCTTCATATCCCCACTTGTACCCCCCCTATGCAACATCCCTTTCTCCCCACTTCACCCCCCTATCCCCTTGCACAGACCCCCTTTCACACCTGCACACCCCCTACAAACCCCCACTGCAAACCCTGTACACCACCCCTTCTGGAAACCCCTTCCACCAACCCTAACAGATACCTACATTGCACACCCATTCCCCCGTAATACCCCCCCTGCACAGCCCCCCTGCACCCCCCTACAAAGCCCCCTTGTACCCCCTTAAACATCAATTGCACACCCATGTCCAATTTCACAACCCCACCCGTGCACACCCCCCTTGCACCCCCCTGTTGGACCCCCCCCCCCCCCTAGAATGATCCCCTGCTAGTCACCCCCACTGCACCCCCCCACCTCAAGGATAGTACCCCTCGTTAGACACCCCCCTGCACAACCCCCTTGCAACCCCTACACATCCCCCTTTCCCCCATTACACAACCCGTACACCCCCACCCCATACACCCCCATGCAAACCTACGCACACCCCCTTGCACACCCCCTACACCTTCACATTTCAAAAGTGGAATGCAAGTCACCATGAATAAGACACACTATTCTTTTCATGACATCCATTTAAACTTTAGAAAGGAGGCATAACCGTTAGATAATTCACTACATGAGAAATTGTCTCTCATGTGCCAAGTCAACCATGTTTAGTTAAATTTAACTCATTAAATGAATTAAAACATGGAAATTCCATTTATAATAACAAAGGGGGTCACTTATTAGTAACTTGGTCATTACAGCACTGGCATAAATGGTAATTTCCATCTCGTCATTCTAACGGCATATAAAGGTGTTTCTATTCAAAAATATTTTTAATAAAAAGAAGGAAACCCCATATAAAGATATAAAATTGGTCAAGTATGATGTGTGATTTACAAATAAAAATGACATTAATTATATGGAAAACATCAATGTAATAATGTCAATCAATGTATACAACTATGAGTTTTCACAAACAGTGCACCTCCGTTAGAGGGGTTCAATTAGAAAATCATGACTTTCTTATCAAATGAAAAAATTATCTTAACTAACAATGATTCAAGAATTTCAATTTAATATAAAAAAGAAAAATTAAAAAGAAAACTAAATGATAATTATAACATTCTTTAATTATAGAGGCTAAGAGAGGGACCCTGCCTCAAATGAGCTAAGCCACACTCAAAACTTGAAACTTTTATCAGTGAAAACTTTCGGCTACTTCATCTATCCTCTGGGTATAAAAACCATTACATATACATAAGGACTCCCTAATCCCTATGTACATGTTAGTATGGCCTTGAACATTCACAAGAATATCCTTTTATATATATATATATATGCTCACATTCATAATCCCATTATAGTGTAGGGTGAATCAGTGTCTTCTAAACATCCAAGCCATTGAATCATACACGCAGACATCTGTTAATAGTCTCACAAGGGATCTTTCATACCACTCCCTGGTTATATAGAAACTAACAAAAGGATGAAATAAAGAGTATTTAATTTTTCTACTCAAGGAATTCAAGAGTATGGAGGTATTTCTTTAGCTTGTACAAGTTGGGTTCTTCTTGGGTGGGTTTAACACATTGCCTACAAGTTGGTTCTCATTCAAAATTTTAAATATCCTTATACTATAAATCCCAACCATCCCATCTACCTCTATAACTACACATAAATTGTACCCCACATGCACCACCCCTACCCTACATCCCCCCCTACATTGTATATGATGTACATCTCCTTGATATGATTATCTTGAACAGGTCATGGTGGTCAAAGATGATGGAAATGAGAAAAATGAAAATCTCAAGTGTGCATAAGGTTAATTTTTTGAAATTAAATCAATAAAATAATATGAACAAAAAATGATCCAACCCTAGTTATCCATAAGATCTTGTATTTCCCCCCATGAGGTAACAACTATGCTAAGCTGAAAATAAAATTGGGTGCTGAATGAGGAACACAATGCCAGTACAAAGTGGATCTGTGATGGGGAAATAAGAACCCATTGAGAGGTAGAACCAAGCTGTAATCAAGAACTCAGGGGTTTGGTGTAGTTTACTGCCACATGACTAGAAAGTTGGTATATGTTTCATATTGACTTATTAAATAGTGGATGTGTTCACTAAATCCTAATGTGGGACTCATATATATAGTGTCAACAAAGAGAGGAAGACCACCCCATGAAGGATATGGACCATTCCCATAATGTATAGAAAAATGATATTATTTTTTCACCATTTCATGGTAAAACTCAAGGATGTTATGTTTCATTTAGATGATTTATAAAACAGTGGAATCATGATCATTTTTGAGTCCATATCCAAAGGAATAAAAATGAATAGAAGATTACTAAATATTTTTTATGGACTAAAGATGCGAAAATGAGAACATAGAGGAGACCCTTCTATGGTGAACACCATAATAAATTTATAAAGTACCTATGGGATATAGGGAGGAAAACTATAGGAATGATTTTCTCCACGATAGAATCCTGTAAGGTGTGTTAAAGAGAGATGTTGGAGTACCCATGCATCTTGGAATTGGGTGAGATGGGTGTTAGATGTTTTGGATCTAGAACCAAAACCACCTAATGAGTGTGGTGATAGGAATTTCAATACACATTTTTCTAGAAAGAGTGGTATGTTGTGATAAGAGAAGCACCGTTCCATGTTTATATATTAGAGTAATAATGTTTACATTTTCATGAGAATTAAATATGATAATTAACAAAATTTCATGGATATAGTTATTGAAATAATTACCATCCATGGATAATGAATATATGTCCAATATTATATATATGGTTATGTTTTTAAATAAAGATAAAAGGGCATGATGTTTGGGGTGTTGACCAAATCCCTTTTTCTAAGACCACACAATAAATACAATCATAATGTTAGGGTAAAAAGTAACTCTTTATATATAAATATTTAAAATTTTTGTTAATTAAAGGAATACGTTTGACCATACTAAAACCATGTAGATTCTCTAGAATTGTTGTGAAAAATCTATAGAAGGTTAATTGATGCCATCCCTCAAATAATGGGGTTGGATTTTAGGATCTATATAACATGATAGAGTAGTTAGAGATATTATATATGAGACAAATCATGTTATAAATCTTAATCAAAACAAGTAATGAGACCAAATAATTTCATTACTATATATTGTTCAATTTTATAAGTGGTGTCTTGGGATAAAAAGACATTGAATACTTCATCAAAAAAATACATAAAAAAATACTACAATGTAATTCCATCTTGGAATTAGCTACATCTATAGAAGAAGAGTTCCGTGTCTATGGTTTTGTGGGATTCATAAATTCAACCCTCACACTATAGTGTTGTTCCCATAAAGAATAGAAAAAGAAAAGTATATTTTAGTGAAGGTAAAATAAGAATCAAATAAAAAACATGATGAAAGTGTAGTATCATGATTATTAGAGGGAGATATCCATTTCACTAAACTATGAAGAAGACCCAAAATTCTATTAACATTCAATCACTATCTTAAAGTAGTGGGTTGGTAGAAAAAAAGTGGGTGTGCCCTAGGATAGGAAATGCACCATTACAAACCTAATTATAAAACATAAAGTGATTAGTTCTATAATAATTTATACCAACACAATTTATTTTGTATGCCTAAAATTTGGGAATATCTTTTTCAAAATTATCATTCACGCCCCCTCTCACTTCCACCTCCCCATTCCCCTCCCCAAAACACCCCATGTCATCTAGCACCCCCTATAAACCCCCTTCCCACCCCTGCACACCCCCTCCCCCTACCCCTAACACAACCCTTACCCCTGACACTGCAAACCCCCTACACCCTTCCCCTTCTCCTACACACCCCTTTCCCACCCCTTCCCACCCCACACCCCCAAACCACCCCATTCACCCCCCATTCCACCCTCAAAATTTCATTCCACATCAACCACTTAATTCAAGGAAAATAATAGCAAAACAATCAGAGACATGTCACTTAATACAAGAATTAATATTCATTTTATTCTAATCAGGTCCTCTCAATTTAAAAAATCAATGAAATACTTTCTGTAAGACAAGTCATTCCAACCAAGTCAAGTTATTAACTTAGTGGTGACTTGTTTATTAAAACACTTTCCTACTTGGGAAATTCTATTTTAAAAGTCTAATGGAAAGTAAAGGGTGTTTTGGATCGAATAACTATTTTAATAAAAAGAGGGAAACCCCCTATAGGGATATAAAAAGGGTCAAGTACATTGTGTAATTTGTAAATAACAACATAAAGTATAAGGAAAACATCAATGCAATAATGACAAGAAAGGTTTATGACTATGAGTTTTCGCAGACAGCACACCTCCATTGGAGGGTTTTTATTACAAACCATGACCTGTTTATCAAACTAAACAATTATCTTAACTAACATTTATTTAATAATTTCAATTTAATATAAACATGCAGAATTAATAAGGCAACTAAATTAAATTTAAAACATTCTTTAATTGAAGAGGTTAGGATATGGAACCAACCTAAACCTCATGGGGCATTTTCTTTTGATGATGGGAACAAAAATCTTCATTTTTCCCTCTTGAATGCATACGCAACTTCATATATATATGAGGACACATATCCCCTATGTACAAATTTTAATGGCCAAATATTCACAAGGGGTTCCTTAGATATATGTTTATACTTGCATATACCCCCATACACTTACACATGTATGCATTTTTCATATCTATATATAAGCACACCAATCTGCAATATATAAAGGTAGAACTTATATATGTATATGACTACCCATTCATATAAATGTAAGACTTTTTCAACGGAGACTCCAATCCTGTAACACCCCAAGCTTCCACAGTATGATTCACTATGAATAATACAGTAGCGTGTATTGTACGCAACTTTGAGATTCTAACACACTGCGACCAATCAAAGTAGCCGTTATGAATAGTAATACCCACTTTTTGAAATTTTATAAATTTTATCTCTCAAAATGGATTTCATTTTTGGATTTTAAATATTGAAATTATCCTAGGGTTAAATTTTGGTACTTTTCGGATAACTTTTATATTTTGATGAATAGTGAAAGTTACTAAATTTTAATTAAAAACAACTTTTTAATCAAAATAATTAATAGTGATAAATAATGAATTTGATTGGTTTTAAAGTATATTTAGAATATATTTTTACCATTTAATACAATTTTGTTCATTGTACATAATTTCACATTTAAATCGTACATAAACAAGTGTCAATCTTTTGATAGTTATTATCTCTTAAAAACACGATTTTTGTTTTAACAATGCGAATTAATTTTAAATTAATTTACGCCACTTCTATGTTTTGAATTTAGGAAAATGGAATATATATTTCAAATCAGGATGTCCAAATTGTGTATATAGGTAACTTTTATTTTTATACATTTTGAATAATTACCTCGTTAAATATTTTATTTACCATGGTTAAAGGGTAAATCCTGTAAATAAGGGTAGAAAATAATATTATAATAATAATAAATTATCCTAAAACGTATCCTAACCATATTGGATGATACATATCCGACCATGGGCATCATGGGGTTGATTTTGGGACCCCATGGATCCACTTGTAGGTGGTAAGGATACTTTATATTCATTATGTTAAAATAAATACAAATTGACATAGGTAAATAACTTTTAGAAAAAAATTATTAAATAGGGTTATATATATTTTATTTTTGACTATAAATATTCATTATAATGATATAAAGATTTAATACATAATAGTATTTTATTTATAATTTTTATACATTTAATAATTAAATTTATTTATGACACATTAATGATGGAGTAATTTCATAATTAATGAAAGAATCAAATAATTGGAATTATAAATGTTAAAATAAATATAATTTGAAATTTTTGATGACATAAATAAATTTTTTTGGTTAATATTAAATTTTAATATTTCTTAAATGAATTTTTTTTAGAATTAATAAAGTTTTTACGACTTAAAAAAATTAATTATTAAATAGTGTCAAAATTGACATAATTGAGGTTTTAAAACAAGTATTATATTATTAATTGATATTATATTCATGAAAATCTAAGGTTCATAAAAACGGACATATATCATGATATAGGAAACATTAATGGACCAGTTGGGGTTGCTTGGATGTATACAGTATGTTTGTTAATATATAATATAAAAATACAAAGTGACATGGTAAATGTCAATCCAATTAAATAAGAGTTAAAACTAAATGATATGGTTAATATAATGACCAAAAACTATCTAAAATCTATTGGTTTAAAGTATTTAGACCCATACCAACATTAGAAATTAAATAATCCACTTTGTAGACATTAGAAATCGAATATGTGTTTATTATAAAATAATATTTCTAGCTTTTCCAAAGGTTCCCCTCACCCCTCTTACAAAAGGGCACTCCCCCTTCTCGCTAATTCACACATTAAAAGCCTTTTGGCTCGGCCATTCCCTGCCCAAATACTCTCTCAACGTCCCTCAATTAAACCTAGAGGCCTTAGTTTGATCAGAAATCCAACCTACAGAGCCCTTTTGATCAAATCAAAAGGAAGAACCCGAAGAAGAGGTAATGTTTTCACCACCCTCTTTCAAGTTCCTTTCTTCTTCCACTTCTTCTTTATTTATTATTTACATTATAAAATAATAACTCCAGTATAATCTATATTCTGTGATGTTATTATAAATATGGTATAACCATATTCAGTATTCTATCAATCCTTTGAAGGACATGTCACCATATGTGCGTACGTACGACCTACCGTCTCCACGTCGTGGTGTAATTGTTATTCAAAAAACTATTATTTGGATGGGTATAATAATGATGTACAATTCATGTAAATAATAAATATAACATGATAATGATTATTTATATATGATATAACATCCAATTATATATTATTATAATATCAAAAGAATGATATTGTCGCTCGTGCGTACGTATGGACTACCGTCTCCACGAACGCGATGAGATTCATTCTCCATCGTATCCGTTCGAGAATAATTTTTCATTTAAAGATTAAAAATAATATTTAAGGACAAGATATCATTATGGATATGAATAAGATACAACCTATCCAGAACAAACACTGCTTACGTAACCAAACAAATAAAAGAAAAAGAGTATGTTAAAACCCGAAACAACGATAATACTGAGATAGTATTAACAAATCATTGTTAAAAGATCATATATGATATCATATTAATGTATATTATTATTATATAATTTAATAAAAATTATTTCACCATTAAACAGGAGGTTAACCTACCCCCAACTATGGAAAGGTACAAGTTAAGGGTTTATTTTACAATCTCTTCATTTTCTGAGGATGGTTATACGTAATTATCTACTGGAACCTCTTTATCGACCACATCCATGTTTCATAAAAATGTCTTTAAAAACATTCTTAATATTTTATAGAATATGGGTTAAATTATTTTATACCCTTGTTTGAATTTTTAAAAGACTTTTATTAAGGAATATTTTCAGCATTTTCGAAACAAGGTCCTTTTTAACCTTTTCGATAGAATTAAAGTAAGAATGCATTTTTTTAACTTATACGAAGGGTGCGGCTATTTTCTGCCGTTATAAAATCTTCAAAGCTTACCTTACAAGCTTATAAGAATATTTTCAAAGTAAATGTTTAATTTTATAATTATGTGACTTTTAAATAATTTCAAAAAAAGAGATATCTCTCTAAAATAGTTTCGATTTCATCTATGTCAACATCCTTTAATGGATTTTAAGCTTATTTGAAGTTTATTTATTATGATACAAAATATCCATATTGTATTGAATGTTTTGTGATATGTTTGACTGTGGATGTGTTATCTTTATACCAGTAATGGTTTTGGAGAAAGTATTGACATTTCGTATGCTAGTTTTAATACGAATATTAATGTTATGTTTAAACCTGTTCATATGTGGAATGAATTGGACTTAATAAGTGACGGGTGGAGCCTACTATAGCTCCTTGCTGCATCGGTAGGTCTAATAAGACAAAATAGTGTCTTGGCACAAGGCCTTGACAAAATCTTATTTGTAGTCTTGGCTTGAGGCCTTGGTTATGTGGTTATGATAGTCTGAAATTATGTATTCCATCATTATGAAAGTGGTTTTTGATATTTCATGTGATTATTCAACTAGTATAATATCCATGTGAATAAGTATATGGCATTATTTCCTTTTATTTTTGCCATATTATGCTGAATTTCCAGTTTAAAAGGCTTTTGTTTTAGTTATACATTTCCTTAAATGTTTATGCTTATTTTTGAAAGTTTTCGCCATATTGTTATCCATACTGTGCATCTGAGATCACACCATTCAATGTTTTATTTTTCCCAGGATTTGAAGAAGTGATTTAAGAATGACCTATAGGAATAGTATGAGGGGATATTAAGACAAGATGTTTTTGTAGTTTTTTTTACTTTATGATGTCATGTAAAACTTTGTGAATATATCTAGTGATTCCATGGATACTAAAATAATCGGCCTTTTGAGACTTGATCTTTTGTGATCATGCCAATGTTATGTAATAATGTATCGAATCTGGGTAACTGGTGTCGAGGCGTTATAGTTGGTATCAGAGAAAGTTTACTACAAACATTGGAAGCTAGATTTGGATAAAATCTCCTTAGAGCACATAGATCTAAGATGGACATTGAGGATTAGTATAGAATAACATCCTAGAATTTTGGTATTGTAGAAATTTTGTAAATTTTCCAAGCAATACATCCCTGTCTGGATACGAGTAGGTAGAGGTGGCTCTGGCACAGATGTACTTAGGGGTAAAACCTGAAAACAACGCTTTGAGCTAGACTCGATTGAGAACTGGTGCACGACAACGAGCCTTGTTTCACTATTGTTTACGAAACTCCCGGGGGATATTCTTAGGATAATTCTCATTTTCTTTACAAACCATTAGGAAGGGTTTATGAGTATATAATTTCCCAAAGAAAACATTTTTATGATTATGGATTATATCCATAAATATTTCAAATTATGTTAAGAGTTTTTCAAGTATGGAATTATGTATTTTGATTCATAAACTGATCTAGTTTATGCCATTGTTTAGAAATGGAACCTATTGGAAGAAATGGAAACCGTATCAATTCATGCACTCCATGTAAGGATTTCCCTCCTGCTCAAGATAATTATAGTGGAGCTGGTGATGCAACTGGTGCTAATCAACTAATCACCATACTGGGACAACTTACTCAGGTTATGAATAATAACCTTACCTGTATGGAGCACCCTGATCCGCAGTGTGGAGGATCAATGTTAGAACACTTACTGAGGTAACAACCACCAACATTCAATGGGTGTACAAATCCATTGGTATCTGAGCAATGTATAAGTTCCCTAGAGAAAATATTTCAGGATTTCGGGAGTAATGAAAGGGAAAAAGTTATCATTGCAGTTTATCGCCTCACTAGTGATGCTGATCAATGGTGTTCCTTGATTCAAAACACAAAGGATGACAGGGAAGTATAAAATATGGAATGGAGGGAGTTAATATAAATTTTCAAAGAAAAATACTTTCCTCGTGACCATCGAGCCGATATGGAAAGTCAATTTTTGAGTCTGAGAAAAAAGGAGGATGAGAATGTCATAAAGTATGTGGCTAAATTTACAAGGTTAGCACGGTATTCTGGAGATTATATACATAACCCAAGAAATAAGATTGATGATTTCATAGATGGGTTAAAACCATTTCTTTGACGAACATTAGTGTCACAATCCCTCTCTTCGTACGTAGATATTGTCTCATGTGCTATCAAGACAGAAAAAGAATTATCTATGTCTTATGACTTTAAAGAAAAGCAAGAGAAGAAGAGATATGTTGATCACTCTAGGAATGGAAATAAGGGGAAGAAGGGAAATGTTTAATATCCATCTTGTAGTAAATGTGGGAAGAAACACCCTGGTGCCTTCTTGAAGGGAATGGGAGTCTGTTACAAGTGTGGTGAAAAAGGCCACCAGGCTCATGATTGCATGGGGAAGAAAGAAGCTACCGATGTTCAATGCTACAACTGCAAGGATATGGGACATTATGAAAATGAATGTCCTAAGAGTCAGGGGAACTTACCTCAGAAATGGCCAAGGGATCAAGGCCAAGATTATGCTATCACTACTGCTGAGGTAGAAGCTCCGAAAGACGTGGTGGAAGGTAATTTAATGGTTTCCTCAAGTTTAGAAAATTCTTTATTTGATTATGGATCATCGCATTGTTTCATATCTTCCCAGTTTTCTAAGAAAATTAGATATTTCTAATTTTATTTAACAAGGGATTTATCAGATAAAACTCTTAAGGGAAGTATCAGTTCAACAACGTTTTGTGAATCAGTACCCATTAGATCACATAAAAGTTCTTTATCCACTAATATCATCTCCATACCTATGATTGAGTTTGATATAATCTTCGGTATGGATTGTATTTCGGACCATGATGCGATGATTTATAGTAAGAAGAAGGAGGTTACTATTTTTGATGATGATGATAAGGAACACCTTATCATTAGAGCAGAATCATCACCACCAAATTCTTATCTAGATCCACCCCCAGTAGCTCAACTAAATTCAATTATTGTGGAGGAAGAGAATGAAATAATTGTGGGTAAGGAAAGAAATGTTCAAATTGAGGATGTTCCTATTGTTAAAGAATATTTATATGTGTTTCTGGAAGACTTACCTGGACATCCTCCAGAATGAGAAATTGAGTTTTCTATTGATTTAATTCTGGGTTCAAAGCCCATATCAAAGACCCCTTATAGAATGGCCACTGTGGAATTAGTTGAACTAGAGAAACAACAAGAGGAATTGAGTAATGATGGATTTATTTTCCCTAGTGTTTCTCCATGGGGATACCATGTTCTTTTTGTTAAAAATAAAGATGGATCTATGATTTTATGTGTCGACTACATGGAAATCAATGATATAACAATAAATAAAAAGTATCCCCTACCTCGCATTGATGGTTTATTTGACCAACTACATGGATCTCAATACTTTCCAAAGATTGAACTTCGATCTGGATACCATCAGTTGTGTGTGAAGAAGGAAGACATTCCGAAGACAGAATTTTGAACCAGGTACGGGCATTACGAGTTTACAGTAATGCATTTTGGGCTGACTAATGCACCCTATGTAATCATGGATCTAATGAATAGAGTCTTCAAGGAATATCTCGATGCTTTTTTGGTGGTATTTATTGATGATATCTTGGTATATTATAAATGATATTAATATCATGAAATTCACTTGTGCATTATCCTGAAGACTCTTATAAGACATGAATTGTATGGGAAGTTTAGCAAGTGTGAATTCTGGCTTCAAGATATTTCTTTTCATGGCCATATTGTCTCCAAAATGGAATATCTATTGATACTTCTAAGACTAGGTCAATCCATGAATGGCCAGCCCCGACAAGTATAACTGAGGTACACAATTTTATTGGTTTAGTAGGTTATTATCGACGTTTCGTCCAGAATTTGGCCCGATTGGCTAAACCATTAACGAAGCTCACACGTAAAGGGGTTAAATTTTTTTTGGAAAAAAGAGTGTGAAAAATATTTTGACGAACCTAAGAGAATATTAGTCAATGATCCTATATTGACTCTACCATCGGGAATGATGGATTCGTTATTTACAGTGATGCATTGAAGAAAGGACTTGGTTGTGTCCTTATGCATAATGATAGGGTTATTGCATATGCAACACGACATCTAAATATTCATGAGAAAAATTACCCTACGCATTTTCTTGAGTTAGCTGCCGTAATATTTGCTTTGAAG
Source organism: Viscum album (assembly GCA_963277665.1). Lineage (NCBI taxonomy): Eukaryota > Viridiplantae > Streptophyta > Magnoliopsida > Santalales > Viscaceae > Viscum > Viscum album. Next base: position 1,816,437,984 of record OY728133.1, on the reverse strand, counting down.
ATATGGAGACATTATCTCTATGGTGAAAAATGTGATATTTATACTGATAACAAGAGTTTGATGTATATTTTCTCACATAAATAACTCAACATGAGGCAAATGAGATGGCAATAACTACTCAAAGATTATGACTTCATGATACACTACCACCCGGGGAAGGAAAATAAGGTTGCAGATGCTTTGAGCAGAAAAGATCATGGAGTTTTGAACATGGTGATAATTGAAAGGGATCTTATATTCATGGATCTAGTGAAGATGGATATGGGAATTTCCATGGAAGGTGAAACATCGATACATTTTCAAATGGTTGCCAAACCATCTTTACTAGAAAGGATAAATAGTTCTCAGATATGTGATGAAGATTTTGAAAAGAAGATTAAAGTTGTGAATGATGGGAGATTGAGAGACTTTGTGTATGAAGATGGAATTTTGAAATTTGGGAAGAGACTTGTTGTTCCTGATATACCTGATCTGAAAAGGGAATTGTTGGATGATGCTCACAGCTCCAATTTCTCTATAAAACCTGGGAGCACCAAAATGTATAGAGATTTGAAGGATCATTTTTGCTGGGACAATATGAAGAGGGAGATTGCAGATTTTGTGTCAAGATGTATGGTTATTCAACAAGTGAAAGCTGGAAGGCAACAGTCTGGAGAAGTCATGAAACCTCTTCCCATATAAGAGTGGAAATGGGACAATATTATGATGGACTTTGTCATGGGGCTACCAAAGACTCCTAGAAGGAACGATGCAATATGGGTTATTGTGGATCGTCTTACCAAGTCAGCACATTTTCTTTCTATAAGAGATGATCTACCACTGGAATGTCTAGAAAGATTGTATATTAAGGAAGTTTTGATACTTAATGGAGTACCCCTATCGATTGTTTCTGATCGTGATCCATGTTTTATTTCAAGATTCTAGAAAAGTATTCAGAAAACCCTGGATACTGAACTTCTTTTGAGAACTGCCTACCACCCCCAAACAGATGGAAAATCAGAACGAACTATTCAAACCTTAGAAGACATGCTGAGATCTTTCTCACTTGACTTTCAGGGTATGTGGGATCAATATTTACCTCTGGTCTAGTTTTCCAATAACATTAGATTCCATTCAAGTATTCAATTGGAACTATATGAAGCGTTATATAGAAGGAGATGTCGCACACCAACCTGTTGGGATGATGTTGTTGAAAGAAAACTTTTAGGCACATAACTAGTGGAGGAAACGATGGAGAAGGTGAAGTTAATCCAAAGCCACATCAAAGCAGCTCAAAGTAGGCAGAAGAGCTATGATGACAACAAAAGGAAGGATTTGGAATTTCAGGTAGGAGATCATGTTTTATTGATGGTATCTCCATGAAAGGGAGTTATAAGTTTCAATAAGAAAGGTAAATTGAGTCACAGGTACATATGAACTTTTGAAATTCTAGAACGAATTGGGGTTTTAGCTTACCATTTAAAAATTCCACCTAGTCTCTCCAAAGATCACGATGTGTTCCACGTATCACTGTTGAGAAAATATATGCCTGACCCAACGTATGTACTCACTTATGAAGAATTAGAACTAGACCGGATCTGTCTTATTGCGAAGAGCCCGTTAAGAATCTTGATACAAGAGAGAAAGTGCTGAGAAACCGGACGACTCATCTGGTAAAAGATCTATGGAGGGACTATAAGATAGAAGAGGCAACGTGGGAACCCGAGGAACTTATAATGAAGAATTACCCAAGTCATTTCATGTGGTAGTATTATAGAAATTTTGAGGATGAAATTATTTAAAGGAGGGTATAATGTAACACCCCAAGCTTCCACGGTACAATTCTCTTTGAATAATACAGTAGCGTGTGTTATACGCGACATCGAGATTCAAACACACCGCGACCAATCAAAGTAGCCGTTATGAATAGTAATACCCACTTTTTGAAATTTTATAAATGTTATCTCTCAAAATGGATTTCATTTTTGGATTCGGAATATTGAAATTATCCTAGGATGAAATTTTGGTACTTTTCAGATAACTTTTATATTTTGATGAATAACGAAAATTACTAAATTTTAATTAAAAACAACTTTCTTAATCAAAATAATTAATAGTGAAAAATAATGAATGTGAGTGGTTTTAAAGTATATTTGAAATATATTTTTACTATTTAATACAATTTTTGTCATTGTACATAATTTCACAATTAAACCGGACATAAACAAGTGTAAATCTTTTGATAGTTATTATCTCTTAAACACACGTTTTTGTTTTAACAACGGGAATTAATTTTAAATTAATTTCTGCCAATTCAGTGTTTTGAATTTAGAAGAATGGATTCCATATTTGGAATCAGTATTTCCAAATTGTGTAAATAGGTAACTTTTGTTTTTAGACATTTTGAATAATTACTTCGGTAAATATTTTATTTACCATGGTTAAATGGTAAATCCGGTAAATAAGGGTAGAAAATTAATATTATAATAATAACAAATTACTGTAAAATGTGTTCTACCATTATTGGTTGATACATTTACTACCAAGGTAATCTTTGGTTATATTATTGGACCCCATTGATCCACTTGTAGGTGATAAGGACACTTTATATTAATTAAGTTAAAATAAATACAAAAATGACATAGGCATATAACTTTTAGCAACACAATTTTTACATAGGGTTATATATGTTGGATTTTCAACTACAAATATTCATTAAAAAGATAAAAATATTTCCTACATAATGGTATTTTATTTATAATTTTTAGACAAATAATAATTAAATTTATTTATGACACAATAATGATGCATTAATTTACTTATTAATGAAAGAATCAAATAATTGGTATTATAAATGTTAAAATAAAACTAATTTGAATGTTTTGATAACATCCATGAATTTTATGGGTTAATATTACATGTTAATATTTATTAAATGATTTTTTTATAATTAATAAAGTTTTTAAGACTTTAACAAAAATCAATTATTAAATATTGTCAAAATTTTCATAAATGAGTTTTAAAAAAAAGTATTATATTATTAATTGATATTATATTCCTAAAAATCTAAGGTTCGACCGAAGGACTTATATCATGATTGAGGTATCATTAATGGACCAATTGGGGGTAGCTTAGATGTATATAGTATGTTTATTAAAAATATAATATAAAAATTAAAAGCGACATGGTAAATGTAAATCTAATTAAATACGAGTTAAAACTAAAAGATAAGGTAAATATAATGACCCAAACCTATATAAAATATATTTTTTGAAAGTATTTAGACCCATCCGAACATTATAATTTAAATAATATTCTTTGGATCCATTGAAAAATTTATATAAATTTGTTATAAAATAATATTTCTAACTTTCCCAAAGGTTCACCTCACCCCTCTTATAAAAGGGCACTCCCCCTTCTCACTAATTCTCACATTCAAAGCATTTTGGCTCGGCTAAAACCTACCCAAATACTCTTTAAACTTCCCTCACTTCAACCTAGAGGTATTGTTTTGATCAGAAAGCCAACCTATGGAGCCCTTTTGATCAAATCAAAAGGAAGAACACGAAGAAGAAGTAATGTTTTCACCACCCTCTTTCAAGTTCCTTTATTCTTCCACTTATTCTTTCATTGTTATTTACCTTAAAAAACTTATATTTTCTGTGATGTTATTATAAATATGGTAAAACCATATTCAGTATTCTATCCATCCTTTGAATGACATGTCACCAAACATGAGTACGTACAGCCTACTGTCTCCACGTCGTGGAGTAATTGTTATTCAAAAATCTATTATTTGGATGGGTATAATAATGATGTGTAATTAATTTAAATAATAAATATAACATGATAATGATTCATTATATATGATATAACATCCAATTATATATTATTATAATATCAAAAGAATGATATTGTCGCTCATGTGTGCGCACGGACTACCGTCTCCGGGAACGCGATGAGATTCATTCTCCATCGTATCCATTCAAGAATAATTATCATTTAATGATTAAAAATAATGTTTAATGACTTGATATAATAATGGATACGAATAAGATACAACCTATCCATAACAAACATGCCATACATAGCAAAACATATAAAATAAAACAAGTAAGTTAACACCCAAAACAACGATAATACTAAGATATTATTAACAAATCAATGTTAAAAGATCATATATGATATCATATTAATGTATAGGATTATTGTATAATTTAATAAAAATTATTTCACCATTATACAAGAGGTTAACCTACCCCCAACCAAAGAAAAAGTACAAGGTAAGGGTTTATTTCACAATCTCTTCATTTTCCGAGGTTGTTTATACGTAATTATCTACTAGGACCTCTTTATCATCCACATCCATGTTTCTTAATAATGTATTTCAAACCATTTTTTCTATTTTATAGAATATGGGTTAAAGTAATTTATACCCTTTTTTACTTTTTATAAGACATTTATAAAGGAATCTTTCCATCGTTTTCCAAACAAGGTCCTTTTTAACCTTTTCTATAGAATTAAGGTAATAATGTATTTTTTTAACTTATATGGAGGGTGCGGCTATTTTCCACCATTATAAAATCTTCAAAGCTTCCCTTACAAGATTATAAGAATATTTTCAATGTAAATGTTTTATTTTATAATTATGTGACTTTTAAATGATTTCAAAAAAAGTGATATCTCTCTAAAATAGTTTTGATTTCATCTATGTCAACATCCTTTGAGGTATTTTAATCTTTTTTGAAGTTTATTTATTATGATACAAAACATCCATATTGAATTGAAGGTTTTCTGATATGTTTGACTGTGGGTGTGTTATATTTATACCATTAATAGTTCATAGAGAAATTATTGACATTTTGTATGCTAGTTTTAATAAGAATATTTATGTTATGTTTAAACCTGTTCATATGTGGAATGCATTGGACTTAATAAGTGACAGGTGGAGCCTGCTATAGCTCGTCGGTGCATCGGTAGGTCTCATGAGACAAACTAGTGTCTTGGGACAAGGCATTGGCAAAATCTTATTTTTAGTCTTGGCACGAGGTCCTGGCTATGTGGTTATGATAGTCTTGCATTATGCATTCCATCATTATAAAAGTGGTTTTTGATATTTCATGCTATTATTCGTCTAGTAGAATATCCATGTGAATAAGTAAATGGAATTATTTCATTTTAATTTTTCCAGATTATGCTATAGTTCAAGTTTAAAAGGATTTTGTTTTAGTTATACATTTCCATAAATGTTTATGCTTATATATGAATGTTTTTGGTATATAGTTATCCTTACTGAGCATCTGAGATCACCCATTTCAATGTTTTATTTTTCCCAAGATGTGAAGAAGAAATTTATGAATTACCTGTAGGAATAGTATGAGGGGATCTGAGGACAAGATGTTTTTGTAGTTTTTTTAATTTATGATGTTATGTAAATATTTATGAATATATCTAGTGATTCCAAGGCCACTAAACTAATTGGTCTTTCGAGACATGATCTATTGTGATCATGCCAATGTTTTTTAATAATGCACTGAATATGGGTACCTAGGGTCGGGGCGTTACAAATCCACCTAAAAAAATACACATAAAATAACATCAATAAATTTACCATTTAATCATACTTTCATTTAATTCAGAATACAAAGAATAATAAATAACACAATCATTACATATTTCTATCATAAACGTTTTTTTCTTACTTAAGGTGATTCAAAAAATATGGTATGTGAATAAATAATTCCACAACAATAAACAATTTGTATATATTTGAAATTTTAATCAAGAATAATCAACAGATATTAATGACACGAATTCAAGTTTTGTTCATATTATTCACCTATTTTAAATTAAACTACTTTTTTATAGTTAGTTATTTTGATAATGTTAATCCATATGATACTCTTAATAAATACAAAGTATTAATAATTACACAATTTAAAAGAAAAATAATGTATATGTTTTGAATTCCTTACCAAAAATGATGATTAAAAAAACACATCATGAGGGAAAGGAATGAATAATGGTCACACTTCCAAGAACATTAATATCCTTATAATATGTACAAAAAAAAATTTGACAACAAACCCTAAACACAAAAAATGAAAAAGAATAAAAATACCATATACTCCCTAGGAAGATAAAATAATAACTAATAGAGAATAAAAGTAGAGGTAATCACATTAGATTTAAATGTGATTGATCACTTGAAGCTAAAAAATAAAGAGGAGGCCGCAGTTCAAGGAAGGATGGAGGAGAAGGGAGCTTCTATGAGAGGCGGGTTGTGGATTAGGGGGTGGAAGAGGAGGGAGCCTCCATGAGAGGATGTTCATGGATCGAGAGGAGGATCACTATGAGAGGAGGGTCACCATGATGAGGGTTTCCATGAGGAGGGTCTCCGTGAGGAGGGTGTTGTCGTGAGAGGATGGTCTCGGATTGAGATGAGGGTAATCGTGAGAAGAGGGTCACCAAGAAGAGGGTCGTCATCATCGGAGGTTAGAGGAGGAGTCTGACATGGGAAGAGGGTCAACCGAGGTAGGATGGAAAATTATCCCTAGGAGTCTGAAAGGTTTTGTAGAAAACTAAGGAAAAATTTTATCAATGGGTTTTTAATTAAATAGTGGCTAAAAATAGGCTATTTCCACGGACCTATTAAACTACGTCTATAGGTCTGTGGCTATAACCTAAATTTGTAGTAGTAGAATGATTATTTAATTACCCAATTGATGGATGCGTGTGTGGTTGTAGGTCATAAAAATAAAAAAAATCATAGTGTATGGAATATAATTTGGATATTATATCATCATGGTATAAGAATTATTTAAGGAGGTGGGGAATGAAGTAAAAGAAATATTCTCATTGATGATCCTTACCTCTTCTTCAGGTATCCTCCTTTGGTTGGCACTATTTCCGTGAAATGATGGGTTTTTTTTCAAACTGTGGATTATAGTGTGAGGGGAGGGTATTTTGGAATTTATCTGGTCATGTTTTTTATGAGACATATGGCTTAATATGTGTGAATATTATAGGGGAGTGGGTATCCTTTTTTAGTTGAGGAGGAGTGCCATTCTTGTAAATATTCTTAAAATTTCACAATTGGGAAGTAAATATTTCCAAAATTGGATAAAAAATTGGTCATTAATGGTTTTTAGGGATGATAAGTTCTATAGAAACCCCCACCACATAATAACACATGTTTGAAACATTTTTTTATTATATATTATGTTTATCTTTTTCATTTTGTGTTTTCATTATGGTAATTAGTTTTCCAATCTATGTAATTGTTCCATTAAGTCTAAATAAAAGTGATAAATAATAAATAATTTAAATGAATTATTATGAACATTAAATACTATTTATCAAATAAAAATCATATGTGTGTTGAAAATCAGTTTTAACACAACCACAAGTAATGTGAAAAAACAATGTTTTAAGCTTAACCACCCAAAAGTTTTTTTTTCGAATTAGGGTTAATTATATTCATTATAATAGAAAAAATCCTCAATTAATGAGACATGGATGAAAATTATTATAATTTATAAATAAAATTGAATAAATCACAACTTCTATTAATTTTATATCATTTAATAAATTATAATTTATTATCGAATTACATTTATGTGATTTTTGACATTATTAATTTAATTTTAATTTTAACAAATAACAATACCTTTATGGAATTTGAATATATTAAACCCACAAAAATTTAACATGATCTGTTCATAAATAATTAACTAAACATAACAATTCTTTCTATTTACACCACTTTTAACATTGCTACTATAATTTATTTTAGTTAATTATTAACTAAATAATTACTACATTTGGGTTTCCTAAGTATTTAATATAATTAATTAGTAGTTCAATAAATAAAATAAATTATCAACTTAGAGAAAACTCATTTTTATTTTGAAATAAAATTTATATCTGAACATATATTTTTTTGGTACTGATAAAAATGTTTTAAAAAATTAAAAGGAAAAAAGATCCTTTTTTATTTTTCATTAGTTATATTATTATATAGGTCACACTCATGTATAAGAGTCCACAAAACACCTAAAAATTGATAAAAATATCATAAGTGTCGAAATATGTCTAAAAAATAGACCTTTGACAAGATTATATGTCATTTTCTTTTTTATTTAATATTTAATCCCTCTATAAACTCATTTTTACTTTAATAGTTGTGTTTAATTTTAACTATTTTCACTAATCATTTTGTTAAATAATTAATTAAGACTTATCTGATGTTAAATATTATTCTAATTATTAATATCTATTCCATTTTTTCAAATTCAATTTATAGAAGTGGGATAATTTAATTTAATATTAATCCAACAAACGCAATGAGAAATCAGGTTTTTAAAGTGAAAAGTTCAAAAGTTCACATTTTTTTATTTCAAATTTCAATATAAAATATATTACTATGATATAAATTGGATAATATATTTATACTTTAACAAAATATACGATAACATGAATTTAAAAAACAATTCAACTTTATAAATAAGTTATAAAAAAATTCAATTAAAATTTTGTATTTTTTCACTATATATGAATAATTGAATCTTTTTATAAAAGTACCAAAAAATAACCCTAAGATAAATTTGGTATCACAATTTAAAAAATTAATTTAATTTTATCCAATAAACTTATTTAAATTTCCCAAAAATTTATTACAATAAAATTTGAAAGAAAATAAATAAAAATCATTTAAAAAAAATATTTTTAATGAATTAAATACTTTATTAAAAATTGAATAATTATTATACTAAATAATTATAAATAATTTATATTGGGAATGATATATATATATACACACACACTTATATATTGTATAAAGTAGTTAATACTATTCATACTTACTAATTTAACGTTTAGGTTTTGGCGATAATATATATCATGGGTAGTTTAAGTTCGTTGTTGCATTTTGAGTATGTTATCAAACAAAATGATCTTTTGGTTGTGTGTAATAAAATATAAATAAATTTTATTAGGTAACTAAATATAATATCAGGGTTTTAGGTTTTTTACACTATCAAATATAATATTCTTTATTTAAATATTAGGGTGTTACAAAATCAATTTTTAAAAACTAAAAATTTCCAAAATATTAAGGAAAAAATTTTCATTGAAAATATCCATGTAAAATTTTAAAATATTATTCAAATTATTGAGAGGTCAGGAAATAATGAAATTTAGTTCATGTTTTATAAGTTAAAAAAATCATTCCTTTCATGTTTTTTTTTCAAATAGTACATCAATCATAAAATTACAAGAATATTCCATATTAATGATCATGTAAAAATTCTTCATCGGGTAAATATTCCATTAAAAAATTATAGCATAAACAAAAAATATTTTTTGAAAATTTTTTTATAAAAAATGATTATGAAGTGAAAAGGATTTAAGACCAAAGAGAGAAATATATTATATTTTTCTTCAAAATACTATTTATATCTCTTAAAAAATTAATGTGAGGAATATGAATCTAAAAATGAATATTTTGATTAAATTAAAATATAATAATATTATTAAATTGGTTTATCATGTAAGTATCATATTATTTTCTCAATCTCAATTCAAGAATAAAAAATCATAATTAAAAAATCATTGAAATAGAAATCCCTAACCTAAAGCATGTATGTTATATTTAATATTAAAAAATTAAATTTAATAAGTATTTATTTATTATACATGTGTTAAATAAAAATATTCACATATATAATACCATTTATTATTAATTAATTATATCATATCACTAGTTTTTTAATAAATATTTTATTAAAATCACTATTATGCATGATAACTACTTCATTTTCCCAGAATGATTCAAGTTGATAGTCCGATTACATAAACATTTATAATGTTTATATAATTTAATTAATTTTAATCATGGTATTAAAATAATATAAATCCATTTTATAAATATTTATAATCATTCATAATAATTATAGATGTAGAAGTGAATTTTACCATTCATAGAGACGGTTGGTCTCACAAACGCATGAATGATGTTTTCACTTTTAAACGGATGGAATGGAATAAAGGTTAACTTAAATTATAATTTATATGATGATTATTAAATCATAAATATCATATCAGTTAACTAAATCTATCTATGTCACAAACTTTTTATGATGTAAATGAAAAACAAGTATCTTTGCTTCGTGGAGGTGGCAATTCACACGTACACCTGAGCAACGTTATCATTTTAAAATAGTTTCAAAGTTAAGGAGGTAGTCATGATATTATTATTATATAAGTATAAATATTTCATAAATATCAAATATAATATTTATACAAAATATAATATTCATCCATGAAATTGTTTGATAAAAATTGATTTATATCGCCACGTAGAGAAGGTAAGTAGTATGTACGCACAAGTGTACCTCCACTTAAGATTTAATGTAAAAGGGGGTGGATAATGGTGAATTCACAATCATAAAAAAAATACTTATATAGTGGACACTAAAGTTATTTTATTAAGATAATTATCATGGATTTTGAGAAGGTAAAGAAGATTTAAAATAATGTGATTTGTTAAGGTGATTACCACTTATATTAAAGTACTCATTTAGATCTACACATAATTATACAATTTTTGTTCATTTAGGAATAATAAAGCTATATAATTTAGATAATATACTTTAGAAGTAAATTTTTCACTGTAAGTTTTAGAAATAAGGCTCAATTTTTTATGAATGAGTATTGAAGGAAAATCTATTTAGTAATTGAAGTGAGGGGAACATTTTAAATTTCATAGAATATTAAAGTATAATAAAGTTATTATATAGCCTAAATGTCTCTTAAAGTCCATGTATTAGAATGTAATATAGTATGTTGTTGTAATACGATCATAAAATAAACTACTCATTTGTTTTGGTTCCATGTTAATCCCCATCATTTATATTAACAACTTAGTTTACCAATTTTAATGATTAGTGTGGTAACATGTTTTTCCCACATAAAGTGTTATTATTTCACATATATGATGAATATTTTATAATATGTGCACAAGATAATACATTTTATATAATATATTTTTCACTTTATTCTTTTTTAATATTCAAATGATATTTATATACTTTAATAAAATATTATTCTGATAAAGTATTATTATTATTTATTTTTAAAATATTCAATTTATTTCTCATAAACGACTAAAATTAAAATATGGGATTATAATATAACCATTATAGTTTTTTTGTTTATTCTTATTACATTCAGATAAAATTTTAAATGGAAGTATATTTTTTATCTAATATATAATATATATATTCCCTTAAAATCATTAACCAATAGTAGATAATTTAATTTTTTAATATAAAAACACAATGCTTGAATTAAAAAGTAATTTTTAGAAAAAATAGAACTTTTATTTTAAAATAATTTCTATTTTTGATTAAAATAATTTTATATCCAGTGAATTCATTTATTAGTTTTTACACAATATATTTTTTATAATTTAGTTGTTAATATTCATACCTAAGAATCCATTATCTTGGAAATAACTATCCCAAAAATATATTGGAATAGTATATATTAGTTTGTCTGAACTCATTATAGCACATAACCCAATATTTTGAGGATAAAAATTTATTTATTTAAAAAAATTGGGTTTGTTAAAAAAAGATCCATGAAACATGAGTTGTATTAATAATTTGGAATTCCTTTTGACCACTTTTTTATTCTAAAGAAGTATTTAAGTGGGAGTTTGTTAAAAACATTATAGGATATTTCCTACTATTATTTGATTGACCAAAAGGATAATAACCAAAATAAAAATTTTAACCAAATGTTATTATATAGGTAGATTGTCCCGATGTAATTATCTTGAAGTTGATAAGTGGTCAATCACGAAATGATATTTGAGAAGAATTTCTAACATATGTAAATGACCTTTTTTGAGTAAAGGTCCTTATAGATGGTTTTCAAGTAATGTAATAACACATAAATGTAACATGTTCATGCAGAAAGGTTTCTAACACATTTTTCTAGAAGTTGGTTGTTAGGGGAGATGCACCCACAGGTGATCAGAGGAGGATTAGTTGAGTAGTGGATCACCTAAAAGTATAGGATGATGGTAGAAAAAGTTAATTATATAGACCCAACTATAATAGTGGGGTGGAACCACATATACATCTATCTATAGAAGAATTGTAATTAATGATCTAAATAGATTATGTGTGAATAGTCATTGTACTCTTATAACTTTTCATAATTGGAAATGTGAAAATGTTTTCCTTTATGGATATCATATTGTCTTTTGAATCATGAAAAATATGTATATTCATTTCTCATATGCATTAATTTGACTTGAATTATAATTTATATGGGTTTTTATTTTTTTAGTGTGGGATTAATGTCAACTTGGTGTGTGGATTTATGGTGTAATATAATTAATATGTTCTGGTACATCAAATTCATAGTTTTATGATTGTCTTGGTAGTTTTTTATTATTTGATTAATGATTGATGTTATAAATATCTCACTTCCAATAATATTTTTTCCATGAACCACAATAAAAATATTTCTAGTAAAAATGAAAATGTAAAAATTGACATGTGGGTAGTGAACGATGGATCCGATTAAAATTCTATGTGTTTAAGAGAAAATTACAATGGATTTGATTGATATTAACTTGACTAAAATTAAACTAAGCTGGATAGGACATGTTATAATAATACATAGGGATGCAACTACTAGTAGGTATATTATAATGAAACATTGGTGGACTTAAATTTAAATATTAGTTCAAATCACATATCATATAGGGAAAATTGATCAAATATACTCAAAATTTCTTGATAATTTATCAAAATTATCTATGATCCAATTTTGATGTGTAAGAATCAGGAACATGTCAATATATTACTTTGTGTGTAACCTATGACTCAATCTTCATGTTTCTACTTTAAAACTAAAATTTTATTTCACAAAGTATGTCACAGTATAAAAATTGAGAAAACATGATAAAATTTAATTGTTACTTTATAATAGATATAAAGGAATTATTTTTAATGTATAGGAATTAATACCAATTAAATCTAAGAGACAAAGTGGTTAATATGATTAAAAGATAAAAATTTATATCTAAAAGTTTTAAAAAAAATTAAAATAATGACCACAATCTTAAATTGAGTAAACAAACTCAGATAAACATGAACATTTTGTGTAATGAATAATAATTCATTTTTTATTTTAGGAATTTACCTCAAGTAAATTTGACACATGGTGTGGTAAGATAAGTTAAAACTATATTCTTTATTATAATGTGACATTTTAGATCAAAATTGGTGTCACTTAAAATACATAAAACATAATATAATTTTCATGACACATTGTAGAAATAAATTATAATTAATTTTTTACTTATTAGAATTAAACACACATAAACCTGACACTCTTTGTTTTTTTAGGACATATAGAACATGATTTTATTTTAAAAGTTATATTTAAGGTCAAACCCCATGAAACATTCCAAAAAACCTTGAGAAAAACTCAAATATCCAGGATTTTTTTTAAAATATAGATATTTTATTTTTAACATATATGAATTAAGCGAAAATAAACCAGACAAATGGTGTATCTGGTATAACTAAAAGTGTGTGTTTTAATTTAAAATAGATATTTTAGTTCAAAATAGACATAACATACTAAAAACCAATAAAACACACTTGGATTTTACTTCTACATCATAAAAAAATGATTCATTTATGATGTGTTGGAACTAAAAAAATATCAATATGAAATCTAGTGTATACGATATGACCAATGGTTCATGATTTAATTTTAAAAGTTAAATTTCAGTTCAAAAGACACGTCTCATACTCCAAAAAACAAAAAAAAACTCAAATTGTCTTGATAACTTAGAAAAATTATTCACAATTTATATATGATGTGTCTAATACATGGAATGTCGTATAATAATTATTTAAGATTGTATTTAGAAGTTATATTTTTATTGAAAATTTGTGTTACATACAAAAATCTAAGAAAACAAACTCATATTAACCTGACACATTTATAAAAACATTGATAATTATGAATTTACTTATATGAATTATACTCATTTCAATAAAACACATAGTGTAGCCAATATGATTGAAATTGCACCACATACTCAAAATAAATAAAACAAGTTGAGAGTGTCATATTAGTTTTTAATATTTTTTGTTTATATATTACATTATCTATTTTATTTAAGTATTATTCATTATCATTCGTTTTATCCTTATTTATTTATTTATTTTTAATTATTATTTAATAATATTTATGTTTTATCTATTTATTTATAATTTTATTAAATAAGTGTTATTTATTAATAAAGGTACATTTTTATTTTGTTTGAGATATGGGTGGTGTATTTGAAAACTGGTAGTGAAATCAGTCCCTATTATAAAAGGGACCCATGGACATCACAATATAGGGGAACCTAGTCTCATATGAGTTTTATTATTTTTTGAGTTGGTTTTAAATTTCAATTTCATATAATATATTCCACAAATCAATAGAACTATAATGCATAATGTATATTTCTTGGGAATTTTAACTTATTTTTATGTAAATTTATTTAACATTTATTATTTATATATTTAGGATTTATTTATTCATCTACTGTAGTGTTTTATTCATTTAATAGTATATTAGTGTAGTTGAGGAGACAAAAATGATTAATATGGATTTTATTGGATACAAAACTAGATATGATGGAATGAAAATTTTATAAACGAAACACAAAAATTTATTAAAATATATTTTACAACTATGAAAAACAACAAATCAATTTTTATTTTAATTAAATGAATTTCATAGAAATAATTTATAAATCTAGAGTATCATGGAAGAAAAATAATAACATCATATCGTGAACATATTTCCAAACAAGTGTTAATCAATATAATTTTTTTCAAACAAGAAATTGTTACTTAGAGAAAAAAATAAATCCCTATTTATAAAATTGAAATAATTTATATTCATATAACTATGAAGCATGAAGTTATTAAAGAAATTAGTATTGTCTATTTTTTAAATTAGGTCTTAATTACATGATATTTGGGTTCTATAATGGATTTTAAATCAACAACCCACTTCTTAGTGTACCAAGATAGAAATTGCCCCATAGAAAAATTTGAAAGCCTAAGGTGTTATGATTATCATCTAGATTTTATATCCAATTATTGTTATCCATTTTTATTATATTGTACTTAGTGGCACTATTAATCATTATACCATGATCCATAACTACTTTTTAATATCAAAATAAATTTTTTTTATAATTAGATTCTAGTTGGATGTTTTGAAACACTTTTGATATTTTTAACAATATTTTCATAACTAATCATGGGTTCTTAATATTTTTTGGGTATTTCTATATCCCAAGTGATCATTTATTTAAAATATAAAAATTAATTAATGCACACACACTCATAAATTTGGAAATAATATATTATCACTAAAATAGTTCCATGAATGGGTAAATATAGAACATCCTTGAATTGGTAATGCATGGTTTATCATAAGAATGATATAAGAATTTTTCTTACCTGGGTTTGAGGTGATGCATATTCATTGATTAATAAGGAAATTAAAAGTAAATAAATTAACTTATCTAATTTATCAATTATGAAACCATGTTTACCCATATATAAACATAATTTTATCCTTTCAATAGTGTTAGCCTAATCCTTGAGAATTGAGAGAGAGTGGGATCTGGAAAAGAATAATATTTGATGGTAAATGAAGAGATTTCTAGATTAGTGATGTGATTCAGTGAAACTATTCAATGATATTAGAATTGATATAGATCACCAATGGTATCACTATAAAAAATTTCTTCATCGGTGATTAATTAAATATACAGGTATGTTTTGTTTGACGATTTAATTCATGTTATTAAATTATTGTGATTAAAAATTTAAGCATCTAGATAATCTAATTTAGAATAATTTTTTTTGGAAGTAGTTTAATAATATTTTATTCTAGATTTTGGAAATGGTGATTGTTTTTATTTTTATTTGGTTCTATTTTCATATCACTGATTTCTATATTCAAATTTTTTCAAAATTATACACAACCGTTATTCATTTATAACTTTGGTGAATGATGGATTTCTCCCCCCATTCAATAAGGATTCATTTCTAATATTTGATTGGATAGTGATTCATAAAATTCTTGGAACCAAAATTATTTTGTGTTCCATTATTGGTTCCATTGATCATTGTTAAGGATTTATAATCATGAATAAAAAGTGATAGAGGTGAAACTTTGAAGACATAAATTAAAAAGAGTTGATCAAGATGATAGTGGTTTCACAAGAAGTGATGTGCACGATGATGAATCTTCTATAGGAGGTGTTTATACTATGTTTTCTGAATCATCATATGAAAAACATAAATTCTAGAAAACCATTGATATTGATTAACTCAGTTGGGGGAATTTCTTAAGGATTTTAGGATTGAATTTGTCCTGGAGGCTTGAAGATCAGAAAGTGACACATCTATATGACTTTTAAAAAAAATACCTGACCACACAAAGTATAGTTTAAAGAAACACACACTTCGTGTAACGTGATGTGGTTAGAAGGTTTTAGTAGAAATTAAATATCACATTGATATATGACTGATCCAAAAATCATGTAAACCCTATCTGACATTATTGTTTTATATTATGAGAATAGTCCTAAGAAGTTATGTGGCTCTACGCATAATGTGTATTGGTCCAAAACTTCTATACCTTCCTAGGTAAATTTCTTATAAAAATGGGGTAAATTTCATGTACCCTAATCTCATGACCCATCAGAGGACCCCCACTATAATCCATGTAGTTGGGATGGTACACATAATTTGGAATGACTTAACAAGTCTTGGTGGAAGACTTGGAAGAATACACTATATACTCTGTAGGTATGATGCATACATCACCATGACCTTTGATACTTTGGTCAAGTGTATATTGTTTCACTCATTATCCCCATGTTGAGTTGATATCTAACTCCCATGGACTAGGATCCTCTTGGGGAGTAAGTAATACACCCCATGATCATGGGTTTGAGATATTATGAATATAGAATATGATAGAGTTGTTATTTCACCAATATTTTTGGTGAAGGGATCCACTATCAGTGGAGTGGTATTTTATTTTTTTAGATCATTCATGATACATAGATCATACACAAGAGTTTTTATATCACACATTGTAATTTGGACGGTATCAACACCTTCATTTGATGGAAAAAATATGATTATTTCTTAATTTTTTAATATATGGATCATAAAAAACGTAGTTTATTGAAAATATTTTTGTTTCAGACCATACCCTTTGATGAGAATATATGAGTTTTTTATATTATTTAATAACTTTTTTTCTCCTTAGTGGTTTTGGAGTGCCTTACATGGTGTGTGTATATACTCATCCCTGCATTGGATTTTTCTAAATGTGTTGTGTCGTATATAGATGGTGGGATTTTAGATGAAGATCTATGAGAAACTTGTGTCAATAGTTTTTGGTGACATTCATTGTATGTGGTAGTTAGATCATTGGTGAACTATTGGTTATATTCTGAAACTATTTTACCTCTTATTGTCTAGTTAGTCCTACAAACTAGTTCGAGAACTCTAGTTATCCATCAATACATAACTTTGTACTATTGTACTCTATTTTGGTAATATATTGAATGTACATTAATCTATTATTCTAATTATTTATGTTTCACACTACTATGGGTTGTATGTTGATACGTGAGAATGTGTATAGGTGATTTAGGCTAAAGCCTTAATTTTAGTGATTTGCTTGTTGAGTGATACTGACTTGACCCTGGCCTATTAAAGGAATTATTATGGTGGTATGTGTGTCTTACCACTAACCCAGTGGGCCTAGTCAGGTTAGAGTGGTGTAATAGTTGAGGATGTCTTAGGTTAGATTTTGGAGATATACTAGTTATGGTGATTGGATTTGAATTTTGATAAATAATGTTTAAAATTATCTAGTTTAGTTCTCAATCCACAGACACTAGCGATGTTTTAAAGTTCATCATTTCCATTCACCAAAATTTTGATAAAGAATTTGTAAATTCATAACACCATGGCATGTATTATCGGTAATATAATGGTAAATGCATTATAAATGAATGGGTTTTGGTTTCTATTTACACCTCAAGTCACCTAACATAATATGATATTCGAACATTCATATATATAATCTATTTTAAGTTGAATCTACACAAAAAACATACCATGATTATATAATTGTAAGGTTATGAGGATCATACAGATGTTGAGGCCTCAGTTCAGGGACCCATTATAACGGTGTTCTCTTCGTGTGGATACTAAGTGGTACTTATACTCATTCATCAGCAAAATCACCTACCACTATTATCACATACAAATGTTTTACCTCTTATTGGGAAAATATTTTTTATATTATGATATGATTATAAGGAACATAGGATCATTATCCTTCAGTAGTATTAAAAAAGTTACCACCAATGTTTTGGTGTCATACAGAACTCTATAAAACAAAAGACTAGTTTGTGTCAATAGCTGGAATATATTATCCCATTTCAACCCACTTCAACTTTTTAAGGGTGATCATAAATATCACACTCTATGGATTGGTTTGATTATAGTATTTCTTGATAATAGTTACCATTGATTATGTGAATTCTCCTTAGACTGATTTCAAGCACCTATTTTTAGATGACTTCTTTAGTGTGGCTCTATGATATATTTGATTCAAAGTGCATACCAAGATTTTTCAGAGAATCATTTCTATAGATTATTGTGATATTTGGTTTACAATACTTATTAAATACACTCATGATATGGATAGCGATGGATATTTTTTTGTTATTACATTTGATTAGGTACTATGTAGAGATATTTGAGAAGGAGTTGTGTCTCATTACATCCCCACATATAATTGAAAATGAGGGTGTTCTTTTTCTTCAGATATAATATTGGTAGATTATTGAAAACTAGTTGGTGATAATATCTATAACCAAGATTTATAAAATTTAATAGTTAGTGGATTATATATGGATTCTGGGTTATGAAACTAAATGCATCTATATGTCCAGTCTCAATCTAGAGGGTCCAAAACCAATGGTATACAGATATGTTCCAGTATTATAATGGATGTGTGAAAATTTTATTATTGTGCATTATTTAAAATTTCCCAATAATACCAACCAGGAAATGTAGAAACATATTGAAAAATATTGGATGGGAAGTTGAATAATAGGTTGTGCCATTATTAAGTGAAATTGAATAGAGTAATTTGAGGTAAAGGGACAAGTAGAGTTTCAATATGGGTTCACCATAATTCAATATAGTCGCACATGCCACAAGGTGGTCTATATCATTCTTAGGGAGATTCTAGGAATGGAAATGGTTAGTTACAAATAGTTAAGGATTTTAATGCAGACATTCTTGAAATGATTCACTGTATGAGATGTTTCCCCTCTGTAATAGATTTAGATTTAAAGCTATATATATAATAATTTATTTTCTATAATTATCAATTATTTGAGGGATATATATTCTATTAAAGCCTCTATCCTTTCCCTTACGACTAAAGACTCACACTAGAGGGGATCTATGATCACACATATCTATGAGAAGTGTGACTTAGATCATGGAGGTGGGAGTTTCTTTGTTGATATTTTAACAATCATGATAAGACTGTATGATCATATTCTATTAAATTGTATATAAATATAAACTATTCATTCCAATATTGATGGTATCCTTCATAGGATAAGAATATTCATATATATTATTTGAGATTTTACTTCCCTAGAGAGATATAATTTCAAGGAGAGAAGTTTGGGCTCAAATATAGTGGAGTAAAACCAATTTCTCATTAGCCGGTAGGAATAAATCATGGTGCAACAAACATAGTTTATGTTTGATCCCCTAAAGTACTATAAGTGTACCCAGATATCTTTCTTGAGGATATACCTTGGCCACCTCTTCTTTGGGAGGTCAAATTATATATCTACTTCCATGTATGTAAAACATTGATATCTTTAGTGGTGTATTAGATAGTTCCCCATAGATATTTTAGATTATTAGTTGTAACTGTAGGACCTTTAGTTGAAAGGATTTATCTTAACTAACATTTCCCCCTAGGAATATCTAATATTAATAATCAATAAAATTCATGGGATATTGATTTTCTATATATATTATAACCACTTGAACAAGGTGAACATATTCAGTATGTTACCACCATAAATAAAAAATTAGCAGTTATATTAGATGAATATGGAAATGTGGTTCTTGAATAATAATCTAATGTCATGTTATCATCAGTTGTAGGTACATAAAGAGGTCATACCTAAGATAAACTGTTGATGTCCCTTTTCCCACTATTAATACATGGATATTACATTTTAAATAATGAATTCCCATATGGTGTTAATAGGGTAAAGGAACTAAATATTATTTCCTATCTAAAATTGGTAATGTGGAAGTATTTATTGTGGAAATTATCTATTAATTATTGATAGTGTCTAAGCCTGAATAACATTTTAGGATGGTTTTGTACATAAATTCAGAGAAACAACTATATGGAAAACTTTGGGAGTGTCCGTTTAATATTAGAGAGGTATATATTTTCATACACGATATGTAATATTTGGGTTTATTTATGTACCCAATGAGGATTATAGAAATGGAATCATGGTGCCACCAAAGAGTGATAAAAAATAATTGATATTCCTAGGTTTGATAGGATATTACTTGATATTCACAACACACTTTTCTTGGATTATGATTCCCATGGATTCCTTGACATAAAAGGGACATTCATTTATTTGGTAAGAGGAGATCTAAAAGGACTTTGTGGTGTTTTTATAGAGGTTAATTACCACTCCTATGAATTTTTTTTAGAAGATTGGGATGGTCAATTAGAGATAAATGATTCCTATAGAGTTTGAATTAGGTGTGAGTTAATTTAGATGAAGATTATGTAATCCTATAGATATATGAAGATAAGTCCCCATGAGGAGAACTATTCAACCCATTAATTTTTTGTAGAAGGTGGGGTGTTTGATATAAAGACTTGAGAAAACTAGCTTCTTGGTGATTGGTTTGTTATTTATTCCGATAATAGACATCTTAAGTACATATTCACCAATAAATATATCAAAATAATAAATAGGATGTGGCTAGATTTCATATAGGAAATTGATATTGAGATGGTCTATACGTTTTGTAATGGGAATGTTGTGGTTGATTCCCTTATTTGGAAATGACATTACCTATTATTAATCAAAGCATCATTGTATATGGACGTAATAAAATTATCTGCGATGTATTATAGAGGATAACCATACCTATAAACTATATTTTTGACCCCACTACCTATATAAAACATGTGGTATGTACAACTTGAAGATTATGATTGTGAGGTTTTTCATTTTTATAAACATGAAATTTTCTAGATGGATTTATTAAAGGTGCTGATAATTTAACTATATTCTAAAATAAGCAATACTTGTCACACATCTAGAATAGGTTATGAGGGAGTTCCATATAATTCTTTTTATGGTATATTATGGAGTGAAAAAATGTAACATGTACTTTCGAATACGTTTTAGAGGCCAATGTGTGGTAGAGATCATCTCTTCATGTCTCAAATGTTAGTAGTTAAGGTTCGAGAATGGAGTACTAGTAGGTATATCCTATTTAATTTATTTTATAAAATATAATTGGGATGGTATATCTATGTACATTATGAAAGGATTTAAACAGATGATAATAGGTCAAGACGCTATCTTGGTGATCGTAGATCAACCCATAATGTTATCCCACCACTTCTCTATTAGAGTATAGAGTTCAGTGGAAATTTTCTGACTCTTGTACATATAAGAGATCATATGGTTTTATGTTTTACTCTCTATGATTTTCCTCGACCATTATTCATTACCCATTTCTTAGTTGTGGAGAGGCTTACATGGTGCTTTATTAAAATAGTTACATATGAGCAGAATGTTCCTACTTAAGATATGAATCTAGAACTTCCGAATCATTCTAGTTCTAGAGTACATGATTTAGGGATTTAATGTAATAATTTTGATTAAATTGGTGTGATCACTTACACATAGTTGTTTTTTAACAAAAAAAATAACTAACATTCTACTAAAATTATGGCACCAACCAAGTCCCTTTATGGGAGGCCTTTTAGGTGAATTCATTTTTGTTCAGAGTTATGAGTATCAAAACATATGGGTTCCGAGTTTATTTTTGAAAAAATAATAAAATTTGAGGTTATTTAGGAATGTATGATGTTAGACTAGGGCCACTAAATATCGTATATGTACTGATGAAATATACTGTTGTTGTTAGGTGTGGGAGATATTCTGTTCCTGAGGGTCACACACATGCATTATTTATTTAGCTTTTTCTTGGGTTGACAAGATATCTATACGGTTTAATGGTCCTTTTATATTCTTCATAGGGTTGATGATGTAGAATTTCATCTAGGTTTACTTTTGTATTTGAAATGATTTTATGATGTCTTCCACATGTTTCAGCTAGGGAGGTACCCACATGATCTATTACAGATTATTGATAGTAGTGAGCTAGAAATTGATAATAGAGATATATTTTCATAGTACCTAGTGGAGATCAATTGTGAATATGAGAATATATATTTTGGTTGGAACATTCCAATTTTTTCATTCTCTGATAGTACATGAATACATTGGAGTGCTCATGAGAACTCATGAACCAAAAGTCGGATAAGTAAACTCACATGTTTGAGTTCTTCCAACATTTTTGAAAAAAAAATAATTGATTTTTATGGAGAGTAAAGACTATGGTTTTTGGGACTAAAAAATTTGTATATTTTAAATAATATTTTTACATCTAGTCATGTATGTGGCTGGGAGTTTTATAACCATAGTGCTGATTTGTTTTAAATACTAAAATAAATTAACACACAGACTCATTATTTTGGGAAATAATAGATTATATATTTTTTTGAAACCAGGACCATCATTGAATAAAGAATGTAGGGTATACCCTAAACAAGGACTAAATTTTATTCTTATTAGTTTTTGATTTGATGTGTAGTCACTAATGAATAACATAATAAATCTAAATTAGTTAATTTATTTGATTTATTAATTATCCAAACTTGCCTAATCCCTATTTAAATCCTATTATACAACTTATCTATGGTTATCCACAATACGAATAATTTAATGTAGGGGAAAACACCATTGGATAATTTCAATGATAAATAAGAATATTTTTTGATATATAATTGAATTTAGATAATATCCTTAAAGAAAATGGATGTGATAATAAATGAATTGTTTCATTATTTTAACCCCGTTTTTAAATTATTATGATAAAATACTCATTATATAATATAATATAATCTGAGGATAGTTTTTATAGACCATTTATATAACATTTCATTTATATTTTTGTAATATTGACTAATAAGTTTTCTTTCAAACCATTTATTTTTATGAATAAACAATTTCTATCAGTTAATTGGGGGAAAACAATACTATTACCTATTTATCACTTTTTATTTTTATATTTATCCCTTTAATATCTATGTGTTCCTTACTAATGTTTTATTAGTGGTCGTTTAACAAATTTGGGGAACCCAAATCGTTGAATATATTATTATTGGTTCAATGAATTTCTTTTGAGGATTCGGAATCATCACTAGGTCATGATTGATTTTCAATTTTAATCATGGAAAATAGAATAAGGCGATCAAATTATTTTTGTTTCATTATTAGTGGGGTGTAGGAAGAAATCTCTTTTGGTTCAGTCATTAATAACTCCTTTTTTCGACAAATAAAGGCTATATTCTGACATCTTGACATGATTAGATTATAATAAACCTATTTTTTTGTATTTTCGATGTATTTTATTATGGAAATGATGATGTTTTTCATATTATTTGAATGTAAATAATTTGAGACGTATTCTAGAAAATTCCTAACTACACAACATGCAATCTTAATGAACACACATCGTGTGCCTGATGATTCAGTGATGGGGTTTATAAAGAAATTCAATACCACAATAATATGTGGTTAGTTCACACACCATGTGACATGTACCAATATAGTTTGGTGTATATTGAGAGTACACACCCATAGAACCGTGCACCCCCTATGTCGTGGGTGTTGGGACACACTTATTATACATTATGTTGTATATGTCTCACGAAAACTGGATACATACTGAGTACCCCATGGACATGATATGGTATGCGACCCAAACTACCCACTATATAGTTGGGATGAGACATTACTTGTGCAGTGATAGATGCAGTCCAGGTGTCCAACTTGGGACAACACATCATGTACTCCTGGGGATTTCCATGTTTATCCCCTTGACCTGGGATTATTTGGTTTTTAATATATGTTTTCTAAAAATATTATCAGGTCCAGTTGGTATGTCACCCATTGGGATTTAGATCATCCAAGGGAGTTATAATTTCACTTATGTGAGCTTGGTGTTTGGATCCTCTTCCCATGAAATTGGATAGAGTCATTGTTTTAAATAATAAAAGTAGGAATGATCCTCTATCAATATAATGGAATTAAACCCATCCAAAGAGCTCTGAAATGACATGGATCTGCCATTAGAGTAACTATTTCTCTCATATAAATAGGGGTAGGATCCTCCAACAACACATGACAAAATTACCATATATATTACCAGATTCTTATAGATAGGGAGCTGTGAACATAGATTTGTTTTGATATATGTGAGATTGAGACTATACTATGAGAATGGTATCCTTATATGGCAATATATGTGTATCTTTTATTATTTATAAGCAATTTATTATTATTTATTAATCATTAGTGATTTTGGGATGTCCTACAATTTATTTATATACTCTCCTCGACATGGGAACTACCATTCCATGTTTTGTCTTATATATAAAAATGATTTTCCAAGGAGATTTTGGGAGACCTTGATATTTAGTTACATTTGGTGGATGTGGTAGTTGAACTGTTAATATGATGGAATTTACATGCTAAAATTATTTTCTCTTTTTTTATTTGGTTGGACCTACTGACATGATGCTGGCCATGTATTTTTTTCATATCTACATAACTATGTACCATCGTACATGTTTATGGGATATTAGAGGATGTGCATGAATTTATTATTCCAATTGTTTACTTCCCAAATTACATTATTATTTATGGAGATACTTGTTCAAGTTACATATAGATTAGGATAAGAATCCCAATATGAGTGATATTCTTCCTTAGACTTAGTCACCATACATGGCCTATTGTTAAATGTAATGGGGTGGAAAAATTGTCTTTCTGCTGGAAAAGAAGACCCTCATTGATCAAGTACTGTCAGTTGTTACATAAACTATTAAAAATAACAAATCAGATAATAATTATTACTATATGGTATCAATGATATAGTAATAAACACATAAATAAACTAATAGAGATGAATGAGATGCATATTAATATGCACCAACAAGCATGGATATAGGAAAATGTGCATACATAATCATATTATCATAAATAATATGAGGAAAAATAATTTTGTTTTTGAGAAACAAAATTTTCATAATAATAAATATAGAAAATATTAAAACCAAAAATAATGAGGAAAATAAGTGTATTTAAATAAAAATATATATGAAGTTAAAAATGTGATAAATTATTGTTGGAATTTTTATTTTTTTCCTAATGTTGTATATGTTTTCAAACATTAATGGTATTTGTTGGTAAATATTTTCAAGGTTTTTAATTGGTCTAAAAATTACTTGAGTTAGTGTGGAACAAATTTCATTTATGCTGAATTAGTTATGTATGGATGAATTTCTTATTTATTTAAGAAGCTTTGAACCCCTACACTTTATGTGGTACATAATTGGATTTATAAGGTTCATAATTGAGTATAAATATATAATATTATAAAATTAATGAATCTGAAATTGAATATTTTAATGTATACTATATGTTTCTTTCATGTTTTATAGACTTCAAAAGGTACTGTTCATTATAAGAGTCCAAATTATCATAAGGTATATACATACTTTGTTTTATAGTCTATTAAAATCAATAAGGTTCATTCAAATGATCATAATATTAATGATCATCCCAGGGTTGAACAATATCACTTTTTAATGTAGGTGAAATTTTTCATCATTTGAAAACATTGTACTGATCATCTTTATTAGCATCGTAATGTTCATTCCAACTTTATATGGTTCCTTCTATTGTAAAAAATAGTGAAATTAGATAATCTAGAAGGATTATGTCTAATAAATTATGACGTTAATTATAAAATTTTACAATACTAATCTTCATGGATCAGACCACACATTTACTTATAATATATATATACCAACCTGAGAAATATTATAATCTTCATGTCCATAAATAATGTAAAATAAAAACATGTATATATAATACACTAGTGATGGAATTAAAATTATAGAATATTTTTTTAGAGATTTTATAAATGGAATAATACTTTTTTTATTGTGATTTTAATGGAAAACATTGACCAATATTAAGTTATAAGATTTTTACAATTTCATGGATATTTAAAATTCAAATATATGATATTATTTTTCAAAATTATTTTTGCTATTGTTTATTTATATTTTATACATGAATTAATCATGGGATTTCAAATAAATTTTTATTGACAAACTATTCACAGTATATTGTGAATAAAAAAATGATAAATGAAGAGGAAAATGGATATTCATGAGTTTAATAATTTAGATGATGATACATTTCTCTATTGACACAGTACTATATCAAAGTTAGATAAGGAAATCAATATAGAATTTCATTGAAACTATTATATCTAAAGAGGATAAGTCATTATAATAACGTTTCTTATCATCTATATTACTATTAATAAATAATAAGAAGATCATTTCCTCAGTGTATACTCACATTTATGAGAAGATTGTTTTGATAATTTGAGATGGAATTTTGATGTGTTTATTTTGTTTTAATATTTTATAAGAAGTTGATGAAATTTCATATAAATATATCATTATTGGTGTAAAATAATCTTGAAGTTTACTAAAGATATTTTTCACAAAAATAGAGTAAGGGAATAATTTGTATACTTGTGGTGATTGTATGATAAACAACACTATTGTTTTTGCTTCTATACAAAAATCGTTGATGTATTTGAACATTATTTTTAACTCAACTGGAAATTCATGAAAGAGTGAATGAAGAACAATAAACCGATTATAGAATGACTATAATATTATTTTGATAATCTAGGTCATTAATATAAATCAAATCTAAGAAATTATTAGGCTCTCATATTAAGGTATAACCTTACAAAAAACCATGTTTGTTGTGAATCCTTTTTTTTATAATGAAATTGAGATAAGGGATATCTTTTTCAAAGTGTTTCACAGCCATAATTAGTCCCTAATGTTAAATTAAGATGAATTAGTAAAAATATTTAACACGTACTATCCCCCCACAAATTCGTGGTATTCTAACTAGCCTAGTCACATTATGTTGTAATAGAGAAAACTATGTTCTTATTGTAACTCTCTGTACATTTATTTTCTGGATAAAAAAACATATCTATCTTGAGGAAAATTTCATTTTAGGATGTTATATTATTTTTATTTAATTTAATGATTTTAATTTCATCATATCTTTATGTCTCATTAACGTCTATGATGAAGAATTTTACACAATAAATTCCATTTATGAAGACCTTGGAAACAACCTAGAAGAACCCAAGAATTCCTTATATGGAATTAAAGGTTTAAAGTTGTGAATTTGTGTTGAAATAAGATGTAATTGCAACCCAATACAGTTTAACATATACATGGTTTAATGGTACTTATAACCTTGGAGTTTTAGACATCAACTAGCTACCAAAAAGAGAAGAACTCGCCACCCAATGGCTCTACTAGAGGGGAAATCCATCTATCTAGTGGCCACTATAAAGCCCCTGTCTAGTAGAAGTTATCTAGTGTTATTCATCCAATAGAACCTAATTCCAAGATTACCACCGGCTACTCAGTAGAGGCAACTGTATAACTAATGGAATTGGGTAGTTCCAAACTAAGAAGCTTTTAATACGGTCAAAAATTCTATTCTGGCATCCCATTAGAGTTTTATAATACATATTTAATTTCCTAAGTTTCCTTATCCTTTTTGATACCATAAAAGGTCTCCCTTTCCCCCTTTAATGATACACAATTCTTACGAACAATGCTCACCTTCTGAATCAATGATGAATTTATGAATCCTGAAAAACTTCTCAATGATCCTTGTTCAAAGTGAAAAAATACATCAAGGGATCTCAAAATTCCTACAAAATACCTCCTTCCCCCCTCTAAAATTATAATTTAGTGATTTTTGAGCTACTTCGTAATGGGTTTGATCAATGAAGGCATTTATTTCCTAAAAAATATTTCCTCAATAGTTCACACTCCCCAAAATTATAGGAAATGTTACTTTATGAATGATGAAATTCAACAGCGAACTCACAAGCCACAATTATAATGGATGGGTTCTTTATCACCCTTGATTACAAGGGATTTATAAAACAAATTAATCCAGTCTAGGTGTGGAGATGTAAGGGATAACATCGATCTGTAGTTGGACTTCTTATATTTTTTCCTTTATTTACTTTTCCCACATTTCATAATTAAACATCATTATTCATAGTAAAATAATTTCAATTCAATAATTTCATTTGATTGATTACATTGAGATAATATTTATAAACTAAAATAAATATTAGAAAATATTTCATATTTAGTTCCTTTATTTATTATTTAATAATTATTTAATTGTTAAAATAACATTTTATTTAAGAATTAATTTATAAATTGGGAAATCCCCCCCCCCCTCGCTATCAATATTATCTGACCAATAATTGGTATCAGAGTACATTTTATAATTTTCAAAACCCTTTTTTTCAAAATTATATTTATTTTCAAATTTTTTATCTTCTAAT
This sequence comes from Viscum album, assembly GCA_963277665.1. Lineage (NCBI taxonomy): Eukaryota > Viridiplantae > Streptophyta > Magnoliopsida > Santalales > Viscaceae > Viscum > Viscum album. The sequence continues at coordinate 1,816,409,029 of OY728133.1, read as the reverse complement.
CATAAATTAATTTTAGATATTAAATCTTTTAAGGAATCTAATTCCAATTCATATGATCATTTTTTTTACAGAACTAACTACTCATATTGGATGAATTGAAGTTTACCTTAAATTCTAGTATTTATTATCCTATATAGAAAATGTAAATGATTGAGTATATCACCAACAATGAATCTGAATAAAAACATACTCATAAAGATATTAAGAATTAAGAATTTAATATAAATACTACAATTATATTAACCTATGGTCTTGGTATGGATGATTTTAATCATGTTTTCATGTGGAAAATCTCTTATGAGATTTGAAATTTTCATAGGGGGCCCACGAAGGCATAAAAAATATCGAGAACACTATATTATATATGTTTCATAACAATTTTTAATGTATTACTATAGATTATAAAGAATATATTATAAATACATTTATCAATAATATACTATGGGTGTTATGTAGATCTTGAGCCACTAACATGATCGTTATGAAAGTATCCAAATATTTGAAATAGATGGTGGTATTGGAAAACATCATCTCCATAATGACATAATAATCATGATGAAGCAGAACATCGAAAAGAATGAAAATGTAGCCAAATAAGTCAATTTAACCATTACAATCAAAGATACTCAGGATTAACAATATAGATGTAATGATATAGACTATGCACTTCATACCAAGAACATTTAAAATCACATCCAAAATAATAATTTCAATAAGCTATTCAACAAGTAAAATAAAAATATAAAATTACTAGTGATGTGATATGGTTTTCGTTGAAACTAGAGAAAAAAATTTGACTGTTTGGGTTTGAGGATGGTTGTAGAATCTATTCGCATCCGGTCCAAATTTTTTTTTCTCATTATCAAGTCTATTTGCAATGGTGTTTATTCATGGAACTAGAAACACCCAATGGTACTTACATCCATGATATAGACTAGATTTCATATGATTAAATATCGTTGATCATTTAAAACCAATGATGGTTTGGGACTCACCTTGGTCAAGTTGATGGGATGATGGGAACATCACAACCATTTGTGTGGAATTCTTTGATACGTCTATAATATCGTATATATTTAAGCTATTTTAATGAATTATTTATAAAACACTATATAATAATGGTTTACCCTTACATTTACAACCATTCATATATACATACAATATTAACCAACTATATGTATCAATAATTCCCCATCAAGGGAACCATCTATATTTATTTTAAGTTTTACATTGAGATATCCTTCTATATCTTTCAGTGGTTCTTCCAATCATATCAAAATTTACTTATACATACATTATATTAAAGGATATTAGTTTAAATTCTCATGATTTTGTGCTTAAGAGTTCACTTCCATATGAGGAGTCAGTAATAATTTAGATGTTGAGATTAGTCCCATGATAAGGGCCTCCTACATATCCTTGTGAGAATAATTAGAACCATGTAGTTTGGTGACACTTAATGTCACATGTTATACCATTTAGGGTCTTGTGACAAGGTCCAGAACATGTAGATTTAACATCATGCAACAAGGTCATCTTGGTGAATGGTATATAGAAAAAAGGTTGTTGTGGGACTTATGCACGAGTGGTACTTTAAGGTAGGTATAGTTGGGAATATGCCCATATGCTAATAGACTGATGATATAAGGAATTAAAACCTTTTATGAAAACTATTACCAGGAATATAGACCGATGAGGATGAGATGGAAAGTACCGGAAAGGGATATAACCTCCCAATTAGGAGGATATCATAATGAGAATATGGAATAATAATGATGGGGGAGGATTAGAATTTTTGGTTTTGATACCTATGGAGGATTCCTATATATCTCATTGAGATAAAAATCAAATCCCATGTAGTCCATAATGTTTGGAGATTACACCTATAGGGGATACCAATTAATACTTTTCTAAAAATATATCCCTCCAAGGGTTCTTCTCATGCAAACTCTGTCCATTTTAGAGGATGGAAACAATGTTTTGGGATTACACATAGTAAAAGGACCATGGTAATGATTTTATCATGAAACTATCATTACAACCATTGATCTATAATCCATCATGATTCATTCTATGTTTAAAAAAAATTGATATTAGAAGATAAATATATACCATAATTAGGTTTAGGGGAGTTTTAAATATAAATCAGAATCTGATGGTAAACATTTTTCCACATCTACTGGTGGATAAAGTTGGGGATATGGTAAATATAAGTAATATTAAATCCCAAAATACAGTCTAGTGGAACACTCAAGGAGTGATTCCCAATTATATCTTCATCCACTGGTGGATATGGGTGAGGGTACAATGGGGTAGTCAAGATGAAATTCTATATTTACTCAATCTTGAATTTTTTTGTTTTTCTACCCCCCTCTAGTAATTACATATTTGTTGAATGGATAGATTTTTCATAAGGTTAGATTCCTTATTTTGTAAATAATTATTGATTATATATATTCTATGGATCCTAATTACTATGTTGGTTAAATGAAACACTTCCTTTACCATGGGAAAGCATGATCATGATAGAAGAACAATGATGTGTCCCATCGCTTGGTTAGAATGATTTAGTTTCAATAGAGGAGGTATATCTAATTCCCTTAAATGGTTTACACTTGGTTAGAGGGATCCATTTTAACAATTCCTAAACGGGCCAATATGACGTTGAACGTCATTCCGAATGATGAAAATGAGAGTATTATAGTAAATAAAATACGGATACCCAATTTTTTATACTTTTCTCACTATGTGAGATAGGGAAAAATGAAGGGGGATATACCTAAAGGGTATTATTTAAATTATATTTCCTTTTCGAGTGAAAGGGGAATCCTTTATAGATGATGAGGTGAGTCCTTCTTCTTATGATGGATATCTCTTTAAGGGTTGTGACTCTTAGACTAGGATACCTTTTTTATGTGGCCTTCTTTTCCTTTGAAGTGTGTGATAAACAAATTACCTACTAGAATAATCTCACATAGACATATTTGGTCTGATCTACTGCCCATATGTCAATTCAATTTGTTAATTTTTATGAGAAGACCATATATTTATAGGACAGGATAATAACAATTATCTCATCAAGGAACGATGGAAATGTAGTATATGCATATCTATACAGTGAAAAATAAAACCATATCTTCATACATAAAGTATTTTGGGACAAGGGGTAGTTAGGAAACTACCTTTCATCACAAATTATATTTTTTATAGGGGTGATTTCACCACCTCAAACCATAAATGACAACTCATTGTGGCTGGCATTAAAAATATACCCCAAGTCACAAATGAATTTCTGTTGATGGGGTGTGAAATATACACCTTTCACCAAAAAATAATATGGCTTGGGAATGTAAAGACCTGTAAATTTCAAGGACAATCTTTTCTTAAATTCTTTGGGATTTTATGAGTACGCAGTTTCTGAGGGCACCTGATTCCGAGGCCCGGTGTGCCTGGAATCAATTTCCAAAGTTTAGCTCGGGTACGTTCAGTGAACAAACGAGCAGGTTTTTTTTCTAACTTTTAAACGAGTGCTCGGAATCAGAATCTTAGGTCACCGATGAAACCGCAATGCCAGTCTTTTCTTAAGATGACCTTTTCTGGAGTTGCGTTTTCACGGGAGGAGTTGTAAAAAAAATTCGGGATTAAATGTTAAGAAAAATAAAATTGTGTGCGAATGTTATTTTATTCGTGGTGGTTAGACTCTCTCATGGGAAGTTGTTAGTGGGGCCCACGACCACCCAACTTCCCATGTGTGGTTATGATGGAGGTGGGTCCCACATGATCCCCCACCTTTACAAATTCCCTAACCCCTATAAACCCCCTCTTAAATTATGTGGCTCTCCCACACGTTAGTTATTGCCAACTTATCTCTCCATTTAATTCGACAACACAAGTATAATTAATTAAGTGATTTAAATTTTCAACTTTTGAAGTTTTGAAATGTTTTCATAAGTAAATAAAATATGGAAGAGCCTTATTTTATTTTGGGTTGGTTGTTTTCATTGTGTGGAGGCTTTGGGAAGAAATCTTTAAGTCTTTGAAGAACATCATCTTCCTCGTCGTTGAAGAACACGAAGAACGCCGGTGCCAACCTCGACATCCTTTTTCATGACACTTTTCGAAGTGACGACGTCATTCTGCGGCAACGTCTACGGAACAACGAAGATTTCTCCTTTCTTCGCCAAGAGATAAACCGACATGAATCGAGGTAGGGGTTATGTTAAAATTTAGTCCATTAAATTTGTGTGTTTTTTGTTGTGGGGATTACTCGTTCTTTGGCCGCTCATTATCGATATAACGAGGGGAGGTCAGACTGCACAAACACGGCCGACCCTCCTCCCCATTGTTGTGGTTTTTCATTGTGGCTTGAAATGAGGAGACGCGGTGTCGTTGCACCACGTGAGGACAAGAGAACCGCGGTCGGAGCGGGCCGTGACGAAGGATCGCGGCGCCGTCGCGCCGCGCCGGTGAGTCCGAAGGAAGCCGCGACCGAGGGAGGGATGCGGTGGAGGGGCGTGGCGCTGTTCCACCCCGCCGGAGAACCATGGAGGGCCGCAGCGGAGGGGCGCGGCATCGTCGCATTGCGCCGGACGGGGAACAGCCGCGGTGGTTCGGGGGAGCGGCCGGCTGAGCCGGCCGCTGGCGCCAGCTAGAGGCGGGACCCGAAGGGTCCCGTAGGTTCAATTAAGGCCAGCCATAAATGGCTGGCCATTTATCAATCAAGGGCCCCCACACACCGCATCCCGCTCGGCCGAAGGCCGAGCCACCAGCCACGCGGGCGGGGCCGCCCGCGCTGGGCCGGACCCCCGTGCTGGGCCGGACCCCCGTGCTAGGTCGGCGGGGCCGGACCTCGCCGGCGGGGGCGGGCTACGCTTTAATGGGCCGGACCCATACTCGGGTCAGGTTGTCTCAGTTCGGGCCGACCCAGGGGGTATTGGGCCGGGTCGGACCTGGCCCAAACACCCTGTTTTCAGACAGATCCATTCAAACGCCCATAACGTGGGCTACGAACCACTGATCGATGCACCGTCAGCTTCATAGAAATCCTTGGATCGAGAAGTTCATTTTGGTATATTAAACTCAAGGTTTTAGAAAACTTTTTATATGGCCGGGTTGGTTTGAACACGAAACCAACCGGGCCCTCAGAGCGGAAACACTTTTAACTTGAGCTCCGGACGTACGATTGGCGTGCTGTCGACTTTGTTGGATTACTCTTAGTGAGATGGTTCTTTTGGCTTACCCCTCTTGAGGTTTGGACGCAGATGGTGTATGGTCGGATTGGTTTATCTTAAAACCCAACTGGGCCCTTGGGATGAAAAATCCAATAACTCTCAGACCGGGCGTCCGATTGACGCGTCGTCTGTCGCTTTGAGTTCCTATTGAAGAAACGAAGCGTTGGGATACATCAAATCTGGAATTTGTGTAAGTTGAAATATCGACCCCCTTGGCTCATGGAGCGGACCCTCCCGGAATCGAGCATGCTATGTGTGGGAACCCTAGAGCTGGCTACGACTACGACGATGTTGACTTCCGTTCTAGGATCCTTAGTGGGTTAGACGAGGACGAATACAGTACCGGGATCCTTCGTGGGTTAGATGAGGTTGACTACCGTACTGGGATCCTCTGTGGGTTCGATGAGGACGACTACTATACTGGGATCCTCCGTGGGTTCTATGAGGATGACTACCGTACTGGGATCCTCCATGGGTTCGACGAGGATGACTACTGTGATGGGATCCTTCGTGGGTTCGACTACTGTACTGGGATCCTCCGTGGGTTTGATGATGATGACAACTATACTTAAATCCTACATGGGTTTGGTAGAGGAGATTATTCAAAGGCTACATCTAATCATATCCACCCTTCTTCTTAAATGGATACCTTTATGGAGATGATTACTTTAAAATGGCTAGTCTCACCCGTTGTTCGTCGAGCGAACAGTTTACGATTCTCACCAAATCATTAGTATCAGGTGTATCCTTTCTCAGAAGGAGATGAACCTGAGATAGCAGCAATGGCTCAAGTTCCTCCAGGACTATGACTTTGAGATATACTATACTCCTGGGAAGGGGAACATAGTACCTGATGCTCTCAGTAGGAGGTCGGGCATCCAACTACTTGGAGTTGTGACAGAGTAGCTAGCCGCCTTTCAGATATCCTTTGTGGATAGTGTTGATGTTAGTATGTGTAGAATCGGAGAAAGAGAAGATCATCCAGGAGCAGATGAAGACTGTACAGAGCAGACTAATTTCTATGCTTATAGGAGACGGAGACCACTGGAGTTCGAGGGTGGCGACCACGTCTTCTTACGGGTCTCACCTCGATGGGGTCTAATGAGTGTTGGCTGAGGTGGCAAGCTATATCTGCACTTCATCGGACCATTCCAGGTTCTTAGATGGAATGGCGTGGTGGATTATTGCCTAGCTCTTCCACCTCAGCTGCACCGGGTGCACGACGTCTTTCACGTATCTCAGCTGAGGAGATACGTGCACGATCCGACACATATCATCGACCATGGGGAGCTGGACATTGATGACGGTGCGACTTTTGCAGAGGTTCCAATGGAGATTGAGGATGGACAGGAGCGGGTCCTACATGGGTGGTCGATTCCTCTAGTGCACATCATGTGGTTGCACAGGAACCTCAAGGAGATCACCTCGGAGCGGGAGGCTCAGATGCGTGCACAGTACCCTCATTTGTTTCCCTAGTTTGTGATGTATCCTTACGAGGATGTAAATCCCTAAGGTGGGAGTAATGTAATGACTCCTAAATTTCAAGGGAATTTTTTTCGTAAATTCTTTGGGATTTTACGAGTATGAAGTTCTTGACGACACCTGATTCCGAGGCCCGGTGTGCCCAGAATAAATTTCAAAAAATTTAGTTCGGGAACATTCACTGAACGAACGAGCGGGTTTTTTTATAACTTCTGAACCGATGCTCAGAATTGAAATCTGAGGGCACTGATGAAACTGCAGTATTGATTTCTGCATAATATGACCTTTTCTGGGGTTGTGTTTTCATGGGAGGAGTTGTAAAAAAATCCGGAATAAATGTTATGTAAAATAAAACTGTGTGCGAATTTTATTTTATTCTTGGTGGTTATACTCTTTCATGGGAAGTTGTTGGTGGGGCCCATGACCACCCAACTTCCCATGTGTGGTTATGAGGTATGTGGGGCCCACACGATCCCCCAACTTTACAAATTCCCTAACCCCTCTAAACCCCCCTATTAAATTATGTGGCTCTCCCCCACATTAATTCATGCCAACTTATCTCTCCATTTAATTCGACAACACAAGTCTAATTAATTAAGTGATTTCAATTTTCAACTTTTGAAGTTTTTAAATGTCAGAATAAGTAAATAAAATATGGAAGAGCCTTATTTTACTTTGGGTTGGTTGTTTTCTTTGTGTGGAGTCTTTGGGAAGAAAACATTAAGTCTTTGAAGAACTTCATCTTCCTCGTCGTTGAAGAACAAGAAGAACGCTAGTGCCAACCTCGACTTCCTTTTTCACGACAGTTGTCGAAGTGACGTCGTTATTCTGTGGCAATGTCTATGGAACAGCAAAGGTTTCTCCTTTCTTCACCAAGAGATCATCCTATGTGAATCGAGGTAGGGGTTATGTCCAAATTTAATCCATTAAATTTGCGCTTTGTTTGTCCTGGAGATTACTTGTTCTTTGGACACTTGCTATCGGTATAATGAGAAGAGGTCGGACCGCACAAACACGGCCAACCCTCCTCCCCATTGTTGTTATTTTTCATTTTGGATTCAAATGAGGCGACGCGGTGCCGTTGCACCGCGCGAGGATGATAGAACCACAGCCGGAGCGGGCCGCGAAGAAGGAGTGTGGTGCCGTCGCGCTTCACCGGTGAGGCCGAAGGAAGCCGCGATCGAGGGTGGGCTGCAGAAGTGGGGCGCGGCGCCGTTGCACCACACCGGAGAACCATGGAGGGCAGCGGCCGGGGTGCGGTGCGGCGCAGGCGCTCCGTGGCGGATGGGGAGGAGGCACGACCTATGGCCGTGGCGGTTTGGGGGAGCGGTCGTCTGAGCCGGCCGCTGGCTCCAGTTGGAGGCGGGACCTGAAGGGTTCCATAGGTTCAATTTAGTCCGGCCTTAAATGGACGGCCTTAAATGGCCGACCCTTTATTAATCAAGCGGGGCAGCCCCCCCCCCCCCCCCCCCCCCCCCCGCATCCCGCTCGCCTGAAGGCCGAGCCCCCAGCAACGCGGGTCGGGTCGGGCCGCCCGCGCGGGGCCGGACCCCCGCGCCGGGCCGGGCCATGCCAGCAGGGCCCGGCTGCGCCTTAGAGGGCCAGACCTGGACCCGAGTCGGGTCGCCCTGGTTCGGGCTGACCCAGGGGGTATTAGGCCGGGTCGTACTGGGCCCAAACCCCTTGTTTTCGGACAGACCTGTTCAAACACCCATAACATGGGATACAGACCTACGATCGATGCACCATCAGTTTCATAGAGATCCTTGGATCTATACGGTCGTTTCTTTATGTTACACACCAGGTTTCGGAGAACTTTGGATACAGCCAGGTTGGTTCAAACACGAAACCAACCGGACCCTCAGAGCAGAAATTCTTATAACTTGAGCTCCAGATGACTGATTTACGTGCCGTCGACTTTGTTGGATTACTCTTAGTGAGATTTTTCTTTTTTATTACATTGATCGAGGATTGGATGCAGATGCCGTATGGTCGTGTTGGTTTTAGTTTAAAAACCAACCGGTCCCCTAGGACAAAAAAGCCAATATCTCTCAGACCGGGCGTCCGATTGACGCGATGTCTGTCGCGTTGAGTTACTATTGACAGGACGGAACTTTGGGATACATCAAATCCAGACGTCGTGTCAGATGATGTATAATCACCCTTGGATTGCGGATTAGAACCTCCCGGAATCGAGCATGCTATGTGCGAGAAATCTAGAGTTGGTTGTGACTGCGACGAAGATGACATCCGTACTAGGATCTTTCGTGGGTTCAACGAGGATGACTACCGTACTGGGATCCCTTGTGGTTTAGACAAGGAAGACTACCGTACTGGTATCCTCCATGGGTTCGATGAGGACGACTACCATACTGGGATCCTCCGTGGGTTCCATGAGGACGACTACCGTACTGGGATCCTCCGTGGGTTCGATGAGGACGACTACTATACTGGGATCTTTCGTGGGTTCTACTACCGTGCTGGGATCCTCCGTGGGTTCGACGAAGATGACTACTATACTTGGATCCTACGTGGTTTTGAGAGAGGAGATGATTCAGAGGCTACATCTAATCATCTCCACCCTTCTTCGTAAATGGATAACTATGTGAGTTGAGTCTTGACTTTCAATCATTATCTTCGATATGATTGACTTGCTATCCTGTGTGGATTGAGTTGTGCTTTCCTGTGTGGATTGAGTTTTACTTTCCTATGTTGACTGGGTCGTACATGGGCTCGTGTGCAGGAGCCGAGACGGAATTGATGACTTATGTATATATATGTGCATATACCTACGTAGGGTTGGTTGTTACTTCGTGATTGTATCATTTCTTTGTGGTTTATCCTTCATGGATTTTGGGATACCTTCGGGGGTCTCGGGGTCCCTACTGAGTAGAGTATACTCACCCATGCACGGGCTATGCCCGCACTACGTTGTGTTGGATGCAGATGAGGAACATAACTGATTGATGTGGGAGCTCGTGGAGTTGGACGGTACCTGGAGGTGGATCACTGGACGGACGTACATAGGAGTGGACGACATGAGACAAGGAGCAGAGGAGACTATCTGAACCCACCCATCAGGTGGGATTTCCAGAGGACAGCTCGAACTCGCTGCTTTACTTTTTCCTTGTTGTACCTTCTTTTCAGTTGTACTTTACTTTCAGTTGGGTTTATTTTCTAGACCATTTACTTTCCAGCACTTACTTTTGTACTCAGTTTAATTAGTGTTTACTTCAACTTTCATACTCTGTGGTTTTTTTTTCTTACATAAAGGAAATGCATTCCCTTATATCAAGAATTACGCCTTTGGTTCTAGTCGCCAAACCCTGGCCTATGGAAGGCGGGCTTGGGGTAGTCATGGAACGGGTCCCGAGGATGGGTCGTGACAGTGCAGGCCTAGAATTTCCACCTCATACCCTAAGAGATTTTAATTTATGAGGACATTGTTAAAAGTGGAGGTCCTACATAGCTTGGGTCTATGTGGTGGGAGATTGATGATTTGTGGTTCTTTTTTACTTTTCGAAATTATAAATCAATGAAAATTTTCCCCAAATTGATTCTAGAATCCCCCAATTGTAGATTAACTATATTCTTAAAAAACTTTTACCAGTACCAACAAATGCCCCCATCAGAATGGGGTCAGATGGGCACAAAGAGGATAAAATTTCAAGGGAGAATTTAACCTGATTTTATTAATTGTGGTGTATGTGTGGACATATAGGAGGTCCCACACAAATTAGAAGAAATCTAGAAATATCATTTTTCATTTATCATCAATAGGAACTTGTAAACTCCCTCAACCCTTATATCCTACAACCTGTCACGAATATCAATTTCCTTTGTGATTGAAATCTCCCCCATGCTGAAAAGTTGTCATCCATGAAATGGTATTTTATAAAATAAATTTTCTAATTCAGGGAATAATTATTTCCATAATGAAATGACATAATCTATACAGTGATTTCATCTATTAAGTAGTCCAAATATCCTGTTATTCATTTCATTTGACTCGCAATGTGTATGTTCATACTTTGTCTCCTTTATTTAAATCCAAAAATATGGTTTGATTTCAATATAGATAAAATAGACCCTACTAATATTATTTCTATTGTTGATGAAATCGGGAAATATATTATTGGGAGTTTTGATTATGGTTTGTGACATGATGTTAGCCCATATCATCAATTATTGGGAGATCACATGGGAACTAGCTTCAAAAAGTACCCAATCTCAAATAGGCTACCTCTTTAGGGATTTATACTATAGTTTAATGTCCCTATCCTAGTGATTCATCACAATAATCAGTGCATCACTTACAAAAGAAGATACAATAATGTACATATAGAAAATATATTGGTGAGAAGGTAATACATGCATGAATGATTTTCTAATGGGTTTTTAGGTTATATCCCATTTTTATTAGATGAAAAATGTATGAGCACTAGAATCTGATACACAGTGAAACCAAACCATTAAATGGAAATATACAACCAATAAGAATCTCAAATGGTCATCAAAATGGGACTTTAATCATATAGGATCATTAAGACTAGATTGTGGATAAATTTCTTGGGTATAGAAAAGCTGTGAAGAATTTAAAACTAAGATGAAGGTTGTGGGGATATTTGAGGCTATCTAGGTATCAGAAAAATCTTTTAATTAGAATTGAATTATTATACCTATATCTGATGGATCCAAGATACAATAAAATTCAATTTTTTTCATGAGGAGGTCGGTATCAGCCTTTGGTATATTCATATGATTATGGTAGTTCGAATAAAGTTGTACATGTGCAATAAATTCCTACCTCATCCCTTAGTGTGGGATAAAATAAAGAGGACCCCCACTTGAAAATGATTTTTTTCACAATAGTAAAATAATTTTTATATGTTGAGAATCATCCTAAGATAGATATTCCTTTTATTGACTGTATTTAGGTTTTTTCACACCAAATGGCCATGATCTGCATATGATGTGGATTGGTAACTCTCTGACCCAGAACACTCGGAGGCACGCCATTTCATATTGGCTAATTCTTGAGGAAGTCTGTTTTAATAAATTGGGCTATCAAATCATCCTATCATTTGATCTATTGATTTTCATGGAAACATTCTTATCCAGGTTTCCAGGTTGTTGGAAATCTCGAGTGCACAAATCAAGAATTTATATTAGAGTTACCACTTTTGTAATGGAGGAATAATTTTTAATTCGGAGATGTGTTAACCTGGTGGACCCGATATTTTCAAATAGGTATAATCTATTTCAATAAATTAGTAGGATAAATCCAACATAAAAATTCTATGGAACATTTTATGTTTTTTGGGGTTGGATAATAGTACAAATTGGGGGATGTGAATTTATCAATGACCAATGGATCCTAAGAGATTGATTCAATCCCTACGTGTAGTGTATAAGTGGGTTGATTTCTTAGATGTCACAAAATTGTGATATAATGAATGGGATCAACTATCATCATTTTTTAATTTACTCATATCCCACTGAAACCTTAGTGAAATATTTGTCTTGTTATCATAAAATTCAGGGGTATCCCATTTAATTAATAGAATGTATTCTATTTGAAATAATTGATGGAATAAGAACCTGTGAGGGGTTTCACCCAAAAATATTAGGTTCCAATAACATTGTATTAAAATACATTTCTTGCATCTTCCAACACAACATGTAGGAAGAATCATCAGATAGATTTCTTTCTGATATGGTTAATGGTTATGTTGGAGGATACAAGCTTCTGAGTTGTGATCCTTACCACGAATGCCAATTCTAGATTTTTTAAGTCCTATGTTGAATCTTGGATCCACTCATACCCTAATTGTTATCTAGAGATATTGGTACCAATTATTGGGGTTCATGTTTTGGTTGAAACTAGAGTGGGCGAGAAGAGAAGGATGAAAGAAGTTAGGTCCATGAAGGTGGTATCGCTGAGAAAAATCCATGATTTAAAAAAAATAGAGAAAGAGGCTATGGATATAGGATTCAACACCTCAAAAAATTGATTTTCCCCCTCACCCAAGTTTCTAAAGTTTATCTCCATGAATTCATCCCTATAGAGGTTGCATATCCAATTTATTAGAGGGAGTGAGACCTTGGGAAAGTTATAATCTCATTAATACAATATGGTATTTTATTTATGGTATGGATGTCAATTTAAATAGATATATATGTATATCTGTGCCCATTGGTATTTCATATATGGATCATCTTGAGCTTGTAGAATCTTATATCACAGATATTGATTACTCTATTCAATTGATTCATGGAAAGTTCATATTTCGATGTTAGGTTCATGAAATTTTGATTCTGTAAGAAATTGAGTCTGAATACGTAGAATAAAATGGTTGTTACCCATAATAAAAAATCGGGGCGATTACAAAAATTCACTTGAACATGGGGAATTTCATTATTCTTAGAATTTGGGGCCCCTTATGAGCCTTTCTTTGAGAAAATATCTGACACCATATATTTCAATGAAGAAGGTGCAGTGACTTGATCTCACCCCTCCCACAAGGTAAACCTCTTTAGAATTATCCAACCCCATCACGTCTATATTTAACATATCTTGGAGGGGGTGGGTACCTAGAGGAAGAACGTATCATGTGAGGAGATAAATGGAATAATTCAGGAATATTTAATTGATTTTCATAGATTTTCTTATTTAATCACTACTGAGAATATCCATTTTAAAGAATATCTTGAGGATTTCATCAAGTATATTAAATGGAATGACGATTCCATTCATTCAATTATGGTTTTGATTAACTATTATAGTCATGTTTGAGGAATTCTTGGGAAGATGGTATATGTATCTAATTCTTGTGAAGAGGTAGAGTGAGGCATTCTTTGATTCTGGTGAAGAGGTAGACTGAGTCCTTATCTCAACTCTATTTTTCACTGTTTTTGTAAAGGTAAATCCTCTTTTTTAATGGATTTTGGAGGTGACCCATCACCCATTATTCTATAGAATATACCAAATTGGGAATCACTATTGGTGTGGATTCTCTTATCGTTGAAAGGGTCATAGAATAATGTTATCTCAATGTGTATTATCACATGTAAATAGTGATTTCAGATCTAACTATAGAATTTCCACCCTTACACCACCTACTATTTTCCACGTGAGTCTATCCTCATAGGAAAACATATGGTAGGGGTAGCTGGAAATATACCTTCGACAAGGTAAAATACGTGAGACATTTGTTTCCTCACCTAATTTCTAGGTTTTTGTTAAATTATGTTAATTAATAATAAATTTTAGTGGATGAAATAGTATTTTTAAGTAAGGAGGTTCTAAGTATTCAAGATCATATTTCATCATCCTCTTTAGAGACACATGAATTGATAATGGATGTTTTAGGGAGGTTAAGATTACATGGGAATATGATGATAACTAGTAACAGCATGGTGATTGTGAGTCCCAATATTACTTGTCCTGGAGATAAAATCACTAATAAATGATTATATGGGGATCCAAATAATGTTTTTATCTATTTAGGTAATAATGAAATTTTTTTCTTTTGGAGGTACAATTATTGAGGAAACCAATAATCAGGTCCAAGGAGGGTCAAGTAAAACAACTGTTTTGAGTTCATTAAGTATAATTATTATAGTATTGATGATTATTAGTGACCTTTTATAGATTAATAATTTATTTTTACATGAACATGCCACAAACACATCCCTGGGAGGAGTTCAGTTACTCAATAAATTTCCATGAGATCATATCATCTTATATTCTCCTTCAGTTTTATTGTACATATCGTAATAGAGATAAAATCTTAAATTATGGGTGTCTTTTGAGACAAATACACCAATTTAAGATAAAACACGTGTTTTCCCCAATGAGAAGATGATGGTTGTGGTGGGTTATTCACCATTGGGTGGAGGAGAGAATATTAGCTCCCAGTGGTCTCATCTCATTCACTATCAGACACTCAGGACTCCAAATATATTCTTTAGCTACATCAACACAAAAAATATGAAATTATGGATGTTCAAAACATCAAATACACTAATAATACTAGTAAATAAACCATTTTATATCCTTATAATTATAAAAATTTCAAATATAAATATTACCTAGTTGGTCTAGTTTCTGAGTAAGTCATTCCTTCAGAAAGTTAATATGTGTTAGATCAAGAAACCTATGGTTTTTTTTACATTTCTTGGAAAATGATATGGGGAGACCTATGGAAACTGATTTATCATACCCCCTTGTCATTTTTACCGATAAAATTGTTTATGATATGGTGCATGTTTTATTTTCTATGTTGTGGGGGTTTGAGTACCGCACCATACATGCCAAGGTGAAAGAGGTGAACCCGCTTGAGGGAATTTGGGTGTGCTTCAATCCCATCTTGTGACTGTATATTACAAGGGATATTTTTCTAAAACCAATAATATTCTCCTTTATAAGTCTTTTAAAACTATTGGAGTGGCTACATGACATCATGGAATAGTTATAGAACACATAACCATGGCATAAAAGTCCTGTCAATTGTCATATTGAGTTTACCATGGATTATATATACTCAACCAAGAGATGGATCATGTTGAGGTAGTAGTTGATAAGGATAAAAAACTGGTATAAGAGGCATAAAAGGTAGGTATAGATTAATCTAAGAGGGTAGAAGATCTATAGTTTGATGTAGAGACATAGATTGTAGTTTTTTCTTAGCTACATTGAACTATGAACGATTTCATTCAAATAATGGTTCAACTCTATGAATTCATAGGATATTTTAAAAAAATGGTTTTATTTTTTTATAGACACCCTAAATTGTGGATGTTCCAACTTAATAATCCCTTCATTAATATATTAGAACTTTAATCATCAGTTTTTTTGACTTTTACTAGGTTTGATCTTCATATCTTAATAACTCACAATGATTTGAAAGGATCCCTCAATATATTCTTGATCATCAGACTGACAAATAAAAATATAATTCATAATTATGAATAAATAATTATAAATGACTTCTTGTCTTTAATAATGGATCAGATATGGGTATATTTATAACCATAACCAAAACACTAGAGTTGGCATATTTGAAAAAATCATCTTCTGTCACACCACAACAAGAATTATTTTTTTATTATTCTAACTGAAATTTTAGGAAGGGACATATTTAGTGCTCTAACATTATTATAGGCCTTGGTTTATAATAGGCATATCTAGAATTTCTCATGTGACATTGGATGGACCCAACATGCTTTGCACCTTTTCTATTTATACATAAACATTTCCTAATCCTGATACATTGGGGACTCAATGGGTGAGGATTAATTCAACATATTTTGAGTTTGAAGGATAAATTTTATATGTCACTATATTAGGGTTCATGTATTTGAGATAGTAAAGTTGGATAGGAAGATATTGAATGATTTTCTACCATGATAAAAATAAGACATCCATTATGATATTATTATGTTGTTGTTTCATCAGGTTTTGGATAGCATGTGGGATGGATTCCCCTCCATGGTTTGACCGAGGAATATTTTAAGGCCTCACTCAATCACACACATCGAGTCCTCCATTTGTATCATAACCCCGAAAAACTCTCAATGGTTCTCTTATCCATATTTGAGTAAGGACCTACATTCCAAAGGTCGGCGTGCATCTGGGTTTTCCGGCCCATCAACTCTTGAGGATTCACATTTGTCAAAAGGATGGGAGGTCGGGCTCATGACAAAATTTTTGGGGGGAATCATTTCCTACTTTCGGACTCTCTTATAGATATAAGACAGGTTCATGAATATATTCCTAATCCTAGGGCGGGACCGGTTAGCCTAAAAAATGATTGTGGGTTAATTCTCTTTTGTATGAAATATACTGGGATTTTTTTGTGGAATCTATCTATAAGTATACGAGGTTCTTCATATTTTTTCTCTAATGAGCAGTTGCATATTTGTTTAAACAATATTACCATAAATTTTAGAATATACTCCCATATATGGAAGTGGAAAATTTCTCAAGGATGGGATTGAGCCATTACAATTCATCCAATATATCTTTGTTATTGTTGGAATCAAAACCCATATAGTTTTTTTGTCTAACTCAATTTAATTTTACGTGGAGAAGACTATGTTTGGTTACCTATACACTATATATTTGAGCTCGAGTCTTGAGGAGATGTTCTATATATCCCGGTAGTTGTTGGAATCAGATTTATCATAGTCCAGTCATACTAGGGATTGTATTCCAAATCCACCCCTGCAAACATGGGTAAATGGTGCAAATGTCTTGACCAATGTGAATCTATAAACCCATGTGAGCCTGGAACATTGTGATAAATAAGGGGAATCACTTGATCACATCAATTAATTGGGGTAGAGAAGGGTATTTGATATGAGTATTTCCATGGGTAGTCAATATGGAGCTCAATTCTCAAGCAGATATAGCTTACATATCCAAAATGTGGTTGGAATTAGAGTCATCGTAGTTTATTTTGTATTGGGTCATACACACTGAGGATTTCCCAATGAGTGGGGATCTAGTGATTGATTAGGTTTTTGTTAGGTCCCCATAATCCCATTTGTGCCCTGATCATTGTGAGAAAAAGGTGGGAGTATATGTTCAACCTCATGGTATATGGTTATGAAACCTATGTATTAGGTCAGTCCTTGGGGTGTCTAATATGGATCTCATGCCTTTGAGGAGGCGTCAAATGTTTCTTTGTTATGACCTGAATCATAGTTACTATAGTTCTTTTTTTTGGTATTAAACACTGAGGATTCCCTAATTAATGGGTCTTCTAATCTGGAATTTGTAACATTACCCAGCCGGCATGCCCTAAAATTCATTGCAGAAAATGGCTCTACAAATGTGGACGGTGGTGCTGGAGCCATGGTGTCATGATGTCAGGGGTGTCGTATGTCTATGATGACACCTTTAGCAGACATAAAGATTCAAGTATGACATGTACAAGGGTGTCATATGTTCTGGATGACACCTATAATATATATCGAGAGACCAAGATGACATGTCTAAGGGATGTCACGGGTATCACGTTATTCATCTTGTGGGTGCTGCGAGAGTTAGGTTTCCATGTCTAGATGTGTTGCAAAGACCCAGATGACACGAGCGAACATCTTAATATGAAACAATCGATATATCCAAATTACATTGCGAGTCTAGGGTGAAACACCCATAGGGTTCACCGGATCCAAGTGGTGTTCACAGGTGGATCGAGGACTTTTCCTGATATGTCTGTAGTGCTCTGCATGTCCCTAGGGACAAGTCAAAAGTTTGTCATGAGATCTCGGTGACGTGACTTGGTAATGTCCCAAATATTTGGGTGATACTCGTGAAGCATATGAAGTACTAATATCACGCCTTCCACTTTATTCTTTCACTTTTAATCTCATCTTTTTTCCATTGTATTGTGAGTTCCTTGCCTATGTTCAGTGTCATTTTTTTGGGTCTTGCGTGATTTTGAAGACATGTGATAGGGTCATTTCATTTCTCGATAGTAGTCCATAATGAGAACTTTGATCGATCACATAATTTATTCCTGATACATGATTTTTCTGGTGCTCCACTAGTGCATTACCTGGCAGAAAGTCAACTGGTCATGTGATCGTTGTTGTGCAGAAGACTGAAGCCTTAACACTGATGTGTGTAGCAGTGGTGTGGGTCTAAAATTCTAGCATCCAACCAACAAACCCAATAATTAATTTGGGGTAAATAATTTATCTTCGTATCCATCCATGTACTCACTGGAATGTGTGGAGAATATTTCATGAGACTTGGCTAGAGTTGAAGCGGGGTATGGTGTTACACTGTTTTGCGAGTCTCTATGGTGGACCGCATCAATGGCATCGCCTTAATTTTTTTAATTTAAAGTCTATCATTCATTTATCAAATTATTGCCGACAATTGGGGATTTGTTCTTTGAAGTACATACGTGTCACAATGTGAACATTTCGAAGGGTATTTTCAAGATACAAATGTATAACGGAAGGCATTCCCAAGTGCTTTGATGTCTTGTCTCGAGGTCTTTCAGGACCATGTCGAGGGTGCGTTGGGGGAATCACATTCCCTTCAATGACTTTGGACCATGATCGCCTCCGCCTTTCCTATCTCCTTTACTATATATAATGAATGTTGAGAGTCATGTGAGATTTATTTTATGGTGTTGTTGGTATTTCTTCTATTTTTTGGAGATGCATCTCATGACCAATATGGGCTGCATGACTAATATGGGTTGCATGAGTGTGTACATGAACCTTGTAGATAATTCTATCTGTCATACCTTGATGTTCCTAGGGGGGGATGTCTGTACACTCTTGAGGAATTTTCTATGACACATCTTACAACCCATATGGCATTCACGAGACACGGTGGGAATTTCATTGAAGGATTGGGGTGCTTCGCAAATCTGCAGGGCACACGTCACATGTCCTTCAGTTACGAAAAAACCTTTCTTTTTTCCTCTCATTTATCTCCTTTGTTTTATGTGACTAATTATTTGATGTCTTGCAAGTTTTCCATAATATCATCAAGGGATTTTATTTTTCTAATGATGATTTGGCGTCTGTGATTTGTGAACACTAGGGGTCTTTCCCTTTGAAATTTTGATCTCCATTTTATTTTTTAGCCATTAAGGGTGGTTTCTCACGCGCTTACCAATGAAAAATTACATGGCCTCGGTGGTTCCCATTCAACTATCAGTATGGAAAATGGTTGTCTGGTTGTGTGTCGCATTGTAAATATTGGACCTTGTGGTGGCTAGCATACCCTATCTTGGTCAGTGGAATTGTCTCCCTCTTTCCCATTGCATGATCATTTTTGGATATTATGATGACATAAAGATGTTTTTAGGTATAGATTATTTTACTAAATTTCATGTTCTTTATGGTTATTGATTATAGTGACTCAGGTTCTTCCCTATCCAAATTTGAAATATTTCTACGAATAATTCCAGAGTTAGGTGCAAAGACAACGTGTGATTCTGAGGACCGATGATCCCGGAATAATTTTTATAAATATATTAATTATTTTTATACTATGAACATGTATTAAATGGGTTATATCTTAAATGTTAGCTTGAATGAGAAATCTGAGGGCACGGTTGCGTCCAGAGTGTGTCGTTTACCCTAGGTGGGGTATAAGGTATGTTGGCACGGGCCAGCTGTGGAAAATGTTATCAATAGAATTTTCATAAACAAAATTATTTATTTATTATAATGATGGATCTTGAATAACACTTGAATAGAGTCTCGAATCAAAATTATGTGACTTTTTCTGAGTACAAAATGTATTTTTTACCCATAGAGTGACATAATTTTAGTCGACGTCGGGTGCCAGGTCAGAGGCATGTTGGCAGGGAGTTAAAATGAGGATTTTTTTTAAAAAATAAAAAAACATCATCTATCCCCCTCCCAAATTGTTGAACAGGACAAATCCTATTCTCCCTCATTCGATGTACCAAGGCCAAAGGGGGACAACAACTATTGTTTTTGTCACTGATCATCTCCAGATCGGGCATCAACACGTCGTATGCGTCGTTCAATAGCTGAAGCTTTGACGTTTCGCCAACGAAGTAAGAGGTTTGAGTTCTAAATCATCAATCTCATTTATGTTTTATTTTCTTTTGATTTATCATAATAGTAGTGTAGATCGGGTCCTGAGGGTTGCAAAATAGCTTTTGAATCGATGTTTGGACCACCGGGGTGACCCCGGTGGTCCACAAATGTCCTGTAGGTGTGACACCGGCACAAGGACAGCCCACCGCAGGGCAGCGGTGGTTCAATGGAAATAGGTGGGGCCGTGGGAAGGCACCTGCGATATGTGGTGCCACATGGCGGAGGGCCAGCCCAAGATGGGGCGGACAGGCCATTACGGTTCTGTCTATCCTTTTCGAGCTGGGGGTTCTTTAAACCAAGGTCACTCGCAAACTAAGAGTCCGATTTGTGATCCGTCTATGGTGATGTTACCCTCGCATAGATATGGACATTTTAAGGCCATTTTGGGAAATTAAATAATCATGTTCTTGTCCAAGGTCCACCAAATGTTGAAATAATAATAATATTTTTTATTATCTATCTTCGACCCGCTATAAATTCGTCATGGGGCATCTGATTGATGTGGTGTTAGTGGCATTGTGAATGTAATGGTAAAGTCAATGGTTATAGATAAATTTCTGGTGCTTAATCTAAAACTGGGTTGTGAGTCCCACAAGGCCTGTTCTGGGAATTTGCAGCGAAATTTACCTTTTTACCAGGGTTTCCATTTAGGATGAATGAGTAGATGATTCCATGTGTTTTTTCGAGAGGATCACATTGGAATGATCCTTTTGATATGTTCCAGAATCAAGGTGTGGGAACTGTTCAAGGTTGTTTTGTTGAATAGTGCATTTGTCATTTGGGTGAGTAAATAGCATATCATGTGTGTGTTTTCTACATAGAACGTGATGGTGGCCACGGTTGGGGCCTAAAATGTGTGGGGTGAGGCAATGTTGTGGGTTTCTTGGGTTAGCAATTTTTAGACAAGAAGTGGATGAGTGAACTCCCTTGGTTAATTGTATTGAGGATTAATGTGGTATGACTACCTCAATATAGGTTTGTAATCCCCTTGTCAAGATAATCTAGATAGAGTTCTTGTATCCCTCTAGAGTGGTTGAGGTTGGATCCTCTAGCGTATCATTTACCCCAGATCAGGTTCTCGGAATCACCATGACCAACACTACGTGGGTAGAGATCCCCTATCTAGTAGGATAACTCTATAGGGTTTGTGGTATCATTGGGTATATGATCCCCTAAATAGTGGGTAGTTTCAGTAGGGTTGCGGCATCATCGGTTCTACCGTCCCCCAGTTAGTAGATTTTTTATGTTGAGTTTATGGTATCGTCGGATGTATGATCCCCTATTTCATGAGTTATCCAATATGGAGTTTGAAATATCATCATGACCAACAATACATGGGAAATGATCCTCCATCTGAGTGATGGGATCTCCGAGTTGTCAGATTGGGTTGTAGTATCCCCTAGCAGATAATGGGAGTTATTCCCTATATAAGGAGTTGTGGTTAATTGTTTTCTAGTAGGGTTTGTAGTATCCCCAGGGGATCTTGGGAGGGATACCCTATATGAGGATAGAGATCCACTGTGTTTTAGTGTGTCATTATTTGTGTATATATCATATGAGCTTGTTCTATTGGTTATGTGTTGCCTTAGAGCCTCATGTCAAACCTATCGCTGGATATGAGGTCAGACCCTCACGAGGCTCGGTGCCCGAGACAAGTTAGTCTGGTGTGTTTTCTAGGTTTCCCTTGCGGTGATGTCACATCTTTAATGACATGCCATGTGGTTTGAGCTGACTGGTTGAGTGTAGTTGAAGATGGTCTCAAGATAGAGTTTCTCTCTCGTATTGATTCCCTCAGGCTAAGATGAGCGGATTTATGCCTTTCTGTTTCTCCCTTTTCTTATGTGGTTTTTGTGGCACCTACTGAGTATCCTCGTACTCTACCATACACATGATTTTCCTGCACATTTCTTATGTCTTGTGGAGACCATATGCTTTTCGAAAGAGTTCCAAGAGGACCTTGAGCAGGAGGATCATAGTTAGCTTGAAAGACCTGGGTGTCTATCAGAGATGGGATGAGGAGCTTACCGGCGGGATTTTTTCAGTGATCCCCTACTTCTAATTAGGTTGGACGCTTTGGAAGTTTTCTATTAGTGGGCCTTGTATTTTCCCTTTAGTACTACTATTATAATCTGGGTTGGGATAGACGTAATAATGCATTTATTTTCAATTTTGATGTATATCTACAATGTTTCATAGAGGTTTTTTGTGTGTGTGTGTAGATAACTTTGGCTAAGACCACCCATTTTTGTGATATCATACTCAGCGTTGGTCGCCATCCCCGGACCGATCGGAGGTGGGATTGGGGAGTCGTGGCTAGAGCCCCATTGGGTCAGGTCGTGACATTGATGGATCTCTTGAAAATGTGGGAACATTATCAAGGACAACCAATTTTATCACCTTTAATGTATCCCATATTCAAATTTGAATCTCGAGATAATTTGAAAACGTTTTCAGGGGAAGTCACTTTGTTCACCTTCTATATTCCACATGTTCATGGATATATGATTCTGTAGCATGACCAAGGGTCCATGCATTCAATAGTTCCATGCAAAAGGGTGCATGTCTATTGTCGTAGGCTATCACATAAATTTCATATAATCAGTTATCAAGACACATATACATGGAATATTTATCCTCTCCACATGACTATATCAATCATGGATCCAAGATCCCGATGTTCACATGAATATTGAATTTGTGCGGGGTGTAACACAATTGGACTCGAACGGTGCATTGACCCTTGAATTTAATTCCTATTCAGATTCCTTGATTCATTAAACAAATTCTTTAGAATTTGATCATATCCAGATGCTGATTCATTGTCCACGATAATTCATTTAATTGAGTATGCGGTCATTCAGTCTTCACCCGGGTGGAGGCAGGGCAATGAAATGTTCCTCGATCATGTTTGTATGCTGGAATATTTTCATAAGTTTAATTCTATCTATATATGTTAGGGTTACACGATGCCACATCATTAGTCAAGATAGTTTATATACTATATTGGCTTTCACATGTCGGGTCATCAGATGTTGCAACCACTTTACAGGATTGGATACACAGTGTATTGATTCTTCATGTGAAAGTGAGAATTTTCTTCCATTACCTAGTTTACATAACCCGTATGGGGTTTGTAATGATCTGTTATGAAAGGAAGTGAGTAATATTCATTTCAGAGTGGAATCGGCCTCCATATGGTAGATCAAGCGATGCCCATCCCTCCGTGTTAAATAATAGGAGATGTCGGAGCTTCTTTACATGATCGTAAGAAAGTAGTCTCACATGATCTTCCTGGTATGAATTCTGTATTTATTTTGGTCGGCATGGACATATCGCCCAAGTGTTTCATACTTGGTCTAAAATTAGATGAATAATGTTGGCAAGGGAGAGGAGTAACATTGATTAAATCCATGAAGATGTTCAGTTGGCTCATTCCGGAGAGGTTCTTCATGAAATTGCCCCGCAGGAGGACTGTACTGCTTCTACGTCCCACTTTCAGCATGTTTCAGTGGAATTTTCTCTTCCTCAATGTGAATTTACCATTGAGGGGGATCATATGGGTACTGGTGGGATTGCTCAGCCTATCCAATGAACCATGGGGAAGGAATAGGGCCTTTCCAAGCCTAGTTCTTTTGTTGAGGTTGTGAAATCTTTTGGTATTTCTCTACATGGGAAGGCAATAATGGACCAGTGGATGGAGGTAGAACTGCGAGTTAAGGATGGAAGTGGACCGTTCAAGACCATGGATGAACTGGGGGTCTTTGATGTTTTCAAACACTTGAAGACTAATTTGGGATATCCTTTTAGTGTGAGTGCTGATATTGTTGTCGATGTCGTGCAACCTGGATAGAAACTAATTCTTGTTGTTATTAGTGAGAATGAGGGGATGGATACACTAAATCCAAGGTCACCATTCCCATTTAGGGAACTTCTGGATCAGAATGTATCAAACCAAAGGCAATTGGCATCTTACAAGAAGGATGCATCAATTCCTCTTAAGATTCATAACCGTTTTTATCCTTAGCTGGAAGTGAGCAAGGAGTTGAAGATCATGAAGGGTGGACGAAAGTAATCCCAAAAAAGAAAACAAAATGGGGTAAATCATCGGGCATTGAAAACACTGAGACGAGTGGTGGAGATTTTGTCTACCAATAAGATATGGAGAATGGGAAAGACTCCATCGAGGATATGAAAGTTGGATCCAAACTGATCAAGGGAAAACAAGGAAACCTAAAATTTGGGAATTTCCCAATTCAGAAGGGAGGGATGAAAGCTAGACCCCGCAATGATTACTCGCAACTCCCCAAAAAAATTGTTACAAGATCTTCAGGTAATAAAGGACAAGAAGAAACATTAGAAACTGAATTAGAAACCACCAAACTAATGCTGGAAAGTGGAGAACAAGCAATGAAATAGGGAAAGTGGAAGAAGATGAAGGGGCCCCTTTGGAGCTCATCCTTCACTCTCAAGAAGAGGTGCTTAAAAGTGTTGTTCGGGTCAATTCACCCAAATAAAAGGATAGAAAAATTTATGAAAAAAGGTTATGAGTTGATACCAATGAGGAGAAATAAGAATGGATAAAAAAGAATGACTTAATACTGGCGCAGGGCTTCATTAAAGGTAAAATCAACACGGATGAATTCATACAGATAATAGAAAGAATGGATAATCATTTTAAAGAGCTTCTCAACGAAGATTCGGATCTTCATGTTAGTCCACTTCCTTGGGAGTTCTACAATGTTTCGAAGTCAAACAATTTTAGTCTTGTTTTTAATCAATTTGTGATCACCTTCAGTACGTAGTTCTTTGCCTATGTTGGTTGAGGTTTCCCACTTCTCCTCAAAGTGGCTTTTCAATAAAAAAAATTATATTTGGTAGATAGTCTACTATATGAAGAAATATAGAGATCTTATTTTCTAAATGGAAATGGGTTCACATGATAGTTTATGCGATCCCATTAGTGGCTTCTTCACGTGATTGAAATAATGGGCTTTGCGCGACTGCTTTCGCATAACCCTTATGGGGTTCGTGACACCCCATTTTGCAGGGAGAACAAGATATCTCCCACAGGAGCAGCATTCGTCTTTTCTGATCTGTGATATCATTGTATTTATAAATGACGGACTGCGCTGCGTTTTCATGTCTAGGAAAAGTGGCGCATCCGGAAAACACGCACCTTTGTTCATCAAACTAACTTTACCATCCTCCCATTCAAGGGATCTACTGGGATAATTTGGTGTGAGGGTTATTTTTTAATGGGTTTAGGGTGATAAAAATTAGATAAATGGGGAATTTGAGGGCCGCATGAAGTGGCGCTCAAAGGATGAGGAGGCCGAACGCCACTTTAAGTGACGCTTGGCCATTTCGGCCAAACAACTCTTCAGCACCACTAGAAGTAGCGCTGAAGGAATATACTACCAATGAGAAGTGCCACTTGAAGTGGCGCTTCTCCTTTGTTCCATCTCCATTAAGCGCCACTTGAAGTGGCCCTACTACTTTGTTCCATCTCCATTCAGCGCCACTTCAAGTGGCACTAAAACCTTCACCCTGCCTATAAATAAGGCCGCTCGCCCTCCCCATTTTCCACCTCCTCACTTCCCCTCCCCCCTCTCTCTCAGAGATACTATCTCCCTAGAAATGACCAGTTTCTCTACTCTTCGCCTCTTCAGTTGCTCTGTCTACATAGCTACGTCTTCATAAATTTGAGGTAAATCATTCATTAAATTTATTTAATATTTTGATTTAATAATTTAGTTGTATAATTTATAGAATTAGTTTAAAAGATTTGTATTTTATAAATAGTATAGTTTTTTTAAATGTAATTAGGTAATGAAATGATTATAGTTAGTTAATTAATTATGTATTTCTAATTAGGTAATTAATTAATTATAATTAGGTAACTAATTAATTATAACTACGTAATTGATTAATTATAACTAGTTAATTAATTAATTATAATTAGGTAACTAATTAATTCTTATTAGTTAATTAATTAATTCTAATTAGGTTAATAATTAATTCTCATTAGGTTAATAATAAATTCTAATTAGGCTAATAATTAATTCGAAATAGGTAATTATTTAATTCTAATTAGGTAATTAATTTATTCTAATTAGATAATTAATTAATTTTAATTATGTAATTAATTAATTCTAATTAGGTAATTAATTAATTCTAATTAGGTAATTAATTATTTCTAAATAGCTAAATAATTAATTCTATTTAGGTAATTAATTAATTATAAATAGATTATTAATTAATTATAATTAGGTTATTAATTAATTATAATTAGGTAATTAATTAATTCTAATTAGGTTAATAATTAATTCAAATTTGGTTAATAATTAATTTTAATTAGGTTAATAATTACTTCTAATTGGGTAATTAATTAATTATAATTTGGATTATAATTAATTATAATTAGGTTAATAAATAATTATAATTAGGTTAATAAATAATTATAATTAGGTTAATAATTAATTATAATTAGGTTAATAATTAATTCTAATTAGGTAAATAATTAATTCTAATTAGGTAATTAATTAATTCAAATTAGGTAATTAATTAGTTCTAATTATGTAATTAATTAATTTTAATTAGGTAATTAATTAATTATAATTAGGTAATTAATTAATTATAATTATGTTAATAATTATTTTCAATTATTATAATAATTTATTATAATTTGGAAATTAATTAATTCTAATTAGGTAATTAATTTATTCTAATTAGGTAATTAATTTATTCTAATTATGTAATTAATTAAATATAATTAGGTAATTAATTAATTATAATTAGATTAATAATTATTTTTAATTAGGTTAATAATTAATTCTAATTAGGTAATTAATTAATTCTAATTAGATAATTAATTAATTCAAATTAGGTAATTAATTAATTCTAATTAGGTTATTAATTAATTATAATTTGGTAATTAATTAATTCTAATTAGGTAATTAATTTAATCTAATTAGGTAATTAAATAATTCTAATTAGGTAATTAATTAATTATAATTGGGTAATTAATTAATTATAGTAAGGTTATTAATTAATTATAATTAGTTATATTAATTAGCGAAGTAGTTATATTAATCCGCGAAGTAGTTATATTAATCAGTGAAGTAGTTATATTAATTAGCGAAGTAGTTATATTAATTAGCGAAGTAGTAATATTAAAAATCTAAGTAGTTGTAAATGGATTCTGGAATATAGCTTTACATTACATTCTATGTATGATAATAAATTTAGTTTTCAATCTACATTGACCACGGTTTGTAATTGATGTTATGAAATTGAATTTAGTAGTTGAATATAATTTTTCCATATTAAGTGTTAGATTTTACATGAAATGATTTCTCTCTTGAGTAAAGTATCCCTAGGTAGATGGGCTTTGGGTCAGACCACCAACATTCCTGGAGGCTTGCCTTGTCTATGAAAGTGAATAGGGTTGGCAATATGTCGCTCCGGGCATACTCTTGTGGAGATTTTCAATTTCATATAACTCTATGCATTTAGATGACGTGTTTATGTACCTCATGTATATAATGCATGTGGATATGTATGAATATGTTTGACTTCTATTTTTGGGTAAGTAACATAGACTTGTGGGTTGTGTAAATAGTTACACATCAATATGGTTGGAGATCGTGTTGTAGTGGTGCCACTCATTCACTTCCACATCATTGAGTGGCCCCAGCTAGACCAGGTCATGCACTAGTTCAGTTTTATATAGAATATCCCCATGGCACCACGGCGGTCTATCGAGTTACATTCGATTGTGTTTATAGGTAGACTAACAACAGACTGGCGGTAAAATAATTCAGCTTATACTGTGATTTGGGACAGGCGTGCCCGATTCAGTATCTTTCCATCTGGATATACCACAACACACTCTCAGTTATATGATCAGGGGAATTATGCACACTGTTATCGACGTCACACAACTATGAACCTTACATTTTAAGGGATTGGCATTTAGCAGTTGGTATGTTTACTAAGATTTATTTTTTTTGTTTAACTCATTTTTTGATATTAATTTGAATGTTATTTAATTTGTAGGAAGACGCCATTGGTCATCTTGCACATTCCACACAGCCTTAGGAGCATTCATATATTCTGCGGGATGTAGTTCATCCGGATGTGGTGGCTCTATTCAATCATCTCTGATTGATACGTGATAGTTTTTTTGATGAGGATCCACAGATATATACTGATCTATATCTTCTGGCTGAAGCACCTGAGGATGACGATGTCCCTGGTATGCCTACTGAGGAGGATGCACCACCACCACCGCCTCCAGGTGGACGATAGAGACGAGCACATCCGGAGGGGCAGAGGCGGTGACATCGACATCTAAGAGCGACTCCTGCAGATGTCGTCGCACCATAGAGAGATGATTCGGCCCAACCGACTGATGATTTTTCACAGCAGGGAGAAGCTTATATACCACATATGGCGTCTCCGCAGACTACTATGAACTTCGATCTGGGTGCAGTCACACATCTTATGGCGGCCCCCTCTCCTCCCTACAAGGCCTTATTTAGTACCCAATTTCTACCATTTACAGGAGATTTGGAGCCATATGGAACCCCATATGATTTTGGGGTGTCCTCCTCATATGGTTTTGGTCAGTCCTCTACACAGCACCATGGGGAGGCACCAGAAGCACCGGAAGAGGAGGAACCCACAAATAGGACACCAGAGCGACACAGACGTCGAACACGGATAGGACATGAGATTCAGACGCTGCGTTGTGGTACCGGGGGGCATCATCTTTTATGTTTTTGGATGTCATGATGTATATATTAAAAACATATTCACTATGATAATTTAATACTGTTTAAGAAAAATAACAAGAAAATCAATAACATAGTAAATTCAAACTGATTTAAATTAACTATTAAATTATGATGTACAAGTAAAATATAAAAAAAAAGTGTCACACAGACTAAACATCTGATAATTTCATGAAAAACAAAAACAAAAACATAAATATAGAAAACAAAAAATATTTTACATGACTAACTAAATATTTAAAAACATTACATTTATAATTATATAATAATAAATATATTTATAAATGTAAATTAGTAATTAGTAATTAATTACTTAATAATGAACCATTATTAATTAATAATTAAAATGATGATTAATAATTAATAATTATATTACTATATAACTAATTATTGTATATTTAATATTTAAATTTTATAGGCTTTAAAAGTCACGTACTTGAAACATTTTTCATCTAGGTGGTTTTGAAAGACTAGAAAATATTTTTTATCGATATTGTTTACATATTTATTTTAATTTCATCTATTTAGTATATGTCTAGTCACTGTTTTAATTTTCATTTATATTGGTCATATAGTTTATATTTTATAGTCGTTCAAAGTCACATACTTGAAACATTTTTGGGTTTCAAGTAGGTGGTTTGAAATACTGTAAATTATTTTATATCATCATTTTTTATGTAATTATTTTATTTTAATCTATTTAGTATATGTTTAATCCATGTTTTATGTTTCATTTTATTGGTCATATAGTTTATATTTTATAGGCTTTCAAAGTCACATAGTTGAAACATTTTTAAGTTTCAATTATGTGGTTTTGAAAGACTATAAATTATTTTGTATCCCCATTTTTAAAGTAATTTTTTTATTTTCATCTATTTAGTATATATTTAATCCATTTTTTATGTTTCATTCATATTGGTCATATAGTTTATATTTTATAGGATTTCAAAGTCACATACTTGAAATATTTTTATGTTTCAACTAGGTGGTTTTGAAAGACTACAAATTATTTTATGTGGAAATTGATTACGTAATTTTTTAAATTTCACTTATTTACTATATGATTAATCCATGTTTTATGTTTCATTTATATTGGTCATACAGTTTATATTTTATAGGCTTTCAAAGTCACATAAAAGAAACTTATTTTATTTTCAAGTCGATGGTTTTGAAAGACAATTAATTATTTTATATCGACGTTTTTAATGTAATTTTTTATTTTCATCTATTTAGTATATTTTTAATCCATGTTTTAAGATTCATTTATATTGGTCATATAGTTTATATTCTATAAGCTTTCAAAGTC
Source organism: Viscum album (assembly GCA_963277665.1). Lineage (NCBI taxonomy): Eukaryota > Viridiplantae > Streptophyta > Magnoliopsida > Santalales > Viscaceae > Viscum > Viscum album. The sequence continues at coordinate 1,816,378,613 of OY728133.1, read as the reverse complement.
ACATACTTGAATCATTTTTAAGTTTCAACTATATGGTTTAGAAAGACTATAAATTAATTTTTATCAACATTTTTATGTAATTTTTTTATTTTCATATATTTAGTATATGTTTAATCCATGTTTTAAGTTTCATTCATATTGGTCATATTGATTATATTTTATAGGCTTTCAAAGTCACGTACTTCAAACCTTTTTAAGTTTCAACTAGGTGGTTTTGAATGACTATAAATTATTTTATATCGAAATTTTTTACATATTTTTTTTAATTTCATCTATTTAGTATATGATTAATCCATGTTTTGTGTTTAATTTATATCAGTCATATAGTTTATATTTTATAGGCTTCCAAATTTGAATGCTTGAAACATTTTTATGTTTCAAGTAGGTGGTTTTGAGAGACTATAAATTATTTTATATCGACATTTTTTACGTTTTTTTTATTTTCATCTATTTAGTATATGGTTAATCCATTTTTTATGTTTTGTTTATATTGGTTATATAGATTATATTTTATAGGATTTCAAAGTCACATACTTGAAACATTTTTAAGTTTCAACTAGGTGGTTTTGAAATACTATAAATTATTTTTTATTGACATTTTTTACGTAAATTTTTTTATTTTAATCTATTTAATATATGTTTAATCCATGTTTTATGTTTCATTCATATTGGTCATACAGATTATATTTTATAGGCTTTCAATGTCACCTACTTGAAACATTTTTAAGTTTCAACTAGGTGGTTTTGAACGCCTATAAAATATTTTTTATCAACATTGTTTACGTAATTTTTTTAATTTCATCTATTTAGTATATGTTTAATCCGTGTTTTATGTTTCATTTATATTGGTTATATAGTTTATATTTTATAGGCTTTCAAATTCACATAATTGAAACATCTTTAAGTTTCAAGTATGTGGTTTTGAAAGACTATAAAATATTTTTTATCGACAATGTTTATGTAATTTTTTTAATTCCATCTATTTAGTATATGTTTAATCCATGTATTACGTTTCATTTATATTGGTCGTATAGTTTAAATTTTATATTTATTAATAATACTGTTGTTATTACCAATTTATTATATGTTTATCAATATTTCAATTTTATTTATAAATAATTACTTATAACAATATAAACATAGATTAGTAATTATAGATTTAAAATTATATATATATGTACAAAAATATAATTATAAATATATAAGTATAACTATAGTTAAAATATAATTCTAAATATAATTATTTATATAATTATATATATATATATATATTTATATATGAATATTAAATATATTTTTAAATAAATTTTAAATATATATGTAACAATATTTTCATAATTATATATTTATAAATATATTCATATTTATATAATTATATATTTTTATTTATAAAGATTAGTTTATTATTATATAATTACAAATATATTTCTAATTTAAAAAATATATATAAAATGATTTATATATATAAAAATTTATATTTAATTATATATATACATAATTATATTTATACACACATATATATAACTATTTATAATTATAATATTGATAATATTTATATGCAAATATATAAATAAAATTCACAAATCAGAAAAAAAACTTTATATTTTTATATAATAATACTATATAAATATGAATAAACCATATATTTTTAATTTAATACAAATTTTTTATTTACAAAATTATATATAAATTTATAAATTTATATAAATAATTATATATAAGGTTTATTTAATTATTTTATTATATAATAAAAGAAGGTTTATAACTATATAAATATAAATTTATAATTATATTATTTATAATATATTTATAAATATAATTATAAATAAGATAACATTTTTAAATACATATTAATAAGTATAATTTTAAAATTTTAAATATTTATTTTGTAATTATTTATTTAAGAAAGGATGGGGCGCAAAAAACAAAAAAAACAATAAAAGGGAGGGGTGAAAAACAAAAAAAACAATAAACGTGAGGGGTGAAAAAAACAAAAAAAGGTGGAAAAGTGCCACTTGAGGTGGATCTAGCCACACAAAATGTAGATATCCATATGAAGTGGTTCTCAAATGACCCATTACCCTGATTAATTTCACCCTAAACCCATTAAAAACCCTTGTGGCCAAATTTTCTGCTATATTGCATCAAGATATCTCTTTAAGACACTGATACTTTAATAATTATTTACATGTTTTTGTGTAACCACATGGCGACTTCATGCCACTACCATGATCCACTCTCGAAACATCATGTGGGAACTATAGAGTTTCTTCATGCAGATGATATTCTTGAACATCACTGTCCACAATGGGAGAATGGTGCATCCCTTGATTCAGAAATCACAGGCCATCCATTATAAGGTCAGGTAGGCATGACATTCCTCTATTTGCATTTCCACTTCTTTTTGTGCATAACATATTTTTGCACCTAATGGAAACCACAATAACTTGTGCAAGATGATGTTATGTTGGATGTTCGTCCATTCACTCAGCCATGTAGGTATGGAATTGTGGCGAGCATGATGTTTCTTTGATCCACCTATAGGAGGCTTGTAAATGGTCAAACAATCAAATATGATGACCTCCACCCACATGTGTCACTCACGGATCTGGTGTTCGTACCATATTCTCGGTATCGCATGTCCACAAGAAGGCTATGCATAATTCCCCAAGCTGCATGTCCTCATGATCACACTATCTACGTCACAAACCCCCTTCATGCTTTTTCGATGCATCCTAGTACACCAGACACTATCCTTATAAATCAGGAGTTGCGGTCTAGGTCACCTCACGCGCTAGAGGTTCATTTGGTGCATGACATCTTTCCTAAGCGCAACAGGTGGGATGGAACTCTGGCGGTGAAAGGTTGAAGAAATTCCTTAGGTGGCGTTGTCTTATCCTTCATGTGACATGACCTAATTAGCCACTAAATGAGGCTAATATTTATTGTTAATATTCATAATATTCATGTTATTTATTATTCATAAACACCAGTTTTAGTGCATTTGACATTTTGAACATCATTTCACATTATGATTGTAATACCTTCTTAAAATGCACTATTATGTGGTACATTTTTGAACATCATTTAATGTACACAATGATTCATCTGATTTTAAGGAATACAATTATACATATTTTAATTTGATATTTTGGTAAATTGATCTACACGTAAATATGAACATGTTTGATTCAGGGATCAATGGATAATTCATGGAAGAAGATAGGGATATGTTGTGATGAAAGGAAACAATTCTAGAGAAGTCAGATTCAACACCAGCCCACTGATGAGACTATGGAACCCACAAGATAGTCCCAATTAAGCCCAAATATGGCGGGAGGATATAAGATATATAAAGGAACAAATAATTCTTCAGGATCCAGTGCTAATCTGGGCCAGAATCTGCGGCCCAGAAAAACATCCCACCAATTAAATCATATCTCGAAAACCATAAATCCTATGGGGATGATATTTTACAGGAAGTTAGGAGACATCTTGGGAACCATTTTATTCATCTATGTCCCACTCTTATTCTACCAACTAAATGTTCATAAAAGCAAGTCTATTCGGTGGATGAAAGGTGGATACCACCTCAGGTCAAATGTAGAAAAGTCTAAGTTCCACAAGCTTTCCACCACCCTAGGCCTACCATAATCAAGTGAGATGCTTTATACTGTTGGAGGATCGACCCAAGGCTTCCAAAATGCCTATTTAAGGTAGTGGTGCTGGAGGAGTTGAAAACTTTGGTGCTTTGTTCAATTGTAATGTTATGCTGCAATTTTGTTGTCTAAAATTTGTCTTTCACATGTATGTTGTTCAATTCACATTATTTTATTAACAAAAGTTCTTATTATACTCTTATTATGTTGTTCTTCATATCAATTTGATACTGTTGGATCAAGGTGTGAATTTATTCACACCAAAACTTGTGAAATTATCACACAATGGTGGAGTGATCATTATTTTATTGTGTTTTTTTTACTTCTCCATTTCTTCCCTCATGAGTCTACTTTCCGCTTCCATTGAAACCATGGGATCAATGGAGGGATAACCCACTTATGGGTTGATCCAATGGAGTAGAAAGGGGCTGGATTGGATGTTATTTCTCACTCCATTAATGACTAATCACTTCTTTTAAATTAGATTTTTAATTGATGAATTTTAAACTCCATCATCCTTGTTGAATATAAGGCCACGTACCTCATGTGCTAATACGAACCTTTAACTTGAAGTGATATAAACATTGATCCTTAAAGTGTATAGGTGATTAGTATTAAAGGGTGAAGGCATTAAATCAGTATGTGTTGATGTTGTTATATCTTCTTAAATGAACCCATCTCAAATATAAGAAATTGAAATCATTTAAAAGGAAATACGTTCAATCCACCCCGAGCAATAACCTAGGATCAACTCATTATTTTAAATTGAATTCACTTAAATATATTACTGATATTTTAAACCCATCTAAAATCAACCCATGTTGGCCACTTCATAGCCAAAAACAATCCTTAGAATGTGCGTGTCTATAGGTTACTTCTTAGGTCTCTGTGGATTCGACAACCCAAGCTAGACTACATGGACATTTCTACATTCATCTCTTGGTTAAATTTGAGCGAGAATCAAATTTTGGAGCCTTTTACGGGGACCCAAGTAAGTCATCTAAACACCCATTCTATTCTCCCCCATTTCTTCTTTTCTCATCCATATTCTCTTATCTTATCCCTTTCTCGTTTTTTTCTTCTGGCGCATGTCTGACTACACCCTCGTTCAATCAAACCGTCTAGTTTGGGTGGATAGTCCTTGGGTTGGGGAGTCAAGTACCCCAAGGGAACACATTCCATTAGATCCTAATATTCCTAATACTCTAGAGTCTAAAATTGAGCCCATTTCAATTTAATGTGTTCAAAGAAACCAACTCATAAACCCGGGTGGAAACCAAAATGGAAACCCCAATGAGGCAGCCCCAAACATGGGGAATGAAATTGATCAAACAATGAATGACTACCTCACACCTTCCTGGACCCATTCCCCCTCATTCATTAGACACAACTCCCTAGGATATTCCAACTACAACTTTAAACCCCATGTACTAAACCATCTTCCCAAATTCCATGGAATGGAGTCCGAGATGCCCTACCTTCACATTAAGGAGTTCAATGACATTGTAGAAACCATGTGTCCCCCACATCAACTGGAATCAGCTAAGATGAGGATATTTACTTTTTCTTTAAAGTATCGATCTAAAAATTGGCTAAACAATTTGAGACCATCATCCATAAAATCCTGGGACTAACTAAAAAGAGAATTCTACAAAAAATACTTTCCCCACCACAAAAATAATGCACTTAAAAAGAGTATCCAAAACGTTTTTGAAAAAGAGGGAGAGTCATTCTCTGAAACATGGAAGAGGTTCAAAGACACTCTAAACATGGTTCCACACCATGGATTTTCTATACCTGAACAAGTGAAAATTTTCTATAAAGGGTTGGGTCCAGGGAATAAACAATTCATTGACATGATGTGTAATGGAACCTTTTGAAACAAAGCCCCAAATGATGCTTACGAGTATCTAAAAGACTCTCTGAACAAAACCAAACATGTGGAACTTCACTTTATTCTAAAAACACACAAAGAACTACTGGAATTAATACACTTAGAGAAGAGGAAAGCCTTAGGGCTAAACTTGCAGCACTCTCTAAGAAGGTTGAAGAGATAGACCTTAGGAATGTCCATGAAATACAAACGGTTGACCCTGTTTGCACAATTTGTGACAAACATGACCATAAGACAGAAACTTTCCCAACCATTTCATCCATAAAGGATGTTCTCTTAGTAGGACCACCAATGGAAGTAAATTCTTTGAACTTTCAAAAGCCTCAATACCAAAACACCTTCATCCCAAGGTATAACGGCCACCCAGGATTCCGCTGGAATGATAACCAACAACCTAGAAAACCACAGGGACAAAATCCTTACCCCCATTAGAACTACCAATCCCATAACCAGTTCCAAACCCAACCTATCCAATACCAACAGCAACCGGTCCATTTTCAACAAACCATCCCACCTCCAAAATATCCCCCCTAGGAGAAACCAACCTACTCAAGCACCCACCCAAATTGTTCCACAAAGACTACTAGAACAACTATGAAAACAAATGAAGAGGATGAACTCGGAGGTATGTTCCCTAAAATAAGAACTTCAAACCATCAAAACTGGAAAGGCACCCATGCCTACTCAGGCATTTTCATCCTTAATTTCAAGGGGAGAGTCAAGTTGTGTTCAAACAACTCACGAACAACTAAAGTTTGTGACTATTTTAAGAAGTGGGAAATCAATTGAGAAACCTGAACAACTAATTCAGAACCCACCTGAAGATTCAAACTTCGTTGAAAATTCAAATGAACCACATGATCAAATAGAGGAAACTGATAACATTGTCAAGAAAACAACTCTTCAACAAACAACCCCACAACTTGCACCATTTCCTCGGCGCATGAGGGGTAAAACCAAGCCTGAACTGAGTGAAACGTTGAGAGAAATATTTTCAAAAGTCAAGCTGAACATAACCCTTCTCGATTCTATCCAAACCATACCTGCCTACTCAATGTACCTTAAGGACTTGTGCACTTTTAAAAGAAAATTTTCACATAAAAACCAAGTCCTTTTGGATTCTAATGTGAGTACCACCATTCAAGGGACCATTCCTCCTAAGTTGAAAGACCCGGGTTTCCCTTACATCAATGTTGAACTAGGAGAGAGAAAAGTTGTCAAGGCCTTGTGTGACCTAGGTTCTAGTGTCAATCTCATCTCATATGTTGTGTACTGCCAGTTAGGCCTAGAAGAACTCCAACCCACATCTATCACACTTCAGCTCGCAGATCGTAGCATTAGGGTTCCAAATGGGATTTTGAAGGACGTTCTGGTAAAGGTTGAAAACTTCATCTACCCTGCTGATTTCATTGTCCATTACAACCATCCAAACTTTTTAAATAAGGAACAAACCCCAATCATCATTGGTCATCCTTTCCTTGAAACAATCAACTCTGTTATCTGAGTTCGAAATGGGAACATGACCATTACCTTTGGGAACATGAGTCTTGACTTGAACATCTATAATTAAATCTCACAAATAGGGGATGATAAGGACATTCATGATGTAAACCTGATAGGAAGCATTGATTATGAATCCATGGAACATCAAGGAATATTTCATGAAGGTTTAAGTCATGATGATATTGATTTCCTTTGTTCATATGAAGGATGTTTATCTCCCTGGCTTGAATCATTTTCAAATTGCTCTTATGATGAGGTCTTAGGTCCAACATTCAGTGAAACCTTTCAAGAAACCACTTTCATGGAGACCACTCCAAATTCCTTCCCTAAATCTGATCAAGACAATCTAGTAGCTGAAACTTCTATATGTGGGGAATCAATCCTATTTGAAACTATAAAAAAAGAAATTGAACTTGATCTAATGTCCCAACCTTCTGTTGAAATTCCGAAACAACCTGATCTTGAATTGAAGGAATTTCTCTCTACACTCAAGTATGTTTTCCTAGGGGACAATAAAACACATCCTATTGTCATTTCTTCTTATCTTCAATAAAATCATGAGAGGATGCTTCTATATTTCCTTAGAAAACATAAGAAATCCATTGGTTGGACCCTATCTAATATATCTGGGATTAGCCCACTTGTTGGGACTCATAGGATTGTTTTGGAATCTGATTCAAAGTCATGTCGTCAACCTAAACAACGACTCAATCCTAACCTAATGGAGGTAGTAAGAAATGAACTCCTGAAATTGCTAAAAACTGGTATCATATATCCCATATCTGAGAGTGAATGGGTGAGCCCAATCCAAGTGGTTCCAAAAAAGGCTGGAATCACAGTGATAACAAATGAGGATGGAGAGATTCTTCCAACAAGGGTGAGTAGTGGATGGAGGGTCTACATTGACTATAGGAAGCTAAACTCGTTCACCAAGAAGGACCATTTCCCCTTACCATTCATTGACCAAGTCCTTGAGAGAGTGGTAGGTCACACCTTCTACTGTTTCTTAGATGAGTACTCGGGGTACTATCAAATTGAGGTCTCCCTAGAGGATCAAGGGAAGACTACATTCACATGTCCTTTCGGTACCTTTGCCTTCAAACGCATGCCCTTCGGATTATGCAATGCCCCCTGGAACATTCCAGCGGTGCATGATGGGAATCTTCTCAGATATGGTAGGTGATTTTCTAGAGGTCTTCATGGATGACTTATCTGTGTCTGGGGATACATTTGAGGGATGTCTGAGGAATGTAGAGAGAGTCTTGTCAAGATTTGAAGAAAATAATCTAGTCCTAAACTAGGATAAATTCCATTTCATGGTTAAAGAGGGACTAGTTCTAGGCCATCTGGTCTCAGGTAGGAGGATTGAAGTTGATAAAGCTATGGTTGACATCATTCGTCACCTTCCATCACCCAAAAATGTCAAGGAAGTAAGTTATTTCATAGGACATGCTGGTTTCTATAGAAGATTTATCAAGGACGTTAGTTCAATCTCCCATCCCCTTTGTGCTCTCCTAGTAAAGGATGCTCCATTTGTTTGGACAGAAATCTATGAGGGTTCATTATCAACCCTTAAATCCTCTCTCACCTCTCCCCCAATCATGAAATCTCCAAATTGGAACCTTCATTTCGAACTTATGTGTGATTCTAGTGACTTTGTTGTAGGAGCTGTGTTAGGACAATTTTGTGATAAAACTCCTTATGTCATTTATTATGCAATAAAATCCTTAAATTATGCCCAAATAAAATACACCACTACTGAAAAAGAGTTACTTTCTATTGTGCTTTCTTTAGAGAAGTTTAGGTCTTACCTCTTAGGATCCCCCATCACTATGTTCACTGACCATTCTGCACTAAAATACCTATTACAAAAACAAGATTCTAAGGCCATACTAATTATGTGGGTCCTTCTCTTAAATTAATTTGACCTCGCAATCAAAGATAAAAATGGAGTTGAAAATGTTGTAGCTGATCACCTCTCTATGATGGAATTCAATGACAACTCAAATCACCTTTCTCTGTCTAATTTGATTCCTGATGAATAGCTATACTCTGTGAGTGACTTCCCTTGGTATGCCGATATAGCCAATTTCTTATTTATAGAAGTCATTAAAAAATTCTTAGGGACTCAGCTCTAAGTAAATTCCTTTCTGATGTTAGAACCTATGTGTTTGATGATCCATACCTCTATAAGTTTTTCCATGGCCAAGTCATTAGGAGGTGTGTCCCAGAATCTGAACAAGATCCCATCCTTAAATTCTGTCACTGTGAGGCATATGGAGGTCACTTTTCCTCTAAGAAAACATCTTCTAAGATTCTTCAATGTGGTCTCTTCTGGCCCACCCTCTCAAGAGACTCCTACAACTTTTTTAAAAGTTGTCCTAGGTGTCAACAAGTAGGGTCCATTACAAAAAAGGAATCAAATGCCACTCACTCTCATCTTAGTGGTTGAAATCGTTGACTGTTGGGGAATTGTTTTCATGGGTCCCTTCCAAAACCCTATGGGAAACCTATACATAGTCTTATCTATTGATTATGTATCAAAATGGGTTGAGGCCATTCCCACTAAGTCCAATGATCATCAAGTTGTGATTCGATTTATAAAATAGAACATATTTTCTCTATTTAGAATTCCTATGGCTATAATCAGAGATCGAGGAACCCATTTCTGCAATCACCCATTCTTTTCACTCATGTATAAGTATGGTATTTATCATAAAGTGTCCACAACATACCATCCTCAATCTAATGGTCAAGCTGAGTTAGCGAATAGGGAGATTAAGAAAAGTCTTGAAAAAACTATCAACCCCTCTAGGAAATATTGGTCTGAGAAACTCTTAGATGCTCTTTGGGCCTATCGAACCGTATATAAAACTATTTTAGGAATGTCCCCATATAGGTTGGTTTACGGAAAAGAATGTCATTTACCTGTTGAAATTGAGAATAAGGCCTTTTGGGAAATTAAGAAAATGGATTATGACCTCTCATTGGCTGGAACAAAAAGGAAATTAGATCTCAATGAACTGGAGGAACTAAGGATGGAGGCTTATGAAAATTCAAGGATCAATAAATCTAGAGTTCATGCCTACCAACCTAGGAATATCAAGGTCATACTTTTTGAACATGGAAAACTTGTACTCTTCTATAGTTAAAAACTTCATTTACACCCGGGAAAGTTAAGGTCTAGATGGTCAGGACCTTTCATAGTGCATCATGTATTCCCCCATTGGGCAGTAGAGATTCAATATCCCACAAGTGGTTACATTTTCATGGTCAATGGTCAAAGGATAAAACCATTAATTAAATCATTCAATAAACAGGAAATAGAGATTGAGTAAACTGAGACAACTTATGAACCATGAAAAAATTGACAGATTTAGGGTTCATGTCGAGCTAACGATGTTTAAAAAAGCGCTGCATGGGAGGCAACCCATGGTTTTAATGTTTCCTATAATTTTGTTGTTTTAAAAAAATTTATATTTTAATTAATAATTTTTATATTTAAAAAAATTAGACTATTGACCTGTTCTTCTATTATGAGTATGAATGTGTATGAAAGGGGAGCACCATATTCATTTGTGTCACGTGGTGTGATCCCTGAGTAATACCTTACCCAGAAATTTAAAAAAGAAGTCAATGTATCATCAGTTGATTTTATTTTATATATATACTTATATTTTACTTATATATATATATATACTCTTTTATTTTTCTTGTTTTGTTTTTTTTTTCTACTACGGAACTCTCCAAGTGACATGGATATCAGAGGACTAAATTGAATCAACAAGAACTTCAAACTTCAACCACCAGGAGAATTCATTCCATGACCCTCATTTTCAATTTCCTTTTTGAACTTACATTCTCTACCACTACCCCCTTCTAAATTTTATTTTCTTTAAACATTGGGGACAATGCTATTTTATGTTGGGGGGAGATAAAATAAAAAATGCTTTTGTGTCAAAAAAATGATAAATGATTTGAAACAAAATGTGAAAATGGACGAAAAAATTCCATTAACATTGAACATGGTAATACACATTTCACACTTTGAAACTGAATATAAAATAATTTAGCATACCCTGATTCTGATTTTAATCCTTGTATAATTTCATGAGTATTGATTTTGGAAAGTTTGGCTGTCTAATGTGATATTTCATCGTTTATATTTTCATCCAAATAAAAAAAGATCACAATTCACGTCCTTTGGATAGTGGGGTATTAGTTTGAGTTCATGGGGTCCCCCAAATAAATAGCATAGGTTTGGTGATCATTTTAGTTTAATATGAGTATTCAAAAAAATTAATAAATAATAATAAATTTGCACATAGAGCAATTAAATGACCTAATGCGTGGCTTTCGGCACTTGGGGATCATTGCTCCATTGTTGTCTGGACCAGAGTTAGTAATTTTATCTTTATTTTTGGTAATTTGAATTTGTTTTTGATTGAGTTAACTCGAGATGATTCCCGAGTATGTGGACTTCACTTGGTGCCCTAAGGTCTTTGTTTCTGTGAGTCATCGGCAAAGTCTCGCTACAGGGGTTGACTCATTTGAGTAAAACATCAATTATCATGGAAAAATTACAAAAAAAAATTTAGACAATAAAAAAAATTAACACTCATCTTAATATTGAAATGTGATTACACCTAGTGCTTCCATCACTCCCCCATGAATAAAAATTAACCCCCATGTCTATTTTTATGCACAACACATCCTCATACTTAATTTATATTGGATGAAATATGGCAATGAATTTGAACAAAGGAATGGGCTTGGGATTGGGATCTTCTTATGAATCTATCTTGTATTAAAATATTTTTATGGGTTTCATGATTTTTTGTTATAAGGGTTTCTGGTGATCATTTTGTATTAAAATGTTTTTGGAAAAGGGAATTCGAATTTCATATTGTTGAGATTTATTTTGCTCGGGACATGCAAAACACAAGTTGGGGGTGTGATTATCCACTAAATGAGGCTAATATTCATTGTTAATGTACATAATATTCATGTTATTTATTATTAATAAGCACCATTTTAGTGCATTTTACACTTTGAACATCATTTAACATTATGATTGTAATACCTTCTTAAAATGCACTATTATGTGGTGCATTTTTTAACATCATTTAAAGTACCCAATGAATAATCTGTTAATAAGGAATATAATTATACATATTTTAGTTTGATATTTTTTAAAATTTATCTACACCTAAATATGAACATTTTTGATTCAGGGATCAATGGAGAATTCATGGAAGAAGGTGGGGATATTTTGTGATGAAAGAAAACAATTCTGGAAAAGACAGATTGGACACCAGCCCACTGATTAGACTTTGGGACCCACAATACAGGCCCAATGAAGCCCAAATTTGGTGGGAGGATATATGAAATATATAGGAAAAACTAATTCTTCAGGATCCAGTGCTAATTCGGCCTCCATTGTGGCCATTTAGGCGGCTCAAATAGTATATCAAAATCTGGGCTAGAATCTGCGGCCCAGAAAAACATCCCACCAATTAAATCATATCTCAAAAACCGTAACTCTATTTTGTATGAGATTTTCCAGCCGGTTAGGGGACATCTGGGGCCCCATTTTATTATTATATGGCCGACTCTGATTCAGGCATGTAGAGGGTCAGAAATGCATGTCTAGTCGGTGGATGAAAGCTGGCTGCCACCTCGGGTCAAATGTGGAAAAGTCTAAATTTTACAAGCTTTCCACCACCCTAGTCCTACCATAATCAAGTGGGATGCTTTGTACTATTGGAGGCTCGACCCAAGACTTCCAAAATTACTATTTAAGGCAGTGGTGGTGGAGGAGTTTAAATCTTTGGTTCTTTGTTCAATTGAAATGTTATGCTGCGATTTTGTTGTCTCAAATTTGTCTTTCACATGTAAGTTGTTCAATTCACTTTAGTTTCATAATAAAAGTTCTAATTGTACTCTTATTATATTTCTCTTCATATCAATTTGATACTGTTGGATCAAGGTGTGAATTTATTCACACCAAACCTTGTGAAATTATCACACAATGGTGATGTGATTGTTATTTTATTGTGTTTTTTTACTTCTCCATTTCTTCCCACATGAGTCTACTTTCCGCTTCCATTGAAACCATGGGATCAATGGAGGGATAACCCACTTATGGGTTGATCCAAGGGAGTATCAAGGGGCTGGATTAGATGTTATTTCTCAATCCATTAATGTCTAATCACTTCTTTTAAATGAGATTTTTATTTGATGATATTTAAACTCCATCATCCATGTTGAATTTAAGGCCACATACTTCAAATGATAATACGATCCTTTTCCTTAAGTTCTATAAACATTGATCCTTCAAGTGTATAGGTGATTAGTATTAATGGGTGAAAGCATTAAATCAATAAGTGATGATGTTTATTTATCTCATTAAATGAACCCATCTCAAATATATGAAATTGAAATCATTGAAATTGAAATACGTTCAATCCACCCCGAGAAATAACCTAGGATCAACTCATTATTTTAAATTTTATTCTCTTAAATCTATTTGTTATCCTTCAAACCCATCTAAAATCAACCCATGTTGGCCACTTCATAGCCAAAAACAGTCCTTAGAATGTGCGTGTCTATAGGTCACTTCTTAGGTCTCTGTGGATTAAAAAACCCTACCTAGACTACAAAGACCGTTCTACCTTCATCTCTTGGGTAAATTTGAGAAAGAATCATGACCCTTTGGAAGTAAATAAATATTCCAATTTTATTTATTTTATTTTATTTTTTATCATTTTTATTATTTTTAACATATAATAATAAGAAGAAGAAGAACTAAAAAACTCATTCAATTAGGTAAACAATGAGAACACCCCAAGCATCATGATCACATGTTTACTCACTATGATCACCTAATCACTGGTCGCATGATCCCTTATGTGGAAAAGAGTTCACTGCATGATTATGAGAGTCAACCAATTCCCCCTCTTAAAATTAGATTCGTTCAGCACGAAAGGAATCTAGTTCTATGCTAAATATATATCACTTTTCCACATATCTAAATGGTGATGGATTCTTCCTTTAGTTTGGTACCACTAAATAGATCTACAAAACAATATATGATGTCATCCAATTTTCATTTATTCTTGATGCACATTATTCCTCACTAGTATGATATAGTGAGAATATAAAACGATACTCATCCATTTCTTTATGTTGAATGAAAATGAAATCCAGGAATAGAATGTTAAAATTATAACATATCCCCTTTTATAGATGTTCGTTGATTCCCACTGGCATGGGATCTTGTGTTGGTGATCTACTCCAGCTATCCTGCAATCACTCATTCTGTAGAAGGATCACTCAGATAGAAGATGTGTCCTGGGGGGAGAGTTATATATCCCTTAAGAGGTCTTGTAGGCTTAGTGATTATAGGATGATGTTTCAAAGGCCATATGGTGAGACATACAAGATTCCATAGACTGGACTGCTGTCATACTTTAGTTTAGGTCCTTTTAGCTTGAAACTTATATTATTAATCAGTTTAGAGTCTTTCATTCTGTACCTTCAGTCACTTGAGTTTATGGTCTTTTAGATCGGATGTGATATTTCTTTATTTTAGGGCCGTTTAGCCTTGAATTAATATTACTATAGTTGATGGTCTTTTAGATTGGACCTGATATTACAATAGTTTATGGTCTTTTAGCACAAAACTTCTATTGATTTAGTTTAATATCATTTATCTTAATCATGATATTGATTTAGATTAGAGTATGTTAGCTCGGACCTAATATTTCTTTAGTTTATGGTCTTTTACCTCAGACCATATGTTACTTTAGTTTATGGTATTTTATCTCGGACCATCTATATGATCATTAGATATAGTGAAGACATTCTAGGAATGACCCAAAACACTCGGAGGTGTTGGATCCTACTATGATGTTGTTGAGGTTAACGAGGTTCTGAATGCCCTTTTTTTAGAGAGACTTATTTGGTCGACGACCATAGGTGGATATTCAGGAGCCATTTGCATGTATGAATAGTCAAGAAAAAGGTCCTTGAATCGAGGTATATTTTCCATGGGCTATGGAATATTTATGGTGGAAATGTTGATGAGGTTGGAATACTAAGGATACCCAGCCCACCTGGATATTTGGAGAATAGATGATGTAATTCATAACAAGAAATTTTGAGTCCAACTATAAGAGGTGGTGAAAATATTATTGGTATGTTCTGTGACATTCTAAAATTCTAGGTTCCTCAACGGTTTTCAAAATCTCACAAGGATTGATAATCCATTCTGGTAAGTAGAATATTAATTTAATTGGTAGGTCATGACCCTTAAGTGTTGGTAGCTTGGCGAAGAAAAGAAAATCACCACTTATTTACCAAGGGCTATGTAATATTTTCAAAGACTCAAACATCTAGATGATGATATTGGATATGGGAGGAAACCTACCCAAGAAGGGTTCTGGAACCCTAGACATGTTAGCTATGAAAGTGAACCTTGATCTCTACGCACTTTGGATTCAAATCATGAGAAGTGGGCCATCAATGGGTAAGAAATGAAGTGTCACAGTCCATCATTGAAGAAGGGAAGAAAACACGGTGATGTAACATTGTGGGTTTTGAATCCACTTTGATAGATTGGTATGGGGATTTTAAATAATGATTCAGAGCGTTCTATTTTGGAGAATGGAATGAGACTGTCATAGAGGGAGCATGTCAAACACACTGGGGTGTTGAGTGCTACCTTGATGATGTAAGGGCTCACGATAATTATAATTTCCTTTTTTAGAGTGATGCATTTGGTTGGCGACCATAGCCACATATGCAGGAGTCACAAGCATGAAAGCATAGTTAAGAAAACAATCCTTGAAACCAGATATCCTTTCAAAGGGCCATCAATGGTTTTGATGAATCATGGAAAGCCAACTCACTATCTTTCCTTTTCAGAAGACATAAAATCCATGGAGGGTTCGAATTCCCTAAAGGTTTTTTCACCACCTAGATAACATATTTTCATGGTGTGGAGGTGTGACAAATATCACCCTTGATTTTTCCAAGAATATATTTTCTAGTGAGTACAGCCTAGACAAAACTAGGGATATAGAGTAGACCCTATAAACTTCTTTCCATATTTATGTTTGAGACCTAAATTTTTCCTAAAATCTATAGATGATGATTTTAGTGGGAGATTACTCCACTTTGTTTAGGTATCCCTTTGAGAGTTTTCTGCTTGACTATTTTTGTGTGTTGCTTTCATCAGTAGTATAGGTTCTTGTGATTAGGACCATTGGATGTTAGAGTATAAGGTCATACGACATTGACCGAGTTGTGAGTAGCTTAATTTCATTCCATTTGGACCTAGTGTGGGGATGATACACAAGAGGGCCATTAGGATTCCCATGATCAAGAATACTCCAACATCCCTCTGAGCAGATGGTCACGGTGTTTCAAATCAAGGATCAAGGTTCTCAAGTACCGAGTGATGATATTGGAAAATACTTTTGGAGATAACCTTAACAAAATGGGGTGCTATGTTTAACCATGGTGACATCAGGCTCAATAGAATCAGAAATACCTTTATAATATACCAAGATCGCTTTGTATGGTGGGTTGGAGACCTTGCGTCAATATCATGGACAAACAGAGAGATCACTTTTCCTCTTTATCGTAAATAAAATATTTGAGACCAACTGAAATGATTGAGACATGAAGTATGGAGACAGGATTGAGGTGCTCAGAAAGACAATGGAAGCACACCATTCTCTAGTTGAACGATGTAAGACTCATGTGGTCCATTAATAAGGAAGGGTTATGGATGATGACCTACATAGTTTATTATCATGTAGTAGGGATGTGCTTCCAATAAGTTAAATGTCCTGTAGTAAAGACATACATCCATGCAGTTTAACATCATGTGGTAAGGATTTACTTACATACAGTTTAACATCAGGCAGTAAGGATCACCTTTCATGTAGTTTAATGATATATGGTGAGGATGATGTGGGAATTATTAATAATGTGTTGTAGGGACATTTGTGGATAGTTTAGGGTTAGGTGATTCATGTAGTAAGGTGAAGTGCCTGATGTGGGGATGCATGTGGTGGTTTTATGGAGTAACATGACATAAATGATAACAAAAGAGGTCTCAACCGCACCACACACCTTTCATAGAAAACTCAGACAAGGAGAAAAAAGAGGATATACCCATGGATGGGCCTAAAGATGAAATTATTTGGCTTAACTACATATCTCATGATGATGAAAATAAATCTAGAAGTAGTTTTTCATGTTTTGTATGGTTTAACGTCATGCAATAAGGATGTATTTCCAGGCATTTTAACGTCATATAGTAAGGATGAAGGAGGACCGACATGAATTAATGGAGATATTGCGGTTAGCCCCACGAGTAGATATTGGGGAATCACCATGTATCTTATGTGGATGGGAATCAAACCACAAGTATTTCTAGAAGGACCGTGCAATTTAACATCTTACAACAATAACATATTTCGATGCAGTTTGACATCATGTGCTATGGACGTACATCCAAGAAATTTAATGTCATGTGGTAATAACAAAGGTGAGAGAATGAGGTCCTGAATGGGATGTGCATGGAATGATAAAAAAACATATCATGAATGGGGACCGAAGAGATACACACCATTCCATGCTTCCCTAAAATGGGCTCAGGAAACTCAAACAGAAAGAAGGAATGATTTGTGGTACCTAGGGTTGGATGAGAAGAATAAATGTCTGGGTGTTCCAATGGATCTAATAAATATTGGAATCAAGACACACATATTCCTAGAAGGACCATACCATTTAATGTCTTTTTTAAAGGATGTGGGTGACCCGACATTAATGGAGGTGGATATCATTGATCCATGCAGTTTTATGTCATGTGGTAAGGACATTGGATGCCCTTTTATTTCATTTTATGAGTTCATCCCAAGCCTTTATGCCCTATTTTGTGTAGGAAAACACTTATTGGAATTCCTAATCATGCATGATCAATGCTCGGTGTGATTAACAAGGAATGACAAGTGTCCCTTTCACTATCCATCTAAAATATTGTCTAGCATAGGATTATTTTAAGTCGTGTGCAGACTGGACCAAGATATAGGATCAATGCATCCAAATATATCTCATATAAAATGATAATCAAGTCATACATAGTTATAAATAATGAGATACACTACAAATGTCTATCCCATACATAGTGGTGTTCATTGTCTCTTGTTTATAGTTGTACCTGACCCCTTGATTGGAGATCCAGGCATCACTACATATTTTTTGATGACTAGAATCATGCTAAAGAGAGTTATTTGGGAACCATGTAGTTTAATGTCATGATGTAAAGACTAATATGGGACTTACAGTAATGTGGATACCTTATTTCTAGCAGATATGAAAAGTATTTCGTGAGAAATATCACATTGGTGGGTGGTGTGACATGATCCCCATCCATGGTGGCCAGAAAATAGGCCCCAATGGATATTGGGAAGGATCCCCTATTAGAGGATCAAGATCCACTGAGTTTAATAATGTCATGCTTTGTGGAATTATCCAACAACCATGTTCTCTTGGTTATTTGTTACCTTAGAGCCTAGATTCAAACCTATCATTGGTTATGAAGTTATACCCTCATGAGGCTCGGTGCCTGAGACATGTAGGTCGTGTATTTTTTCTGGGTTTCCCTTGCAGTGTTGTCACATCTTTGATTACATGCCCTGTGGTTTGAGGGAACTAGTTGAGTGTATCTGAGGATGGTCTCGACTTGGAGTGTCTTTCTTATTTGGGTTATCATAAAATTGGATGAGAAGACTGATTCCATTAAGTTGCTCCATTTTATTTTGGGTTTTTTTGGGATCCTATTGAGTATCTTTATTCCCAACCCTATATGAGCTTTTCCGGCACATTTCTTGTGTCTTATGCCGACCACATGACCTTTGATTGAGTACTTGGAGGACTCGGAGTAGGCATAGCATTGTGATATTGATCGACTGGTGTGTTTACGAGAGTTGGGATGAGGAGCTTCCCGGCGAGAGTTTGTCAGTGATCCCCTCCATCTAAGCAGGTTGGATGATTTTGCATTTTTCTTTTGGTGGGATATTTTTTTCCTTTAGTACTTCTATTGTACTCTGCTTGTCATATAGATGCATGCATGCATTTATTTTTAGTTTTTATATATCTATGCATTTTCTCATGGAGGTGTTTCTGATTTCATGTGTATAGGTATCTTAGGCTAAGTCTTCCCATATGTGTCATATCCTACTCGGTGTTGGTCGCCAGCCCCTGGCCTATTGAAGTCAATCTTTGGGGAGTCACGGATCAAGCCTCATTGGGTCGGATCTTGACATTGATGGATCTCGTGATAGCGTATGGACATTGCTAAGGACAGTTTCTTTGCTCATATTTTGATATGTCAGCTATTAAACTATTAATGCTGTGAGGACGTGAAATCATTTTCAAGGGAAGTCACTTTTATCACCTTTAATATGTTGTGTGCTCATATGATATATTTTTCCATAGGGTGACCAACAACCCTTTCATGTCATAGATACACGTCGAATGGTGCATGGTTATTGTTGCAGGCTATAACATAAATTCCATATAAACCATTCCCACTACACCCATACATGGAATATTTATTCTCTCCACATGATGATATCAACTGCGACTCAATGCTTCGGATGCGCAAATGAATATTTCATTTGTGCGGGGTGTAACTCCATTGGAATGAAATGATGCATTGAGCCTTGAATTTAATTCATGTTCAACTTTCATGATAAATTAAATAAAATATATAGGACCTCATCATATCCAAATGCCAAGTAATTGTCCACAATAATTCTTACAACTGAGTATGTGGTAATTCAATCTTCATCCAGGTCGAGGTATGGAAGGGATTTGTTCCTGGATCACATTTGTATGATGGAATATGTTCACAAGGTGCATTTTCTCTCTATATGTTGGGGTACATGATGCCACATAATTGAACAAGATAGGTTATGTGCTACCATGACTTTCACATGCTTGGTCAAGGGATTCAATAACTACATTGTAGGATATGCTACACGGTGGATTTATTCTTCACATGAATGTTAGACTGAGTCTCTCATGACCTTCTTCATAGAGTCGGCCCGAGGGCAAGAACCACGAGCCCCAGGGCTAGGGAAACAACTGATGTAGGGGAAACCCGCCTTCATCATCCTCTCTCCCATGAGGTTTGAAACACTATCAGCAGCTGGTTCCAACCTACTTCTCTCTACCACGACCGCTCGTCCCTGCCTATGTCCCTAGATAACCTCACTTGCACCCTGGTCGTGCCGGCCCTGATTCCCTGTCAAGGCCACTCTTCTCCAGGCCTGGTCACCTTTCCTTTTACCTCATTACCAATGTCAAGTGACACCTAAACACCTGAATCCATCTTCCCTCAACTAGGAAACATCATCCCCATCAAGAATCAGATGGAATTCAGTGTTCAACGAACATAGATTTCTGAATTTTGATGTAAGATCCTCATGTAAGCTTAATTGATTTTAATCATTTTTATCAAAATAGTCATGTCCAATACATAGGTTTGAATTAGATGAACATCTCAGCTTAAATCTGAAATTGAAATTCACTCATGTATAAGCTTGGTTCAAGGCCCATTTTCTATGATTACTTGCTTCTTTTGTAATTTAATGTTTAATTCATTTCATCATCAATCATATTTTTCCTAGTTAAAATCTTTTAGAGAAGTCATTTTTTGTTCTATTTTATTGCATATATTAAGAGAAAACATAAATTTGTATTGCCCATGTTGTGAATAGATCTTACTAACCCCTTGTTGGGAAAGAGTTATTTATTTACGAGGTTGTCTGGGTGATATTTATTTTGTCGGTGATACATATTACCATTTTACTTTTATGTAATTGAAGGAGTTTGTTTGAATTTCAACTCCACTAAATTATCATCTTTTATGTAATTTGTAAAACTGTACATAAAATTCCAAATAAAATCAAAAGAATATTTTCAAATTTGTTATAATTTATAAAGATCATCCTTATGGTTGGTAGCTGGTGAGGAGGTCATTGGATGAGATCGTAAAGAAATGAGTGGATATATTTTTATTTCATCTAATTTTTTTGAGTTATTGATTTATATTCCTTATAATATTTTTTATGTATTTCTTTATTGTGATAGTTTCACAAATTTAAAACTAATTAATATAAAATTTAATAAGTTTGAATGTATTAAAATATGTAGTTTCTTGAATGTATTAAAATATTTAGAATAATTTTAAATATGTTTTTTATAGAATTATTCATATTACAAGGGTATTATTTTGGAGTGGAATACATGACAATATCATTGTATAAATACCATATTTGCATTGCCTATTTTCTGGGTGTAGACCATATTTCTGCACCTCAGGGAAACCGAAAGATCTTCCGCATGAGGATGTTATCGCGGACGTTCTTCCATTCACTTAGACTAGTATGTATGGCGTTGTTGTGAGCATGACGCTTCTCTGCTCCACCTATAGGAGGCTTGTAAATGGTCTAACAATCCAAGATGATGACCACCACCCACATGCGTCACTCCCAGATCATGTCTCGAGACCATATTATCGGTATAACATGTCCACATGGAGGCTATGCATAATTCCACATTCAGCATAACCTCACGATCACACTATGTACATCACAAACTCTCTGCAAACTTTTCCAATGTATCCTAGTACACCAGAAACATTCTGTATAAATAAGGAGTAGTGATGTAGGTCACCTCATGTGCTTGAGTTTCTGTTGGTGCATGATATCTGTCCCAAGCAAAACAGATGGGATGAAACACCGACGCCGCAAGGTTGAAGAAGGTCCTTATGTGACATTGTCTTATCCTTCATGCAAGGTGCCCCTTTTGAAGGATGAAAATATTTTCATTTTATTTATTTTATTTTATACATTATAATACTTATTATTTGAAACATCTAATAATAATTATTATAAGAACAATAATACATATTCAATTGGGTAAACATTGAGAACATCCCAATCATCATGGTCAAATGTGTATGCACTATGATCACCTAATCAATCATTGTATGTTTCCTTCCATGGAAAAGTTTGTCCTGCGTGATTATGATATTCCAAGAATTCACTCCCTTAGAATTATATTTGTTTGTCACGAAAAGAATCTGGTTCTAAGGTGAATGTAGAGAACTTTACCGCATATCTAAATGGTGATGGATTCCTCCTTTAGTATGCTATCTGTGAATAGATCTAGTGAACATTATATGATGTCATCCCGTTTTTTTCATTCGTTAAACGCATGTTTCCTCATTGGTAAAATATTATGTGAATCCCCAACATTACTCATCCATTTATTTATATTGATTGAACTTGACTACCTGGAATTGAATGTTGATATTCTAAAGGATCCCCTTTTAGAGAATCTTGTGGATTCCCACCCGCACAAGATCTAGTGTTGGTGATCTGGTCCAGCAATCTCACAATCACTCATTCTGCAGAAGGATCATTTGGGAAAAAGATGTTTCATGGGGGGAGAGTTCTCTATCCCTTGAAAAATACTCTAGGAGCAGTGCAAATATACTCATGTTTCTAAGTCCATATGGGGAGCCTTATAAGATTCTACAAACTGAACTTATCTCGAACTTTAGTTAAGGGACATCTAGTTTATAACTACTACTATGCATTAGTTTAGGGTCTTTCAGCTCAAACCATACATCACTTTAGTTTGAGGACTTTTATCTAAAACCTGATATTGATTTAGTTTAGGGACATTTATCCTTGACCTAATATTTCAATAGTTCATGGTATTTTATATTGGACATGATATTTCTTTAGTTTAGGGTCCTTCAGCTCAGATCTTCTATTTCTTTAGTTTAAGGTATTTTATCTCAGACCTGTTGTTGATTTAGTTAAGGGTATTTTAGCTCAAACCATAAATTTCATTAGTTTATGGTCTTTTAGTTCGGAACATATGTTTCTTTAGTTTAAGGTCTTTTAGCTTGGACCATTTATATGATCAAGGATAATGACGCTGACATTCTAAAAATGACACAAAACACTATGAGGTGTTGGATCATGCCATGAAGATATCGAGACTCACAAGGATCAGAATGCCCTTTTTGCAGAGTTACACATTTGGTTGAAATCCATTGGTGCATATGAAGGTTCCATGGACATGTATGCATAGTCAAGCAGAGGGTCCTTGAATCCAGGTATCTTTTCTAAGGGATGTAAAATATTTAGAGTGGAAATATTGATGAGATTGGAATAATAGGGATACCAATCCTTTCTGGACCAATAAATAATAGATTATGTAAGTCAAAACAATAAATTTTGAGTTCATGGATAATAGGCGGTGCATACATGCCAGGTATGACCCATGACATCCTGAAATGACAGGTTCCTCCATGGTGTTTCAAATTCTCACAAGGATAGAAGATCCATTCTGGAAAATATAAGATGCATTTATTTGGCAGTTCAGGACCCTTGTGTGTCAGTATCATGGGCAAGAAAGGACGATCCCCAATTATTCCCAAGGGCTATTTAAGATTTTAAAAAACACAAACATCCAGGTGGTGATGTTGGATGTGGGAGGAAATCTATCCAGGTAGGGTTTTGGCACCCAAAGGCAGATAGCTTTTAAAGTAAAGCTCTAACTCTACAAAATGTGGTTTCAAATCATGAGATGTGAGTCATAAAAGGTTAGGAATGAAGTTTCATGGTCATTCCATAAGGAAGGGAACAAATAACGGTGATGTAAGATCGAGGATATCGAATCCACATTGATAGTTTGGTATGTGGACTGAAAATCACGATCTTGAGCACTCAAATATGTAGAACGGTATGGGACATTTATAGAGGGAGCATTTCAAACACACTGGGATGTTGAGTGATACTGTTATTATGTTAGGGATTACTAAAATGGTAATTTCATTTTTCAGGGTGTTGCATTTGGTTGAATACCATAAGAAAATATTCAAGAACCACATGATTTAATGAAGAGTCAAGAAAAGGGTCCTTGAAGAAAAATATCTTTTCCAAGGTCCATGATAGGTGATGATGATTAATGGAATGAAAAATAATAATTTTTGGGGTTTAGAAGACATAAAATACAAGGAGCATTCGAATTCCCTAATGGTTATGTCACCGCCTATATAACATATTCTCATGGTGAGGAGGTGTGATAAATATCACCCTAACTTTTTCCAGGAAAAATGGGACTAGTGAGTATTGCTTGGATTTTTCTAAGGCTATAGAGTATACCCTATGAGATTTATTCCTTATTTCTTTTTGAGAGATAACATTTTCTTAAACCCTAGAGATGTTGAGTTTAACAGGTTATTACTCAACTTTTTCTCGGGTATCCCTTTGCAGGTTTTCATCCAGATGACTTCTGTGTCTCTTTCATTAGTATTTTAGGTTCGTGTGATTTGGAGCATTATGTGTCAAGATTTTATGTTCGAACAACTTTGACTGAGTTGTGAGTAATTTATGTACATTCCATTTTCACCTTGTATCAGGATGCTAGCCAAGAGGCCCATTAGGATACCCAGGGTCAAGAGTACACCAACATCCATCTGAGTGGGTGGTGGATCTATTTTTAATCATATATAAAGGTTCTCAGGTCATGAGTGATGATATGGAACAATAATTTGGGGGATAAACTATAACATAATGGGGATATGGGTTCCCCCTTGGTGACATTAGGCTTATAAGAATCATAAATACATTTATACTATGCTAAGATTTCCTTGGTTGGTGGGTGTGAGACATTGCGTCAATAGCAGGGAAAAATAGAGAGATCTATTTTATTATTCATGGTAATGAACGATTTTTGATGTCCCAAGATGCTTGAGAGGTTAAGTGTATAGTATGGGTTGAGTTTCTTCAAAATATAATTGAAGCACTCCATTCTTTGGTTGGCTATTGTAAATATCCTACAGTCCTTTGATGAGGAAGGGAGATTGATGATGACCTATATAGTATATCATCATGAAGTGGGAATGTGATTCTATGTAGTTTAAAGTCATGTGGTAAGGGAATGCTTCCACACAGTTTAACATCTTGTGGTAAGGACGTACTTACATGCAGTTTAATGTCATGTGGTAAGGATTTACTTCTGTATAGTTTGATGATATATGATGAGGAAGATGTGGTATAGTTTAATTGCATGTTGCAAGGACATATGTGGATAGTTTAATGTCATGGGATTCAGGAAAGAAGGTGAAGTACCTGATGTGGATATGCTTGGTTTGGTACCTTGCAGTAACTTGACATGAATGAAAACCAAAGAGGTCTCAACCACACCACCCACCTTTCCTAGAAAACTCTGACCAAGGGGCCCAAGGAGGCTATACTCGTGGCTGGGCCTAAATAAGAAATATCTAGGATTCAATACATACCTCATAAGGATTAAAATCAAACCATTGATTGTTTTTCCTGGTTCAAGCAGTTTACCATCATGTGTTAAGGACATATTTCCATGCAGTTTAACATCATCCATTAAGGACGAAGTTGGACCGACATGAATTAAAGGCGATATTGCAGTTGTGCCCAAGAGTAGATGTTTGGGTCTTAGTATGAATCTCATGGGGATGAGAATTAAATGACACATAGTTCTAGATGGACCATTCAGTTTAACATCTTTCGACAATGACATATTTCCAAAAAATTTGACGTCATGAGGTAAGGAGGTACTTCCATGAAGTTTAATGGCATGCAATAAGGACGATGGTCGGAGAGTGAGGTCTGGATGGGGTAGTTCATGTCATGATACAAAAAACCCAGTGTGAATGGGGACTAAAGAGATCCACACTATTCTATGCATCCCTAAAAGTAGCTTGGGCTAATAGTCCAGAAAGAAGGAAGGATTTGTGGTCCCAAGTGCCAGACCAGAAGAATAAATATCCTGGTGTTCCAACGTATCTCATAAGTATGGTAATCGTGGCCCAGGTAATTATAGAAGGACCATGTAGTTTTACATCTTGTGGAGATGACGTGGATGAACTGATGTGAATAGAGGTGGATATGATTGATCTGTACAATTTTATGAAATATTCTAAGGACCTTGGATACCCTTTCATTTCCTTTTATGGGTTCATCCCAGGCCATTATTCCCTATTTTTTGTAGGGAAACCCTTAGCCCTCGTGATCTATGATCAGTGCAAGAAACATGGAACGGCAATGGTCCCTTTCACCATCCAAAGGAAATAGAGGATATGATAGGAGTATTTTATGTCATGCTCTGGCTGGGACATGATATAGGATCATGGAATCCTTATATATCTCATTTAAGATTATAATATAGTCATACATAGTTCAAAATAAGGAGATAATCTATGCAGTTCTATCCCATACATAGAGGTGTTCACTATCTCTTGTTAATAGTTGTAGGTGATTCCAGGATTGGAGATCCAGGTATCAGTATGTATTTTGTGAGGACTGGAATCAAGATACACATAGTTATTTGAGAACAATGTAGTCTAATGTCATTCGGTAAGGAATAATTTGAGACATACACTAATTTGGATGACCTATTTCTAGTATCTATGCAATGTATTTCTAGAGAAGTATCGCATTGGTGGGTAGTGTGACACTCTCCCCATGCACGGTGTCCAAAAAATATGCCCCATTATGATAGACCTTATGTATGACGTAAGGTTACTCCAACTTGGGTTCCAACTTCGGGGGATTATTCCCCAGTAGCATTGGGTTTCTAAGAGATACTAATAGTTATCCATGGAGGAACTAATGTAGGAGAACCTTTTTATTGAAGGAAAGTGCTATCATGTTCTGGTGGATCTCGTGGTTGTGAAGCGTGCACAACCACTTCTCATCCTGTTGATCCAAATAATCCAGCTGTTTCAATAATTGTTCATCATATGGGAGTCTCCAAAAAATGACTATTCAGAGTGAGGGAAGTTGGAGCTCTATGGGTAACACTTCCTCAGTCTCGTACACAGGTGAGTATGGTTTTTTTTTTGCAGTAGTACACATGGTGGTACGGTATGCCCACAGATCATGGAGAAGTTTGTCCAACCGGGACTTATTATCATTCTTCACCATGTTCAAGAGTATATTCGATGGGGACTTATTAAAGGCCTCTGTCTATCCATTTTCCACCACATGATCATGATATGAGGGATTAGATTCAATTTTATACACATAATGATACTTTTTCAACTACCATAATTGATATTGGTTTCATTTTCCATCAATATCGTGAGAGGGAATCAAAACCTGGTGATGATATAGGATTTTAGGAAGTTGATGGTGTTATTCATTTTGATTTCATTGAATGGTATCACCTCATCCCATTTAAAAATAAGTCATTAGTAGTAAGGTTTTACTTGAAATACGTTTCAGTGGCTGGGGGATATGGCCCCACAACATCCATCACCCAAATGTCAATTTTCTAGGAATATCTGGCTGTATGCAGTAATTTTTGGGGGCTGATGAATGATGTTTTCATGAATTTGGAAATCCTAACATTACCTAGTGAATTCCACACTATCATGTATTCTGGTGTGTCAATAATATCCCATGCTTTTGATCTGGTGGAAGATCCATATCATTGATTGGTGGGTTCCGTAGGAGCCTCCATGGACTTTTTCCATGGCAATTAGAACATATCCATCTACTATATACCCAAGGAAAATTATATCGAATCTATGATTTTATAGGATTTTATGACCACTTGTTCCATATTGAAAGACGTTATTTTTTTCCCATTTTGGAATATGTTCCCATCTAGTGTGATCTTTTGGGAGAGTCATGTCCTGAAGATTTCTGATTATGGGCTCTATCCATATGCGGGTGGTCACTAGTTCATCCCACTATTGGGTTTTACTAAACTGATTGATCTCCTTCATATCAAATACCACGATATATGAGACCATTCTTCGATGTGCTATGTGGATGGTTGCCTTATCCTGACGAGGGTAGGCCAAGATGGCGACTACGTCAGCCAGTGCATCGGCAGGAGCATTTTATGGTCATGGGATATGATGTAGTGTGGGATAAAGGGGGAATTCTACCATTATTCCAATAACATAGTCATTGAGGGGGGGGATAGTTATTCTTTCTTGATGGAATATTCATAGCTAGTATTCTTTATATCTAGTTATGAATCCCCTTTGATGTTTTAGTAGGCCATGTACCACTATAGAGCTAATTCCAACCAAATGATGAAGGCTTGGAACAAAACCTCATATTTATTGCAGCCATCAGATAGTGAGAAAGAGTATAAAAGAACATCATTTTCTGGAGAGAAAAATATAATCTACATACAACCCTGGTTTGGATTCAGATTTTCCATTCTTGTGCTGATATGAATATGGGAGGCTATATAAAAATACATCTTCAAGGTACAGGGAGTTTTGTGGTCAGAAAATAACTCTTCATCTGGGAGCATGCTGTCCTTTTGTGTATTGTTTGGAGTGGGATGTGTTGCGAGGAAGACATCTAGTTATTTTACTTTTACTAACTTATAGGATATGAACTGGATGTGATACTGTTGCAGAATGAGACCCCATCAAGCCAGACGCCCAGTCAACATAGGGTGGCCATGGGTTTACATGAGGAGGTCAATACGAGGGTACAGATGGAATTATTTTTGTTGTAGGTAATACCTCATATTTTTCACTACAAAGATGATAATGAAGAAGTTCTATTTGATATTATAATATCTTGTCTCGGTACCCAACATAGTTTGACTGAGGTAGTAGAGACTATTATCACTCCATGTGTCATTCTTCTACGTGAGTAGGGAACCCAGTGAGCATTCCATGGCATCCACATATAATATGAGTGGCTTCCTCTCCAGCATAAGCATCTAAATTGATGGGTGTAGCAGGTATTACCTGTGTTATTTGAAGGATTTTTGACACTCATTGTTCCATTGGTCGGTGAATCCCTTCTCCATTATCACAGTGAAGGGGAGATCCTTTCCAGCATGGTTGGACATGAATCAAAAAAATTAGGTGAGGTTACCTAGTAGTACCTTTAGATCATTAAAATTATTTAGGGGAAACATTGATAGGATAAAAATGATATTCTCCAGGTCCACCACAATACTGTGATGGCATACCACAAAACCGATGAATTTAACTGATTTTAACCCAGAACCACACATTAAGGGATTCATCTTCAGATTTAGTTGTCGCAACATGTAGAATATTTCATGGAGATCCATGAAGTTAACACATCGCAGATGAGATTTGAAGATCAGATCTTCAACATAACACTAATATACAATATCCTTGAATGGATTAAAGATGTGATACATGGCATGTTGATTTTTAGTGCGAATATTCTTTTATCTAAAGGGAATGACATGGTATAAGAATATCCCATAGGGAACCTTGAGGATAGGGTATTCTTCATCCTCGAGGGCCATCTTGATATGATTATACCTTAAATACCCATCCATAAAGGAAAGGGATTGGAAACCAGTAGACCAATTGATCAATAATTCTATCAGCAGTAATGGAAAATCATCTATTGGGAGACAACAATTAAGTTATATGAAATGAATAACGTCCATAATATGTCTGTTCTTTTTTCTTGATGGGGATGATGTTCTCAAGATATTTTAGGTATTGAACTTCTCAGAAAATGGTGGCTTTGATCAACTTCTCGACTTCCTCCTCCACATTTGAATCATGAGAGGGGTAAATTCTCTTAGCTATCTACACGAATCCCTAATTCTTATATGGTAGTCTGAGATGGTTCATAGACACATCTGTATTAATTCCAGGTATTTCTATATAGTTATAGGAAAAAACATATCGATGATTCTTTAAGAATGCGATATACATCTTTTGCTCTTCGGGAGGCATGGTAGTTCTAATTAAGATAGGATGTGGGTCTTTTTATGTACCTAGGTTTTTCTGCTAGAGATCATTTATGGTGGTGGAAACACATTCCTTTAATATTGGAAGGAAAATTCTTGGATCATCCCCATATTATTCCATATCTGAGTTTGTAGGGACAATTTCAGATGAGGATGGCTATTTTGGGGGCCTCTCCAGCACTATCAGGGTGAGAGAGGTCATTAAAAGAAATATCATGATCTCTTATCACCAGCGTTGTAATGAAATAAACTTTTGTATAATATTTGTTTCCTAAATTTGTGTGTTAATTTATTTTATACTCCACAAAACTATTTTATTCAATTAATGAAGTGATACCGTTGGGTTTTGATTGTTATATGACAATTGGTAAATATGACTAATGGAAAGTAAACTCTTAACGTTACAATTATTTTTTATAAATACAAGTGATATTGGTTAATTATTATAAAAAGAAGAGTTGATGGACTCATCCAGTAGACTCGGGCCAGACGAAGCCCAACTGTCAGAGCTTGGGAAGGAGGTAGCATCTCTGAGCTTTTCTCTGGACCAAGCCCAAGCTGAGCTTCAACTTGTGAATCATGAACAAAATAACCTAAGGGAGAAGTTCAAGCTGATAGAAATCCCCACTCAATCAATGTTGTCTGAGCTTCCCCAAGATTCTATCACCATAACACACCTTACACTTAGGTACTACATAGGGGTTATAAGGGGCTATGTAACGAGACCTTAGTTACGTTGTGTAATCTTTTTGTATAAATAAATATGTTATTTCTTATTATATTAAATTTGTGTATTTAAAATGTCTGGATAAATATAGGATGAATTT
This sequence comes from Viscum album, assembly GCA_963277665.1. Taxonomy (NCBI): domain Eukaryota; kingdom Viridiplantae; phylum Streptophyta; class Magnoliopsida; order Santalales; family Viscaceae; genus Viscum; species Viscum album. The sequence goes on along the minus strand of OY728133.1, from coordinate 1,816,347,876 downwards.
TTAGATGTTCCATATTATTGATGAATTTTGGAAAAGGGGGTATTTTAAAATATTTTTTGTATATATTAAATAATTAATAATGTGAAATGATTTTCAAAAAATAGTCTTTTACAGTTGTGATCAGTAATGAAATTTAGAGTCTAATAAGATCAACATAATTTATAGTTAATAGTAATGTATGAATAGTAATATTACCCTTATGAATAGTAATGAATAGTAATGAATAGTAAATCATCCAAAAAAATTGAAACTTCACCCATGGATGTATAAATACTATGTAGACATCTTAAAAGTGAAAAAATGAGTATAGTATATGTTTTGGTATTTTATTTATGTAATAAAAATTTTATATAAAATATTATAATTAATTTAATAATTTAAAATTGGAATCTATTTTCATAAAATGTAATAAAAAATTTTAATTTATTTTCTTATGGTTATACGATAATTTAATGGGACCTTGATAACTTTTTTAAGGTGTTCCAAAAGAAGTTATAGTTTTAGATTTGTTTTTTAAATAAATAATGATTCTATTTAAAAATAAAAAAAATAGTTGGAAATTTTTTTTCATAATATGGAGTTCATTTTTGAATTCAGAGCATCAATATTATGATAGGGTGAATTTATGAGATTTTTATAAAATGTTTTGTTTTTTAATGAATATCAATATCCCAGTTTTGAGTTTTGGTGTGATTAATGAAATAAATAATGCTATAATAATGATGTAATTAATTTTTTCGACTTTTGGATAATATGATATGTTATGAGGTGTTGCATTTTGAAAATACCATGGAAAAATACCATGGGAAAGACCACGGTTTGGAACATTCCACCGATGAGGTGTCCCTTGAAAATTAATTAAATATTCCCTCACTTTTGCTATAAATACAACTCATTCATTCATTAATTTCATTCTAAATTTCTCCTCATCTATATTATAGTATTTTTACCTCCCATGGAGTCCTCCCAATGTTTCCTCAAGCCCCCCCAAGGTCCCAACCTTCGAGCTTTCGAAGTCACTCTTCACGGTAAGGGAACCTTTCACCCTTCTCTTTTAAGTCATTACTTTCTTTATGTTATATATTATAGTTTCCATTTTATTATATGGTGATTTGTTCTTATATATCCCTAATACTGTACATTTCATTTTCAAATGATGATAGACCCTTTCCGCACTAATCAACTTGTTTTCTGAATTTTTAAGAGATGATGTTAGGCTGCTGACTTTTGGTAAAAGAAATCGCACCACCTTTTTTATTTCATGTTTTCTTTTTATGTGGTATGTCATTAAAAAATACATACCATGAACTTATTTAATTTTTATTATACCCCTATACTGTGTAATGTGTTATTTATCATCGGGTGACCCTTTCCCCTTCTCTTTTTAATGTCTTCTAAAAGCATGTTATATTGCTCTTATGATGTAAAATCATCCTCTCAAAATCTCTCTCATTTTATCAAGACATCCTCTTGTTTTATTTATATGAATTCCTAAATATATTTTAATTTTTTAAGGTATTCATAAAGACACAAAATTGATCTATTTTATTCTATAATTGACATAAAAGAAACCCAAATTCCTTTTCCAAGGGTTATAAAAGACCTAACGATCATGTTTTATGAACTTTTTAAACGTCATGATTTTGAAGTGAAACCCATTAATTTTACTCTAAATGGGTTATTTATGAAATTTTTAATTATTATCTATGTGGATCACATGAATGTAATGAACTAATAAGGGTTTACCCTTATATCACTTCAATGTATTGGGTAAATAATTAATCTCTAGAGATGAAATGTTTGACTATATCGTGGTGAATAACCAAGGAACTTTTTATGACACATTGGGGATGAACCTTGGTGATATGTTCATGAATGTCTAAATTAAATTTTGTAGCCAATATTCAAGTTATTATTCATGTTCTATTTATTATTATATGACTCTTTTTATATTTCTCATATTTTTATGTTTATTTATCATGTTTTTATTGATATCACAAGTAAACAGATTCCCTTATTTACCCTTACTCGGCCTTCAGCTCACCCTTTACATTGTTGTATATATCTAGGATATGATATTCTATAATTTTACATAGGATAAACTTTTTATGAATTTTTTCAATGGTATTTAAAATAATGTTTTAAGATTTCATGTTTTATTTTACTAATTTCAAAGACACTAGACTTTACAGATCCTCTATTAGTAAAAAGTAATGAAAAGTAATGTAATAAAAAGATGGGATGCCATAGTTGGTATCAAAGAAGGTTCTTTTATTTATAGAAATTAGGATATGAAAACATTATGAAGAACCCTATATGAAATTTCTTAATATAGGAACACTAAAGGTATTTTTGGTGAGTATTGAGTAAGTGGTTTATCAAGAAAATACATCCCTGCCTGGATATGAATAGGTAGAGGTTGCTATGACACATAAGTACATTGGAGTGAAAACTCCGACCATGGGTTTTGGGCTTGGCCTATGGCATTATTGTACAAAAAAGCGGTCCTTGATTAACTCTTGGTTATGACACTCATGAGGGATATGTTTGGTTAATTATAAGCTTTTTTTGAATCATTATGAAGGATTTATTGATAAATGTAACTATTTAATGCATGAAGTTTTAAGACATAAAATCATATATAGTTAAAAGATTTTAATATCAAATAATTTTCTCACTAAGGATATAAACTTTTAGAAAATAGAGGGAAATAGGAGGAACCATGAAAATGGTGACCGCAATGGACCATGCTCTGATGAACCTCTGATGAAAGACGAAATGGAAACTTTCATGCGAATGATGAACTAATTGACTCAAGTAATGGGAAATAACTTGAATCAAGCTAAGGGAATGACCGCACAGTGAAGGAAAAAATATTATATTGAGTCCTTTATGTGTCAATGACCACCTTCCATTAGTGGATCTACCGACCCATTGATTTCTGAATAGTGGATCAGCATAATCGATAAGATATTTTCTATGCTTCGCTATTCTGATCAAGAGATAGTCAGCCTGGCTGTCTATAGCTTAAGGGGAGAAGCTGATGAGTGGAGGGAACTGATTAAGAACACAATTCCAAGATTGGAGGTTGAATCTATGGGTTGGGAAGAGTTCAGAGGGATCTTATTCAGTAAGTATTTACCTCATTCTATGAGGACAAATATGGAAAAAGAGTTTGTCGAGCTAAAGTAGAAGGAGATGAATATGTGGGATGTTATGAGATGAACATCACAAGGATTTCCCATTACACCTCATGATTTGTCATGGATTATAGTGGTAAGGTTGATATATTCTAGGTGGACTAAGAATTCATCTACAGATGAATCTAGCCAACCAAGACTATGATAGCTACGAAGAGACTTTAAAGAGTGTGATGAAAGTTGAACTTGAGTTTGGTGAGGTGAAGTGGTCTCATAAATCCAATGAAAAGAATATATTTATGGATCCAAGCTTAGGGATGATCTTAAATTAGGGAATAGGAGGAAAGAAAGTGAAACATCCCATGTTTAATAAATATTGGAAGAATCACTCGGGAAAGTTCTTGCTTGGGAGCGAGAAGTTCTATAAATGTCGAAGAGATGGCCATATCACGCGAAATTTTTGTAGTGAGGTGAATCCTCAAATTCCCAACACTAATGACAAGGGGATGATGGTGCATGACCTAGCTGATGCCCAATTCTATATGTGTGGACAACTTGGGCACTTTTCCAATCACTATCCAAATCTAAGGGCAGTGGATGGGAATAAACATCATCTTTAGCATAGCACAAGGGAGAAAGGTTGTGATTTTGCTGTCACTATGGATGAAGTTGATGTGCCAAATGATGTGGTGAAAGGTACTCTTATTGTTCTCTCAAAGCTTACATGTAATTTTCTTGATTCTGGTTCTATTCATTCCTTTATTTCCTCCATGTTTGTAAGGAATTTAGAATCAACACCCTATTTGATAAAATTTTGTTGTCAGTAAAGACTTCTGGTGGGATTATCCCAGAATCGTTAGTGTTTAGAAACTATAGTATTTACTACAGTGAGAAAAATCTTATTGAAAATGTAGTTTTCATTACCATGATAGAATTCGACATTATACTAGGGATGGACTAGCTCTTGAAGTATAATGCAATGATCAAATACAGAATCAAGGAAATATCAGTTGTCTTGAATGGATAAAACTACAGTTATCCCACAAAGAGAGATATCTCAATCTGATCCTTTCCTAGAATAACATCATATATCCTTATTTATAGAGTTAATCGGTGAAGAAGAAGAAGTAAATTTTAGTATAAGGATAGAAAATGTCCCCATTGTCCATGAATACGTTGATGTATTTCCTAAGGAGTTACAGATACCTCCCCTAGAAAAAGAGTTAGAGTTATCCATTGAACTCGTACCAGGATCCAATCCGACATCAATGACCCGGTATAGGAAGGAAAATGTGGAGCTATAGGAGTTAAATAAACTACTCCGAGAACTTTTAGAGAAGGATTTTATCTGACCGAGTGTGTCTCATTGGGGAGCACATGTTCTCTTTGGGAAGAAGAAGGATGGATCAATGCGACTAGTCAATGATTATAAAGAACTGAATGTGATTATAGTGTAGAAAAAATAACCTCCCCAAATAATTGGTGACTTATTAGACAAACTTTGTGGGTCTCAAGCCTTCTCTATGAATGATCTTCAATCTGGTTATCATCAATTATGAGTGAAGAAATAAGATATTCCAAAAACTTCTTTAAGTTCAAGATATAGGCATTATGATTTTGTTGTTATGCCCTTAATAATGACTAATGCACATGCTATTATTTTGGATTTGATGAATAGAGTCATTAAAGAAAACCTTGATAACTTTTTGGTAGTTTCTATTGATGATATTCTGATATATTCCAGAAGTCGTGAGGAGTATGAGGATCATCTAAGGGATATTTTACAAACATTATGGAATGAGAGGATTTTTGGAATGTTCAGAAAATTTGAATTCTGGTTACAATAAGTATCTTTCTTGGGGAACATTTTCACCAATGACGGAATCATAGTTGACCCTACAAAGACAAAAGTTGTTGAGTAGTGGACTCAACCTACCACAATAACTGAGATTCATAGTTTCCTTGGATTAGCAGTATATTATAGGAGGGCTGTGAAAAACTTTTCACAACGTTCAAATACATTAACCATGTTAACTCGAAAAGGGGTCAAGTTCATCTGGACAAAGGATTGTGAGGAACGTTTCCAAGAGCTGAATAAGTGATTGGTTATTGAACCAATGTTAACTTTGCCCTCATGTGGATAAAGATTCATTATTTTTAGCGATGCATATTTGAAAGGGATTGGGTGCATTCACATTAAAAATGAAAAAGTCATTGCTTATGCATCTCGACAGTTGAAGACTCATGAGCAAAACTATCCTACGCATGATCTGGAGTTAGATGTAGTAATTATTTATCTGAAGATATGGAGGCACTATTGTTTTGGAGAGAAATGTGATATATACACAGACCTTCAATGTTTAAAGTATATTTTCACACAAAATTAATTGAACATGTGGCAGATGAGATGGTTGGATCTTCTCAAAGACTATGATTTTTCAATTCATTATCATCCGAGAAGTGAAAACAAAGTCGCTGATGCATTAAGTAGGAAAAACACAGTTGTTCATTCCCTGGTGATGATTCAATGTGATCTTATGATCAATGACCTTGTAAAGCTGGACATGAGATTTATAAGGGAACGGACATCATCAACCCTAACACAAATGATTTCTCAATCGTTATTACTAGAAAAGATCAAGAAATCTCAGAAAAAAGATCCTTTGTTATAGAAGAAATTTGAGGCTGTGAATGATGGGATGTTTTCTGTGTTCAATATTGATCCAGAAGGTGTTCTGGAATTTCTTACAACACCATATGTTCTAAATATTATGAAAATAATGGAGCTGATAGATGAATCTCATAGCTCTACATTCTATATACATCCCAGAAGCACGGAAATGTATAGAGAACATTGTGATCATTTTTGGTAGGATAATATGAAAAGGGAGTTTGTTGACTACACTTTAAGGTTCCTGATATGTCAGCAAGTGAAGGTAGAGTGACAAATTCCTAAAGGGGTATTACAACAACTACTAATACCTATAAGTAAGGGGGAAAATATCACAATGGACTTCATCCCTAGTCTACCGGGAACTTCCAATGGAAACAATGAGATATTGGTTTTTGTGGACCATCTCACCAAGACTACCCATTTTATATCCATTAGGGATGTTTTACCTCTGGATCAACTTTCCAGAATTTATATAAAGGAAGTGTTAATGCTACATAGAGTTTCACTTTCTATCGTATCTGATCTTTACCCAAGGTTCACATCAAAATTATGGAAAATTCTTTAACATGTTCTGAGCACTGAATTGAATTTCAGAACAATATATCACCCCCGTACTGATAGAAAATCTAAAAAGACTATTCAAACACTCGAGGACATGCTGAGAACATGCTCAATGAAATTTAAAGGAGGATAGGATCAACATATCCATTTAGTTGATTTATTTTACAACAATAACTTCCACTCAAGAATTCAAATGGCTCTAAATGATGCTCTACATGTTAAGTAATGTAGATCAACTACTTGATGTAATGGAGCTGGTGAGAGAATGATTCTTGGGTCTGATATTGTGCAAGAGATGATAGAGAAAGTCTATACCCTCCAGCAACACATTAAGGCTTCTTAGAGTTGGAAAAAGAGATATGCCGACAACCATTGAAGGGACATGGAGATTGATTTTGGTGAAAATGTATTTCATTCAATTTCAAATTGGAAGAGAGTCAGGAGGTTTCAAAAGAAATGGAAGCGCAGACTTGTGTACATTGGCCCCTATGAAATCCTTGATCTCATGGTAGTAGTTGCCTATCGGCTTGAACTTCCTACAAATATAGAACAAGTTCAGGATGTATTCCACGTATCCCTCTTGAGGATGTACATACCTGACCCTTCACATTTACTGTAACATCTTGGTTCTGGAACCCAACTAGAGGTGCCCCGTATCCAGTTAGTATCATGGCCTCAAGAACATTTCCCTCAAATGCCAGAGGATGGTGACTAGCAGCGAGGGCCATGGGTGTGAAATGGGGAAACAATGACCTCATTGGTAGAGCACACATCAGAAGTAAACAAATACATACAAGAGAGGAAGCAGTAGTAATGACATACAATAGTAACATTAGAAAACTGAAAGTAAAAACTTTAAAACACATATAAAATGATGCATGATCCATATTTCTAGGAATACATCCAAATAAGTCACAATTATAGAATACCACAACGCTAAACCAATATGCAATAGAAAGTTGATATACTCTTTAGCATCAAAAGCCATAGCTTGGTCTCATTCTCTCCATCTCCACAACAATAAAGTACCTTATGTAGAAGGGCACATGCCATTATCTATACCTACAAAAATATAATCCGTTTGGGCCCAAAAGCATAGACCAAAAAGGGAGTGAGACTAAATCCCTCTAGGGAACCATCCGAAGATCTATGCCTAACAGTAAGTGAATATTTGGTAGGTAAAGAACAGAAAATAGTAAACAAGAAAGTGCTCAGTAGTAAACAATCCACAGTTTCAATATCATGCAACAAAAAAACAAACAGCTAATCCTCAACAAGTAACCCTCTGGGAATTACTCACAACCATCCCCTCTGGTCCTACCTATGAAGTAATAGAAACCCCATGGCCAGTACACTCGGTCTAATCCCTCTGGTTCTATCATAATAATACATAAAGACACTATTTTGAAGCTCACACAGTCAATTCCCATTATATTCAATGGTAAAACAAGAATCTCTGAGGAAGCTCACTCTGTCAATTCCCCTTATAGTCTACGGTATTCAAGTAATCTCTGAGTAAGCTCACACGGTCAATTCACCTTATACCCCCAAGGTCTAGGACTCTCTGAGGAAGCTCACACTATCAATTCCCCCTTATAGACCAAGTTGATAAATTAAAACAAAGATTCTCTGGGGAAGCTCACACGGTCAATTCCCATTATAACCCCAAGTGGTCCTAGGCTCTCTAAGGAATCCCACTCAGTCAATCCCCCTTGTAGCCTATAGTGCTCAAAGTCACTCTGAGGATGCTCACTCAGTCAATTCCGCTTATAGTCTACTACACCAGGTTTTCACGGACCTGTGTTGGTCCACAAGAATATCAGTAAAAATTGGAAAAAGTAAACCTACAGAACTACTTGGATAATCAGTCTACAACATATCAAGCATGTCAGAATACACACTCTCCATCCTATAACAGCAGGCAAGGAAAACAGGTAAGGCAGCCAAACTGGCTAAATAGGACCAAACGGTCGTAAACAGAACATGCAAGGGCAATACATAAAAATCATAGCAATGAACCCTATTCATATCCAAATTACCTCTACACAAGCATACAAGCATGGATGTCAATCAACAGGGGTAAAACAGTAAACATGTAATACCTCGTTTAAGGGTATTGGTGGAATTTTCACATAATACTCAAATAATTTGAATGGAAAGGAACAAACCACCTCCCTTGGTGTTATGAGATCCATATATGTGAACCTCGAAGCTTCAATATCCTTTGAATGTCGATGATATATAAAACATCTAAAATGTTCAACTTATGATATCGCATAAGAGAAGAGAAATCAGAGGATGCCAATCTAGGAGAAGAGAGAACTCACCGATGTGATTCCAATGCAACTGACAATGTTGGATTCAGAGGATGGACACATGCTTGGGGGTTCTTCGAATATCATCATTCATACAGAGCTCTCGGTTGAATGGGACCAAAAATAAGATCATTCTGGCGATTAGAACATGACCCTGCTGCATTTAATGAATAAAATGTACAAGGCGTGTACTTTAAAAGTACACGACGAGTACTCACATTTTCCGTACATTACATTAAGTGGCCTCTAAGTCACTCCCACACTGCAATGTGTGTGGCTACTACACAGCCAAAACATGGCCTCCTGTGGCAAGGAAGTACATGTCATGTACTCATAAAGAACAGGACATGTACATAGAAAGTTTCCCTAATTTCCTATTTTCTCCAAAAATGACAAAAAAGAAAAGAAAAACATACCGGAAAAGAAGACCGGGATTCTTACAAACTTCCCCCCTTAAAGAAATTTGTCCTTCAATTTATCTAGAATGACATAGAAGAAGAAACCCAAAATAGTTCCAGCCACTGTGCTCGTACATCGACCTCCCTTTCCCATGTCTCGTCTTACACCCACCCGTGCTGCCATAGCACTCATACTAGAGGAACATACCAGGCATGGATATCCTTTTTACTATGATCAAAAATCTGGATAGGATGATCCTTAAATGACACATCCACTTCGAACTCAACCTCCTCGGGTTGAAAGACATGAGACAGGTCTAAGATGTAGCGTCGATGCTGAGGAATGTGGAAGGCATCGTGCATAGCTCGGTTCCTCTGAGGTAACATCAACTGATAGGAAACCGGCCCAACTCTCTCCAACACCTCAAACGGACCGACGTACCTCGATGAAAGATTACCCTGTATCCTAATCCTCTTGTGTCCCAACCTCAGAGTGAAATGCAAGAAAACATATCCCCGACCTCTAACTCTAGAGGTTGTCTCCACTGATCACCATAAGAATTATTATGAGACTACGCAGTTTCCATCCTCTTCTAAATAAAATGTTTTTGATCTGTTGTCTCCTGAACGAGACGAGGTCCCAGCAAAGCTACCTCTACTGCCTCCATCCAACATAAGGGTGATCAACATGGCCTACCGTACAAAGACTCATGAGGTTCCATCTAAATAGTTTCTTGAAAACTATTATTATAGGAAAACTCCACAAGAGTATATACTTCTCCCAAGAATCTCCAAAATCTAGAATTCATGCTCAAAGCATATCCTCAAGCACATGAATCGTACCTTCAGACTGGTCATCTGTCATAAGGTGGTAAGATATACTCAATAGTACCTATGTACCCAAAGCCTTATAAATCCCCTGCCAGACCCAAGAAGTAAAACATAAATCACTGTCTGAAACAATGGAGTGTGTAACTCCATGCAGACGCACAATCTCACGGATGTAAAACTATCCCAGCATATCAACACTGATGGTCTCCCTGATCAGCATAAAGTGAGAGACCATCGTAAGCGTGTCAATGAAAACGCAAAAACATCATTCCCTTGAGGCGACCTCTACAACCAGGTCACGAAGTCCATCGTGACATCATCCACATCCACTCAGGAATGAGTAACAGCTATAAAATCCCTATTGGTCACTAATGATCGACCTTCACTTGCTGAAAAGTGGAACACCGCATGATGAAACCAGCAACGCCCCTCTTCATACCTATCCGACAATACTAACGGCGTAGATCACGATGCATCTTGGTGACACCAGGATGAATTGCCCAAACTGAGGAATAAAAGTCCCACATCAGCTCCTCATGCATGTCTTACGGAACCCATATTCATCCCTAGAAACGCATGATCTCACCCTTGTCTATGGTCCATCTAAGAAAAGGTTCCTCTCCTGACACACGTTCCAGTAAGACTAGTCCTTCAGAATCTGATAGATGCCTCATTCAAACTCGATAAAGAAGAGTAGAGGTAAAAGATATAGAAGAACGAAACATCTACACCTAACTGTAATGCACCTCCAAATGAATCTCAGAGAACAGAGCCATAAGATTCCATTCACTACTGGCCTCCTAAACTGCCTTCGTCTGAGTTCTCCTACTCAACACATCAGCCACTACATTTCCCTTCCCAGGCATCCACGCAAGCTCAAAGTGACAAGACTGTAGGTACTCGACCCACCTCCACTATTTGAAATTCAGATCACGCTGAGTGAAGATGCACTTGAGACTTTTGTGGTTGGTGAAAACCACAAAATGGTCTCCTAGAAGATAATTTCTCCAAAAACGTAAGGCTTGCACAACAACTGCCAACTCCATATCATGCGTCGGGTAATTCCTCTCATGTTGCCTCAACTACCGAGACCCGTACACAATGACTCCACCTCCATTTATAAGAACAACTCCAAGACCGATACCGGACGCATCATAGTAAACATTATATCTCATGCCCAGCTCCGGAAAGACTAGTATCGTTGTTGAAGACAACCTCCTTTCGTCTCATGAAAGGCTGACTCACAAGAATCTAACCATAAGAACTTCACACCCTTATTAGTCCGACATGTCAGTGGTACTACTAAGCCTGGAAATACCAATATTAAAAATATGTAGTATCCATCTAGCCCTATAAAAATCTTCACCTCAAAGATGTTCTTCGGATGTTCCCTGGATACCAAAACTCTCATTTTCTCTAGGTCTACTAATACTCCTACCTCTGAGATAGTATGACCGAGGAAGTGAATCTGATCCATCCAAAAGTGGAACTTTGAGAGCATAACATTTAAATGATGCTCCCTTAGTGTACTCAAAATGATCTCAAGATGGGTTGCATGGTCGTGTCGACTGTTAGAGTACACCAAGATATCTTCCATGAAAACAACCACGAAGGAATCCAAGAATGGATGGAACGCTCTATTCATCAGTGCCATGAAAACTACAAGCACGTTCGTGAGACAGAACGACATAACCATATACTCGTATAGACCATATCTACTCTAGAAGGCTGTAAGAGGTATATCAGATGATCTAATATGAAACTTATGATAAATTGACCTCAAGTCAATCTTCGAGAACTCCCGAGCTCGTTTATTCTGATCAAAGAGATCATCAATCATAGGCAAGGGATATCGGTTCTTGACCGTCAACTGGTTCAACTTCCGATAATCCACATGAAGCCTGAGGGTGTCATCTTCATTCTTCGCAAACAGGACATCCAACCCCAAGGAAAAGTACTGGGTCAGATGAAGCCCTTTGCCTGCAACTCCTCCAACATTTTCTTGATCTCCTACAACTCTGGTGTAGCCATCCTATAAAGACGAATAGACACTGATGCCGCTCCTGGAACACGATCAATAGAAAGGTATACCTCACGCTCCGGATGGAAACCTAAAAAGTCCTTTGGAGAGACCTCTCTAAACCGATCCACCACTGGAGGAAAGTCTAACTGTGAAGTCCCCTGGTCATCCAGATATAGACTAGCAATCTCGACTATAACTCCTCCCATCCAATGATGCTCTGGACCTGCTCTACTCACCTGGACATCCCATTCAGCCATATGAAGAAAAGATCCACCCTCTGGTGATATAAAACTTACCATGTGGAGATAAAAGTCGACGACTTCCTGGATCAGAACTAACTATTCTATTGTGAGAATGACATCATAGCATGTAATCTCTAGGACATAGAGGTCCCATAAAAAGTGACACCCACCAAACTATAGAGGGAGCTCTCTGCACTAACGTATACTAGCTATTGTATTCCCAAACAGAGTGTCTCGCATCAAGATATCGACAGAATAAAAGAATTAGAGACAATGACTCTCCATGATAGCAATAGATATAAAGCTATGGGAATCCCCTGTATCGAAAGGAGCAGAAGCTAAAACTAACCCAACTAAGATCGTAACTTGAATGATAGAGGGTCCGAGATCCTGATTATTTTGGGTTTGATCCACTACAAAAGTCTTACTTGTACTATGACCATGTGACCCAAAATGACCACTCTGAGTTGATCCACCCTATTGTCAATGAAAACTGAGCGACGAGCTACCATGACCATGAACTACACCTTGACCTGAATGTCTAGAAGAACTTCAGTTCCCAGACTAGTGGGAAATTGGTGGTGCTACCCATGAACAAGAAGTCATAGAGGAATCCATGTCAAAAACTATTGGTGAGAAGAAATGAAAAAAGCGTTGAAGGTGACCAATCTGCCGCAAGATCGGCACTCCACTAGGTCTCTCGGGAAATGTGGCATCGTATGCCTGCTTCTCTCACACAGGTAGCACACCACTGGGCAACCATAAGATGTATCCCACCCACTCTGATTTCCTCGTGCAATCTCCCTGCAGTGCTTCCTACAATCAACTGGCAGTGCACTAACTCTGGATGCTGAACTGCCCTAGCTCACAGCTCTATAATCCCTCAGATTGTGCTCTGCGATCAGTGTCTGGTTGAAAATATAAGATATCAAAGTCAACCAGAAGATGTTCACATGAGATCATATGACGTGCCTCAGACCATCCTCAAAATTTTGTGCAAGGAAAACTCATCACCTCCTGGAATATGTATGAAACGTTGTATCTTTGTGAAGAAAGAGGAATAATCCATAACAGAATGTGTACCTTTCTCCAGACTCATGAACTCTCGGTCTCGATTGGCCTTCAAGGTATCTGGATAGAAATAATCAAAGAAGATGCATCAAAACTCATCCCAAGCCAAATTCTGTTGGCGTCCTACCTATGAGATCACATCCCACCACCTCCATGAGGATTCTCAAAGCATGTAGGTAGACATATTCACCATCTTCTCTATAGGTACCTCTATATTATCAAAAATAGTCAGCATTGATTCTAGCCATGAATCTGCAGCCTGGGGTCCTCCATCCCCTGAGAAAGTGGGATGTTGTTGTTTCTGAAAGACCTGTGTCAAACCAGTCATCGACGGGGCAGGGGGAGACACTCCCTGAAAGGTTATCATCATCTGCAGAAAGCACCCCGTGAACTGTGCATCATCACCTATGTCACGTACAATGGCTAGTTCTGAGGCTGGCATAACTGTAGGATCTGCATGTAGTCCCTAAACATCCATGTCCGGTGTCTGATCACTACCTGGAAACTGGCAAACAATCGGAGGACTTCTCGGTGGCATAAATCTTCTAGGTCAAGCACACACCATAGATCAATATTATAAAGGAATGAAAAAAGTAGTGTAATAAGGGAACAATAGAAGTAAAGCACTCAATTTTACAAAATATGACTACACAGTGTGTACATTTCCTACACGGTGTGTTAACTTAAGTCATTTACATGGGCATGTACTCCTGCCTAAACTTGTCGGGTAGCACCCCAAACACACTTTATGTTGTCTTGACACACGACGTTTAATTGAGTCCTCTTATCCTTCCCAATCCCTTCTACATGGTTAAGCAACATGGCTCTCCTAAGACAAGACTACACGGTGTGTGCTAGGTAGACATGGCTTGTACTATACAAGCTTCACCTGGCCCATGTTGTTAGTGACCCGGCCAGACACACAACTCACACTACACGGCGTGTTCTGGATGGACACATAATGTACGTCAAAGGATAACACCGACCAGTGTTGTTCGTGACATGGCTAAATACCTGGGTCCGACTACACAACGTGTTCAATATTGACACGACGTGTATAGCTTAATGTTTTATCCATCCATGTTGTTATTTTCACGAGCGGACACAGGTTAAACACTACAAGGAGTGTTCCCACCCAACTTTCTATATCCCATGTATCTGCCCACATGGCCTATGACATGGTTAGAGTCTACACGGCATGTACATAAAGTACATGCCATGTACATAAAGTACAAGGTGTATACTTAATAAAAATAGATTCTTCCTGAACAGAAGAACACATGGTGTGTACTTAACACTACACAACATTTATTCTTGGTTTTTTCAGACAATAAGCCTCTGAAACTACTCAAGAACCCATAAAAACACTGAAACGAGCATTTAAAGTGCCAAATTCTAATCTATGAGGGCCCATACTCACTGTGAATCAATGTTTGGAATCTTGTACACATTATAACATGTCAAATAATAAAATGATCCACCAAATTCCGGTCTATGAAGGCCCATAACACCTCAAGAACCAATGTTTGGATTTTAATCAAGAAAATATCTACACCAAACAATACCCTATCAAACAACATGTATTTTAATCAAAGAAACTATCACAACAACATGCATATTTTACACAAAATATATTAGAACAACATGCAATCACAAATTCATCCTAGATAGCATGGAAAAAATTCATGACATGAGATTTCTAGCAAGTGCCTATATGATGCATGATATGGAATACCCTCATCTCGTCTGGTTGAAACAGAAATAGACCCTCAATAATATCAATAATTGTAGCATAAATCATGTGAATCACTCAAGGTGAAATCAAATTAACTATAATAATTGAAAAACCAAGAAAATTGAAATTAACGAGGTAGATTGGATTTTCCCTTTACACAGGTTAACTACTCTCGGGCACAACTTTTTAGCATGTACCTATTCCATCATATCCCAGGAAAAAGGCTCCAAACAGTAAATCAAGAGAAAAGATGTAATGACCTAAAGTTTCATTAATGGAAATCCCTATTTATATAATTAAATGTCACTTTATGTTTATATAAAATTTCAACTTCCTTGGTTTTATGTTAATAATTTTGACCGTTGATAATATATCCATTGAACAGTGATCACATGATTAGTATAAATATAGAACTTTAACAAATCCAATTTACTCAGAAAAAGGAAGTGATGGCCTCATCCAGTATAATTTATCCATACGAAGCCCATTTGTCGGAGCTCGGAAAAGAGGTGACATCCTTGGGCTTCGCTCTTGACCAAGACCAAGCTATGCTTCATCCTGTCAAGCTCAAACGAGACCGTCTACGGGAAAAGTGGAAGTTAATAGAAATTACCACTCGAGCGATGTTATCCGAGCCACCCGAAGAGTCTGTCATCATCGCACACCTTACCCTAAGGTCTTATGCGGCTATTTTAAGGGGTCATGTAACAAATATGTAGTACTATGTTCATGTACATTATTTTTCTATATAATAATGAATATAATTTCTAGTCTTTTTTGTTATATTGTAAATAGTTTTTGAAGTACAAATGGTGTTTCTAGTTATTATTTAATTAAGAAATCTATTTTATTAAATTAAGGGATTTTTGAATTAAATAATATTTTAATAAAATAATATTATTATTATTAAATTAATTTTTATTAAATATAAATGATCTTATAATTTTAGGAATGCAATTATAATTTTTATTAAGGTTTGAAAGCCATTTTTGTCAAAACCCATGAATTTTTTATAAATGTCAGTTTTTATTTTAAAAGTGAAACTTAACATATTTATAAAATTGTTTAGATAAAATAAATGTTATTTTTTGAATCAGGATGTCAAAATCATCCAACGGTGATTTTTTCATAATTTTCCGAGACAGTCAAATTTTTGGGTACAAATTAAATATCGTTTATATATATAATGTGTTTTATGACATCATAATGACCCAATAGTGATGTAATAAAATACTATAATCTTTATGTTAGGCCAATATATGTTTTACCATTAATATAATGTGATTTTGGGTTTTTTTTAACTTACTTTTCAAAGCATTAATGGATCCCTCAAGACTTATTAAATACCTTGTCTTTTTAAATTAATTTCCATGGGTGTGTGACTCACCTCCACATAAGCAACCTTATTATTTTAAGAAGTTCAGACTTTGGCCTTATAAAATATTGTTTTCCTCTTCCCTTTTCCTAATACCATGGGAAAAATCCATGGGGTGGTTTGTGGTTTTGATTAATTTAATGTAAGGGGTCCCAAACATAAATAATAAAGAATTCTCTCACCTTTCCTATATAAACCAACCCAAGATCCCACTTCCTCCCCACTCAAAGCCTATGGAGTTCGTCCAACCTCTTACCTAATCTCTCTAGATTTCTGCAAAGGTGCCCCAAGCTCCCAAGAATCATCTCACAAGCCTCTCTCTATCCTTTGGAAGCACACTTCCATGTAAGGGTTTTTCGTCCTTTCTCATTTTTGTCAATTTTAATTAAGTTGTATTGACCTTTTAATTTCAATTATGAATGATGGGGTATGGTTTCTCACCTCCCCCATACTTCCCTCTTATTGTTTTCATGATGGGAGACCCCTTTCTCTCTCATTAAATGCCTCTCATGTACACCCGTTACTATGTCGAAATTCGGAAAGGAACTTCTCCCTCCTCATTTACATTCAAGAAATTCTATTGTATCATGAATCTAAATTTCATTACAATTGTTGGGACATGTATCTATATGAACTCGTTAATGTAAATTACATTTAAATATTATTAGGAACCACTTTCTCTCTCATCAACCATTTTTTATGAATTCTTATGTAATGCCGTTACGCTGCCGAAATCACACCGATTTTCTAAGCCAATGTCATTGTGTAGTGAATACCATGCCCATTTATCCATCAAGGGTATTCATCTTTATGAAAATTTACTTATTGATTATAAAGTTTCATGTATGAATTCAACATTACTTTATCGTGGAATAAATGATTATATTTTATGAATCCATTTTTTATGATCCATGTGGCACACTTATGCATGAAATGAAATGTTTAAGAAGGGTGCACCCATATAGCGCTCCAATGCATTAGGTAAAGTATTGTATCGTGATACATCATGTGAAATGAGTTTTGACTCATTATAATTCAAGTGCAATTAGGGTTTACTCATGCATTATGTGTAATGAGGATTTACTCATGCTCCATGTGCAATGAGCCATGGATCATTCTAATTCCATGTTAAGTGTTGTTTCTACATTTCCATGTTATGATTATCATGCTTTATCATGACTTTATGTTCATGTTTCTCTTGTGATCTATTGATATTCCTAATGTGTAACATGTATTTTACTCCTCATGTTATTCTATGTGTATTCCCTTACTTGGCTTTATAGCTCACCCTTTTCTTATGCATGTCCTCATGTTATCTCATGCATTACTAAGTACGAGGGAATTTAGTGGTTAGTTAAATGAAGTTTTCAATAAAGATGTTTTATTTCAGGTTTGAAGTTTTTAATTAATGACCTGATGCCCCTAAGACACTAAACCTCTAAATCTTGTTTTTTGTATCAGGTCAAGTTTTATGTAAAAAATCATGTTTAAGTTTGTATTAAAAAACAGGTTTCTCAGAGTTGGTATCAGAGGATAGGTTTAGTGATTTTTGGGATTAGGAAACCCTAGTAAAGCCTTAGATACAAGACTAAGTATAATAAAAACATCCCTATGTTTTGGTAAGTACTGAGTAAGTGTTTTATCAAACAAATATATCCTTATCTGAATACGAGCAGGTAGAGACGGCTCTGGCACAGATGTATCCTAGGGGTAAAACCTGAAAACACCGCTTTGAGAAAGACTTGAATGGTAACTGGTGCACGACAACGGGCCTTGCTGCACTCTTGGTTACGACACTTCCGGGGGATATGTTTTGATAAATTCACAAGCTTAGTATGAACCCTTATTAAGGGAATTAAAAAAATAACCCTAAGAATATATGTTTGAAAGTAGATCACGAAAAGCCTATATTAAAGACTAAATACTCATGAGTTAAGGAAATAAAAGATTATTTTTGAGTCATCAACTTTTGTCATTGTATTACCCTTTATGTTTTACCCCTTACTTTCCATTTATTCCAGCCAATGGCCGGTAATAGGAGGACTCAAGCTAACAACCGTAGTGAAGATTAGTGTGATGACTGTACTAATGAGATGACAAATCCCATGGGAGGAGGAATCACAAACTTTGTCACGCTTCTCTCTCAGCTAACTCATGTTTTGAATAGAAACACGGGTCAAGAGGAACGTTAAACCCCCCCCCCTCTAAGAATGAACAAGTCGCTATCAAGAGCTTCATGAGACAAAGGCCTCCTACTTTTAGTGGATCATCTGATCCCATGATCCCTGAACAATTGATCAACTCCATTGAAAAGATCTTCTCCATCCTTCAATGTTATGAACAAGAGAAGGTTCTCTAGGATGCTTATCGTATGGAGGGTGAAGCTGATCATTGGTGGAAGTTGATCAAAAATATGATTCCTGAGGAGGATATCGAGGCGTTGGAATAGAAGGATTTCCGGAAGTTGTTTTTTGATAAATATTTTCCGCGTTCCCTCCTGCTTAAGATGGAAAGGGACTTATATTCTCTCAAGAAAAAAGGTGAAGAATATATTGGAGCATACGAGGAAAAATTCACAAGGCTTGCATGATACGCTTCCAGCTTTGTCATTACCCCTGAATGCAAGGTTGACCGCTTCTTTGGTGGGCTAAAGCCTAGCCTGTGAAAAGCATTAGTGATCCGTGACTTCGACAGCTATGAGGAAATTGTCTGATGTGACCTCAAGGTAGAAATGGAGATCAGAGAATCACAGGGGTATCATGGGGATAAGTAGACTAAGGTGGACTTCAATGCTGGTGGGTCGATGGATAAATCCAATGGCTCTAAGAAGATCCAGCACCCCACTTTCCAAAAGTGCAGAAATAAGCACCATGGAAATTTCCTTAAGGGGATGAGGAAATGCTTCAGGTGTAGAAGAGAAGGGCACCTAGATGTTAACTGTCAGCAAGAAAGACCTGCGGCTGCGATAGAGAAGAGGAACACTCCGTTTGAACCTCAACACGTTGTTCAATGCTACAAATGCAATGAATCAGGTCATTTTGCAAAACTGTTCTCTAATCCAAGTGTTTTCAGAGACAAGCAACAACCTCTAAGGCAGCAAGGAAGAGCTTTTTCCATCACTTATGCCGAAGCGAACCCCGACAATGAAGTGGTGACAGGTACGCTAGTTATTCATTCAATAATAGTGAACATACTTTTTGATTCAGGTTCTACGCATTCTTTTATATCTCGAATGTTTAGTAGAAAAATCCCAGTACCACCACAAATCATGGAAGTAAAGATGTCGGTGAGTACGGAAAATGGGGAAATCATTGCATCCCATGAATATAAGTCCTCCCCTGTTATAATCTGTGGATTTAATTTCCTGGTGAACCTTGTCATACTCCCTCTGGTTGAATTTGATGCAATTCTTGGCATGGATTGGCTTTCCTTACATAGAGCCAATATAAATAGTCGGGAGAGGGAAATCACACTCCATATGGAGAATCGACCCCCGATTCTTTACAAGTGTCAGGAGGAAGATGAATCTCCTTTAGCTCCATCATCTCATGAATAGATACTACTGCCCTATGAGCATGTGTATCTGGCTCATATGATTGATTCTAAGGAAGATATCATCCTTGATGAAATTCCTATTGAGAGGGAATTCGCTGAAGTGTTTCCCGAGGAACTTCTTGGTCTTCCTCCTAGAAGAGATGTTGAGTTCTCAATTGAACTTATACATGGGGATCTACCAATATCCAAGACTCCATATAGAATGGTTGTTTTTGAGATTGTAGAGCTAAAGAAACAACTACAGGAGAATCTGGATAAAGGGTTTATACACCCAAGTGCTTCACCATGGGGTGAACCAGTCCTCTTCATCATGAAGAAGGATGGGTCAATGTAGCTTTGCATCGATTATCGTGAACTCAAAAAAATCATGATAAAGAACAAGTATCCTTTACCAAGAATCGATGACTTGTTTGATCAGCTGCGTGGATCACAATACTTATCCAAGGTGGATTTGTGGTCGGGATATTATCATGTAAGGGTGATGAAGGAAGATGTCCCCAAGACTGCTTTTCATACAAGATACGGGCACTATGAATTCATAGTAATGCCTTTCGGACTCACCAATGCTCCAGAAATATTCATGGACTTGATTAATCCAGTCTTTAGAGATTACCTTGAATAATTTGTGGTAGTCTTTATAGATGATATTCTAATATACTCCAAAACCAAGGAGGCTCATGAGGAGCATTTAGAAACTGTACTAGAGACTTTTCCCAAGGAGAAGCTCTATGAAAAGTACAGAAAGTGTGAGTTATTGTTGAAGGAGGTATCATTCTTGGGCCATATCATCACAAGAAATGGGATATCTATGGACCCCTCCAAAACAGATTCAATTGAGGGATGGATGATGCCAACATCGGTAACGGATATCCGTAGCTTCTTGGGGTTAGCTGGATATTATCGATGATTTGCGAGAAATTTCTCACGATTGTCCAACCCTCTTACCAAGCTAACTCGAAAGGGAGTAAGGTTTCTTGGAATGATGAATGTGAAGAAAGCTTCAAGGAGTTGAAAAGGAGGCTTATCACTGCACCCGTGCTCACATTACCCACAAGTGGGGAAATTTTTGTTGTTTTCACTGATTCTTCAAAGAAGGTCTTAGGCTGTGTGCTGACGCAGAATGATAAAGTTATATCCTATGCCTCAAGGCAGTTAAAAATCCATGACCAAAACTATCCAACGCATGATTTAGAGTTAGCGGTGGTGATCTTTGCCTTGAAAATCTGGCGGCATTATCTCTATGGGGAGAAATGTGATATTTATTCTAACCACAAGAGTCTTAAATATATATTCACACAGAAAGATCTTAATATGAATCAGATAATATGGATAGATCTCATCAAGGATTGTGACTATTCAATACATTACTACCCTGGGAAAGTGAACAAGGTGGCAGATGCCCTTAGTAGAAAGGACCCATCAATTCTATTAATGATGAGAATTGAGAAGGATCCAATCTTCATAGACTTGATGAAGATGGACGTGGGAATCATAAATAAGGGAACATCATAAATCCCTTCACAAAATATTTATCAACCATCTCTTTTGGAAAGGTTAAAGGATTCTCAAAAGGATGATGTGAGAATTCAGGAAAAAGTGGAAACTATCAAAAAAGGTAAATCCTAAAAGTTTAATGTTAATGAAAAAGGAATTGTGCGGTTTGGGGAAAGACTATGTGTTCCATCAAGTCTGGAGCTGAAGAAGGAACTTTTGGATGACACACATAGTTCGAATTTCTCTATTCACCTAGGGATACCAAATATGTATCGAGATCTCTGATAAAACACTTGGTGGGATAATATGAAGAAGGAGATCGTTGAATATACATCAAAGTGCCTGGAGTGTCAGCAAGTGAAGGTAGAGAGGCAGAAGTATAATGGGATGATGCAACCATTTCCCATACCTGAATATAAATGGGAGAGCATCACCATGGGATTTGTCACCGGACTTCCAAGTACATCCAAAGGAAACAATGCAATTTGGGTTGTTGTGGATCTTCTTACAAAGACTGCACACTTAATTGCTATTCGGGAGGATTTATCTTTGGATCAACTGGAAAAAATATATATCAGGGAAGTGGAGTACCACTATCTATTGTGTCTGACCGAGATCCAAGATTCACCTCAATGTTTTGGAAGAGTCTTCAACATGCCCTGAATACTGAACTGAACTTCAGTACGACATATCATCCTCAAACTGATGTTCAATCCGAGCGGACTATCCAAACACATGAGGATATGTTGAAAGCGTTCTCAATGGACTTTAAGGGAGGATAGGATCAACATCTTCCTTTGGTTGAGTTCTCTTATAATAACAGTTTCCACTCAAGAATCCAAATGTCACCATATGAAGACCTTTATGGGAAAAGGTGCAGAACACTGGCATGTTAGGATGAGGTCGGTGAACGTAAGTTTCTTGGACCAGAAATGGTCGAAGAAATGGTGGAGAAGGTGAAAAACATTCAGCAGCATATCAAGGCATCCCAGAGTCGATAGAAGAGTTATGCGGATAACCGTCGATGGGACCTTGAGATTAAAGTTGGAGACATGGTGTTTCTACACATATCTCTGTGGAAGAAGGTCATGAGGTTTGGATAGAAAGGGAAGTTTATTCCAATGTACATCGGCCCTTTTGAGATTCTTGATCGTGCCAGTGTTGGGGCCTATTGACTAGAACTTCCACCTACTATGGACATTGCACATGGTGTCATTCATGTATCCCTCTTAAGGAAGTACATACCGGACCCTTCACATGTACACTCTCCTGAGGTTGTACAATTGGAAGATGATCTTTCTTATGAGGAGCAACCAGTGAAGATCATAGATCGTAGAGAAAAAGTTCTATGAAATAAGACAATGCCCCACATCAAGGTGTTTTGGAGAAACCAAAAGTTTGAATAAGTGACTTGGGAGTCAGAGGATATGATGAAGTTGAGTTACACACATTTGTTTTTGTGTGGGAAAAGGAAAATTTCGAGGGAGAAATTTTTTAAGGGGGGAATATTGTAACGACCCAATGTTTCATTAATGGAATTCCCTCTTGATATAATTAAATGTATCTTTATGTTTATATAAAATGTCAACTTCCTTGGTTTATGTTAAGAATTTTGACCGTTGCTAATATAGTCGTTGAACAGTGATCACATGATTTGTATAAATATAGGACTTTATCAAATCCAATTTACTCAGAAAAAGGAAGCGATGGCCTCATCCAGTAGAATTGCCCCATACGAAGCCCAATTTTCGAAGCTCGGAAAAGACGTGGCATCCTTGGTATTCTCTCTTGAACAAGCCCAAGATGAGCTTCATCATGTCGAGCTCGAATGAGACCGTCTATGGGAAAAGTGGATGTTAATAGAAATTACCACTCGAGAGATGTTATCCGAGCCACCCCAAGAGTCTGTCACCATCACACACCTAACCCTTAGGTCTTATGCAGCTATTTTAAGGGGTTATGTAAAAAATAATTAGTACTATGTTCATGTACATTATTTTCTTATATAATAATGAATATAATTTCTACTCATTTTGGTTATATTGTAAATAGGTTTTAAAGTACAAATGGTGTTTTAGTTATTAATTAATTATGAAATATATTTTATTAAATTAAGGTATTTTTGAAATAAATAATATTTTAATAATATAATATTATTATTATTAAATTAATTTTTATTAAATATAAATTATCTTATAATTTTATGAATGCAATTATAATTTTTATTAAGGTTTGAATGCCATTTTTGTCAAAACCCGTGAATTTTTGATAAATGTCGGTTATTATTTTAAAAGTTAAAATTAACATATTTAGAAAATTATTTAGATAAAATAAATGTTATTTTTGGAATCAGGACATCAAAATTATCCAACGGTGAATTTTTCATAATTTTCTGAGACAGTCAAATTTTTGGGTAAAAATTAAATTCCGTTTAAATATATAATGTGTTTTATGACATCATAATGACCCAATAGTGATGTAATAAAATACTATAATATTTACGTTCGGCCAATATATGTTTTCCCATTAATATAATGTGTTTTTGGGTTTGTTTGACTTATTTTCAAAGCATTAATGGACCTCTCAAGACATATTAAACACCTTGTCTTTTTAAATTAGTTTCCATGGGAGTGTGACTCATGTCCACATAAGAACCTTATTATTTTAAGAAGTTATGACTTTTGCCTTATAAAATATTTTTTTCCTCTTCCCTTTTCCAAAAAAGATGGGAAAAAAAATTGGGGTGGTTTGTGGTTTGGATTAATTTAATGTAAGGGGTCCCAAACCTAAATAATAAAGAATTCCCTCACCTTTCCTACATAAACCCACCCAAGATCCCACTTCCTCCCCACTCAAAGCCTTTAGAGTTCGTCCAACCTCTACCCTACTCTGTGTAGAATCCTCCCAAGGTGCCCCAAGCTCCCAATAAGCCTCTCACAAGCCTCTCTCTATCCTTTGGAAGCACACTTCCAAGTAAGGGTTTTTCTTCCTTTCTCATTTTTGTCAATTTTATTTAAGTAGTATTTCCATTTTAATTTAAATTATGAATGTTGGGGTATGGTTTAGCACCTCCCCAATACTTCCCTCGTTTTGTTTTAATGATGGAATACCCCTTTCTCTCTCATTAAATTCCTCCCATGTACACCAGTTACTATGCCGAAATTCCGAAAGGAACTTCTCTCTCCTCATTTACATTCAAGCAAATCTTTTGTATCATGAATCTAAATTTCATTATAATTGTTGGTACATGTATCTATATGAACTCCTTACTTTCCATTACATGTATATATGATGAGTAACCACGTTCTCTCTCATCAACCATTTTTTATGAATTCTTATGTCACGCCGTTACACTGCCGAAATAGCAACGATTTTCTAAGCCCTTGTCATTGTGTAGTGAATACCATGCCCATTTCTCCATCAAGGGTATTCACCTTTATGCACATTTACTTATTAATTATAAAGTTTCATGTATAAATTCCACATTCCATTATCGTGGAATAAATTATTATGTTTTATGAATCCATGTTTTATTATCCATGTGGCACACTTATGCATGAAATGAAATGTTTAAGAAGGGTCCACCCTTATTGCACTCTAATGCATTGGGTAAAGTATAGTATCATGATACGTCATGTGCAATGAGTTTTGACTCATGAAAATTCAAGTGCAATTAGGGTTTACTCGTTCTTTATGTGCAATTATTATTTACTCATGTTCCATGTGCAATGAGCCTTGGATCATGCTAATTCCATGTTTAGTGTTGTTTCCTCATTTCCATGTTATGATTATCATTCTTTATCATGACTTTATGTTCATGTTTCTCTTGTGCTCTATTTATATGCCTAATGTCTAACATGTATTGTACTCCTCATGTTATTCAATGTGTATTCCCTAACTGGGCTTTATAGCTCACCCTTTTCTTATGCATGTCCTCAGGTTATCCCATGCATTTCTATGTACGAGGGAATGTAGTGGTCATGTAAAGAAAGTTTTCAATAAAGATGTTGTATTTCATGTTTCATGTTTTTATGTAATTATCCTAATCCCCAAAGACACTAAACCTATCGATCTTCTTTATTGTATCAAGTCATGTTTTATGTAAAAAATAATGTTTAAGTTTGTATTAAAAATCAAGGTTGTTATAAAAGAATTCCTATCATACCACTTTCTAACATCTCGGTTCTGGAAGCCACATAGAGGCGCCCCATACCCGGTTGGTCAGATGGCCTCAATCGCATTTCCACGAATGCCCGAGGCTGCCGAATAGCAGCGAGGGCCTTTTTTGTGATAGTGGGGACACTATACCTTCATTGGAAGAGTACACAATATAAGTAAATAGATACATACAAGAGAAGAATTAGTAGTAATGAAATATAGCAGCAATAGCCGAAACCTGAAATTATAAACTGGAGATCATATATAAAATAATGCATGATTCATATTTCTATAAAAAAGCCAAATATGTCACAATGTAAAAATACCATAGTGTTAAACCAAAGTTCAAAATAAATCAGATAAACTCCTCAGCATCGCAAGACATAGCTTAGTCCCATGCTCTACAGCTCCATAACAATCAAGAACCTACAGTAGAAGGGCACTATCCTTTCTCTATAATTGTAACAATATAATCTGTTTGGGCCTAAAATCATGGCCAAAACAGGGTATGAGACTAAATCCTAGTAGGAAACCACCCGATGATCTGTGCCTAATAGTCCGTGAATATATAGTAGTTAAAAGTACAGAAAACAATAAACAAGAACGTGCTCAGAAGTAAACAATCCTCAGTTTCAATATCAAGCTACAACGAAACAAACAGCTAAACCTCAATAGGTAACCCTATGGGATGTACTCACAACCACCCCCTCAGTTCCTACCTACGATGTACAAGAAACCCTCTAGTCAGTACACTCGTCCTAACCCCTCTGGTTCATTCATAAAAATTCATAAAGACTCTATGGGGAAGCTCACACAGTCAATTCCCCTTGTAGTCAAAGGTAAAACAAGAATCTCTTTAGAAGATCACATAGTCAATTCCCCTTATAGTCTAAGGTATTCAAGGAATCTCTGAGGATGCTCACATGTTCAACTGCCTTTATAACCCCAAGGTCTAGGACTCTCTAAGGAAGCTCACATGGTCAATTCCCCTTATATCCCAAGTCGTTCAATTAAATCAATGACTCTCTGAGGAATCTCACACTGTCCATTCCCTTTATAGACCCATGTGGTCATAGGATCTCTGAGGAAGCTCACTCAGTCATTCCTCCTTAAATCCTAATATTCTCAAAGACTCTCTGAGGAAACTCACATGGTCAATTCCCCTTATAGTCTACTACACCAAGTTCTCACGACACTGTGTATTTAAAAAAGCATAGCAGTGCAATATGGCCAAAGTAAACTTACAGAACTACTTGGATAAAAAGTCTAAAACATATCTAGAATGTCAAAATACAAACCCTCCATCCTACAACAACAGGAATGGAAAACAGGAAAGGCATCCAAACTGGCTAAACTGGACCAAATGGTCGTAAACAGAACATGCAAGGTCAATACATCCAATGCATAGAAATCAACCATATTCATATCCAAATTACCTCTACTTAAGCATAACATCATGGAAGGAAATAAACTGGGGTAAAACGGTAAACATGCAATACCCCATTCAAGGGTATTAGTGGAATATTCACATAATACTAAAAGACATTGAACGGAGAGGAACAAACCACCTACCTCGGGGTTAGGAGATCTCTATATGTGAACCTCAAAGCTTGAATCTCCTTAGAAAATAGAATATCAACAAGAACATATAAAAATTTCAACGTACGATATCTCACAAGAGAGTATAAATCAGAAGATGATGCTCTAGGATAAGAGAGAACTCACCAATGAGATTCTAATGCAATCGATGGTGTTCGATTCGAAGGACAGCCGCACACTCGGGGGTTCGTCGAAGATCCACGGTCGTACCAATCTCTTGGTCGAACAGGACCTAAAAGAAGAGAATTATAGCGATTAGACGCGACCCTGGTTTGTTTATTTAGAAAAAAAGAAAGTACACAGTGTGTACTTTTAATGTACACGGCGTGTACTCTCCTTTTTCGTACTCCTCTTTAAGTGGCCTCCAAGTCACTCCCACATGGCAGTGTGTGTGGCTACTACACAGTCTGCACACGGCCTCCTACAGTAAGGTAGTACATGGAGTATACTCATAATGTACACTACATGTACTTAGAAAATTTCCAAATTTTCCTCTTTTCTCAAAAAACAACCTGAAATTGAAAAACATACCTGAAATGAAGATCTGTGTTATTACATGTACTAAATCAAGATGTTGTACAACTGAAACATGACCTCTCTTATGTGGAGTCGGTGGTAGAGATCTCTGATTGTAGAGACAAGGTTCTATGAAACAAGACTACCCACCTTGTTAAGGTGTTGTGGAGGAACCAAAAATATAAAGAAGCCACGTGGGAATGAGAGGACTCTATGAGGCAGAAGTACCCACACATTTTCTCTTATTAGGGTACTAGTTAAAATTTCATGGACTAAATTTATTATGGGGGGAAGAATGTATAGACCCGAACTTTTGAATAATATTTGTTTCCTAAATTTGTGTGTTATTACATTTTATACCCCGCAAAACAATATTTTTTAATTAATTAAGTGATATCGTTGGGTTTTGATAGTTATATGATCATTGGTCAATATGACCATTGGAAACTAAACTATTAACGTTAGAATTATTGTTTATAAATACAAGTGATCTTGGTTAAATAATACGGAAAAGAAGAGTTGATTGCCACATCCAGTAGACTCAAGCTGTACGAAGTCCTTCTTTCAGATCTTGGGAAAGAGGTCGCAGCTCTGGGCTTTGCTCTAGACCAAGCCCTAGCAGAGCTTCAGCTTGTGAAGCTTGATTGAAATCGCCTAAGAGAGTAGTTCATGCTAATAGAAATCACCACTCGGGAAATGTTTTCCGAGCCACCCCAAGATTCTCTCACCATAGCACACCTTACACATTGGTCCTATTCAAAGGTTATAAGGGGCTATGTAACGAGACCATAGTTATGTTGTGTATTCCTTTTATATAAATAAAATTGTTATTTCTTATTATGTTAAATTTGGGAATTTCAAATTTTTGGATAAATATAGGATGAATTTATAGAAGTTCTATATTATTGATGAATTTAGGTAAAATGGGTATTTTAAAATATTTTTTTTATAACTTAAATAATAAATAATGTGAAATGATTTTCAAAAAATGGTCTTCTATAGTTTCTATTAGTAAGAAAATTAGAGTCTAATAAGATCAAATTAATTTTTAATGAATAGTAATTTATGATTGGTATTATTACCCTTGTGAATAGTAATGAATAATAAATCATCCAAAAAAAATAAACCTCACCCATGAATGTATTAATATAATGTAGACATCTTAAAAGTGAAAAAATGAACATAGTATAAGTTTTGGTATTTTTTTATGTCATGAATATTTTATTTAAAATTTTAAAATTAATTTAATATTTTAAAATGGAAATGTATTTTCATAAAATGTAATCATAAATTGTTACTTTATTTTATTTTGGACATATGATAATATTATAGGACCTTGATTACTTTTTCCAGGAGTTACAAAATAAGTTATAGTTTTAGAGTTGTTTTTTAAAATATAATGATTTTATTTAAAACATAATTAATAATATTTAGAAAAATATTTTAATAAAATTTAGCTTATTTTTTAATTCGTTGAATCAATAATGGGTTATGGTGAATTTTTTTTATTTTTATAAAATGTTATGTTTTCGGTTAATAGTAAAAATATAGTTTCGAGTTTCGGTGTGATTAATGACATAATTAATGATGTAATAACGATGTAATATATCTGGTTGACTTTTGAATAGTACTATATGTAATGAGGGGTCCTAAGTAGCCAATACCATGGGCAAATACCAAGGACAGGCCCATGGGTTTGCAAATACCTCTAATGGGGGGTCCCTTGGAAATTAATTAAAAATTCATTCGCTTTTTCTATAAATACCAACCCATTCCTTCAATAATTTCATTAAAAATTACTCATAAATGAAGTTATATTCTTTTTACCTCCTAATTAGTGCGCCCAAGGTTCCCTCAATCTCCCCATGGTCCCAAACTTCATGCTTTCAAAGTCCCCATTTAAGGTAAGAGAACCTTCCACCCTCCTATTTTAAGTCAAGACTTCCTTTATGTTATGTCTTCTAGTTTCCATTTAATTATATGAGAGTTTGTTATTATATACCTCTAATAATTTACTTTTCATGTTTAATTGATTATAGATCCTTTCATCTCTCATAAACCGATTTTCTAAATTTTTAAGAGACGTTGTTAGGCTGCAGAATTTTGGAAAAAGAAATCTCATCATCTCTTTTCTTTCATGTTTCCTTTTTATGTGGTATGTCCTTCAAAAATCCATAACACAGTATGATATAATTTTTATTCTATCCCTATATTGTGTAATTATTATTTTATCAGTGGGTGACCCTTTTATCCTCTCTTTTTATTGTTTTCTAAAACTATGTTATTTAGCTGTTATGCTGCTGAAATTTCATCTCAAAATATCTCTCTTTTTCTTAAGAAATTCACCTGTTTTATTTTTGTGAATACCCAATATATTTTCATTTCTAGAGGTATTAATCAATACATAAAATTGATATATTTTATTTTAGAATTTACATACAAGAAACCATCATTCTTTTCCAAGGCTTATAAAAGACCTAATGAACATGTTTTTAAGTACATTTAAAATGTCCCGATTTTGGAGTAACACCCATTTATTTTAATCTATATGGTTTATTAATGAAATTTTTAATTATGAAATAAGTGACTGAAATGAAAGTAAAGACATATTAAGGGTGAATCTGATAGCGATCTACTTCATTGGGTAATGAATTAATCTATAGAGATGACGAGTTTCACGATAACTTGGTGAATAACCTTGGTAAATTTTTATGACACCTCAGGGATGAAACTTTGTGATATGTTCATGAATGACTAAATGAAATTTTTAAAAACATATTCATGTAATGATTCATGTTATTTATATTATGATATGACTCTTTTTCCTTTTTTCTGGTCTATACATTTTTTATCAAGTTTTTATTGATATCAGAAGTAAACTGATTCACTTGTTTACCCTTACTGGGCCTTCAGCTCAATCATTAATTTTATGTATGTATCCAGGTTACGAGATTTAGTAATTGTAAAGAGTATGAACTTTTCATGAATATTTTCAATGGGTTTTAAAAGATTGTTGTATGTTTTCATGTTTTATGTTCCTGATTTCCAATACACTAGACTTTGAAGATCCTATCGTTGTAAAATGTTATGAAATGTTTAATAATAAAAAGGTAGTATTCCATATGAGTTTTAGAAGAGAGATGATGAAGATGATTTTCTCTAAGGAAAATAGAGGCATATCCCTCTGAGATTGGGTTTACTATTTTGGCTATGTTTATTGGGAGCATGTAATCCTCATCGAGCAGGATATAGGGATTTACATGGGCAGTCCCTAACCCAATGGGGGATGAAACCTATATACCATCATCTAATATCTAATTTTTTCCTACCTTCTTGTAGAAGACCTATTCAACATATATGGATCCTCATGTATCAATGTGTGCGCTCTCTCGATGAAGTATAACGACCTTTCAATTGATGGGGTACTTCAATCATTAATGGAATGTTGATGGTACTCCCGAGAGGATATGGAGCCAAGGCCTTCCAAGATAGACATTATATGTGGCGCCTTGTTGGATGACCATGAACTCGTTATCAGATGTGATCTCACCAAATTGGGTCTCTAGCTTAATATTTTTTAGGGGTCTTTGATCACGCTTATTATATCCCAAGATGTTTATCTTTGTAAGGGATAAGTTGTCTTTTCTATATCCCAAATGTCAGAGAGTTCGGGCTGGGATGAGATAGATCATAGATCCATTTTCAATCAATACCCATTGTATATTTATATTATTAAGTCTTCCTTAGTAATTAAAGTGTCTTATGTGTCCCTGAATGGCCTCTTTCTGATCTTGACTAGTGAGTTAGATGGCTACATACTATCCTAGGGAAATGGTTTCCACTTGATCAACCTTGAATGTTGTGACTTATATCTAAAACTCTTATAGGATTCGAAGGGATTCAATATGTTCCACCCAGATTTCTCTTAAATGAATAAGTTCATCAAGGATTTATAGCTTGGATGTGAACTCAAATAGTTGTTTTAGAACATCGTAATTATGAATCAAATGTTTTCACATTTTGATACGGGGCTACTTTGAGGTGTGAAACTCATGAGATAGATAAGCTAAGGTCAATGCACCTAGGGATTTCATGGAGGAGAAGGGTGTATCCACTCGTTGTGGCATTGGCTACACTGTCCCTCCTTGTTACCTGGGTTGATCATGTTGAAAACCCGATAAGTTTTCATTCATGACAATCGGGTGCAGGCAACAACCACAGAGATCTAAGGTACCTCAATAATTCCTTTGAGACTGCTGGAATTCATTCCCATCATTTTCGGTTTCATATGTAACCTTTGTGGGGATGTGACCAGGATACTCACTCCATCCATATCGATGTTGTCCCCTATATCCACAGATTTGGAACATTCAGCCCATATTCCCTTATTATATGCAATAAAACCATATTTGGAGGTCTTTCTCATTATCAGAGACTGGGTTTGCAAAGTTTATTGTGTTGGTAAAACTTAATATAAGCTCCTCATCTGATGTGGATTCCATTTCGCAGGGCGGTGCTTGGGCATTAGATGCTGCCGGGAAGAAATCTGTAATAGTTAAAGTATGCTTTTGAGTATAATATGAACCATATTCCTATAGTTAATTATGATTCCATTGGTCATGACCTTCCCAATGAGGCACATCAGACTTCTATTTTTTGGGTGGTAGAGCTAATGAAAATTTTCAAAACTGTTCCTTTAGGTTGTCGTGAGCGTGATCAACTATTTTACAAGTCATCCAGTTGCCAATATTGTATTCTTTCCTAGTAAGAACTTTCAACCATACTTCCTATTCCTCTAAAAGGGCATTGGTTATACAAGACACTTGTTCTAGAAGATCATATAATTTATCCTTCCCAGTGTTGACCATGACTTGAAGGACATACTTAATAATGAAATAGTTCTAGATATTGTGACCTACCCTTCTATAGAGAGAGAATTAATCGAGATGATTGGCGAGGTTGACTACATCGGGCTTCCTAGGATGCAGGAGTGTGAGCAGGTTGCTGTCTATGGCTTCCAAAGAAGTATCTTGGGAATTGATCATTTTGGGAGGAGTACACCTAGTTCATTTGTTCCTGAAATACTGGAAACCCTAGTTACTTTGTGCTTCTGGATAAGGGAAATTTTGTTTCTATCATTGGTCCTCAAGAGGTGTTTTGTGGTTTGGAGATTTCCTTTGTGGTTTTACTATTATAAAATTAAGGGAAACAACTTCAGTTTCTACTCTTCCTGGATTTTACCTTTATTCTATGGGAACGATCTGAGACATGGATCACGTTCTCTGAATATCCTTTTCATGATATTTCATTATTTCAACAATCTCTCATAACCCACCAAGATATCAATTGGGGATTAGTGGTGTCTGTAGCTCATCCTTGAGACTTTCAGCACATATCCCAACTAGTTTTTCCAATGAGAGAGGGTTGTAGAGCGAATATGTCAGACCATTCCACCTGGCTATGAAGTCAGACACCCTCTCATTCTTGCATAGTTTTCAGTTTGTTTGGCTGAAGATCATTGTCTTACTCAGTGCTGAACTATACATGTAATGGAACTGATGATTAAGGTCTTCCCATCCCATGATGTATCCTATAAGAAGACTACTACACAATATTAAGGCTGGACCTACCAATGTCTGTACAAAACACATTTTTTTGGTAGCATCCTTTTGAACTCCTGAACCCATCATCTTCTCACATTGAGGCACGAAGTTTTTAAGATGATTTTCATGATTTTCTGCACCGTTCATGGTAAAACATGTAGGATTTTTGAAGTTTGGTGGAGGTACAGTATCATCTACCCATTCAGGATACAACTTCTTCTCAGGCTGCACGGGTGCATGTTGCGTTTCCATGGATTCCATTCGAGTATCTAGGGATTAAATGTCATTGAGAATCTCTACAGACAAAGATAATTGAGATTCCTTTGATCCGTAGGGAGAGGGTGGGGACCGATGACGTGGTCCCTCTCTTAACTCCCCTTGATCCTAAATTTTTCCAATGAATGAAGCGATACCCTTGCGATGGAGAGGATTTCACTATAATAGAGGGATGTATCAACCGTTATTGGAGTCCTCATTTATATGGATTTTTTGTCTAGAACGGGTGCCAATCTGGTACACAGGAGAGGCTCTAGTTGGAGAATCAATAATAGAAAAAATAAAAATCACCTATGTCTAGAGATGATACCAATTGGGAATTTTTCCCTTGGGTAGCACCTCATGGGCCTATAGAGTACTCGTATCTCACTCTCATATTATTAAATTTTCAATTCTGAAGATGGAAACCATGATGTGGTTGATTTTTTCCCATTAGCCGTAGAAATGATCCACCGATGAGGTGGAAACAAATTATATTATGGTTCCAAATTTTGGAGTCTTATTTGGTTATGGGAGTGCACAACCTCATTTGATGCATCAACATCCCCCTCCTCATGGGGTATGTTTTCCATGCTGTGGCCTTCTATTTCTAGATCAGATTCATTTTTTCTATGTTGGCAGTGATGATGTTCATAGAGGCATATCGAGAAATCGTGTTTATACCATTTCATTCCAGAGAATAATCCATGCGGAGACCCAATGATTGACGTACAAGGACATTACATTAATTTTTCATAATACTTAATACAAAACAAAAACAAACACACAAGGACCGCAATAGTTTAGTGTATTTGGAAACTCAAAACATAATCTTCTAATCATGGTGAAAGATCTTCGACATCTTTCATAAGGATCTTCCCCATTTTTTTTCTTACCTAAAACCATTCTTTATATGTTGGGGAAAAGAAAACATATAAAGGGTGAGATCAAATGCTCAGTAAGGGTAATCATGGATAAAATAAAACAAACCACATAAATTTGAACTTCCAAACAGGAACATAAAGTTTACATGCCAAAATCTGGAGTTATGGAATAAATCTTGGAAGTACCTAAGGAATAGGTCATAAACGAACATTAATCATGATAAAATATCATGTGAATAAAAAATTTAATTGTGGAAAACCATTAATAATATGATATGATTTCCATAATATCCAGGGATTTCTTCCAAGACCATCTTAGTGGACAAAGTCCCTTTCTGAATCAGGTTCACTCCTCGTTTCAGTCCTGTATCGCTGAACCAGATTAACTTACCATTCCAGCCATGTATATCTCATGAGATATAAAACTTTACCTAATGCATTGGAGGGAGATATAGGTCCCACCCATCTCATAATGAAATCATTCTTACTTGTGCCACAACATAAATATAAATCATTCGTCATAACCCAACGAATAAAAATGGGTTTCATAAACATCATCCCATCATATCAGAATTCATATATATAAAAAAATGGATATCATTTCATCATAAGAAAAGTAAAACCATGTAAATCATAGAGAAATTATACTTGAAACATACACATATGAAATAATTTTATCTTATATGGAAAATGGTTTTGATAAAACACTTGAAATGAATTCTTAAGGAAAGTATTCCTTCTTCTTAAAAATCATTTTCTTTTCAAAAAATTCCATGCAGCTTTAAAAGAAAATATTTTTTTTTCAAAATATTCATGAAATTTTGTATAGGAATATTCATTGAAATAAGTCATTATTAAACCATAAAAATCCGTTCATGCTGTATATGTTTAAAAAATCATTTTTCTCTTACATTTGCCGGAAAAGTCAAAAAGTACCTCGTATGGTAAAAAAAGAACGATTCATTACATACCATCTAGTAAAAGTAAAAAATGGAAAAAAATGATTTTAAACATACATGAAAACATTTTTCGAAAACATGGACATGGATGATAACAATAACCCCAGTAAATACATACAAATAAACAATCTCGGATAAAAACGAGATTGGAAAAGGTATCCCTTACCTTAGGTCCGATAAGCTTCGTACGTATCCAAAATTACTATATAATGATTTAAATAATATCATTTACTTATTACATAATCATATTAATTTTAATTATATTCATATATGGTTCACTTATGACGTTATATTACCCATTCTTTTGTAAATTCCATGTTAAAGCAGCATTTTGGGTAAAATCGTTTTATTTATCATACGTGTTAGGACTTGTTGTTTTTGAAATTATTATTACCTATTTCATGATTTACTTACTTCCAGAATGTAAATAATTATTTATATATCATATATATTTAGTATATATATATATATAATATAGATGAATGAAATGAAATAAACCATTCATGGAGACGGTAGGCCGTACGTATGCATGGACACTGTTTTCCTTTCCTTATTAACTTGAATGGAAGTAAGTAGATGACATATGTATATATATATATATATAATAATCCAGTAGCTTAATTATGTCATATATTTCATTATTATTCATTATATCTACTTCATAATCATTCTTTAATGGTTAACATGGAGAATGAATCTCATCGAGTCGTGGAGACGATAATCCATACGTACGCACGAGCGATGATATCATTCCCATATTTATTTAATAGAATTAGAGTGGATGATATAATATATTAGAATAATTATTATGTTATAATAATCTTTTATAGTTATTATTTTCACCATTATACCCATCCAAGTAAGGTGGTGGTGGAAAAACTGATAACACCACGCCGTCGAGATGGTATTCCATACGTACGCACGTGCGGTGATTTAGTTTTCCATAGGATGGATAGAAGATGAAATAGGGTTGTTTCATATTTATAATAACATATCAGTATATAAGTAATAATTATGTTATTACTTTAGAATTAAATAAAAAAATAAGAGGAAGTATAAGAGGAGAAAAACATGAAACATTCGGTAGTAGAGATTACCTCTTCTTCGACGCACCCCCTTTAAACTTCTTCTTAAAGAACTAGAGTTGGACTTTTGAGAAAACTAGAACCCCTAGGATGTAACTAGAGAGGTTGAGAGGAGTAATGTTCAGGGCTTGGAAGAGCTTCAAGGCTCAAAAGGGTGTGATGAGAAGAGGAAAGGGGTGTCCGTTTTATAACGGAGGAGAGGGGCAACTATGGAAAAACTTAAAATATTATTTTATAATAAAGTCATATTTAGATTATAATAGATCCAAATTGATTTATTTCAAAGATAAGGTGGAGATGGGTAGAAATACTCTAAACCAATATGTTTTTTACATGTTTAGGTTACTATTTTAACCTTATCATTTAGATTTAACTCTATGTTAAATAATTTATCTTTTACCGTGTCTTCTAGTTTTCTTACACTACATGGTTAATAAACAGACTATAACAATCCAAACGAACCCCATGTGGTTAATTATTAATATATAAAACCTTATCTAAGTCATTTGGCCTAACCTCATATTTTAGGAATATAATAAAAATTAACAATATTATATTTGTTTTGAAAACTATTTCTTGTCAGTTTTGACACTATTTTGTAATTGATTTTTGTAAAAAACATAACAGCATGATTAGTTCGAAATACGATAATTAAATCAGTAATAACATGTCATATTACCCTATAAAATTATTTGAATTCATAAAAAGTCTCAAATTACATTTATTTGGGTATTTATAATATCAATTATTTTAATATTTCATTATTTAGGAAATTACTGCATCACTGTTGTGTCATAAATAAATAAAATTATTTAATGTCTAAAAATTATAAATAAAATATAATTATGTAGGAAATATTCTTATCTTTATAATGAATATTTATAGTCGAGTTGTTTTTATTTATAACCCTATATTAAATATGTTTTAGTTATTAAACATTGATTTTAACTATTTAAACTCTTCGTTAAATAAAGTAATAATAAATTTCCTAATCTAATTCAAGTGGACCAAAAGGGAAATAGTTTTTCCCTAAGGTTGGTTTTGGTCTAATTACACTTATCCAATAGAATTAGGACATGTATTAGTGTAAAAATAATATCATTTTTACCCTTAATTACCCTATTTACTTTTAACCGTGGAAAATAAAAGAAAAAAGTTACTATTCACCAAAAAAAAATTATCTTATTGAACCACATTTTACTCATTGATATTAACCGTGTCTCTCATATTTTCGAAATTCCACTCACAGAAGCGGTAAAATTATATTTTATGTATGTTTGCAAAAAGCTCCTATAAGGTTGGTAAAAGAGGGTGAAAAGTTCTATAAATTATTTATATATCTAAAATTATTATAAAATGACTCAAATTAATAACATTGAACTTATATATGTGTTATGTATCAATTTCGACCTAAAATAAATTTAAATAATATAAATAATTATTTAAATAAAAAAGTCAGTTTTTAAATAGTAACCCAGTGTTTTCACTATTCACCAAAAATTGAATGTTTTTAGAAAAATACCAATAATTCACCCTCAAATAATTCCGATATTCCGAATCCAAAAATGTAGTCCATTTAGAATGTTAAAATTTATCAAATTTTAAAAAGTGGATATTACTATTCATAACGGCTAGTTTATATAACATATCGTTGTTTAGTGAGACTCGGTATTGCGTACAACACACGCTATCGTGGAAGGTTGCGATTTTCTTCGGGGTTATAAATTGTTTACTCCTCTAAAGTTTATTTAACAGGAACCCACATCGTAGAAAGGAATACCAAAACATAACTTTAAAAACTAATGTATGAAACGTAAGAGTTACCCAAATTAACTAATCATTGGGATTCCACATAGGAGAACATATGTGAAAATATGGAAATGGAAGAGAAATCTAACCTTCACGTTCCGATGGAGAGTGGTAGAGAACATGGCTATGAAAAATACAACAATCACAAAGACATAAATTTGTGAAGATTTAAGGTACCATATGAATCATCAGATATAAGGACACACGGACAATAATTTTTATTTTCAAGATCATTTCCTTAAAGATGAAGAATTTTTGAATTAAAAGAAATAATTACATGATTTTAGTAAAATCTCACCGTTGTTCATGCCTTGAAAAATTTCCACTTCATCTCTTAAATAAATAATGTTGAATTTTTCATTCATGATGTGTTAGTAGATCATGTGATATAATGATAGGTCATTCCATTTGAATCTTTCACAAAAAGTTTATCACAATTTATTAAATATACATAAGTCCATCTATCATGAGATTAATCATATATGGTTACTAAAATGGACTTATAATTCATCTATCATATCACTTAATAAAATAAACCTAGTTTCTACTAACCAGGGACTTCCTGTAGGCTAGTGGTATGTGATAAAGGCCTGTCATACTTCAGTTGTGGGTTCGATTCCCACAGCCCTGTCCGACGTGACGGGTTGTCGCTCATCCTATGGTTTGTCCTTTTTCTAAAACTATATTATTATAAAATTATAGAAATAATATCTAAAAACAAGTTCTTTATTTAAATAATACTATCTTATGACCAACATAATCCATTCCAATCTTTAGGCTTATCTAAAATACATCTTTCCAATCTTATAGTATAAAGAAAATTATTACTAGAGTGGTTTTATACCAAGCATGTGAATAAAATCATTTATCTCCCATATATCATAAGATATGTCTTCTTGGTCATACTCCAAACATGTGAATACATTAATTTTGTATTCTTTTGAAACATGAATTACTATAGAACCTTAGCGAAAACATGAATGCTGTGAAAAGTTAACTCATTCCACATACCAAAATCCCAAAATTTCTATATACTCAAACCATGATATCACTTTGTCCGTATATCAGTAATGATCTCATTGATACTATCGAACATATAATTTTATCCTTATCCATTCATTATGCACATATCATCTGCTTTACAAAATATTTGAATCACTTTTCATGTTTACTGGTACCATAAAATTATTGAAAATCACAATAGACTAATACTAAAATATTCCAATATAACATAAAAGTACCTCAACATAATTATTCTTGAATACCAATACATAAACAATTCAATCCATCCCCTTCAATGATTATCATGGGATAAGTCCTTCCTTGATTTAGAAGTAACCTCTTAGGTCAGGGCATTGAGTTTGGTAATGCCCATGTTCTCCACAAATAAGACATTGAAATCCATAACAGTCTATCACTCTATGAAACTTTTCTCCACACAGATAACATCTTCTCCTCCATTTGAGGAATTCCTCATGGTTCTTCCTCCCTTCTTTATAAATCTCAATCTTCCTTTCTCTATGCACCTCACCATCCAAACATTCAAAAATTCCATCTTCCACTTATTTGATGACTTAGGAATACCAGCAATGTTCACCTTGTTAATCATATATCAGGATGACTGATTCGACATAATCACAATATCTGTCTCTCTAGGTGTTACACAATTTTATTGATCACAGTCACCAATTTTTCCATCGGAATCAACATGAACTGATTTTTTTCTTGTTCCCTCAAATGACTAAAACCAGAAACCATAGTGTATGAAATAGTTAAAATAACGAGGAACCACATAATCATTAAAAGTCACTTATGGGATGTCTTACTTATCACACATTCTTTAATCCAAGACACATTAGGTTCACCCTAGGTTATTCATGATCGTCAACATAACTCTAGGACTGTAACCTATAGTTATACTAAACCTTAGGGACATCCATAGACATACCTTAGAAATATCT
The DNA here is from genome assembly GCA_963277665.1 of Viscum album. Classification (NCBI taxonomy): domain Eukaryota; kingdom Viridiplantae; phylum Streptophyta; class Magnoliopsida; order Santalales; family Viscaceae; genus Viscum; species Viscum album. The sequence goes on along the minus strand of OY728133.1, from coordinate 1,816,307,633 downwards.
ATAGGGATATCACTAAAGTTTTCACAGCCTAGTTTCCAAAGGAAGACTAAACCTACCTCTGATACCAACTACAGAGACCCAAATCATGACGTACATGGACATTACATTACTTTTACAGAATACTTAATACATAAAAAAAAACATACACACAAGGACCGTAATAGTTTAGTGTCTTTGGAAACTCATAAGATAATCTTTTAATCGTGGTGAAAGATCTTCAACATCTCCCATAAAGATCTTCCCCTTTTTTTCTTACTTAAAAGATTTATTTATATCCTGGGGAAAAGAAAACCTATAAAGGGTGAGCTCAAATTCTCCGTAAGGTTAAGCAAGGAGAAAATAAAACAAACCACATATATTTGAACTTCCAAACATCAACATAATGTTTATATATAAAAATCATGAGTAATGAAATAAATCTTGGAAGTACGTTAGGAATAGGTCATGAGGGAACATTAATCATGATAAAATAGCATGGGAATAAAACATTTAATTGTGGAAAACAATTGAGCACATGATATGATTTCCATAGTAGCCAATGAATTGCTACCAAGACTATCTTAGTGGACAAAGTCCATTTCTGAATCGAGTTCACTCCTCGTTTCCATCCTGTATCGCTGAACTGGATTAACATACCATTCCAACCATGTCTATATCATGAGATATAGATCATTACCCAATGTATTGGAGGGAGATAAAGGTCCCACCCATCTCATAATGAAATCATTCTTACTTATGCCAAAACATAAACATAAATCATTCATCATAACCCAAAGAATAAAAATGGGTTTCATAAACATCATCCCATCATAACATAATACATACATATAAAAAATGGACACCATTTCATCATAAGAAAAGTGAAACCGTGTAAATCATGGAGAAATTATACTTGAAACATACACATATGAAATAATTTCATCTTAGATTGAAAATGTTTTTTATAAAACACTTGAAATGAATTATTGAGGAAAATATATTTTCTTCTTAAAAATCATTTTATTATCACAAAATTCCATGCAGTTTTAAATGAAAATGATTTTTTTGAAAACAGTCATGATATTTTGTAGAGGAATCTTCATTGAAATAAGTCATTATTAAGCAGTAAAAATCCGTTCAAGCCATATAAGTTTAGAAAAACATTTTTCTCTTACTTTTGCTGGAAAAGTAAAAAAGTACCTCGTATGGAAAACAAAAGAAGGATTCCTTACATACCATCTAGTGAAAGTCAAAAATGGATAAAAAGTACTTTAAACATACATGAAATCATATTTAGAATGAATGGACATGGATGATAAAAATAACCCCAGTATATACATACGAATAATCAATTTCGGATAAAAACGAGATTGGGAAAGTTATCCCTTACCTTAGGTTCGATATGCTTCATACGTATCCGAACCTCCTATATAATTATTTAAATAATGTCATTTACTTATTACAGAATCATATTAATTGTAATTATAATCATATATGGTTCACTTATGATGTTATATTAGACGTTCATTTGTAAATTCCATGTTAAAGCAATGTTTTGGGTAAAATCGTTTTATTTATCGTACATGTTTGGACTTGTTGTTGTTGATATTATTATTAATTATATCATGATTTATATACTTCCAGAATGAAAATAATTATTTATATATCATATATATTCATTATATATATATATATATAAAATCGATGGATTGATGAAATGAAATACACCGTTCATGGAGACGGTAGGCCGTACGAACGCATGAACTTTTACTTTCCTTATTTACTTGAATGGAAGTAAGTAGATAAAATATATATATATATATATATATATATATATAAATTCATTAGCTTAATTATGTCATATATTTCATTATTATTCATTATATATACTTTATAATCATTCTTGAATGATTAACATGGAGAATAAATCTCATCGCATCGTGGAGACGGTAATCCGTACGTACTGACGAGTGATGATATCGTTCCCATATTTATTGAATGGAATTGGAGTGGATGATAAAATAAATTAGAATTAGTATGATGTTATAATAATCATATATAGTTATTATTTAAAGCATTATACCTATCCAAGTAAGGTGGTGGTGGAACAAAACTGATTACACCACGGCGTTGAGACGGTATTCCGTACGTATGCACGTGCGGTGATTTCATTTTCCGTAGGATGGATAGAATATGAAATAGGGGTTTTTAATATTTATAATAATATATCAGTATATAATTAATATTGATGTTATTACTTTAGAATTAAACAACTAATGAATAGAATGTAGAAGATGATAGAAACTTGAAAGAGTCGGTAGAAGAGATTACCTCTTCTTCAACGCACCTCTGTTAAACTTCTTCATAGGTCATTAGAGTTGGTCTTTGGAGAAGACCAGAACCTCTATGATGTAACTAGAGAGGTTCAGAAGAGTAATTTCAAGGTGTTCGCTGAGCTTCTAGGCTCAAAAGGTTGTGAAGCGAAGAGGGAAGGGGTGCCCTTTTTATAAGGGAGGGGAGGGGCACCTTTGGAAGAACTTAAAATATTATTTAATAATAAAGTCATATTCAGTTTATAATAGATAAAAATTGATTTATTTAGAAACTAAGGTGGGTATGGGTATAAATCCTCTCAACCAAAAGGTTTTAGATATGTTTAGGTTGCTATTTTAACATTATCATTTACATTTAACTCTAAGTTAAATAATTTATTTGTTACCGTGCATTCTTGTTTTTCATACACTACATGGTTAATAAACTTACTATAACAAGACAAACGAACCCCAAGAGGTTCATTATTAATATATATAACTTTATAATGTCATTTGTACGAACCTTATATTTTTAGGAATATGATAAAAATTCATAATATAATATTTGTTTTAAAAACCATTTTATGTCAATTTTGACACGATTTGGTAATTGATTCTTTTTGAAAATCATAACATCATTATTAGTTCAAAAAAATTTAATTAAATCAATACTAACATGCCATATTTTCCTATAAAATTAGTTTAATTCATAAAAAGTCTCAAATTACATTTATTTTGGTATTTATAATATCAATTATTTTAATATTTCATTATTTCGGTAATTACTGCATCGCCATTGTGTCATAAATAAATTAAATTATTTAATGTCTAAAAATTATGAATAAAATACTGTTATGTAGGAAATCTATTTATATTTCTATGTAATATCTATAGTCGAATTTTTCTTATGTATAACCCTACATTAAATATATTTTATTTATTAAACACTGATTTTAACTATTTTAACTCTTCTTTAAATATAATAATAATAAATGTCATAATCTAATCCATGTTGACCTAAAGGGAAATATATTATTCCTAATGTTGTTTTTGGACAAATTAAATTTATCCAATAGAATTAGGACATGTGTTAGGATGATAATAATATCATTTTTACCCTTAATTATCCTATTTACTTTTAACTGTGGTAAATAAAAGTAAAAAGTTACTATTCACCAAAAATTATTTTTCTTATTTAACCACATTTTACTCCTTTATATTAACCATGTCTCTCATATTTTCAAAATTCCTCTCACAGAAGCGGTAAAATTAAGTTTTATGTAAGTTTGCCAAAATCTCTTAGGAGGTTGGTAAAAGACGGTGAAAAGCTCTATAAAATATTTATATATCTAAAATTATTATAAAATGACTCAAATTAATTACATTGAAATTATATAAGTATTATATGTCAATTTGGACCTAAAACAAATTTAACAAAAATAAATAATTATTTAAATAAAAAGTTGGTTTTTAAATAATAACCTAGTGTTTTCACTATTCATAAAAAATTAAAAGTTTTCAGAAAAATAACAAAAATTCGCCCTAGGATAATTTTGATATTCTAAATCCAAAAAGGGATTCCATTTAGAGCGATAAAATTTATAAAATTTCAAAAAGTGTGTATTACTATTCATAATGGCTTGTTTATATAACATATCGTTGTTTAGTGAAAGTTGGTATTGTGTACAACACACGCTATCGTGGAAAGTCATGATTGTGTGTAATGCATGCCAAGTCATGGATTCATGTAGTGGAGGCTCCTTTTGGTGTAGTGTACTACACAAGACATCAATTAAATTAAAAAGAATATTTTTCATAAAATCTCGAGGTGTGACAATCCAATTCGACACAGCTTTCATTAGGGCAGCTTCTCGAACGATTGTATTTATTGGGCCATTTTGGCTTGCGACCCCTGGGGGTGATTTCCTTCACTATATACTTCTCTCCTCTTGGTTCCTGAATGGTGACATTGAGGGAATTTCTAGACCGGGTCTCCAAATGAGCTCTAACCAACAAAGGTTTGTCTTTGGGTAGGAGGAAATCGCGGGATGCCGACCATTGATCTCCTCCTCCCAACATAGAGAATATGAATTCCCTCTATGGTCTTTATGATGATGACAATGACCACTTCCCTTTAGACTACGGTTTATCTGCTGCTTCCATTGGGAATGAAGATGAAACGACCCTCAACCTATTGGGGTTGTGGTAATATAGTGTTCCCATTAATGATTCCCAAGCCCTTTTTAGGGGATAATATATTATGATATAGAAACTGATATATCAATTCCCCCAAACCTAGGGGTTGGGGTACACCTATTACTGCTGTTGGAACATCTAAAAAATTTTCGTGAACTGATGAACCTATGGGTGGAGGTTGTGGAATTTTTTCTCATGGCCTAGGGGTTAAGTACCCTCCAAGACAACCATTATTCCAGCTGATATTGTGGTCTTCATGATAGAGTGTATTTTTTCTTGTGGGAGAGATGTGTGTGATGGTATCCCAAGATGAGAATTGTTCCTTGAGGGAAGTTTTCCGGGTGATCAAAAATTCAATTTCCATGTTCGGAAAATCCTTTTATTATTTTGAGGGTCCTAGTTTGAAGTTATGTTGGATATCCTCTCCCTCCGTTTTTGATTTCAATACATCTCTCGAGCTGGGGCATTATGTTTTAGTTTCCAACTGACCAAAGAATTATCTGGTCCCTTGATCTTGCAAGAGGCTATTACATTGCTAGATTATATGTATGATGGGATCTGCTATTACAAGGGAGAGATGAAGTGTAATTCTTTATAATATCCCATTCTATGAATTTGGATGACTAACATGGAATCAAAGATTAGCTTCTGATGTTTCAGGATTCTATGGAGGCATGCGTCTTGAAAATATGCATTGCTCTATTCCGGTTTTGGATCCAAGGCCATATTAATAGAATATAAGTATAACTTGAATCTATGTATTCTAATGGTGTGAAGCTGACACTCATATCTTGAATAAGGGAGATATCGATCCTCCCACTACTGATGAGTCACCCACATATTTCCATATAGATAAAGAATTCATTCCCTATGTAGCTCATTGGGGATCTCATAACTAGAAGTAGCAAGGGTCCAGAACACGGCGGAGATGGTTTTTGCATCTAAATATCTCTATATTAAATCGATCTTCTTCTTCTTCATACATATATGAATCCATCTAGTTAGACCCTAGAAGGAAGCTCTGGTGGTTTCCTGCTGATGAGAATGATGGGTTGCTATATGTTGGTGGGGAACCATATATAGTTCACCCTTGTGTTTCTAGGACCTCTATATATGATGCTTCTAGTGCATAGTTAACCTCTCTATATGGAGGTCTCTAAGAAAAGGGAGGATGGCCTTGTCCATGGGAGATATTGCCATCGAGAGGTTGACCGTGGTGGATGTCAGGTTTAGAGTCCCTATAGTCCATCTCGACACTACCATGAAGAGGATTGATGTGCTAATGAATGCCATATTCTTATGATTTGATAGAATAGATGAAGAAACCTTGTGGTGTTGAGAATGTGTCACAAAAATCCTCATGGACACAATCATTGATCAGATTAGGAATATGAGACATATTTTGGGTCATGGCCTAAATATGTTGACCTGCCTTTTGTGGTTGCATAGGGATATGAACCTATTGTACAGTTGTCTCTAGAATTTTTATATAACAGAATGGTTCCATGGGAATATGAGCCCACATATGAGGAGGTTTTGAAATATTCCAATAATATACATCATTTTTGACAATGATATGAGCCTATCCCGAGGCTTGCACCACTCTCTCTTGGTGGGCCTTATTTGAGACCGATGTATGGTCCTGATATTGAGCCTCTGGGATATAGAACCTATCTTTGTTGGTAGGAGTATGAGCTTTACCCAAGGCATGTTCCACTCTCACCTATTTTTCCCTAGTTGAATATTGAATATATTCCTGTCCAGAATAATAATTCCCTACTGAAATATGTTGACAGACCTCCGAAATTGGAGAGGTAATATGAGCCTCCTCTTGCATTTCCTCAGAAAGATGAGGGGACAGTCATTCGTTGACAGTAGTTAGAATAGGCACCATTCCACTATGATCTGCTAGAGTATTCCAAGTAGATTCTCTGATAGGAATAAGAGTATTTCTCGATTATTGTTCCACTCTTACTTGGTCAGCCTCAGCCAGAATGGGGATATGGGCCCGATCCGGGGCATTCAAATTATGCCGCAGGACATTGCCGACTGGAATATTCCCCTATAAAAATGAATCACTACTAGAAATACAGTCTTTTGCACCTCCAAGCATTGGATACAACTTTTATAGATCTTTAAAGGGTGTATTATCCACTTCCAATAACGGCCGCCAATTCCATCAAAAAATCTGGCAAAATTTTTCACGCTTCCACTCGCCTTCTTCACTAGTTTCTTGTTACAACACCCCGCCACCACCCCAACCACCTCGGTAGTCACCCACATCACCACGAGTGACCTCCAAACAACCCTCAAACTCTCTTATTGTACCTAATGGGTCTTTTCATCACTGTCACAAAATTACCCTACCACCCCACTTTATTTGTCGTTGTACCTTCTTTTTTCTGACCATTGTGGATCTGTTATGGATGGAGAATGAAGGTTTTGGGGTCCCTACCTATCTCCCCCGATGTCTCCTTGTTTAATTGAAAACAAGCCACACCTAAATCAGTTTTTTTTCATGGGAGATTTTTAGCGGACACTATTGGCGGTTTTTGTTGATCTTCACCGAAGAAGCAACTACGGCCGCCAAAAGTGGTCACAGAGTGACAACTAAAGGCCATTAGAGGCCACTTTTGGTGGTCGCTAAAGGGTGTGATTCTAGTATTAAATGTGCCAATCTGATCTGGTTGGCTCCAATTGGAATGTGATTATAAGCCCATTCTATTATTTCTTCCTTCATCAGAATATGTTGAAAATTCACTGGGTTGGGAGTAAGAATATGCACATGCTCTGGAATGACCACATGATCCTGATGACCAGTGTATTGAGGCATCCTAGCTGAAGGTATGTGAGTATATGTTTTTCCCTTAAACTATGACAATGCTGGAATATTCCGGCATAGTTCCTTAGATATCGCTAAAATGTATTATCAATTTAGAATATTGTGTGTAGGGATATAAGCATGCAGGTTTTTTTCTCCATGACCTATTAAAAAAATATTCTATTGAAGTGGGGATACGCTCCCACTTATATCCTCAATTTTAAATTGAAATATACCAATGGGATTTATGCATGGGGTAGGAGTATGAGCCTCCCCCATGTTTTCCACGGGAATATGCCCACATTCCTGTTTTATGTGAGCTGAGACATGATCCCACTAGCTAGTCCATACTAGAGTATGTTGGATGGCATTGTCAATAGGAGTGGGGATATTATCCCTCTTCTGGGTATCCATATCCTTCTTTATTTTATGTGTATTCATCTTTTTAGTTAGTTTATGGGTTTATATGGTTAATTAATGTCGGGAGGCACCCTCAACAGGCTACTGATTGGTACTAGTATGATGATGTTGGCAAAGAAAATTAGTAGGTTCCCTCATTGGAGGTGCCTAAACAATGTGGATTAAATATCTGACCCTTTATCCACATTCATCAGGTTTGGAAGGTCTCATTTTTCACACTATGGGGATAGGCTCCTGAAGCGATTTTTTATGATGATGGGGGTGATTTGTTTAGCGGAAAACTTCGTCAGGCAACGAGGACTCATTGGCTGCTACGCTCCTATAATCTCATGAGAAGATTCCATAGTCAAGATCATACCATATTAGCGGTAGCCCTATATTATCATGGTTTCTACCTACTGCTAGAGTATTTTGGTAGGCAATATTTATTTACTACTATCGAGGGTCACAACAATGGATGAGGTACCAAAACGAGTGCTGGAGGATGAAGACAATCTCTTAGATCGAGATTTTAAAATCATGAAGACAACAAGGAACAAGGAACAAGGAAACAAATTAATGATATATGATTGGAATAATAATTATTAATCAGATATGCGTGGTCAATGTAGTTGTCTTGTATCTTTTTTTCAGCCATCCTGCTCACATGGACTTGTTAGCATGAGGATGGACTTATTGTAATCCTTATTTATGATGGTTTGTCTACTTTGTTTTTGTAATTTAGAGAATGAAAAGTGGCCTAAGTGGTCCTCATTGAGCATATCAAGGTTTTTCACATGTTTAGGGCAAGAAACATGTCTCTACAGATTGTAACCCAATCATTTTTTTATTTGAGGGGCTTACGCCGGGTTCCCTATTTTTGTTTCATTAGGATTTAGATGGTATGTGGGATGGGTTCCCTGTGATTGATTGACTGAGGAATATTTTCAGGAATCAATCAATCAAACACCTCTATTTCCCCATTTTTCTCATCACCCCTATAAACTTCCAATGGACCCCTTAACCATAGTTGAGTGCGAACCTGCTTCAAAGGCCGGCAGTCATCCAAGTTTTCAGGCCAAGTGACTATTGGGGACTCGCATTTGACCAGAGTATGTGAGTTTTGGATCCTCACACCATTTTGGGGGGAATTGTTTCCTAATCTAGGTCACTATTATATATTTAAAAAAATTTATTTAATCTCTCCCTAATCTAGGTGTGGGAGCCGTTACCATAACAAAACAATTTTGGGTAAATTATATTTTGTATGAAACATGATGAGATTTCATTCGGGAATCTATCTGTATGTCTCTGAGGATCTTCATCATTCATTGGTAACAAGTCTTTTCTTATATGTGGAAAAAATATGACCAACTTTTTCGGGCTATTCTACCATATATGGTGGCAATGAATATCTGAAGGATGAGATTGGGCCTATACGAGGAATCATACGTATCTTGGTTATTGCAAGAATAAATACCCACATAGCTTGTTTGTCTCTCATAGTTTAATTATATGTGTAGAAGATTATGTTTTGGAACTGATATTGTAGGTATTTTAGCTCATGTCTCAAGGAGACGTCCTACGTGTCCTGTTTATTACAGGAATCAGAGTCATCATTGTTCGGCCCCAACCTTTAAAATATAAAATTGTTCGTTCATACTGTTTCTTGTATTCTAAACCCTCCCTTATAACCCTAGGTAAATAGTGAAAATATTCTGATCAATGTGAATACCTAAGACCATGTCTTATATTCTAATTGTAAGAAACTACGAATATCACTTGATCACTAGAATTCCTTTTGGTAGTGGGTGGATTAGACATTGATATTTCCTTGGGTAGTCAATATGAAGTGCGAACCTCGAGGAGAGGTAGCCTACTTATGCTGAATATGGAAGGAATATTATTTTTTGTTGTTATTCATGTATTAGGATTACACATTGAGGATTCTACAATGAGCAGGGATATGGTGCCTGACCATGTGTTCATTGCATCCCCTAACCCCACGTGATCCATGAACTTTTTGAGAAACAATAGGGTGTACATGATAAACCTCCTGGAATATGGTTATGAAACCTTCATATTGGGGAAGTCCTTAGAGCATTGGACATGGAGCTCGAGCCTTTAAGGAGGAATCCTGCATATCCATGTTATGGAGGAAATATGAGTTATCATAGTTATTTTTATGTTGGAGCTTACACACTGAGGTTTCCCTGATGAATATTCATTCTTATGTGGAAGGTGTAAAATAACCCAGCTAGCATCCCTCAGAAGACATCACGTGACATGGCTCAAAACATGTAGAGGGTGTCATGGGAGCTATTTTGGCATGGCCTAAGGGGTGTTTCATGTCTTGGATGACTCCTCCAAAAGACATTGTGAGACCAGTAAGACATGTCTTGGGGGTGTCGAATGTCATGGCAGTCACCTATGGGATACAGCTTGAGATTGGCATGACATGTCAAAGGGACGCCATAGGTCTCGGGTGATTTTTCCATGGGTGCCATGAGAGATGGGTTGTCTTGTCCATATGTGGTTTCTAGACTCGGTTGACATGAGAGGGTACCATTATTTGAGTCAGGCGATATATCCAAAGGACGTTGCGAGTCCAAGAGGACACACCCAGAGTGTTTGCGAGATCCATGTACTGCTCAGAGGAGGTTCTAAAGACATGTCATGAAATGTTTGGAGTGATCAGTAGGTCTATAGTGACTTGTCAATGGGAGGTCATGAGATCCAGGTGATGCGACATGGTACTGCCATGTATCTTTGAGTGAAACCTACAAAGCGTATAGAGGTCCATGATCACACCTCCCATTTGAGTTTCCCACTTTGAATCCTTACTTTATCCCTTATATTTCATGTGACTTGGATTAGTTTAGTATGAGTTTGTTTGGGTCTCACATGATCTAAAAGACATTTGATAGGGTCTTCACATGTCTCACTAAAATTCCTTCGCATGACATTTGATCAATTTGACAATGGTATTTATGTCTGGAACATGACTCCTCTATCAGTCCACCGGTGTATTACATGGACGAATGTCAACTGGTTTTGTAATCAATGGTGTGTAGAATCCTAGAGTATAAATGATGATGTGAAAAGAAGCGACATGGTTCCAAACTTCTAGCATTAAAAAAACTAAACCGTTCATCATGTTTGATTAAAGAATTTATAAGCATATCCATCTGCGTACTCATTGGTTTGTGCGGGGCATCTCGCGTGAGTCAAGGATACAATCGATGCAGTGTTTGGAATTACATGGTTTCCCGGGTCTCTATTATGGACCATGTTAAGGGTGCCACCTAATTTTAAGCGGTATCAAGTCCATTCATCCTTTATTAGATTATTGAAGAATATTGTGGACTTAAGTTTATAAGGACTTGCATGTCATCATGTCTAACGGTCCAAGGGTCTTCAAGAGATCCAAATGAATGTCAGAAAGCATTCATGAGTCCTTGTATGGATTTTCTCAGGGTCTCGCGGCACGATTCCAGGGTTTTCTAGTTTCATCACATTCCCTTCAGTGACCATGAACCATACTCACCACCTCCTTTCCAATCTCTTTCACTTTATATGATTTTTGGGAGTCATGTGAGACTGAACTTATGACATTGAGGGTATTTTCTATTTTATTTGGATATTCATCACATGAACAATATGGATTGCATGAGGGTGTACATGCACGTTGTGGACAGGACTATCTATCAATCCTTGAATCACCGAGGGAGCTATTTGGAAACACATGAAGAATTATGTGTAACATGTCTAAGAAGCTAAAGGGATTTCATGAGATGAGGTGGACATGTCGCTGATGGCTCCCAAAACAACACAGATCGCTAGGGGCACATGTATCATGTCCTTCACTGATCGTGAACCCCTATCACCTCCTCTATTTTTTCTTCTTCATTTTATGTGATAAATTATTGGAGGTTTTGAGTGTTGGATTGAATATCATCAAGGAATTATATTATTCCCAATGTTGACTTGGATAATAATCTCTGTGAAAACTGGGATACATTCCCTTGAAATGTCGTTCTCCCTTTTTTTTCAAGGGATTTTGGGTGGTTAATCAGGAACTGTCATGACCCAACCCAAGCCGAGGCTCGGGCCAAAACTACTCCAAGCCTAACTCTATAGACTAGGGGTTGGCCATAAGTTTTGATGGTAAAACAAACTTCTGGAGTCCTTTTCATAAGAACCATTACACATTCCGGTATCGAAGCCATTAAAAATGTGTAGAGGAATATTAGAAAATGTTAAAACAGACATAATGTAATGTGAACATGAATAAACCTCTAGATGGTATAAGAGTACGGTAGCGAATATAGAAATTTATAGGGGAAAACACACAACAAAACCAGAATTCAGTCCTAACCTGAAGACTACTAGTAAAGAGTATAAGTTGAGAGATCCCAACTCATGTCTCCCAAATATGACCATTGTATGAGGTCTACACTGCCCGTATGCCTATGCTTCTTTATAGTCATTTTTGACCTGTCCGCCATCATTCATATACATGAAATTTGTTTGGAAAATCCCATGATGCGGTGAGTATATACCTAACCAGTAGAATACCCAAAAATGGTGAAAGGGGAGCATTAATAGATTCAAATGAAGACAAGATCTAAGTTGAACAAGGTATAGTAAAAGAGGATATAATGAGTGAAGATCAACCCAAAATGAGTGTGAAAGTAGACTCATCAAAACACAAGTATCATGAGATAGTGAGGAGTTGAATTCCTTCTCGATTCTTAGATACCTATATCAAGAGAGTAAACCCATCCAACCATGAGAAACTAGACATATAAACCATGTGTCATGCCCCGCGAATCTTTACCTCCCATGGATTGAGAGTAACCAAGAATAGATGAGTGGTACTGTAACGTGATGGATCTATATATTCTCAACCAATGAAGCCCAAATGAGAGAGTAAGGAGATCTCAACCTCATATCTCAGCCCCATAAGACGAGTATCCAATACTTACAAGGTAAAACCATCTACAATTCCATGTAACCCATGTGTCTACTTAGGAGACACAAGTCAAAGGGGCTCAAATAACCACACCACGAGACTATCCCATTTTGACATTAGTGACACTCCCTCATGGTTTTAGGTCACGTCACATAGATGTGTCTCAATGGGGAAGGCTCCCCTATTTCTCATGATTCCTTAGGTATTTCGAAACATGCCTTGCCACTATAACGAACAGTTGATGGTATTATCTAAATCATTGGGGACTACACTACCCAACATAGATGGAGAGTCATCCCAGTATCATTATGGACTATATTAAGTAGATCTTATTGAGGGTTAACCCAATATCTAACATTACAGATTACAATACCTAGCCCATATGGATGGTCATCCAAGTATCTCTCATTGGGGACTACACTTCCTAGCTTTACTGGAATGGTTAGCCTGATATCTCTTTTCCGGGACTACACTACCCTACCCCGCTAGAGGGCCATCCTGGTAGGTCGTTGGGGACTACACATCCCATATCCAACTAGAGGGTCAACCCAGAAGAGTTTTATGTGGTCACTCTTCACTACCTGTCATGTATCTTTCTAGACATAGGTCACATACCATGTATTAGTGTACACTGTGTAGGTGAACTACGCAACATGTTCTATTTATCTAGGGACCAGGGCCGTGTCTACAGGTCTGGTCTAGGTACTCATACCCTATGTTCATATACTCTGGTACACAGCATGTTGACCCACACAGGATGATTCCCACATGGAAAACCGGTGTTCATGTTCTCAGAAAATGGTGTGTGCCTACCTATGTTTTCCGTCACACAACTATCATCACATAAAAAGGTAGTACATAACATTTTAAAGGTATTACATGACATTTCATCCTTATCTTTTCACAAAACCCTAGACACTTAGGGAGGATACATGTCGTGTGTTCTTCATTGAACATGGAGTGTTGTCAGGATTTTTTGCAGTATCACTAAATTTATAGAAACATCATTAGCTCTCTAAATCTACTTCAACATGAGATGAAGTCCCCTAATTTATCTTGGAAATATTCAGATCTTGTCGAATAACGTGAAATCTCTTCACTGTTCATTGAAAATTAGCCTCGTTCAAAAATGAGTGTTTTACCAGAGATTCGATAGACCGTTGCGGCTTTGATTATTGTAAGATCGATATATAACATTTGGATTTTTAATCATTCCATCATTCCATTTCCAGATCTGTTCCTCACTCGTAATTCCATTTTCATTCCACAATTTCACTATGAGTCTGAGTTCTCTATCAAGCTCGTGTGGCCCGAAAATCATAGAAATAGGATCCATGAGGATTCCACAATGACAAATATGATGAAAAGGGGGAGGGAGTCACTAATAACCAAGGTATTAATCATAAATAGCAACGAGTTATTGCCCAATGATCTAGATTGGGGAATCGGGGTTAGAACATGTCATAAAAAATAAGAAATACATTGCTTGGGGTCATGTAGAATTTGAAATCAAAGTCATAGGTTGAAGAAATTATTCTCAACATGCCCAAAAATTTAATTCAAGGAATAAAAATTCTAAAGATGAGTACTAAATGGTTTGTATTTATTTTTTTATGAATAACATCTTCATCGATGAAGGGGAGGATCCTTTATGTTCTCCACATATTGATTCATATAAAACCAAGGTTTCCTCTTTGTTTGTTCTTCGTTTTTATTTCACCAACGGAAGTATAAGAGGAGAGGAGAGGAGAGGCCACTAAAAAATAGGATTATCAAGACAAATCCTAGAAATGAGTAATTTTTAAAAAGTATATTAAGATAATGGATTTTAATTAAGTAATCAAATTGATAAATTAAATCACTTAAAATGCGTTACCAATGAGCGTGGAATCCGGACATCCCACACCGACTCATTTTTTGTTGTTTCTAAGGGAAACACTACATTCTCAACCCAACCATGTGCTCATATTTTCGATCCAATAAATTGTTTATGAGTTATAATGTTTTCTTTAATTAATCACACATGTGTAATATAAAATATCTAATATTATTTTTATAAAATTAATTCCTGGTGCATCAGGTCTCCAAATCGCATGCTATGTTAGTTCCTTGGTCTGGAATAATATTTAGAATCATTTTAATGTCTTATTAGGAAAAAAATGGGTCTCTACATCACTCCCTCTTTAAATCTATCCATCCCCGAAAATAAAAACTAAACAAACAAATCGGGATATTGATCCCAAATCTGGCTCTCCTATTCCTTGGAACTCTTCTATACATTTTTTTGCTTCCATAACACTCCATCCAGAGGGATGAACTATCCTCATAGAGTATTCTCATTTTATTCCTTTATCGCCACTTGGTGCTCTACAAAGGTTCCTCCATCCTTTATGTGTATATCTCCCTATTCAATAATGTGTGTGGGGTTATGAAACTATCTCCACTGCTACAACATGTGAAAGATGTCAGGAACCAAATCATGTTTTGGGGGTAATGTGAGTTGGTAAAAAACCTCTCCAATCCAATGCATGATCTGGAACAACCCGAGGAATCTCAAAGATAGCTTGCTTCCCCAACCAAACATCCACATTACACACCGCGAAGAGAATCACAAGAAGATGATTCCTCCCTGTTTGAAATACAAGGGCCTACGAAAGTGATATACGTCGGAATTATGTTTTCTTGGGGTTGTATTAATCCAATCAAAGATGGACTGCACCTTCTCTGTCATCACATTCACCAGCATCGGGACCATAAGATACGAATCTCCAATCTGCATCCATAACATGGGTGACATGCATCATTTCCTATAGAGGTCCTCAAAAGGAGTCATTTCAATGGTTGAGTGGTAGAAATTTTTGTACGCAAACTCCACCAGTGGAAGGTGATCCTCCCAGCTTGGGATGAAATCCAAGACACAATATTTTAACATATATTCTAGCACATAAATAGTGCACTCACCCTACCCATCAGTATGGGGGTGAATGGTTTTAATCATCTGCAACTGGGTCCCAAATGCCTCATGTAGGCCTCTCCATAATCATGAAATAAACCGAGCATCCCAATTAGAGACAATTTTCGAGGGTACCCCATGAAGGTGAATGATCTCTCACACATACAACTAAACAAACTCTCCACCGAACTCTGCTCCCTAATAGCAAGGAAGTGTGCCGACTTCGTGATTCAGTCCAAAATCAACTTGATGGCACCATAGATATTCAATGTCTATTAAATCCCTTTAATGAAGTCCATGGATATGCTATCCCATTTCCACTCCAGGATATCAAGTAGCTAAAACAAACCATTTGTAACCGGGTGCTCAATATTCATGTACTGATAGGTAAGGCATCTTGAGAAGAACTATGCTACAATCATTCCCATAGGGGACCACCAAAACCATATCTAAATATCCATGTACTTCTTCCTCACAGTGAGATGTAAAACTAAGGGAGAACTATGGAACTCTTGCACCACCACTAGAACCAATGTTATCCCCTATAACATGATCTCATGATTCCCTCCTTCAAAAAAAACTGTATGGTGCATCACATTTTGATATCTGATCGCAGAGAACATCATAGTCAATGTCTCCCAACTGTGAATCTTTCAAATACATGAGGAGCATATGAATCAACACCATCTACTGTAGAAAAAATATACCCTCCAGATCCATCATGGTTAACTATATTGAATCTATGTTATCTGATGATTCTCGCTCTTTGTGAGAATCGTACTTGATGATAAAGAATTTTTCTACAACATTTCCCTTCCTAATATTGTTGAATATCATGAAGTCACATTCTGATAATAACTCCATCCACTGTCATTGCCTCAGGTTCAATTCTATCTGAGTGAATACATACACGAGACTATGGTGGTCTGAGTAAACAACAAAATGCTATCCCAGAAGGTAGTGCCTCCACAACCTCAATGAGAAGACTACCGATACTAGCTAAAAATGATGAGTAACATAGTCTTTCTTCCTTTGTCACAACTACCTCAAACCATATGTGATGACTTCCTATAATTTCATCAACAATAAAACTCAACCCATCTCTTGAGGCGTAATAATATACCCCAACCTCAACTCCATCCTCTAGTAGTTTCAAAAATGGAGTTCTCATCAACCTCTACCTTAACTCCAATATGGCCTTCTATAACATCTTATAACATATAAATTTTTTCCCTACCATGTCAGTGTGGTCAATGGGGTTGTGATTCTGGATAATTCAACCACAAATCTTCGGCAGTACCCCACCAATCTATGAAAGCATCACACCTCAAACAAATTCTTCAGTTGATCCCAAGAATGAACTGATTTGACCTTCTTTAGATCCATGGATAAACCCTACTTGTAAATGAAATTCCCTATAAATTGAACCTGTTGTATCCAGAACTGTAATTTCGAGAGATTTCCATAAAGTTGGTGCTCTCGAAGTAAATTAAGGACCTTCCTCAAGTGCTCTCCATGATCCTCCTCTATCGTAGAGTAGACGAAAATGTCATAAATGAATTTAAAAAAAGGTCAATGAATTGATTCACGATCCATCACATCAAAGCCGAGAAAATGGTTGTGGAATTTTTCTCACCAAATGGCATAACTAGGAACTCGTACCGTGCATAGAGACATGAAAAAGAAATCTTCAGAATGTCAGCATCATGAACCCACAAATAGTGGTATACAGTCCCGAGATCATTCTTGGAGAACCATATCGCACCTCATAATATATTGAAGAGGTCATTAATCCTTTAAAATGGGTAATTTATTTTATTGTGGACTAATTCAGGTGATGATAATTCATGCAATGTCGTAAACTCCCAACTTCCCTTTTCACAAACAAAACTAGAGCCACCTAGGGGATACACTAGGTTTGATGAAACTATTCCCACAACGGTCCTATGACTAAAAATTATTCTTTTAGGGCTCTGTGTGTGCCATCCTTCATGATATAGAATATATTGGGGTAGTCCTTGGCTACAAGGCAATGAAAAAATCCATCTCTCATCATGGTGGTAGTCCCAAAAAGTCTTTCAAAAAAATCCATGTAATACTCCACAAATAAAGGGATCCATATTCCCTAAGAGTATGATGCACCAAGTGTAATACCCACTAGATGATGGGTAATGGGTTGTGACTTCTTGCTCATATCACCCACTTATCCAGCTATGAGGTCTCTCTCACCAAGAAAGGATATCCTCATCCCATCAAAACATAGGCATCTGACTAACATGTGGTGATAATAAATCTGGGATGAAACCAGGGAAATCCAATCCTTTCAAATGATTATGCCATGGGGAAACATCATGATGTCTAGTAGGTACCATGTGAACCTCTCTCCTCCAACTGTTATCTCACAATAACAGCAGATGAAAGATACATATAAAGCATTCCTAGTAGAATCCTTAAAAAATAAGTGTTGTGCTAATATCTCTATGGGGATATCTATCTCCCAAATAATTATTTTAGAAATAAATTATTGGTTAGACCATGTGTATAGTAATACTAAAGAAATAGTTGAATAAACATGGATCGAACTTCAAATCAACTCGTGTGCCACTAGGTCGTAGACATCCATAGCCTAAAGCTATCCAAACCCACGAATGCTATCTTCCTGAGAAAAATGTGGGCCTTATGGTGGTGGTGTTGGGATAACCTCATACTATCGTCCCCACACTATAGCTTCTCTCAATACTCTGCCAACATCACCTCCTTGGGAGCCACCCAATATTCACCAGGGAGATCCCTGATCACAACGCTACCACTGCTATGGTGGTCCACATACTACCTACATTGGATGATCATAACGCTTGGTTAGGAAGTTCAAGGCCTTGTGACCACTCCTGTCACAAGTGTAGCATCGTACCACTATTGGTTGCCTCAATGCTCTATGATGCCCCTGAATCTGGTGACCAAATCCTTGAGTATGATCACAAAAGGGTCTTCTATTCCAGGACCTCTGACACCAACCTTATACTAAAGATCACTCAACCCTATCACACCTAACTCCATCTCCATCTACTTGGCTTCCCTATACTAGGAATCACTTCATCCCATGTGCTCACTCCAGAACCCTTATATGGGTGGGGATGCATAATAGAACTATATTGGCCCATATCTCTCTATGAAGTACCTACTAAAACTTCCATGATCTGAAGTAACCATCTATGATCATGTGAAGAGATTAGAGTGTAAGTTCAGTGAACATTGTCATCAACTCTTCCATTATCATCTCTCCCTACTGAAGCTCCAGAAGATCCTGAATCAGGTCGGAGTGTATGCTTGAGGGGTATTACTCCTCATGAAACATCTACTGAAATTCATCCTCTGAGAGTGTTTCCTCATCCCACATCAAGGTATCTAAGATCCACCATCTCCCACCGTATCCTTGGAAACATCTACTTGACAAATCCACTCTCTGATATTTTGGGGTCTGAACTAATCTGAACACACAGACCACCAAGTCCATCGAATCCTCTACTGCATGACCATCTGAATTTTCATGGAACCTCAGTGGTAGATGAGGCTAGAACTCATGGAGTGTACTCAGCCTCTACACATACTCAACCTTCCCTACTAGTAAAATATTCTTCTCAATGGGTGGAGGCCCCACTAGTAGTCAACCTAGAGGAAGGGGATCACATGATGTATCATAAATGAAGGCCTCTTTTCTCAATGGGTCATCATCATGAAATAGAGCTGGTATCTTGGCTGGCTGTCAACATGGAGAAATCCTGAAAATTGTCAAGGATTACCATGGTTAGATGAAAATATATATATATATAAACAATGTAATGTGGAGATTACTCATGAAGGAAAATTAATTTATCAATCCAATATAATGCATGTACAATTATTCCCTACTTAGAATCTCTCAGGTTCTTGAGTCGATATGTGGGTAATCATGGTGTAGGTGAATGGATATGTCAGTCGCCCATACCATCACTAAACTCCCTGGACTGAGAGTCTCTCTAGAGACACTTCAACACTATTTCTATGACTCTCAACAAATTCGTTTTTTTGGGAATGTTCGAACAACATCCCAAGGAATGAACCTCCCTCTAACACCACTCTATCATGAACCGACCTAAGCCAAGCTCGAACCGCAACTACCCAATGAACTCCTCCAAAGGCTAAGGGTTGGAGAAAATATCCAAAGGGAAAAAAACTAGTTGAGGCCTTATACTAAGATACTTAAGACATGAACATATCCCACTGCATTCAAAAGTTCAGAGGAATGTAAAAGAAGTGAAAACTGCTATAAAGTAATGTAAACTTCCATAGACCTCTCGACTGTATAGGAGTACAGTAGTGAATACAAAAATGTAAAGGGGAGAAGTAGACTCCCAACCTAGAATGCAGTCCTAAACTAAATACAACTGGAAAAGAGTATTTGCTGAGAGAGCCCATCTCCTATATCGTAACTATGCCCACTCTATGCGGACCACACAACCTGTATCCCTACGCTCCTTTGTAGTCATGACAGACCTATCCATCATCATCAAAATAAATGAAATATTTTGGGAAAAAACTAAGTAGGGGTGATTATATACATACCTAGTAGAACACCCCAGAATGGTGAAGGTGAGTAGTGTGAGATACAATTGAAGAGAAGCTTTAAATGGAACAAGGTACCGTAAAAGGGGATGGAAAGTGCAGCTCAACCCAAAAAGAGTGTGAAATTAGACTCATCCAGGCACAAGGGGATTGAAAGTATGATGAGATAAACTCATCATCATGTCTTCACTATCTATTTCCAGGGGTAGACCCATCCAACCACAAGAAACGCGACACAGAAATCACAAGGCATACCTCGCATGTCTTCGCCTCCCATATAAGTAGTGTAACCAACACCCAAGGAGTGGGTAATGTAATAGGATATATATATATATATATATTCTCATTAAAAGAAGGCCAAATGATAGAGTAAGGGGATATGCATCTCACAGCTCAGCCTATAAAGATGAGTAGCCAACATTTCAAAGGTAAAACCATATGTAATTACCAGTGCATCATGTGTCTTCCCTGGAGACACATGTAAAAGGTTCTCAAATCACAACACCTTGATACAATTCACATTGGGAAGCACTTTCTCCCCCACATGGTTTTCTGTCACGTCACAAGGGCATGTCTCGGTTAGGAAAGAGCCCCTCTTTCCCGTGAGTCCTTATGTATGTCAAACCACACCTCTCCACTATGTTTCGTAATTGTGGGAATTATCTAAATCGTCAGGGAGAACACTGCCCAACACCACTAGAGTGTAATCCTGGTATCATCGGGGTCTAAACATCGCAACCTGTAACACCCAAAGATTTCATAGTACATTATTTCTTCAAAATAATTCAATAACTTTCACTACACGCAACACTAAGTTCAAGTGCACCACAACTTACTAAACTAGTCGTTTAAAAGATATTATAAATAGTATTAACTGAATTTTGAACAATATATAATCCTTATAATTTTAGAATCCATTTTATGAGTTTCATAGAAAAAATTTAAGAACAAATACATTTTTTTCAGATAAAAGATTTATTTTTTAAAAAAATGAAATTTTTCCGCCTTTTAATGGAAAACCCTTTTTCAATCCAATATTTGAAACTTTTATATATTCAATTTGACAAAATAATCTTCTTCTTTAGAATTGGTACATAATAATCTAGTTTGAATAACTTTTCGTGTTTTTTTGATAACTTCCATACTTGGGTGAAAAGTGAAAAATACTATATTTTTACTGAAAACAAATTTTTTAATAACAATAATTTATATTGTTTAATTATAAATTTTAATATTTTCGAAGTAAAATTAGATTCTATTTTTACCATTTAATCCAATTATGGTAATTTTAAGTAAAATCACATTGAAATTGGACCTAAACAAGTGTCAATCTTTTGATAGTTATTATTTATTAAAAATAAGCTTCTTGGTTTTGACAACAAAAATTAATTTTAAATTCATTAATGCAACTTATATGTTTAGAAATTGGTAAAATAGAATTAATTTTTGAATTTGGAATATCTAATATAGCTTAGGTTTAATTTTTGGTATTTTTCTGAGAAACATCAATTTTTGATGAATAGTGAAAAACACCGAGTTATTGGTTAAAAACAACTGTTTATTTATTTACTAATTTATTTTATTTAAATTAATTTTAGGTAAAAATAGATACATAATACCTATATATATTAAATGTAATTCATTAGAGTCAGTTTATAATAATTTTAGATATCTAAAAATTTTATAGAACTTTTTACCGTCTTTTACCCACCTCTTAAGAGCATTTGCAAATTTAAAAAAACACAATTTTACAACTTCTATGGGTTTAATGTATAAAATAAAAGTGATAAAGTTAATATAAAGGTATAAAATTTGGTTCAACAAGATAAATATAATTTTTGGTGAATAGTAATTTTTTACATTTGTTTACCAAAGTTAAAAGTAAATAGGGTAATTAAAGGTAAAAATGATATTATTATTACCCTAAAACTTGTCATAATTCTATTGTATAAGTGTAATTAGACCAAAAACAACCTTAGGAACAAAATATTACCCTTTAGGTCCACTTTAATTAGATTAAGTCATTTATTATTATTTTATTTAATGAAGAGTTAAAAGAGTAAAAATCAATATTTAATAACTAAAACATTTTTAATATAGGGTTATAGATACAATAAATTAGACTATAAATATTCATTAAAAAGATAATAAAATTTCCCAAATAATGGTATTTTACTGATAATTTTTATAGATTAAATAATTAAATTTATTAATTACACAATGATGATGCAGTAATTACCTTATTAATGAAAGCATCAAATAAATGTTATTATAAATATTAAATAAATATAATTTCAAAGTTTTTAAGACATAAACCACATTTCAAGGTGGATATGTCATCTTATTATTGATTTAATGTATTTTTTCTGAATTAATCATGCTGTTATTATTTTTATCAAAAAACAAATACCAAAGAGTGTCAAAATTGACATAAAATGGTTTTTAAAACAAATATTATATTATTAATTGATATAATAGTCCTAAAAAACTACGGTTCATCAAAAAGACTTATATAAAAATATATATGACATTAATCAACCAATTGGGGTTATGTTGTCATTTTTTAGTAAGTTTATTAACCATATAATATAAAAATACAAAGAGACATGGAAAATGTCAAACAATTTAACTAAGAGTTAAATCTAAAACTTAAGGTTAATATGGTAACCAAAAACTGTCTAAAACTTATTGGTTGAGTATTTATCGACCCATAGCCACCTTATCCTTTTAATAATAAATTTTGGAGCCATTAGAAACCGAAAATTATTTTATTATAAAATAATATTTTAAGTTTTTCCTACGGTGCCCCTCACCCCTCTTATAAAAGGGAACTCCACCTTCACTCTAATTCACACCTTAAAATCCTTTTGGATCATCTAGACCATGACCAAATATCCTCCCAACTATCCTAAGTACATCCTAAAGGACTTAAA
Organism: Viscum album; assembly: GCA_963277665.1. Classification (NCBI taxonomy): domain Eukaryota; kingdom Viridiplantae; phylum Streptophyta; class Magnoliopsida; order Santalales; family Viscaceae; genus Viscum; species Viscum album. The sequence goes on along the minus strand of OY728133.1, from coordinate 1,816,284,463 downwards.
TTAGTCATAAATCTAACCTAAGGATCCATTTTTATCAAATCAAATGGTAGTACCCGAAGAAGAGGTAACGATTTTACCACCCTCTTTTAAGTTCTCTTAATTTTCCACTTACTCTTCTTTGTTGTATCCATTATAAAATAATAACTCCAGTATATTATATATAATGTGATGTTATTATAAATATGGAACAACTGTATTCATTTTTATGTCCATCTTATTAATGATTATGTCACCATGCGTGCGTACGTACAACTTACCGTCTTCACGCTGTGGTGTAATTTGTTATTCAACACTATGTTATTTGGATGTATATAATGATGAGTAATATGTATATAAATAATTAAAATATCATGATAATGTATCTGTAAAATTAATATACCATCTAATTTCAAAGTTTTAAGGAAATGAAATTGTCGCTCGTGCGTACATACGGATTACAGTCTCCACAACTCGATGAGATTCATTTCCACGTTCACCATTCATCAACAATTATAAAAATATATATTACTAATATGTATGTAATATATGATATAATAATGCTACTTGAGATATATATATATATATATATATATGTACTTACATATATCTTATTCACTTAGTTCCGTTCAATATTATATGAAAATGGAAACAACGTTTTTGCGTACGTACGGACTACCGTCTCCATAAATGGCATTTTTCATTATATATATATATATCTCTATTATACATATTTATATTCTAAATATATATGATATATAAATCATTTTTTTATATTTTGGATGTATTTAAATCATTATCTATGTAATACCATCAACAGTAACAAGTTAAAACACGTACGATAAAGAAAGCGATTATTACCCGAAATGTTAATTTAACAATGAAATTATTATTAATTGGGTAGTATAAAGTCATAAATGAGTCATGTATGATATCATAAATATTAACATGGTTCTGGTATAAATTAATAATATACTACTATCTTCATACAGGAGGTTAAATGTAACACCCCGAGATTTTATGAAAAATATTCTTTTAATTTCATAAATGTCTTGTGCTACACCAATATTACCTTGCGCTATACGCAACACCATATTAGATTGCAGTATACGCAACACTATTCTTGGATCGTGTTACACACAATTTTGATAATAGTTATTCTACGAAACATTGAGTATATATATATATATTCAATGTATAAATGAAATATGGTTGGATTCTGTTATATGAAACAATGAAGGATTCTTGCGCAACACGCAACCCTGACTTGGCTTGCATTACACGCAATCGCGACCTTCCTCGATAGTGTGTGTTGTACGCAATATTGGGTTTCACTAAACAATGATATATTATTATAATATTGTTATTAAATAGCCGTTATGAATAGTGTTAACTAAATTTTTAATTTTATAACATGATTATTCATCTTACACATTTCTAGAACATGGTATAAGAACAAAATAAATTTTTCGGGTAAAATAAGTATTTTTTAAAAAATGCAGTTTTTCCACCTTTTGATGGAGCACCCACTTTAAATATAGTTTTTGACATGTTTATAAGTTCAATTTGACAAACTAAAATTCTTCTTTTGAATCAGGATATAAAAATTTACATTATATAATGTTTTGATATTTTTCCGATAACTTTCATATTTTAATGAATAGTAAAAACACGCTATATTTTAATTAAAAACAACTTCTTTCATTGTAATATCTTATGTGGTTAAATTATAATATTTAATGGTTATAAAGTACAAATATAATATATTTTTATCATTTAATATAATGTATGTCATTAGCATTGATTTTACCTTGAATTCGTAGGTTAAATCAATTCAATCTTTTGCAATGTTTTAAAGAAAAACCCATTTTCTTTCGACAATGGGATTAATTATTATTTAATTTCTGAAACTTTTTTGTATTGAATTTGGAAAAATGGATTCCATATTTGGAATCAGTGGATCCAAATTATTTTAATAAGCTACTTTTTATTTTTGGAAATTATGAATAGTAACTACGGTAAATTTTATTTACCATAATTAAAGGGAAATCGGGTAATTAAGGGTAAATATAATATTATAAAATTACCCTAACACATGTCAAAATCCTATTGGATGACTAAAAGTTGACCCATATCACCTAAGGGTCTGATTAGATTCATTTAATTAAATTTTTTCAGTGAAAATAATTTAATTATTATTAAAACCAAAGAATGTGACAACATGTCACTTTCTTAAATCTTATAAGTATAATAATTTTAATCTAGTGATAAACTTCATGAAACTTAGAACATGAATAGTCTCCAGAAAGATAATACAATTATCTACATCATAGGAATTTATTTTGAATTTTTAGGGATTAAATAATTATTATTTATTATGACACAAAGATGATGCAGTAATTGTCTTATTAATGAAATATTGACATAATTGATGTTATAAATGTCCAAATAAATGTAATTTGAGACTTTTTATGACATAAACTAATTTTCTAGGTTAATATGACATGTAATTGTTGATTTATGTAACTTGGTTCGAACTTATCATTCTGTTATGAATTTCATAAAAATCATGTACCAAATAGTGTCAAAATTTACATAAATTAGTTTTTAAAACAAATATTATATTATTAATTGAAATCTAAGGTTTGGAAAAATTACTTAGATAATGTTATATATATTAATAATAAAAAACTTGGGGTTCGTTTGGCTTGTTATAGTAAGTTTATTAAGCTTATAGTGTAAGAACACAAAAAGACACGGTAAAAGTAAAATTATCTAACTTAAAGTTAAAACTAAATGATAAGGTTAAAATAGTAAACTAAACTTTTCCAAATTCTATTGGATGATATTATTGTGACCCATCCCTACCTTAGCTTCGAAATAAATCAATTTGGAGCTATTAAAAACCGAATTTGACTTTATAATAAAATAATATTTTCAGTTATTCCAAAGGTGCCCCTCTCCTCCTCACACCAATTTGAGCATTCATGCTCGGCCAAAACCTAACAAAATCTCTTCTCCACTTCCCAAGAAACATCCTAGATGTCCTGGTCTTCTTCACAGACCAATTTTAGTGCCTTAAAAGGAGGTCTCAAAGAAGCGCTTCAAAGAAGAGGTAATGCCTGTTACCGATTCATTCATCTTTATTTCTTCTTCCACTTCTTCTTCTTTAGTTGTTTCATCATGAATTAATAACATCAGTATCACTAATATACTGATATGTTATTATAAGTATGAAAAAACCCTATTTCACCATCTATCCATCCTACGGAAAATGAAATCACCGCGCGTGCGTACGTACGTAATACCGTCTCCACGCCGTGGTGTAATCTATTTTCCACCACCACCTTATTTGGATGGGTATAATGGTGTAAATAATAACTATATATGATTATTTTAAGGTGATATTGATTCATAGATAGTATACATACACTCCAATACAGTCCCACGATCATGAGAACGATATCATCGCTCGTGCGTACGTACGGACTACCGTCTCCACGACGCGATGAGATTCATTATCCACATTAACCATTCATGAATGATTATAAAGTATATATAATGAATAATAATGAAATATATGACATGTTATATCTACTGGATTTATGTATATATATATATATGTATTTCATCTACTTACATCCATTCAAGACAATAAGGAAAGGTAAACATCGTTCATGCGTACGTACGGACTACTATCTCCATGAACGGTGTGTTTCATTTCATTTATCTATCTATTATATATATATATATACTGAATATATATAATATATAAATCATGTTTTATATTATGGAAGTAAGTAAATCATGATATAAGTAATAATAATGTCAAGAATAACAAGTCCAAACACCTACGATAAATGAAACGATTTTACCCAAAACGCTTCTTTAACATGGAATTTACAAAAGAACGGGTAATATAAAGTCATAAGTGAACCATATATGATATCATAACAATGAATATTATTCTTTAATAAGTTAATTACATTATCTAATTCATTATACATGAGGTTCAGACACGTACAAAGCATATCAGACCTAAGGTAAGGGAAATGTCACAATCTCATTTTTATCTGAGATTGCTTATACTTTGGTATTTACTGGGGTGTATTTTATCATCCACATCCATGTTTCTTCAATATGTAATATTATTTCCATACACCTACAATTGTTTAAATCCAATTTTACCCATCGGTGAGTTTTTAGTAAAAGATATGAAAGGAATCTTTTGTCGTTTTTCATACGTGGTACTTTTTGACTTTTCCAAAAAAAGTACGAGAAGAATGTTTTTTTAACATATACGACATGAATGGATTTGTAAAACATTATTTCTAAGAAGCTTATTTTACAAGTTTTGAAGCCTATTTTTAATAAACTTCCTTTAGTTTAGAATTGTATGACATGTTAAGAAAGGAAAAGTTTTTTTGAAGTAGAAATGATATTTTCCTCATGAATAGAGTTCAAGTGTTTTATCAAAATTATTTTCCATCTAAGATAATAAAGGGTTCGGTTTCTATCCCTATTATTAAATGGATTTGATTATGTTGTGATGGAAATATTTTTATGAATTCCTTTATCCTATATGAATTGTTTTATGATATCCTGATGATGTTTAAGATTCCCATTTTTATTACATGGGTTATGCAATGATGTATGATTTATGATTTTTTGGCACACATAAGAATGGTATCATTATGAGATGGGTGGGACCTATATCTCTCTCCAATGCATTGGGTAAAGATTTTATATCTCATTAGATAGACATGGCTGGAACGGTAGGTTATACCGGTTCAGTGAAACAGGACTGAAACGAGGGTGACTCGGTTCAGAAATGGACTTTGTCCACTAAGATAGTCTTGGCAATGAGTCTTGACTAATATGAAATGATTCTCAATGATTATGTGTGTATGACACAAATTATCATGAATTAAGTTATGATTATTGGGATTACATTTCACTACAATGATTTATCCCATGTTATGATATTATGATCTCTTTTTCAGGTTAAGATTTCCAAAATGTTATGTTCTTATGAATATGATTTGATTGATTTTTCTTTTGTTTACCATTACTGAGCATTTGAGCTCAACCTTTTATGTTTTCATTTCCCCAGGATATAAATAAAGTTTTTATGTAAAAAAAAGGAAGATATTTATGGGAGATGTTGAAGATCTTTCACCATGATTAGAAGATTACGTTCCGAGTTTCCAAAGACACTAAACTATTACGGTCCTTGTGTGTGTGTTTTTCTTATGTAATAAGTATTCTGCAAAAGTAATTTAATGTCCTTGTACGTTAAGATTCGGGTATCTACAGTTGGTATCAGAGGCAAAGGAGGTAGGAATGTATCCGATCATTGGGAACTCTCACATGTGAGCGTTGGACGAAGCATGGCTCTCCGCCCAAGGGCTTCATGAGGAAATGGCTGCCATTGGGTATGGTGGTGTGTCCTGCCCAGGGGGTGTAGCCTCCCATGGAGTTCCCTGATAGGTATCAATTATAGTCCACTAGAAGTAATTCCATACCACTATAGTTGGTATCATAGGAAAGGTTTAGTCAACCTTTGGAAACTAGGATGCGAAAACGTTAGTCTGATCCCTAGAGATATTTCTAAGGTATGTCTAGGGATGTCCCTAAGGATAAGTATACATATAGGATATAGTCTTAGAACTATGGTAACGATCTTATAATTTAACCTAATATGTTAGATATTGAAGTTACTCCCCCTTTATTATGATTTTTTCCTCTCACACTATTCTTTTTGGGTTTTAGAAAATGGCTGGAAACAAGATGATTCACGATAATGGAGGATGTGATGGACAATGGAATGATATTCTTCATGAGCAACCAAATGAAATGGGATTTGGAAGTCCAAACATCATTATTATGCTGAATCAGCAATCTCATAATATGATCAATAAAGTAAAATTTGTTAAGTTTCCTGACTCGGCTAATAAGAGAAAGATGGAGTTTCATGATGATCATAGAGGAATGAAAGTTCAATTTCCCCTATGTAAATCATGTGGGAAGAGGCATCAAGGAGAATGTTTCAAAGAAACTGGAAGATGCATTGGGTGTGGAAAAGAAGGACACAAGTCCAGTAAGTGCAAAGGAAAATGTTTAGTTAACACCAGAGATGAGGATAATGGTATTGCTATGACATCAACAATGGTTAAATGTTTTAAATGTGGAATGTATGGGCATTATGCAAACCAATGCCCTAAGGGAAAGTCTCATGAAGAGAATCAGTATGGTCGTATGGGTAGTATTTATGTTGATGATGATGAAGATACTACAAATGATATGTGAGATGAAAGAATTGTTGAAGCTCGGTTCGTGGTTTAAGAATGTAGTGGAATGATTACATGTTTATCATGTGTAATGTTGTATAAGTAATCTCATGGTACTATGGAATAAAGATACATCTAAGGAATGTTATACTGTTGTATTTCCTTTACTTTTGAAAGTATATGATTAATGGTACCAGTATCCATGAATGGTTATTCAGATATTTTTGGAATGTCGATGATATGCACATAATGAAGGGATAAGGAGAAAATTAAATGTTTGATAGTATTCATGAGCTCATGACTGATATAAGGAAATAGTTATATCATGGTTTGAGTGTATAAAATTTTGGGTTTTTGGTATGTGGAATGCTTTAACGTTCCACAACACTCATGTTTTTACTAAGATTCAATGGGTATTAATTTTTCAAGAGATTACAGGATTATGGTATTCACATGACTGGAATGTGACGAACAAGATATATGAGGGATAAATGATGGCATTCATGTGATCATTTTCACTATACTATGAGCCTGGACCGAAGTATTTTGGATAAGCCTAAAGATTGGAATGGATTATGTTGGAAATAAGTTAGTATTGTTTAAGGATAGAACCTTTTTCGATATTATTGATGGGATGATATAGTAATATAGTTTTAGAAAAAGGACAACCTGCAGGACGAGTGACAGCCCATCGCGTCGGACAAGGCTGTGGGAATCGAACCCACAACCGAAGTGTGACTGGCCTTTATCACCTACCACTGCCCTACAGGAAGTCCCTGGTTAGTATAAACTAGTTTTATTTTATTAAGCGGTATGATATATGAAGTATAAGTTCATTTTTGGAACCATATACGATTAATCTAACCATACGATGAACTTATAACTTTTTCTAACCTTTTGTTTGAATGTGATGGAATGAACCATCATTCTATCACATGATCTGCTAACACATCACGAATAACAAATTCAACTTCATTTCTTTAAGGGATGAAGTGTAAATTGTTCAATTCACGAACAATAGTGAGATTGTACCAAAATCATGAAAGTATTTCGTTTAATTCATCAACTATAGGGAGATGATCTTGAAAACCAAAAATGTTGTCCCAGTTCCCTTATATCCGATTAATCAGATTGTACCTTATATCATCACAAATCAATAGCATTGTGATTGTTGACTTTTTCATAGCCATGTTCTCTACCACTCTCTATCAGAACTTGATGGTTAGATTTTTCTTCCATATCCATATTTTCACCTATGTTCTCCTACGTGTAAACCCCGTGATGAGTTAATTTGGGTAACCGTTACATTTCATACTTTAGTTTTTAAAATCCATGTTTTGGAATTCATTTTTACGATGTGGGGTTCTATTAAACAAACATTCGATTAATAAACCATTTATAACCCCGAGGAATTTTGAGGGATAAATTCATTTTAAGGGGGGTAGAATGTAACACCCCGAGATTTTATGAAAAATATTCTTTTAATTTCATTAATGTCTTGTGCTACACCAAGATTACCTTGCTCTATACGCAACACCGTATTAGCTTGCAGTATACGCAACACTATTCTTGGATCGTGTTACACACAATTTTGATAATAGTTATTCTACGCAACATTGAGTATATATATATATATATTCAATGTATAAATGAAATATGGTTGGATTCTATTATACGAAACAGCGAAGGATTCTTGGGCAACACGCAACCCTGACTTGGCTTGCATTACATGCAATCTCGACCTTCCTCGATAGTGTGTGTTGTACGCAAAACATGGTTTTACTAAACAACGATATATTATTATAATATTGTTATGAACTAGCTGTTATGAATAGTGTTAACTAAATTTTGAATTTTATAACATTATTATTCATCTTACACATTTCTAGAACATGGTATAAGAACAAAATAAATTTTTCGGGTAAAATAAGTATTTTTCAAAAAATGCAGTTTTGCCACCATTTGATGGCGCACCCAATTTAAATCTAGTTTTTGACATGTTTATAAGTTCAATTTGACAAAAAAAATTCTTCTTTTGAATCCGGATATAAAAATTCACATTAGATAATGTTTTGATATTTTTCCGATAACTTTCATATTTTAATGAATAGTGAAAACACGCTATATTTTAATTAAAAACAACTTTTTTCATCATAATATCTTATGTGGTTAAATTATAATATTGAATGGTTCTAAAGTACAAATATAATATATTTTTACCATTTAATATAATGTATGTCATTATCATTGATTTTACCTTGAATTCGTAGGTTGCATCAATTCAATCTTTTGCAATGTTTTAAAGAAAAACACATTTTCTTTCGACAACGGGATTAATTTTAATTTAATTTATGAAACCTTTATGTATTGAATTTGGAAAAATTTATTCCATATTTGGAATCAGTGGATCCAAATTATGTTAATAAGCTACTTTTTATTTTTGGGAATTATGAATAGTAACTACGGTAAATTTTATTTACCATAGTTAAAGGTAAATCTGGTAATTAAGGATAAATATAATATTATAAAATTACCCTAACACATGTCAAAATCCTATTGGATGACTAAAAGTCGACCCATATCACCTAAGGGTTGGATTAGATTCATTTAATTAAATTTTTTCAATGAAAATAATTTAATTATTATTAAAACCAAAGAATGTGACAACATGTCACTTTCTTAAATATTATAAGTATAATAATTTTAATCTAGTGATAAACTTCATGAAACTTCGAAAATTAATAGTCTAAAGAAATCTAATACAATTATCTACATCATATGAATTTATTTAGAATTTTTAGGGATTAAATAATTATCATTTATTATGACACAAAGATGATGCAGTAATTGTCTTATTAATGAAATATTGACATAATTGATGTTATAAATGCCCAAATAAATGTAATTTGAGACTTTTTATGACTTAAACTAATTTTATAGGTTAATATGACATGTCATTGTTGATTTAAGTAACTTTTCTCGAACTTATCATTCTGTTATGAATTTCATAAATATCATGTACCAATTAGTGTCAAAATTGACATAAATTAGTTTTTAAAACAAATATTATATTATTAATTGAAATCTAAGGTTCGGACAAATTACTTATATAAGGTTATATATATTAATAATAAAAAACTTGGGGTTTGTTTATCTTGTTATAGTAAGTTTATTAACCTTATAGTGTAAGAACACAAAAAGACACGGTAAAAGTGAAATTATCTAACTTAATGTTAAAACTGAATGATAGGGTTAAAATAGTAAACTAAACTTGTCCAAATTCTATTGGATGATAGTATTTCGACCCATCCCCACCTTATATTCTAAATAACTCAATTTGGAGCTATTAAAAACCGAATTTGACTTTATAATAAAATAATATTTTTAGTTATTCCAAAGGTGACCCTCTCCTCCCTTATAAAAGTGCACTTCCTCCCTCTCCTCCTCACACCAATTCGAGCATTCCAACTCTGCCAACCCCTGCAAAATTATATTCTCCACTTCCCTAGAAACATCCTAGAGGTCCTAGTATTCTTCAAAGACCAATTTTAGTGCCCTAAAAGGAGGTCTTAAAGAAGCGCTTCAAAGAAGAGGTAATGCCCATTACCGATTCTTTCATATTTATTTCTTCATCCAATTCTTATTCTTTAGTTGCTTCATCATGAAGTAATAACATCAGTATCACTAATATACAGACATTTCATTATAAGTATTAAATAACCCTATTTCACTATCTATCCATCCTACGGAAAATGAAATCACCGCACGTGCGTACGTACGGAATACCGTCTCCACGCCGTGGTGTAATCTATTTTCCACCACCACCTTACTTGGATGGGTATAATGGTGTAAATAATAAATACATATCATTATTTTAAAGTGATATTGATTATTAGATAGTATACATACACTCCAATATAGTCCCACGATCATGAGAATGATATCATCGCTCATGCGTACGTACGGACTACCGTCTCCACGACGCGATGAGATTCATTCTCCACATTAACCATTCATGAATGATTATAAAGTATATATAATGAATAATATTGAAATATATGACATGTTATATCTGCTAGATTTATGTATATATATATGTATGTATTTCATCTACTTACTTCCATTCAAGACAATAAGGAAAGGAAAACAACATTCATGCGTACGTACGGACTACCGTCTCCATGAACGGTGTGTTTCATTTCATTTATCTATCTATTATATATATATATATAATGAATATATATGATATATAAATCATGTTTTATATTATGGAAGTATTTAAATCATGATATAATTAATAATAATGTCAATAACAACAAGTCCATACACCTACGATAAATGAAACGATTTTACCCAAAACGCTTCTTTAACATGGAATTTACAAATGAACGGGTAATATAAAGTCATAAGAGAACCATATATGATATAATAACAATGAATATGATTCTTTAATAAGTTAATGACAGTATTTAAATCATTATACATGAGGTTAGGACACGTACAAAGCATATCATACCTATGGTAAGGGAAATGTCACAATCTCATTTTTCTCTGAGATTGCTTATAATTTGGTATTTACTGGGGTGTATTTTATCATCCAAATCCATGTTTCCTCAATATGTAATATTATTTACATCCACCTACAATTTTTTAAATCCAATTTTATCCTTCGGTGAGTTTTTAGTAAAAGATATGAAAGGAATCTTTTGTCATTTTTCATATGAGGTACTTTTTGACTTTTCCAACAAAAGTACGAGAAGAATGTTATTTTAACCTATACGGCATGAATGGATTTTTAAAAAATTATTTCCAAGAATCTTCATTTACAAGTTTTCAAGTATATTTTTAATCAACTTCCTTTAGTTTAGAATTGTATGACATGTTAAGAATGGAAAAGTGTTTTTGAAGAAGAAAGGATATTTTCCTCAAGAATGGAGTTCAAATGTTTTATCAAAATTAATTTCCATCTAAGATAATAAAGGGTTATGTTTCTATCCCTATTATTACATGTATTTGATTATGTTGAGAGGGAAATATTTTTATTAATTCCTTTATCCTATATGAATTGTTTTTTGATGTCATCATGATGTTTAAGATTCCCATTTTTATTACATGGGTTATGCAATGATGTATGATTTATGATTTTATGGCACACATAAGAATGGTATCATTATGAGATGGGTGGGACCTATATCTCCCTCCAATGCATTGGGTAAAGATTTTATATCTCATGAGATAGACATGGCTTGAATGGTAGGTTATACCGGTTCTGTGGAATAGGACTGAAACGACGGTGACTCGGTTCAGAAATGGACTTTGTCCACTAAGATAGTCTTGGCAATGAGTCTTAACTAATAAGAAATGATTATCTATGATTATGCGTGTTTGACACAAAGTATCATGTTTTAAGTTATGATTATTTGGATTACATTTCACTACTATGATTTATCCCATGTTATGATATTATGATCTCTTTTGAAGGTTAAGGTTTCAAAAATTTTATGTTCTTATGAATATGATTTGATTGATTTTTCTTTTGTTTACCCTTACTGAGCATTTGAGCTCACCCTTTTATGTTTTCTTTTCCCCAGGATATAAAGAAAGGTTTTAGGTAAAAAAAGGAAGATCTTTATGGGATATGTTGAAGATATTTCACCATGATTATGAGATTACGTTCAGAGTTTCCAAAGACACTAAACTATTACGGTCCTTGTGTGTGTGTTTTTGTTATGTAATAAGTATTCCGCAAAAGTAATGTAATGTCCTTGTACGTTAAGCTTTGGGTCTCTACATTAAACGTACCCTCGACTAAAGGAATGTGCAAGGTAATGGGTTTTCATCTCACTCCTTATTCCCATGAGATTCTTGCCATATTTCCACTATTATCTTTTGTGTGGTGCATGTAATGCCCATAATTGTATTATTTTTGTAATAAACATTAATTTTTGTTTATTTAAATATTCGTTGTGTGATACTTATTTCATGGGGTATTTTTTCGTTTGTTACCAAATTGGTAAGGGTTAATTTCACAATCTCTTTATTACCCAAGGTTTTTTTTATGTAAGTATTTACAGGAACATATTTAGTATCCATGTCCAAGTTTCACAGAAGAGTTTTCAAAGGGATTCTTTTCAAGGGATTTTTTTTTTACAAAAAAGTCATTTTAAATGTTTTTAATATTTATTCATCTAAATCGTTCTCATTAATGCCCATGTTTTCAAAATGGTTTATAAGGATTTATTTATATGTACATGAATGGTTTTAAAATGTAAATTCTTTTGAAACGTTTCAAATTGGTATGAAACACTTTGATTCAAAAATTTCATAAAATTTATTCCTTTTTAAATTGTGTGGATTTTAAATGTTTTCATGAAAAATATATATCTCTCTCAAATTATTTTATAAATCATTTTCATCTATATCAACATCCTTTGATTAATTTTAAACTTGTTTGAAATAGATTTATTATAATAAAAATATTCCATATTGTATTGAAGGTTCTCTGCTATGTTTGACTGTGGATTTTTTATTTTTATAACATTCATGGTTTATAGATAAAGTATTGACATTTCATATTCTAGTTTTAATACGAATGTTTATGTTATATTTCATCCTCTTCTTAAGATGAATGTGTTGGACTAGTATGTTCCAGGTTGGGGACCGATAAAAGTAACCCCTCTGGGTTGGGGTCCGGTTATATTAGACCCTCCGGGTTGGAGTCCGGTTATAGAGGCCCTCCTGGTTGGAATCCGGTTAAAGAGGATCTTCAGGTTGAAGGCCGGTTCCAGAGGCTATCCGGGTTGGAGCCCGATTAAAGAGGCTATCTGGGTTGGGGTCCACTTACAGTTAGCCTCTAGGTCCTGGCACGAGGCCATGAAACAGAAATTAAACATCAGCATTATACATTCCCTCATTATAAAATTAGTTATTACAAGTGATTATTCAACTAGTACGATATCAATGTGCATGTTTATATGGTAATGTTTGATTTATTTTTCCATATTATGTTTAATTTTATATATAAAATTCAATGTTTTTATTATACATCTTTCCTTAATAGTTTATATCTTCCTTTAAATTAATTAATCTTACTGGGCATCTAATCTCACCCCTTTCTTAAGTTTTATTTTCCCAAGATTCCAAGAAGTTTATTATGATTGATATGCAAGGTTAAGCTAAAGGGAATAATAGCGTTCTGAACGAACTATCTATGATGTGTTTTATGTTTGAAATTGTAATGTAATGTTAAGGTATGTAATCTATTTTCCAAGACTGCTAAACCGATCAGTCCTTCGGGACTTGATTCCTTGTAATCATTCCAATGTATTAAAATAATGCACCAGATCTGGGTAACCGGGGTCGGGGCGTTACAGTTGGTATCAGAGGGAGGTTTAGTAAATTCCTTGGAAACTAGATTTAGATAAACTCTGATTATAGCACATTACCTAATATAGAATTTGAGGATTAGTATAGAAGAACTTCCTAGAATTTTGGTAATGTATAGATTTTGTGTGTTTTCCACGAAAATACATCCCTTTCGGGATACGAGCAGGTAGAGGAAGCTCCAGCACAGATGTACCTATGGGTAAAACCCAAAAAACCCACTTTGAGCTAGACTCGAATGGGAATTGGTGATCGACAACGGGACTTACTGCACTCTTGGATACAACACTCCCGTGGATATGCTTAGGATAATTCTCATTTTCTTTAAAAATCATTATGAATGATTTACGAGTGTATACCTACTCAAAGAAAATATTTTTTTGTATTATATCCATAAACTTTTCAGTTTATGTTAGGTATTTTACAAGTTTGGATTATTAATTGCATTTCATAAACTGACCTAGTATATGCTGTTGTATAGAAATGTCTCCTAGTAGAAGGAATGATAACTCCATCAATACGTCTGATCCAATGACTAAGAAGGATCACATCTTTCATAGTATTAAGCCAAAATTTATAAGGGAAATAGTATCCCATGTATTCTCAACATATTAAGAAATAGTATCATGTGTCAATAATATAAGTAAGGAATTCTCTAAGTCCTATGGGTTTGAATGGATGAAAGAGAGGAAAATGATGGTAGAGGGAAATATGGGTAAAGGTAATAAGGGAAAGAAGGATTTTCCCATATGTGATAATTGTGGAAAGAATCGTCTTGGTAAATTTTTTAGGGGAATGAGAGTTTGTTATGAGTGTGGAGAAAAAGGGCACCATGTATGTGATTGCTTGGATAAAAAAAAGGTTTCATGTGTATAAATATTAATCTGCATGGAGTTGGGTCACTACGCGATTCAATGTCCAAATCTTCAGAGTATACCCCAAATTCTACTATTGAATAATAATAATGTTACGATACTACCAAAGATGAAGAGGAATGATTAGATTTTTAATATTTTTATTACAGTATTGTGTCATTTGAGTATTGTATTAATGATGCACATGTTATAAGAATTATATAGTATATAAGGATTGTACTGCAGTACTATTTTATTTAAGATTTCAGATTATATGGTTCTATGAAAAGTGACTTAATAGTAAGATACACTTTTTGGAAAATAAATGTTTGAAGGAAAGGTAATCCTTAATAAGGTCCTGATAATGAGGTATTGATTTTGGAATAAGAGAGGGTTGATTTGGATAAATTATATTGAATATTCTTGACATCCATGAAACTGAATAATGATTTTCATATTCTATCATTTTTGGAGCTTACAAATTTTGTGGATAGAAGGAGTATATACAGTATTCTATAAGGAATAAGGGAGCATGAATGTAATCAATAAGGTTTTATGGTAATTTAAGATTTTACGGTGTTTTAAAAGAATACATGATGAAGGCGTTCACATGTAATTAACTGGAAAAAAGGATATTCATTGTGTTTAACTTCCTTATAAATTTTGGTTTGAGAGTATTGATATAAGTATTTTGGATAAGTTTAAATTTTGCAATGGATTAATATTGAAATTGGATACTACTGTTATGGTTATTTTTGGATTGTTATAACAAGGACAACCCAGAGGTTGGGCGACAACTAGTCACGTCCGGAAATGCTGTGATACATGAACCTGCATCCAAAGAGCGACAAAGGTGCATAACCTATGATTGGACTACGTGATGTACTAGTTTGTATAATTTAGTTTTTTTAAATTGTCTGACAAATTAATTATATATTCAAAATTTTTAGAACCTTATATGATTTGGATAAATAGTTTTTTTAAAATAATTTGGAGTGAAAGATGAGTTTGTGGTAGGAATTAGTTAAAGGATGAAATTCTACAGGTCAAGTATTTATATATATATATGTAATTTTTTTCTTCTTATTAAGACTAAATTTTATTAACCCAATTTCTGATGTGGGTTTTCCCAAAAAGGTATTTTCTATTTTCAGCCTTTTATTTTTGAAGAAAATTTTCAAATTGTGAGGACACAATTTATTGAAGGAGGGAAGACTATAACACCCCACGATTTCATAGTACTTTATTTCTTCTAAATAATTCAACAACTTACACTACATGCAACAATGAGTTCAAGCGCACCATGACTTACCAAACTAGCTGTTCAAAATTGGTGATGAATTGTATTAACTGAATTTTGAACTGTATATAATCCTTATAATTTTATAATCAATATTATGAGTTTCGTATACATAACGTAAGAAAAAATACATTTTTTCAGTTAAAAGAAGTATTTTTCAAAAAATGAAATTTTACCTCCTTTAAATGGAAAACCCTTTTTTAAATCCAATATATGAAACATTTATATATTAAATTTGACAAAATAAACTTATTATTTATAATCGGTACATAATGATTTAGTTTTAATAAAATTTTTGTTTTTTTCTGATAACTTTCATATTTGGGTGAATAGTGAAAAATATTATATTTTAACTGAAAAAAACATTTTTAATATAAATAATTTGTATTTTAGAAGTACATATTTTAATGGTTTTGAAGTATAATTAGATTATATTTTTACCATTTAATCCAATGATGGTCATCGTATGTAATTTCACTTTGAAATTGGACATACACAAGTGTCAATCTTTTGATAGTTATTATTTCTTAAAAATACACTTCTTAGTTTTGAAAATGGGAATTAATTTTAAATTAATTAATGCAACTTCAATTTTTTGGAACAGGAAAAATAGAATTCATTTTTGAATTTGGAATATCAAATAAATATTAGGCTGAATTTTTTGTATTTTTCTGAGAAACATCAATTTTTGATCTATAGTGGAAAAAACTGAGTTATTGGTTAAAACCGACTTTTTATTTATATATTTTATTTATTTTATGTAAATTTATTTTAGGTCAAAATAGATACGTAATACCTATATAAATTCAATTTAATTTATTGGAGCCAGTTTATAAAAATTTTAGATATATCAAAATTTTACCGAACTTTTTACCGTCTTTTACCCACCTCCTTGGAGCATTTACAAATTTACAAAAAAATAATTTTACCACTTCTGTGAGTTGAATTTCAAAAATCCAAGAGACACGGTTAATATCAAGGTGTGAAATGTGGTTCAATATGATAAAAATATTTTTTGGTGAATAGTAAACTTTTACTTTTATTTACCACAGTTAAAATTAAATAGGGTAATTAAGGGTAAGAATGATATTATTATTATCCTAACACATGTCCCAATTCTATTGGATAAGTGTAACTTGACAAAAAACAACCTTAGTAATAAAATATGACTCTTTTGGTCCAGTTGGATTAGATTAAGACATTTATTATTATATTATTTAAAGAAGAGTTAAAAGAGTTTAAATCAATGTTTAATAACTAAATAATTTTTAATATAGGGATATAAATAAGATAATATCAACTATAAATATTCATTATAAACCTAAAACTATTTCATACATAATAGTATTTTAGTTATAATTTTTAGAGATTAAATAATAAAATTTATTAATGACACAATAATGATTCAGTAATTACTTTATCAATGAAATAATTAAATAAATGGTATTATAAATATTAAAATAAATATAATTTCAACTTTTTTATGACATCCACGAATTTTATAGGTGAATATGACATGTTAGGATTCATTCAATGTATTTTTTTTGAATTAATCATGCTGTTATTTTTTTATCAAAAAACAAATACCAAAGAGTGTAAAAATGACATTAAATAGTTTTTAAATCAAATATTATATTATAAATTGATATAATAGTCCTAAAAATCTATTGTACCGAATAAATAATAATATAGTAATATATATGACATAAAAGAACCAATTGGGGTTCTATTGGGTTTTTTTGTATGTTTATTAACCATATAATATAAAAATACAAAGAGACATGATAAATGTAAAAATTTTTAACTAAGAGTTAAATCCAATGTTAAGGATAATATGGTGACCTAGATCTATCTAAAACATATTGGTTGAGTAGTTTCGGCCCATCCCTGCCTTAGAATTTAAATAATACATTTTGGATCCATTAGAAACCAAAAATTATTTTATTATAAAATAATGTTTTACATTTTTTCTAAGGTGCCCCTCACCCCTCTTATAAAAGGGCACTACCCCTTCAATCTAATTCACACATTCAAAGCCATTTGGCTCGAACAAACCCTGCCCAAATATCCTCCCAACTATCCTAAATTCATCCTAGAGTATTTATTTTGGTCATAATTCCATCTTAAGGATCCCTTTTAAACAAATCAAAATGAAGAACCCGAAGAAGAGGTAATGATTTCACCACCCTCTTTCATGTTCTCTTATTTTTCCACTTACACATTCTTTGTTTTTTCCATTATAAAATAATAAGTCCAGTATCTTATATATACTGTGATGTTATTATAAATATGGAACAACTATATTAATTATTCTATCCATCTTATGAATGATAATGTTACCATGTGTGCGTACGTACGACTTACCGTCTCCACGTAATGGTGTAATATGCTATTCAATGCTATATTATTTGGATGGATATAATGATGAGTAATATGTATATAAATAATGAACAAAACATTCTAATGACTCTGTATAATAATATACCATCCAATTCCACACCATTAAAAAATGATATTGTCGCTCATGCGTACGTCTAGATTACCGTCACCACGACGCGATGAGATTCATTATCACGTTCACCTTTCACTGACAATTATAAAAATATATATTACTAATAAGTATTTAATATATGACATTATAATTATAATGGATATATATATATATGTGTGTGTGTGTGTGTGTACATAGATATATATTATTCACTTAGTTCCGTTCAGTACGCTATGAAAACGGAAACAACGTTTATGCGTACGTACGGACTACCGTCTCCATAAACAGTATTTTTAATTTCATATGTATGTCTATTATACATATTTATATTCGAAATATATATGATATATAAATCATGTTTTATATTCTTGACGTATTTAAAACTTTATCTAAGTAATAACATCAAGAGTAACAAGTTAAAACACGTACGATAAAGAAAGTGATTATTACCAGAAATGTTAATTTAACATGGAAATTATTATTAAATGGGTAGTATAAAGTCATAGAAAAGTCATGTATGATATCATAAATATTAATATGGCTCTGGTATAATTTAATAAAAAACTACAATCTTCATACAAAAGGTTAAACGTACCCTCGACTAAAGGAAAGTGCAAGGTAAGGGGTTTTCATCTCACTCATTATTCCCGTGAGATTCATGCCATATTTCCACTATTAACTTTGGTGTGGTGTATGTACTGCACATAATTGTATTATTTGTGTAATAAAAATAAATTTATGTGTATTTACATATTCATTGTATGATACTTCTTTCATGGGGTGTATGTTTCGTATGTTACAAAATTGGTAAGGGTTAATTTCACAATCTCGTTATTATCCGAGGTTGTTTTTATGAAAGTATCTACGAGGACATATATATTATCCATGTCCATGTTTAATAAAAGAGTTTTCAAAGGGATTATTTTTAATCTAATTTTTTTACTAAAACAAAATTTTAATTTTTTTAAATATTTATTCTTCTAAATCGTTCTCATTAATGTCCATGTTTTCAAAAAGGTTTTTAATGATTTATTTATATAGACATGAATGTTTTTAAAATTTTCATTACTTTAAAAAGTTTCAAAGTGGTATGGGAAAAATTTCTTCAAAAATGTGTTAAAATGACTTCGTTTTTAAATTGTCTGAATTTTAAATGTTTTCACGAAAAAGTGATATCTCTCTCAAATTGTTTTATAAATCATTTTCATCTATGTCAGCATCCTTTGATGGATTTTAAACATGTTTGAAGTTGATTTATTATAATAAAAATATTCCTTATTGTATTGAAGGTTTTGTGATATGTTTGACTATGGATATGTCATTTTCATTCCACTCCTGGTTTATGGAAAAAGTATTGAAATTTCGTATGCTAGTTTTAATATGAATGTTAATGATATATTTGAACATCTTATTAAGATGAATGTGTTGGAATAGTATGATCTGGGTTGGGGACCAGTAAAAATAAGCCCTCTGGTTTGGGGTCTGGTTACAGCAGACCCTCCGGGTTGGAGTCTGATTACAGAGGATCTCTAGGTTGGAGAACGGTGACAGAGGCTCTCTGGGTTGGAGTCTGGTTACAGAGGCTCTCTGAGATGGAGTCCGGTTATAGAAGCTCTATGAGATGGAGTCCGGTTACAGAAGCTCTATGAGATGGAGTCCGGTTACAGAGGCTCTCCGGTTTGGGGTCCGGTTAGAGTTAGCTCCCAGGTCTTGGCACAAGGATATGACACAAAAACTTAACTTCAGCATTATACATTCCCTCATTATGGAATTAGTTATTACATGTGATTATTCGACTAGTAGAATATCCATGTGCATGTTTATATGGTAATTGTTGATTTATTTTGCCATATTATGTTCAAGTTTATATTTAAAAGGCAATTGTTTTTTTACACATCTTTCCTTAATAGTTTATAGCTTCCGCTAAATTAATTACCCTTACTAGGCATCAGAGATCACCCCTTTCTTATGTTTTATTTTCCTTCGGATTTAAAGATGTGTATTATGATTGATAGGCAGGGTTAAGATAAAGGGAATAATGGCGTTCTCAAAGAACTATCTATGTTGTGTTTTAAGTTTGAAATTGTATTGTTATTTTAATGTATGTAATCTATTTTATGAGACTACTAAAATGATTGGTCCTTTAGTACTTGATTCCTTGTAATCATGCCAATTTATTAAAATAATGCACCGGCTCTGGGTAACTGGGGTCGGGGCAGTACAGTTGGTATAAGAGGGAGGTTTAGAAATAACATTTGAAACTAGATTAGGATTAAAATTGATTAGAGAATGTTACCCTAATATAGAATTTGGGGATAAGTATAGAATAACTTCCCAGAGTTTTGGTAATGTAGATATTTTGTGTGTTTTCCAAGAAAATACATCCGTTTTTGGATACGAGCAACTAGAGGCATCTCTGGCACAGATGAACCTAGGGGTAAAACCCAAAAACACCGCTTTGATCTAGACTCGAACGGGAACTAGTGCACAACAATGGGCCTTACTGCACTCTTGGTTACGACACTCCCAAGGGATATATTAAGGATAATTATCATTTTATTTACAAATCATTATGAATTATTTATGAGTATATACCTCTTCAAAGAAAATATTTTTATGGATTATATCCATAAACTGTTTAATTTATGTTAGGTATTTACAAGTTTGCAATTATTCATTTCAATTCATAAAATGAATTATTGTATTCCATTGTATAGAAATGGAACCCAATATAAGGAATGTGAACTCCAGAAATATTTATGATCCAAAGAGTAAGATGGATCTTATCAATCATAGTATTAATCCAACATTTACAAGGGAAATATTATCCCACATATTCTCAACATATGAAGAAATAATATCATGTGTTAATAAGATTAGTAGTGAATTCCTTGAGTCTTATGGGTTTGAAGGTAATCTATAGAATAAAAGCATGGTAGAGAGAAATATAGATAAAGGGAAGAAGGGAAAAATGATTTTCTTATATGCGATAATTGTAGAAAGAATCACCTTGATAAATTCTTGAAGGGAATGAGAGTTTGTTATCAGTGTGGAGAAAAAGGACACCATGTACGTGATTTAAAGGATAAAAAAAGGTTTCATGTGTACAAAGTTTCACCTGCAAGTAGTTGGGTCACTATGCGAATCGATGTCCAAATCATCAGAGTATACCCCAAATGCTACTATTGGATAATAATAAAGTTATTACACTACTAAAGATGAAGAGGAATGATTAGATTTTCTTACATTTTTATTAAAGTATTGTGTCATTTTAGTATTGTATTAATGATGTACATGTTATAAGACTTATAGAGTATATAATAATTGTATTGCAGTACTATTTTATTAAGGATTTGAGATTATATGGTTCTAAGAAAAGTGACTTAATAGTATGATACACTTTTTGGAAAATACATGGATGAAGGAAAGGTAATCCTTAATATGGCCCTGATAATGAGGTATTGATTTTGGAATAAGATATGGTGGATTTGGATAAATTATATTAAATACTCTTGACTTCCTTAAAACTGATTAATGATTTTTATATTCCATCATTATTGGAGTTTAGAAATTTTTTGGATATAAGGAGTATATCCAGTATTCTATATGGAATAAGGGAGCATAAATGTAATCAATAATGATTTATGGTAATTCATGATGTTGCGTTGTTTTGAAAGAATACATGATAAAGGCGTTCACATGTTATTACCTAGAAAAAGGATATTCATTGTGTTTAACTTTATTATAAATTTTAGACTGACATTTTGGATATAAGTACTTTGGATAAGTCTAAAAGTTAGAATGGATTAGGTTTTAAATTGCATAATTTTATTAAGGTTATTTTTGGATTGTTATAAAAAGGACAATCCAAAGGTTGAGTGACAACTAGTTGAGTCCGGCAAGGCCGCGACACTTGAACCCGCAACCAAATAGTGACAAAGGTGCATCACCTATGACTAGACTACGTGATGTATTGGTTTGTATAATTTAGTTTTTTTAAACAGTCTGACAAATGAATATCAAGTTCATTATTTTTGGAACCTTATACAATTTGGATAAATATAATTTGTTTTGAAATCATTTGGAGTGAAAGATGATTTTGTTGTAGGAATAAGTTGAAGGATGAAACTCTACTCATCAAGTATATATATATATATATAATTTTTTTCCTCTTATTAATACAAAATTTTATTAACCCAATTTCCAATGTGGGTTTTCCCACAATGGTATTTTATATATTCAAACTTTATTTTGGAATAACAATTTAAAATTGCGAGATGGTAATTTCTTGAAGGAGGGATGAATGTAACACCCCAAGATTTCATAGTACGTTATTTATTCCATATAATTCAATAACTTTCACTATAGAAATCATTGAGTTCAAGTGCACCACGACTTACCAAACTGGCCATTCAAAAGTGGTTATGAATATTATTAACTAAATCTTGAACTTTATATAATCCTTATAATTTTAGAATGCATATTATGAGTATATTAGACATAATGTAAGAAAAAATATAGTTTTTTTAGATAAAAGATGTATTTTTCAAAAAATGTAATTTTAACGCCTTTTAATGGAAAACCAATTTTAAATCCAATATTTGAAACTTTTATATATTCAATTTTACAAAATAAACTTCTTATTTAGAATCGAGACATAATAATTTGGTTTCAATAAAATTTTGGTGTTTTTCTGATAACTTTTATATTTGCGTAAATAGTGAAAAATACTAAATTGTAACTGAAAAACAACATTTTTTAATCGAAATAATTTATAGTGTTGAATTATAAATTTTAATGGTTTGGAATTAAAATTAGATTATATTTTTACCAATTAATCCAATTATGGTCATTTTATGTAATTTCACTTTGAAATTGGGCATAAACCAGTGTCAATCGTTTGATAGTAATTATTTCTTAAAAATACGTTTCTTGGTTTTGACAACGGGAATTAATTTTAAATTAATTAATGAAACTTATATGTTTTTAAATTGGTAAAATATAATTATGTTTTAAATTCATAATATCAAATTTAGCATAGGCTGAAGTTTTGGTATTTTTCTAAGAAACATCAATTTTTGATGAATAGTGAAAAACACTAAGTTATTGGTTAAAACCGACTTTTTATTTAAATTATAATTTTTTTTATTTAAATTTATTTTAGGTCAAAATAGATATATAATAACTATATAAATTCAATGTAATTCATTGGAGTTAGTTTATAATAATTTTTGATATATCAAAATTTTACCGAGCTTTTTACCGTCTTTTACTTACATCCTAGGAGCATTTGAAAATTTACAAAAAACATAATTTTACCGCCTCTGTGAGTTGAATTTCAAAAATCTGAGAGACACAGCTAATATCAATATTTATAATGTGGATTAATAAGATAAAAATAATTTTTGATGAATTGTGTCACGAACCAGGCCGGGTCGTCATCCGACCCAACACCCGACCCGGTCCGCGACATGGCCCGAAGGGCGTTCTCGACCCCCATGGGATGGAAACTAGTGTCAGACATCAAAAAAAACCAGTTGGGAATGGTTTGGCCCATGAAAAAGATAAATAAACATAAACTGAACAAGAAGATAAATAAAGGAAAATAAACTGAACAACGTGGCCACAGAAAAAGGAATAAACAAAGAAATGTGACATACCTGAGGTGACCATGTGGATCACCACGGTACGTCAACCACACTCGCTCCCAAAAGTGATCCATGATTGAAACCTTCAACTAAAAAGTAATGTAGGCGTGAGCACCGAGATGCTCAGTAGGAAATCCAAAATATTACCCCGTCATATGCCTCCGCCTTTATTAAGAAACCCAACGATGCCAGTTTGAAAATAAGATATAATAAAATAATTTTTTCCCTTCTTTTCAAATTCAAGTAACGAGTTTTCATTTTTAAATAAAACATTTCACTCTTACTACATTTTAAAAATAGGTTCCAAGCATTCATTAACAATTCAAAATGAAAAGAACCCAATTTGAAATAAAATGTGATTTTTACAAAGAAGTCAACAGTTATGAAACAACTGAAAAGAAAGTTACATCACAAGAATCATGTCACAAATGAGCACTATAGGTAATCCCTATAGGTAGCTAGAACAAGTGGGAACCTAAAGTCCTCGTACCTCTGTGAAACATGGTTTAGAAGACCACGACCCTCAGAAATTCATATGTTTAGTTAGTGTTGTTGCGTCAATCCTGCTAGACAAACCGGGACGAACCCCTGCTATATCATCTAGCATACTAGTCCCGGTCGCCCACTTAGATACCCGGGTTTCCCATTGTGCTCTATTTAAAATGGTGGTGAGTTTTCTTTATCAAGAAATAAAACAAGTACATTACACTTTCTTTATCTAAAACTCATTCAACCTTTCACCACCACACTCCCTACTTAAGTGCATTCCCCCTCATTACATCACACAATCCCGCACAAGACTTTACACTAGGCACATATCGCAAACCACTCATTAACACTTGCATCACATTTTATTTTCAAATTTAGGGGAATGACTCAAAAGGGGTTTTCTATTTTCGCAAACGATATCTTAAAGTGACAAACGGGCCTCAATAGAGGTTTTTCTATTTCATAAAACATTCCTAAGATGCCAAACATTCTTAATTACATAAAGGGAACACTTTTTTACAATCAACCTGCCAAAAGGCCAAACACCTTTGGAAATACACCTTACCAATTCAAAACCACTTAAGAAATCAATTTTTCAAGAAAAGTCACTTAAGACCAACGACTATGAAATACATTTAAATTTTACAATACAAGGCATAATAGTTTCTAGCAACCACAATCAGATTCCATATCATGTGTATATAGCATAGTGTAAAACATATTTTTAAAAAAATCAAGAAATTATGAATTTCAAATTAGAACCTTAGGCATAGGGGACCTACCTCAACATGTCGCTGCCTGAAGACGAACATTCAAACTGATCATTGGCACATACAAGCACATGCATTTATACATATATATATACACCCCTAGGTGAATTGCACATATTCCCTGCGCCATGAGGGAATATGCACAATGAGGGAATATCTATATATATGTCTTACCGTATGCATGTACATGCAGGGATCCTCGATACTCGTGACCCAAAATCATCGCAGCGAGGTACAACACAATACACATATAATTTAATGAAATAATTAAAACACAAAATCTAACATTTGACCAATTTATAAAACATTTCAGCATGCCCAAGTGGTACATTTTCCATCAGAAATTCTTTTCCAGCACCCACGCACCTCAAGTACCCTCCAAAACACATTTCCCACTACACAAACAATTAATTGAACACTTACAATGATTGCCACAACATTATCCGCACACATCTACCCTTATATGTATGCTCAAACCCACTTTTTGAAAACATACACACACCAAAACAGTATACAGACATGTTTCACACACTTTACAAGCATTAATAAACCACTTGAAAATTTTATAAAAAAACTCAAAGCGGTACTACAAGACATTGAACACAAAAACCCACCCCAAAACCTCTTCTAAGGAGAAATGCACACCACTGAATTTTCAAAACAGAAAACGCAGCCTGTGCGCAACATAATGAACTAAATGCACAATTTGAAAAGACATTTTTTATAAAAAAATTCTGAGAAACTTTATTAAAGAGCTTTCAAAGATGTCACAAACATTGAATATATACAGAAAAGAAAACTCATCCAAAACCATTTTCAAGACTAAACACACTTTTGACCCCACACCAAAATGTCCACTGCATCAACTGCACTTTCAAATATGCAAACTGCACAATTTATCAGCGCTGATAAAAAGCCCAATGTGGGTTTTGAAAATAAAATACACTAACACCACTTAAACATGATACTCACAATTTAAATGAACATTGAAACCAAATCAACAACAATTGCGCGGCATGAAAAATAATTAAAAACAGTGTTGAGTAAATTAAGTAAGCAAGTGAAATCATCATATAAAAATTGTGAGCGGAACCACCTACCTAGGGGAAGAACGCCTCAAAATTTCGGTGCAAAACTTCCACTACATGACAATCGCGCCACCAACAAAATCAAATAAACCCTAAAATAATAAATTGAACCAAATTCAAGATCAAATCAACTACACCATAATAAAACTAAACCCCTTGCTAAACCCTAATTTAAAACCATAATTGATGAAAACCTAAAAACCCCAAATTTAAAGAACCAAAACCCAAGATTGGAGAAAGGTCTTACCCAAGGGAATTCGCGCGAGAGAAAAGGGGGTCACCGGAGGGAGACGACGTTGGCGGCTAGTTGGGTCGCAAAACAAGGGGGCCGCCAGTTGATGGGTGCGTGCGAGCCACTGGTCGAGAGGGAGGCACAGTGCGAGTTAGGTCCACCGGAGGAGGAGGCGGTGATGGCTGCATAGCGGGAGGCCGGGAGGCAGGGCGGCGCACCATGGGAGAGGGAGGCTGGGTCAGTGCAATGTGAGCCGGAATGTAGGGTTGGCACGAGGCAGTGGCGTCGCGGGTCGCCGGGGGGGGGGGGGTGGGCAGCAGCGACACAAGGAGGGGATGGACGCCAGTGGTTTGGTGTGGCCGGAGCGGGAGACAGCCTGAGATCCGGATGCGCACAGGCGAACGACGGGGGGGGGCTCGCGATGGGGTAAGGGAAATGGGGGGGGGAGGCTCGGGTAGAATAGGTTTTGCCATTTTTTGTAATAATAATAATAATAATAATATCAATATAAATAATACTAATAATAAGTTAATAATAATTATAATACAAACTAAATAATTATAATATCATTATTAATGTTATTAAATTGTTTTCCATTTATTTTATTTTATTTTCATTTCGTTTCTAATTTAACTAATTTTTTTAACTTGAAGAAACCAAAAGACTCAAACATAAATATAAATTATTGCGACTGCAATAAGTCGTGTCGGGGTGTGACAATTCTCCCAACCACAAAAACTTTCTTCCCTGAGAAAGTCACTCAGCCAAATGAGGAATCAAACTCAAGGTCGAAACTGAATGAGACCAACAAAAACACGAAGTCGGTGTGACTTTTCACTCCATCAGTCACACCTGACCAACTCTAAGGTAACACACAATGAGAAAAGCACTCATGAAATGAGAAGGGTTCTCCCCATCGTAAGAACCCAACTAGAACAACCAATATTGAGACTCTTAGCATATGACAACACTAGAAATACTAACTTGATCCAAGAGGAAACCGCAAAACAGACCAAACCTTGAAGAAGGAACAAAAAGATTCATGGTGGGTCTCCCCACCATTTAAGAACTCACCAGCTTAAGCCAATCAGCACAGACCGACAAGGGCCCACACAAACCGACCCACGAACTCTTCACGCAAACCAGACCCCCACCACATGGGGTCTCTGACAAAAGACCCCAAACTGAATGGCGGACAAAACCCCTATTAATTATTGCCCAAGATGAATGTCTCCCAAAAAGATCACGTCCTAAAAAAAGAGCGGGTCACCAAAGGAGAAAGCCACACAAGAGAGACAAAAACTATGAGACTCACAGGCATAAAGAGACAAACTTAAAAACTCATATTTGAGGAGGCACAAATAAGGGAATTACAAGAAAATGAGATTGCCACACATCCTTACAACGAAAGTGGGGTATTCAAAAGAACAATGACCACAATGAGAAAAGGACACCTTTATGAGTCTTACAGCTAAAAAGAACCTTCAAAGATGAGGAATCTACAACAGAGGGATTTAAATCGTCCCTATTTTAGCACTGAAGACAAAAGTTAGGCCATGGTGCCCCACACCCAATGATTCCTAACTGCGTGAAAGGCTTCAATCTGAGACCTATGGCTGGATCTCTGATGGCTTGAAGCATAGGCTACCCCACAGTCAGGAGCTGACATCCTTCGGTCGAGACTTCTGCTGATGATGCCGCTAGCGGAACCTCTTCAATTGTCCCAAATGGCCACACTGATAGAAAGCCTTCGGAGAATGATGACAATGTGACTTAAAGTAACCAAACTGAGAACACTAGAAGCAAACAAGGGGGTGGCCCAACTAATAGAAGATGTAATTGACAAGAATACTTGTCTGAGACAGGTTCCTCCGATTCGATGTCGTCACCGGATGAGGAACCTTCCCGAACACCAAAAAGAAACGGTCCTAGAACCCTAGACGAAAACCCCACACAAGAGTGACTTTAACTGATTCCATGTTGCTACCCATGGAGAAAATGGAATCAACCCCTTGGAATTCCCCACGTAGGCCTTCACTGCTCTTTGGCCTTACTCGACACTCACTAGTTCTGCCATTTTCCTCGCCTTCACTTCCTCGAGCATAAACCATCGAATGAGAGAGGTCTTAAACACCTTCCATGACATACCATCATGCAATGACGAAGGGATTATCTCCTCCACCAATCCAAAGTTGCACCTTCAAATGGACCCAAACAAACACAGACTCTCATAGTTTTGGGAGTTTCCAATAACCTGGAAACACCAATGATTTCACCAAGACAGTCTGCTACCTTCAATAGATCACTATCACTACATATGCTGGACAATAACCGAAAACAATTCAATTCCACCACTCCGCTATGAGTCTGGGTAGAACCAACAACTAGATGTGACTCACTAGAACCTTCTGGGACTTTTCTGGGGGGGAAACTCAAAAACAAGAGGCACGAATCCGAATCAAAACTCATCATAAATCAAAATTCTAAACCTCAATCACAAACAAAATCTCAAACTCAAATCACTATTCCAACCACAATTCAGTACGTCAAAACCAATAACTCACGAAAAAGAATACCCAACACGAAAAGAGAATGCTAAAACAATTTCTCACTCACTTTTCTAAACATTTGAAAAACCCCTTTTGAAAACCATTTTTTAGCAACCAAAACCACTAAAATATCCACCATTGATATCCCATGAAGTCTCACACAGACATATCCCTATGCTAGCTGAAGCACCCATCCACTCACATCACCAATTTCCCCACTTGACACATGTGCACCTCAATGTATGTGATCACTCATAGGAATACCAAGGGTCAATTCAAGACACTTCTCATTTCCAAAACAGACCATTAAGCACAAAGCACAAATTCCCAACCAATTGAGAAAGTCACTTATCATTAAAAAACACATTTCAAAATTCCAAAACGTCTTCCATTTCAAAAACCATTTTTCACTACAAGAACCATATTCCCTTTTGAAAACACCTTCACAAAAATCCATTTTCATTTTTGAGATGTACTCACACCAACCAAAATGAAGGATAAACATAACTCACATTAAAAAAATCAAAAAAAGGGATTAGTGGTTATACCAACCCGGTAACATGGCTTAGCAGGACATGCTCCAAGCGAGCATCAACCACAGGAAGAATCTTGAACCATGCACGCGGGCCGTACATGGGTCGCTACTCCATGCAGGCTCGTCGCATAACATCGGATCACTTCCCTTGTCATCCCTCATCCACACATACCAATCCAAAGAAGAAAATTCAAATCCCGAACTACCCCTGGCAGCTCGAGTCTCGGGACAGGGAAGGGTTCATGGCGTCCTTCCCGCACCTACCTCTTGAGTCCCAACAAACCTAATCACCAAGCTACTAGAAACCCCAAATAACAAGGGCAGCTCTGATACCATTTTGTCACGAACCAGGTCGGGTCGTCATCCGACCCAACGCCCGACCCGGTCCGCAACATAGCCCGAAGGGCGTTCCCGATCCCCACGGGTTGGCAACTAGTGCTAGGAATCAAAACAAACTAGTTGGGAACGGTTTGGCCCATGACAAAGATAAATAAACATAAACTGAACAAGTAGATAAATAAAGTAAAATAAACAGAACAACGTGGCAGCAGAAAAAGGAATAAACAAAGAAACGTGACATACCTCAGGTGACCCCATGGATCACCATGGAACAACAACCACACTCACTCCCAAAAGAAATCCAATACTGAAACCTGCAACTGAAAAGTAATGTAGGCTTGAGCACCGAGATGCTCAGTAGGAAATCCAAAATATAACCACGTCCTATGCCTCCGCCTTTATTAAGAAATCCAACTATGCCAGTTTGAAAATAAGATATAATAAAATAATGTTTTCCCTTCTTTTCAAATTCAAGTAATGAGTTTCCATTTTTAAATAAAACATTTCATTATTACTACATATTCAAAATAGGTTCCAAGCATGCATTAACATTTCAAAATGAAAAGAAATCATTTTGAAATAAAATGTGATTTTTACAAACAAGTCACCAGGTATGAAACAACTGAAAAGAAAGTTACATCACAAGAATCATGTCACAAATGAGCACTATGGGTAATCCCTATAGGTATCTAGATCAAGTGGTAACCTAGAGACCTCGTACCTCGGTGAAACGTGGCTTAGAATACCACGACCCTCAGAAAACGTGGCTTAGAAGGACACGACCCTCAGAAAATGTGGCTTAGAAGACCACTGCCCTCAGAAATTCATATGTTTAGTTAGTGTAGTTGCGTCAATCCTACTAGTCAAACTGGGATGAACCCCTTCCGTATCATCTAGCGTACTAGTCCTGGTCACCCACCTAGATATCCGAGTTTCCCATTGTGCTCTATTTCAAATGGTGGTGAGTTTTCTTTATCAAGAAATCAAACAAGTACATTACACATTCTTTATCAAAAACTCATTCAACCTTTCACCACCGCACTCCCTACTTAATTGCATTCCCCCTCTTTACATCACACAATCACACACAAGCCTTTACACTAGGCACATATCGCAATCCAATCATTAACACATGCATCACATTTTATTTTCAAATTTAGGGGAATGAATCGAAAGGGGTTTTCTATTTTCACAAACCAAATCATAAAGTGCCAAACGGGCCTCAATAGAGGTTTTTCTATTTCATAAAACATTCCTAAGATGCCAAAAATGCTTAATTACATAAAGGGAACACATTTTTACAATCAACCGGCCAAAATGCCAAACACCTTTGGAAATACACCATACCAATTCAAAAGCACTTAAGACATCAATTTTTCAAGAAAAGGCACTTAAGACCAACGGCTTTGAAATACATTTAAATTTTCCAATACAAGGCATAATAGTTTCTAGCAACCACAATCAGATTCCATTACATGTGTATATAGCATAGTATAAAACATATTTTTAAAAAAATCAAGAAATAATGAATTTAAAATTAAAAGCTTAGGCATAGGGGACCTACCTCAACATGTCGCTGCTTGAAGACGAACATTCAAATTGATCCTTGGAACATACACGCACATGAATTTAAACATATATATATACACCCCTTGGTGCATTTCACATATTCCCTGCACCATGATGGAATATGCACAATGAGGGAATATTTATATAAATGTCTTACCGTATGCATGTACATGCAGAGATCCTCGATACCCGTGACCCAAAATCATCACAGCGAGGTACAACACACTTCACATATAATTTAATGAAATAATTCAAACACATAATAAAACATTTGACCAATTTATAAAACATTTTACCATGATCAAAATGGTACATTTTCCATCAAAAATTCTTCTCCAGCACCCATGCACCTCAAGTACCCACAAAAACACATTTCGCACTACACAAACAATTAATTGAACACATACAATGATTTTCACAATAATATCCGCACACATATACCCTTATATGTATGCTCAAACCAACTTTTTGAAAACATACACACACCAAAAAAATATATAATCATTTTTGACACACTTTACAAGCTTTAATAAACCACTTAAAAATTTTATAAAACAACTCCAAGCGGTACTACAAGACATTGAACACAAAAACCCACCCCAAAACCTCTTCTAAGGAGAAACACACACCACTCAATTGTCAAAACAAAAAACGCAGCCCGTGTGCAACAAAATAAACTAAATGCACAGTTTGAAAATAAATTTTTTTATAAAAAATGCTACGAAAATTTATTAATGAGCTTTCAAAAGATGTCACAAACTTTGAATATAAAAAGAAAAGAAAACTCATCCAAAACCATTTTCATGACTAAACACACTTTTTACCCCACACCAAAATGTCAATTCCATCAACTGCACATTCAAATACGCAAACTGCACAATTTATCGGCGCTGATAAACAGCCCAAAGTGGGTTTTGAAAATAAAATACACTAACACCACTTAAACATGATACTCGCAATTTAAATGCGCATTGAAACCAAATCAACAACAATTCCTCAGCATGGAAGATAAATAAAAATAGTGCTGAGTTAATTAAGTATGAATGTGAAATCATCATATAAAAATTGTGAGCGGAACCACCTACCTCAGGGAAGAACACCTAAAAAGTTCGGTGCGAAACTTCCACTACATGACAATCGTACCACCAACAAAATCAAATAAACCCTAAAATAATTAATTGAACCAAACTCAAGATCGAACCAACTACACCATAATAAAACTAAACCCCATGATAAACCCTAATTTAAAACCAGAATTGATGAAAACCTAAAAACCCCAAATTGAAAGAACCAAAACCCTTGATCGGAGAATGGTCTTACCCAAGGGAAGTCGCGCGAGAGCAAAGGGGTTACTGGATGGAGACGAAGTGGGCGGCTAGTTGGGTCACAAAACAAGGGGGCCGCTGGTTGATGGGTGCGTGCGAGCCGCTGGTCGACAGGGAGGCGCAGCGCGAGTTAGGTCCGCCGTTGGAGGAGGCTGCGACGGATGCATAATGAGAGGCCGGGAGGCAGGGCGACACACTATGGGAGACGGAGGCCAGGTTGGTGAGATGCGAGCCGGAATGTAGGTTTGGCATGAGGCAGCGGCATCACGGGTCGCCAGGGGGGGGAAGCAGCGGCGCAGGGAGGGGATGGCCGCCGGTGGTTCGGTGTGGCCAGAGCGGGAGACGGCATGGGCTCCGGATGCGCACATGCGAACGAGGGGGGGGGGGGGCTCGCGACAGGGTAAGGGAAATGGGGGGGGGAGGCTCTGGTAGAATAGTTTTTGCCCTTTTTTTGTAATAATAATAATAATAATAATAATAATAATAATATCAATATACATAATACTAATAATAAGTTAATAATAATTATAATACAAACAAAATAATAATAATATCATTATTAATGTTATTAAATCGTTTTCCATTTATTTTATTTTATTTCCATTTCGTTTATAATTTAACTAAGTTTTTTTTAACATGAAGAATCCAAAAGACTCAAACATAAATATAAATAAATGCGACTGTAATAAGTCGGGTCGGGGTGTGACAAATTGTATCTTTTTACTTTTATTTACCGCGGTTAAAAGTAAATAGGGTAATTAAGGGTATAAATGATATTATTATTACCCTAACACATTTCTTAATTCTATTAGATAAGTGTAGTTTGACCAAAAACAACATTAGGAATAAAATATGACTGTTTAGGTCCCCTTGAATTAGATTAAGACATTTATTATTATTTTATTTAAAGAAGTGTTAAAAGAGTTAAAATCAATGTTTAATAACTAAACCATGTTTAATATAAGGTTATACGTACAATAAATTCGACTATAAATTATCATTAGAAAGATAAAAAGATTTAGTACATAATGTAATTTTATTTATAATTTTAATATATTAAATAATTAAATTTATTAATGACACAATGATGATGTAGTAATTACCATATTAATGATAGAATCAAATAAATGGTATTATAAATAATAAAATAAATATAATTTCAACGTTTTTATGACATAAAAAAATTTTCTAGGTGAATATGACATGTTATTATTGATTCAATGTATTTTTTTCTGATGGAATAATAGTTTTATTATTTTATGAAAAAACAAATACCAAAGAGTGTCAAAATTGACATAAAATCGTTTTCAAAACAAATATTATATTATTAATTGATATAATAGTCCTAAAATCTAAATTTCTGCCAAAAGGATTATATTATAATATATATGTCATTAATGAACCAATTGGGGTTCTATTGGAATTTTATCGTAATATTATTAACCATATAATATAAAAATATAAAGAGACATGGTAAATTTCAAACTATTTAACTAAGAGTCAAATATAAAAGATAAGGTTAATATGTTGACCGAAATATGTGTAAAACCTATTGGTTGAGTAGTTTTCGACCCATCCCCAACATAGATATTAAATAATACCTTTTTGAGCCATTATAAACCTAAAATTATTTTATTATAAAAAATATATTTTAAGTTTTTCCTAAGGTGCCCCTCAACCCTCTTATAAAAGGGAACTCCTCCCTTCACACTAATTCACACCTTCAATGCCTTTTGGCTCGGAGAAACCCTACCAAAATATCCTCCCAACTATACTAAATTCATCCTATAGGACTTAAGTTGGTCAGAAAGGCATCCTAGGGATCCCTTTTTATGAAATCAAAAGGAAGAACCCGAAGAAGAAGTAATGATTTCACCACCCTCTTTCAAGTTCTATTATTCTTACACTAACTATTTCTTTGTTGTTTCCATTATAAAATAATAACTCCAGTATCTTCTGTATACTGTGATTTTATTATTAATATGGCACAACTATATTCATTATTTTTTTCATCTTATGAATGATATTGTCACAATGCATGCATACGTACGACTTACCGTCTCCACGACGTGGTGTAATTTTTTATTCAACACGATGTTATTTAGATGGATAAAATGATGAGTAATATGTATATAAATAATGAAAATAAAATTATTATGCCTCTTTAAAATTAATATACCATCCAATTCTACACCTTTAAAGAAATGATATTGTCGCTCGCGCGTACGTACGGATTACCGTCTCCACGACGCGATGAGAGTCATTTCCATGTTCACCATTCATCGACGATTCAAAAAATATAAATTACTAATAAGTATGTTATATATGACATAATAATTATACTGGATATATATATATATATATATATGTACTGACGTATATCTTATTCACTTAGTTCCGTTCAATACGATATGAAAATGGAAACATCATTTGTGCGTACGTACGAACTACTGTCTCCATAAACGGCATTTTTCATTTCATATATACGTCTATTATATATATTTATATTCTAAATATATATGATATATAAATCATGTTTTATATTATGGACATATTTAAATATTTATCTAAGTAATACCATCAAGAGTAACAAGTTAAAACATGTACGATAAAGAAAGCGATTATTACGTGAAATGTTTATTTAACATGGAAAATATTATTAAATGGGTAGTGTAAAGTCATAAATGAGTCATGTATGAAATCATAAATATTAATATGGTTCTAGAATAATTTAATAACATACTAAAATCCTCATACATGAGGTCAAATGTACCATCGACTAAAGGAAAGTGCAAGGTAAGGGGTTTTCATCTCACTCCTTATTCCTGTGAGATTCATACCATATTTCCACTATTACATTTTGTGTGGTGTATGTACATACCATAATTGTATTCTTTGAGTAATAAACTTTAATTTATGTGTATTTATATATTCATTGTATGATACTTCTTTCATGGGGTGTATGTCTCATAAGTTACCAAATTGGTAAGGAATAATTTCACAATCTTTTTATTATCCGAGGTTGTTTTTACGTAAGTATCTACTCGGACATCATTATTATCAATGTCCATGTTTCATAAAAGAGTTTTCAATGATATTGTTTTTAAGGGACCTTTTTTTACTAATAAATCATTTTAAATGATTTAAATATTTATTCTTCTAAATAATTCTCATTAATTTCCATGTTTTCAAAAAGGGTTTTAAGGATTTTTTTTATATGGAAATGAATGTTTTTAAAATGTTAATTCCATTGAAAAGTATAAAAGTGGTATGGGACACTTGGATTCAAAAACGACGTAAAATATAATCCTTTTTAAATTGTGTGAATTATAATTGTTTTCATGAGAAAGGGATATCTCTTTCAAATTGTTTTATAAATCATTTTCATCTATGTCAACATCCTTTGATGGATTTTAAACTTGTTTGAAGTTGATTTATTATAATAAAAATATTTCATATTGTATTGAAGGTTTTGTGATATGTTTGATTTTGGATTTGTTATTTTTATACCATTCATGGTTTATGGATAAATTATTCACATTTCGCATGCTAGTTTTAATATGAATGTTTGTGATATATTTAAACCTCTTCGTAAGATGAATGTGTTGGACTAGTATGTTCTGGGATGGGGACTGGTAAAAGTAATCCCTCCGGGTTGGGGTCCAGTTACAGTAGACCCTCCGGGTTGGAGTCTAGTTATAGAGGCTCTCCAGGTTGGTTTCCGGTTATAGAGGCACTCTGGGTTGGAGTCCGGTTACAGAGGCTCTCCGGGTTGGAGTCCGGTTACAGATGCTCTCTGGGATGGAGTCCGGTTACATAGGCTCTCGAGGTTGGGGTACGGTTATAGTTATCCCCTAGGTCCTAGTACGAGTCCATGACACAGAAACTAAACTTCGGCATTATACATTCCATCATTATGAAATTAGTAATTACATGTGATTATTTGACAAGTATATTATCCATGTGTACGTTTATATGTTAATGTTTGAATTATTTTTCCATATTATGTTCAAGTTTATATTTAAAATTCTATTGTTTTATTACACATCTTGCCTTAAAAGATTATAGCTTCCTCTAAATTAATTACCCTTACTGTGCATCTGATCTCACCCATTTTTTATGTTTTATTTTCCGACTATTCAATGAAGTGTATTATGATTGATATGTATGGTTAAGCTAAAGTGAATAATGGAATTCTCAAAGAACTATCTATGTTGTGTTTTATGTTTGAGATTGTAATACAAAGTTAATGTATGTAATCTATTTTCCCAGACTGCTATACTAATCGGTTCTTCAGGACATGATTCCTTGTAATCATGCCAATGTATTAAAATAATGCACCAACTCTGGGTAACTAGGGTCAGGGCGTTACATAGCCCAGCTGGAGGGGAAACCTGGTGTCTCCCGTCCGGGACTACACTACACAAACCAACTGGAGGGTAAGCCCGGTACCTCTCATAGGGGACTACACTACCCAGCCCAACTATAAGGCCATCCCAGCATCTCTCGTTCAAAACAACAAATACCCATCCTAGCTATAGGGTCATCCCAGATGGGTATCAAGGACTACACTGCAACGTTCTTACTGGAGGGTCAGCCGGAAAGGTCTTCCTAGTAAACCTGTCAGATCGCTACCGTCATAGCATTTCATCTTTTTACATGCCAAACCAAAACATGCAAATCATATCTCAAAAGCTTCTAATGAGGGAATTATCATGTTCTATGTGGAAATAAACTCAGGATCAGAATCTTGAGGGATGAAATCCAAGTTCATTTGAAGAATATATGGAGGATTGAATTTTTATCTTGGGATCTCAAATAGTACACAATGTGTGAGGGTTCCCACATGGCGTGTGGTCCCTCTTCATTGTCTAGGAAAGTCTTTTTATAGACAGAAGTCTTGTACCATGTAGTTATATACTCCATGTAGGTGGAAAACATGGAATGTTCTGTTTATCAAGGGATCATGGTCTTGTATTATGGTCATCTCAATGTACTATAACCATTTTTCTTTGAACTCAGGCACATGTTTTATTGTCCCACACAGGGTTCTGTCCACATGGCTAACCCATATTTAGGTTCCCAGCACATGGAATGTTCCTTGCCATGTGTTTCTTTACATGTATTTCTTCACACGGAACAGTAGTACATGACGTGTTAAGGGGAATACATTCCATGTAAACCTTATATTTTCCAAAACAGTTGCACTGTCGCTAAGGGAGGCTACAAACCATGTGTTATTCATTGAACATGTTGTGCAGTCTATTTTTTCACCCGAATATCTAGATTTCCCACAACATCATACATAATCCAAATATTCATTAGCAAGGGTCAGAGTTGCCTAATTTGTCTCCAAAATCATCATATATAGATGAATAATGAGGAATCTCTTCATTTTTCATCATGAATCAACCTCGTTAAAAAATGTGGGTTTGGATGGATCTTCTGTACGCCACTGTGGCTTTATTTCATGTCAGGTCTGTATGAAGCCTTTTTATTGTTCATCCTTGTGTCATGTTGTTTCTAGATATGTTACTCACTAGTGATTCCATCATCATTCCACAAAAATCATCAAACCTGGATCCAAGAGGATTCCATGGAGATAAATGAGGAGAAAAAGTGGAGAGGGGCAACACAAACCATGTTTTTAATAATCAATAGCCATGATTTCATGGAATGTAATCAGGAATTGGGTAATAGGGTTAAAACGTGTGATAAATAGTAAGAAATTCGATACTTGGGCTCATGAAAAGTCTGGAATCCAATTCCCAAGTTTAAGAATTTAGTTTCAATATGCTCAATCATTTTATCGAAGGCATAAAAACCATAAATAATATTACTACCTATATTGGATATATCGATGTTGATGAAGAACCAGTTCTTTGAAAAAGGAATAGATTCTATTTCAATCCTTTAATATTGATTTTATAAAAACATGTTTTCCTCATCATTCTTTATTCATTCATTATTCTCTAATGGAAGAGAGAGGAGGATAGAAGAGGATATTCCATTGGACAAATAAGATTCTGATGCCCACTCCTTAAAATAATTTTTTTTAACAATTCTATTAGGTTAATGGATTTGAATTAATTAATAATATTAACTAATTAAATCACCTAGAATTCACAACCAATGCGAGAGAGAAATGAACATCCCATGCTGACTCATTTAATGTTGTGCCATGGGGAAAAACAATGTTAAGAATCCAACAGTGGTCTTGGATTTCTGATCCGATCAACTATTTAAGTGTTACCCCATTTTATTTAATTAATAATGGATGTGTAATAAAAAATTCACTTAATATTTTCATAAAATTAATTATGGGAAAAATGTGCCTCAGAATCATACACCATCTTTATTCCTAGCTTTGGAATAATATTTAGAAATATTTCAACGTATTATTAGAAAAAAAAATCATGTTTCTATAAGAACATTCAAATGAAAAACCATGTTTCCTCAGGGTTGCTCATTAAGCTTTCAACTTAGACCATGGTTGTGTGGGAGTGTGTTGCATGGTCAATATAGGACCTTACAATGGCGCCCATGCCTTGTCTTGGTCATATTTCCCATATTCCTATGGTGAATCCCATGATCAGTCTTGGATCGTATGATGACATGTGTATGTTGTCAATGATATATTCTTTTCTTGACATTGATTCTAAGCATGGTCAATGATGGATCTTGTAGTGGTATGAATATATTGACAAGGATTGTAACTTTTATCACCATTGATGTGTCACATATTCAACAATTAATCCTGCAATGATGTGAGAACATTTTTGAAGGATGTTACTTTTCTCACCTTGAATATGTTGCGTGTTCATCGATGTATGATTCCATTGAATGACAAAGGATCCCTGCATGTCATGGCTGTTATCAAAATGGTACATGGGTATTGTCACAGACTATCACATAAATGTTTTATAACCCATTATCATGACACATGCACAGGGAATATTTATCCTCTTTACATGATGATATCAATCGTAACTTGGTTCTTATGATGAACACAAGAATATTCAATGTGTGTGGTGTGTAAATCCATTGGATGGGAATGGTGCATTGAGCCTGGAATTTAATTCACCTTCAAATTCTATGAAACATTAAATAAATTGTTTAGGACCTGATCATATACGGATTCTGAGTCATTTCCAACAATAAATCATATAACCGAGTATGTAGTAATTTTTTCTTCATATGGGTAGAGATAAGGTCAATGATATGTTCCTGACTCATGTTCTTTGGACAGAATATAAGCACAAGTTGAATCCTTTCTATATATGTCAGTGTAAGACATGCCAAATCAATTATTAAGATAGGTTATGGGCTTTTATGGATTTCACAATCTAGGCTATCAGATGCTGCAACCGCTTTGCAGGATAGGGTATGCGATGGATTTATTTGTTGCATGAATGTGAGAAAGAGTCTCACACAACCTACTTCACATAAACAATATCGGGTTTATGATGTTCTATATTGAAAAGAAGTGAGATATCTCTATTAAAGAGTGGAAGTGGGATCGATATGATTGACCAAAAAACTCCCATCCCTCCGTCTGAAATATTATGTTATTCTTGAGATTCTTCTCATGATCGAAAGAATGTAGTCTCACGTGATATTATTCATGGATCTTCTATGTAGGTTTGTAATGCTATAATTCATGTAGAAATAATGAGCTCTTATTTTTTAATTTGAATAGGTTTTGATGTATTTTTTATGCCATTCCATCAGTGTATTATTCATGTGAGTTCATCAATGGGTTTCTCTTGACCGTTTTTTCATAACCGTTATGGGGTTCACAAGCCCTTTTTTCAGGGAGAACAGGAGGTCTCCTAAAGGAGAATAAACATCCTTTTCTGATATGTGATATCCCTATATTAATTGATGAGGGATTACACTACATCTGTGTGTCTAAGAAAAGTGGTCATCTAGAAAACATGATCCTTCGTTCATCAAACCAGCTTTCCAATCCTCTGATTCAAGGGCTATATCGCATCAAGATATCCCTTCCATACACTGATACTTTCATCGTTCTTCATGCATGATTACATTACCACATGGGGACTTTATGTCACCACGTGATCCACTCTCATAACATCATTTGAGCACTATAGAGTTTGTTCCAGTAGAAAATATTCTTGAACAATCATATCCACACCGTGGGAATGGTTCATCCCTTGATTTAAAAACTACATCACATCCGGGAATAGGTCAGGCTATCATGTCATTCCTATATTCCATATAATGAAAATATCATTATAAATAGACTGTATCATTTTTTTTAAAAAAATATGTTTTAAAAAATTCATTTTAAAAAAAATGCCTACGTTAATATTTTTTTTTAAAATAAGCTCTAAAGGTGGCAGGGCATGTGCCGCGTTTAGGCTTTAGGTGAAAGGCAACATCTGTGATGCTGCCTTTCATGTTAACTCGAAAGGCGTGAAATTAGTTGTCACCTTTCTACGAAAAAATACTATTTTTTTTAAAAAAAATTATGTTTTTATTATATATATATATATAAACAAAACAAAACAAAAATTAAAATTAAAATTTTCAGCACAATTTATCCGGTATTTAAAATCCAGTAGTAGTTCCATTACAACAGTCTGGATTCTGATAGAAGCTCTCACCCAGGGCTCTCTTTTATAAGAGAGCTTACCCTTTAACTCATTCTGCATTTCCGATGAGGGATTCTGGTTCTCCATTTCCTGCACATAACATTCTGCATTTCCGATGTGGGATTCTGTTTCATGTATGTGACATAGAAAGACTATAAAATATAAACTATAAGGAAAATATAAATAAATCCTAAAACATGGATTAAATATATAAAAAATAGTGGAAAACAAAAAAAAATCATTAAAAATTATGATAAAAAATAATTTATAAGCTTTCAAAACCACTTCCTTGAAACATAATAAGTTTCTAGTACATGACTTCGAAAGCTTATAAAATAAAAACTACAAGACCAATATAAATGAAACACAATACATGGATTAAACATATAACAAATAGTTTAAAATAAAAATAATTTCGTAAAACTTGTTGATGAAAAATAATTTATAAGATTTCAAAACCACCAACTATAAATTTAAAAATATTTCAATCACGTGAGTTTGTAAGCCTATAAAATATAATCATTAAGACTGATATAAATGAAATGTAATTATTAAATTAATATTATTAATAATTAATTATATAATAATTAATTATTTAAATAGAAATCATTAATAATTAATTATATAATAATTAACCAATTAATTTGTAATATAATGTATTTTAATAATTAAAATTTAATAATTATAAAGAAAAATTATAATTTATAATTATATTACTAATTTACTAATTAAGTATTATATAATTAATAAATATATTACCATTTAACTAACTAATTACTATATAATAATTTTTAATAAATACTAATTAATAATCATAATGAATAATTATATTTTATAATTATATTACTAATTAACTAATTATTAAAATGGCATCGACTCTATCTATCTCAAAAAATTAACAAATTTACTATTATATATTTAATAATTATATTACTAAATAACTAATTATTTATTATATATTTAATGATTAATAATTATAAATTAACTAACTTAAAATTAAATAATTAATAATTATATTACTAATTAACTAATTAATTATTATATAATCAATTATTATATTACTAATTAAATAATTAATTATTAAATAATTAATAATTATATTATTAAATGACTAATTATATTTCAAATTAACAATTTAATTATTATATAATTAATTATTAATAATTATGTATTAACTAACTAATTATTATACAATTAATAATTAATTAATTGATAATTATATTATTCATTAACTAATTAATAATTAATAATTAATAATCAACAGTTATGATGAACAATTATAATGAATAATTATATTATTAATTAACTACATAATTATTAAATAATAATTTTTAATAATTAACAATTAATAATTATAATGAATAATTATATTACTTATTAACTATTATATAATAAATAAATAATTATTATATAATAATATTTTGTCAATACTAATTAATAATTATAATGAATAATTATAATTTATAATTATATTACTGATTAACTAATTATAAAAAGGTCCTCGACTCTATCTTTCTCAAAAAATTAACTAATTAACTATTATATAATTAATAATTATATAACTAATTAACTAATTAGTTATTATATAAATAGTGATTAATAAAATCTAAATAACTAATTACAAATTATATAGGTAATAATTATATTACTAATTAAAGAATTAATTATTATATAAATAATAATTATATTTCTAAGTAACTAATTAATTATTAAATATTTAATAATTATATTACTAATTTACTAATTATATTAATAGTTAACTAATTATTTATTATATAGTTTATTATTAATAATCACTCACTAACAAACTAATTATTATACAATTAATAGTTAGATAATTAGTAATTATATTATTAATTAACAAATTAATAATTAATAATTAATAATTAGTAATTATAATGAATAATTATAATTAGTAGTTATAATGAATTATTATAATTTGTAATTATAATTAATTATTATAATTAGTAATTATAATGAATAATTATATTTAATAATTACAATGAATAATTTTAATTTATAATTATATTACTAAATAACTAATGAACAATTATATAATTAATAATTATATTACCAATTAACTAATTAATTATTATATACTAATTTTGAATAATTACTAATTATTAATTATAATGGATAAATATAATTTATAATTATTTTACAAATTAACTAATTAACTATTATATGTTGAATAATTATATTACTAATTAATTGGTTAGTTATTATATAATTAATTATTAATAATTTCTAATTAACTAATTAATCATTATATAATTAATTATTAATAATATTAATTTAATTAGTAAATAAATTATTACATATTTAATCCATCTGTTAACTTTAAATTATATCGGTCTAGTAGTTTATATTTTATAGTCTTTCAAAGCCACATACTTTAACCATTTTTATGTTTCAAGTATGTGGTTTTGAAAGATTATAAATTATTTTTTATGAAATTTTTTTTAAAAATTCTTTTTATTTTCAACTATTTT
Organism: Viscum album; assembly: GCA_963277665.1. Lineage (NCBI taxonomy): Eukaryota > Viridiplantae > Streptophyta > Magnoliopsida > Santalales > Viscaceae > Viscum > Viscum album. The sequence goes on along the minus strand of OY728133.1, from coordinate 1,816,240,515 downwards.
TTATATTTTTAATCTGTGTTTTAAGTTTCATTTATATCGGTCTTATAATTTATATTTTATAGGCTTTCAAAGTCACGTGCTTGAAACATTTTTAAGTTTCAAGTTGGCGGTATTGAATGCTTATAATTTACTTTTCATCAATATTTATTACTATATTCTTTTTATTTTCAAATATTTGTTATATTTTTAATCTATTTTTTAAGTTTCATTTATATTCGTTTTGTCATTAATATTTTATAAGTTTTGAAAGTCACGTACTTGAATCTTTTTAAGTTTCAAGTAAGTGGTTTTGAAAGCATATAAATTATTTTTTATCATCACTTTTTATGATTTTTTTTGTTTTTAACTATTTTTTATATGTTTAATACATGTTTTAAGTTTCATTTCAATTGGAATTAAATTTTATATTTTATAGTATTTCAAAGTCATGTACTTGAAACAGAATACAACAACGGAAATGCAGAATGTTCTGTGTAGGAAATGGAGAATCAGAATCCCACATCAGAAATGCAGAATGATATCCAGGGTAATGTCTCTTATAAAAGGGAGCTCTGGGTGAGAGGTTCTGTCATAATCTAGACTACTGTAATGGCAGTACTGCTGGATTTTAAATAGCGGATAAATTATGCTGGGAAATTTGTTTTTATTTTTTTTATTTTTTTTGGTTTATATATAAATCTATATAAACAAAACAAAAGAAAAAAAATAAAAACAAAAAATAATATTTGTTTTAAAAAAATATTTTTTTTTTCTGTTTTAGGTGAAAGGAAGCATCCAGGATTCCACCTTTCACCCAGGCCGAGAGGTGGCATCGTGGAAGCCACCATTGTGGCGTGTTTTTGAAAAAAATATATCCTAGTCCATTTAAAAAAATATATTAAAAAAATAATTAAAAAAAAATCAGACTGTATTTGCATTGACTCTAGTTTTGGTGAATACTATATTTCTCCATATCATTGAAACCTCATGCACTTCCACATAAAGATGTTATCCCAAATTTTCGTCAATTCACTCAGACATGTAGCTATGGTTCTACTGTGATCATGATGCTTCTTCTCTTCACATATAGGAGGCTTTTAAATGTCCAAACCATCTAAGATGATGACCAACATCCCCATGTGTCTCTCCTGAATCCAATATTCTTTTTTTTATTCTCAGTGAATCATATCCACATGGATTCATTTCATAGTTCCCCATGCTTTATATCCTCAAGCTCATACAATCTGCATCACGAACTACCTTTATGTTTTTGTGATGTATCCTAAGACACCAAGCACTCTCCGTATAAATAAATATTTTTAGTATAGGTCCCCTCATGCGCATGAGGTTCTATTGGTGTGTGACATCTATCCTAAGCACAAAAGGAGAGTTGGATCTCTGGCACCCCAAGTTTGAAGAAGGCCCTTGGGTGGTGTTATCTTATCCATCACACAATATGCCCATTTTGATGGAAGTACATACTTCCAATTACTTTATTTTACTTTATTCATTGTCAACATTATTATTTATAAAATATAGTAATAATAATAATAATAATAATAATAATAAAACTCCATCAATTGGGTAAACAATGTGAACACTCCAAGCATTACGATCACATGTGTATTCGCTATGATCACGTAATACCTCATCGCATGTTCCCTTCCAAAGAAAATTTTGTGATACACAATTATGAGAATCACTTGGTGTATAGAGGTAAATGAATTTTCCCATGATGATGAAATTCTCATAGGTTGAAAGGACACATTGGTGGAACAGATTATGAAGAGGAATATTGGACATTATGTATATAGTCAAAACAAAGGATTCATTCAGAGTCATGTAGTATTATTTCTAATAAACATTGAATGTTTCTGATGATCTATGCTTCATAAAACAATAACTGAAATTTATTTATATAAATGATATTATGACATCATTATGGGAGAATTTAACTTCTATAATATCCTGACATGGTATTTTTACTCCCATTGGGATCTAGAGAACAAATATTTTGTTTTTAAAGTAATGATATCCTTTGATGGATCTATGTAAATAATAAAGGGATAAAGGTAATTTAAATTTCATTTTGTTTGGGTCTAGATGTAAGATCTAGGTGTCACTGTATATATCCCCAAAGAGAAAATCAAGCCTTACATAGTTCTAGTAAATTTCATTACACTGATCTAGAACATTTGTAAATGAGGGAAGGCCACACGAGGGAGGGAAATCTAAACCGTCTAATGTCATATAAGATAGAACGATAGATTCATTGACCCATAATTATGGTTAAATCTATAAATTGGAATAATAACATTAAATCTCTTAGCTCATGTTATCCGTGAAAAATTCGAGAAACCAGAGGAAACTAGAGAATTATCTATATTATATCATGATTTCTAGTCAAGTTTTGTTTGTGGAATAAACATAGTGATTGTTTATACCTATGCCATCTGATGTAGTATACTATAACATTTTATGGATGTGAGAAATGAGATTTTGTATACTATGATCTCATGTGATCTCAAATATAATGAAATTTTATGTGAAAAGTAAATTAAGAACTATCTTGGAGGATGTTTTAAAAGTGGTGTCTGTTAGGATGTTACCATGGTATACAAGGAGAAAACTATTTTTCCATGAGGTTGAAATTTTTTCTCATCAAAATTCCACAATTGGTAACAATTTATAAAGATCCATATTGGAAATAATATTCAATGTCAAAATATAGTTTAAAATTTTAGTCATATACTTGTATTTTTTTATTGAAAATTATGATTATAGAGATCCAAAATTTCTGAGCCATAGAGTGTGACATGTGAATGGGAGATGTACTAGTGTGATGGAGGTATTTAAACCATACATTTCTCATATGTGAAATCCCTAACAAAGATATGATTCATATATAAGTAGGGAGAATTTTCTTCAATCATGATCTCATAAGTGATGGATGTCAAATTGGGATCCTTTTTATTGGCACTGAACATGAGTGGGATATAATTATTTTTTTGTGGGATGGAAATGAGAGATCTAGTCAACCTGAAATAAATTATTATAATTATAATAAAGAAACACATATATCGTCAATATTAAACTAGTACGGTAGTGGACCAATGGAAAAAAGTAAATTATGGAAATTTAAGTAAGGGTAAGTGTGTGAAATAGTATTATGTTGTGGGATGGAATGTCATCCATGCAGTTTAATTTCCATCAATGAGATTTTGGATTTACATTTTGAAGTCATACGGTGAGTAGGAGGATTCATATTAGTTAACGACTTATGAAATGAACATTTTCCATCAATTTAACAAGATAAAACATGGATGTATGATTGCTACAATTTATGGACATATAGCTTTGACATAGAATGGTTGGTGAGGAAGTCAATCCAGTAAAGAGAATGATAAAATAACTAACTCGAATAGAGATATTAGGTGTTGGTAAATATGATCTAAAAAATATGAACTATTAGTCTTATTAAATAGTTATTGGATAGGTGGGTGACTGTAGTTTATGTTGTTATGGATTTTATTGAAAATTTTACCTTAATTGTACTTCAATAAAGATGAATATTCAATAACTTATCCTTGTAAATTGTAATAATCACCAAAAAATCTCAACCCATGTGTGCCATGATCGATGGGAGAAATAAGAGGATAATAAGAGTTATCCAAATTTCAACAAAATATGAAAAACAAGGTTCATTTAATGTGTGCACCACTTGATTGATTATTCTATAGTGGTCTAGCTATGAATTCCCCGAAATTTTATAAACATGAATTCGGGGAATTGTAAACCTTGATCTTGAGGGATCTCAGATATGTGAAAATGGTATGTGATGAGTATGTATGGAATGCCCAAAGACCCTGTTCAAAAATAATTATTTTCTAATATATTTATAGGTTATATAAAGATAAATTAATTTTAATTTATGGGTGAAATTTTATCTGGTTGATAGGCTACATTGGGGACACACAATATTCCAAGCAATATTATGCATAATATGAATAGTCAAAACAAATATGTCCTTCAGAGTCAAGTTCTTAAATTTATAATGGATATAGAGGAATATAGAGATATTAATTTATCAATACTTTGGGTGTAAACTTTTCAAAGGGATATTTCCAATCATTAAGGAATCATTTAGATATAATCAATCATGGATGGAAAATTTTGATCATAGATTTAATTTATACGTAGGAAAGTGGGGATTTTGATTCATTCATGAGTTCATCAATGAGGGAATATATACTAATTTATCCTAACTGAATTTACTGGAAAAATTATGTATTACTTTGGAAAATATCTCATATACATTTCCAATTATTAATATATATCAATTATAAAATAATGACAACATTTCAGAGAATATAAGATACACAACACTGAGCATTAAAAAACTAAAAAAATCTTATTATTTAAATATTACCGATATAACCCAGACATTGAATTGGCTAGTGTAAATATGATTACAAAATCTAAATTATATATAAAGGAATTAATAATTATAAATTTATTTATTAATCTTAATAAATATGAAATAAAATTTTAGTAAATTAATTTTATTAATTAAAAATATGTTTTTATCAAAAAATGGGCTTCATTTAGATTTTTGATGGACTATTATAATTAAAATATGGAGGTTTTATACTTTTTTTGATAAGATGAAATTATTTTGGAAATAATTATATAAAAATTTTCATATAATTATTATTTTATTAAAAGGATTTATTTTCCATAGAATTTAGAAAAATACAGATTTTTAATCAAAATTTTATTTTGGATTAAAGTATTTAAATTTTTTTATTCTTTTCAAATATTATGTACAAAAAAATTAATTTTTTTCATTATTATTAATCCAATTAATCTCATAGAAATAAATTATATTATAGAATTTGGTATAAAACATATTGTATACATAAAAAATCATTTTTCTAGAAGCATTAATTATCTTTTTGTTTTACATTTTATTATTATGTTAATTTATATAACTTCTAAGAATTAAATATAAAATAAGAATGATTCAATATTTTGAATTAGGATTTATAATTTTTGTCAATATTTTACATTTATTTATTCTAATTATGAATAGTTACTATAGAAAATTATTATCACCACTATAAGTGTACTTCCTGTAATTACATCTAAAAATAATATGGTAAGTACTAGAAAATGACCATATGACTTTCCTTTTTCTATTGGACTACTGTAGTTCTACCAAGTCCTCAAATTTTTTTAAAATATGACATTTTTTTCATTTATCCTTGCTTTTTATCTTTATAATATTTAAGTAATGAATAATGTAGAAAATTTCCCTATATTACTTGTAATATATATAATATTTCTTAATATGAATGAAAACTACTTATGTTCAGTTGTAAATGTTTATAGTAATGATAAATTATTAATTTTATCATTTTACATTACTTCTAATTTTGTATTGATGAATAATTACCTAAAATTCTTAATAAAATTCGAGATAACATTTATTCAAATAAAATATAAATAAACAAAATAATATTATAAAATATTTAATGAAATATCATTTGAATTAATTACTATGTTATCATTTTTTTATTAATATATATCATTTTAATTATTTGTTAAATTACTAGAATCGAATTCAATTTAATTTATATTTTTTTCAATGTCAAATTAATTGTATATTCCCGATGATTTCCTTAATTATATCTTATAAAAAATAATATCTTATTATATTATTTAAAATTACTAAAAATTTAATATTAAGTAAACTAATATATATGGTTTGAAATATAATAAATTATCCATTTATGGGCGAAGTTTCATTTTACAGTATCTATCATAACATATAACGAGTAAAAAATATTATTATTTCCATAATTATCAAAAAGGTTATTAGGGAGTTAGAAAAAAAAAGAAAAATGTATTGTATACTTTATAAATTATATTTTATGATTTGATTTATGCCACTACTCTTTATTTCTAATAAATATATCATTTTAAACCTTTTTAAGGAAAAATAATTTATATTAATTTAATACTATGGGTAATTAAAAGAATACCCCTCCCCCTTTTATAAAATGGAACATTTTATCTTCATTTATTCACATATAAAAATAAATTTACTTTGGTAAATAAATTACAATAACACTTAATGTAATTATTAAAATCATTATATATTTCTCTTTTTTGTTATAATACCATCTTTAGAGGGCATAGGTTGTAAAGGAAAGGATACTGTCCGAAGAAGTGGTGAAACTTTTGACTAAATGTTTTAATTTTATTTCATCATCAACCTCCAAAAAATATTTATAATATACAACCATAAAATAGAATCAATATCTATAATTTTTCTAGAAGTTTAATTTTAATTTAACAACCTTTATCCATATCATTCTTCAATCAAATGGGAAACAAAACCACCAAACATGTGCATAGAGGACTACCACCTCCCAAAGAGATATAGATTCTCCCCCATAATTACCACACATGGATTGATATAATTATTCATTTAATATATATAAATAATATTAATGACATATTTATCTTACATTAAAAGTATTACATCATATCCTATCATAAATTTATATTCATTGAAAATAATACAATTTTTTATGGGAACACATAGACTACCACTTTTATAAAGAGATATAATTCATTTTTCATCACCAAATCATGCGAATGATATATTTATATGTTAATTTAATGAAATAATTTAATAATAATTATCAATATACAATGATAAAATAACACTTACTTTTCATCCTGATTATTAAAAAATTGAAGCGTTAATCATGAATACATATGGCCTACCATATCCATGATTGTCACATAGTTCATTTTTATTATACATAAATCATTTTTGGTACTAAAACTATAATTCATATATAATATTTAAATTTTTTTCAATAGTTTATTTATTCATATGATTTAATAATTATATCTTTTACCATATTCAACTAACCAAAGTCATTTCTGGACATTTGAGTTGAATATCATCAAAACATCCAACATGAACATAAATTATTATGTAATTTATTATAACATGGTAAAAAACACTTCAAATTAATTTATATAAATAATTTAAGTTTATTATTCATCAAAATAAGTAATGTACAAGATGAATCATAATTGAGGTAAGAGTGTTTCTTTAATAATTATCTTTTAATGTTTCCCCTTAAACACGTTTTCTTCCATTTCAATGTTATTATAAATTATTGATGAAAAATATCATTTATTATTCAATAATTGATAATTTTATCTTTTAAAATATTTTAATTTGCATCAATGTTTAAAAAATAATCATTTTTCAATTTTTTGTAAAGGGATATTTACTTCAAAACCTTAATTTTTAATGTTTTAATGATTTATGGTTGAAATATTTCCTTTCCATGTCCATATTCTTAAAAATACATGTAATATGTATTTTTTGGAAATAAATACATTAAAAAGTGAAATTTATGCCTATTTCTTATAATATATTTAAAAAAGAATATTTTGATGTAATTGTTTGACAATCATTACAAGAGGAAAAAAATTATTTTAACTTATACGGGGTCGATGGATTTTTCCACACCCATAATAATCATTTATATTTCAATTTTTTATATTATTTTATGTTATCTTCAATGAAAATACCCCATTCTCTTTGTTCATGGAATTTTCAAATAGTGTTTGTAATGAAATGAAATGTTCAATATCTGGAAATATTTTCATATATGTGTAAAGAATATTTTTATATCTCTAATGATGAAAAATAAAATATTTCATGTTTAATGATTATTTTATGGTATATTTTAATTTTTGACGATTAGACATGATGGGTGGTGTCACACCCCGACCGCAGATGTCATTATTTTACTTTTTTTTCTTGGTCCCGATTTAAAATTTTCGAGGTTTGTTTGTGTTGGCTGTTTCACGCCTGTGCGCAGTCATCGCATCGCGAGCGGTGACCGTGCGTTCGGCACGGGTGACTATGTGTTCACCCGACATTTTAAATATTAAAATTTTTATGTTAACATTTTATTATTATTACCATTTAAATTGTGTTATCATTATTGAGGTATTTTTATATATGTTTATATATGTGTATAGTAATGTATATATATATATGTCTATATATATATATATGCTTATATAAGTTTATGTCTATATATGTTTATATATAAATGGATATTGTATTTACGTTTATATATATAAATATATATATGTGTGTTATTTTTAAATGATTTTATTATTTTAAATATTTGATCAGAATAATTATTATTATAATTAACTAATTTTTACTTATTATTATATTTTATTATTATTATTATTATTATTATGTTTTATTATTATTATTTTTATAATGTTTTATTATTATTATTATTATTATTATTTGTTTAGATAGATATATATATAAATTTTGTTTCCAACCCTAATCTACCCCCTCTCTCCGGCAACCCCCCCTTCTCTCTCTCTTCCCCGCGCGACTCCCCTCTCCCAGCTTCACTACCTCCGGTGCCCGGCCTCCAGTGCGTTCCCCTCCCCCGACCTCCGGTGATCCGCCTCACCGCACCCAGTCGCCGTCCCGACCATCCCCTTCGTCCGACGGTCTGTCCCGGCGACCCAGCGCGCTCCCTCTCCGGTGGCCCGCACCGCCGGCCTCACCCCCGCTAAACCTGGCCTCCGCTCACCCCAGATCGGCGCGCCTCCTCCATCATCGCCCGACCACCGACTCCCACTCCGCCTCAGCCTCCTACGGCATTCCACTCGCCGCCCCGCCCCCTCCCCCCCCCCCCCTTCGCCCCAGGCGGCGCCTTCCGCGCGCACCCCCTCCGCTATCCCGACCTCCTCCGGCGAACAGCCCCAACGACCCCGTTTTTTCATCACCGCCATCCCCCCAGGCCGTCCAGCCCCTGTTCTGGCCACCCCGACTGCCAGTGACCTCCCTTCCAGCGCTCCCCCTGACCGGCGACCTCCCTTCCGGCGACCCCCCCTGTCCAGACGGCGTCCTCCCTCACCCCTGCGTCATCCCGGCCCCTGTTTCCCACCGCCGTGCTGACCCCGCCTTCCCATTCCGGCCTCCCTTTGCTGCACCAGTGACCCCCACTGGCCTCACACCTCCATCCGACCGCCGTCCTCGCCCCGCCATGATGATCCCGACCTCCGCCGGACCTCACCGCCGAATCTCCCCGCACCCCTGTAAGTCAGGCGTGTTTTATTTTATTTTGTTATTATATTATTATTATATTTGAGTTATTATTATTTCATTAGAATTTTAATTTTAATATGTTAATATATTTAGTTTTATTATATTATTATTATTATTATTATTGTTATATTATTATTATGCTTATTATATTATTATTGTTATTATTATTATATTATGGTTATGTTATTATTATTATTATATTATGTTATTATTATTATATTATTATTATTAATATCAATATATTATTAATATTATTAATAATAATAATATTATTATTATTATGTTGTTGTTATTATTATAACTACATTATTATTATTATTATTATTATTTTCATGTTAATATTACTAAGTTATTATTTGTATTATTATTGTTATGTTATTGTCATTATTTTTAGGATTATGCTATTATTATTATTATATTATTATATTATAAATATGATAAATTATTATTGTTGTTATTGTTATTATATTATGATTATTATATTATATTATATTATATTATGTTATTATTGTTGAACCTGTTTAACGGTCTATTGTTTTAGGACCTGTTTGACGGCGCAATACGGTGCAACCATTACACAACGGGAGTTTTGCATCGTGTCGTTTTTCGTTCCGATTCGAGGTAGGTCTCCCATTGCAATCTCCATTAAATTTAGAATTTATTTATTCCTTGACTTTTTATTAAGTTTCAGTAAATTTAAAAGTATTATTAAGTAGTTATTTATAGTGTGGTGACCTGCTGATAAAAGTTGTTTAAATTCTAGCGTTTCATTGAAAGTGTATTTCTTTGTTTCAATGGTGTGCTTCCATGGTAATATTGCTAAATGGTTCTTTATGAAATGTGAAATTGTGTTTTGAAATGTTTTTGGTGTGTATAAATTAGTAGGTGTATTGTTTGTGGAAAAGGTGTTTCTTAGAACCTTGATTAGAAGAAATGTCGTATGACCTTTAAACATGATTTTGAAAACATTATGTGTGGTTCTTGGTTGTTGAATTTTTTTTCCTTTGACACGTGATTAAAAGTTTGGATTTCAGTTGAGAAATATTATTCCTTCAAAAAGTGATTGAAGGACCGTTTGGCTCTTGATAAAAGTGAGGTACGTTTGGATATTGGAAGATGATTCTACTTGTAAAACTAGTGTGTTTCAGGTTTAACATGTTGTTTTGAGTTTCATAAATAATGTTCTAAGTGTGTTTCTGGTTTTCAATGAAATGGCCTGTGTCATAGCCCTTTAGAAATGATTTAGTATTAAATGGTCAAAATGAAAATGATATGACGTCCCGGTTGGCACTTTATTAAATGTGAAGTGATTATACATATGTATATATATATACATACTTATGGGGCATCTCTAAAGGGGGACTTCCCTTCGAGGGTTGTTGTGTAGTGATGTCCGTGTAAGGGGTTGGTAGGTGCGGTGAGATGAGTCACGCGTGCGAGGGTCCCCCACTTACACAGTGTTATTAAAACTACCGTGGGTTCCTGGGAATCCTTTAGATAATGGAGTGACGGTTGCTGGCTAGCCCCGATTAGACGGGTTAGTCCACCCTTGGTAGGTAAGGCCTTGTTGGGCGTGCCACTGGTTGGCTGTTAGGGTGGCCAGTTGGTTATTGACTATAGAGTACCATGCCGACAGGTAGTCTGGACCCGAGTACGTCCAGGGGTTTTCTAGGGATGTTTAAGATCGCCCATGGTTATTGCTGATAACTTCTGGTTTATTTTTACTTTCACTTTGTTTTTCTTTCTTGTTTACCTTTACTTGCACTTGTTTTCCCTGCTTGTTTACTTTCAGTCATCCTTCACAGCCTATACTGCTAGACTTTGGGAAAATGGTTTTCAAATGAAAATACTTTATTCTCTTTGTGTATGATTTGAAAATGTAAAACTTTGCTTTTTAGAATGAGTTTAAAACTAAATAAAGGGAACCAACTTTCGAAAATGAATAAGGGAAATTTCTCGTGTTTGATTTTCAAGTAAATAATTATGAAAGATTACTTCTATACATTGTAGTTCAAACCTGGAATATGTAGATTCTTTATTTATTGGCAGTGCTTTGGGATTTGTTGTGGGGCTCACCTACTGAGCACTTTTGTGCTCATGCTTATCTTTTACCATTTCAGTTGCAGGTTCCTTGTGTTCAGGTTTTCCTGGCTTGAGTCATACAGTGTGGGAGCGACGTTGGTTGTAGTTGGGGGGTGACCCGCAAGGTCATGTGGTGGTATGTCATGGTGTAGTTTTGTTTTTTTTGTCTTTAGTGTTTGTCAGTTTGTTCATTTTATATTCTTTCTTTTGATCCTGTTTTTAGTTTGGGCTAAAATCATTCCCATCTATTGATGTTTTAAATTCCCGGCACATGTTGCCATCCCGGGGGGATCGGGAACGCCCCTTGGGACTTGCCGCAGACCGGCTCGGGTGACTGGTTCAGGGTCGACACGGGATGGTTCGTGACAAAATGGTATCAAAGGTGGTTCTTGTTATTTGGGTTGTCTGGTAGGTGGAGATTTGGACTGTTGGGACTCGAGAGGTAGGTACGGGAAGGACGTCATGAACCCTCGCCCGTCCCGCACCTCGAGTCGCCAGGGGTAGTTCGGGAATTGTGTCTTTGTCTCTTTCTGGTTTTCCTTTGATTGAGACATGACATTGGAGGCGAGCCGATGTTACATCATGATTTCACATGGAGTAGTGACCCATGTGGGGTCTAAGTACACGGTTTGAATTTCTCTTAGCGGTCGACGCTGACATGGGACATGGACCACTACCATGTCGCCAGTTTGAGCGTGACTACTAGTCATTCACTCCAGTGGTTGATGAAAATTTGGATGCTGCTTTTGTTTTGGTCTGTGTAAGTACATTGTTGGAAATGAAAAAGGTTTTTGAAAAATTGGACTGGTTTCTTTTAAAAGACATTAAATTTATGAAACAAGTTTTAAAACTAAAATCTCGGGATTTGGAAATCTGTTGTTTGCTTGGAATTGGTTAAGAATGATTTGGGGTGAAACCTCAGGTCCTCATTATGAACATTTTCACACGTGTGAGAATGCATGAATATGCGTTTTGGTGCGAGTATTAATGGACAGTGGATAAAGACATGTGCAACGGGTCATGGGAGTACCTGGGTGTGTATTTGAAATTTAACGCTGGACTTTGTTTCAAATTGGTTTAAAAGGGGAAATGGTCTTTGAATGTTTTTGGTTTGAATGTTGATTGGTTTTGGAAAGTATTCTTGAAAAAGGGTGGTCTTATAATCAAAAATAAAAAGGGGATTTTAAAAAGGAGATCTTATTTTGGGTTGTGTTCACATTTGTTCGGTCTTTGTGCTGACTGTTTTTGATGAAGGCGCTTTTATTGAGGTTGCTTCGGGTTGAAATTTGTTTTGGATTTGTGTTTTATATGTATCTCAAGAAATTCCGCCCAGAAAGGTCTCTAAGGATTCTGATAGGTCATGCCCCATTTTTGGTCCTCCTCAGACTTTGCCTATTCTCCATGGTGATCAGGGTCTGTTAGAGGCAGTGAAATGGCTCGAGGAAGTGGATCGTGTCTTTAGAATGTTGGGAACTCCCGATAATGTTAAGGTTCGTGCAATTATGGAGTTTTTTGAGGGTCCAGCTCTGGACCAGTGGAAGAGGGTTGCCCCATCATCAACGCAAGTTGAAATGGCGTGGGATGTCTTTAAAATCGTTTTCATCCAATGGTTTGTACCTTTGGAAGTGAAGATGTAGCAAAAGAGGGAGCTTGTGAAAATTCAATAAGGCCAATGGACGGTGAAGGCATATGTTGACCATTTCAAGGAACTGATTTCCTTTTCTCCAGAGGTAGCGTCGCATGAGCTCATGAAAGTCTCTCTTTTCACCGTCGGTCTTCGTCCAGAGATCAGGGAGAGAGTCCTCCCATCTAAAGACCTTTGTTTCAAGAAGCTGGCAGAGGAATCATTCTTGGCTGAGTTGGTTTCCGGTGTGCGGGTGGTTTACACTTTAGCGTCCACGGTTGTTCGTAAGAGTTCCCCCTCTGGTGTGGAAAATACGCCAGAGATACCTGTTCCTCAGGAGTTATCCCCCTTGGTCCCAGCTTGTAGTTCATCAGACTGTCCAGTGGTGTGCTATCAGTGTGGTCATTTCGGGCCTTTAAAGCCGTCTGGTCGCAACCCTCCGAAGACGTGTCATCGATGCGGCTGTCTGGGTCATCTGGAGAGGTTTTGCAGGAAGAGTCGCTTGAAGAGGACGCTGTGATGGGAGAATGTCAGTACCTGACTGTGAGGCAGAAGATGCTTCAGCCATCAGAGCCCCATCCACAAGTCTCGGGGTGAAGCTCACGCACAGTCAGGAGTTCCCCGGGTTGTGAAGCCTTGGTCCAGGTTCTATTTTCCGTATTGATGGTGGAACAATTGAAAACATTTTCATACTTGTTTTCCTGTTATTAAAGTTTCCACAGCGTTGTAAGTGCATTGTTTTTCTATAAATTGACGATGGACATGTTCTATGATAATGTAAGTAGACTTGTCGTGTGGATGTGGTATTCTGAATAATGTGTCCTTCTTAACATTGTGTTTGACCCTTGTGTGGGTTTACCTTGGTTGAGTTATGCTTTTCGGATGTGGTTATGATTCGTGGACATCAATGGATCATGTCTCCAATTTGATGTTTGGTTAAATATTTCTCTGGGGGTTATCCATGGTGTTGAAGTTTGTTGAATCTAGTCGAGGATTCAATGTTTCGATGAAGGTGTTTTTTTTCACTCGTTCTATAAGAGTTGGTTTAAACCGGTTGGGAGTTCCCTCATCGACCCCCCCTTTCCTTGGGTTTTCTATTTAGATGGTCAACTTTTCTACACAAGTTGAGATCTTGTGGTGGGGAGAACCCCTTTGTGTTCTCCCATCAACCTTGGATCTCAGTTTTCTCTTAAATCGGTCGGGTGTGACCTGTGTGGAGTAAGGTCATCCCGAGAATCTCAATTATCTTCAGTTCCTTTAGTTCTGTTTGGGCATAGACTTGAATTTTGGCTGACTTTTGGCTTGGTGACTTTCTGGGGGAAGAAAGTGTCTGTGGTGGGGAGAATTGTCACACCCCGACTACAAATGTCATTATTTTACTTTTTTCTTGGTCCCGATTTAAAATTTTCGAGTTTTGATTGTGTTGGCGGTTTCGCGCCGGTGCGCGGTCATCGCATCGCTAGCGGTGACCGTGCGTTCATCCCGGGTGACTATGTGTTCACTTGGCGTTTTAAATATTAAAATTTTTATGTTAAAATTTTATTATTATTACCATTTAAATTGTGTTATCATTATTGTGGTATTTTTATATATGTTTATATATGTGTATAGTAATGTATATATATATATGTCTATATATATATATTCTTATATAAGTTTATGTCTATATATGTTTATATATAAATGTTTATTGTATTTATGTTTATATATATATATATATAACTTTATATGTATAAATATATATATGTGTGTTATTTTTAAATGATTTTATTATTTTAAATATTTGATCAGAATAATTATTATTATAATTAACTAATTTTTACTTAATATTATTTTTTTTATTATTATTATAAAGTTTTATTATTATTATTTTTATAACGTTTTACTATTATTATTATTATTATTATTATTTGTTTAGATATATATATATATATATATAAATTTTGTTTCTAACCCTAATCTCCCCCCTCTCTCCCGCAGCCGCCCCCCTTCTCTCTCTCTTCCTCGCGCGGCTCCCCTCTCCCAGCTTCACTCCCTCCGGCGCCCGACCTGCTGTGTGCTCCCCTCCCCCGACCTCCGGAGCTCCACCTCACCGCACCCAGCCACCGTCCCGGCCATCCCCTCCGTCCAGCGGTCTGTCCCAGCGACCCGACGCGCTCCCTCTCCGGCGGCCCGCACCGCCGGCCTCACCCCCGCTAAAACCGGCCTCCGCTCACCCCAGCTCGCCGCGCCTCCTCCTGCGTCGCCCGGCCACCGGCTCCCACTACGCCTCAGCCTCCTACGATGTTCCGCTCGCCCCCCCCCCCTCACCCCAGGCGGCGCCTCGGACGCGCACCCCCCTCCGCTGTCCCGGCCTCCTCCGGTGAAGAGCCCCGGCGACCCCGTTTTTCCATCGCCGCCATCCCCCAGGTCGTCCGACCCCTGTTCCGGCCACCCCGACCGCCGGTGACCTCCAGGCCTGCCCTCCCCCTAACCGGCGACCTCCCTTCCAGCGACCCCCCTGTCCAGACGACCTTCTCCCTCACCCACGTGTCGTCCCGACCCCTGTTTCCCGCCGCCGTGCCAACCCCGACTTCCCGTTCCGGCCTCCCTTAGTTGCACCGGCGACCCCCACCAGCCTCACACCTCCTCCCAACTGCCAGCCTCGCCCCTCCGTGCCGATCCTAACCTCCGTCGGACCTCACCGCCGAATCTCCCCGCACCCTTGTAAGTCGGGCGTGTTTTATTTTATTTTGTTATTATATTATTATTATATTTGAGTTAATATTTTTTCGTTAGGATTATTATTTTAATATGTTAATATATTTAGTTTTATTATATTATTATTATTGTTGTTGTTGTTGTTATTGTTATATTATTATTATGCTTATTATATTATTATTGTTATTATTATTATATTATGGTTATGTTATTATTATTATTATATTATGTTGTTATTAAAATATTATTATTATTAATATTAATATATTAATAATAATAATAATAATATTATTATTATTATTATGTTGTTATTATTATTACTACATTATTATTATTAATATTATTTTCATGTTAATATTATTAAGTTATTATTTGTATTATTATTGTTATGTTATTGTCATTATTATTATGATTATGCTATTATTATTATTATTATATTATTATTGTTATTATTATTATATTATTATATTATAATTGTGCTAAATTATTATTGTTGTTATTGTTATTATATTATTATTATTATTATTATTATATTATATTATGTTATTATTGTTGAACCTGTTTAATGGTCTATTGTTTTAGGAACTGTTTGACGGCGCAATACGGTGCAACCATTACGCAATGGGAGTTTTGCGCCGTGTCGTTTTTCATTCCGATTCGAGGTAGGTCTCCCATTGCACTCTCCTTTAAATTTAGAATTTATTTATTCCTTGGCTTTTTATTATGTTTCAGTAAATTTAAAAGTATTTTTAAGTAGTTATTTATAGTGTGGTGACCTACTGATAAAAGTTGTTTAAATTCTAGTGTTTCATTGAAAGTGTTTTTCTTGGTTTCAATGGTGTGCTTCCATGGTAATATTGCTAAATGGTTCTTTATGAAATGTGAAATTGTGTTTTGAAATGTTTTTGGTGTGTACAAATTAGTAGGTATATTGTTTGTGGAAAAGGTTTTTCTTAGAACCTTGATTAGAATAAATGTCGTATGACCATTAAACTTGATTTTGAAAACATTAAGTGTCGTTCTTGGTTGTTGAAAAATGTTTTCCTTTGATGCATGATTAAAAGTTTGGATTTCATTTGAGAAATATTATTCCTTCAAAAATTGATTAAATGCCCGTTTGGCTCTAGATAAAAGTGAGGTGCGTTTGGATATTGGAAAATGATTCTACATGTGAAACCAGTGTGTTTCAGGTTTAACATGATGTTTTGAGTTTCTTAAATAAAGTTCTAAGTGTGTTTCTGGTTTTCAATGAAATGGCGTGTGTCATATCCCTTTAGAAATGCTTTAGTATTAAATGGTCAAAATGTAAATGATATAACGGCCTGATTGGAACTTTATTAAATGTGAATTGATTATACATATGTATATATATATAGGTACTTATTGGGAATCTCTACAGGGGGACTTCCCTTCAAGGGTTGTCGTGTAGCGATGTCCGTGTAAGGGGTTGGAAAGTGCAGTGAGATGAGTCACGCGTGCGAGGGCCTCCCACTTACAGAGAGTTATTAAAACCACTGTGGGTTGCTGGGCGTCCTTTAGAGAATCGAGTGACGGTTGTTGGATAACCCCGATTAGACGGGTTAGTCCCCCCTTGTTAGGTAAGGCCTCGTGGGGCATGCCACTGGTTGGCTGTTAGGGCGGCCAGTTGGTTATTGACTATAAAGTACCATGCCGAAAGGTAGTCTGAACCCGAGTATGTCCAGGGGTTTTCTGGGGATGTTTAGGATCGACCATGGTTATTGCTGATAACTTCTGGTTTATTTTTACTTGCACTTGGGTTTCCTTGCTTGTTTACCTTTACATGCACTTGTTTTCCATGCTTTTTTACTTTCAGTCATCCTTCACAGCCTATATTGTTAGACTTTGGGAAAATGGTTTTCAAATGAAAATACTTTATTCTCTTTGTGTAAGATTTGAAAATGTAACACTTTTCTTTTTAGAATTAGTTTAAAACTAATGAAAGTGAACCATATTTCGAAAAAGAATAAGGGAAATGTCTTGTGATTGATTTTCAAGTAAAGCATTATGAAAGCTTACTTCTATACATTGTAGTTCAAACCTAGAATATGTAGATTCTTTATTTACTGGCCGTGCTTTGGGATTTGTTGTGGGGCTCACCTACTGAGCACTTTTGTGCTCAAGCCTATCTTTTACCATTTCAGTTGCAGGTTCCTTGGGTTCAGGTTTTCCTGGCTTGAGTCGCATAGTGTGGGAGTGACGTGGGCTATAGTTGGGGGGTGACCCGCGAGGTCACGTGGAGGTATTTCGTGGTGTAGTTTTGTTTTTTGTCTTTAGTGTTTGTCTATTTGTTCAGTTTATATTATTTATTTTGATCCTATTTTTAGTTTGGGCTGAAATCGTTCTCAACGATTGATGTTTTAAATGCCCAGCACTTGTTTCCATCACGGGGGGATCGGGAACGCCCCTCGGGACTTACCGCGGACCGGCTCGGGTGACCGGTTCAGGGTCGACACGGGCTGGTTCGTGACAGGTGGTACTCTTATAAATCAATATTGGTTGGTTCATTAAAAAAAGAAAGGATGAGTGGTTAAATTATAAATCAAGGATCAGTGGGTTTATTATCCCGACAAGGAATTGGGTAATGATTATGTTATCTAGAGAATCATGGTGAATTTTTACCATATTGTATTTCCCATTTGTATAAGTGATAATGAAAATTATTTCCCTATGTATGTACATGACATTTCTATGCATAAAAATGATTTTTTATGTATATCGTATCATTTTTGAAATTATGATATTGGTAATTTCTAAAATAAATGATAATTCCATTTTTTGAAAAAATTAATTTTTTAAAGACTCTTTTTCTAGGTACTCATGTTTTCAAATAATCCCCCTTTATTATGATTTTTCAATTATATTTCTATATAAAATATTTTACAGACATAAAATATTAGTGATAAATATTATATCATGTGTCAGTGAATGAATATTTGAGCATAAAGTTTATTATGTTAATGGAAATGTTTTTTATGATATCATAGTTTTAAACTAAAATATTTGGTTTCTTATAATATTTTCTATGTCACTTATTGGGCTTTTTTCACTCCTCTCTCACTTTAAAAAGTATTTTATAAGGATTTAATGATCTATTGGGATAAGAATTAGGTTAATAAAAATAATTTATAGATATGTCTTAGAAATAGAATTGTGTATATCTTTAATATTTTTCTTTTGTGGAAACAATAGACACTAAGAGGATGTTTCCAATGGGTATTGTGTTTATTTGTAACATAGTAGTTGTGAAAAAATACTCTAAAACTCTAAAACTGAATACACACTTGAAATTAAAGAAATTAAATTAATGTATAATGATTCAATTTATGGATTTTTTAAGAATGAGTCCTTATTGTTGGTATCAGGTAAATGTTTCAGATAACATTGTAGGTTATGATGTTTTTTGTAGGATATTTATTTATTTATAAATACTATCACATTTTTTTATTATTATGTGAGATAATAATTTTATAGTTTTAGAAATCACTTATATGGTTTTGTTTGATGAGATTTATGTTTGATTAATGATATTTTGGAATAATATTTTTTGGGTTGTGGTTTATATTTCAGGTATGATTAATGAGAATGATTACTTTATATGAATGCTATCATATTTTTGGGATGCAATATAAAAGTCATTAGATAACATTTTAGGTTAAAAAAATATTTAATAATGATGTTTTTGATGATATTGTTGTATATGTTCATCATATATTTTTTTTGGAAATTATTGTTATTATATTAATATTTTTCTAAAAGGATAACCCACTTTCCAAGGGAAAAATTATCGTATTTGGAAAGGCCAAGGGATATAACCAATAATTGAAGGGAAATAATAGTGTAGTGGAGACCAATATAGTATATGTAGTCCTAGTTAGTAAAACTTTGTTATTTAACTGAAACAATTTTATGGATATTGATTTCACTGATTTTGGAAAAAATAAATTATAGTATATATAACTATGGAATTGAAAACTTGTTTCATGATTAAGGGTTTAATGTTATTTAGGGAAAATTATATGATTAAGGAAAATAGATTATTATAGTAAGATTTTAAAAAAATACTTTTTATTATGTTTTTGGAATTATATATGAATTTTATGTGTCATTAAGGTGATTCGGGTTATTTATGGAGATAATTAAAATATATTTGAGATTATATGATTATAAAATATACATTTTAGTATGAGAGTTTAAGAGTGATTGATATTTTTTTGATGTAACTATCAAATTTATCTACGAATAAAATGTTATCAAATCACCCAAATTGTGCGTTTCAATCATAGTTATGAATATATTTAATAATTATATGGTTAATTATTTATCAAATTATCTAAGAAGAACATTGTGTGTTATAATTGTGGTTTTAGAGATTAATTTTATATTCCATAATATGAAGGCTTATTTAGATTGTGAATTAGTTTAAATTGGTCTACCAAATTTATTTTTAATTAATGTCTATATATATGAGGAATGTATTGTTTTACTTTTATGGAATTGTATGATTTTTTAGAAGTTTATTTTAGTGCTCCATGCATGAAAAATTAATTTCATTACTCATCATTTAGAAATAAAGATGATGTTGGGATGAAAATTTAATAAATAATGAAATTATAATTATTAATTAAATTTATTTTTGATGTTTCTAGAGTATATGGTACATTAATCCCTCAAATATATAAAAATGACAATGAAATTCTAAATTTTATACTATTACTATATTTCCCAATGAATCAATTTTAATGAACTATAATATAGTAACCCATAAAAATTGTATTTAATTATGAAATTTTCATAAGATAAAAGGAATACTATCCTAAATGATTTAATAGATTCACAGTATTTGTAAACTAGATATATACATGATTACGAAATAACATTTTAAAACAAAAATTACAACATATGCTTCAAAAAATATGACCAGTATATCTAGAACATGCTTAGATTACATTCTTTTTAATATTATTGGTTTCATGGAAAAAGAAACAAAATAAGGGTAAGAATAAATACTTTGTAAGGGTTAAGTATAGTGTAACATCTCACGAATTAACAAGCATAATAATGGAAAGGTAAATAACTAAAACCATATCCCATTTAAATCTTTTTACTAGAATAATCAATATGTTAATGTAAATAACTGAAAACAATTTTATTTAATCAATAAAATGACTTTCAGAATTGGATAATGCATTATCAATATGTCAAGGAAAATAACTAAAATCTCATTCCTTTAAATGAATACACTGATAATTAAATGAATATAGAGATAATATCACTGTGAAAATACCAGGGATAATAATATCAGAAATCATGATGAATGAGTTTTTTTATAGTATTTCATGATATCATAAATCATGATACCTATTTTTTCAAGACCTTTTATAAGTAATTTTAAAACTAATTAGAATTTATGAAAAACAAACCCATTTGACTAAGAATATCCAATTGGTTCATTTGATGAGACTACTAATTCGTTTTGGGTTATCTATAACTAGACCCCACACTTATATAAATGTCCATGTCATTCATCATATATCAAATAACTGATTTAATCAATGAAAAATATTCCACATCATAAAATATCTTCATTGAGTAAAGAATATTGATTTAACAAGTTTTAACCAATCCATAAAATATATTTCAATGTAATTTATTTATAAATGATATTTGGTTTATAAAATATGTATATCCATGATAAATTATAAGTATATTTAAAGAAAATTTAATTTCCAATGGTTATAAGAAATTGTTTATTTTAGGATAACATTAATGATTAAAAAATTATTCAAGATTGGGATTGACAATACATTAATTGATTATAATAATCATAAAACATACATATATAGAATATGAGTGGTATTAATAAAATTTATCCCTAGTGGAATATAATTATAATAATGGTTTTTTGTATTTGATGAATTGAAACACTATAATTGGATATTTTAAATTATTTTTCAAAAAAATATACTCTTAAGTTTGGAAACTTTTTTAGAACTAAAAGTCCATAAAACAATTTGAAAATAATTTCTTTGAAAATTAATATTCTAATGAATAATGTATTATTTAATACATTGAGTGATCATGAATTATGGAAATACCATTCATGTTATACACATTTAAAAAATATTCATTTCACTTTATTGATAAAAGACACACGTTCCATATCTCGATGAAGAAATGAATATTATTTTAATTTATTTTAATAAAAATTAAAACATGGTTAAAAAATATCATTTATTAATCATTTGGAAAATGTCAAGAACATTTTTCAATTTTTTTATAAAACATTTATTTGGAAGACAAAGTATTTTCTAACGATGAGATAAATAAACTTATATTTTATTAAAAAAAAATATCATTAATTTTGTGCACAAAAGAGTGGAAAATGGTAATATAATGTCAAAAAATAATTAATAACCCTAGATTTATAGAATTAATTAGTTTTATTATATAATATTCAAATAAATTATTTCAATGTAAATTCATGTATATACAATCGTGATTAAAATATGTTTTCAAAATAATCCATTAAAAAGATAATAATGAAGATGAAATAAAAAATAAATGAATAGATTATGTGTATCAAATGTAAATACACATAAAAAAGATGAAATAAAACATAATATATTCAAAATTAATTTCACACAAAATTCTAAAAAAACAAAATACAACAAATAAGTAATATAACCCAATTAAAAGAAACTATATAATGGAATTATTTACTGCTTGGTAATTTTCAAGTCAAATCCCCTTAGGCGAGATAATTCAAATTGAAAAATTAAATACCTTGAATTATGATTTCTTCATGATATTACTTGAAAAATAGATAGTATATAAATATTATAAGATAAATTTTGTTCATAACAAATTAATATATCCTAATGAAGGGAAATTCAGACCAAATTCTTAAAGATTGGTATTGATCATGTATAATCCCATAGGGTGGAATAATTAATGTTTATTATTAAAATTCCTTTAAGTATGAATTATTAATTATATTAGTTGTCGAATTGTCTGTATGAATTCCATATAAATTAAAATAGGTGTAAAAAAATAAAATACTGCTCATCAAAGGGAAATTGAAATGAAGTCCCATAACTCAGACATGATTTTAGTTGAAAATGATTTATAATCCAATATAATGAATCTAATAATGTTATTTACTTATTATATAAAAATATTAATATTTTTAATATCATTTTTCATAATCTTATAACACTTTACAACCCTTTGGTAATAAGTTTCCATTATTTTCATTATTTTGGGTGCTAATTGTTGTGTTTTGTCATGCATGTTTCGTCATGAATGATATAGTTATCAGTTATTGGATATAGATCCATCATCTAAAAAATTATATTAATTTTATAAATATAATATTTACTCATTATATATATATATATATTATAATCATCATTCAAGGTTGGACATGGAAACTCAATCGCATCACTTCGTGGAGAGGGTAGGCTGTACGCAAGAACAAGAGATGATATCATTCCCTTAACGGGTGAAAGGGTATGTAGGTGTATGATATAATAATTTTATAGAATAAATATCACGTCATATATATATATATATATATATCAATTTTAGTAATTAAATTTATCCTTATTATTCACCATGTAAAGAATAAGTGAAGACGAGTCACATTACTTCATGAGTTTGTACTTAACCATACACATGAGAGACATTATCAAATATTATATGGAATGGAACAAAAGAAGGTATTTAAGATATTAAAATTCAAAAGGTATAACAATATTACAAGTATCATATATGTTTCTTAATATAATAATTATTTCCAAATTTGAATGGTGGTTGGGGGAAATAAATTGCATCAGTTCGCGAGGCAGTATTCTTCTGTAGATACGATCGATGGTTTCATTTCCAATTTGATGATAAATTTTTTGGATGTAAATTATTAAATTTACATAATATATATATATATATGAGATACTTGTTTTATTATATTATCATTATTACATTATATTTGAGGGTGGTGGAAGAAGAAATATAATCAAAACACTTTTTTTAGGATGCTATATCTTCTTTGTGGGAATACATTTGGTTCACACCAAAATAAATCATAATATGTATTCACGATAAAAAATATCTATTATGTTGGGAATGGATTATATAAGTAATTTTGGTAGATAATTTATGAAACAATTGGCATTGTAATTTTGAATATGTGAGGAGTGGGGGTGGACTATAAAAAGTGGGGGAGAGGGAACACATTGATTTTTTGAAACAATTCAATTACATAAAGGTTTTTATTATAAATAAATCATATCAAATGGGTTTTTATTGACCCTTAAAGGCTACATGGTCGAAATATTTCTTTTATATGTCAATTTTACATGATGTTATGCCATTTTTAACCCTTATCTTTTTATTTTGACCCTCGACAAATCAATTTTTAATTTAAACATGGTAGAAAATTGTTTATGATCTTACAATTGATAATGGAAATAAATTATTTTGAATTCATTATATATTATAATTTATACTATTTAAAAAAATAAAATTCATTTTTCAAAACTAAATTCATTGAAGTGGTAGAATCCAATTGAATATTATAGCTATAGATGTGATAAAAAAGTGGATTTTCAAAGAGAAGATTCCCAAATGTATTGAAGGTTTTAATATAATAAATTAATATTATATTATTTAAAATGAATTATAGTAGTCAAATTGATATATAATTGACGTTATTTATTTTAATAACAATATATAATGCATTTTATTCTTGTTAATTATTTAAAATACAAGGAAATTTATAATAAAATCTGAATTTTTTACTATTCATTAAAAAAATGAAACATTTCAGAAAAAACCAATCATTACACCCTAAGGTAATTTTTATATAGCGATTTAAAAAATTATATTCATTTTATCAAATAACTTTTTAGATAGTGGTAAAAATTAATTTTATGTTCTCTGTGTAATGGGTGACTAAACAGAATTTTAGAAAAAATATACATTTTTTCAAAAGACATTACTTTTTCATTTGAATGATTCATACATTATTTCAAATATATAGAGAACCAAAAAATTTTAATTTACTTTATCCTATTAATACCCACCAATTTAATAGCTATTTTATAATTGTATACTATATTATGATTCCTTTAGACTCGGGGTTTCGTGCTCTCCACGCTCTCAAAGTGATTAAATTTAAAGAAATATATTACATTGGTTGGTTAAGCTCGTCATCTATTGTGGAACACACTATCCATTAAAATTTTATTCTTTTATTATTTTACTAGTTTACACTCACCCCACATTAAATAAATTTCATCCTCTCAATTTTCTCTTATAACATCCCCTACCCGATATCCACTAAACTTGGTGCCTTGGGCCAGGTCTCCACATAACCTCAGTCACACATCCCCATACACTGGAGGCTTCCAACTAAAAGTGATCATATAATTTAGTATGTTGGGATAATATACACTTTTATCATATATATCTAGTGTAGATTATAAATATAAATAATGTAAATATTATAACCAATAACCATGACTAAAAAAACCATTTTCCAAAAATGGGATCAAGCCGACAACCAAATACAAAAAATGCACTATTATTTCATACAGTGTCAACTAAAAGGAAGGCCCAAAATAAAAAAAACTAAGGTATCCCTAAAATTTGTCTTGACTCTTTGTTTGAATCCCTCATCCTTGTACACACCATTACAAAATAAACCATCTATCATAGTGACTTTGAATTTATCATTATTTGAAACTATGAAATATACTTGGGTACCCAATGTTCACCTGAGAAAGGTGTGAGTATAACTCAGTAGGCCACCACCAATGGTGACTACAACATATCTGGTCTAAATAGATAGGTTATGCATATACTAAATCAAAGTAAATTTAGAAAAATATAAAACTGGTTCCATTAGTTAACAATATTAACATAAGTTATTTTTATCATTTTTTCCAAGTGTTAAGAATTTTCATCAATTAAACTACATCTTATTCTTGTCAACTAATATGCATAAGGGGATAAGTTAACTTCACTATCTTACTAGGAAAATATTTCCCAAGAAATTACATCACTCTGAACTTAGAGCATCAGTCCATGTAGTTTCATCAAATGAAAATATTAGGGTAATATATCCTTAGTTTGACTCCTTAAACTGTGCATTATAGGGGTGGGTTTTATATCCTCATTCCCCCTTAACCTGAGGGTGTAGATTCTCAAATAAATACCCCACATGCCACAAATCCCTATCCACATGCTTCTTTAACCATATATATTAATCTAACATAACCATAACCATTTCACACATTCATCATTTAAAACAAAATTTCATTCAAGAAATAAACAATCATTATGCCGTATCTCATTTACACATTCTCATTTAGAGGACTTAACCCAATTAACCCATTTATCATTTACATTCCTTATCCAATCAAAAAAACATATCATTTGCAATCCATAACTCATTTAACCCATTCACATTATACCACTCAACCCATTATTCAATTAAAATTACTAGACACAAATACCATTAGTTTTCTTCCATGACCCAAAGATAACATGTCCACACATTCATAAAAGGATCTATGTAAAATCAATTAGATTTTACACAAAGAAATCAATTTGCATGTTTAAAAAGATGCACAGCCCATGGGAGGCCTATAACATGGTCATGTTGACCTTAACACATCCCACAGGGATCATGAGGGGTTCAATTAAAAATTTAGCCTATCAACTTATCATTTCTACCGTTGAAAAAATGGGGAACACCAAGATACCAATGAAAAACTGTACATAGATAAATAATTTACAATACTATGGGATATAACTTTTATACCACCTAACATGATTCCAATGATGTGTGATCGCTTAAATATAGCCATTGATTCAGATCCGAACACCCTCCCAAGACCCAACCTGAGATCTTCCAGTGTTTAAATTCACAACCATCGACACCGACAATGACTTAGAAATGCGGGAAATCGATCCGTGGACAGCTTAGGGAGATTTTATTTCATCACTATGTCCATTAGAAGAAGAATTTAGGATAATCATGACTTACCAAAATTATATCATAAGACTGAAAAAGGGTAAAACCTCCTTTTAATGTGGTACATTAATTGACGATGTGTTTTTCTAAATCGTACACTAACCATGCACCAACCATGCACGAACCATGCACCACACGCTATCTAAAAGGGGATAGTTTGCATGAATTTCTAGGAAGCCTGCATAGTTTGGAAAACCTTTCGAGGATCATGTAGTATGGCTCTACCCATGATCCCACATTTTATCATCCCACCCCACATTTCATGGTTTCTTAAACTATCCACCCCACCTCTAGGAAAGAAATGTTGGGGAGCACAAATCCTACTAACTATGTGCTGACCAGGAAACATACAATAAATTTCCACTTTCACCCTCTTTCATGTCTCAAACCCCCAAAATACACCCAAGATACCTCATACACTAGATAGACAACAGTTTATACAAAAATGAGGATACTTAAGACAAAACATATAAAATAATGTTCCTTAAGGATGTCTGGGATCTAACAACCTCTACACTATTTATTAACTCATCCTCGAGCCTCTCCTCAAGAATAACTTCATTTCTAAGGTAATTTGATCGGGCCATTTGGGCCCACATATATATTTTCGTCTCCCAGTTCATCTCATGAGTGTTACCATGCTACCTCAAAACTCGAACCAAAAGAATTTTTTTACCCCACCATAAATTCTCACTATGATCCACTAGAATAATCTTATGCTCCTCAAAGGACCCATAAACATAATTCTCAACTTCATCTACACAAATCACATGAGATTGGTTAGGGTGATATAGAAGAAGTTGTGATTCATGAAAAACATTATGAATTACAATTTATAATTGTGGAAGATCCAACCGATATGTTACATGTCTGATACCCTCCATAATCTCAAATGGACACATGCACCAATGCTCCAACATACCCAGTTTATGAATCTAACATTAAACAAATATTGAAAACACATAAAGAATCACATGGTCACTAACCATAAACTTAAGAGTTTGATGATGGATATCCACATATGAATTTATCTTACTCTAAGCCATGAATTTTTTTTGTATAAAATGAACCTATCCTAATGACACTTACAAGACAGTTAGTTAAAAAACTATGTTTCTCTAGGATCTATCCAACATAACTGATATCTATACTACATAACATAGAGTACCTCATACGATGCCATTTGAATAGTATCCTGGTAACTATTTTTGTAGGAAAAAATAAACATGTTTCAAGTGATTCTCCCATGATCCATCGAAGTCAAGGACACATTCCCTATATATATCCTCTAGTATATAAATATTATGTTTTGTCTTTTTATCTGCCTGTGGGTGGGAACTAATACTAAAAAACACATGGGTACCAATAAATTCATATTAACCCTTTCAAAAACACAACGTAGACCATATATAGTGGAGTGGAACTATATTTCATGGAACCACATGCAATCATACTATCTTGCAAACATATAAATGACCCAAATGGTCTACATTGAAGGTCTCCCATAGCTGCAATAAATGGGAAACCTCAGTCAAACAATACACAACCACTCATATCACATTGTTTTTATGAGGAAACCATAGAATAAATACCAATAAATTAATCAGGAAGACATCCCACTTCCATTATGGAATAAGAAATGGAATCAAAATACATATCAGTCTTTGATGCTCTTCCTTCACCTACTGACATGTATTAAATTGCATCACCAAACCTGAATCCTCTTTATTTTTTCCAAGACACCAATAATTTCCATAGTGATCATGTTACAATTTAGATAAAAAAGGGTGTACAACCCACATCAAATCATGGAACTCTCACATAGACTCCTCTTTCATTCATTTAGGCATGAAAACATGAATATGAATGTAAAAGATATCATAATTACCAATAGTATAATTAGAAGGTGACCCACCACCTTCAAGATAATCACACAAACATAAACACTCAAGATCCACATACTTAATCTCCTTGATCCAACTCCTTAGGGAATAATCAACAACCAAGGATGAGAGGGTCATCTTCCCTTATATATCTTGAACCTCTAGGAGCATCTCAGTAAACAACATTGTTACCCTATACCCGAATCTGGATTCATACATTTCTTGGTTTTTAGTCTCTTGTCTCAAAAAATCTACAACATTGTTTCCTTTTCTGGACAAGTATACCGGTTAAAAATCAAAAGACTACATGTAATCAACCAATCTTCATGTCTGAAGATTCAAAACATGAAGGTGGAAGACATACTAAAGGATTTTATGTACTATATACATAGTATACCTCTCTCACAATATGTAATTTCACAAAAACATGAAAGAATAAACCACTATGCCCAATTCAATATCATGCCTATGGTAATTTGGTTCATGAGGCCTCAACTTCCCTGACCCAAACACACAACCCTAATCATTCATTATTAACACTTTCCCATTCCCAATAGTTAATTCATCAAAAAACAAGGTATAATCTTTATCTACCTTAGGTTTGTCCAAAACCATTGTAGTAGTAAGCTGCTTATTTAACACTTGGAAATAATTCTCACAGGACCTAGACAATTAAAAAATTATATCCTTCTTGGTTAAACCCAAATATGTTATGAGAAAAAGGGAAAATCCATTGATGAACCACTGATAATTGCCCGCAAAACCTAGAATATCAAATACCTATAAAAAATTCTTTTGAAAATACTATGATAAAACAACTCATATATTTTATTGGTTAGCCGACACACTATCCTTTAGGAAAATGTGACATAATAAATGTACCATTTCAATTCCGAAATGATGTTTGGTTATATTGGCATATAACCTATGTAATTTTAATGTAGTCTGGATGATTTCAAGATGTTTGGCATGATCCTCATATGTCTCGATGTACACTAAGATGTTATCCACAAATAAAACTATATACTAGTCTAGATACGAGTGATATATTTGGTTCATTGGGATTATAAACAGAACTGGTAAATTGGTAAACCCCAACGACATCAATAAAAACTCATATAAACCATACATTATTATGAAAGTAGTCTACGATATATCATATGGTCTCACCCTCAGCTGGAAATACCCTTATCTCAAGTAAACATGGAGAAACACAAAATCACATATCATATAGTAAAATATATTATCAATTTATAGTATGGGTGTTAGTTCATAACCATCATCTAATTCAATCTATAGAAATAGATAGAAATAGTAACATCCTGTCAGCCATCATGAAAAAAAACTAGTGATCTCCTAGGTGACTTTCTTGTGAGAATAAATCCCTGGTAATATTTTTCCTCCAATCATGATTTTTATTCATGGAGTTTTATAAGTTTAATTCTATATGGTGGAATAGAAACTGGTTCTTCTCCCTCCAACAACTCTATTGTGAAGTCAACATCCTATTTTGTGGAATCCCTGATAAGTATTGAAGAAACACATTATGAAACTGATCCAACACCATAGGAGAGATATGATGCTTCACTTCTTGAAAATTAATCATACGACAAGACACATGGGTGGTGAGTTAACCCAACTGATGATAGGCTGTCCCAACATGGAATTCTTAGATATACCACTCCCCACGTTGAACATAAACATCTCCCACACGAGATGTGAATACTACCCTATAGAGGTAACAATCAATATGATCCTATGCCAACACTAGAAAATCCATTCAAAAGATCAAATCAAAACCTAAAAACCCCAAAAAAACAAATTTCAAAAGAAATGGCACCTACCATCCTCAAGGGTACACCCCTTACATTTTCATAAATTTTCTGGTCTCACCCCTAATAGCTTATCATTTGAAAATACCCCACACATATGTTTCACCAATATGCTAAATGAACTCATAAATTTGGAAGATATTAAAGAATTTGAGGCACCTATAAGATATAAAGAACTAGACAGAATATAATCTATAATAATAGTATGTAAAAATGTCAATATGGACACATCCCCACAACTAAATTCAAGATAAATTACACAAAGATGACATGTCCATCTTCTTTGGGATCTGGTTTCAGTTCTTATTTCAACCATACATTAGGGATATGAATACCCTTGTACTTGAGTACCACATCCAAAAAATAGGACTACTATGACCAGAAGAACTCCATATCCCTTAATGATATGGGATATCATACCATCTACCATCACATTGAACTGGCCTCGATCCTCCATCACTGCCCATCTGTAGATGGTTCCTACGAAATCTCTACACATGACCTAACCCACTGCATGCTTGGAATTCAAGTGCTGCTCGTGGGTCTGACCACACAAGTTTAACATCCTAGAACCCTAATAACAGAAAACACGATCACTACCATAAGATGCTAGTTATATTTATTGATTACATTATCCCCCATTTACATGGTAAAAAATCTCAAATATTTTCATTCTATCATTGAAATCCTCAACACTAGATCTCATAACCAAAACAACATGTCCACCAATAGAAGCCTCCTTGATATTTCTTTTTGAAACAACGGCCTATTACACCACATTACAAAACCTATTTACGAAGAATTTATTCACCTGAGACATGATCTCATGTTTAATTCCATATTGGAATTATCTCTCTAGAGTTTCCTCACCCCTATTGACAATAGAACAAGGCATTTCAAGTCAGTGAAGCAGGTAACGTAATGCATCACTGTCATATTTTATTGAGTCAATATCATAAACTCTACATCCTTCCACTACCTCAAGTTATCCTTACTGAAATATTCTAGAAATGTTTCCCAGAAACCCTTCTATAATATACCCTCTTACTCCTTAGTCTGAACTAAGATATCCCACAAACTCTTTCCTTTCCTCGTAACATGAAAGCCCCAAAATTTACTCCCATCTCAGGAGGAGTATCTAAGTGATCAAGAATCATTTTCATGGACTCTATCTAGAACTCCCCTCCCCGTGGTTGACCCTCTTAAAAAAATTGGAAGGTGGTTCAGCTAAATATATCTTCTAAACTCAAGAAAACATGACACAACTAGCCAGGGACCCATTCCACAATCTTAATAAAATAAGAAAATTCCTCAATGAAATACTACACTCATGTATTACCCTAGATCACCAGGGATTCTTTCTCCACTTTTATAGGATCATTTTCGGTGATATCCTTTTTTCTCCCAAGTAGCACACATAATCGTGTTAGAATTTTTTTATAATTAAAAAAAGACATATCACATCACATAACATAAAAATCTTATTTTCTAAACAAAATAAGACTCTTTACTAGTCATACAAATCCCTTTCTTCATACAATGAACATCTCTACCACTACCATATCCATCCTTTCCACGAGTCATTATTATCATGGTGGTAAAAAAACTCACACAACAAAAATAATTTACATAAAACATCATTTTTAACCATGTTCACATCAACAAGTTAAATCATTATCTTTTTGTAACCCTTAAATCATTACAAAATATTTAAACTATAATTTAACTCATTTGTAGCCTTTTAGTTGGAATTATTCATTAATAACTCCTTCACATTCATTCAAATTATCCGTTTTCATCAACATTATTAGACACCACTTAATTCATAATTTTTTTATACAAAATGAAATGAATTATACCCCTTATTTCTCACACATATCTTTTGTTTGTGCCTACCATGATTCAATGAAACTATATCCATAGGTTCCTAAAAATGACGACTGAAAAAAAACCTCATACCATTTTGGTCAAGAACAAAATATCATAAAATAGTAACATCACAAAATACGTGCATCACCTATAGGTAAAATATTATTCAACTATAACAACACACATCAAGAACAACAATTACACCTTTTGTAATTGGGTTTTCCCCATACATGGGATAGCTATGTCCATGCATGATCTCATTACCAATTCCGAGAACATCTTAATATATGTTCTATAATTCCAAAATAGTGAGAAAATAAAATTTAAAACACCTCTGAATCCACATTGTAACATCCCTAGATCTATATCCACTAAAATCAATGCCTCAAGCTGGTTCACCACATAACCTCAGGTGCACCTCCCTGTATTCCGAAGGTTTCTGAATAGTAGTGGGGGTATAATATAATATGTTGGGTGACATCACCCTCTTTATCAGAGTAAAACACGTCATATTACAAATATAAATGAAGGAAATAGAAAATCTAATAACTATACACCACAAATACATTTACCAAACAACTATACAAAACCATAACCAAATAGTAAAAATGATATGAAATTTCATAGAGTTTCAAGTAAAAGGAAGACCCAATATAATGAAAAACCAAAGAATCCTCAAAATTGGTCCTGAATCCATGTCTGGATAACTCATCCATGCACTCCCCATTCCCAAATAAACCATATATAATAGGGCCCTTGCCCATGTTCTAACCTATAACAAAGAAAGAATCTAGGATTTATAATGGAATCCAAAGTAGGGTTTGATTATATCTCAGTTCGAAACCACCAAAGGTTTCTAAAAAATATCTAGTCTAAATAGAGAGTGCATGAAAGTTCCTAATTATTAACAATATAATAAAAAGATAAACTATATTCCATTGGTCAACAATATTCACTTAATCTATTTTCTTCATTTGTACCAATTATTTGGCATTTTATTCTATTACACAATGGAATATGTCAGTCAACTACTATGCATAAGGGGATAAGTTATGTTCCTTATCTCACTAGGTAAAACATTTAACAGGAAATTAAATCGCACATTCCAAAGAGGCTCAGACTATGTAGTCTCATAAAATGAAAACTTTAGGGGAACATAGCCTCAACCCGATTCACTAACATGTACATTCCATGGGTGGGGTATATATCGACAGTCCAACCTGACCCATGGACATAGAAACTCAGGAAAATACCATACAAACCACTAATCCATGTGAACATTCTTCTTTAACCATACCCATTTATATTACATGAACATAACCATTTTACACACTCATCATTTACAAAAAATTCTTGGAATACATAATCCATCATCATGAATTATTCCATTTACACATTCCAAATTATATTCCTTATCCCAATTAACCAAATTATCATTTATATGCCTTAAAAAAATAAGATTTATGATCCATAACTTATTTAACACGTTATAATAATATGAAACGAATGCTTTTTCCTTATTAATTACTAGACACAATTATCATTAGTGCCTTGTAACCCATTCAAGTTGACCTCAATGCCTCCCACATGGATTATTAGGGGTTCAATTAAACATTTAACCAATAAATTTATCTTTTATAACATGGAAAACCAAATGTTTTTGGATTCTTATTGTATTAATCATGTTTTAATGATCATAAATCTTATTTAATCTTTAAAACTTGTTAATTATATATAGTCTATCTCACATCATATGTTCAGATGATTAATATCTTCATAACTTAAATAAAGTTGTCCATGATCTTAATTTATATACATTTAGTTTGATTAATGAACATAATATTTAATTTACTTTATAATGATTTAGTTGATAAATGATTTAGTCTAATCCATTCTATGAATATCACTGGTTATGTCCGAATATAGATTTTGGTCTAAGTCTAACAAACCATGAGTCTTCCACCGGTTATGTTTCTCTAGATAAAGAACTAGACATCGTAATCATCCAGACACTATGACCCTTCAAACACCCTAACCATCCGGACACCGTTATCATCCAATCATCGTGACCCTTCAGACATATTACCCTTCCAGACAACGTGAACCTCCAAACACCATAACCATCAAGACACCGTGACCCATTAGACACTATAACAATTCATACACTTTGACGAGACACCGTGATACTAACACTAAATCTGTTCTTCATGTTCTTGACCCTTGTCTAACTGTAGCTATCTCAACACTCATAGGAAGAGAAAACCACACCATTTCAAGAAGACACAATTTCATGAAGCCACCGTTTCCTGAAAGACTGTGACACCATTTCTTAATCAATTTTTCCATTTTTCAATTTAATCTCTAACTATCATGTTTGAAGATTTTATATGTACTGACATAATTAATGT
Organism: Viscum album; assembly: GCA_963277665.1. Lineage (NCBI taxonomy): Eukaryota > Viridiplantae > Streptophyta > Magnoliopsida > Santalales > Viscaceae > Viscum > Viscum album. Next base: position 1,816,205,907 of record OY728133.1, on the reverse strand, counting down.
TTCATATAGACATGTCATCTGAAAATAAGAGGTACGAGGTGCAGAATACATGCATTGTATAATATTCAACACATGAACTCCAAAATAAAAGAGAAGTGTTTCCAATAAACAAAGAGAGCATACAAAGAGGTGTGTGCTCTATAAAGAAGAAATACTTAGCTAATTTTGGAAATGATAACTATCAAATGCAACTCAACACTGATGATGAACACACAAAGCATACTTAATTCCTAGAGTCAAATACATCTTCGCACTATCAACATCCTGAAGAACACACACCATATATAGATAACTTCCGATACTAATTTATTCATATGGGAACTCGATTTCTACATTTTACTCAAACTAGAAGTCCAGAGCCACATAGAAAACCAATCATAACACTTCTAACCTTGTCTCATCATTTATATTCTATTGTGTATAATTTTATTAGCTTTTTAGAAGTGGGTGTATCTATATAAAAACACACTCTATCTCCTTCATTAAAATTAAGGATATGAGAAATCCATTCTCAAGCATCTTCTTACACTTCTGTGTACCACCTATAAGTGTGGAAGAGGTCACCGTGTGGCCTGGTAGTTTGTAACCATGAAGAAATATGGAAGAGGTTGTGTAACCTAAAAGTATTGTGCATTGTTGTTAAACCTGATCAAGGGTGTTGATCATGTTTATCTATATAAACTTCTAGCAATAGTAGAAAAATTATTTTTAATGTCACGAGTTTGACGTTGGTTTCATATAAACCAATGTAAAATTTTTTATGTGATTTTTTGGGGTCGGTTTTTTTAAAAACCGATTCCAAAAAGGAAAAAAATTATTTTGTCGTCGGTTCTTACAAAAATTGACGCAAAAAACTAAAAAAATATATTTTGGTGTCCGTTTTTAAGAAAACCGATGCCATAAAACATAAAAAAATACAATGTTTCAGATAATTCACTGACATTCGATTTGACTAGTCATGGAGAAAAAAGAGACTTACGGATTAATAGTTATAGATGACGGAAGTTTAACTTCTCTAAGAGAAGCCTTAAAGAAGTTCAACTTTCAAAGGCCATAAATTTTCATCCGTAACTCTATTTTAGCTCCACAACAGGTCAAATAAAAGATTATGTAATTGTCTAAAACATTGTAATTTTTTTTAATTTTTTGGTGTCAGTTTTCATAAAAATGGATTCCAAAGATATTTTTTTATTTTTTAGCGTCAGTTTTTTTAAAACCGACGCCAAAAAATTTATTTTTTTGTTTTTTCCATCGGTTTTTAAAAAAACCGATGATAAATTTTTCTTAAAAAAATTTTTAGCATTGGTTTGTTAAAAAAACGATGCCAAATAAATTTTTTTAACTTTTAGGCATTGGTTTTTAAAAAAACCGAGGCGAAAAATGTATTTTTTTTTAACTTTTTAGCATCATTTTCTTTAAAATCCGATGCCAAAAAGGATATCAATTAGAATTTTTAGTGCCTATTATCAAAACAGCTGACTCCAAAATACCAATGTAAATCCTCTTTTGCATCTGTTTCAAACAAAAACGACTCCAAAGAGTAACACGGGATCAGAATTTCAATTTTTATTCACAATGCGAATTTAAATTTTTAAAATCCCGCCTACATCTTCATTCAACGCAAATGAAAATATTTTTTTACTATATATATATATATATCCATTTTCTCCGTGGTTCTTAATTTTCATCATCTTCGATTCAATAAAGTTTTCAAATAGACTTCAATCATTAATTTGAACACGGTACATATTCTATTCAATTGTTTCCTTTATTATTATTATCCTTCATTTTTAAACAACTTGATTTGCTTTCTTATAATGATGATTCATTCTCATTTCGAAATATAAGTTATATGATGATAAAAAACATATCATTTCGATGGAAGCACCTAAAACCTTTAAAATGATTTTGAAGTAGTATGTATATTTTATTTCATTTGGTGTATATGATTTTAATTTTTGTTACCATGTTTTCTTTGAAACGAGTTGTATTATTCAAAACATTGATAGGTTTAACTTCTTACGGCGAAAACATTTGATCCATAACTCTGTTTTAGGTCCACAACCTGTAAAATAAAAGATTATGAAATGATATAATACATAGAAAAACAAAATTTACTTATTGGTGTAGGTTTTTTTATAAACCAAAGCCAAAAATATTTTTTTTTCATTAATGGCATCGGTATATTTAAATAACCTGTGCCAAAACTATTTTTTTTTAATTTTTGGTGTCAATTTTTATGAAAACCGATGCCAAAAATGATATCAATTAGTTTTTTCCACGCCAGGTTTTTAAAAAATCGATGCCAAAAAACAAATGTAATTCATTTTTTTCATTGGTTTACCAAAAACGACATAAAAAGTAATATTTTTTACGTCGGCAACTTCGACGTTAGTTAAAAACTGACGTCTAAAAAACTGACGTTAAAGACCATTATTATACTAGTGTAGGTGGAAGGTGATCACCAAATGGAGTGGATTAGCTCTCGGCTTGAGATTGAACTGCTTGCTTTATATCCACTGTGCTTCTTAATTTAATCTTCTCTATTTTACTACGTTACTGTGTAATTTAGAAAAAACTAAATTTACTTTAATAGTTAATCTTCGAAAGAAGTTATAATTGTTTTTCCATATTAGAATTTCTAAAAAAATTAACATTAATTACTAATATTAAGAGTACTGAGAATTAACCATTCTTTTGAGAAGTTATTTAAAAAGTAAAACATGCATAGCCGTATTACTTTGACTAACTAGGCTGTATTTATCATTGTGGAAATATTTTGGGAATAAATTTTAAACAAAAATTTTAAATAGATACTCAATTAACCCCCTATTAAGTACTCTACTCCGACCAACATTTTCTATCAGAGGCTTGTTTCTTAAGACTATTCTTTTAACCTTATTCAACATTGATTATAGTTGTACTTTATAGATCTATAAATTTTGGTCAATTCAAAATTTATAGCTCTTTAAAAGTATTTACCTATAATAGATAATAGATAGGAAGGTGATTAGACCAACAAACCACCATTCTTTAATATAAGAAATTATTCTCAATGGAAAATCAAAATGAAAATGCATTTAGAAATTATGGGTTTTTGAAATTTGGACTTCCATTATAGATGAATGCAAGAATCCTTCTATAGATAGAATCAATCGGTATGAACCTACCAAAACTGCCTATAATAATAATTGTTATGCTCTGAATGCTTTATATTGATCCATAGGATATGAGTAATTTAATAGAATTTATGATTCTAAAACTGCCCATGAGTTTTTGGATACCTAGTCTGTTTCACATGAAGTAACTTCTAGTGTAAAAGTGATGAGAATTAAAACTTATACTATCAAATATGATAAAATAAAAATGAAACATTATGGGCATATTTCTGAAATGTATCTCAGGTTTAACAAAATTGTCAACACAATGATTTCTCTTGGAAGAGAAGTCTATACCATGGAATAGATCATGAGAATTCTTAGATTTCTAACTAACAGATGGAGAGGAACCATTGTCTCTATTAGGGAATCATGCAACATCAGCAAGATACCTGTTAATGAACACATTATTGAAAAACTGATGATGTATGAAGAGGAACTGAAAGTCAAAAAGGAGGAGGAGGATGCACCCAAACAAAAATCTTTTTTATTCAAAACCACCACCTCTAAACACAAAGACATAGAGAAATTGGAAGTTTCTATAGAGAGTTCCAATAGTGAATAGTCATCACCTGACAGTGACGAGGAGACTTCCTAATTATCTAGGAGATTCAAGATATTATTCAAGAAGAATAATTTTTTCAGAAAGCCTAACTTCAAGGGAAAATATGATCAAAAAGTAAGTTGGAAGAAATATTGGAAAATAAGTGATGAGACTAATGAAATTGTCAGCTATGAATGTAAGAGAAAATGACAAATCAAGGATGACTATCCAAAGATCAAGTACAAAAAGAAATACGAGGAAAAAGACAGAAAGTTTTAAAAGGCAAGGAAATATTCTTAGAGTACTTCTAAGGATAGTTCAAGTGACTCAGAATCATCACATTATGAAAAACAAAACAAATCCAATATGTGTTTTATGAAAACAACATCTGAGGTAACACTGGAATTTTGTGTACATAATTTATACTATTCTGGATATGTGAGTGTCCCTGAAAATATTCCTAATGAAGAAATGTTTTAATAATACAATATTATTGAAGAAAAATTCAATAAACTTATCGATAAATATAAATCATTAATGAAAAAACATCCTCTTACTGTATTTATAAAATATGAACTCACAACTAAAAGAGAGTAAAATGCTCATCTACTAATGGAGAACAATGAATTAAAAACTTCTAATGAGCAATTGAATAAAGAAATACAAAAATTACTAATGGAAAAAATATTCTTACTCAAATTCTAGGTAAAAAAAGTTGTCTTAAAAATACTACTGGAATTCGAAATCAATCTAGAAAAATAAACTTTTTAAGAACAAACTTCGCTTCTAAATCTAGGGCATACAGCTTTACTCCAAATTCTAAAAACAAATCAACTATTTCAATTTATGGTACACTCTCAACAGTTTAATGTTTTCTAGAACAAATAGAGTTTACATTTCAAATACCTTACATAATACTTATATAAAACCTATGAGGAAGATACGGGTTCCCAAAGCACTTATCACTAATGTTACTTGACTCAAACAAGTATGGGTACCAAAATCTATTTTTACTTGATCAATTTGTAAGAAATAGGCATAATGAGTTCTTGTAAATATTTATGGTACTTGGATAGTGGGTGTTCAAGACACATGATATAAGAATACTCATTCATCAATAACCTAATAAAAATTGATGGAGGACATGTCACTTTTGGTGATAATGCCAAAGAAAAATTCATTGGCCTTGGCCAAATCGGTTACTCCAACTCAGTTTTAATTTTGAAAGTACTTTTGTTGATGGATTGAAATATAATATTATTAGTATTTCAAAATTATTTGATGATTGATTTCATGTTAAATTTTAAAATTATGCTTGAAATGTTTTTAATTATAATGATGAATTAGTGTTCTATGCATTAAGAAATGAAAATGGTTATTCTGTTAACATAGATTCATTAGCTTCTCAAAATGATTCATGTATAAGTATATTTCATAAAGAGTCTTGGATTTGGAATAGGATACAAGGACACCGTAATATTTACTCCCTTATAAAGATAAGTAGAAAAATATTAGTCAAAGACCTACCCAAACCTGAGTTTCCAAATGGTAAAGTGTGTAATCCCTATCAAAAGGGAACGCAACGCAAGATTTCCTTCAAACCGAAGAAGGAAGTGTCAACTTCTCAAACTCTACAAATGTTTCAAACCTATTTTTTTGGACCATCTAGTGGTTATAGTTTAAATTATAAGCACTATGTTTATGTTATAGAAGATGATTTTTCTAGATACATTTCTGTATATTTTCGAGCTCACAAAAATGAAGCATATTCATACTTCCTTAAATAATCCAAGTTTGTAGAAAAACGTAGTGGACTTCGAATTAAGACCTGGATAAGTGATCATGGACGTTAGTTTGAAAACCAATAGTTTCAATCCATTTCTCACAAAATGACAATACTCACAATTTCTCTTCCCCTTCAACACTTAAAAATTTGGTTTGTAGAAAGAAGAAATAGAACCCTATAAGAGATTTATATAACCGTGCTTAGTGAATATGACCTACCTGTTTATTTTTGGGATGAAGCTGTAAATAAAAAATTCAACATAATCAATAGAGTTTTTATTAGACATGCTCTTAAGACAACCCCTTATGAGTTATAAAACAATTGAAAACCCAAATTTAGATACTTCAATGTTTTTGGTTGAAAAGTATATATCATTAATACTAAGGAAAATCATGAACAATTTTCACCCAAGAGTGATGAAGGAACATTTTTAGGATATTCCATATCAAGTAAAGCCTATAGAGTGTTTAATAAGAGAAGTAAATGAGTGGGAGAATCTGTTCATATTAAATTTGATGAAATAGATCCACTTGAGCCTAAGACCACTCTAGAGAACCATGAGGATGATGTATCAAATCTAGACATTAATTCAAAATCCTCTAATCATCCTATGATAAAATGTCTGAAAACATCCAAATCTAGAAATTCTTTAGAGTCAATTCACAATGAGCTTGAACCTGTTGATGAACCTGAAATTACCACTCTTTCCTTTTATAGAGCTATTAGAACTTTTAAGAGCCATCCCTTAGATGTTATTTTAGGAGACTTAAAAAAAAGGAACTCAAAATAGAGATTCTCTTATGAATCAGGATGAACATCAAGTCTTCTTGTCACAACGTGAACCTAAAAAAATTAATGATGATATCAATGATGAATTTTGGATAATGGCTATGCATGAAGAACTTAATCAGTTTGAAAGGAACAATGTTAGGAAACTTGTCAAAACACCAAAAGGCACATTCACCATTGGCACTAAGTGTGTGTTTAGAAATAAGATAGATGAAGCCACTAACATAGTTTGAAACATGACTCGATTGGTTGCACAAGGCTATAGTCAAGAAGAGGGAATTGAATATGAAGAGGACTTTTCATGAGTAGCTAGACTTGAAGCCATCATAATTCTTTTTTCTTATGATGCACATATGAATTTAAAACTATATCAAATGAATGTTAAGAGTGAATTCCAAAATGGATATATAGCTTTGGATATCTTTGTTGAGCGACCCCTGGTTATAAAAACCCTCATTTTCCAAATCATATTTTTAAATTATCAAATGATTTATATAGTTGAAAACAAGCTCAATGAGCTTAGTATGATAGATTAAGTTCCTTTATTATTTCTAAAGGTTTTACAAAGGGAATATCTCATCATAACCTTTTAATAAAATGAATTTCCAATGATGTTTTGGTAGTTCAAATTTAAGTAGATGAAATTATCTTTGGTTCTTCAAGAAATTCGGTATGTATTTATTTTTATAAAATGATGAAAATTGAATTTGAAATGAGTTTAATGGGTGAACTGAAATTCATTCCAGGATTTCAAAGCATTCAAAATAATGATTGTATTATTTTAATTCAATGAAAATATATTGGTGATATTCTATTTTTTTTGGATAGCACTAAATGTAGTGACACTCAAATGAGTACTACATGTAAGTTGGGTCTTGATGAAGATGGAAAATTTGTTGATCAAACCACTTAAAGAGGAATGATTGGAAGCATACACAACAAAACTGCTAGCCGACCTGATATTATGCTTAGTGTTTATGTGTGTTCATTTTCAAGAAAATCCTAAGGAATCTCATTTAAATGTTGTTATGGGAATTTTCAAATATCTCAAGCATACACGCAATATAGGATTGTTCTATCCAAGAGGAAAATAATTTGAATTATTTAACTACTCTGATGTTGTATTAGGTGGCTGTATGTTAGATAGAAAAGGAACCTCTGGAACATGTCACTTTTTAGGAAAGTTTATAGTATCATAGTGTAGTAAAAAACAAAATTCTGTTGCATTTTCTACTGTAGAATCTCAGTACATAGTTGCTGGTAGTTGTTGTGCACAAATTTTGTGGCTGAAACACACATTACTAGATTATGGATATCAATTTAGGCATGTACCTATAAATTGTGCCAATAAAAGTTCTATTAACATCTCAAAAAATACCATTTCACACTCTAGGAGAATGAATATTGATGTAATACATCACTTTATGAGAGATCATTATCAAAAAGATGATATCACTTTGGAAATCATTGGAACTGAATATCATCTTGATGATATATTCACAAAACCATTAAGTTTTAAAATAATAAATTACATCATACATTTATTTGTAATGATAAACCTTAAGTAGATATCTTATTATTTCATATCTCGCTATTTCATATCTTACTGTTTCATATTATACAGTCTTATGAATTTCTGTTTCATTTTAATGGTCTCATAGTTACAATTTCTTTATTACTATCTGACACTTAGAGTCTCAAACATTATGGTCACACAGTCTAGAAATCACACTATTACTATCCCACCATGAATTCTTGTGATGGTCTCACCATGAAGGCCTATTACGTTCCCACAATGAAAATTGATTACGGTCTCATCGCAAAAAATGATTTACAAGAATACGTTGTTGTTTTATTTATAAATTAGGACCAGTATTTCATTATTTCATTATTTTATCCTTTTACATTCATGCATTTTTGTTTTTGTGATGATTTGAATTCCTAAATTATAAAATAAAAGATGTTTCACTCGTTCTTCACTCGAGATTTATTCTCCTCTCTCAAACTATAACCCCTCTTTAACCCTCTTCTCTCTCAAACCGTCAGTGAATTCCAATGATGAAACATCCTTTTCATCAAATCCTGAGAAACGTAGTTCCATGAAGAAGTTGAAGATATCAACAAAGTTAGCTCCCGAGGGTCTTCTGAATCGAAATCTGCTAAACCAAAAAGTAGTTTCTGAGAAAGAGATATTCCCTAAGTAGATTCTGACGAGTAAGCCATTGGTGTTGAAAGTGATAACAGATAAAGGTCATCTAGAATGATTTACTAAGGTAGATAGGACAATCTACCCAAAGATAGTTGCACAATTTTATTAGTATTTACAATTTTGATTTGATTCTGATGATGGTGATGTTGTAAGAAGTTGGATAAATGGCCATAGATTCACATTTTCTTCATGGTTATGGGAAGCATGACTTAGGATGCCTCATGAATATATTTATGAGAAATACTAGAGAGGTCCTCCACCTACATGTGAATTCTTGGTTTTGGAAGATTCTTTGAGGAGTTTAAATGGAGATGGAACCAAGAGGAGGACCATCATTACTGAGCTATATGGGGAATCTAGACATCTGTTTAAGTTTATTCATAATTTAATTATCCCTAAAAAAGGTGATTTATCTCTACTCAAATATCGGGATGTATTTTTGATACATCTCATTAAAAATTTTCATAAGATAAATCTTTAAAAATATGTCATACACTATATATGTGAATTGATCAAGAATACCTCCATTTCCACCTCTCTATTCTATTTGTAGCTTATTTCACCTATGCTTGGTTCCAAAGGTGTGGTTGGACAGAATGAAGAACTTATCAAGGATTATGAGTTGTGTCTTTTGAATGTTACTGTAAAGAGGATGAAAATCAACTGGAATACATGGAGAAAGTCATGGGTGGAAGATAACGCTAGAGTCTATGAAAAGATTAATCCATTGGAACACCCTTCAAGACATAAAGGTATTTATGATCCGATATTGGAGCCAAATGAACTTGTTGAATATTATTATAAGGACGCAAACAGGGATGTTATTATAACTTTGAGAGAATCTATTCTTGAGTAGGAAGATAGTACACCTGCTACTCAAGTCGTAATTGAGAAGGAAGTACATGTTCCCAAAAAGGTAGATGATTTGGAAGAACAACAAACTACTATTGAAGATAAGATTGTTTTAGAAAGAGAAAAGGAAGATATAGAAGAAGAAAATGAAATTATAGAAGAAGATCTCCTTGTTACGAAAGAATCTACACTTGAGATACTCCCAGAGGAACAAGATGTTCCTAAAGTCATTATTTCTGCTGAAGAGATAATAGAGCAAGCATTTCAATTGGCTCAAAATGAAATGGTTGAGGAAATTAGGGATGACATCATACAAATAGACCAAGGATCTAAATCTCTAAATTGTGAGGAAGATGCAGCTATTGAGGGGGAGCATCCCCCCAGTCTTGAATCTGTTGAAGTGTCAAATCTGATTAATCCAAGCTCATTGGACACATGGAATAAATTACCCAGTTATTTCTATGTGAATGATTAATATGAAGTCTCAATCAAAGGTCTCGATCTGACTACTATGAATTATTTAAAAAAGTAATTTGATCCTTAATCTATTTCTACCAAAGAACATGAGCTTGTCTCAGCTTCTATCTCTGATCCTTCACAAGAAACTCCAATTTTGGTGAATAAAGATGACCTGAAAGAATTTGGAGAAACCCTTTTGGCTAGGGTTGAAATGCTCATGAATACCCAACCGGCTCATATAACAAATTTGAGTGAAAGAGATGCTTCATTGTTGCTAGATTAAATTATTTGGAAGATTCAACCAATGATGCTTTATGAGATTCAAGAAAACTTGTATTGAGAACAAACTGCTTAGTGATGATGTATAGACTCTAATAGGTATGGTTGAAAATATACAAAAATACTGAACTCGAGACTAGTGCCTGATTCTCCTCCTATTGAGAATATTTTTAATCAGACCCCACAAGAAGTAGCCTAAATGATTCAACCTCACCTGACCTCTTTAGCTGAAAATGTAGATGAAAGAAACGAACAGATTTTTCAAGATATACAATAACTTGTTATTGTACTTAACAAGTTAGCTGATGAGTATAAGGGTTGCCTCCAAAAAGTTCTCAATCAACTGAAATCTCTTACCTCGGCTGTCACAACTTGTAATGCCTCTAGATAATCTTCTCAACCTTCTTATGATAGTTATCTTTTTTTAATAGTGGTCAAATAAGAATATCATGTTGTGCTTAGTGGTTTTAATAAAGAATCTCTATAGGAAGTTATCAAGAACAATGAAAGAGTTCATGATTTGGTGAGAATATATTCCAAGAATTCTAAATATTATCAACAAGAAATTCACAAGATTTTGGACTTATACATCAACAAGATCTTCTCTAAGAATGACATGACCAATAATTTCATGCATGTTGTGGAGAATCTGAGGATTCCTCCTATAACTCAGGACTTTAAGACTCAAGTCTAAAAGCTAACATAGTTCACTTGTCTATTGGACATGTTCATGGAGAAAAAGTATGACTTTGAAAAAGAAATCCAGTATGGTGGAGAGATCATTTCTGACCTTATCAAGCATCTGTGGCATTATCCTCATGTACAAAGTACTTCCATTTTGGCTCCTATAGCTACCCCTATATGATCTGGTATGCCTACCTTATCCTCTCATTCCAATTCCTCTACATATTTATCTATCTCTCGGGCACTGAATCATATCAGACCTATTCTCCTTGATCAAAAAATTCCCTAGTCGTTAACTACTCTTACCATGGCCACATATATCTTCAAAGGTCTTCCTTTACCTTCTCTATCATCCAGTTCACTCCCTTCTTCTACCTCAACCTCTTCTCCTATGGCCTCATCTTTTGATCTCGCTGCTAAGGTAAAGGAGAAGATCAGCTAGTGATGGAGCACAGTGAGTAATATCTTTTGATAGGTATCTTGTTGCATTTGTTTTAATGTTTATACTGAAACTCTTTTTATCTAATGCATTGCGAACTTTTATTGTCTCTTTACTATTCAATTTTATCGATAATCCCAAAAGGGGGAGAAATATGCACACTAAAAAAAGGATAGAAAAATATGTAGTTTATATATAAATTAGAGAAATATACATTCTAACATCAAATGATTTGTTATTATCAAAAAAGGGGGTGATTGTTGGACTCCTCATGTGTTAATAATATTTTAATGATCATAAATCCTATTTAGTCTATTAAACTTGATAATTCTGTGTATTCTATTACACATCTTCTGTAGAGTTAATTTTTATATTGAATAATTTTTAACATTTCTTGGTGAACAAGAAAAGAGATTAGGTTCTATATTCCTAAAAATTATTTATCACTCAAAATTAAACCTCCTTCCCAACATGGTGAAGTGTCTATTCTTATAAAAACTAATAATCCTCAAGAACATAATCTTCAAATGAATCTATCTTGCCCCCACGATCTTGAAATGATATATTCTTAAAAACATAGCAAGATTGGACTGAAAATATGTGTTAATATTATTAATTTCTGTAACATAACTAATATATATACACTTAGTGTTTTCATTGAATATTGATTATAGCTATAGGAGGATTTTTTTAAAATTGTTCTCATTAAGAATAAGAAGTTATTCCTAATGTATCTACTATAATATCATTGTTAATATAATATCAATTAGTAAATATAATTATCACCTAGTTAGTGAGGTTTTTTTATTTTGAGACATGTATTGGATTAAATTATCAATATGTGAAATATGTATAAAAAGTTTGATTGACCCCACATTAACACCATCAGAATATGGATGTCTATGAAATTTTGAGTTTTGGATAAAATTCACTCCACATTGTAATGATTGATGAATACTTGTTAGTGATACACACTAACAAGATATCCCAATAAATACTATATCCTTTACCAAGTAAATACATTTATTCCTTGATTATTCCTAATATATATTAATGGAATTTCAACAAATAGACTAATTTACCTCTTAGGTAAAAATTAAAATCAATTCATTTAATTTTTCTAAACTGATTGTCGTAGTATTGTGAAATTGATTTATTCATGTAGAATTGTTTTTCAAAAAAATGATATTGAATTATTCATTATACCTTTTTTATTATCTCAAATGTGACTACAACTGAATTATTGACATATAATAGTGAACTGTAGTTTGTTTTACAAGAAAAATAATCATCTTGGTGTGATGAGATATTTTAAGTCATAAATTTATATTGATCATTGATTATAAATTTAGAATATATATCATTCAAGAAATATAGAACTATTAGTTGAAGATACAGTAGTATATTAACAATTATTGAACATATAAAACAACTATTTGTTTACTCTAATTATAGTATGAAGTAATTTTTTAGAGACAATCACCACAAAATATTAGTTTAACATGAAAAATTGAACAATATTGAATCCATGAACTTATCTTTACTTAAATATGAGTCACAACTTTCACATCATTTGGGAATTTACTGAACTTCTTGTAATAATTTTTTACAGGATTTATCCATATCTTAGAATAAAAATGTTTAATATAATTTATTTAATACCTTAAGAAGTAAAAATGATGAATTGAATTGATGAATATACTAGAATAATTATATTATAATTCAATTCATTACATTGTTTCATTCAATGAACATTCATTTAGTAATAGAATAAAATTACATTTTTGTTCTATTTATTTCCACTATAAATTAGTTTTTTTAAAATAGAGTTTTAAAGAATCCTTTGAAATATTTTCAATCTTGATGATTTTATCCCTTATTTTTGTCCACTAAAAAATTATGTAATTTTAAACCCCATGTCATTTTGCATATAGAAAATAAAAATAAGGATACCTTGGAGATAATTGTTAATGTTGAGCATGTTAAAATTAAAACTTACTGGAGAAATTCAAATGTAGTGAAGTGTGAATGAGAATGGAGTGAAATTCAAGGGGAGTGTTAAACTATATAATGGATAATAACTCAATATATATATTCATCATTATTATATGTGTTCTATGCAGTACGATCTCTCCCTGATTTCATGTAAATGATTCCTTTTAAATTTCAAATCACTTGTGTCTATCACTCTATGCATAAAGATCAATGTGACCCTTGATAATTATATATAAATCCATTCTCCCATGATATACCATAATATTGTTAAAAATTTATAAATTCATCAATAACAGGACACAAATATCATCATCCATCTCTTTTTTATAGATTATTACCTATTCCCTTTAGTATGAGGATCATGAATTGAGGATACTAGGTTGTAATGATTTTGTTCATGATGTAATACAATACAAAAGTTCATATACCATTCCAAGAAGTTTAATATATTAAAAAGACTATCCTTCACATGAATTGATCATACATATCTCATGGATGATGAAATTTCTATTTTATTATAGAAATATACGAAAATAATATAATTATTTTATATGATTACCAAATCATGTGAGACAAAATATGTTAAATTATTATTAGTCTCCCACTATTTTTTAATTTCCAAAAAATAAACACCATTAGAATCATAATTTTTTATCACATGGATGTTCTATTGAAAATAATCAATATTTAGCTTCTTATAACCGAATAATTTTATTGACAAGTTATTTAAAAGTATTTAAGTAAGTAGTATAGAAAACTGCTATGTTAGAGATCCTTGATCTATTGAGTGGACTTCTATAGACACCATGAAATGTGTTCCATGCAGTTTTCCATAGTGTGATGATATAATTCTCCCATAGAAAACAAATGTCATGTATGAGTAATGATGTTTTCACCATGAAGAAAAAATATGCAGGATGGATTTCTATGTGCCAAAATACTAACCCACACTTGATGACAAAGGGGAATGATTCCCCCTTCTAGGAGTATGTAGTGGATCTCTAGGATCAATGATGAAAAGGGGTCAACAAATTAAATTCAATTTTCGAGTTTTTTTTTGAGAATATATTGTGTATTCACGATCTCAATAAGTGTAGATCTCTTCAATACCACCGATTTGTCTAGTCGCCAAACCCAAACGGAAATACGGATCAAAAGTTATGCCACTCGGAAGATGAATAAATTTTACAAAGGGACCTACATGGGAGACCTATGCGTAGGACCTACAAGGAGGATATACATGAAGGACCCACACAACAAATGAATTCTCACACCCCTACGAGGAAGTCCTATGTGATATTCCTATGCATAGGGCCTACGCGGACAACATTCCTTCAACTAGGTCCCCTCCATGCCTATAAACAAGACCCTTGGGTGCCCCATTTCAAAGACAAAAAAAGTAGGAAGAAGTCCCAAATCTCCCATTATGCAGCTTTTTTGCCAAGATCCCCCATTTATTCTCAATTAGCTCTCTAAAACTTGAAATAAGAGAGAATTAAATTGGGAAACATGGTTTAAAGTTCCATCATGGTCTAGAACACATGGACCTGCGCGGAGCACCTACACGACACAGCTTGGAAGAGCTCCTTCATGATGCACCTGCGCGGAGCACCTGTGCACCACACCTGCACAGAGCACCAGTGTGGCGTACCTTGGTGAAGAACATATGAGGCACACCTATATGAATAACCTTGGAAGATCATCTGTGTTACACACCATAGTGAATCACCTACGTGATGCACCATGGAGGAGATCCTACGCAGCTCTGCTGGTCCATACTGTGGTAGATGCACCCCCGCACCCCTTCTTCGGCTCACTACTGGGCTGTGGTCATAGCCCTTCGGGCCAGTCCCTTTACTTCTATCACTGACCCTCACAAAAAATGGAGAGTCATACAACAATCTTTTCCGATTTGTCCAACGACATTTTTCGTTGCGCCCTTTATGTGCCCAACATCCAACCATTGAATACCTTGATTTGAGACACTCCATCACACTCAATGAAGTTCCTTGAGCTGACTTAATCCTATTAGTTCGGTTCATATGTTTTGAGTTTGGACTCTCTTTATGGATTCCTTGAGTAAAATGAGTTCATACACTCCTCATGAAACTCCACAAACCGCATCACTTGACTTCTTTTCCAGGTAAAACCTCAAATGGGAAACCTCCATAAGAGTAATCCCTAACCAATCTCAAATGGTCATCCTCTATAGGAGTAAGCCCCAACAAATCCCAAATGGGAATCCATCCTAGCATAATCCCCTCACCTTCATTCCTTCCTCCTTATATTGGATCCTTGTCCCATGTAAATTTAATAGAGGGAAAGCTCAACGCCTCACCCTCTTCCACAGTCAACACACCCTATTCAATTAACGAAGGAGAAAAAATATGAATGTGTGAATTCCATTATTGAATCATTGAAATTCTCTTGTTTCTCACACTGGGAATGACTCACGTGGCCTCAGATATTTGTCCAGATCACCACATTTTTAAAATTGATGTAACTATAATAACTCTAATTCCCACCATAACTGGGATACGTAGGAAGCCATCTCAAGGCCCATGATCATTGAACATCCTCCTTAGGAATCCAACCATAATTCCCTTAATTCAGGAATCCAACTCAATAATAATCCCTAAATTAAACCATCAAGTCATCAATACATCATTTTTAGGAAGTAAGCACAAACTAATCTCTCTTAAAGGATAATAATCTGCAATGGTACTTATCAAACTATGTGGGTTTTGATTCCAATTTTTATGGGATACTTAGGAATCCTCCCTGAGGTTCGAACCCAACACTTCAAATCAACCCTTTTACAGTTGGGAAAAATTCCCAGTAGGGTCTGATCCTGCATGGAAACCTATATCCTTCCCATGTTCCTTGGGATGCTTTAGAATAAGTCCCAAACTATGTTTTGAACAAGCGTCTTTCACTTAGAGGTCCTCCTCACATGACCTTAAATGGTATGATGTGTCCAATTAATCAGGACCGAACTATGAGGGTTCTGATTCCTTTTACAAGGATATATAGGTAGATCCTTTTATGGGAACTATCCCAAGATCAAGACAAACCTTCATCTCCCTGGATGTCAATAAATTTTAGAGTGCCCCAATGAGTGGCTTAAAAACTAGTATCATAACAACTATGATTAAAAGAATCTATAATTGGTATATTATAGGAAACCATTGATGAAAAAACATAAATACATATGGATATTTCAATTAATTAATATCCATGAATGCATAAAAATGATTCTAAATTTTACACATGTAAATAAGTGATTGTATATTCCAAGGGATACATATGATATACATGGTTAATTAATAAAGATTTATGAAAATATCGTATATTTACAAAGAGAGTCTCGGAATAGACAATAATTCCCCCTAAAAGAGTGTGATGAGTCCGACCTCACATCCTCTAGACCAATGCACGTTCTTAAGTATTGAAAGTTCAAACTAAACAAACGTATGACTTTGTAAAGAAGGCCCCCATTAGATAATGAACTGTTGGATGTTTCTATTTCCCTAAATAATTCCAATTAAAACCACCTGTAAATAGAGATTCTAAAAAATAGAACACATGTTTCATGGAATTATGAAACAACTACCCAATCTTGAAATATTTATTCTAATTTCATCAATATTTTCCTATACTTTAAACCAAGTACAATATTGACAGCAAACCCTTGATATAATATAGTTATGTTAGCATATAAATATTAGTTTTAACTCCATGATAATTGATTAAATTTTTACTTTCTCTAGAAATTTTCTTTGAACTATGGTTCAACTAATTAGCTATTTAATTGAATTATTTTCTAAAATAATATTTATCAGAGGGGGGTTTTTTGTTAAAATTCATTGTTTATATCATGGTGACTTTATATAATTAAATAACAATGTCTTTTTTGATAATATCAATATATAAATAATAAACTTTATTTTAATTATATATGAGATTCTTATTAATTCATAAATTTATATGATCAGGATGAATAACCCATACAATTGACTACAAACTTAGACAAAAATAATAAAAATAAATTTCATTTATCATGAGTTTTATAATGGTATATTTATTTAGTAAAAAATAATAAATATATGACCAAAGGGGAATATAATTGTTGATTTTTACTTGGCTTGAGTTATAGTATTCCTATGTCGACTATTGAAACTTCTGGGATGATTTATACTTGGATCAGGTCCTGAACAAGCTCATATTCTTAGATTTACATCTTTTACATATTCTAATACTCATACATAGGTTAGGGTATCAAATGTAATATTATTGTTGTTCATATGTAATAAACCATGGAAGAGTTTGTAGTACATAAAAATTGGAAGGGACTACCCAAATCACATTATCTTAATTTAATAAACATAAAATACCTGAAATTAAATTAAAAAAATTGAACCAGTAATTTCACTGGCCAATATAATAATTACTTATATGCATATAATGAATACTTGTATAAGTGAAGTATTAAACATTCGTTTAGGATATTTTTTATTTAAAAAAATTACCTAAATTAATAAAAAATAAATAATTTAATTAAATAATTTATGAAAATGTGCATCCAAACCATTTTTAATATTCCTATCGACAACTATTTTAAACAAATTTAGTAAATTAATTTTATTTAAAATTATTAATGTACATCATGTGTACATGGATTTAACAAGGGAAGTACTGATCCAAATATCCAAGCATAGTCATTTTTTTTATTGTTCACTCAAATGAAATATAGAATACATAGTGTTTCATATATTTTCAAGAAATATAATATCAATAGATAATTCATATACTTATGGTAATTTATAAAGAATTTACTAATTGTAATGCATATAGAGTATATAGTAAGTAAGGATGATTATTCAAAAAATATAGTTCCAATTATAATATAAAACTTATTTAATATTTGAGTATACTTTAAATTAAATAAAATGATATGTATGTTCAATTAGTGACACCTAGAAATGTACTACTGACAATTATGGTGAGAAATTATTGTTCTTTCTTTGTAAATTAATTTATATGGTATTGATCCTAGTTTTATAGGTATTCTATCTAACCAGTAATGAGACCATGGGTGTATTAATTATACACTAAATTTTTGTTACTAAATTATAAATCAAGTGTTTATTAATAAATTATATACATAATGTCAATTGATTGTATATATTTTTCTATATAACTAATTACACACTATGTGTGTGTTAATTATACATGATGTGTGTGTCAATTACACATTACTTGTTCATTAATTATACATTGTTTGTGTGTTAATTAATTAAAAACCGCTTTTATATTAATTACAAACCAAATGTCTGTTAATTTATTAAACATGTGGTGTATCAATTACACTCTACATATATTCACCACATGAATACCATGTATTTTAGGGTTACTTGGTGTGTAGGAAACATGAAAATCTTGTAACTATGAAAACCTTATGCAATATTTTAATGGTATGCGATCTATATTTTTTCTTTGTTAAAAGAAGTTGAATGAAGAATATATCTCACCATTCATATTAATAAACCGAAACCTAAATGAAAATTAAGAAAAAATGTGTAAGTCATTATACATTTAATTATTAAATAAAATTTCATATTTGACTATGATGATTCCACCTGCATGTTCAATGCATAGAAGAAACTGTTATAGTCTGTTGTCAATGAGTATTTTACATTGAATGCAGTGAATAAATCATAATAACATGATTAATAATTAAATAATTCATGATTATATTGGATAAATCATAACAAATTAATTTCAAAACTCTATATAGGTTATTTGGATGCATAATTTATAAATAATTTTAATAATTAAGAGAGTACCTTGATGTTTAAATAATTTATCAATGAAGATATTGTGCTTCTAAATTTTATTTCAGTTTTATTATCATTTATTAATGGGGATACAATGTTGAATCCATCTTAATGTGGCCAAAATCTACATCCTTAATTTCAAAGCATATATAACAGTGTTCTTAGTGATAGTGTAGTTGTATTTATTATTTTGTGATTCTCAACATTAATAACCAAAAAATCCCTCATTATTGATGGATTAATTATTATATTATCGTTATTTATAGTATAGATGGTGGTTGAAGAAATATCTCACTATTTAGGGAATATACTAAAAAAAATTGTTATCGAAAATTCATAAGAGTAGGGAATGTTATGTACAACATTATGCATAACATCGAAAATTATCTAATTAGGTAGTTATATATGTAGGATATTGAATAAATAGTTCCCCATATCAATTTAAAATTATATGTATCATCAGGGAACCTGATGTCTAATAATAACAATAATAATGTTTCTATTTTCTTTAGGGGAAAAAAATCAAGGATAAAATAAATATTAAATAAAAAAATATTTATTTAATTAATTAATATTTAATATATCAGTCACATTAGACCAATTAAAATTTATAAATTAACTCCTTCTCTTTCACTATACCATAAATATAAAGCATTACTTATTTGATAAATAAATAAATATAATATACAATGTCCTACGACAACATATTTAATTTAATATTTATCCCTCATAAAATATTGAAAGAAAATATGTCATAAATAAATACTATAGAAATATAAATTTTCAATCTATAAAATATTATTTATTCTAAAAATTACATTAAAATATAATTTAATTTATATCAATAGAAAAAATAACCGTGTGACCCTCTAGGCCTCTTCCTCAGTGACACTAAGTGGGTTTTTCAAAAAGTAAAATATCATTGTTTATAAACACATGGAAGAACCCATAATATAAAAACATAATATCATAATAATTAAAACCACATATTAATGAACAATTTTTCATATAATAAATGTTTCTCAATATCTCTAAATACAGTTTTATACTCATTAAAAAAACTTATATCCAAAGTAAATTAATATTTTCCATTATGAAATAAATTCATTCTCACACAATAGCCATAGAATTTATTTCAATAGTTATATTTGAATAAATGGGACGAGATATTAACATCTATAAATATGAAAGGGAAAATAAATTATTTCATCATTAATTCCATATTATTTATGACCGTCCCAAAATACCATTCATTACCGAGAACATATTTCATCATGTTTTCTTCTATACATAAATGTATGCTACAAGAAATATATATTCTTAATATTCATAATGATTTATGATCATCACATGCTCTCAAATACATGAATATCCATTGAACATTACATTTTAAATTCCTAATAGTTGTTATATGATAATAAGATCCCATTATTTATATTACTGTGTATATACATCGTGAGATGAATCATTAGTCAATTACTAGTAAATTCAACTAATATTTTCCATCTTCTATATCATATTAAATGAAGTTATACATCTATAAGAGATGTAGTTTAAGGAATTTTTTTATTTAAATTTATCATTAAAATAATAATAGGGAACTACTATGACTTATCAATGTGACATAACCACTAAGTCATTATAACATAAAAGCTAAAAATTCAAAAAATAATATATGATAATAAATTTATTAACATTCTGGTCTTGAATGCACATGTTAACTAAATTACGACATAGTTGGTTTTAGAGTACCAACTCTTATCAGAATTCATTATTGTTATAGGTGGCACTAAAATACTTATAGGGGAGAGATCCATGGGTCATTGATAGTGAGTAATCATCCCACATCACTATAAAAACAATGGGAATAGAAAATATTTAATATCATTATGGTGGTGTTGTGACCTGTGGTAATGAGAGAAATCTAAGTGCTCATGGAATTTGATATGTAGAGATTGAAGCCAAAACATTATAATCAAATGGGTCTTATATATTGATAGTTTTAAATACTATTTATTGATTTTAATTCATATACCTAATGACAGAAATTAGATTATTATTAGAAGGAACATATTACTCATCAGTAGGATAATGCATGTGAAATCTTTACCCCTAGTGAATGAACCAATGATAGCCCTCTTCATTTTACTGACTCAAGAAATTGTTTCTATTCGAGTTAAAAAATTAACAATACATACTATAAATGAATATTATACCTTTTCAAAGATTTTTAATAAACATTACTGATGTATATGTGTTGAGTACTTTCCTCACATTATGATAGATGTTAATTTTATTTAATATGCCAAAAATGGAAAATTATTCATGGTTGTTAAAATGGGTGGATATAAAGTAAAAAAATATCAAGATAAGGTATATTCAGATTTTTTTGAATAATTAATCATTTAAACTCTCATGTTGTTATTTTTTTCATAATATTTACTAATAATTTATCTTGAATGATGAATATAATGTTTATAAAAAATATCCATGTGATTGAAAGTTTTCAAAATATTTAAGAGATTAGTTATGAAATAATAGGTAATGTACATTCATAAAATAAGGTCTATTAATGAGAAAGAGTTCAAAACAAAATCTCATGAATCATATCTTGAAGAAATAGTATTAATCACTCATATATAATTTTTTACATGCACTAAAAATATATTAGAAAAAACTAAATGATTTATTTTTGAATATATGGGGAGAAACATACTAGAAGAATACTACATCTCGATATTTTAATGGATATAGGTTGTTTTTAAAGTATATCATATTGATGAAGAATTCTTATTCAGAAAAATTTATAATACAATATACTATGAAATGTTGTAAAAGAAGAATCCTACAGTGGACTACTTCAGAGTGTCTGGTAGTTCATGTCACATGAAGATTAAAAATAATAGGTTGGAGTAATTTTATGATAATGACAAAGAAGGTATATTTCTATGATAGAAAACTAGAGACAAGGGGTACAATTATTGAAAAATATACTTCATAAAATAGCTAACAATTATGTGGGTAAAATAAAAAAATTATTAAATAAGAGGGAAAACATTTTGAGGTTTTTAATGAAGATAACATGTATAATTGTGAGGTAAACAGTGAGGTACTCATGGAGGATATACCTCTTAAATAAGACGATGAACCTAAATATACCAGTGATGAGAAGGAAGCTATTGAAAATATAAAATAGTATATTAAATGTTAAAAATGTGGAAATTGAAACATCATGGGAATTCAAATTTAACCTATTAAAACTAAAATAAGACTAACCTGTGATGAAAAAATATATTTAATATATAAAATTGATCTATATTATATGGACGAATTTATTAAAAAATATTTGTGGATTCAACCAACAAAATAATAACTGAACCAAATGTATAAGAATTCCACTTTTTGTACAATTCTCAGACCAATTAATTGAAACAATATTATGACCAAGTTAGTGTTTAGATACACATTTATTTCATGGGAGAGTATATTAATAATAATTCAAGACCTATTTTCAATTTTTTTTAAAAATTGATGGATTTTATTTTCCAGTAACCTTTTCTAATGATTAAAGGTAAGAGGATATAAGGACATTCCATTTATTTTTATATTATATAATGTAAAATTTTTAAACAAATTATTGTAATATATATTTTCTTGAATGGTGACTTGGAATAAGAAGTGTATTTTGAGAAGACAAAATGTGTTTTGATCGAAAATTATGGTATTATAATGTAAAAACATAAGAATGATTTTAATGTAATAGAGTAGAATCCCATGTATTGGTATTCAATGCTTCATAACATCTTGAAAGTTATAAAATTTTAAAAAATTAATGTGTAAGGAAATTTATACAAAAAAGAAATAATGGTATTTAGTCTCATTGTTATATTAGAAGTTCTATAATTAGTTTTACATGTGATAAGAAGAATTATTTTAAAATTTTTTCTAATCCAATTAACATTCAAAAATAGAATTTGATGATAGAAGAGATGAGATATTTCACCAGACTATATTTTATATAAGAAGTAAATTTTTTTTCCACCATAATAAAATTATGTATGAAAATTTATAAATAAGTTCATCGTAGAGGATTTCATGTCACTATATAGTCCATTACAAGTAAGTCTAATGATATCTGAGGATAATTAAGGTGAGATTGTAAATAAAAAGGTGATTAAAATAGTTATTTTTTATTTAATTATAATAAATAATTTAAAACAGGTTTTAATTGTACCGAGAATTTATATGAATGAAATCAAAGTGATCCCATGGAATCACAACTGGTGGATATTAAACAATTATATAATTATGAAATTGAAATAATGAGCTATAAAATCATATGTATGTATGAATGAATATTAATTGGTTATTATATATAGATACATAGTGGGAAGTTTTTATGATGGTATAAGGTTTATTTCATTTTGAATTACTTTTTTAAGATAAATTTTTTTATTTTGATACATTATGAAGAAAAAATATTTTACATTGAGCATGAAATACATAAAATATTTGATATCCAAAAATTATTTCATCCATTTGTTATTGTGATAGGAACTCCATGAATATTCGATGGTGAAAATTTAAAATCCTCATAGAATTTATTAAAATAAATCAATATTACAATTACCATTAATGAAATCAAGTACATCACCAAATATAAATTCAAATAACAATTATATTTCATTTTGTTAAATTGATATTTACTAATGGTGACATTCATATGAAATTTAATACTGCCCAAGAACAGTTCATAAATAAATTCACCAAATCCATGCCTAAAGATAGGTTTAAGAAACTCAATATAAACATGATTATTAAACCCTTTCCTATAACTTCTGATACAGTGAGAGTATTCCCACCAAGAATTGGGTTAATTTTTCAAACGGGGTAAAAAGTACACATCTCTTATGGAATAAATTATTGATTAATTTTATCATTTATAAATCTAGTATGAGTTCAATTATTAAAACGACACGAAATTTGAGATTGAGTGCATTTATTGATAGGGAAATCACTAAAGATAATTTTAATATCATTACATATAAATGAGGGGAAAAATTAACTCAAAAATAGTATCTTATAGTTTGGTGTAATTTTAAGAAACTTACCCAATTGGAATGTTTTTTATTTAAAATGTTTTAAATATTATTTGGACATGGGGAGCATTGTAGTTTTTTAAGACACATCCAAAGAGATAGATTTATTTACCCATAATATTTGGTAAGGAATATTTCATAGGTTCTCAACCCTTAACGGTATGTTTTCTGAAAAGTTTAGAAGTATTTGAGAATTTTCTAGGTTAATTTATATGTGTCTATAGTTATAATGAATTTGTTTTTCATTTAAAAATTACTTGAAAATTGACAATGTATGTACCGTATACACATCACAAGGTATAAGATACACTTTATAAGGTTCATTAAAATTGTTATTTTTTTATAATAACTTGACATCCTAAAATTTATTATTGTCATAAACAATATATTAATCATTGTATGTTACACAACCAAAAGTTTGTAATGATGAACAAATATGTAATATATTTTTCTCATAAGGTTCCCAACACTCATATTGTACATTGATACTCTATATGGTTATATATTATCAATTGTATGAATATTTTGATTAATTATAAGGATAATGAATATCAGACTATTTAATTATAGATATTTTTATTGTTTTCTAAAAATTGTATGGTTGGAAAATATCATTTGTTTCAGCTTTCGCATAATTATAAGTTTCTTTAAAAAATTAAAATGTTATTTATATTTTGAAAAATACTAAATCATGAGAATCCATAATGATCAATTTCAAATTTTTTTTATTTAAATAAGATAATGATTAAATTTTTATCTTTCTGTGTTATCCAATAGATTTATTCTATTAAATTAATATCAAAGTATTGAAATATTATAAGATCCACCCATAAAGGAATGTTCCATGTTGAAATTCAAAAATATGGAAAATTAGGATAAAATATAGATTCCTATTTATTTTTTATTTATTGGATGAATGATATAATATTTAGTCTCTTGGTTATTTAAATGGAATATATTTCACATGATAAAATTATAAAATCATACTTATTCCTTGGGGATTTGAAATTAAAATATTTGAAATTTTTCCTCATTATTATTATTAATTTTATTTTTGGATTTCTATAGAGTCATGAATCAAGAGAATTTATATAATGAATATACATATATTATTCTATAAATATTATTAATATAAAAATTAGAAATGAAAAATAATATTTCCATTCACGAGTTTGGGAATTTATATGATAATACAATATTTCATTGATAAATGTTGTGTTTGTGATAGTGAAATTGAAGAACACTAACCTTCCCATCATCCATGATTTATTAAGTGGTTGATTAAATATATCCTTGTACCATCCATCCAAGAGATATCTTCTATGTAGAAAGAAGAACGTAGCATGAATGTAATTTCTTCAATATGAGATGATCAGTATTAATAGATGATAAGAATGAATGCTGTTGTATTTATCTATTAATATCATCTAAGAATTTGGGGAACTTTTAGAAGATGATATAATAATTGATTACAATGTTTCTATAGTTTTATTGAATCTATCTTTCAAAAATAATACTGAGAGAATAATTTTAGTGAATAATGTTACCAATATTTCCCAAGACCCATTTTTTGTTACTGTGTAAAATTTAAGTATGCTACTACCCATATTTTAAACCATTCTAAGAACCCTTTCAGGATTATAGGAATATAATCTCACCTATATTGTAACCAATTTTATATTATAAGGATAATCATTATCTCAAATCATTACAAAAATCATGTAAGGAGTAGGATCATGTATTCCTAATTAACCTTATAAAACTACTTGTGTGTTGTGCATTCTATTACATTACTACATCACCAATGATGACAGACTATTAGTTTTATATGGATCCTAGCCATATCCAATCGCTAGGGATTAATTTAGTATTTATTCACGAAACATATTCTATATTTTAAAACCCCCATTTAGGGATACTCCAAACATCCATGGAAATTTATTCAAAATAGTTGGAATATATCATCTATTTTTAAAAATTGAATATACACTAACCACAGAAATATTCTTATATTATATTTTTATTCAAGTATAAATATTATATAATAAAAAAACCATGAGAAGCCTATATTATACCAAAAATGTAATTTTGATGTTTCTACACATATGTAAAATCCTTTTTATTAAGTAATTATGATTGAATCATCTAAATATAATCTTGAAACTAAACTTTTAGAATAAATTTATAGAAATTAACTTGTAAAATAATAATACAAAAAGATATAGGAATAGAAAAAAGTCCAAAACTGTGACATACAAGAAATCATGAGTAAATTTCCCCTTAAAATCCAAATTATGTTTATAAGGAATATCATTTTAAATATGGAAATGTCTATTTTAAAGTATTATGGGAAAATATATTCATTAAATTTAAGTACAATCCCACCACAAAAAATAGTTTTCCATCCTAAAATGAAAAAAATATTGAATTGAATTTTATCTGTATAGAATAATTCATCATGTATTTTCGAATACCCTATTTTTTAAGAAGTGATTCAGTAAATGTATTAGGTTTAAAAAAAATTTATAATAATTTTTTTTGAAAATTAATTCGGTAAAAACAATCATCATGGGATGAATAATCTAAGGTAACAATATAGCTGCATAAAAAATTATTAATTTATGGTCTCCCAACAGAGTGATATAGAAGAGTGATATTAATATTATATTAATATGTTTAATATTATATTGTAATGATAAATCATTTTTACATAGATTAATGGTATCGGTGATAATTATAAATTTATGCATTATTTTTATGTAATTATATATTCACATATGATATATTGTATCATTGGTAATGAAATTTTTATCATGTTTCTGAAAAAATATTAACAATTGATCAATTTTGGACTTAAAAAATGAAGAAATAATTCAGAATCAATTACATCTTGAGAGAATAAAAATAATAATAAAAAATAAAAAAATAAAAAATTTGATTCTGTATAGTTTTATACACATGCACTATGTATTAAAGACACAACATATCAAAACCTTTAGAGGCTACTTGTTGATGTATAGTTTGACATTACATGATATGAAAATTATGGTAGATGAAATTAGTACCTAAAAAATAATTTTTTATTAGATGATGATGAAAACTATACACCTAACATTGTTGTAATTGGAAATTTTTTTATAACCTACTATACTTTCCATTGTGCTCAGAAGTAAATATTTCATTAGATATCATGTTGAAAACTAGAATTAGTTATTTCTATTTTAATATAGGTCATTTTATTACAAATAAATTTTATACTTAAAAATCATTATAAATTGAATGCCTATGAATATTGACGAAATAATAACAGTATTCATGAAATATTATCATTTTTCTGTTCTCTAGGACCTAGTTTATTCTATTGTAATTTTAGTTTTAATGTTTAGTTTTACTTATTGTATTAAACGTTTTTTATACGAAAATATATTCAACCTAATGTAATGATTCGGTCTAAACTAATATTTTTTATCAACCATGTCACTAATAAGAGATGAAATTAGGTATGGGGGTTGTAGAATAGTGGTGTATTTTAATCAATGAAACTTCTTCCTCCCTTATTTTATTTTAGATATTTTTCATTTGAATTTCAATGATATATTTACCAAAAAATCCATAATTATATAGAACAAATTTATATTTTGTGGGTAAAACATAAATTTTCTTGGATTAATAATATATAAATACTATAATGGGTTTCAATACATTAGTTGAGAAAAAAATAAAAATGAAATTATAGTATTACTTAATTAAATTAATGTACTAAAAATTTTTGGAATCAAAATATTATTCTCTCACCATGTTCATCATATGTATGTTTGATCCCCATGTAATAATAGTAATTTCAATTCAAATAGAAAGTTAATAAAATATTTTTATGTTTATTTCTTTTCAATTCCATCAACTATTATTTATTTTTTATCAAATAATTTAATTATTCTATAATACAATATAAAAAAATACATTTCTCATGATATATTGCTATGAATAACCAAATAAAATTTTTAAAACCATCTCACAACAGGACCAACCCATTACTTCCACTATCTCACTAGTTAGTTAAATTTATAGGGAATTTATAAATTATAATTCAATAAACCATAATTTGGTCAAAAAAATCCAACAGAGTCCAAATAAAATTCCTATATCATTATTATTGAGGTGGTATTTTAATTCATTAGTTTTGGACATTGTTATGTAATTTTTATTATCACTAATTTTCATATACATTTTTACTTCTTTATTATAATGTGTATTTTTATTACTTTTTAGTTATTAGTGAATAAAGATAAAACTAACATGAAGGAGGAGATAATTAATTGATGGGTTTCTATGGATATAATGTCCTTTATCAACGATAGTAAAAAATTATAAAAATTGAGTAATAAAAGACCTATGATGAAAGAATATGGAACATTGCATTAAAAATATCTATGAACACAATGTATGTACCTTATATCAATGAGATTATACTACTATATTTAACTGTATGAGTTTGATGAAGATCCCTTAGAGGTAGTTTCATGACTCCCTCTTCCATATCTTATCCATTAGATGAAGTGAATTACTCATATCATAGATGAAACTCTCCTTCACTCTACAATATGCTAGTGACACTCATAAAATAGAAGGAATATGAAAAGTGTTCCAAGAAGATAGATACATGATCAACATGAATTTAGGATGTCCTATACCATTCCGTCGCAATTGTGTTCAAATCCTTTTATCTCTATTTGTATGTTCAAAGGTATTAAGTCATTAATTCATAACATATACATTAATTCATAAGATAAGCATACATTAATCTCAAGAATTTCAATATATGAAATAATTATTTTAATTAAATCCTAGCATTTAATGTTTTTTAATGATCAAAGTTATCTTTTATCTACCAAATAATTATAATAAGTATGTTCATATTGTACTATATGACATTACTTATAACACTGCATATGATATAAAAAAAATCATAAAATATATTTGGATATGGAAGTGGTAGAAATCCATATATCTATCTATATAATATCCTAATATCTTAACATATGTTACAGCCAAATTCATAACATGTATAGTGGATTTAGGGAATATATATTTTAACTACCTTATTGCAACAAATTATCATATAATTATTTCAATTTCATCTTATATTTTATCATTTAATATAAAATTTGAAACCATATTTTTTTATATCATCCTAAAACTTTTATAAAACTATAATCAACATAAACTTGTATAAAATCATTTGTGATTCCTTGTAAATACCCATATAAATCTCTTTTTTGGATAAAGAATTAATTTTTTTTGCAACTCTCTGATGAAAATTAAATCCCTATTAAATTAACCATAAAGTGTGACCCCTTATTTCTCTATATCACTAATGAGAAAAATAGACTCTATATTTAACATATTCATGAAAATAGTAGAATTTAATAAAAATTATTACTAAAAAACATATTAAGGGATCTATAATTATCTATACAAAAAAATATATTTCTGTACATTTTTTCACTATCTACATAATATGCAAGCATCTAATTTTATAAAATTTATTTTAAAGGAATCAAGTAACCATTGAACATGTAGTTTCTTAATCACACATAAAAACACATACATTGTAGATTATATGATTAAAAAATTACTTATTTTGATGAATACATCAAATTTCATTTAACTTTATAGATGTTAAAATCACATAACCCTCACCAAATAGATATGTGAATCATATGTACTAAAAAGGAAATGATATAAAATTTTACAAAGTAACCCAATATATGAACTAGAAGTCATACTCATCATATAAGATGAAAAATACCATATATGATAATCTTCAATCAACGAAAACATCAACACAATACCCAACCACTCTATATTAGCTAAATATCAAGTCTTGTGTATGGATATTATCAATTAATAAATATATTCATTATTGGAATATTAAAAACCTCAGGTTATGGGGAGTATAAATATGATCAATTACCCCTTAGTAAAAACATCTCATATTGTATGAATCTCTATGCGGTATACACATTGAGATGTATCTAGTGTTAAAAACCCATTTTTTCATCACGATCATTTTTATGTCATGATACAAGATCCCTTTTCATCAAAAACATAACATCTTATCACAAAATATAACAACACATTGTGAACATTGGTTAAGGATGACATGAAGTCATACTTTGAGAGGCCGATTATCATTTCACTTAATGAAAATCATGTATGCATCCATCCATACATATATATATATATATATATATATATATATATATATGTATATAACCTGAAAGAACAATGAATCGAGTATTTACTTATGTATATAATGATATATTTGACAACCATAAAATATTTTAAGAATAATTAAACACCCAAACATAATAACTTATAAATCACATAATAATACAAATATTTCATACATATATATTACTTCTAGGTATAGGAATATTCATTAAAAAATATTATGATCCATGATAGAACCATAAGTGGTTATTTACATTAGAGACTAGACACATAAATATTGGATTTAAAAATTATTTAAATCATATATCAATTAGTGTTTCATGACTTGAACCCATATTAGATATAACCAATTTGGAATATATTTTTGATAACCCCAGGAAATGAAAAATAAAAAAGGGTGAGATCATATTATTAGTAAGGGTAAACAGGAGGATATAAATGATCACTTAATCCTGACAACAGAATAAGGATATGAGAAAATAAATATAGCATTTGAAAAAGTTACATAGTATATAAATTAATATTATATTGAGTTATTGCACAAAGAATGGATGTTTATAAAATATTACTCATAAAAGAATCTAATACCAGGAATCATGAAAGCATAAATTGGTATAATACATAAGTATATGGTATACAAATAATCATAGAAAATCATTTATTTAGTCAAGGTTTTCTGCCAAGAAAATCATAGTGTATTGTGTTAAAACATTAACCCATTATATTAATAGTAAATATTAACTCCTGAGACTAGAATAGTGTGTTAGTTCTTTTCCCCAATCTAACATATTTATAGTTATGCTTTACTTGCAACACTATCATAGTGGACATAGTCCCTTACAAAACTAGATACGCTCCCATTTATAGTTCTAATTACCACATGAGATATCCATACTTAATAAATCCATTATAAGGAAGTGAAATTGTGTCCCCTCACATCATATAATTAATATACCTTTATATGTGTTCCATAAGATAATAAAACACTCATCATATATCCTAACCAATGGAAAAGAAATGAGTTTATTAAACATTTAATTTTTATAACCATAAACAATCCAAATAAATATTGTAGATTATATCATTAAACTGTATCTCTTTTAAATAAATAGTAACATAAAATTGTTTAAACTCAGATGAAAATTCCATTAAATGATCACATGTAAAAATTCATGAAGAAATTACACTTTTTAATTTGAAACTACATCATTAATATCTATTTTTTTAAAACAATTATCGAAATAATTTTATTTTGAACGAATTATAGATAATTGTATTTAAATATTCAAGTAATTACTATAAAATCATAAAATATTAAAAGGAATGACTATGTTTGATAGCATACAAGAAACAACACATTGAGCCAAATCAAACATCCAAATAATATTTTTTAATTGTGATCATTATAAAATATCCATTAAATTTGGGTTAATAAATTGTATTAACATCATTTTTAAATATATAATGGGACTAACATTTATTTTTTATTATTTTTATTATTTTTATATGTTTTATTTACTTAATATTATTTAGTAACTTCCCATTATTCTTCAAAAAATATATATTTACTTAAAAATTGTTGTTATAGATTTTTATTAGTTAAAATTATAATAAATCTATGGATGTTTTAGAAAAATTATATGAAAAAATTAATTTTGTTTTAGAATTATGTGATTAAAAACAATATTCTGATGAATTTACGAATTTTTTGAAGAATATGTGTTTCTTAAGGAATAGTTAATAATACCATTTTTATTGGAAACAGTATTTTATTTTATAATATTTAAAATGTAAAATTAACATTTGGATTAGTTTAAAATTTTAATTAGTTAAATGTGAATTAATATAATCTAATTGTAGTACATAAATTGATTTAATACATTAAATCAATATAAATTCTTTTTATTTTTAAAATTATATATTTTTTCAAAAAACCGTATTTCCTTGGATTTTTTATGTTTAATATTAAATTATGGTATAAAATTAATATGTTATTAATATTAAAATAAGGATTAAATGTTCAGAATTAAGAATTTTAAATTTATTTAATACATCGCTTTTATTTTCTGACTATGTGAATAACAACCTTAATCATTTTTATTATCATTGTAAAAGGTAAACCAAGTAAATAAGGGGAAAAATAAAATGACAAGGATTGAATATGACCCAAAAACTTCAAAAAATTTAATTGAATTAGTAATGTTTGTCTATAACCATTCAAATTTCGGTTATATGGCCATTTTGAGCCTCTTGGATGATATAATGATCTTTATTGTATTTTACTTAAAGGAATGTGAAACATGTCACACACTTGATTTTAATAACTGTAATATTTTTAATTTGATGATATATGGATTATTTTTTAATATAAATATTATTATTAAAAATAAAATATTTATATTAAACATGGTATATTATTTTTATTTTTAAGGGAGAAATAATTACTACAAATTTCACAACACTGATGTAACAATTAATCAATTATTAGAAGAATAAAATAAATAATAATTCAAATATTTAAATAAATATAATTTGATATATTTAATGTTATGAAAATCTTATATATTATCCTGACATTTTTAGAGTATAATAAAATATTTATTTCTAATATAACTTTTTTCCATGATGTATTTAATACAAATTTAGTTTACAATGTTTCCGAAACAGTGAGCGATTTCCATTTCCAAATTTATGGAATGGTGTAATTAACTATTTTTGTTGAAAAATGAGTCATTTCCGTTGATAAATTTCTAGAATTATGTCATTAACAGTGTTCCCCAAATGGCTAGACATTTCCAATAGTTTCTCAAATTTTCATATTTTTTCAAATTTCTCAGTTTTTCCCATTTTACATCTTCAATTGACATAAAAATAGATTAATTATAAATTAAAGTGGGTTTCAAGTAATTTCAATGCAGATAAATGAAATATTTTATTTTATAAAAATATAGAGGCTTTTAATTGGTCAAACATCATGGTTTAATGTTATCTACTTTTAATAGAAAATCTAAAATATATATTAACAACAGCTATGATTAGATATTTCAGAGACTAAGACAGCCTTCTCCTTATTCTTCCTTCTTTGTGTTCCCCAAGCATGGGACGCTAAAACCTTTCCATCCCATAGAAGGCATTAAATATAACATTCATCATTGGATTGTTTCCCCTTAGAGGTTTTCTTACTGATTTTCCATACCCCCTATTTTGATGAAACTAGGTAGTGTCGATTGGTCTTGGATAATTTATGTTTTTCCATTATTCTTTAGTTTCCCTAGATATGTTTACTTATATTTCTTATTTCCATGTGATTTCATGTGATCTCCATGTTTCTAATGGATTATTCGTGGGTATTGGATGATGTTGTTGTTCCATGACGTCCTTGGGTGAATGCAATCATTGCGGGAGAGGTTATACTGATCCATTATGTTGGACTGTTCTCGTACAAGGAATATTGGAAACCTTTTGAAATATGGGATTTGTGGATTCCCAATTCTATTCATGAGAAACTATATAGTTATCATGATTTATTCACAGAATCACAATGGAATTGACAAAGTAAATATTCGAAATTAATTAAATAATTGGTTTTGATCATATCTTGTTTCCTATTTATTTCCTTAATAGTGTGATAACTATTATATTGTTGTTTAAAATGTCAATATTGATGGAAATTGGTAATAAATGTAAGTCTGGGATTAATTGTAAATTTATTGGACAATGATAAAGAGGCATGTATATGAATCTTTTTTTTTGTAATTTGATGATACTCAAATTGATGCAGTAAGCATGTGTAATTAAATTATGATTTCTAGGGTATCTTGCTAGGTAGGTATCCAATAGTAAGAACTTACTATAAATGAATCAATTATTTCATGATGTATTACAAAATTGATTGTTGATAAAGGATAATTCCTAGTAGTGTTATGAATTACCATCTTACTTGTAAAGGCCCCAAGCCTTATGATTTGGATTCCTGAGTGCTCGTTATAGGTGGAGGTTGAATTCCTTGTTTGAGGATAAGAGCCTAGTTCCATTTTGTTTCCTGTTTCATACGATGTGATGTGAGACTAGAAGCATGTTTTGGTATGTGTGGTAGGTAGGCCCAACAATTTTGGTATCCTTTGATGTCTAGAATAGTGAGATGCTTCAGTTTATATATGTGGGTGTCAAGGAGGACACCAGAGATGATGAAACAAATTTGGTGTAAATATGGTAATCTTATTGGATATTTATTTTTTTATATTTTATTTACATCCCCACTTCTTGAAACATATTTTCATGCTTACCCCCCTTTTAAAAGACGATAATATGTGTGGGGTTATCCATATTCCTTCCATTATTAGATTCTTGAGGACTGATGGGTCTGTGCTCCAGCTATTGGTGGTAAAGACTTGACGGTAGCTCATCTACTCACCCTGTTGAACCCCTTGTGTTTGGAAGCATAGAATGATTTTTTCTAGAATACATGGAATTATGGAAAATTAATATTTCTTTTAATAAATTATTAAATAAATGACATTAACCTGTGGGGTAGGGAATTGTTGGGATGCAATGGATATGATAAAATTTAAAGTATCTTGGAAATTGGTTTGGTTATGATTGGAGGGCATGGAACATTGGGTGTGATGCTAATGAAATGTAATGTGGAATTATGATGGTTAATTAATTGTTAAATAATTAATAAAAATAAATTGAAACTGGTAAAAGGAATAAGGTAATATAATTTTGATATAAAATTGGTTTTCTGCTTATCATATACATAGTCATATCCCTGGCACCTAGGAGTCCAAGAGACGTTAGATATAGTTGAGTTTAATAATTGGTTACGACCCTAGTTTTCAGGTGATATATATTATATTATGTATATTATGTTTTTCTATAAATTAATCAACCCCCTTCTGTTAGGGAAACTGACACCTCAAGGATTCTGAGCCCTGGGGGTATTTTCCACGACATCTCGGTGGGAGGATGGACAGCTGACTACCCCCTTTGTCCCCACTCTCTTCTCTTGGTAGTTACTTTTCCTAGTAGGCACGAAGGTTAGTTTTCCCCATATATGTTTTTAGAGGGGTGTGATGTCATGGGGTTATTCACACACACATATTCTAGATACAGTTCCAAGTGGACTACTATAAGTGTAATGTGTATAGGCTATAATATCTCGAGGATCCTTACTTGGTGTATGGGATGTAATGGATTGAGGTATAATACCCAACGTATGATACATGTTATGCGAGATATTGTAGATTCCAAATACTACATGGTTTATTTGGTTATGTGGACGTGGTGGTTGTGTTGCATGAGGTGCATGTTGTGGAGCATCACCCCTGTGTCTACAGGCAAGCCTTTTTGGAGAGAGATGCCTAAGATGTGTGGGATTGGGGAAAAGTGGAAAAAACAATGGGGAAATGGTAGTGGGGTACCCTTCATATTCATTATTATATTATATACTCTTGTATACGATAAAGTTTGATAGGATCCATGGGGAGGATGGAAAGATAGTGTACCAGGTTAGGTGAAGAGTTAGTTTCTGTTATTTTTCACTATGATTTAACAAATTGTCTTTACATTCACATGAGAGGATCTAAGGAGGATCCTACTGGGTATATTTTTATACTAACCCTATATTTTAAGAACAATTTTTAGGTCACAATGAATAGGATGGAGATTAGGATGGTTATTACTAGCATGGGGTTTACAGGAGCTCTTCGGGTTTCGTGGTTAGTATTGTTTTATTTATTTTTGGTATTTTTAGGTTTCCCTTTATGTTTTAGTTGTTCTTTCATTTCATTTCATACATGTACATGTGATTATTTTATATTGTAGTCTTTGTTGGAGTTGGTTGGGGGTACTTTTCTATCTCTTTCACAAGTTTTCTCTTAGAGTGTATTTCCTCCCAATTTTTGTGTTTACAAATCCTTCGGTGATTGTATCTTATATGGGGCCTACTGAATGTAGGACTTAGGGGAATTATCTCTCTTCTTGAATAACTAGGCCAAGTGGGGTATAATTTGTGAGGATGGGGTTATAAAAGAGTGGTATCAGAAGTCTGGTTGAGTGATAGGATAAAATTGGGTGTTATGCATAGGTTAGGTTACATGGGATGGTAGGAAAATAGTGTCAGCCAAGTTTAAAAATCATTTTAATCACTAGATACTGACTAAGACATAGGTATTTAGCATC
The DNA here is from genome assembly GCA_963277665.1 of Viscum album. Lineage (NCBI taxonomy): Eukaryota > Viridiplantae > Streptophyta > Magnoliopsida > Santalales > Viscaceae > Viscum > Viscum album. The sequence continues at coordinate 1,816,169,360 of OY728133.1, read as the reverse complement.
CCCTGTGAATAAATTCATAGACCATTATGTTTTAAAAGACTGCTAAATGAATCTATATTGGTTTTAGGGTGGATACCTAGGAAATGATCATCCAAAATTATTTTTTCTCCTGTTTTGTAATGGGTAGACCTTGGGATATGTTATCCTAAAATTAATTAAAGAAGAAAATTAATTAATTTCAAATTTCTCTATATTCCCTGTTATGGAATTATAATGGTTTTTCTTTTGTAGTTATTGCTTCAGATCGATGTACTTGTCAGTTTCTCAAAGAAGTTATCCAGGAGGTTGTGCCAGTACATCTCCATCGAGTAGAGGTTGAAGAAGATAAAAAGTAGAAGATGACACTCTGAGATTTTTAGCATCAGAGTCTATAGAAGTACATAGTTTCCATTACATATGTAGTAATATATGAATAGTTATATGAGGTTGAGATAGAATTCAGTTCGATCCATTCTCATAAGAAGCATTGGGCATCGTTGGTTGTGACGATCTTGCATGGGGCCGTGAGGTAGTGCAGGTTCGTTTTCCTATGGGATTGGAAGGGGTCAATTCTCTCAAGGGAGACATTTTCAGAGATGTTGAAGAAATTTGTTTCATTCTTTAACCATGAAGGTGGCTAGAATATAGGACCTACTTACGCTTCTGTAGGGATGATCTAGTGTGTGAGATTTCAGGATCTATTTCAGGAACCATCTACGATACGTTTCTGAACTGTTTCTAGATGAGGAGGAAATGTTGATGGATTTTGAGGAGGCTTTGTATCCAGAGATCTCTCACCAAGTCACCCTATTTATGATGATGACATATCTCGAGGTACTAGCGAGGGAAGATGTCTTCGGGAGAACATTAGACAAAACTATATCATCACAAGTGGGGAGTCTTCAGGACCCCTTATGAAGCAGGGCTATGGTCCAGGGTTCCCAATTTTCATCGAAGAAGTGTTTTTGTTCTGTTGGTGGTAGGTCACATCCCATAGTATCTCTATTCTCTTAGGTGGAAGTTCATAGGCCTATTCCATGGGATATGGTTCTTGTTTTTCTTGTGGAATATGAGATCATTAGTAGTGAGAGTGCCCAACCTCTCAGAGTAGTTAGCTTACATCAGGTTTTCCCCTTGAGGTTCCTCTATTGAGGGAGTTCCAACCTATACAGTAGCAGAAAGTTGCAGTAGTTTTGTATTACTATAGAGAAGATAATGAGGGTAGAAAATAAACATGTGAATATTCCTATCCTCAAAGAGCATAGCCCAACTGTGGTGTTGGTCATCATCTGGGTCAGAGAGGTTATGGAGCATATTGTGGTAATTTTTGTGCAGTAGTGTTTCCAACACTATGCAAGCTAGATGCCATTCAATATACCTGTTTCATGTATTATACTTGGATCTATACCTTGTTTTATTCATGAGTGATTCTCTCCTTTATATCCCCTTCACTTTTTCAAACTCTTGGACATGAGGTAGAGTGATTTCGGGTGCCATTAAAATTAACTACAACAGTTTCAGGTTGAGCTGAATTGTCTGAAGTATGTAGAGACAATGAGCTAGTGCTGGGGTACCAAAACTCTTGGGGGTATTTCTTACGTTTACCAATAAAACCATATTATGTCATTCTAGGAATGGATTGGTTGTATTGGTATATAAAATCATGGATAACATCCGGAGGATGGTGGTGTTCTTCAATGTCGATGGATAGCTGGTAGTGTTTGTTGGCTAGTGAGACCCTCATATGGGGAAGATGCATGCTCCATTTTTTTAATCCTTGATGGATAAAAAGATTTTATTTTGTTATAGATTTATCAGTTGGAATTTCCCAGGGTCCTTGAAGAGTGCCCGGATGACTTTCTAGAAGAGGTTGTAACATTACACCCTTGATTAGAGATCAATTTTTGGATAAAGCTACATCCAAGAGGGTACCATATCTCAATTTATCTATATAGGATGGAACCTTATGAGTTTTGGGAGCTGCATATACATCTCTATGGTCAATTATATTGTGTTTTGGTTTAGCCGAGTCTGTTACTGTGGGGTGCAACTATTTTTTTGGTGAAGAATTTTGATGGTAGTTTGAGGTTGTGTATCTATTATCATTACTTGAACAAAGAAACTGTGAAGAACCAAAATCCTATAATGTGGATTAATGACTTATTCAATCAACTGAATGGTGAACGTTGGTTATTAAAGATCAATATTTTATTTGAGTATCATCAGTTGCATGTGAAGGCTGAGTATATCTCGAAGGCTGCTTTATTTTTCCGCCATGGACACTAAATGTTTTTCGTGATACTATTTGGTGTGAAGAATTCTCCATTGGTGTTCATGGGGTTGATGAACACTATGTTCTGTGAGTTCCTAGATTTTCTCTTGGTGGTTTTCATCAACGACATCCTTGTGTAATCCCCATATGAGGAGGAGCATGAAGAGCATATGTGTGCCGTTTTGGGAGTCCTTCATCAATAGAAGCTATTTGGAAAGTTGTCAAAGTGTGATTTTTTGGCTCAAGAAGTCCTATTTTGGGGGAATACTGGGTCATATTAGGAATTTTTTGTGGATATGTCAAAGACAGAAGTAGTTTTGTCTAAGGATTCCCCCAAGACAGTGGCTGAGGTGAGAAATTTCTTTGATCTCAAAGGCTATTCTAGGAAGTTCGTGGCTGATTTATCTTGGGTTGTGAATCCAATAAAAAAAATTACAATAATGGATTCGACATTCATGTGGAATGATCAATGTCAGGTAGCTTTTAGGAATCTGAAATATAAGTTGGTCAGTGATCTAGTGATTTTTCTACCAATAGAAGGAGTGAAATTTGAGGTTTTCTATGATATTTTATGTCTGGGGTTAGGATATGTTCTGATGTAGAGTAGATCAGTAATTTCTTGTGGGTATTGACAGTTGTTTCCCTATGAATGTAACAACGTCACCCAAAATATTGTGTTAGTAGTGGTGGTGTTTTCTCCATATATGTAGATACATTACCTCATCAGTGAGTGATTTATGGTTTTCACTGATCATAAGATCTTGAGGTATGTTTTCTCTAGGATTGACTTCAACTTGCGACAATTTTATTGGATTGTGTTCATACATGATTATGACATATAAATCTCATATTCACCTGGTAACGAGAATTTTTTATCCGATGTGTTGATTAGGAGTTCATGTAGTGATATAATTTTTAAATTAGGTGATTCATGAAGGGTTATGTAAGAATGTTCTTCATTATATCTAGATATGGGGGAAAATGTGGGTACAGGCTGACTTATCTATATTATAGTGTAGGCATATTTGGTGTAGTTGGTGGAAGATTCCTAGTTTGGAAATCTTGAGGTTGATGTTTGGAGAGATCGAGTTGTTTGTGGTGAGATCGTTAAAGTATGGTCAGAGGATGATAAAAATAAGGTCTAGTTGCAAGGAAGGATTTTCATTCATTTGATGGTGTGGGATATGGTTCTCAAAGTGTTCCATAGTTCACCTTTAGTGGTATATCCTGATGTGACCAAAATGTACCATATATTGATGGGTCTATTTTGATGTCCTGGGCGGTTGTGTGCAGTTGTAGAGTTTGTGTCTCCATGTTTGGTATACTATAATGTGATGGCCAAGCACCATCTTCCTGGTGCATTTCTCTATCTGTTATATTTTCATCAATGGAAGTAGGAAGACATCTCAATATAATTTATTATTTTTTTACCACGATATCTAGGAGGCTATGATGGTATATGGGTTGCAGTGGATCATTTGACCAAATCATTCCACTTCATAGAAATAAAGGAGTTGATCGTAGTGGAGGTATATTAGAGGATGTAGTAGGAGGTGGTGACGAGACTTCATAGAGTTCTGAGGATAATCTTTTCTGACTGAGATACTCATTTTACCTACAGGGTGTGGAGAGGTCTCAAGCACGATTTTGGTTCTCTGATATTCCATAACACTACTTTTCATCCACATATGAATGATTAGAAAAATCAGACCATATAGGATCTTGAATACATGTTGTGATCTTATGTCATGGATTTTGGAGGCTTTTAGATGAAGCATATTCTCGTGGTAGAGTTATCTTACAAAAATAGTATCCCCTCCACCATCAGTATGGAAACATTTTGAATCCTAGTATTACCGAATTTTCTGTTCTATATTGTACTGGACTAGGGTCGGAGAGTCAGAAATTCTCAAACTGAATATGTTACAGAAAATGAAAATTATGGTTTAGGTGATTTGTGAGAGGATGAAGGCATTACAGGACCGTCAGAAGATCTATGATAACCATCGGTGGAGACATCATGAGTTTGATGATTTGTATTACTTATTTTTGAATATGACTCCCTATTGTGGGAAGTGAAGGTTTTGTCTGGGGAGTAATCTTTCTCTTTGGTTTGTTGGGCCTTTCGAGGTGTTGGATTGTGTTGAAGCTGTTGTGTGTCTAGTAGAACAACCTCCCACACATTATTTGGATACACAATGTTTTTCATGTGTCACATCTCTGTTATTATCATCATTATGACTATCACATCATCAATTGTGGAAAGATCAATATTGGCTATGATGAACCCTTTAAGGAGTGGCATATAGGGATCCAAAATAGCCAGGAGATGGTATTACGTAGGCGTATTACCCCTTTGGTACATTTTTTGTGGCAGCACTATAGAGTGGAAGAGAGTACCTAGGAATGTGAGTCACAAATACATGATCAACACCCGTAGATATTTGATGTTTAGTTATTTTTTCTTGTAACCATGTTTTTTTTGCGGTATTTGACCTTTTCTAATTATTATATGGGTTTTTTTTGTTTCATGTTGTTGCTTTGTCTCTATTAAGAGGTATCTCCCATAGAATAGTGTTTAGGAGATTCTTGTAGTTATCATGTTGTTTCATGTGTTATGTTTTAAGGTGGTTGATATCATTTGGTTGTAATATCCTTTAGTGGTATCTCTAATGGTGGATGTTCAGACCCATTTTTATATTTATTATCTAGTTTTGATTTACATTATCAAGGAGAAGAATGTTTTGGTAGGTATTTGATATACTGGGCCAGATCTCTCTGTTACATTCCATTTCTAAAATCTAGTGTTTGAGGTGTTCTTCGAGGTCAATGTGACTTATCCCTAACACTTTTCTAACTTTATAGTTCTATGAATAGGGATTCCAAAATAGTGAGTCATTTCTATTAACAAATTTCTAGATCGGTGTCATGAACAATGTATCCAAAATAATGAGACCCACAACGGTGTCATGAACAGTGTTTCCAAAATGGATAGTCATCTCCTTTTCCAAATTTCTAGAATGATTTCATCATCAATGTTTCTATAATGGTGAGACATCCAACCGTTTCATGAACAGTGCTTCCAGAATGGTGATTCAATTCCTTTTTCAAATTTACAGAATGGTGTCAGGAACATTTTTTCCAGAATGGTGATTCATTTCCTTTTCCAAATTAGTGGAATGGTTTCATGAACAATGTTTCCCAAATGGTTATACATTTCCAACAGTTTATTAAATTTATAGATTTTTTTAGATTTCCCAATTTTTCCCGTTTGACATCTATATTTGATATAAAATGAGTTGAATTCCATATTTAAGTTGGTTTGATAACGTTTTAGGGGTAATAAATCTTATTCTTGATTTTTTAAAAATATGAAGTCTTTTAATTTTTCAAACTATGTGGTTTAATGTGACCATCTTTTCATGGAAAATCTAAAATATATCCAATCTACTCTATTTAGATCATTCTAAGGCTCCGATACCCTTCACCTTGTACACCATTCATTATTTCACCCTATCATAAGATTAATAGACATTACAATCCCATAAGAGTTGTGAAATCAATGTTTCATCCTTGGATTGTTTCCAATTAGAGTTTTTCCTGCTACTTATGTGCACACCCTATTTTTGTCCACCCATGAAGTGTCAATCGGTCTTCGAGAAGGTATATTATACCATAATTGATCGGAGTTCATGGATATATTTCCTCTTATTTCTCTTTTACATGTAATAGAATGTGATATCAAGGTTTATAATAGATATTTCTTGGGAATTGGATGATGCTATTGTTCCATGACGTCCTCGAGTGAATGCAGGTGTTGCAGGATAGGGGATAATTATCTGTTGTGTTGGACCATTTGTCGTACATATAATGTTGGAAACCATTTAAGGTAGGGGATTCATGGATTCTATATTCATTTATAATGAAACTGTGGAGTTACCATGATTTTGCTACTAGATCATAGTGTAATTTATATAATATGTATTTGAATCGGAATCAAGAATTGGTATCGATCGTATGTTGTTACATCTTGATATACTAGAGAGTGTGATATCTAAGATTTTCTTTTTTAGCACATAGATCGTGATAGAAATTTGTAAAGAATGTTAATCAGGGATTAATTGTATATTAATTGGAAAATGATAAAGTTTCATGTAAATAAATCTGATTGTTGTAATTGTAATTTGATGATAATAAAATTGATGCAATAAGAACATTCACTTATTTTTGATTTCTATGGTAGCTTACTTCTTAGGATTCCCATAGTTTTAAGCCAATATTAATGAACCTGTTAATCCAATATGGATTAAAGTAGCAGTTTTTGAAAAAGGGTAATACTTTTAAGGGGTATATGTTATCCTACTGCTTGTAAAGGCACAAATCCTTATTCTTTGGATCCATGACTGCTCGTTATGGGTGAGGGATGAATGACTTGTTTGGGGCCAAGAACCCAATTTCTTGTTGTTTATTTAGCTGTATGATGTGATGTGAGCCTAGTAGGCTACTATGGTATGTTGGGAAGGCATTAATAGTGGTTGTGGCAGTAGTTGATACCTAGAGTGGTGGGATTCATTAGTTTATGCATGTGGGTGTCGAGGAAGATACCATAGATGATTAACTGAGTTAAATGTGAATGATGGATGCCTGTTGAATTTTGTACTTTGTTTATCTTCTTCACATTCTCCACTAGTTGAGGAAAATGGTGTTTCTGACCCTCATTCTAAAAGAGGTGAAGATGCACATGGTATTCCATGTTCTATCAATGTTTATATTTCTGAGGATAGATGGGCCTACACTCCATCTATAGGTGGAAGAGACCCGATGGGTAGTTCATCTAATAATTTCTTTGAACCCCTTGTTTTTGGAATCATAGAATGATATTTCTAGAATAAATAGAATTATTAAAAAGTGATAATGCTATTAATAAATGATATAATAATTGTTGTTAACCCATTGGGTTAGGGATTTCTGGGATGTAATGGTGATTTTACAATTTAAAGGAACTATGGACTTGGTTTAGTTATTCCCGGAGGGCATGGAAATTGGATGTGATGCTACTGAAATGCAATGTGGAACGATGATGGTTAATTAATGGATAAATAATTAATTAATGTAAATTTAAACAGATAAAAAGGCTGTAAGTAATATAATGTAGCTATTTAAATGGTTGTGTGCTTATAGGATATCAAGTCTTATTAGTGGAACCTGGGAGTCCGATAGAACTTAGTTGCAGTTGAGTCTATAATGAGGTTATGCCCATAGTGTGGTTGTGAGCTATATTATATTCTGATATTTTTCTATTTATATTCAATACTCCACCCTTTTGGTTAGGGAAACTAACACCATAGGGATTCTGAGACATGGGGGTGTTTTTCCCATATCCCGGTGGGAAGATAGATGGATGACTACCCCCTTTGGCCCTGATCTCTTCAGATGGTAGTTACACATTTTGGTAGGAACGACAGTTAGTTTTCCCCAGATATGTGTGTAGAGGTCTATGATGGATTTTGGTTATTCACAAACATATATTATGAATATATTTTCATATGAACTACTATAGGTGTAATGTGTATATTCTATAGTGGCTTGAAGATCATTATTTGATGTAAGGGATTTGATGGCTCGAGGTATAATTCCCAATGCATGATATATGTTATGCGAGCTATGGGGGATCCTATAAAAAATCTAGATACGTTTTTACATGGATTTAGTGGTTTTGTTGCATGGTGTTCATATTGTGGAGATTTTCCCAGGAGTCTGCATGTAACCCTTCTTATAGAGATATGCTTAGGATGCGCGAAGTGGGGGAAAAGAGGTAAACTAATGGGGAATTGGTATCAAGGAAACCTTGATATTTTTTGCAATATAATTTAATATGTAATGTGATACCTAGTGAGAGTATCCATGGTGAGGTTGGGAACATGACATACCTGTTTAGTAGACGAGTTATTTTTTCTTCTTTTTCACTGTTCTACTGCATGCATTCATTATTTTTTCATGTGAGGCTTCGGGGAGGATCCTACTGGGTATACTGCTATACTCACTGAATGTTATATAAATAGTTTTTTAGGTCACATGGAGAAGGTTGGAGATCAGTATGGTTACTAAAATCTTGGGGTTTAAAGGAGATGATGGGGATTCGTGTTGGCTACTATTTTACTTTCATTTAGTACTTACAAGTTTCCCTTTTAGTTGTAGTTGGTTTTTCATGTCATTACCTACATGTACATGGGAATAATTTATATTGTAGTCTGAGTTGGAGTTGAATGTTTTATATATTATATATCTATTTATCATGTGTTCTCTTATAGGTTAATACCTCCCATATGTGTGATTATTATACCCTCAGTGCTAGTTTCCATCCCCGGGACTATTAGAGGCGGGGCTCGGGGGGGGGGGGGGGTGGTCATTATCTATCTTCTCACACCACCGGCGCAGGAGGGGCACACTTAATGAAGAGGGGGTCGGGACATAATATATTTATAAAATTGAGAACTATTTCATGAGTATTACTTGATATATGATGTATGTTTGATCACATTAACATCAATCAACTTACCAAAGTCATTCTGATCTTTTGAACTGAATATCATCCAAACATCTGACCGAAACATAAATAATTGAGTAATTTTTAAAGGATGGAAATAATATTAATAAAATTAATTGAAAAATCAGAAAAAATTATCAATAAATAAATTTATTAAAATTTGATTAATATTTATGATGTTAAATATTTTACGCTAGGAGTCTGACTTAGGGGGAGAGACTCTATAATGGAAAAAACACATTCTAAATATTTTTAGTTTTTAGTTTATATATCATTCTATTTTATGTACATGTTTCTAAATGTACTTTTTAAATGTATTTACATTAAAATAATTTTCTTAAAATGGAATTTTGGAATTTCTCTGGCATTGTTTCTAAAATTGATATTTTTAAATTTTTATATAAGAAACTGTTTTTAAGAAATTTTATTTTAAAGATCCACTTTCATTTTTTGAAAAAGTTGGAATTTTTTTTATCATATAAAACAAGGGAGTCATTTTTTTATAGTCACAATTTAATAGTTCTTTGAATATTTATTTACAAGTTTACATGTTTATTTTTGAAAAATTTCTTTTCTTATTTTGTGATCAGTTTTTTGAAAAATATTATATATAAAAAATTAAAGTTTATTTTACTTATGAAAAATTTTATATTATAATAATTTATGTTTTATGATAAAAAAAATATTTATTGGGAATTTTTTTGATGATTTCCGATTAAATTATAAAACAATTATGTGTGGTTTCATTATAATCCAAGGATGGTTGTTTATATTATTAAACAATGATGGGTGGTTCCATGATAAATCAAGGATGTGTGGTTACATTAAAACCTCCAATTCATTGGGTACTCCAAAGATAGTGGTTTAACATATTGGTTACACAATTTTTATGATTGATATAGAAAATGATGCCCTATTTTACATACATATATTATATATGCAAACTAGTGAGTTTTCATGGAATTTATTTTATTTTCAAAAGGTAGGATAATGTTTTTAGTAGAATAGTTATTTTTATATGTAAAACGGTATGTTTCAAAGATAATTCATTATGTTTTAACATTTGAATATTGTTTTCCAAATATTTATATACCTTGCAAGAATTTTTGTTCTATTAAAACATTTTATGTTTTTTCACCTGTTTCAATGTAGAGTAAAGAAACTATGAGGTTGAGAATTTTTTTAGGGTTTTTCACAAAATGTAATAATGAATTTATTTAAAGACATCTATTTTTTTTCGAAAAACATGGCACTATGTAGAAGATAACATAGTTAATATATGTGTTTACTATGTGTGATTTTTTATAAGTTATCTATAAAGAAATCCCTAAATGATCAATAGTAATTAAAGAAAGAACATTCTAGTATGAAAATACTAGATTATGTGATGTCAATGTTAGGTGCTTGTAATTATTATCAGAAAAGGGTTTATATGACATTAGATAGTGTGATGTTTTCAAGTGAGTGTAAATTATGTGGTATGGATATCATAATGGTTTTATATGTTTTATATTTATTATAACATCAATATCTTAAAAACCCCCTTTGAGGATTTATGTAATGAAATTTTGAAGTGATTATTGAAATTTTGGGTGATTTTTTGGGTTTATGTTTTATGTAACCCTTAGGTTTAATTAAAATTAGTATTTTGGTAAGGATAGATTTACATTTTAATGATATAATTATAATGTTATTGATAAAATTTTGGGATTATATAACCTTTTATTTAATGGTAATTATTGGTTGTTGTGTTTTTTATGATGATAAATGAAAGGTGTGAGATACATTTCAATATTAGAAAAAGTAATTAATATTTAATATATTAAGTTTGTTCTTGTGTATGTTTATCACAATAGTGTTAATTTTATAAAGACTATATTAGTATTGTTTAATAAGAAGGACAACTTGAAGGCCATATGAAAACCTGTCACATTCGATAAGGCTTTGAGTTTTGAACACACAACCAAAGGCTGAAAATGGTGAATCATCCACCGTTGGCTTACATAGAGCCCTGGTTATTATGAAAACGTATTTATAAATATATGACTGGGAAAAAAAATATTTTTTTTGATTTTGGTATCATATGAAATATTTTGAAGATAACCATTATATTGGATGATTTATTGGATATTAATTGGTTAATGTTATTTCGAATTTTAGTATTTGTATATTCTTAGATGACTAAGGTAAATAGAATACGATGGGATTGTATTTTTTGAATAATTATTAACTTATGTTTTATAAAAAGTATTTATTTTATTATGTAATTATATTACTCATGTAATCTTTAAAAAAAGATGACATATCTTGGAGATTATATGTTTACGGTATTCACTTTTTGGTATCAGACTTTATGATACATTGATGTGATTTAGAGATAAATATTAATAATATATTATATGAGTATATAATCAAATATATAAGAAAAAATCTATATGATTTTGGATATTAATCTTATTGTAGATTATTCTTGATGATTTTTTTGAAATTTATTTTCTGAATGATCTATGATGAACTTTGGGTTTTATATCTATCTTTTGGAGATGAAATTTTTGTTTCAACACATAAAGGTTTAATAATTTTACGGAATTATATTATCATATCCTAAACATTTTTTGAATTATTCCTAAAGAAAATAAGAATATATTTTATTTAATATATTTTATTTTCCTATGTATAAGTGTTTATTTTTATGCTTTAGGCAAGAAAAATTCATCTTGAATAATTATTGTTTGGAGAAAAAGATGATATTGTTGTTGAAATTTAGTAAAGGATGAAATTATACTTTTTTCGTTAGTATATGTAATTTATATTTTGGTATAGAATGTAATCCAATTAATTAACGCTATAAAAAAGATCATTAAAATTAAGTTCTTCGTTTATTTATTGTTTTATTGAGAAATCAACGGCCTTATAAACAATCATATATTTACAGTTTTGTAGAGGTTTAATTATCATGACCATGTTAAAAATTACTCACTATTTGTCCATGGGTGTATTATTTTCACTTCATTGTTTATGTTTCTTCTTATTTGGAAACCTAGTATGTGTTATCTCATGTATCAATCTCACATTCCCTTCCCTCTTTTAAAAATGAGTATTTTATTAATTCCATTTTATGATTTGGGCTTCCAAAATAGGTATTTTGAATAAAAAAACATTTTGTTTTTAATCCCAAGTTAAAATTTATGAGTAAAATATTTATAGGGGGACAATATATAATATTTATATTTTAGAAGGTACACTTTGTTCAATAGAATACCAGATACACCACATTGAGCCTAAATGAAGAACTAAATATTATTAATTAAACCTAAAAGTTTTAAATGGGTTATTAAATTCATGGGAATGCATATTATAAACCGAAATATGAAATATATAATTGACCTGCACATTTATAATTTATTAATTTTATTCTTTCATAATAAATAATCATTTTTATTAATGCCGTTTTTTCAAAAATTAAACCATGTTTTCTCCAATAAAATATTTTCATTGATATATTAGAGTTAATATAATACATAATTTTAATATGTATTATAAAATGTATTGTAAAATATAAATTTCATTTCTGAATTCATAATTTCAATATTTTCTTAAGATAAATTTTTTATACATTTCTATAAATATGTATTTTTGAAGAAATAATGAAAAATGCTTATTTTTATAGAAAACTGTAGTTTATATAAAGGGTTTTAAATGGTAAATATATATTTTGGATTATTTTAAAAAAATTTATTCATGAAATTTTATTTAAAATAATACAATTATGGTTTCTGAAATGGACTATATACTTTAAATTAAAATTAAAAAATTTATATATAAAAGTTGCATTTCTCTGAAAAATGTTTTTTATTGCGTTTTTCCATTTAATTTTTAATTATATTATGAAACATCTGTGTTTTTAATTAAAAAAATGGATTATATATTTGGAATTAGGAGGACCATATTTTATAAATTCTTCTCTTTTATTTTTGGAAAATATAAATATTATCCTTTCAAATCTTTCTTACCACTGTAATGGGTAATATAATTAAATAATGTTTAAAATAAAAGGATAAGGGTTCTAAAATTAAAAAAGAAACTTTAAAAAATTTTAATTTTATGAATAATTGTATTACATAATAATTTATGGTGTAGTTATATGTTCATAAGGATCATCTTTTTGGATATTATGACTTTTATAGTATTTTTATTTAATGAAATGTGAATCATGCCACACTTTATTTTTTATTAAGTAAAATATTTTTAATATGATGTAATCTAGTGGATTTCTTAAACTAAATATATTATTCATTAATATAATGGATTTATCTTCATCACGTTACTTCATTTTTATGTATAGGGGAAAAAATAATTACCTTAAATTCTCACACAATAGTGATACATTAATTATCAGTTATTGAAAAAATAAACTCAATAATAATAAAATAATGAAAATAAATATAAAATTAAACAATTAATGTGATACCAAAATTTTAGTTATGACCTTTAAAATCATATGAGATATTAGTTTTTTTATAATTATAATATTTTATCAATGATTTTAATTATAATGAAATGAACAATATCAAATATGACCATAGAGATAATTTATGGAATTAATATTTTATTCAATTATTTAAAAACCATAAAAAATTAAATAAACTCAAGGGGGATAATATATGTTCAAAAATTACACCCTATATACCTTAAGAGGATATTTTGAAGTTTATGTTTTTATAATAGTCATATTTTATTTTAATATTTTTGGAAATTCAAATAGTGACTATCCCCTCTCTTAAAAAATGGAATTTTTTCTTCTCATTACTAAACTCTTAAAAACCCATTTCATTTATCCCATAAAAACAAAAATACCTTATTATAACCCATACCCAAATTCTAGAGGCCTTAATTTAAAAATAACATTAGCATTAGTGGTATTTCGTTGTCTAGTAAAGGAGGATGTCCTAAGAGGAGGACATATTTATATCAAGAGTTTTTATTTTGTTTCTACTTAAACCAAACCAAATACACCTAAAATATGATAATATAATAACACTATGTAAATATATATAAATAAAATATTATTATTTTTGTTTCATGACCCATATCCATATCCTCTTCTGTCAATGGTAAAATAATTCATCATCAATTTCTATGGTGGAGTACTGCCTCACGAACCGATGCATTGTTTTCCATCACCATCTATCAATAAGGGTTATAATGTTGGAATTAATTATTATATATGATATAAATTAAACTTTTATCAATTTAAGATGTTAATATATCACTTATATTCTAATATCTCCATTTATAAAAAAAATTATAATTTCATTAATGTGTTAGTGTGGATTACCTTCTCCACAAGTAATGTGATTCTATTTTAATAACTACATCACATGGATGATATATATAAGTATTATTTAAGTATTTATATTATATATATGGTATTATGAATATTATAGAAAGATAAAATAATACTTACATTCTTTCTGTAAATATCATTGAAAAATGGAAATATTAATCATGTAGACGCAAGGCTTACCATCTCCATGATTGTAACATAGTTCATTTTTATAAGAATATCACATGTATGGATTTAGAAGTATAATTAATTTTGAAACAGTAATAATTATGTAATTAATATTATTTTTCATATGATCTAATGCATATCTCATTGATCACGAGCATCAAACCAAATTCATTTTGGGATTTTGAATTGAAAATCATAAATACATATGACTTGAAATTAAATAATTAGGTAATTATTAAACACGATAATAATGAAGATAAAAGGAATAATACAATTTATAATCTTTATCATGAATTTAAATATTTCACCTAGGATAATTATTTAGGTTTATATAGAATGCACATGACTATTCAGTCTCAAGGTAAGGGACTCTTTGACTATAAAAACCTCATTATAAATGTTTTAATGATATATTTTCAAAATATCACTCTTTATTGTGAATTTTAATAAAACTACTTATATTATTGTATTTATATAAAAATTATGGTTTTTAAAATGTAATTTCCAAATCTCTCTCAAATTTTTTCAAAAAGGTATAAATTTATATTTTTATATAAGAGATTTTTTTTTCAAAATCTCCTTTAATTTTCATATTCATTTAAATAAAATCAATGTGGAATGATTTTTTAACATATACTACATGATAATATATTCCCACCATCATGATGCAAATATTATTTTAATCTATCATTATAATTTTAAATGATTATTTTCAAATAAAATGTGTTCCTTCATGTGTGAAACTGTTTAAAAAAAATATGAGATTTAATAATTAAAAGATTAGTTTCATTGTGAATATTTTTGTGTGGTAATAATTAATGTTTTTTATTATGAAATGGTTCTTGGGAATTATTTATAATAATGGGTGATTTAGTTATAAATAAATTATGGGTTGTTATATGACAACCCAATGATATGAGATTATGTTATTAATTTGGGTGGTTATATTATAACCTATGATGAATTAGGTACTATAGAGTCATATTTTGAAAATATTGGTTACTCCATTAGTAAGGGTGGTATGGAAAATGTTTTCCAATGTAAACTATATATCTTTTATGTGTTGGCTAATGAGTTTTCGCGGAATTGTTTTGATATTCAAAAGGTAATTTGATGATCTTTTGGGAAAAAATATTCCCTTTTAGAGTTAAAAATCAATGATTCTTTGAAAATTTTTATTGGTTTTCATTGGACTAACATGTTTATATATTTTATGTATCATATAGATATTTACGGTTATATCCCATGTTTTAAAAAAATTTCACAAGATTTTAGTGAGATTATGGGAATGGATGAAGTCAAAAAGAAATTTGGGAAGGGTTATCGTGAAAAAAATCATGTTTTATCTAAAATACTTTTGTTTTATTGGAAAATTTAATACCATATTTAAATTTATAATTTTAATGTATGGGTTTACTATGTAAGAGTTATTCATAGTTATCTAAAAATTTAAACCTAAAATATCATGGAGAATGATTGAAATATAACACTAGTTAAAATATAATATTATTTTATGTTTAAGTTCAAGTTATTAGATTAATTATGGTTTGAATTTATCCTCACACTGTATACATTAAAATAATTAATCCTTTAACAATTTTGGTAAAAATATAAAATCACCTAGTCCAAGAAATTTACAATAAGAATCATTTTTGAAATGTTTTTTAAAAATTAATAATGGTTGAAAACTAAATTTAAAAGTAAATGGATAATATTAAAACCATTATTAGAATAAATTTTTGAAAACATGGTCATGTAAGTAAAAATATTTTCGACTACATAGAGAAATAATGTCATATTTAATTAAAAATATTTTATTTGTCACTTATGTGTATAAAGAGTGAAAAATAAAATGAAAAATATAATATCATGAAATAAAAAAATATAATTTAAATCGTAATTTTTATTAGATGTAGATAATGAAATTTGATGTTTATAGACTTAATCCTAAATAATCTCGATAAACAGCTGGATTGTAACATAAAAACCCTACCTTAGATTTTACTAGCATAAAATTGATAAAACCCATTCATATAAAATTAATATTTATTAATAATTTATTCCAAAAGAATACTCATATATATGATATCATATATTATTTTCATATAAAATATTTTCACCCATTTACTAATAACTTTTTATGATTATCAGTGTTCTAGGTGATAAATGTTTCGTTTATCATGGATATTTTTTACCAATAGTTCTGGTACTTATAATCTTATCATGATCACATATTATAAAGAAAATTCCACATTTAAAAATTTTCATATATAATAATTATACATAATTTTATCACAATTGATATTAATTGGAGATAAAAATGAATTACATCACTTCATATAGATGATAGTCTGTTCGTATACATGAGTAGTGTTCACATTTATCAATTTATGGAATGAAATAAAGGTTAATACTAATACATATATCATGACTAATTATTATAATATATATATATATATATACATTAAATTTATCATTATTACCTTTCATGTAAAATGTGAATGAATAAAAAATTACATAACTTCGTGGAGGTGGTAGTAAACACATATAGACAAGTGATGTCATTATTTCACAACATATCAGAGGAAAATCGAGATTGGTTTTTCTATAATAAAAATTAAATTTAATATATTTACATTCTATTTTATTTATTGTAAAATTCACGTAATAGATTTAGAGGAGTTATAATAAATAATAAAATTTTAAATGATCAGTTAATAGTTATACATGTTCTTTGAGAGTCCTTATTTTTATTACCCAATATTCCTTGAATAGATGGTATTTTGAAAAGAGAAAATTCACTAAGACATAGTGGAGGAATCTATCATGGTTTACTTTTAGGGACTTTTCAATTTATTATTTTAATAATTGGGAAAATTAAAAGATAGGATGTGCCCTTTTGTAATTGAGGGGGCGAGGAATTATAAGACATACATAAAGTATAATATTGGTATAAAATAATTTTAACGAAAATTGGATAAAAATTAATATAATTAATTGATATCCTCTAGATCATACAAAATTTTATCATCGAATAATATTTGGAAAATTTTTGGTTATATTTTACCATCATCTTTTAGTATTAACCCCACATTATCCCTTTTGACAATAATCCCAATATCAATGTTGTTTAAATTTATGGGTAAATAATGTTATTATAAAAATAATAATTTAACAATAAAGTGGTAATTATTGAAATTATCAACATTATACCATTAAATTGGGTTAATATAATATTTTTACTAATTTTGTATCATTTAATAAAATTTTTTTTATTATAAAATATCATTAATATCATTCTGGGCATAAATTATATATTATAATACATTATGTTTTTAAATAATGTGAAATGGTTCCAAAAATACATGGAATTTAAAATAAGGAATATATTTTCTTAATATAATCATTAAATAATTTTTTTTTCTGGTTTAGATATCTGTTTGAACATTATTTTTTTGACCCCTTCGTTAACCAATTTTAACTTCAACTGTGGTAATATCACATTCAATATTAAATGTTTATAATATTACATTATTGATAAAAATTAGATCTTAAATGATTATTGGTTTTATTTATACAAACTATTATCCTAATTTTTCAATTCAATGTCTATTTAAGAACTTTAAGTGATTTGAAAAAAATTATTTATCTTAAAATACTATTAATGATATTTTAATAACTGTTCACATTATCTGGAATTTAATACAATATTAAAGTAATGGAATTAATATATAATATATATAAAAATCTATAATATGTTGTATTTTTTTGTTAAATTTATGAAAAACTAGAACTCGGTCGTGATTTAATACTTTTAGAGTTTTTAAAATCATTAACATTATTTTTATATTACTTTCACACCCAATAAATCATCATTGTGTAAGTATTTAAGGTAAATTTATTATCACAAAAAATATAGATAAATTTTAAGAATTAAATTAAATAAATTTATTTAAAAAATTGTTTTATTTCAATATTTAAATTTAATTAAATTTGTGTCGTGAGATATTATTTAAAATGATATTTTTTCTTTTTTACTCTTGTATAAGAATTATATATGAAATTTTACAAGTCAAATTATATATCATTAAACCATTACTCTATATACATAAAAATCATAAATAAGAAATCATATGTAATAAAAAATATAATAAATGTATTTTTAATTCTGAAATACTATCATTGTTGTACCATAATATACTTTTCTAGTTCTGAACATGCATTACATCGACATTCAAAATAATTTCCATAATTATGATGATATAAATTATCATATATAGTTTTGTTATTTATATATTTAGTTTATTGTCATAAATAATTTGTTACATATTTTTAATAAATTATTGTAGCATTTCTATGTATTGATGATATAATACATGATAATAGCATTCATAAAACGCGTGTTGTTTAGTATTCAAAAAAATTTCATTTCATTATAAAAATATAAAAAAATTATTATATGATAAATTTTACTTTTATAATACAAATAATATTTAAATTTCATAAATTATATTAATATTACTTTTAGATAAAAAATTTAATATAAATATGTAAAACATGACAAGAAAACACTTTTTTATAAAAAAATATTTTAAGAGAAATGATGACACATAAAAATTAGAAATAAATTTAATTGAAATATAATTAGTTATGTAATATAAAATTAGGTGATAATTATGTTAATTTTTCAGAAAATTAAAATCATAATGAGAGTTTTTTACTAAAATGAAATGACAGTTTCATAACAATTAGTAGTTTTCACAATTCACTGTGAAAACAATATTTTTATAAAAATCTAGAAATTTGACTGTGTAAAATTTCAAAAAGGATTCCCATTTCATGAAATAATGTATTCATAAAATTATAGAAAATAATTATAATATTTTTTCACAATAATTAATAAAAACTATTTTTAAACAAAACATATTTTGAAGAATAAAATGTCCTTAATAAAAATTAGATTCATGTTTAATAATAATATATCAAAATGTTTTTATTTATTATAACGTTTACATATTTAATTTTTTTACTTCTATTATTACCCTCCAATTAAACTGTTGTGTTATAGAAGTCATAAAATAATAATAGTTAGTTCTTTATTTAAGCAGGATGATTCCTCTTATGTACGATATTGAACATAGTGTAATTTCAGAATATAAGCGTGTTACATTCTCCCCTAATTTAATAAATCATATTCTCATAATTTTAACTAGTTATTGGTTATTAGGGTCTTGATATTATGAAATTACTTTGATAAAAACCCACATTATAAAAAACATTCATTAAAATATCTTCTTGAAAAAAGGGAAAGGGAAATATGAAGGTCATCTTGAAAAACACATAACTAGGATGCCAAATAGAAGGACATTACTGATAATTTAAAATATTGATATTGAGGAAAATTAATTTGAAAATAATAATGGAGAGTGATAGAGATCATTGATCCTAAGAAAAATAGTGAACATTAGAATGGTAATAACCACCCAACTATAAATCTAGGATGTGTGAAAATTACTTTTGATTAATCAAAAATGAATACAACTGGATAATTTTTTTCTATATCCATTTCATTGATTTGTAGAATTCATTTACCATTTGACTAAGAACATAAGGAAATATAATTACATTGAATGTAAAATTTCTTCCTTCAATCAATTAACCCAATAATCTCATATGTAGCTCCAAATGATGAGTATTGAAGGTGATTTTTTTCATTCTTAATGTACTAAAATATTCATTTAATGGATCACATAATCTATACAAGAATAACCATATTTACATTCTTTATTATGCAATGAAGAAAAAATAAAATTTTAATCAACATGTAAGAAAATATCCCAATTACATAAACCCTCAAAAAATAAATAATATAATTTATTCAAACATTTAACGAAAAATATGAAATGAATATATCCATATAACATGCTTAAATTTACCCAATTACCCACAGATTCAATAATATTACATCCAATAAAATTATTTACATTTAAAAATTTATATATCATATTGATATATTCTGTAAAAATATGAATATATTTTCTCTAAAATAATTTTACTGCGAAATAAATTTATATGTTTCCCAAAATAAAAATAATCATTTTATGTTCATTTGTTTTATAAAAAACATCATAGTAACTATGACATCAGGTAGGATAGTGGTTGGAATGTGACCCCTATAACCCTTTGGTGGTGTGTTCAAGCCCTATGACTTTTTAGTATGTGATAGGTTATATCCCATCCAATGGGGTATAATTTGTTTAAAATTATTTACTTTAATTACTATAAATCCCCATAATATGATTAATATCCTAAAAAATAACATAATTCATCAAATAAAATTTTCAACAAAATGGGTTTCAAGACAGCTAATGTTTTCTATAAAATAAAATAATTTTAATTGACTATTTTAACCTTAAAATATAAATGACATTAACTCATATTTTTTATACCTCATTCATATTTAAATAAATTAATGTCTCTCAAAATTATCACCATTTTTCTATATCACTTTTCTAAGGTATTTATTCAATGTAACACATGATTAAAAAAATAGAGAACTTATCCAAAAATATATTTAATCAGTTAGTCCCTAAATCTATTTTAAATACTATGGTTATCTATAGGATTAATCATATGTTCCCATACTGTAATCACCATTTTTTATAATGAAAACTTATTTCCTCAAAATCAAGATTATATTGTGAGTTATTATTAACCTTAAGAATGTGTTCTAAAAAATATTACCATACAACCGAATCAATTATCATGGTTATTGATAACCTTAAATATATATTTTCAAATCCATAAAGGAAAAATAATTTAAAATAGTTCATATAAATTTCATTATAAATATAAATAAAATATTATTTATATAAGATATTGATTATATAATTCAAAAATCCCAATAGAAAACATTTTAATTGATTCCCTTCAATCATTTTCATAGCATGGGTTATTCATTAGTCCAGGATTTGACTCTAGGATTAGTAAATTGAGTTAGATAATTTCCATGATTTCCACATAGAATATATAAAACTATAAATAAGACCATAGGATGAAATTCATTTCCCTCCATCTAAATTTTAATTATTTTTTTAAATTACAAACTCTATTCTATTCTTTTCCATACATAACACATCATCTCATTCTGCTAAGAAATTTCTACAAGTTCTTTTTCCCACAAACATGACATATTAGAAGCTAAATATTCTTTCCTCCATGGTATTCTAGAATCATTATTTATATATTATTAAGTGTGTTATAAAACTCATCCAAGTTGATATTTTTAATCATATAATTAGATAGATTATTCTGAATAATTAAAAAAAAATTCCTCCCAACTTGGTTTCATTTGGTTTCTCATAAGGAAAATAATACAATTGTGTGTAACATTTAGCATTAACAAGATTACTATTATTTCCATTCATAGGATAAAACCTAAAATAAGTGTGTATATAACAATAGTCAGAGTGAAAAACTTCACAATATATTTCCTACCAGAACATTAGGTTGGTATCCTATACTTGGACATATACCTATGGTTTTCATCATAGTTTTATAATCCTAAACTATACATATTAACAATACCATCTTTGATACCCACAATAGTGACCCCTAATTTTCATACATCGATTTTAAATAATAATATATTAATATTCATTTCATAATATTATGATCTATTAAACAACCATAAATGTTTCATTTCATTGGATGCATGACACATAAAAAACAATTTTGAAAATGATTTATATAATCACTCAGTTATTTCATCACAAAAATTCCCATTCATTGACATACCATATTTAAAATATTTCCTCATAACAACTAGAAAAAATATATATGAAACTATGAGCTCATATACTTATTAAGGGAAAACCAGGGAGATATTAATGATCACAGAATCCTAACATGCGTATAAGGCTTATAGAACCTAAAAAGAAAATTTAAAAACCATACCCTTCATATAAATTATCATAATCATGTATCAAAACATAATTCTTATCAATTCATAAGTCACAAATCATAATTTAATCAAGGATCGTGATCCATGAGAACCTAATTTTGGAATAATACTTATGTTATCATCATATACATAATCATCAAAAATAATTTCATTAGTTAGTTGTCAATTCAAAGACTATCATATTTTATTTTGTTTATTCCCTATTAAATAATATTCATATTCATGGTCTACTCCCAATAAAATCATAGTGAACTGGGTTCACACCTTGATACATCATATTCATAGTTAAGGTTCCCTCCTAAGAACATAATTGCAGAAAAAGTCCCACATTGAACTGGGTTCACTACCCATTACAATATTTATAATCTCATGAGATATCTATATTTTCCCAATGTATTATAGGGATATATAATTCTATCCCACCCATCATATTATAATAATCTCCTAATATGTTTTCAAAAAAACAAAATAACATTAATCACATATCATAACCCTTAGAAAAGATATATGTTTTATAAAAATGTAATCATCATAATTATGAAATATCAATATAATGAAATGGATATTATCATAGTGTAATATACCCATTAAATCATGATTTACTTCAAAATTATCTCATCTAAAATTAAAATTCCTGTAAATGATCACATAGAATATTTCTTATGGAAGATAAACTATTAATTTTGAAATCACATATTAAAAATCATAATTTTTTTATAATATTATGGACTATATTTTTAATGAACTATATAAAAATGAAAATGAAGCTTCAAAACATTGAGGGGTCATGATGAAATGAAATTCCAATAATGCTTTATATTCTAATATAATGACCCCTTTTATATTTTTTGTAGACAGTCAAAAGCAACTAGTTTGGAAAGTGACATGGAGTTTAATGTTAATCCATTTGATAAAAATGTTTTCAAATCTATTTTTTAAAAAATGGATAATTTTATAAATATTCTTGAATACATTTTTTGAGAGAAAATGGACATAAAATAAAAATGGTTTTCAACCATAGGGAGATATAAGGTCCAATTTACTACAAAATATTCTTTCAATATCATGAGTACTTGATGTGAGGAAAATGGAAATAATGAATGTTATCCTTATAAATTAAAAAATTAGGGAAAAATTAATGATAATATTTTATGGTAAACCATTAAATTTCATAATCAGAAACTAAATAATAAACAATCCAATTAAATAAATAGATTGTAACATAAAACACTTACCACAAGTTCATCTTTTGATGAGATAACTCGGACATCATTTATAATAACTATAACTTTATAATATATTTATTCCAGAAACATACACATATATATCATAACATATACTATTAATTATAATATGTAATTATTTATTTTTTACCAAAGTTATATTAAAATAAATATTTTGGATTGTAACTGCATCATTTTTCATGAAAGTTATGGCTTAACCATCCATGTCCTTATAATTTGATCTCGGATCCATCATATTAATTATTTTAATAATTTCATGAGTATAATATGTGTTCATTATATATACTTATATATATATTCATATAATTTAGTGGTGATAAAATAATTACATCACGTCATTAGTTCATACGTACACAGGAGTGATGTTTCCATTTTTTGATGGATATAGAAAAATAAAAGTAAAGTTTAAGTTATTTATGAAGAATCCGGATTATTTGATAAAAATCATATATATTGAATAAATATATCTTTATTATCAATTATTTATTAAATAAATGAAAAACAATCACATTGGTTCATGGAGGTGACAGTCCACACTAAAAAACAAGTGGCATTAATATTTTCCAATGTAATAGAAGAAGGAGGACAATGGTTGTTACATAATAATAATGAATATAATATATTTAGAGTACTGAATTAAATATTTTAAAATATATAAAATATACTTATGAAACCTTGGATAATAAATAAAACGAAAAATTCCTGGTTAAGAGTTATACCTATGCATTGAGGAATATTATTTGACAAAATATTAAACTTTTATGGGATGGGATTTTAGAATGAAATGAAGTAGAAGAATGTTTTAGAGTAATTTATATGATATAAGTGTTGTTATTATCTATTATATAATGTTAAAAATATTAATTATAATGGAATGGAGGTGTCCATTTTTACGTAATGAAAGGTTCCCTCTTGTAATTTACTAATTTAATAAAATCATATTAATTAATTCTAAATAAAAATTTGATGTAATATAATATAATTAAAATATAAGATATTTATTACAAGTAATACTCTCATAAAATAAAATAGTGACATGTTTTGATTATTTTTTACCTTATCTCATCGTTTTAACCCCTGTAATCCTTTTCTACAACTATTATGTTATCCTAGTTTTCTTCAATTTAATGGTCAATAAAGATAATAAAAATGGAAATGTAACCCAAAAATGGAATTTGATTTATATTTTAATCCATATAAAGTATACTGGAAGAAATTAATAGTTTTTTATTAATCATAATTCAATTAATAAATACTATTTGTTATAAAATATCATTAATATCATTTTTTTGAATACATGAAATATTATAATATATTGATTGTATTAATAATTTATAATTGTTCCAAAATGACATGGATTAAAACATAAGGATCATATTATCTTAATATAATCATCTAATAAAATTTCTATAGGTTTATATAACATTTTAATAATTATAATTTGGATTAACCCCACTGGTTCACCAATTTTATCTTTCACTTTGGTAATGAATTTTTCAATATTAGAGGGTTATTAAATTAATTTTATGATTAAAATTTTATAATAATGAGAAAAGAGAGGAAATTTTCGACTATATTATTTCCTAATTATCTTATTGAGTGATTTTATTATTCTTAATAAATAGTAAAAAATTATATTTTTGATAAAATTAAATTAATGATATTTCTAGTACTATCCACTTGTAACATCCCGACCAGGCTTACCACTAAACCCATAGTCATAATAGTGGTTCACATTTCCCCAATCATGTCTCCCCATATGCCAAAGGCTGAGGACTTGTATAAATGGTGTAAATAGGGTTTAGTTTGATGACTATACCCTCAAAATCAGTACTGCACAATGAAATTATCTGATAGAAAATAACAAAAAAAGTAGTAGACGCAGTATAAAGAAATGAAAAAAATAGTGGTAGTTAGAAATTATATAACTGAAATAAAGGGAAAAAACTATTTTTTCCAATTCACGGATGATGGATGTTTCATAAGATAAAGTATGAAACAAACAACATGCTTTAAATTATAATAAAAAAAATAAAGAAAGGACAGTATAGACCCACGAGTGATCTCCATGAACATCCTATGATCCAGCTTAGTCCTTTTCACCTAACTCCTTGGTACAAGAATACAAAAATAAACCTAGATCCTACAAATATAATGTCTTCTCAAGTACCAAGGGTGCCCGAGTAGGGATTGTGAAATTAATCTCAGTAGGACGACACCCACAATTTCTTGCGCAATCAAGACAGTGAAACATTATTTAATCATTGTGTAGGTATAGTGAAGACAAACAATACTGAACAAATGAACAACCACCACTCAGAGTACTATGGGAAAACTGGAATATATATCTACTTCAGTTCATATATAGAATACTTATTATTAATCATCATGTATATATATAGTAACAACTTGTGGATTGGGTACATGTCATACATCTCTATACAGTGAGAGCCTTCAAGCTACAACACCAGGATGGTGAGTGTGCCACCAGGAAAAATCCTAATCATTGAATATAGGTAATAAATACAAACAACAATATAATATTATTTTAACAATACAACCATCATGTTTCTATATAAAAAAATTGGCAGTCCATGAATGGTCGGAGAAAAGGATTAAAAGATAAGGGATTCTTCACCGACCCCATGATCATTTCATTAGAAACTCGGTAAAGTCACTCATTGGTGTCCATGAAGCATGTATATCGACATGTCTTATGTGAGTCCAAGAAATCAATATCCAAGGGGTATTAATTCTCGAGATATCCGTAGAATTTATATGTGGTAATCAATGATTCATCTAGGGTATTAATATAATAAACAATTGAGTTCATCCATCGAATTCCGACATGGGAATATATACATCACCCAATGTGTTAATCTGATACATCATTGGTTCCATCTATGGAATTTCAACTTGGGAATTTATCTATCATCCAAGGCATTAATATAATAAATCATTAAGTCCTTCCATGCCATTACTAATTGGGAATTCACGTGTCACCCAAGGTGTTAATACCATTAAATGCATTCAAAAATAATTTATCAAATTCATTGAAGCTTAATCATCATTCATTAACCACTTCATTTAATTCA
Organism: Viscum album; assembly: GCA_963277665.1. Lineage (NCBI taxonomy): Eukaryota > Viridiplantae > Streptophyta > Magnoliopsida > Santalales > Viscaceae > Viscum > Viscum album. The sequence continues at coordinate 1,816,142,745 of OY728133.1, read as the reverse complement.
ACTCATCCAATTTACCAAAACATGTCAATTTTATTTACAAGGCTCCATGAGTCACTTTAGAAGGTGTCAATGAAAATAAGGCAATCAGCTACACATGTAACTGAAATATGAAAACTGGGGAAAGTACATTGTTGATGAATTGGTTATGTAATAATTTTAAAAGGGAAACCATGTTTTTTTTATTCCATTATGAGCCACGTCCTAAACATGAATTATCTCAAACATAACATCAATGAATAAGGAATTATTAGGAAAACATGCCAAGAATGTATAAAAGTATTATAACTATTTTTTAGCTTGAAGACATCACACCTTTTTTGGAAGGGTTTTGTTATAAAATCAAGAATTTATTACTTAATCATATCAATTACGACAATTAACAAAGTTCATTCAAAATTTCAATTAAAATTATTAAAGAAGAATTAAATTGATAACTAATGAATTCTTAAATAAAAGGGAATGGTTAAGGAACCTACCTCAGTGTGGAAACAATGCAAACACTTCCCCTGTTAATTCTTTACAACTCAAAGATGATACTTCCCCCACTGAGAATATGAACCTTCACCTACATATTACAACATCTAGCCCCTATGAACACGTCATTGTGTCCATGAATATGTGAATGGGGATCCTTACATATATTGTTATATTCACATACACATATCCACTCACATACGTATTCATTTTCATATATATATATAGGAAAACCTAGCCCCATACTTGTATATACACTTTCATGGATGAATATACACATAATGGAGGAAAAGAAATATATATATATACTTACCTATGCATATGTAGGAAAGTCTATTGAAACTCAACCACATGAAAACACATTACACGGTCGAACACACAACATAAAAATTAGTAGAATCCTTAGAAAATACATGTTGAAATATAATAAGGTGGAAATCAAATAGTGGTTATTAATCATTACCTCATAGGATGGAGGCGAACTGAAACAACCGAAACCACATCTCCTTCGATTGCGGTTTCTGGAAGTCACACATAGGGTCACAAGGGAGCCATCACATACACTATAATCAAATGAAAACAAAAATTATATGAAAATCTAACCATATTATTTTTAAAAAATTGATAAGTGTTATGAGGAGTCTAAAAATTGACTAGAAATGGAGATGATAAAGAGTGTAAGGCCTTATCTTTGTGAATAGAAAAGAGAAATCATTAAAAATCAAACCCAAATCCAATATTAGATGTGTTCGAAAGGGGTTGTAATTGTGTAGCTAGGGAGAGACTCATAGGGGGTCATGTCATGCGGTTATGAGGGGATATGGGTGAGTGTGAGGATTCAAGTATTAATTTAATTTATTTTCATTTTAATTCTATTTCAGAAAATATAACCAAACACATTTTTTGACCCCCACTTTTTTTCAAACCATGCCCAAAATGTGATGTGTAGTGTGTGAGGCTACCACCTACAAAAGAACACTATTTAGGCTAGGTGCACGGTTTAGAAAACCATATATTTCCTACATGCACAACCACTTCTCCCTTTGAACAAAGTTTCATGTTTTCCTTTAGTGGGATGCTCAATTTCATAAAGTGTCCCACATGATTTTAGACAAATTGTGTGCCCTTTTTGGTCATTCAAAAAGTTTATTCCAAGGTCTACTACTTCTAAAACTCCTCAAGACACATGGAAAAATTAACGGTCCTTCACTGAATTCCATAATACCTATTAATGTATTCTATCACTCAAAATTAATTTATGAAGCCTAGTTTTAAAAACTACTCATCTAGTAAACAATAAAAATCAAAATACATTGTAATTTGTTCTGGTTTAAAACATAGAACTCTACGACATCAACATCTTATAACTTCTCATCCACAAGAATCCTTCAAGAAACAACTAAAATATCACCCAACCTTCTAGGGTTATGAAGTCCCATTCAAACTATCACACTTCATTTCCTACACCCAATACACCATTAAGCACTACTTATTCCTTCACAACTCGTTTCAATTCTCACTTTCTAACTAAAACACATAAACTAATCTTACATGGTCCTATTAAGATAGATACATGATCACATCATCATCTTAATAAAAATTCGATCATTGGTGCTCCCCACTATATGTCTTAACTTAAGGAAGTTTCCAATTCTAACCCACGATACCCCCACCATTGGAATTTCCATACAAAGAAAACCTATAAGAATTAGAACAACGATACTGGAATGATTTCATTGAAAGATAACAGTTGAAACATGATAAACCTATTAAAAACTATTCATTCATGCTTTCTCAGTAGTCACATCCAACAATAAAATCACAATCATCTTTACCTGGAAATTTTATTTAAAATGATTCCGTGTAACCATAAACATAGAACTAATATAATAGATAATTATTCGAGACAGTTGAAAAACCTTTCTCAAAGATTACCAACATAGATGACCAGTGCATTTCCAACTCATCCATAATACATTCCTCCAAGGAATATTTCATTTACAATGAGAACATTCACTGAAGCCCATACCTAACTCTTAATAATGCTTCATTGGTCAAACCATCACCTGAACATTGATACTATAGTCATAGGAACTATTCCATACTATTTAACACTAAATTTTTTAATGAAGATACTAATACTAGTCCACAACATTCATAGTTGAACAATAACTTAGCCAAGAGTAGCATCTCCCTAGCCATAAAGTCATAAAAATACTAGATTCAGTGAATCTGACCAAGGGACCATACTTGGGAACCCAAAAATCACTCAGGACTTACCAATAATTGATAAGAACAACATTTCTTTGTGATATTCCATGAAAATTCACCCAACAAGCTCAGAATCTTGAATATTAAGTGTGGTATAAGACCAATTCCACCTTAGCGCATCAAGGATGGTGTCATGATGGGGGACCTTCTCACCACTAATAAATATATAATAAGAGGATAAAGAGGACTTAAAATAAGGTTCGAGTACTTTCATCACATTGAAGATGAACTGATCAGTATGGATTTCCACCAATAGTATATAGCCAACCACCAAAAAAGTCATGATTCTGAGAATGCACCAACATGATTTAAGACATTCAAGCCTGAAGGAAATTCATGTGAGATATACCATTTAAAAATGATATTCCATAGTGAGTTCCTTCTATATATAAGGGAAAATCATCACCAAAACCAATTTGATTCTCCCTACATTAGGAGTTTCCTAGTATTCAAATAATAAATATATTATCAGATCACAAGAATGATAGATCTAGATACATTTTAAAGATACACAAGATGCTTGTAAGATCCTTGTTCACATACATCAAGAGTTATAAATATAAGTCACAACCAAACTGATTGGTGTGTAAAAACAATCGAGTCTAAAATGTTTCATCCTGGGCATTGGGATGATCTCGATTCCTTTAATTCTCAAAGGGCACCACATAAAAGAACTCATAAAATCCCGTGATTTAAGAAGAAAAGATTAACACCCTTGATACTACCCAGAGGCATACAAACCCTATTCATTCATGTATTAGATGGCCAGTATAAATGATTTACCCCTATGTCGCATTTTTCATAATGACCAATAAATAGGATAGAGATATACCAATTCATCCATTAATGAGAATAAGAAAGGTTCACAAGACCAACTAAATGACTAACCATGCCCTAGGAATGACTAACATGAAGAAACTGAGCATTACCCGATGATCATTCTTGTACAAGGGTCAATGATACCATAATCAACCATCCAAATAATGGAAATATTTAAAATGAAAGCCTTATACAGGGGAAAATGACACCCAAAAGGAACAAAACATTTGGAAATCCATAACACTAGAAAGAGATTTGAATTTAAATGCTGATACCTACCACAGGCTAGCCCCTTACAAAAACAAACGATCCCCCATATCACATGGTCATTCTAAGTGATGTACCATGGCTCAAAATCCAACCATCTGAGCAATTTATAAAATTAAAATAATGCCTATGTAAAATTATCAAACAGTTGTTCCAATGAAATTCAAGGATAATATTTAACAACCCTTACATGAGGGTTCTAAATTGAGTACACAACTAATGGTTCAATTTCAAATCCCTTTATATTTATTCACATTTAATATTTTAATTATTAAAATTATTTAACTAATACATCAAAGAATAACATGAAACTTTCAAAAAGACATCAATTTTCAAAACATTTTCCTAATGTTGACATCCCCTCATTAATTAAGAAATTTATCACATAAATTTCTTTTAACTGATATGGATACCAATGAGGCCCCCCTGATCAAACATGGGTTCTCTTGGAAGCAAACCAATAACAGTTACTAAACATTTAAACTTTTAAACACGCATAATAAGTCATCAAAAGTTTCTTGTCCCAACTGACCTACTCGGGTCTATTTTTAAATTTTAAAATGTAACCAATTTAATTTCAGATCAAAATTAAACATACAGTTGAATTTATAGCCATTTCAAAATACATAATTGCATTATATTAAATATAGGATTCCATTTCCCAATTTATGAAGCACACATACCCTTCATGGATCACACTTGTCTCCCATTATTCAAAATAAACTTCAATTCAGAATTTAACATACCCAGATAAAATGGTCCTATTATAAGGGTGACCATATATTAGGTAATAATGCTCCCACACACATTATAGTATAGAATTTGGCTCCAATTAAATAACTACTTTATATATTAATTTAAATTATAATAGACTTTTATAGTGGTTTGAATACATGAGTTTCCTTCTTTCAGCGATAAGGCACACATGTGTATTAAAAATGTATATAGGATTATTTAATAATCACTACCACCTAATTTAACAAAATAAACCAATTATATATCAATGTAAGATAGCATGTCACTACAAGAATATGACACATATAATCATGTTGTAATGAAAGAATAATATCATTTTTATCATAGAAGCATACTATAACAAGTATAAAACATAGATTTCAGGCTAATTAGTTACCTCAAATGGTATAAATCTAAGCATGGAATGACACCCAAGGCATAAAATACTATCATCACAAAACCTATAAACGCAACAACATGGCATGGAATATGGATGAAATGGTAATTTAGATGTTCATAGTATGATGCATGGAATCCAACATCCATTAAAAACTAGTAAAATGGTAAAAATACCATAATCTCATATACCAATAAAAAGTTGAAATGAAACGAGTCACTCAAGGTGGAATCATATCAATTGTAACATCAAAAATGAAGAAAAAAACCCCCATCCATGGACACTTGGTCATTTCCATTATGTGGGGTGATCAGTCCCATGCATGACTGCTAATGATGTTCCAACACATTCTTACTAACCTGTCTATCTAAAGAAAAGATTAATACGAATTAAAAAATATGTCCTCTGATAGAACTATGTAACAACCTGACCGACATACCATTAATATGAAAACCAGAAAAGTGGGTGACATGGCCTTAAACACATATCTCAGAATGCCAAAGGTTTTAAATTAGTAGTGAGGGTGAAAATGTGGTTCAGTTTGGATACTATACCCACATAATAAATTTTTCATAGTGGTACTATGAAATAGTAAACAACAAAATATAGAAGACATATTATAAAAAATAACAAAATAACGGAAGACATATTCTATATAACTGAATAAAAGAGTCCAACACCAGTTTATAAAATGGGTAGAAAATAGATTATACCTAACCTAGATTAGTTAAAAAATAACTTTCTTTTCATTATAGTAAAAAAAATAATGAAAAGACAACAAATCCCTACATAAATTCTCCATGAGTATCCCAATAATCATCTCTATCCTCATCTCCTAACACCTAGGTATATGAAATAAAAAAATCAACCAATATCCTAGAAATATGAGGTATTCTATGGTATCATGTGTACCCAAGAAGAGTGTGAGATATAAACATAAGTAGGCCATAACCCATGGTTTGTAGCCCAATCCAAATAGCGAAGCTTAATTTAAATGTCATAAAGGTATATATAAAATAAAAAACTGAACAAATGAACTACCACCCACCACGGTTCCTAAGGGACACCTAGAAACTATAAATACATCATCTCTTAGGTGAAATAAGTATTATCAGTCACTATGTATATATAGTAATACTGCATTCTATAGTGTGAGAGAAGCCATGATACAACCATAGGATGGCATGCCGATTACCATGAAATACCATAATCATGGAAGATGTAGCATAAATCCAAAAAGCCATATACTGTATATGTAATAATAAAATCACAACCATTCCATATAATTAATTTTTACGACCATGAATAGAAATATCCAAGGTTTAGAAGACAAACTTATCTTTGTCAAGTCCCATGAGCATTTCTATAGAACTTGGTAAAGGCACTAGTCGGAGTAAAAGGATCATGTATACCAAAATTTATTACATGAATCCAAAAAATATGGATTCAAGGGAAAGAAGGGCCCATGGAAACCCATATAATTTTACTTGTCAATCCATATATCATATAGGGTATTACTATAATAAACCATTGAGTCCATCCATAGAATTATTACTTGGGAATCCATATATCACCCAAGGTGTTAATATGATAAACTATTGAGTCAATCCAAGGAATTCCTACATGGGAATCCATGTTTCATTTAGGGTATTAATATAATAAACTATTAGGTTTATCCATGTAATTCCAACATGGGAATCCATGTGTCACCCAATGTGTTAATATCATTCAATACATTCCAAAATAATTTAATAAATTCCCTGAATGTAAATAATCATTCATTAACCACTTCTTTTAATTCAAGTCATTAAATTTAAAAAACATTTCAATTGTATTTATAATGATCTGTGGGTCACTTTAGATGTGTCAATGGAAAAAAAGGAATGACCTAAATAATAAATTAAAATCTAAAAACTAGGCCCCACACATAGATGATGCCATGGTTTTTTAATCATTTCAAAAGGGAAAATTTTCTTTTCTAATGCCATTTTGGGCCATGTCCTAAACATTCGATATCTAAAATGTTACATAACAACATAATAAATTATCAGTAAAACATGCTGAGAAAGAATTAAATTTTAATCAATAAGTTTTATCTTGAAGACAACAAACCTTTGTTGGAGGGGTTTTATTATGATATCATGTATTTGTTTGTAAAAAAATTAATTATTAAAATTAAATACTTTATTCAAAATTACAATTCAAATTATTGATGAATCACTAAAAAGAAGACTAATTCATTCTAAAATTAATGGTAATGGTTACGGACCCTACATGAGGGTGGAACCAAGATGGACACTTCATCTCTGGATTCTTTCTAACTCAGAGCTGATACTATCCCAACAGTAAATAATCCCCTTCTTAAACATATAATGACACCATGTCCCTATTAACACATCCACATAGCCATGAAAATTTGTAACGGGATCCATATATATATATATATGCTTATTTGCAGATACTCGTCTACACTCACCTACTTATGCATTTTCTTATATATATGTATATATATGTATATATATAGGCACACCTAGTACCATGCATGTATAATCACTTCCTTGGATGAATATATAATAAATGGTTGAACATATATATATATACACTTACCTATGAATAAGAAGGCATGTTGCCTAAGACTCAATGACTTGAAAACACAAGGCAGGGTCCAATGCACTATGGAAAAAGTACTAGAAGACATAAAAAACCAAAGTATGAAATATAATAAGGGGAAAAACATAGTGTATTCATATTTAATATGGATGGTAGAGGTAAAATAAAACAACCCAAACCACATTTCCTTTGGGGGCGGATTCCAGAACCCAAAGAAAGGGTCCTAAGGGAGACACCGCATACCATAACTTTGGATGAAAACAAAAAATCTATCAAAACCTAACCACAATGTATCTCCAAAATGATGAAAGGTGATGGGGAGAGAGAAAAATTTCTATAAATTGAAAAGGTAAAGATAATAAGGCCATATATTATATATTTTAAGGAGAAACCTTGAGAAACCTGACTAAAATCAGAGATGAGATGTGAACGGAAGGGGTTTTCGTCACAAAATAGGGTAAGCCCCAGGGGGTCATGTCATGTGAGTATGAAAGGATAGGGTAGGGGTGATGTTTTATGTTTTAATTTAATTTACTTTTAATTTAATTCAATTTGTTAAAATAGAACCAAACAAACAGTTTGACCTGCATGGTTTCTCAAACCACGCACAAACCGTGCAGTGTATAGTGTCAGCATACCACCACCAAAAGAACACAGTGTGGGAATGGATCATAGTTTAAAATACCATACGTAAACTGTGCACACCACCACTTCCCCCTTTTTACAAATCCATATTGTTTACTATATTAGGCTGCATGGCTTCGGAAAAACTGTGAACCCTCTGCAGGTCCTTCGAAATGTAGATTCTTGGGTCTGGCAGTCCCAAAACACCCTTAGACACCTGGTAAATTTAATAATCCTTAAGAAAAAGTCCAAAAAAACTTCTTGAAGTGTTAAAACACATAAATGTATGTTTTCAATCCTAGTTTAAATAATTTTCTATCCAATAAACTCAAAAGTAAAAATTCCAATGGATTTTTTTTGGTTGAAAAAAATAAGACTCTATACCATATAATTTGACTTATAATAAAAGATGAAAAAATGTAATTTGAATATAATCCATTAAAACACACATAACATGTCATATATATCTCTAAAATATTTTGGATTTGATAACTCATGAAGATAATATTACTTAATGATTTTTTAAAATCATATACATGATTTTTATACTAAATTCACAAGTACCTTGTTGGAATTCTGTAAACAATTAAGTTCTAGATTTCAAAAAATAAAAATAAATTAATCTATTAAATAAATAAATATATTTAATAATAAATAATTATATTCCTTAAATATGAATATTTACACTCATTTATGTCATTAATAATTTTATAATATGTTATTTTGACATTTCTAGTTTTGTACAAGCATTACACAAGAATTTGGATAACCCAAATTTTATATTCGTCAAAAATTAATATATATAAACAAAAATATTATACAATACATCATATATAATTCAAAATTAATGAAAAGGATCATTATAGATCCATTATTATCTTTATGGAAAAAATTGACTTTTCAATGGCTGCGTGAGAACTGAATTTACAGTAAAAATGATTTTCATAATTAACATAAAATAATTTCTAATTTATAAATATTGAATTAAGTTTTTATGAAATTTATATTTTATTAGGACAGAATATTATTCTAATATGTTGAATAATTTTTAATGTTATAAATATGACTTTTTGATATAACAAATTATTCTATATTTTATAAAAATGTTATTTTTTTCTATTTACAAAAAAAATATATCTTCCTTAAAATTATAGAAGTTAATCATAGGATGAATATTAATTGATGAATATAGAAAAAAAGTTCATTTCATCTAATAAATTTACAATATGTGGTATAAATCACTTTTAATGTGAATACATAAAACAAAATAAACTTACTTTTGTTGAAAAATGTGTTTTAATCCAAAAAATGGACTGATAATAAAATCATATATAATGATTATATAAATGTAATAACTTACATAATATCAATATAAAGGGTTATTTTTTACTTTATGTTCATATTAAAATCATTAAGGAATTTGTTTTCAATGAAAATACATATAATTTTATAAAAATTCTGTATCATTCACTATTCACTCAAAAATCAATCATTTTTTAAAAATAAAAAAATTACCGTAAGATAATTTTGATAATAAAATTTAAAAAATCATACTATTATTATTAGTTTTCTTTTAAATAATTGTAATTAATTTTATAATTAACTCACAAAATGTAATAAAACTTATTTTTGATGAAAACATGTTTTGAAGAATAAAATGAATTTTGTATAAATAATATACATATTTAATAATAAATTTTAAATTAATTTTTTTATTATTATCTCTATATATTTGACAATTTTTTTCATGTATTAAAGTCAACCAATTCCATTTTCTTGTTGTAACTATCATAAAATAAAAAAAATTGGGGGTTATTAAAGCTTGGAATTGCGTGTTTTATACGCTATCGAATGTGGAGTTCTTATATAATCTAGGTGTGTTACATAGAATATCATATATAATAGATTTAAAGACCAAACATAGTTTTGAAGCATTTTCATGGGATTTTTTAAACACATTACATGCCTATGTAATTACTACCACCTCCCTAATATACCACCTGAATAAAACCATCTTATTAATTTATTTACTTAATTACATCTCAAAAGAAGGAATGATCAAAAAATGGTGAGAAATTGGAATCAAAATCAATATCTTTAATTCCTTAACAACATATTCAATCCCCTTCATATTATAACATCAAATTCTAGGTTGTTAAAAACATTAACCATCAACTTATTACTCTTTAATCATTTATAATAATCATTATTCTACATTAATTTTATATCACTTTTTTCCAAAGAGATACATTTGGTAAAAACACATAACCAATTAAATAATTCCATAAAAATACATCCTCAATTACTTAGGGATGTTATATTTTATTCACATTTTATTTCTAGTGGAATAAAATTTTATTTTTTAACATTGATCTTCTTAATTCATGGACATACTCTCGCTGGTCTCATATACATGATTTTTTCTTCGAAATATAAATATATGTCACAAAAAACACATTTAGTTATGAAATAACACTAATTCACATAAATTATAATAGAAAAATAATTATTAAAACCATATCATTTTTACTATTTTATGAGTTTGGTTAATTGTTCCAAAAAATGACATTAGTCTCTAAAATACAACCTTGGTGGTGGTGAGATCAAATATATGATATTTTATCAAATATTTGTAGAAATATTATTATATAGGATATTTTATTATTCTTATCATATATATATATATATATCAGTGTGTCTGTGTTTTACAATACGATGAATCATAATCCTTGTTTATTGAATCCATCCTCAATTGTTTTTTTATAAAAATGAATTATTAACAAAAGGATTCACTTTTCATATAAGATAAATGAGATCACTATAAATATCCTTTAATAATATTCACATGAGGAGGGTAAATTCAATTAAATTAAACTCCAATATTCATAAAATATTATTATCATCATCATTCGAATGAAATATAAATTTTCCAAAATTTCTAACCTTGATTTTCATCATCATTCTATCAAAATCGCCTCTTACCATAATGAGGGCTGACCGTATCCTAAAAAATATTTAATAGATTCATATACCAACATGAATTTTCACCCCAACACATAATATGAGTATTTTCATTGTACACATTGCTCAAAATGGTGTGTTGACCAATAATAACGAGTGGAAGTCACTAATTATGTTCCTAAGCAACCTCAACATAAAACTACATGCCCTTATGACCACATTAATCTATCTGATGAAAAAAATGATCCAAAATCATATGGGCCATTATTGTAACCTAATGACCTAGTCACCTCGAACCTAACACCAAGTCACCCAACATGTGATCAACACCACTCATATAAGTTGTGCCTCACCAAACCTAACAAACCACTTCACCTCATCTTAATGGAAAACACTATACCAATCCTCATACAAATCCCATCACATTCCCTTGGAACAATAATAATTAATATAAATAGTTCAATTTAATAAATAACCACCAAGGTTTATCCAAACCAAGGTACAAATCCTCATAGTAGGATTATGCCATTTTTGGTATTATTGAGAATTCCCATTGGCATATCATGTTTCCAATTAATTAATGGAAAAAAATTCAATGTATAGAGTCTCACTCAGACTACCAAACAACATACCAATGAAATCAAACAAAAACATTCTATAAATCATGGACAATGATAAGAACTGACTACCTCATATTGTTATAAGATTTATCATTGTATAGAAGACTCTAACTTGAGTGGATTTGAAATAATTAAAAATGTTAGATAAATTCTCTAAAAATATGTTAAAATGGTGTTCACAAATTTAGAGAACAATATGGTGATATCAAAGAGGAAAAGGGGATATCTAATCAAGGGAACTATAGAGATGGATCTATATCCATTGATAGATCGAAGATCAGAGCATAGATGACAAGGATACTCATATATCTAGGAGAAGGAGGGGATGAAATGATAAATGGGTATTGTCATGCTATGCATCAAAATAAGGGATGCCAAACCCCCTTCTCTCATATTTTAATAAAATATCCATGTGAATTTACATGCCAGATAAATTCAGGTTTTTGAGGGATTGTCTATAAAAAAATCATGAATATATTTATTACACTTCATCTATTTAATTAAATGTCTTGTAATTGGAATGTAGTTTCTTTTAGAATCTTATTCCATCTACTCTTCCTTCAGTGTTTTCCCAAGACCCCAATACATACACCAAAATGTAGAACACACCTAAAAGAATGTTTTGAGTTAAAACATATACTAGAATGAGATTATTAAGATCACAAAAACGGTTGGTTAGACCACCAACTCAGAAGTTCAAAATTACTAGAAAAAATGATCCATCCAAAAACCCGAGACATTACAATCTATCTTTCGTAACATAGCTCAAACATAAGATATAAATCATTTACTAGAGATGGTCTCAAACATATCAATAATTTTTAGAACACCATGTTCTACCATGGTTAAAATTCATTGGTCAACTATCTTAATGCACTCCCCTACCTAAGGAGTTTCCTACCCCAGTCGCATCCTAATCCAAAATGAAAATGAATCGTTGGTCCACCCACAATACCAGTCTCAAAAGTCCTACCAAGATGTTGTATCACTCCTAACCCTATCAGGTACACATATCAGACCCATGCCACATATACAACTCATTATGTATTAAAACTCGTCATATTATCACCTTGTTCCCATGACACACATGCCACCTATGAGGTCCCATATCTCATCAGAACCCCAAAATCAACTACAATGCCTCACAACTCACATAAAGACTGTATCTTACATATTCCATAATGCCAACACTCCTTAATAAAATATTGGTGCCAACACACCACATGTATATATATCATAGCAAATTTGATCTTATTACAACCTAATTACTAGCATCTTGTTAATCCAAAATATTCCTCATGAAGCTTGTGCATCCATATTCAAACAAGACACAAAAAAGAAACATTCCAAAAAACATAAAAAGATAATATTTTGGATAGACCCATGGAGTAACTCTAACCATCATTGACTCACCATCATACTCTATACTAGGAATCTCCATGACATGAAGCAGGATTAAATAATGAATGGATGATGCATGTCCTCTATATAGTGCTTCCCAATTAACCATTTTTTGAACGCACATCTGAGTCCTGCAATATCTTCCAAAGTCTCCATGTGGAGTAGAATCCGAGATAATATCTCATATTATCTCTTCTGATCTGACCTCGACGATCCCAGTATAACCTTGTCCTTGGATCCTAGATTACCAAGATGGATTCCTACAAAATATCTCAAGATGGACCATATGTTCACATGCTCGAAAAACTTTTGGAAGCCAATAATAATGACCACTGATATATGATCGGTGGCCAAATAGAAAGGAAAAAAACTGAAGACCCACTCCTCTGTAGTCTGCATTAGACCTTGGCCTTGCTCCCCTACTAGAAATCATCTCATCCCCAATTAATATAACATGATTCATCACCATAAAAGTCAACAAAAACCATTAAAAAGATTTTAGAATATTGATATGTCTGATTTCTATCATCTCTGAGTGCTGAGTAATCACCAATGAGAATGAGGCCAACATGAAAATTTTGACCTACAAAAAAATGGTGTTCTATAAACCGTCATTGAGATGCCTCACCCTCGAGGAGTCTTCACACACCATATCATGTGAGAAAGAGATAACTCAATGAATGTATCTGCATAGTCTCTGATGGAAATATCTGCCTACTGAAGAATTAATAAATCTAATATCATTCTACCCTTAGTTTCATTAGAATGATTTTTCTCAAAGAACCGAACATCAAAATACGTCAAAGAAAGACCTTGATATATTCCTATATAATCCTCCACATCCCATCAGCCTTATCCTATCCTCCCAAAATGTATGTCACTAGATTCACCCTCCAGCCTAGGGGTGGCTCAAGCTACACAAATATCATCTCCATCAACTCGATTAGTTTATCATCCATCTATGGAACACCATCAACTTGAAATAGAGGTTTTTTTACAAATGGAACTCTCTAGTTAGGCATTCCATATATGTATCATCTCCTAAATCTCCCCTGCCGATACCCTAGATAAATACTACTAGGCTCAGTCTGGGATTATTGTCAAGCCACCAACTAAAAGTAATCAGATCTAGTAGCTTCCCACCTACTCTAAAACTTATACTGAATCCTGAACTTACGACCCTTGCGATTCTTGAACCTCCAGCATCTCAACCAATTCTTGCTCCTACGACAACACATTAATGCCCTCCTAATTCTCCATTAGATCACATCTACGTGGTATGCTAATAAATACCAATACCATGATCCTAATACCATAATAATAAATATAGATATTTCACATATAGGAAAAAATAAACATGAAATATAATCATATTACCCTTACACTCCCCTATAATGCCATGTCATATAACATCAGACCTCTTTTACATATACCCACTCATATCTAAGACATGTATAACTTATAAATCCAGCCTTATGGCCCCCCCAAATACCCAAGTGGATTAAGTCATATATTATCAATACCTTCCCATTCCTATTAGATCCATTACAATATATTCATTTATCACAAATCAAATACAGATTTTATTGTTACCCCATGCCTGGGATGGATGAGTTGAATGACCCCATAGGGTGTCTTGGTAGGGAAACACTGCATAGTTTCCTTTTTTGAAACATTAAAAAACCCAACCCCAATTAGTGAAAACTAGGTCTACATATATGTTCATAATATATTTAATCAAAGGCAGGAATATATATATATATATATATCACAATCATACTATGATCTTTTCAAATGAATATTTAGTCATCCCTAGCTATATCGGGCCAAGGGTCCATATCCCCTCTATTTATATACCAATACAAGGTTCACATAAAACAAAAGATAATAATAAAATCCAAGAGTGTCACTTGCGGTGGAAATAAGATCAATTGTAAAATGAAAAAGGGAAAAAATTCCCACCCTTGGAAACTTGATCTGTCCCCCATGCACTGGGAATCAGATACCATAACATGATTTTTAAATCATGTTTGAACAAAATCATAATCTCTATTCTATCATATCTCATATCGTAATAATTATATAAATGTAAATAAATAATTGATATGATAATTTTCCAATTAAACATTGAAACTCATTACCTATCATGAACACCTATGATACATTTATAACATCCTGACCAATTTAGACACCCGAACACTGCTTTGGGCTATTTGACCCCTACAGCATAGGCGCACATCCCCATAAGGAAAAAGATGTTGAATAACTATGAGGGTTTAGTCGGGTTATTGTGGGGAGATTATACCATCTAGTAGTGATGATAACAAATGTATATAGAAAAATATTATTGTGGAAATGATGACAATAATAATAAGAGACCAGTAACCCATTGTAGTGGAAAAATTTAGAATAAATAATATTAATAAACATGCTTAGATACAATTTGTTTTATTAAAACATCATAAGACACCACTTTTGAACCTGAATCCAAAATTGGTCATACAAGATAATAAATAATTATAGGAGAATAATCTAACACAGACTCTAGTATATACATATCTAAACATGTTTTTATTGAAAGAAAAATAAAAAAGGAAACTCTAGCTAATGAGGAACCAAAGGCCCCTTTCCATCCATCACATAAAAAACTTCCATCACAATCACTATGGTCTAGATAATGTCCCCAAACCTTTACTTTATCGCAAATCCATGAATTCTACTCATGTCCCGAAGGGCCGATGTAGGTTGTAACTAAGAATCTCAGTAGGATATAACCATTTTTTCCTATATTACATTTTTTATTATGAATGTTTTTTTAAATATAAACAAAATAAAAGATGCAAAATATATAATATAACATATTTACCTTGATCCCAATATCCATAAGGAAACGATCACATGACTATACAATTGCATGTATAAATGTAGTTGGTTGATACTTATCATATAAATAAAAGAATCATATGATGTAATGAAATATGTAGAGCCCTATGGAACCTTCTATAAAACTATCCCATGAATCTCATGCTAACTGACACCTCATTTCATAATCATGTAACATATTTCCTGAAGTCACCCCAAAGAATTTACTTGGTCCTCGTGCCTTAACTTGGAGAAATATTTATCATCTCGAAGCTCGACATCAGTGGAAAAACAACATATTTATTCCAAATAAATCATGTCCCAACATCATGAGTATACAGTGAGCCCCAACCCCAATGATATGATATCATAATCATCAATCTATGGCTCATCACAATCCACGTGAATTTATACAGAAAGCACCAGCAGCTATACTGATGGTAGACAACATCATAATATAAATCTAATATTGGAATCTACACCCATGATTAGTCAATACCACCTCATCAACCAAGTCATATATGTGTGAAAATGACTCTAAATAGTGTTTTGGCCAACCATTGTTAGAGAATATCACAAATGATGTTCCTAACACTCATCAAACTTCCCACTCATTCCACGGTGATCGTGTCGCCCAATCCGATGTCCAACACTATCCACAATCATATATTCCATTCTAAAAAATTGAGGAACCTATCACCTCAACTCAATGTCCAAGTTTCCAAACCTGTGATTAACATCACTCAATGATTCCAAGCCTCACCTAACCCGATGAAACAAGCATCCTGATCAATATGGCCAACACCATCTCAATACTTAGTCCAAGCCCATCACATTCCTTTAGAACCATAACATTTAATATAAAAAAGTAATATAATTAATAACCACCCCATCCTAATCATCCCATTGACCAAATAATATCACTTGGACCATGCTATTTGTAATCTTGAATGATAATTCCTATAGGAATCTCATGTGTTCCATTAATTAATTAAAAGATAAAATATTCAATTTATAGGTTCACTCTAAAAGAAACCAAAATCACTCTCAAATAATGAACCCCAAAACACTCATGAAATCATTGATAAGGATAAGAAGAAAATACCTTTTATTGGTAGACACTCGATCATTTTATATCATAATAGAAAATTATTGGATTAATAAGAAATAATTATTTTATAAAACACCTTGAAAGTTGGATAAAACATATCAAATGTCTTTATCAAATCATATAGAGGGATCAAATAGGAAAAGGGGATTGAGAATCAATGAGATCCCTGATATAGTTCCATAGTCACTGAAGAATCAAATATTGGAGTTTAATGATAGAAATATCGATATACCTATATGAGGGAGGGGGAGGTGCTACTGAGTAGATCCCCTTCTGATGTGCGTAGAAATAATGGGGTGAGGGGAAGCCCCCTGACCCCATACATTATAAAAAGTTACATGTAAATTTATAAACCATTTAAAATGTAGAAAAGATTTAAATTTAGGGCCTTCACTAGTCTTTACCTAAACATATGGAACAAATTTATAAAAATCTATAATTTAATGAAACTCCTTGTAATGGAATTCGGTGTATTTTAGAATTATTGTTTTATTTCTCTTCCTTTGTTGTTTTCATGAACCCCACAGACTTCCACAAAAACATATAATATACCTAAAACAACATCTGGGATCAAAAAATTCTTGGAATTATATTTCTAAGGACAATTAGAGGGTTATTCTAACCACCAACTCAAAAGTTCAATATCACCTAAAAAATTGACCCATCCAAAAACCTCAAATGTTATACTAGGGGTAATCACCCCACTTAGAAAAGGGAGGCTATATGAGTTGAGTTTATTGGGTACCTTGGACCCAAACACTCTCTTTTAAAAACCCTTATCCCTTTTAAAGGCTTTGAGTGTGGGGAATAGCAGGCAGAGACCCCTCAATGAAGGCCCAACGGCCGAGTTGGGCAATTTTTTTGATGTTTTGGATGCTCGTGAACCAATACTAGATCAATAGTGTATTATTTCAAGTGATGAAATTTATTTTCAATTTTCAGTGGAATGTTTGGAAAGAATTCAAAGGAAATGTCTTCATAGTTCTATAAGGATGAATGGGCATAATAAAAATCATGATTTAGGGAAATGCATTGTGGTAAAAGGGAAAAAACCAAAAGGGACATAATGATTTCTCACTCTTGATTAAACTGATGGACCCTAGGTCGGAAAAAATGGTGGAAACAAGGAAATAAAACCATTAAAGAATGGGGAATGTAGAGAACAATGAGATAAAACATGAATATTTGAAGAAGATGAAGGGGATGGTTTAATACACATCTTCCATTCAATGGAAGGAATGAATGAAAATGTCTTCCAGGTTAATGCCTTAAAATAGGAGATCAGAAAAATTTACGAAATAAGGTAGAGAGTTAAAGACAATGAGTCTCAATAGGAGTGGTTTGAAAAACAATACTAGATTAGGGCTTGAGTTTTTAACCAATGTAAAATCAACAAGGAAGAATTTATACAGACTATGGACATAATGGCTACCCACCATGAAGAGCCCATCACCGAGGATCTAGAAACCCATGTTAGTACTCTACATTGGGAATTATATATATTTTCCAACTCTAATAATCTTAGTCTAGTGTTTAGTCAATTTTTGATCTCTTTCATCACGTAGTGGTTTCAGTGTTTTGTGGACTTTGATATCCCACTTTTCATTAAGGTGTCTTAATAAAAATATATATTTGCATGGGGGTAATAACCCCCACAAATAAAACTCTGAGCTAGACTAAATATCCAATAGGTGCATGACTACATGCCATGCTATACACCAAGTTTGAGACCCCTAAGGTATAATCATTGGTAAATTCATATTCTTTTTACATACCATCATAAAGTATATCTAATTCCAATAATATTATATATAAGGGAATATTTCATGGGTTAAGAACTTTAAATTCACAGGTTAGTGAATATATGTCACATATGAATTATTCTTTTAATGTTCATAATTGAAAATTTATTTATTCAATAGTTAAAATAAATCATCCCTAATTTTATAAATATTTTGTTACTCAATGGATGAAAATAAGATAAATCACGTTAACAACCTATGGGATGGGAAATGTGATGACTTTAAAAATGAGATTCCCACACTGATGGGTCTAGGAATCAAATAATTTATGAAAATACATTCTCAATTGATTTAGGTTTTGAATAGAAACATAAATCAAGAAGATCATACAAATCACCCTCAAAAGAAGAATGTTTCAATTGTGACCTTTATGTGGTAAAGGTCTCTACATTTTAGTGGATATTATTATCGCTTAACCATGGAACACTAGATCAAAATATGGGAAATGATACTCATTATCCATTAATATAATAATCATGATATGATTATACTGGTTGTTTATCATATGGAGAGCGAAATTTATCAATAAAGGATATTGAAAAAAAAATAAATGCCCTTGAGGTTTTTGATGGGTTGGAGTGAAAGGAATTATGGAAAATGTTTTTCAAAAAATATTTTCCTCACACCCTTCAAAATAAAAGTGGAAAGGATTTTCTTTTCCTAAACTAAATGTATACTGAATCAAAATGGGAGTATGAGGAAAACATCACAATACTTTCTCAATATGCCTCTTAACTTTTCATTTAAATTGAATGTAATGTTGACCACTTCTTTGGGGGATAATTTATAATCTATGAAAATAATTGTCTATTATACAGTTTTATTGATATTTGGATATTATATTATGTTCTATAAATTTGAATTGGGTATTATAATATCTCAAGGGTCTCTTCGGACTAGATACATGAAGCAGAAAATGAATTTTTATTCTAGTGGTGTGATAGATAAATCTCATGGGGTTAATAAAGTACATAATACCATATATCAAAATAATATGATGATGAATACAAAAAATTTACTGAAGGGGGAAATGAAATGATATAGGTTTGATAAGGAAGGGAACCTAGCTAGTGATTTTTGATAAGGAAAATTAACTAATGTGTTAGAACAATGAAATAATCCAATAAATCGTCATTCTATTGTCTAATGTTTTAACTGAAAGTAATATATATGCGATATAAGTCATTTCCCTAATCCAAGAGTTTTTAACAATAAAATAATTTAATAAACTCCATGGTTTATAGGGAAAGAGATATTTTATTCAATCCTAAATTCTATCATGGGTCCAAACAAACATTTTTTGATAGGTATGCTTTTAATTTATTCATGGATTGTGAAATTTCTATTTAATAGTAGATCAATTCATTAATTTAAATGTCAAAATGTTTTAAACCTGTTCAAAAACAACCTCAAAACATAGAATAATTATTATTAATGAAGAAGAAAAATGGGTCAATTATTTAATCCCATTTCCAAAATTGTGGGAGGAATTTCCAAAAAAAACATGTCATACCCCCTTATCATAACTCTCTTGATTTCTTGGAATGGATTTTCAATTATCATATATATCCAATATAAATATCTTGGAGAAGGATATCAACCTACATATTGAAAATACCCCTTTGATTAAATACAACTGAAAGGAGGAGGATAAATCTTATTTTTTGAAACATCTTAGGCATGGTTATTATTTCTTGGTAAAAATAATGTATACATCAAAAGAATAAGACTAAAGAAAAGATCACCCTTAATGACATTCCCATTAAAAATGAGTTCATTGAGGTATTTCTTAAAGAATTTCCTAGACTTTCACCTAACCATGAGGTT
The DNA here is from genome assembly GCA_963277665.1 of Viscum album. Lineage (NCBI taxonomy): Eukaryota > Viridiplantae > Streptophyta > Magnoliopsida > Santalales > Viscaceae > Viscum > Viscum album. The sequence continues at coordinate 1,816,121,964 of OY728133.1, read as the reverse complement.
GATTTCTCCGTTGAGCTTATACATGGACATTTTTAAAAAAAATGAGTAATTCATTTATAATATATTTTGTTCAATAGAATGATATGAGAAAATAATTAACAGATTATCTGGATAATTTGTTTAGTTAACCATGTGATTCACCATGGGCTGCACCTATCATCTTCATCAATATTAACAATTAGACAATGAGCCTCTACTTTGTTTATTATGATCCTGAAAATATCATGATAATAAATAATAAGCATTTTCTATGGATTTTTTACATATTTGATTAGTTATATGGATCCCTTTTATTCTGTAATGAAGATATTATATCTGTATATTATCATGTAAATTAAATGATGGAGGTCATCTTTAAGAATTCTTTTCTCACAAGGAAGAAGCACTAAAATTTAATCCTGATTCCATTTAATTTCACTACTGCTCCATAAATCATCATGAACATAATGAATAGAGTTTATAGGCATTATAATGATTTTTTTGCCAATATTATGATATTATATTATTGTATAGTCCAAAAAGGAGTAAAAAGGGGAGAATTAAAATATTGTACTAAAGAGATTATTGAACAAAAATATATTACAAAATTTGATTAAATGTGTGATTTGGTTAAGGAATGTAAATTTATTATGGTATGATACCACCATAAAAGTGATATTGGTGTATGAATTAAAAAACATAGGTTATATAAGGATTTTAGAAACCAAAATTATTGATTGAAATCCAATTTTTACATATATTATCTAGTAACTATTATAGATTTTTGAGACACTTATCATGATTTTCTAGCCCACAGACAATGATTAATTGAATTGGATTCGATATTTTTTTCACAACCCATCCCAGTGGGGTCCATTCTGTTACTCCCCAAGCCCCCCCCCTCTAATAGACCTGGGTATGGTGACTAGAACAAAGTAGGCATATCACTAACATGGGTGACATTTCGTATGAACCTACACACACACATCTCAAATCCATCAAATGTTGAAATGTAAAAAACCTCTAAATAACTAAATCCATGCATACCAGTAAACCCAACCAATTAAGTATGATAGGGATATAATTTGTATTAAAATAAAATAGGTCAGAATACAATCCCACCAAATGAAAGAGTCTGAAAAACAAAAATTCGTTCCTATAAAAAAGTCAACTAGACTGCTGCTCAATGTCGTATAAACAGTTCAGCCTGTTTGAAGTCACAAAGTTCTGTCTGATCCCTGTTTTCCTATGAATATATCAAAAGGTCCCTCATCTACACAAGACACAAAGCATATAGGAAACCCCATACAGGGGTGAGTATAACAATACTGAATTTGAAACCTTTAAACAAAAAATAAACAAAGTAATGGTATAATCATATATACACAGTTTGTGTCTACAGTACATATAAGATGAACATATCTAGATATAGTAAATCCGTAACCAATAGTCTAGAGGTAAGTCACAATTAAAACATAACAACACTACAGATTCAATCGAAATATCCCACAATGCAACTCATCTTGGAGCACACACTCCCGAGTCTGACAACACTACTGAAGTATCCCTAAGAAGTACTATTCATCAAAAACCATCATGAGACAGATACATTGATCGATATGATGAGAGATACGATAAACATTATCTGAGCATACTCACTCTAAGAGTGGGGAAAATCAAAATACATAGATGAGGATCTATGCCACGACCATGGGGTGGCACCATGACTAATCCAGATTCACCTTCTAAGTATAGGATCGATGTCGGGTAGTATTGATCATGCCAATACCAAAAGACCAATTAGGGAACATGAATGGATAATATATCCTACTCCATGACTCTTGAAGGGTATTCCTTACTATATCTAGTAAAATCTTATTGAAGGGACCATACTTCAGTGAATAGTAAACAATACCAAGTATCCTTTTGAAGAACACGAAAGGGATCCAACCCTAAAAAACTTTTCTGAGATATAGAGGACAAGAGATTCAAGCCATGTATAAAGGGGTACACCATGTTTAGTAGGGTCACGTGCCATTTCCCTTTTCCCCGGGTACCTCATGAGTTCAACAGCCTGTGTCATCAGAACATGGAATGCTGAAGAGGTACAAATGGCATGTACAAATGATCACACATCGTGTCGTACTATATTAGGTCTACTAGTGTACTATATCCATGTTTTAGTAAACTGGGTAAAACCATGTTGTCATGCCTGTATACCAGTACATGGGGTAACCCATGTACGTGATCTGGGTCTGGCCTTGTGGGTGGGTACAAGCCTTTAAGGTAAGTTGTGTGCTCCACCCATGTACATGTAACTACTGATATAAACTATAAATATTGGGGAGGGAACCACATGCTATGTGATAGGGGTCAGACACCATGTGATACTTTGTGGCCTCCACAAACACTAGCCGCTATTGAGTGGGAACCACACGCAATGTATTCTAGACTACACGATGTGTTCTATATAATTTTATCGAAACCTTGGTTCATTCCCTTTTTTCTCTCCCACTACTATAAATATCATTTCATAAAATTCCTAGTTTGAAAACTCAAGATCCGGGGTCTTCTTGTCCCACCATCATCGAATCGATAAGATTCGATCCATGAATCAACACAGAAAAAAAGATCATCATCATTCCTTGATTATGATGAAGAATAAGAAATCAACACCCACTGTCATTTTATCTTCTTCCACAACCATTGTCTCACATATATCAAGTTGTAATGATTCTTGATATTAAATTTTGGGTTGTTGGACAATGAAATGAAGGCACGATGATCATTTTCTTGTAATAAAAGAATAACGTGATGACAAAAATCATTTTGGGGGAGGAAACGCCTATGGAACAACCCAAGGAAATAACTTCATAAATTGTTCATTCAATAGTCAATCCATTCTATAAAAATTATCAAGACAAAAAATAGTATACTCATCCCCAAATACATTCAATATAACCCTCCTTCAGGAATTATAAAACCGCATGTCATGCTATTTGTGGGTTGATCCACATTCATCCTCCATTATAAGAATAAGGAATGAAGGTATTGAAATAACATGCCCCACATTGGGGTAAGATTGTTCACTGAAGTGGTTTTATTGTTGTGTAATCTCCATTGTCTAGATTCATCAAGAAAAACTCTTGTCGATCTTCGATCGAACTTTCATTGTCTTTTCTTATCAAGAGAACTCTCTAGGTTCTCGCTAAAGCCTCTAGGAAGTTGCAGGGTTATTATCCAAACCATGTATCCTTGTATAAAATACTAATTAAAATAAATGTCATTACACCACTATGAAACGTTATAATAATAAAATAAATTCCAAATTTATTTTACCCTTTTAAACATCCATAAATTTACTTTCATAGTACAATTGTTCCATCTAGTGTTAGGCCTCCCATAGGGTAATTTCGTTGCACTGAATGCAGTGGGGCCCTTAGATATTTGATACATGCACCCATTTAAAATACATTCCACTATTTCATGAAAACTTCTCTCACATGGTATTTAATATATTTCAAACATTTATTCAAGGCTCCCCGGTCCATGGAATTACACACCATCTCAGTTCCTAGTATCTAATTAATCCCATATAAAATTCAAAAATATTAAACAATAAAATTTAAGACATTACATCCTCCCCACCCTGGGGATTTACATCCTTAGTATTTCAGAAACAAATGTGATACAAAAATATGTGGGTACGACGCATGTATCTGAGCATTGGACTACCATATTCTCTCTTGGAGATTCTCATGATTTCACTAGACATGTAATAAAGGAATCACTCACCCACGAAATATCCCCTTCTGGCGATCCTCAATCTTAGCTGGTTACTTAGGAAAAGTCACTCCATCGTCAATGTCCTGCTCTCCCAAGTCGATGACGTACGATGGGTCATGAAAGTACCTCCTTAGCTATGATATTTGGAGAGCATCATGTACTTAGTTCAACTATGGTTGTGGACCTAAGTGACATTCTACCTCTCCAACTCTATGTAGGATCCGAAAAGGGATTATAAACCTCGAAGATAACTTGTCGTCCCAGCTAAATCTTCATAACCCTCATTTAGGAGAGACCTGAAGAAAGAAATAGTCGTCTTCCTCAAACACCCATGGTATCTTCCATCTGTAAATATATGATTAATGAACGCTTTATGCATCCTTCATCCACTTCAGTATGATATAAAACTTCTTAGCATTTTCTCTCATAAATTCCTAGACAATGAGTGCGGAATCTCCTAGTTTAGCCCAGTAGAGTGGTGACCATCATAGTTACCGATATAGTGACTCAGACGGTGCCAAAACAATTGTGGAGTGGTAGCTATTTTTTTATGAAAACTCCATTAGTGTAATTTGGTCCTCCCAGCTATGATCAATGTCTAAGATGTAATCCAACATCATGTCCTCCAGAACATGAATGGTCCACTTCGCATGACTCTACATCCGGGTAAGAAATTCCATTCGTAAGCATAACTGATTCCAAAATTCATCATGTAATCCCTTCCACAATGGGGTTGTGGAAAAATCATCACGATCAGAAACTATTTTCAATGGGACTCTAGGGAGTTGAACTATATCTTGAACATAGTGGCGTCTCAAGATCTCTTTTGAACTCTACTCTTAGATAAGTAGGATGTGGGATCACATGGTGAGTTATTCAAAAATCACCCAGATGTTATCAGGTCCCCTAGACCTATGTGTTACAACCATCACAATGTCCATTGATATCCCATTCTATGTCCATTCCATCACCTCATGGTGTTTAGTCAATCCCACTAGAACCTAGTGCTCAACCTTCACCTACTGGCTCAAAAGGCATCGAGAAATAAACACTTCCACTGCCTTCTTTATTCACATAGACCAAAAATAATGTAGAAGGTACATATTCCCCACACCTAGTTGTAACATTAAAGGATATGAATGAAACTCTCTCTAAACCTCTTCTAGTAACTCCACCTGTACAACTGTGCGACTTATTTAAATGATGATGTGCTCTATACCATGTGAATATGCATAAGGAGTATGCCCCGTGGACAACTGATCACATTAGTTCTCGTAGTCGGTATCCCCATGTTGTGACTCCCTGACTTGTTGTAAGAGTGTATGGGTGAAAAATATTGATTGGTGGTAAGATACTTCATCTCCATCCATGTATGATAACTGTAACGAGGCCAACTACTCCAACGCCTCATGAAACAACTGCGAACAAGATCTCCTAATGAGGGAATATTCATCCACATTCCCCTTCCATGCATTATATACTATCATAAAGTCATAATCTTGGAGGGACTATAGCAATCTCACTTATCTTAATCTTATATTTTTTAAAGAGAATATATACATGAGGGTATTGTGGTCAGAGTTGATGATAAACTGATTTCCAATCAAGATATGTCACCACATCTTCAGTTCCAAGTCTACCACTCCTAAATCAAGGTGATGGGTTTTGTAGTTAATCACATGTGGCCTCACCTAGAGTGAACCATAAGCAATCACTACTTTCCTCTACATTAAGAAACAACCAAATCTGATCCTTGATGCATCAAAGAAGAGTACGTACTCAACACTATTCTCTGGAAATCTCAAGAATGAAGCACTCCTCAAAATATACCTAAATTACTAAAAGTATTGCTTGCACTTTTCTATCCATATGAATAGCTACCCCTTTTGGGTCATAGTTGACGTAGGTGCTGATATCATGGAGAAATAAGTTGTGAATATTTGGAAATTTCCAACCAACCCATGGAAGTATTGAACCTCTATCACTCTCCTAGGTGTCCCCCATGTTAACACTGCCTCCACATTAGGTTAGTCCCTTGACACTCCATCCACTAATATAACATGTCCTGGAATGTGGATTTCATGAATCTATAACTGGATCTTCATGAAATTCCCATAATTCTAGTTCTCTCGGAGTACGTCTAGAACCATCCATGGGTGTCTCGCGTGCTCTTCCTCAGACGCCGAGTACACAATGATGTCATTGATGAATACAACCATGAACCGATCTATGCAAGGTTGAATTTTCAAGTTCATGAGTTCCATGAACACTATAAGGTAATTAATAAAACAAAAGGTCCCCAAAAAGTACTCATAATTATCATAACAGTATCTAAATGATGCCTTCAGTATATCTTCATCCCATAATCACGTCTGGAGATAGGCTGATCAATGTTCAACTTTCAAGAACCATTAGGCCTTTATCAACTGGTCGAAAAGGTCGTAGATCCTCAATAGTGTGTACTTATTCTCCACGGTCACCTGGTTCAAGTGATAGCAATCCACACAAACCCCCAAGATCCTACCTGCCTTCTTGGATAAAAAATTGGGGCTTCACAGGGTGAAAAACTAGGCCTCACAATTCCCTTTCCATACAATTACTCCAGCTACACCCTTAGCTTATAATGCTCTCTGGGAGCCATCTGTTATGCTGGTGAGGATATCAGTTCCTTCTAGGGGTGTAATTCAGTGTCTAAGTTGATATATTGATGGGTAGGTAACCTTATAACATCTTCTGGAATGAAATCCTCATACTCCACCACTATTGTAGGGAATTTATTGCTCATAACATCTGATGCTCCAGTTGTATGGATACCCAACTCCTGAGTGATTGGATAAACCCTTATATGCATTATTCTATCATGTGATGCTTGATTTTCCCTTCTTCCAATAAAGGATAACCTCGCCCCTCACTATGGACACCCCACACCTTGGTCCAAAAATAGTTAATAAGGGCATGTTCCAAAGATAGAAAATCCATACATTGAATTATGATTTATGTCCTTGACGCACCCATCAAGAGCTTCCAATAAAAAATCTCACCTCCAAGGGTTAGATCACAATTTCAGCACAAGTGTGTGATCATCGAGTCTACTCTTATAGGTGTCTCTAAGCATAAGGGTTGAGTCAATGATTCTACTAGAATATCATGGTATCATAAAAGGTATGTTGAGAGAAAATAATTACCAGTACATCTGTCTATAAGTACAGAATATGTGTTAGAAAAGACACAGATTGTACCTTATATAATTCATTGAGTCCCTATGTATTACGCCTCAATCGCATGTACTTTCTCATTCCCCTATCCTCCAATGTCTATTTCCTAGTGTGGACATCTTGGGGGTGGTGGGGGTTGTATGTCGAAATGTATGCAACCTCCTATAGCTCTCCTAGCTCCTCTACCATGTCCACTACTTGGTGGATCTTCCTACTCCACTGGTAGCCTCTTCCTCAATGGTCCATCCATCTCCCCATGTTGGCATATTGATGTGTTGGGGAATCATTATCACGATTTACCCTGTCGTTGAATGTGTAGCATCGCTACTCCCTAGGATGACTGGATTTAACTTGAGAGTATTTAACCATTGGTCCGCTATCCTGCAACCTCCTGTTACATCTTCCATGTCCATATCCGTATGTCTGACATTTGTTCCCCATGTCTGAGGTCTCTGAACCTGTCTACCTACAAATGGATAACACTAGATTCATCTTCTTAACCCAGAAGCTCTCAACCACCAAAGTTCAATCAAGCAATCCCAAACAAATTGGAATTAAGAGTGGTATAATGCAAGCTTAGATGTATTGAGGTAGATCTCACTCGAATTTCTAATCCCTGATGTACTGATCCTTTACCATATCTAATGAGTACATAGAGAGGTAAGTGAACCTATATGAATATTAAGCCACTATCAAGATACCCCTACTATATTTCAATAACCTCATATATAAAAAATTATCTCAGCGTAACCGAAGATAACATCTCTCTAATGAGATGATCCAACACCATCAATGAAAGAGATTCCTCTATGGGTGTCTGCGTGGTCAAACTCAATCAATGCCTTACCAAAACCTAAAAGAAGATATATTCTAGGATCACCATCTAGTCCACTAGTGTCCTCACTAGACTGAAAAATTGGGTCACCACGTTAGACCAGTCCATAGCCACCCAAGGATTGAGCTAGCCTCATAACATGAGGGGTACCTATCTCTAATATTGATGGATCACATTCAACCTGCACTCTTCATATTTAGGTAATACAGGTACCTCATGATGCTCCACTTGTGGTGGTATAACATGTGAACCACCTGGAGTAAACATCTGGGAAACCAGTCCATGTACTAAAGCCTCATTATTGAGGGAATCATCCACATGATCAAGATACTAAATCATAGTCAGTATGCATCTTGAAGGAATCCTGAATGAAGAAATGATATACAATAGTCAATGAGTTTGTTTGGAGAGATGAATCAACAACGATATGGAAACACAACACATTCTTATATGATGCATGTACCATTATTTTCCTTGAAACCTATTCTTTTGTAACGAGTCAAAAAGCAGGTTATTAGAGTCATAGTGTATGGATACATTGGCCGCTCGTACTAACAATAGAGTCCCTGGCTTGAAAGATGAACTGGAAACACTTAACACGGTTTCCCCAAACCAATATCTCAGACTCCTGGTCTAATGGTAGAACATACCAGCTCCGATACCACACTGTCATGACCTCACCCAGTGGTCTCCATGCAGTGACTCCCCATTCCCTCCTCAAAAAGGCCAGGGTCGGTGACAATCACCAAATAGGAATATGAATAACATTAGAGGAATTTCTTATGTACCTACACACACACACACACACATCTCCAAGGCTATAAATGATGAAATATTTAAAAACAACTGAGGAACATGATTCATGAATACCACAAATCCCAACCAATAAAGTATAATAGGGATGTAAAGTACAATAATTTGAACTAAGACATAATACCATCCCACTAAGATAAAGACTCTAAAACCAAAAAAGTAAAACATGTAATAAAAAATGCATTTGGACTACTGCTCAAATATGTAGAAATTCCTTGACATGTCTAGACTGAAGATAATCGTTCTGGTCCCAGTCTACCCTGGACTCTGTCAAATGGTCTCTCATGTGCAAAAGAAATGACATGTGCAGGCAAATACCGTGCATGGGTGATTGTGGCAATACTCTATAAGACTCCCCAAAACCAAAAATAAATAAAAAAATTAAAGTTACATTAATCTCTACAGAGTATATGTCTACAATATAAATAGAAATAACATATCTAGATATACTCAAACCCTTATCCGTAGTCTAGAGGGAAGTCAAAACTACCCCATACCATCACTATAGATTCTGTCTGAAGATTCCACAGAGAAACACATCCAGGATCACACACTCCCGAGTCTGATAGCACTGATGGAATTTAATCAAGATGTACTATTTTTTAAGAACAATTATAATATAGATACACCGATCGATATGATGAAAGATACGATACACCTTCTCTAGGATTACCCACTCCATGAGTGGGAAAGATCATGATACACACATGATGATCACTTATAGGGACATGGGTTGATAACATTTCTCATCCTGATCCATCTTCTACGTAGAACATCAATGTCTAGTAGGATTGGTCATGCTGATAACAAGACTCTACTCAGGACACAAGAATGGATATTGGATCCCTATCCTGGCCTCTCAAAGGTGATTCTGGACTATACCCACTAAAATCATTCCGATGGGACCATACACTTGTGAATAGAAAATGATACCAACCAACATTTAGAGGAAAAAGAAACGGAACATACCCTAAAAAAATTTTGTGATAAAGTGGAAAATATATTCAATCCATGTGGGAAGGGGTACACATCATGTTGTAGGGTAAGGCGTCGGGTCCCTTAACCCTGTGTGTTGCCCATGTTAAACGATGCATATCATCCGAACATGTCACATAGAATAAATATACATGACATGTATAAAGTCTAACGTGCTATGTCCTACTATTTGAGGTCCACCCATGTACTCTGGTCCTATTCTAATACATGGTGTCTACATGTGTTTTCCATCTTGTGTACTAGTAAATGGGGAATCCTTTATATCTGATCTGGGTCCAGTTGTGTGGTGGGATACAACCCATGTAGGAAAGTAATGTACAAAACCATGTGTCACTTTAACTCCCGAGATATAGGAGGAGTAGTAGGGAGTCCCCCACATGTCATGTAATAGGGGAGACACACCATTTGATACTTTTCTGCCTCCAAAAACCCTTTCTACCACTAACTGGGGGGTACACAACTGGTAGTCCGTACTGCACCCCATGTTGTGTTCAATTTTCTAGAATCCTTGGTTTTCACTCCACCATCTCCTCCACTGCTCCAACTATCATTTTTAACCAGGATTGTTCATGAACCATAATATTTGGGTTCATCTAGTCCCACCATCACTAAATTTGTAACATTTGAGCCTAGAATCAACCCATAAAACATGATTTTCACCATTAGTTATTTCTGATGAAGAACAAAAAATAAGAAATCACTATTGTTCGATCCATTGATGCAGCCATCATACCACCTCAATCGAGTCGTACCGATGCCATATCCCCAACTTCGGTTCATTGTGCTGCCAAATGAAGGGACAATGATCATTTATTCACAAAACATGAATAATACGAAGAACATGAAGAAATTGAAGTGAGAAAAATCACATCGAACAACCTATGGAATGAACCTCTTCTGTTGTTCATTACATTTTTGATCCATTTCATAAGAATGAGAAATATAGAAAAAATTGTATAATCATCCTCAAATTCATGCAATTAAACACTCCTGTAAGAATGATTGAACCACGGGTCAACCTGTTCGTGGGATGATCTGTGTTTGTCATCAATTATATGAATGGGGAAACACGGAATGAAAATAAAAAGCCCTACCTCAAGGTTGGATCATTTTCTAAAGAGGTTTGATCATAGTGTCGTCACCTTTGGAGAGATTCATCAAGAATGGATTCTAACGATCATTGATCAAACATCCATCATCATTTTTCATAGAGAAAATTCCCCAGCTTCTCTCTAGAGTATCCCGGATGTTCTATGGTTATTATCTTAACTCTATATCACTACTAAAATGGATAATTAAATGAAACATCAATGCGTCACTCTGAAATTTTAAAATAATAAAATAAGTTCCTAAATTATTGTATCCTTTAAAACATCAAAAAATTAACTATTACAGTAGACCTGCATCGGCCACTATTGGGCCTCACATAAGGTAAATTCATCGCTCGAAATTCAATGTTTTTCTAGATGTGTAGTCTAGAAACCCATTTAGATAATATTCATCTATTTCAAAAAAAAACCACTCCCACGTTCTATTAAATAAATTTACTATTTTTCAAACAATTATTCTAGGCACCCTCAGCCTCATAATTTCATGTCGTCTCTGTGATTGGTCTCGAATTAATCTCATATAATATATAAAAGTAATACTACTAAAAATATGCGACACTAAATTTTCTGGATAGATATATATTATTAAAAATTCAAATAGCTTTTAATGAGGCTAATTAATGCACCTATGCTCATGTTACCCACTAGTGGTGAATGATTTTTTATCTACAGTGATGCATCCTGAAATGGCTTGGATTTTCTACTCATGAAACATGAAAAATTAATAATTTATCCCTCAAAAAAATTAATGAATAATTATCAGAATTAAAAAAATGCATGTTCTAGAATTGTATGTAGTGATCTTAATGTTGAATAATTGAAAATATTATAACTCTAGAGAAATGTTTGACTTATATATTTATTATAAAATACAGACACACACATATATATATATTCACACAAAAAAGGGATTAATATTTTTCAACATAGGGGGTTAATGATATAAACAAATAATGATTTTACAATCTAATAGAATCACTAGGAGATAAACAATATGGCAGATGCTCTGAGTAGAAAGGATCAAGCTACACTATCACTGATAGTGAAGGGAAAGGATATAATCTTCTTGGACATGTAGAGAACGTAAATTTGAGTAAAAAAATGATATTCATCTTACCAAAGTCAAATAATTTAACTTACATATATATTATTGAGAGGATAAAGTAGTCTATGAAATATGATGAGTAACTATAGATAAAGAAATTGAATATTTCAGAGTTTAACATTATTGGAGATGGAGTTATATGGTGTTGTACCTTGACACATGTTCCGTCATAACCAGAACTAATCATGTATATTCAGTATGATAGAAATATCTCATACTTTTCCATTCATCTAAGTATCACTATAATGTACTGAGATTAGATATAATACATCTTGTGGGATTACATGAAGATAGAGAATGCATGAATTTGTATCTTGATTCATGGTATAATGAGAAGACTAGCTGAAATAATAGAAGTATAAGGGAATAATTAATAATTTTACTTTACCAATATTTAAATGGAATACATAACCAAGGATTTCATCTTTGGACCCCTAGAACACCTAAATGAATGAAAACAATCTGGCTGGTAGTTGATCATCTTATAATGTCAGAATAAGTCTCTTTAATCAATGAAGATTTTTCAATTGAAAAAATCAGGAATATATACATAAGTGAAGTGGAAAAAATTTAGGATTTCCACTCTCTATTGTATCTAATTGAGATATGAGGTTTAACTCAAGGTTTTGGAGAACTATTCACCAAGAATTGGATACAAAACAGAGTGTTAGAAATTCTTATCACCCTTATATAGATATTCAACCTAAGATAACTATTCATATAGTGACCCATAACAATCATACACATATATTACTTATTAATTGATTAATATTCATTAAATAAAATTATGATCCATGATATAAACATTCATGTCTTGTATATTTGAAAACATGTAAACAAAAACAAATAATTCAAAAAATATCTACATCATCTACAACTTATTTCATCATAGATAACACCCTACTTAGACATATCATACTTAATACCTTTCTTAATAAACAAGTAAAAGGATACATAATAAAAGGGAGCAATAAGATGCTCAATAAGGGTAAACCAAGGATATATCGAGTGTAAGAACCCGAATATTCTTTTCAGGTATCTTTTTCCTTTTCTGGTCATTTTTTGAGGAAAAAGGAAATTCTGGAAAAAAATTATGTACACACCATGTACTTCCTTACTGCAGGAGGTCGTGTGCTGGCCGTGTAGTTTCCACACACACAGCCATGTGGGAGTGACTTGGAGGCTGCTTAATATGGAGTATAGAATAGGTGAGTACACACTGTGTACTGCAAAAGTTCACGCCATGTACTTTCTTTTTTCACTAAACGCATCGGGGTCATGTATAATCGAGAGAAACAACCACTTCATTGTTCTTCTCATCCAGCAGCATCATATGACCGTAGATCATCGACAAACCTCCAAGTGTGTGTCAATCCTCCAAATCAAACACCGTTGGTTGCATTGGAATCGCATAAGTGAGTTCTCTCTTCTCTTAGAGAACCGTATTATGATTTCTCCTCTCTCATGAGATATTTTGGGTTGAATGTTTTATACATTTTCATATATCTTCGATGTTATAATTAGATTAATGATTTGAGGTTAACATATAGTGATCTCCTAAACTCGAGGTAGGTGGTTTCTGCCTTCTCGTTTAATGTATTTGAGTATTATGTGCAAATTCCACCAATACCCTTGAACGGGGTATTGTGTGTTTACATTTTTACCCTTGTTGATTTCATGCAACGCTTCTTTGCTTTTGTAGAGTTAATTTGGATATGAATAGGTTTGATTGCTATGATTTGGATGTATTTCCCTTGCATGTTTTATTTATAGCCGTTTGGTCCTATTTTTTCAGTTTGTCTGCTTTTCCGGTTTTCCATGCCAGTTGCTGTAGGATGGGGAGTTTTTTTTCTGACATGCTTATTATGATGTAGATTGTTCATCCATGTAGTTTTTTAGGTTTACTTGTACATATTACACTACTATTCTCGTTGACCTACATAGGGCCTTGAGAACCTAGTGTAGTAGACTATAAGGGGAATTGACTGAGTGAGCTTCCTTAGAGAGTATTTGAGCATATTAGGATATAAGGGGGATTGACCGAGTGAGCTTCCTCAGAGAGCCTACGACCACTTGGGGATATAAGGGGAATTTACCGAGAGATCTTCCTCATAGAGTCCTTATTTACTTTAGACTTTAAGGGGAATTGACTGAGTGAGCTTCCTCTGAGAGTCTTTGATTTTTTTCCTGAACTATTTAGACTATAAGAGGAATTTATAGTTAGTGTATCCTCAGAGAGTCTACGAACGACCTAGTCTATATGGGGAATTGACCTGAGTGAGATTCCTCAGAGAATCATAGACCTTGGGGCTATAAGATGAATTGACAGTGTGAGCTTCCTCAGAGAGTTCCTTTCTACCTTAGACTATAAGGGGTATTGACTATGAGATCTTCCACAGAGAGTCTTTATATACTGAATTAGAGGGGTTTGGCTGAGTGAACTACCTAGATGGTTACCTGTTTGTGTTTATCTATTTGATTTTATATTTCTTAACATTGAAACTGCAGATTGTTTATTGTTGAGTACTTTCCTGTTTACTGCATTTTGTACTTATCCTGCCATATATTCACTGACAGTTAGGGACAGATCTTCGGGTGGTTTCCTACTATCATTTAATCTCACACCCTATTTGGGTCATGCTTTTGGGCCCAAACAGATTATATTGTTGCAGGTTTAAATAAGGTAATGTTCCCTTCTACTTCAGGTACTTGACTTGCTGTAGAGCTGGAGAGAATGGGACCAAGCTATAGCTTGCGATGCTGAAGAGTTTATCTATTTTCTTTTACACTTTGGTTTATCACTATTTGTATTTCTAGCACTGTGACATGTTTGGCTGCTTTCTTAGACATATGTATCATGAATCATTTTATATATACATGTGCTTCAGTTTTTTTATTACAGTCTTCTACTATTGATTATTGTTGGATATTTACTACTTCTGCTATTGTATGTGTTTTTTTTACTTTTTTTGTGTACTCTGCCAATGAGGGAATAGTTTCCCCACAATCACACCCAAGGCCCTCACTGCTTGTTGGCTGGCTATGGAATTCGGGGAAATGCGCTTGAGGCAATGTGACCAAATGGGTATTGTGCACCTCTGGGTGGCTTCCTGAACCGGGGAGTTACCAAGTGGTATTAGAGGATTCTTTTCACTTGATTTAATGTTTGGAGCCTTTAGCCAGGGATAGGAATGAATATGTACATGGTAATAACATGTTTCCTTGAGTAGCTAACCCGTGTATAGGGAAAAGCCAATATACCTCGTTTATTGCAATTTCATCTTTTTTTGAAAGTTTACAATTGATCTGATTTTCTATGTTGGGTGACTCACATGTTTTGTGTTATTACAACTAACGTTATTGAGGTTCTATTTCGGTCGCAACCTGATGAGATAAGGGTATTCCATCTCATACATCAAATAGGAACTTGATTAATATCACATGTCATGAATTCTTATCATGTCATCTAGGATGAATTAGCGATTACATGTGGTTGTGTTAGACGTTCTATAGAATATTCATGTTGTTTTGATAGATGCCTTGATAATGATACCTACTCTCTGATAGGGTTTTGTTGTGTAAGGTTTTTTTTGACCGAATGCCAAAATTCAGTTCTTGAGGTGTTATGGGCCCTCATGGACATGAATTTCGTAGATCATTGCCTTGTTTTTTTATAGAAAATATAATGTACCAAAAATTGATTCTCGGGGAGTATGTGCCCTCACGGATCGGAATTTGGCACCTTCAATGTTCGTTTCAGTGTTTTTCTGGGATCCGGAGTAGTTTCTGAGGCTTACTATCTGGAAAAACCAAGAATACATGCTGTGTAGTTTCGAATACACGACATGTGTTCTCCTGTTCAGGAAGAAAATGTTTTTATTAAGTACACACAGTGTACTTTATGTACATGTCGTGTAGTCTCTAACCATGTCATAGGCTGTGTGGGAAGAGACATAGGATTAGGGAATGTCCAGTGGGAACACACTATGTACCAGTCGAACATGCTATGTAGTGTTGACCCTGTGTCTGCCCGTGTATCTAACACCATATACGGATAAAACCTTATGCTAAACATGTTGTGTTAGCAATGAACACGTTGTGTAGTCGGACCCAGGCACTTGACCGTGTCACAAAAAAAATGGGTTGGTGTTATCCCTTCACGTCCACATCGCATCCGTCTAGAACATGCTGTGTAGTTTGAGCTTTGTGTCAGGCCATGTCACTAACAACATAGGCCAGGTGAAGCTTGTCTAGTACATGACATGTCTACCATGAACACGTCGAGTGGTCTTGTCTTAAGAGAGCTATGTGGCTTAACCATGTAGAAGGACTCAGGATGGGGAAGATGATTCAAGTACACGCTGTGTGTTAAGAAAACATGTCGTGTGTTTGGGGGGTTACACGACCAGTTCTGGAAGGCATACACACCCATGTAAATGAATTAAGGGAAAATGCTGTGTAGGAAATTTACACACTGTGCAGTCACATTTTGTAAAACATGACCGCTTTCATTCTCCTGGTCCCTTATTACACTTCTTGTTTTCATTCCTTTATAACCTTGACCTAAGGTGTGTGGTTAACCATGCAGAGTCATGCCACCGAGATGTCCTATGGTTGTGTGGCTGTTTCCAGATGGTGATCAGACACCGAACATGGCTGATCAAGGGCTACCTGTAGATCCTCTAGTTATGCCAGCCATGGCACTAGCCATTGTACCTGACTTAGGTACAGAAGCATAGTTCAGGGAGAGATTTTTGAGGATGATGCAGAACTTTCTGGGAGTGCCACATCATATCCCATCGATGGCTGATTTGAGAATGGTCTTCTAGCAGCAGCATCCTACTAATTTCACTTGGGATGGAGGACCTCAGGCTGCAGAGTCATGGATAAAAGCCACGCTAACAATTTTTGAGCTTCCAGAGATACTTCCAGAGAAGTGGGTGAAGCTTCCTACCAACATGCTCCAAAACTCCACCAAGAGGTTGTGGGATGTGATCTCATAGGTGGGCCACCAACAGAATATGGATTGGGAAGCATTTTGGTGGATCTTCTATGATTAGTTCTATCGGGAGACCTTGTGTGCCGATCGAGCCCATGAGTTCATGAGTCTAGAGTATATTACTCTTACTGTTATGAAGTATTCCTCTCACTTCATAGAGCTATATCATTTCATGCCTATTCTTGGAGGTGATGAGTTTTTCCTTGCGTGAATGTTTTTGGATGGTCTGAGGCACGACATCCGATGTAAGGTGAACATATTCAGTCTGACTTAGATATATTCTATCGTCAACTAGGCATTGATCACAGAGCGCAATCTAAGGGATTATGGAGCTGAGAGCCAGGGTGGTTCGACATCCAAAATTAGTGCTCCACCAGCTGATAGCAGGAAGTGACATAGGGAGGCTACACGAGGATATCAGAGCAGGCGGGATGCATCTTCTGGTAGCCCGGTGGTGTGCTACCAGTGTGGGAGAAGCTGGAATACGATGCCACATTGACCGATTGACATAGTGGAGTGCCGATCTTATGTCATGATGGGCCATGTTCAATGATTTTGTCAGTTTTTATCCCCAACAGCTGGTGATAGGGGTTCTTCAATGACCCCATGTTTAGGAGCATCACCACTAGTTTCTCACAAGTCGAGGAACTAGAGTTTTTCCATCCATTTAAGTTAAGGTGGAGGTCATGGCTGTGGTAGTCAGTCGCCAGTTCTTAAGTGATAGCTGGGTGGATCAGCTCAGAGTGGTCAGGCAAGCTCATTGGGCAGCGGAATAGGCCAAACTTTTGTAGTGGAGAGACCCAGTAGAATTTGGATCCCGGACCCTCCACAGTTCGAGCTACGGTCTTAGTATCCTCAATTTTATCTTTATCTCTTTTTGACATAGGGGATTCCCATAGAATTATATATGTTTCTGTTGTGGAGATCCTTGGGATATGATTCTTTTTCTCTACTGATATCTTGACGCTGGACACACCTTTGGGGACTAGAACTGGTAGTGTACTTCAGTGCATGGAGTTCCCACTAGAGGTTAATGGATGTCACTTTCTAGGGGACCTCTATGTCCTAGAGATTATAGGTTATTATTTCATTCTCAGAATGGACTGGCTAGTACCATTCCAGGCAGTTGTCGATTGTTATCATCATACGATGATTTTCATATTGCCATAGGGTGGATCCTTTCTTCATATGTGCGAATGGGATGTCCAGGAGAGAAGAGCGGGTCGAGAGCATCATGGGTTGGGAGGAGTTATAGCCTAGATTGCTAGTCTATATCTGGATGAACAAGGGACTTCACTGTTAGACTTTACTCTAGTGGTGGATCGTTTCAGAGATGTCTTTCCAGAGGATATTTCAGATTTTCCTCCTGAGCGTGAGGTAGAATTTTTTATTGAGCCTATTCCAAGAGCATCACCAGTGTCCATTCCTTTTTATAGGATGGCTACACCAGAGTTGATGGAGCTCAAGAAACAGTTGGAGGAGTTTCAGGCCAATTGTTTCATCAAGCCCAATACTTATCCTTGGGGTTTTCCTGTCGTGTTTGTGAAAAAGGAAGATGTTACCATTAGGATTTGTATGGATTATCGAAAGATGAACCAGTTTATGGTCAAGAACCTATATCCATTGCCTAGGATTGATGATCTCTATGATCAGCTTTGAGGAGCCCAGGTGTTCTCGAAGATTGATTTGAGGTCCGATTATCATTAGTTGCACGTTATACCATATGATATACCTCTTACAGCCTTCCGGAGCAGGTATGGTCTATAATAGTGTATGGTTATGCCATTCGGTCTCACGAACACGCCTCCAGTTTTCATGAAACTGATGAACCAAGTGTTCCATCCATACTTGGATTCCTTCGGGGTTGTTTTTGTGGACGATATATTGGTGTACTCTCTCACTCAACATGACCATGCTAATTATCTTGAGATCGTTTTGAGTACACTGAGGGAGAATTAGTTACACTCTATGCTCTCAAAGTTCCACTTATGGATGGATCAGATTCACTTCCTAGGTCATATTATCTCCGAGGTATGAGTATCAGTAGACCCATAGAAAGTGAGATATGTAGTTTTCTAGGAGCATCTGAAGAACATCTTTGAGGTGCGGAGTATTCTAGGTCTGACCAGATACTAAAAACGATTCATATATGACTTTTCACGCTTTGCATCACAACTAACATGTCTGACTAAGAAGAGTGAGAAATTATTATGGTCAGATTCTGGTGAGTCATCTTTTCAAGAGCTAAAAGGGAGGTTGAATTTAGCACTGATACTAGTCTTGACTGAGCCAAGAACGAGCTATACTGTTTATTGTGATCCTCCAGGTATTGGGCTAGGAGCTGTGCTTATGCAGGGGGATGGAGTCGTTGCGTATGGGTCTCGGTAGTTGAGGCCACATGAGATGATTTACCCGACACATGATTTGGAGTTGGCAGCTGTTGTTCATACCCTACGTAGTTGGAGAAATTATCTTCTAGGAGAGCACATTATGGTTTTCACCAACCACAAGAGTCTCAAGTACATCTTCACTCAGTTTGATCTAAATTTGAGATAGCGGAGGTGGGATGAGTACCAACAGTCATTTGACGTTGAGCTTGCTTATACGCTTGGGAAGGGTAACGCAGTGGCTGATGAGTTGAGCAGGGCGACACATATATTAGAAGTCCAGGAGGCCAATAGTGAATGGCAGCTCATGGCTCTATTATTTGAGATGTATTTGGAGGTGCATGACACACAGAGGAAGACTTTTCTATATTCTATAGTTATTACCTCTCCTCTTTTTTGATCGACTTTGGATGAGGAAACTATCAAGTACTGAAGGCCTAGTCCTAAGGGAGAGTGTTTCATGAGAGGACCCTATTCCTAGATGGACCATTGGAATGGATGAGATATTTCATTTCTAGGGGTGTGTTTGGGTGCCAGCCGACATTTGGAAGGAGATGATGCAGGATTTTCATTCCTCAGTTTGGACAGTTCATCATGGTGTTACCAAGATGTATCATGATCTTCAACGTCTTTATTTGTGGCAAGGTATGAAGTGGGACGTTTCTGGTTTCTTCATGAGGTGTTACACTTCTCAGTAGGTGAAGGCGTAGCATCAGGGACCAGCATGGATTTTACAGTAGTTACCCATTCTTGAGTGTAAGTGCATTGACGTCGCGATGGACTTCATGACCGGTTTTCCAATGTCGCCTCGGGGGAATGATGTTGTTTGGGTTGTCATTGAAAAACACATGAAGGTTTCTGACTTCATGTCGATCAAGGACACATTAAATGTTGATGAGCTAGGATGGTTGTACATCTGAGAGATCATACGTCTTCATGATGTTCCACAATTCATTGTTTCAAACATGGATGCACGTTTTACTTATTAGGTCTGGAAGGGGCTTTAGAAGGATTTGGGTACATAGGTACTTTTGAGTTCAACTTACCACCCCCAGATGGATGGCTAGTCTGAGCATACAATTCATGTTCTTGAGGATATTCTTCGAGAATGAATTATGGATTTTTGAGGTTCTTGGGAGAAGAATATATCTCTTGTGAAGTTTTCCTACAATAATAGTTTGGAAGAAACTATTCAGATATCTCCTTTTGAGGTTTTGTATGGTAGTCCATGCCGATCACAATTATGTTGGCTGGAGGCAGGAGAGGTAGATTTTCTGGGGCATCATCCTATTCATGAGACCACAGAGCATATATAGTTCATTCAGAAGAGGATGGATACTACATAATCTCGACAGAAGTCTTATGCAGATCATAGGAGATGACCTCTGGGGTTCGAGGTCGGGGATCAGGTTTTTCGGCATGTCACACTGAGGTTGGGACACAAGAGGATTAAAAGGCAGGGTAATATTTATCTTAGGTACGTCAGGCTGTTTGAGGTGTTGGAGAGAGTTGGGCCGGTTGCCTATCGGTTGTAGCTATTTCATAGGTACTGAGCTATGCACAACATCTTCCACGTTTCTCTGCTTCGACATTAATTTTCCGACCCATCTCACGTCTTCCAACCTGAGAAGGTTGAGTTGGAAGTGGAGGCATCTTTTGAGTAGCATCCTATATTGATCGTCAATCAAAAGGAGGTAGATGTGTGATCACAGTGGATGAAGCTATTAGGGGATTCCTCTTCTATGCCACTCTAGGGAAATTCGTGGACGAATTTCATTAAGAGGGGATGTTTATAAGAACACAGATCTTCTCTTCAGGTATCTGTTTACTTTTATGGTTGTTTTTGAGGAAAAAGGAAATCCTTTAAATATTCTATGTACACATTGTGTACTTTATGAGTACACCCCTTTACTTCTTTGATGCATGAGGCTATGTGCTAGCCGTGTAGTAGCCACACACACGGCCGTGTGGGATTGATTGGAGGCTACTTAAATTGGAATATGGAAAAGGCGAATACGTGTCATGTACTTAAAAAGTACATGCCATGTAATTGATTTTACAATAAACGCACTAGGCTCGTGTCTAATCGATAGAAACACCCCCTTCTTTGTTTGTCTCGTCTAGGAGCGCCGTACGACCACAGATGTTAGACGAACATCCGAGAATGCGTCCGTTCTCCAAATCAAACACCGTTGGTTGTGTTGGAATCACATACGGGAGTTCTCTCTTCTCCTAGAGTTTCATCTTCTAGTATATCTTCTCTCATGAGATATTTTGGGTGAAACGTTTTCGATTTTTTTGAAGATCCAATATGTTCTAAAGAGATTCAAGCTTTGAGGTTCACATATATTGATATCCTAATCCCAAGGGAGGTTGTTTGTGCCTTCATGTTTAAGGATTTGAGTATTATGTTAAAATTCCACAAATACCCTTGAACGGGGTATTGTGTGTTTATCGTTTTACACCTGTTGATTTATAGTCATGCTTGTATGCTTGTGTAGGGGTAATTTGGATATGAATAGGGTTGATTGCAATTCTTTGGATGTATTTCCCTTGCATGTTCTGTTTATGACTGTTTGGTCCTTTTTATCTAGTTTTCCTGCTTTTCCTGTTCTCCATGTCTGTTGATGTAGGATGGAGAGTTTTTATTCTGACTTTCTTGTTATGATGTATACAGTTTAGCCAAGTAGTTCTATAGGTTTACATGGCCATATTACACTGCAATGCTCGTTGACCTACACAGGGTCGTGAGAACCTGGTGTAGTAGACAATAAGGGTAATTGACTAAGTGAGCTTCCTCAAAGAGTATTTGAACACTTTAGGCTATACGGGGGATTGACTGAGAGAGCTTCCTGAGAGAGCCTAGGACCACTTGGGGATATAAGGGGAATTAATTTTGTGAGCTTCCATAGAGATTCCTTCTCTGCTTTAGACTATTAGAGGGAATTGACCGAGTGAGCTTCCTTAGAGAGTCTTTGATTTTATTCCCGAACTATTTAGACTATAAGGGGAATTGATAGTGAGTGCTTCCTCATAAAGTCTACGAATGACTTGGGATATAAGGGGAATTAAACGAATGACCTTACTCAGATAGTCCTTGATGTTGGGTATATAAGAGGAATTGACTGTGTGAGCTTCCCTAGAGAGTTCCTGAATACCATAGACTATAAGGAGAGTTAACTGTGAGCGCTTCCTCAGAGAGTCTATATATACTAAACCAAAGGGGTTAGGCCAAGTGAATTTCCCATAGGTTTACCTGTTTGTGTTTAGCTATTTGATTAGTTTTTTCTTGATGTTGAATCTGTGGATTGGTTATTGCTGATTACATTCATGTTTAATGATTTTTGTTATTTTCCATTCATATATTCACTGAATGTTAGGCATAGATCTTCGGGTGGTTGGAAACTAGGATTTAGTCTCACACCCGGTTTTGGTAATTATTTTGGGCCCAAATATATTATATTGTGGTAGGTATAGATCAGGAAAAGTTCCCTTATTATTCAGGTACTTGACATGCTATGGAGATGGAGAGAATGGGACCAAGCTAGGGCTTGTGATGTAGAGGAATTTAACTATTTTATTTTTCACTTTCGTTAAGAACTGTTTGTATTTCAATCACTGTGACTTGTTTGGATGCTTTCCTAGACATATTTAACATGCATCATTATATATATATATATATATGGTCAACTTGTTTATTTTTCCAGTCTTCCGATGTTTACTGTTGTTGGATGTTTACTACTTCCGATATTGTATGTATTTGTTTACGTCTGCTGTGTACTCTGCCAATGAGGGCATAAATTCCTCACTATCACACCCAAGTCCCTCACTACTAGTTGGCAGCCTCTGGCGTTCGGGGAATTGTGCTCGAGGCCATGTGACCAACCGGGTATCAGGTGCCTTTGGGTGGCTTTCAGAACCGGGACGTTACATCGAGGATCCATTAAGAATAACACAAGAATATATGCATATGAAAATGACCTTGATATTTCATAACCATACCCTACATATCGTATATCATAATTTTATGCCATGGCCTAAATGTTAGAATTTTATAAGACAGAAATCAAAATGGCCTCAAAGACTGTATACCATGAGATCATAATATATGCATAATTCAAGGAATTGTGGAATTCATATAAGAATAGAACCTTATATTATTTGTAGATAAGAATAATTTCTATTTCTATCATAGTGGGATGGTTTCACTCCCCAATCCATCATATTATTCATGGGTTATTTCAAAGAGTTTCATATAGGAAAGAGTCCCATACTAACATACATTCACACCCCATTAAATTCTAGTTTATATCATGAGATATAAATCATTAACCAATAAATTAGATGTTGATATAGGTCCCCCATAATATAATAAAAAACATATATAAATGTTTCACATGATCATAACACATTCCACATAGCAATACTCAATAAAATAAATGTGTTACGTAAACATTTTTCATGATTTAACACATGGAATATAAATGGGTTTCATAAACAACTCATTTTTCATCCTAAATGTAAACCATCCAAAAATAGAATAAAATGACATCATTAGATTATATACTCATTAAATAATAATTAACATAAATTAATTTCCACATAGATGAAAAATAATTTTGAATTATTTCTTTGAATAATTATTTAGGAAAATAATCTTTCAATTTTTATATGATTTTGTTTCAAAAAACCTTACAATTATAAAGGAAAACATTTTCTTAGAAATTTTTTATTAAACATTTAAAGGATGATTCAATGAAAATATTATTCAAGAATGTTTAAAAATATATTCATTTTCTATAAGTTAAAAAAATTTCCGTCCATATTAGTTTCGGAAAAGTCATAAAGTACCTCATATCAAAAAAATAAAAAGAATCCTTTAAAATCGTTTTTCAAATATTCAATCATGGTTTAAAATTAAATTAAAAAATATATTATGGTAATAAAAATATTCATTACAATTTTATATAAAATTTATATGGAAGATGAGTATTCCCTATTGGAGACTTAAAATATAATCTATCCTGAATATTGTAGAGATCTTAAAATAACCCCTAAACATACAATTATCCATTCTTTGAAAGAACATTAATCTAACATATAATGATTTTTAATATATTTTAATTATATATTATATTCATGTTCACACTTATAATACTATATATGATACATTTAAAACATTTCAACACCCCCTTTTATCAATAATTTCATATGGAAATTGGTTAATCTTCTTGTTAACTATTTTGTATATCAAGAATATATCAGTTCAACAGTTCAGTTAATTTTACATTTATGTTAGTTATATCTTCTCCAAAATATTTATAATGATTTCAAAGAATATATATTCACTATATAACTATTCATATTTATCTATAAAATATTTTTATAAAAAAAAATTAATTTCATCGATCATAGAGAAGGTAGGTTGTACGTACATATGAATGCTCTATTCATTTTTCGACATATGGAACGAAATAAAGGTAAATATTAATTCACCGTTAAATGACCATTAATATATAATATATATAATATATATTTTTCTAATATAAATTCATTTACATAAAATTAAAATATAAATGAAAAATGAATCCCATCTCTTCGTGGAGGTGGTAGTCGACACATATGCAGAAGTGATGTTTTTATTTCAAAAAGGATTGGATGGTAAGAAGTTTTAAATGATATTACTACTACATAAGTATAAATATTTCATTAATATCATATATAAAAATGAAAACCATCATAATAACCATACATAAAATATGTTCATGAAAAATAAATTGTATCATGCAACACCCCAAGCTTCTACGGTACGTTTCTCTTTGAATAATGCGATAGCGTGTGTTGTACGCAACACCGAGTTCTAACAACCAATCAAACTAGCCGTTACGAATAGTAATACCTAATTTTTAAAAATATATATATTTTATATTTCAAAATGGACTTCATTTTTGGATTCGGAATATCTAATTTAGGATAAGGTGAAATTTTGGTACTTTTCGGATAACTTTCATATTTTGATGAATAGTGAAAATTACTAAATTTTAATTAAAAACAAATTTTTTAATCAAAATAATTAATAGTGATAAATTATGAATTTTAGTAGTTTTAAAGTATATTTAGAATATATTTTTACCATTTAATATAATTTTGTTCATTGGACATAATTTTACAATTAAACCGAACATAAACAAGTGTCAATCTTTTGATAGTTATTATCTCTTAAAAACACGCTTTTTGTTTTGACAGAGGGAATTAATTTTAAATTAATTTCTGCCACTTATATGTTTTGAATTTAGGAAAATGGATTCCATATTTGGAATAAGGATGTTCAAATTGTGTAAATAGGTAGCTTTTATTTTTAGACATTTTGAATAATTACTGCGGTAAATATTTTATTTACCATGGTTAAGGGTAAATCCCGTAAATAAGGGTTAAAAAATAAAATTATAATAATACTAAATTACCCTAAAACGTGTATTAATCTTATTTTTTGATACATGGTCGACCATGGACATATTTGGGTCGATTTTGGGACCCCATGGATCCACTTATAAGTGATAATGACACTTTATTTTAATTAAGTTAAAATGATTACAAAAATGACACAAGCATATATCTTTTAGAAAACCAATTGTTACATAGGGTTATATATGTTGGATTTTAGATTATAAATATTCATTAGAAAGATAAAAAGATTTCCTACATAATGATATTTTATTTATATTTTTTAGACATTAAATAATTTATTTTATTTATGACACAATTATGATGCAGTAATTAGTATAATAGTGAAAAATTAAAATAATTGATATTATAAATACCCAAATAAATATAATATGAAACTTTTAATGAATTAAACTAATTTTATAGGATAATATGATATATTATTATTGATTTAATTGACTTTGTTCGAAGTAATCAATCTGTTATGAGTTTCAAAAAAATCAACTATTGAATAGTGTCAAAATTGACATAAAAGAGTTCTTAAAACAAATATTATATTATTAATTGATATTAAATTCCAAAAAATCTAAGGTTCGGCCAAGAGACTTATATCATGATAGGTTCATCATTAATGGACCACTTGGGGGTCTCTTGGATATATGTAGTTAGTTTATTAACCATATTATATAAAAATACAAAGAGACATTGTAAAAGTGAATCTAATTAACTTAGAGTTAATACTTAAAGATAAGGTTAATATAAGTACCCAACCTATCTAAATTCTATTGGTTGAGTTGTTTTCGACCCATCCCCACATTAACCTTTTAATAATAAACTATGGATCCTTTAGAAACCGAATATGAATTAATTATAAATTAACATTTCTAGCTTTTCCAAAGGTGCCCCTCACCCCTCCTATAAAAGGGCACTCCTCCTTCTCATTTCTTCACACCTTCAAAGCATTTTGGTTCGGACAAACTCTGCCCAAATACTCTGCCAACTTCCCTCACTACAACCTAGGGGCCTTAGTTTGATCAGAAAGCCAACATAAGGAGCCATTTTGATCAAATCAAAAGGAAGAACCCGAAGAAGAGGTAATGATTTCACCTCCCTTTTCCAAGTTCATTTCTTCTTCCACTTCTTCTTCCTTTGTTGTTACCATTCTAAAATAATAACTCCAGTATCATTTATATACTACGATGTTATTATAAATATGTTACAACCATATTCAGTATTCTATCCACCCTTTGAATAACATGTCACCATACGTGCGTACGTACGGCTTACCGTCTCCACGTCGTGGGGTAATTGTTATTCAATATAATATTATTTTGATGGGTATAATAATGATGTGTAACTCATATAAATAATAAATATAACATGTTAATGATTCTGTATATATGATATACCATCCATTTATTTATTATTTTAATATCAAAAGAATGATATTGTCGCTCGTGCGTACGTACGGACTACCGTCTCCACGAATGCGATGAGATTCATTCTCCATCGTATCCATTCAAGTATAATTATCATTTGATGATTTAAAAATGATGTTTAAGGACTTTATATCATTCTGGATATGAATAATATAAAACCTATCCTTTACAAACATGTCTTACGTAACAAAACATATAAAATAAAACAAGTAAGTTAACACCCGAAACAACGATAATACTAAGATATTATTATCAAATCAATATTAAAAGATCATATATGATATCATATTAATGTATATGATTATTGTATAATTTAATAACAATTATTTCACCATTATATATGAGGTTAACCTACCCCAACCAAGGAAAAGTACAAGGTAATGGTTATTTCACAATCTCTTCATTATTAGAGGTTGTTTATACGTAATAATCTACTGGGATTTCTTTATCATCCAGATCCATGTTTCTTCGAAATGTATTTCAAAACATATTTATTATTTACAAGAATATGGGTTAAAGTCATTTATACCATTGTTTGACTTTTTTATAAGAGGTTTATAAAGGAATCTTTCCGTCATTTTCAAAACAAGGTCCTTATTAACCTTTTCGACAGAATTATGGTAAGAAAGTTTTTTTAACTTTTACGGCGGGTGCGGCTATTTTCTGCCGTTATAAAATCTTCAAAACTTCCCTTACAAGCTTATAAGAATATTTTCAAAGAAAATGTTTTATTTTATATGGATCTTAAATGATTTCAAAATAAAAGGAGATATTTCTTTAAAAAGAATATTGATTTCATTTATGTCGACATCCTTTAATGGATTTTAAGATTATTTGAAGTTGATTTATTATCATACAAAACTTCTATATTGTATTGAAGGTTTTGTGATATGTTTGACTGTGGATGTGCTATTTTTATACCATTCATAGTTTATGGTGAAATTATTGACATTTCGTATGCTAGTTTTAATACGAATGTTTATGTTATGTTTAAACCTTTTCATATGGCAATGCATTGGACTTAGTAAGTGACGGGTGGAGCCCGCTATAGCTCCTCGATGCATCGGTAGGTCTCATGAGACAAACTAGTGTCTTGGAACAAGGCCTTGACAAAATCTTATTTGTAGTCTTGGCACGAGGCCTTGACTATGTGGTTATGATAGTCTGGCATTATGCATTCCAACATTATGAAAGTGGTTATTGATTTTTGCATGTGATTATTCGATTAGTATAATATCCATGTGAATAAGTAAATGGCATTATTTCATTTTATTTATGCCATACCATGTTGAAAATTCATGTTTGAAAGGCTTTTGTTTTAGTTATACATTGCCTTAAATGTTTATTCTTATTTATGAAAGTTTCCGCTATATTGTTATCCTTACTGGGCATTTGAGCTCACCCCTTTTCTATGTTTTATTTTTTCCAGGATGTGAAGAAGTAAATTATGAATGACCTTCAGGGATATTATGTGGGGATATGAGTGTGGATCATGAAGAGAATATGTTTTTGTAGTAGTTTTTCATTTTATGATGTAATGTAAGACTTATGAATATATCTAGTGTTTCCAAGACTACTAAACCAATCGTTCTTTTGAGATTTGATCCTTCTTGTGACCATAACAATGTTATGTAATAATGCACCGACTCTGGGTAACTGGGGTTAGGGTGTTACATATCACTATATGGAGACAGTAAGCCATGCTTATGCACGAGTAATACATTCACTTTTCTTTTGATAGAAAAGTGGGTGTATATTGAAATTTGAAAAATAATAATAACATTCAAATATATTCCGGATATATAATTTATTAATTTATGATACATTCTATAGATTATTAAAAGGCAACAAAAGATTAGAAAATAAATTGATCGGTTAAGGCGATTACATCTTCTTAGAAATTACTCCTTTACTCTACACTAGAGGGTGATAGATTTGGTCATTTGGGATTACTATATCTCATATAAGGTGTATAGAGACATTTATAAGAGAAATTTGTACATTTAGGTTGAACTATTAGGCAGATATTCGTGTAAATAAGTGATAGACGAGGATCCCTTTTTATAATTGAGCCGAGGGGTAGTTTTTGAATTTCAAAAAATTATAAAATATTATTACATCATTATGAATAAAATTCCACAAAAAGGACATAAATTCAATGAAAAACTATTATAACTTATAATTAAAATTATAAAATATAATTTAGGTATGTTTGGTTCAATTTTAAACCTTAACATTTTTATTAACACTTAGTTTAACATTATATATTCTTTACTATGGTAACAACACTTTTTAAAAAATAATGGATTTAATGTAAACTAATAATGTCAAAAAAAATTCATAGATAGATAATTTAATAAATTTTGGACCATATAATATAAAATTTGTCCAATTTAAATTTTTCTGTTTTTTAAATAATTTAATAAAATATTATTTGGATAAAATATCATTATCATTGATTATGAATATATTAAATTAATTTAACATTAAATAAAAAAAATGGAAGAATTAAAATATAATTATTTAAATCCCACTAATATTTCCTAATGATATATAAAATATATGTTTCATGTTTCATCAGTCTAATTTCATCACTTTCAATATTTCTAAAATCATTTATTATATTATTTTTTTGTTAAATGGAGACACACTACATCAGTGTTTCATAAACAATTAATGTCATTATATAAATACTAAAAATTTAAAATTAACCTATATCATGAAATTACTTTTACTATTATCAAAATAAAAACTCATATTCACTAATAAAATACTTTTATTCATTCGTCGACACATAATGGATATTAAAAAAAAGACATTGACATTTTGTAACTTTCATTGATTTAAATAATATAGAATTATTTTTCATGGTAAAGTGTATATAAATAACCAAAATTTGTACTTAATTTTTATTTTTATAAATAAACTCATTAAATATGAATTATAACGATACATATGCCTTTATCCCTTATTTAAACTCTAGACTAACCTGATTTTTCCTATACCGAGCTGATAAATATTAATAAAGTTATTATTCAATTCTCAAAAATAAAAGAAGTCAAATTATCAAAAATAAATTTGTTGATGATAAATATATAATTAATTTAATTTAAATTAATTCATATACATTAATGAAATTAAAAGAAAAGTAACTTTTCAAAATGTGCCAAAAACAACTTTTTTAAAAAAATATATACTTTTTATAAAAATGTGGATATATTATGATGATATACCCAGAAAAATATCTTTAATTTTAGAAATAAAATTATTAAATATATAATAAATAAATTTCATTAAATTAAATAATTAATTCATATTAATTTAATTTATTATTATTAAATTATATTATGCACAAAAAATTGTAATTAGGAATAATATATCTTCTTCATTCGAATGAATTTTAATATTATTTATAATCAATTGATATCCAATGAAATAAATTTATATATATATAACCATAATTGTTTCATTATATTGGTAATATTACTCATAACAACCAATCTAATGGTTAGGTGACAACCATCATTTTAAATAATAATTTTGTAATTCTAATGGATTTGAACTTCCATACCCTTACATTTCCCAAAATATGATGTTTGAGGTGTTTGAGTGTATTCCATGGTGTTTTTGGGACACATGAGTCATTTAAACAGTAAACCATTTCAATAAGTTTCAAAATTTCAAAATTTTCAATTGTGACTCATACTAGGGATGACTCGTTTGGTAGTGACTCCTTTATAGGATAATAGTCTGGAGTTGAATCCACTGGAAGTGAATCTTATGGAGGTGAATTATCTTGTCGGTTAATCCCCTATAAGTGGCTTGACTGGTGGTGGCTCGGTTGGTGGTGTCTCGCCTATCAGTGACTCGCTTGGTGGTGACTCGCCTGGCGATGACTCCCCCGGTGGTGACTCCCCTGTCGGTGACTCGCATGGTACTGAATCACCTAACAGTGGAAGTGAATACTATTGATGTTACATTAATGTTATGGAATCATGTGATGATGAATCATCCTTTTAGAGACTCATATTAACAATTTTTTTATTTTCCATTTTTTATTATTCAT
This sequence comes from Viscum album, assembly GCA_963277665.1. Lineage (NCBI taxonomy): Eukaryota > Viridiplantae > Streptophyta > Magnoliopsida > Santalales > Viscaceae > Viscum > Viscum album. The sequence continues at coordinate 1,816,090,791 of OY728133.1, read as the reverse complement.
CCCATTTTCGTCTGTTCAGATGAAAAATGAAATTAGTAACATATTTAATGAATATTTTAAAGCAGATTCAATATTCATCAATCATATCATGAGATTATAAAAATTAAAAATGCCTTTATAACATCTAAAACACGTCATTTTAATAAGATCTTCCTTTAATGGTCAACTAATCCATTTCAGACCCATTAGTTTCAGATGTATTCCTTTTAAAGAGAGGATCCTCCCATCATTCATTCCTTCATATTTCAATTTATACGTGAGGTCCCAAAATAATTCTTCCTTGTAATCTTGGAATGACGTCAATAATTTCTTCGAGTCACCCCAATATAAGTCCCCTCATGTATGTATACCCCTATTTTGGTGCAGCAAGTTGGTGAAAGTTTCCATCTTCGAGGTTATATTTTCTTCGTATTTCAGAATTTTTTATCCAGGGAGATGAGTATATAAATGTTTATCATTGTAAATATAGTTTATTCCAAATTAGAAAAGATAATATAATTTTTCTAAAATAAATAATATGTGGAAGGGTAATGTGATGTTTGATTTTACTATTTTATTCAAATTGATCTGGGTTGGTTTGTTTTGATATTGTGATTGTATTTGTGTAATGACCGGGGGAAAATTATGTTTGTTGATTGTTGGGTTATGCTGTGGTGAATTTTAATTAAACCTATATTGTTTTTATTGAATTTTATAATCATAAATAAATAACTTTTTATCCATGTATATTCAATTAATGAAATGGATTCCCAATTATTCAATGGATTGTGTGATGACACACTAAATAAATAAAGTGCAATTGAATAAGATATCCCCTAGTAACTCTGAAAATATATTGTATTTTGTTATGTGATATGTTTTGTATGGGGTAGTGGGATAGATATTATTGTGTAATAGGGCTATAGTAGACGATGGTTTTGGACTTTTCTGTTAGTATTTTGTTACACTGTACTACTTATTGCATTTTGGAATTTGTTTGTTTCTTGGTTGGTATGGATAGTGATAACAATTTTGTTGGAAAATAAATATATACATGTTTTACTACAATTTCTTGGTAATAGAGAATATGTAAAATGGTTAAATATTAACTAATGATTAGAAAACAATTGTTTCATGATTTATACTTCTATGGGGTTATGCATTTAGTCTTGATAGTGGTTGTGGGGAACCTTTTGAGTTGGTTGGTGATCTACTTGTAAAACCACAGGTGGGGACTGTCTAAATTCATATATATGTATATATACATTATAGTATTATATTGATTTGAATACCCACCCCCACCGACATAGGCCACTATGTGCTGACACCTACATATTCACAAGAGGATGTCATTACTAATTATCCTGGTTGGTGGATGGATAGATGGCCACCCGCTCCTCCCTGATTTCCATTCCCGGAAATGATGGCCCATGTGTCTTTATAGGAGTTGTGATGTGTGGTTCCATTTGTCTTTTGGATGAGTTGTGGTTTTAAGTCCATGGTGTTTTCGAGATTCGATGTGACATAATGTGTTGTTTGGACTTCTTGTGTGTCGCTAGGATGCATTATGATGTGTGTCCCATGTTAGAGTGAGCGTGATGTGATTTGATATATTCAAAAGAGAAGGGAGCACCATGAAATTTGTTGTTGGTGTGTGAGAGTGGAAAATCTGACATAAGTGGTTTGGGGTACCCTATCATCAATTTTCTTTATAACATATTATATTTCATTGATTTGTTATTTGGTGAGTGATCCCTGGTGAGGTAGGCATTATGATTAATCTACTTGTTTGGTGCTGTTTGTTTTTTCTTATTTCTTAGCGGTGGGTTTGTATACTCACTCCACTTGTGCAAGATTGTTGTTGGTTTCCCCATAGTGTATACATTTATACTCAACCTATATATATAAAACATCTTTAATGTTTCTTGAAAGACTATGTGGATAGGATTTTTCATTACTAGAAGAACCCTAAGACATTTTCTATCTTCCTTCTGTAGATTTATTTTTAGGTATATAGTTTGGAGAAATTTATGTGTATCAGTTTAATTTACACATGCATTTTGCGTTGGTTTTTGGGTTTTCTAGGATATATATTTCATGGTGTTGATTGTGGTTGAAGCATATTATCTCTTAGTTTTGTTTCCTTATAAAGGGAAATGCATTCCATAATGTGATATTTGTACACCCTTGGTGAAAGTCCCCATCCTCAGGCCAACTAGATACATGACATAGGGATAATTTTCTCTCTCCCATCATTTTGGTATCTTTGGTGGGATGAGGTCATGATAGTGTGGTAATATATGTGATTGTTGATAGATATGGTAGAGATCAGAGTTAGGTATAGTGAGGAATGCATGGGTTGGTATGGAAGCACTGTTAGTTTACCTTGATGCCTCACATAGTCTAGGGAGAACGACTGAGACATTGAATTTTAGGGCCCCCATGATCTCGACCATGAACTATGATCTACTTAATGACCAAGTGAGAGGGTACACCTTATAGGGTAAATTAAAAGGATAGGTACATTAATCATGATGAATTGTGTTGTTGTTTGAATTGGGTTCTTTAAGGAATGTCTAAATGTATAAAATTAATTAAATTGATTAATGTTAATTAAAATATATCATAATTAAAATCCATACTACCAGTCCTAGGAAGTCCTTTTTTCTCTTTTATCTAGGTATCTTGGTCATCATCCACATGTGGTTAAAATGTAGAGGTTCAATAGAATGACCCAGTTGAACGATGAAGAGTTGATCTTGCTATGGATGATGAATAGTGGAAGAGGATGTTGCATAATTTTAAGCGGAAAGCTTCAAAATCATATGAGGGGAGCCTTTCTCTTCTGAAAACAGAGAGTTTGATAGTAGATCTAGGGATAGATATTGGTTATATCTGTTCCCTGATGGAGTACATACTCCCTTTGTAGGTTAGTCGGATGGGAGGAGATGAATGTCATTGGTAGAAGTTATACGTTCTTGAGAATAAGGAGGAATATGTTTCATAGGATTTATTTTAGAATGAGTTTTGGGTAGTGTTACTATCATCATCCATGAAGTCTTATAAGAGGAAGGAGAAACTCTCCCTTCAACAACAATGTAGGTCTATGTGGGAGATTTTGATTAAGTTCATGGCCCTTTTTCGCTTCA